>CM059601.1:163231199-165661824 GCA_030412105.1 Cyclura pinguis | reverse complement strand
ATCTGTTGCAATGGTTATACTGACTGCCTTGAGACAAAAACAAAACCTTATGGGAGAAATTCAGACTATAATTGTACCCAGTGTCAGATAAATATCCATCAATGTGGGGCACTGCACTGCCATGATGTTTTGTTTTGAGTGAAAAACATTTCAAAAGGTATGGAAATGTGATTTTTTTTTCCTGTGTGAATCTATTTCATATTATCTCGTAACAGAATCTTTTGACTACATTATTTTATTTTATTGGTTACTCAAAAAGATAAAGATAAAAATGATGCTAACATGCTCCGCCTCTCTCATTGCTGTGAGTTAACTCGTATATTGTTGAAAAGTGTTATTTTAAGGCCCCTCGATGTGCACTAATGTGCATACCTGTGTCTTTAAAAACAAACAATATAATTAGGGGGGAATTAAAATAACAAGTATCAAAAGACAGCAATGCTGGTAACTCTGTGTCTAAATGACTGTTCCTACTCTTTTTTCAGAAGAACTGAAAGTAAGACCCTACAAAGATTTGAATAGCTACAATGTTTAACAAGATGTGATCTGGACATTTCCTCTATTTTGCTGTTTTGGAAACTCTTTTGGCTAGAGCAGTAGTTCTCAAAGTTTGGTCCAGCAGATGTTTTGGACTTAAGTTTACAGAATTCCTGACTGTTTGCTAAGCTGACTAGAGCTTCTGGGAATGGAAGTCCAAAGCATTTGGAGTGTCAAATTTTGGGAAATCACTGGGCTAGGAGATGCTTTCTTCTTTACTGTCATTTTCACATCACTCCCAAAAAATTAATTCCATGTGTTTTTTATACTTCTCAGTCACTTCAGCCCAAAGCCTTGTACCAAATGTCAACTTGGTACTGAAGGGGGAATTATCCTTCACTGTCAAAAGTGTGTCCTTTTTGTCTTGGAAGGAAGCTACACATGTAGGACTGCAAAATCAACTAAGTGGTTTTCTTTTGGGTGGGGGTGCATACAGTTGAGTTCAACTGGTACAGAATCCAGTATCTTTATTTTATTTTTGGAAAGTGTGGGGGTAAAGTTCAAGAGACATCTTTCAAGGAAGAGTGTCCTCCAAAGGCATTGAATAAAGAGGATTCTCCCTTTGTGGAGCTGTGAAACGTTTCTTCCAAGAACTAAGTAATATGTGCAGACAAGTATTTGAAAGGACAAATCTGTCTTCACTCACAGACCAGGGTAAGGAAATGGCAGATATATTTTTGGTTGTGTGCATTTGTAAAATACATACGTGTTTTTGTGTGCACTTTCCATTGAAAGCATCTGAAGTCATTTGGTATGGGGATGCTAAAATTAGTATTTCTATTCAAAGATGTGAACTCAGCAAAAGTCTTTTTAAAAAACTACATTGGTTTTGTGCTTCTAAATAAGTGCAGCTATCTAGATTTATTTGAACAGTTTTCTGGAAGAAGAAGATTGGAAAAGAAGCTATGTAAAGGCCATATTTCATGTTGTCAATGCTATTCACCAAGGCTTGCTTTGGATATGACAGAGGAAGCCAATGTGCAACTGACTCATATACCTGCTTTTAGCACTTTCAGCAGCAGAGGGAACATTGCTGAGAGTTGTGCAGGTTGGACCTACATCTGACATTTATGTATCCTTTGGGGGGCAAAGCCACATCCCCCTTTGCAGCTTGCAGAGGAAGCATGAACATTGCTTATGTGAGTTATTCTCACATTCCTTCTCACAGTTTTCTCAGGATGTTCAAATTTCATGTCCTTCTGGTCATGCAATTGTGAGGCATGAATCACACAGTAAACCCTCAGGAATGACACTATTGCTTTTGCAAACCTGAATCACAAAAACAGCAGCTAAGAAAAGGCTCAGACTGTGTAGAACCACCTTGAGAAGTATTGCTAGTCTTATCTAAAATTCTTTTGACAACACTTTAAATTCCTTAGATACTTCATCTGAACAGCAACTTTCCAAATTCACTTTGTCTTTTGCTTTAGGTCAAATTTTGTAACAACCTGGGCATGTAGAGAACTGGTCTTCAATATTAGTCTACCTTATTAAAACATGTTGAGGTTTCTCTTCAGAATTTCTCATCTATTTCCTGTATTGATAAAAGTCTGGTTTGCTTTTAAGATCACTTGGAGTGAAATTGCAGTAGCAATACTTATCACAGATGTATTAAACATTTTCTTTTCCTTCCTCATGTGACACGCACGCACATGCACACACACACACACACACACTTTTCCTATAGTATCTTTTAAAATGCACTTGAGAAGCATTGAGCTATATGTGAACAGGGTGTTCCTGTTTTTGTGTACTTCTTGCTTGTTAATTGGCTTCTATAGCCATTTATTAACAATCACAGACATAGGTTTGTAGTGTTTATAGCAACCAGTCACTACAATCTCAAACACATGTTTTTGGAGGTAATGATGTCAAAGATACTTCCTCCTTCCGAGATAAATATGTAATGAGCATGGTAGCTTTTCTCCTGTTTGATCATTCATATCGGAAGTGAGCCCAAAATATCCAAGCTACATATTTTAATGTAGTTGTGTTGTTTATATTATAATGCAAATAATCAAACTATGAGATATTGTATGCAGAATATCAAAAGAAGGTAGGATGTGTGTGTGTGTGTGTGTGCGCGCGCGCATATGATGGGGGAGGGGGAGGGAGAACTCAAAATCCATACTCTTCTAGAGAGAATTCAGGACTGGCAAGAAATATGGGCAGTGCAATTCTCACAGTTCTAGGACCTGATGAAAGCTCTATCACAAGTTCTGTTTACACAACATGAGATTGGGAAATGAAAGGTACTATTAGATTACTATAATTCAGGATTGGGGAAACTATTCTGTGAAATGAGCTAATGCTTAAATGAGTACTATACACTTTGCTTCCTCTGAAGGCTCAAAGTAACATATTTGATCTTTGCTATTTTTTAATTAGAACAATCCTTTCAAGTAGTTTAGGAGACTGGGACAAGGTCACTTAATGAGTTTTGGGGCTGAGTGGAGATTTGAACGTGGGTCAAACCAGTGCAGCAACTAACTAGCGCAGTTTGAATTAAACAGAATTTAACTTGAGCTGCCTCCATTCTGAGTTAGCAGGAAAAAAAGGAGACTAGGCTCCATTGCTTATAGATGGTCCAAGTTTATTCTTTAAAAAGCCCAACACATTTTGGACTGTTTATAAATTAATTGGCCTTCCTCAGGGGCATAAATCCAATCTACAACAAAAAAAAAAAATCTGGATTCTCTTTAAGAATTGGACTAATATACAATATGATTTTTTTTTTATTATTGCATATCAGTCTGGTTCTTAGAGTGCAGCAGCAACTTCAGAAATTTCTGGGTTTTTTAAAGAATAAACTTGGGCCATCCATAAGCATGTGGAGCCTAGGGCATTTCTGCCCTACACTGTTATAATGCTATTATCCCACTTTCAACATCCTGTGGAATTCTGGGGTTTCTAGTTTACTGAGACCAAAGAGCTCTTTGGCTGAGAATTCTAAATGCCACTCCCTAAACTGCCAATCCCAGGATTCCATAAGATGTTGGAAGTGGAGTAATAGCACTATAACAGTGTAGGGCAGAAATGCCCCTGGTCTCTTTTTATCTGATCATTTATCACACATGCTTTCCAGTACAAATTCCTGCTTCCATTGTGAGATAGACGTGCAGGATCTAACCCATTACTCCTGGGAACACCATTCAAAATTTAATTTGCAACCAATTGCCAGAAAGTTTTTATATATTTTAATGCAGTTAATATTTAATATATATTAATATGTTTAATGCAATTTAATATCATGTGCATGTGTATTAAAATATTTAGTAGATTTTTATATATTGCTATGAGATTGAGTATGTGCACACAGGAAAATTAATAGAACTTAATTTACAGTGGAGACTTCCTCCATAGTTCTGGTGAAGCTGTCAGGCTCATTTTTTACTATAGTAACTAAAGACTGATTGTCCAGTAGATTCAGGTCATATACCTCCACCAGGGCTTATTGCTAGGTAGGAATGCAAAGGCTATTTAGAAATGTCTTATTCTTGGTGAGAAGAGGTGTCTTGATGTGTGATGCAAAAATGTGCCTTTTCCTTTCAAGACTGTGCACAAATCAATGTTGTGTGCAATAACAAAGTAAGTGAAGATTTACAACCCTGATATTAGTTGATTGCTCTTGATTGCTGGTTCTTCCAAATGAGGCAAAAGCCTCACACTTTGTTGTTGATGATGATGAATCAAGACATTTGAAACTCAAGGACAAATTAAATAGTTTCAATATAGTTAAAACATATAAAACATTAGAACAGAATTTACCCATTAAGAATATTAAAACAATTTTAAAATACAAAATGAAAAAAAAAATAACTCCCCTGGTCCTATTCCCAATGATGTCTTGTACACCAAGGAACCAATGCTGTCTTTGTCCCACAGTCAGGCCTAAAACCAGACTGAAGGGCATCTAGATAGTATGTTTCATCCAGGAATCCCTGGAGCCAGGAGGCCTCTGCCTGTTATATTACCTTGCCCAGAAATGGAATGTTGGACACTGGCTGATGCTGTACTCCAGGATTTAGTAAAACAGCAAAGAACAGAGTATAGTTTTCACTGGGACAGAGGGGAAAAGAAAAGGAAGAGTTTGTTTTTCTTCAAAGCTTATATAGGTAAGCTGATGGTGTCAGAAGGCACAAGCATCTTTCTAGGAATCCAGTGTGGAAAAGTGGATATGGCTGACAATTAGAATGCTTCACCAATGTTTCTGGCTGTTTTCAAGTTCAGATATTACAAAACTTGTAAGCATTGTCCTACAACCTGCTTCTAAAGAAAACTGAATCAAGGTAAGCCCTGTGTTCCTGGAACTTCTCACCACTTAAGGAAGTTGAATGAACATAACAATATTATTACTTGAAGTGGGTCTATAACAAAAGCCAGAATAATAACTCACAATTGCATAGTGTATTGGTGTCAGTGTTGTAAATACTACCTGTGTAGTAGAATAGCAGGAAATGAGGAAAAATCTCTTTAGTTTTGAACAATAATGAGGGAGGAAGTGGAAATACTGGTTAGTATGTGAGTGAATCATGAGTTCTGGAGAAGATAAGAGTTCCATTCACCACTCAGATTTCAAAGCTATCTCTGCCATCCATTCCTCAGGATGAGAGGCAGAAGAAAGACTGACTAACAATCTGAGTATCAGTGGTCAGGTCTGTAACTTAAATGGGTTTAGGCCTCCTTCTGCCCATCACTGGCTGCTAAGTAACAGTAGATAGAGTATGTTATGGAAATAGTGTGAAAACCTTTTAAATCAACAATCTGTACTACTTGTGATCTAGTACTATTTGTGATCTAGCACCAATTAGACAAGACTGAGAAGAAGCACTTGAAGGAATGGCAAATAGGACTGCTCATATTTCTTTGTGTCTTGTTTTTCCTTACTAAATTAGAGCGAGGTATGTGGAGAGGGGAGGGAGAAAGCAATATGTTTTTTACTGGGAACATTATGTTTTACTGGGAATATAATTCCTCCTTTATCACTTGGATAAGAGACAGAAATGCCACAGTATCCAGGCAAGACTTCAAGTTCAAATTAGCTGGTAACCATCAACAGCCTTGCAAGTAACAAGGGGAGGCTTAAGAAGCTATCATAGTGTGAATGACACTACAGGAAGCAATATAATCTTAGCACAACAATGCATAATGTAAATTTCATGTAGCTTTAGATAGTTACCAACAGTAAAGAGAAACCTATCTGTTTTAAATGCCATCTGCTTCCCTGGCTGGCAGATCTTTGGTTGTGGACAAGGTCCAAGCTCTGGATTTGGCCTGGCCCAGACTTCCAGAACTGAGGAAAATACTGTGTTTGCTATTCTGACATGAACCTCATGACAAGCACCCCAGATGGGAAGAGCTACAGTTGTCTGGTTAATATGGGTACATTATTCCTGAGTTAATCAAAAGACTGACTGTGAGGCAGACGCAGTTGCTTGTCATGCTCAAAACAGTATTCAGACAGTTTCCCACTTTAGTTAGCTTCATACATCAATACCAACATGTTTGTAGGCAGCAGATGGTAACTTTAATTTGTGAAATGAAAGGTACATAGTGGTGAGCGTGCTCCCATTAGGACTTATGACACAACATGTGCCACTCTTGCTTTTTCAGCTAGTTTCCCTTCCTAGGGGGAGGCTGGATTTACAAATGACAGTATTTCTTTAGTTCATGCCTGAACATGGCAAAGTCAGAAGACTCTTATTTCCCCCTCTGGTGGGACACTCTCTTTTTTCAATATTCCCCACATATTGGGGGCCAAACTATTCCTTCAATAGATACAGTGGCCTCTCCACATTTACAAGGGTTTGAGGTGCAGAACCCTTGTGAAAGTGGGAAAACTGAGAACAACCCCCCCCCCCCACAATCTCCCTCCCATTCTCCTCTGGAGCTTCCCCACTTCCATTCCTTTGCCTTGGGCCCTGGCATTCCTGGAGTGAAGAAAAAAGACAAAAGCTCTTACTAGCACTCCCCCCTCAGACAGAGAAGAGCAGAGTTCTGGGGTTCTAGTTGCTTATGGTAACCATCTTGTGAAAGGAAGGATATGAGCAAAAAGAACACCTGACCAATCAGCAGCCATTACACAGTATAATTTGAACTCATGTGGCAGAGAGGGCATGCCTCCAGAAGTAGGAGAGGGCTTTGCTCACCTAAAAGGGAAAAAGTCCATTTTAAACACAAGCCTTGCAAGTCTGGGGTGAGGAATGCAAGGAAATGGGAGAAGAAAAACGTGTGTGGAGGGGGGCAAACACATGCCTCACGAATAATCAAATTTGTAAAAGTCAAACCTGAGAATGTGAAGGGAGGACTGTACATTGGGACAAGACCATCTTAAGATATTTTTATCCCTCATGTATAGGGCAAGATGACGCCACCTCCATTCCACATACAGTGGTGATGGATAGAGTTCTCCACCATGCTTGATGACAACAGGCCAGTTTAGTAGGCAACAGACAGCCTGTGGAATACACACAGCTGTGGAAGAAGGTTATGCCTGGAATGTCAGGGAGAAAATCTTCTTCCCCAATAACATCCAATTGAGATGGCTGCCTTTCCCTGCTTAATGATAAAACCAACACTGAAAGGACAAAATATGTTGTGTTCTTCTATGTTGTGTTCCTTGCTAACTTAAGAGTTTTGGATAAACACAGTATATAGGAACTCTTGTCACTTCTGTGTCAATATCATTAATGGAGGAAATCCCACTCCAAAAATCTAGCTGCACTAGGGAAATTTTGGGTTCCAATAGCACTGCAGAAGGGTTGACAGTGAAGATGTGTCTCTTCATATGCTGCATTCTCAGGAGGAGTTGCTCTTCCTTGAGTTCGTATAGTTTTGTAGGACAAAAGAAAAAAGAAAAAAAAAGACAAGCTTATAACTTGTATTCTATGCATCTAGCTAATATCTAGTTTGAGCACTTTATCCTAATGGCTATGCTTTAATGAAAATTTTCTCAAATTTGGTGCTTCCAGGTGTGTTGAACTACTACCATTATCATGCCCAACCAGTAGATTGAGAAAGGCTTGTGTACTGGCTTGTGTATTATACACACCTGTGTGGCAAAAGAAAGCCATGCTCTGCTCTGCTGACATGCAATCATAACCAAGCTAGTCATAAAATCTTCTGTAACCATCAGGCCACAAATAGTTCGCAGGCACATGTTAGATCTAAGGCTTTGATGGTAGCAATAGCAGTCACATTCAAAGAAATGACCATGTTAGTCTGTATCAGATTGTAAACAAATCTCATAGCATCTTTGAGACTAACTGAGAGACTGGATTAGTTTTACAAGATCCCTTTGTGTAGTAATAGAAATATTTGAAAAATACACACATATATTAGTGCCTTCACATCAGTCAACTGTATGGTAGAAGCAATTAGATAATAATATAAACAAGTAAATGTTTGAGGAGCAAACAACTTATTATTAGAACAGGTGCCTTCTGTTCCTCTGAAGCTCTGGCAGTCTGTCAAAAGTCAGTCTCTTTGCCAACCTCATTGTGCAATTTGGCACACTGTGTGTTAATAAAAATGCAAATCTCTAGAAATCTAGAGAGGTTGGCACATGGCAGTCGATGCAGTAATCTCATGCTTGCTGTCTTATACTTGTACCACTTGACCTATACTTTTGGATTTTTAGTCACAAACATGTAAAGTACATTGATTATAGGGCAGCAGTTTACAAATTGTATGCCATGAGAAAACAGCCATGAGAAATAAGTTAATTATATCATGTGGAAGTTTTCGCAAGCTGAAAACACCCAAAGGCAGAGTGGAGCAGCTGTGGTGTCTCTGCATATTCTTTGCTCTGGCAATTTGTCCAGTGTTCTCTCAGAAGTGGCTACCTCAGGTCTAGAAGCTATGCACATATATCTATATCTGTATCTATCTGTTGTGTATATACAGGAGGAAAGGCAGATAGTAAGAAGGCTCAGATCCCTCCAGTCATCCACCTACGGCAAGTTAAGAATTTCTCCATATCTACCTGGTCATCTCATAGGAATCTGACAGCAAATGTGACTCCATGGACATGTCTATTTTGCCACTCAGCTGTTGGAGGTCTGGAAACATCACAATTAAATAAAAGATGAATAAAAATAAAATGACATCCACATATATATGTAATAATTGGCACTTATATGTGTAATAGTTGCCTAAGGTAACGGTGTTTCTTTCTTTCCTTCTTCCTTCCTTCCTTCCTTCCTTCCTTCCTTCCTTCCTTCCTTCCTTCCTTTTCATTTTCCCAGGCATTCTTTTTCAGTTCCATAGGGGAGGAAGAACAAGGGAGAGAAATAAGAAGAAAATATCGGAGAAATCTTGGGAATGGGCTGCAATTTTTTTTCTTCAAAAATTATTTTATTTTTTAATTTTTAATATTTTGGGAGGGATATGCCCAGAAGGAAATTATCAACTTTTGTATATACTTTCAGTGTGAATACAGGAAGGAGAAACTGGGCTTTGAAAAAAAAATATCAGAACATTCCTTCAATGAACAGTGAAACGCATAATGAGAACACAAGAGCAACAATGGTTTTTGACAGGGGATTGGACTAGATGACTATAGGGATAGTTTCCAAAACCATGATTCTACAGATGCTGAAGAAGAGACAGGCAGGTACCAGAACATTTGCATAAGGTGCTATGGTGCTGTTATTTTATTTTATTTTTAAAAGGACACTGTTTACTGCTCTGTCTCAAAGAAACTATTGTGTAGGCTGGGAAGATCAGGAAATGGACAAGACAAATAATCGACGGACTGGAACACTTCTAATCTTAAATTATTTAGCACTCTCAGTGTACAGAATTTTGAACCAGGCCATGAGAGTGGGTGTGTAGCAGGCAGTGAGGCAATTAGCTATTTGGAATCCCTTTGGAACTACTATGGAAAAATGAGGGAGGTATTTCCACTTTTTCCTGTATACTCTTGGAGTCAGGAAACATGCAAACATGGCCAGAAGATGGTAACAAACTGCATGAATATGATAAAAATGCCAGAAATCTTGTATTTGCCCTGTGCAATTAACAGAAGGTGTTTCCTGCCTCTAATATTGTTGGGGAATTGAGAGATTTTGGTAATGAGACTCTCAATCAGCAGAGTATTTTAGTAATTGCACAAAACCAGAAGTTGAACAGATTACCAGTCCCACTTCTATCACTCCACCCCAAACACACTTAATCTAGCTCAAAATAAACACAAAAACAGTTTGGTTAAAATATGAAAGAGTACACACTCAATCTAGCTCAAAATAAACACAAAAACAATTTGGTTAAAATATAAAAGAGTAGTCTTATGCATAGTCTACACAGGTTCAATTCTTGAAGAAGGTAGGAAGAAATTAAGCACTCACATGCTTGCTGAAAATAATCCCTGTTAGGAGATCTCAGAGCATGCTTTCAGGACAAAAGGTGAAGACAAAAGGAAAACGTAAATGGTGAGAGAACCTTTTTAAGAACAAAGAATGTGTAGGTGCTGGAGGAAGAGGTGTTGACCAAAACAAACAGGAAGTTTTCTCTAGGCTATCTCTCTATGCTTACAATAAACATGCAAACTAACTAGCCAGTTAATTAAGCATGCAAGGTTGCCACTCTCAACAAACATCACATACTGATACTTACAGGTAAGGGCAAGAAACCCAAATTTGCCTCTGATTTGCATTACAGTGGTGCACTTTTATTCCTCCTGGTAGACAGTTTCCCTAATTGGCAGTTTTATATTATGTGCTGTACACATATTATTTTGGTGCGCAACTTTCGTGGGTAGCCACTGAAATGGAGTAATTATCCAAGTCTCATCCTCAATGTCATCCCCAATGTCAAACTTCTGGGCTACTTTTGCTCACTGTAACATCCTATGATGAGCTCAGAGATCTGAACAGGTTTTCGAGCTGCTGGCCATGCGCTGGGGCTGTATGTGGTCTTGATGACTGTGAAATTAAGTGAATTGGTGTCTGAAAATACAAACATCTGTTGATCATTGGAATGTTCAAACTTCTGGATTCTGAAGGAGACCGTGAGACAGGGTTGTCAGAGACCTGGTTCTTGAGACCAACACCAGGATATTAAGTTCTATTTCATGGCTGCATGTGAATGCCTATGTTTGTGTAATTCGTGTACAGTGGTCACCGAGGATTTAAAGATTTTTCATACATTTTCCTTTTATTTATTTATGTTCTTAACATTTTCCAAGATGTGCTGAAAGCATTACAAATACACAAAAGGAATATAAAGAAGAAAAAGGGGGAAAAGTGGCATCCAAGCAAACATAAAAATGTATAACTTAAAAGTTAAAGAGCAAAAGGAATGGAAGAGGAAGGAGGGAGGGAAAAAAAGCAAAGCAAACAGAAAATAATCAGTCTTCTCCTTCATATAGATGGAATATAGCCTATCACTTGTTTCAAGCCTCTTTTTCTCTCATTCTTTCTCTCTCTCTCTTTTGAATTCTCTCATAAATAATAAATTAATAAATCTAACAATCTTTTCCTTCCCCTCCCCCAATTTTATGCTTTCTAAAAAATATAGATTTTTTGTTAATGTACAGAGCACAGTATCTCCATATTTCTTCTGTTACAACATACTTGTGTACTAACATGATGTACTGCTAAACGATCTTAAAGTTACTATTTTTTCTAAATACTGCTTACTGAATTACTTAATATTTTTACTAGTTAGTAATATACATCTATTATATATTTAATGACATCTGTACATCCAAATATTTCCATATCATTATAAACACAATCCAGTAATTATCCAAAGTCTGAAACTAAATATTCATTAGTTAAAATAAACCTATTACATGTTTTGTAGCATCAGTAACTTCCAAAGTCATCAATATCATTTGATGTTTGAAAAGCCATTACACAATTCACAAACCCAATCCACTTGGGTTTAAATCTTGGGTTCAAATCATCCTAAATCTGTGACTATGGCCATTTTCGCATGGGGCAAAGGAATCGCCCCATGCTAGTACTTACCGGACTTCTTGGCTCCACGCTTGGGTCCAGGCTGGTCCGGAGCAGTGCGTGGCCGCTGCTCTGCACTGCACTGGGGATGAAAATGGCGGCTTCCGGTTGGTCGAGGCTCTCCACCAACCACTGAAGCTCGCCAGCCTAAAGCCTGCTCATGGCAGATCACAGGCTCGCACTGGTGCGAGCCTGCAAATCTGCACCGCAGCGCAGGAATGGAGTGGTGCACTCCATGCTTTTGAAAGACCTGTTTCAAGCAGTCTTTCAAAAGCACACTGGACCACCACTTCAGGTCATTCGGGAGCAGGCTGAAGTGCGGAACTACAGTAAGTAGGTCCAACCCAGTCTGCTCCCAGGTGCAGACGTCCTCCCTGGAGGACACTCTGCACTGTTTCTTTAAGCCCGTGTGGAAATGGCTTATATTTAACCTAACCAGACCTAATTTTCATTTTGAACTTTACCCTTCCCAGAAAGCCATGATTTCCCTGATTGCTTCTCACATACTATCCTGAGCCAGCACCTTTATTTTAGTCATCTTTCCATCTCCTACAGTATCACGTTGGTTTTGTTCAGCCTCATGCATGACTTTATAAAATCACAGTCTTGGGACAGCACTTTGTTTTTTAATATCCTCCTCACTTATCCTTCAGTCATGCAAACTGATTCAACTTGGTTTCATTCAATTTGCTTACTGGTTCCAAATAAATTTATCCTTCCTTCCAACCTTCGGGAGTAGTCTCCCTTTCACAAAGTAAAACTTCCTGATCACAAGTCTCCTCCAGGGTAGAATCTCCACGCATAAACTCTGCTTGTCTTGCCATCTGGTTTTCATATTTTTTGTCTCCATGTCTGATTTTATATCTATGTCTCCCTTGTCTTAATTCTCATCTTGGCTCCTTGAACTCTTGCCTCGTGATGTCAATCAAGTTCTTGAATTCTGCATATATTTCCTCCATAGTCCATTGTAGAATATCCTTTAACTGTTCCAGGGAAGATTGTTTCACTTAATCTGGCAAATGAAGAGTTAACAATTCCATTCACTTCCCAAGAGTCTGGTTAGAAGTGCCAAGAAAATAACAGCCAACTGACTATGTCTATACTTTTTCGTGCTGTGGTTTCTTTGTTAGAATCTAAAGCCTTGTTGCAAGTAAAATGCAGTTCAATCTATTCATGCAGTACATGCACTTAATTCCTTTGTTATTCTCCTTTAAAATGCCAACTGCCCTTTTTAATCATCATCATCATCATCTGTCCCAGTCTTATGGGGCAAACAGACTTACTTAGCTCTTGATTACAGAAAGAAGGTGTAAAGAAGTTTTTGGGGTGTGGCTATCTGAAGTTGGTTGCCAGGCAACCAGAATAGCTCTGCAGGAGAGAAATCCAGCCTAGTAATGTGTGGGAGAGGATGGTGGCCAAGAGAAAAAGGTTAGATAAAGCCAAGTACCCATGGATATCCATTCCTTCAGTGAGAACCTAACAAGAAGCTACTGAGAGAGTTCCTCAGTCAGCCAGGGAGTGTGACTGTGTTGGGATGTTTGAATCTCAGTGGAAACCTAGTGAGAGGCAGAAGAGTAATTGAAATTTAGTAGAATCTGGTCAGACAGTATGACCTAGATTGAGGTTGATCCTTTGGTGGGAGTGTAGCCAAAGGGCTAGTATATGATACTTGTACTTTATCTGAGAGTCTAAAAATATAAATGAACTGTCTAAAAAGTGCACTGAGGAAACATATCAACCTTGGCCTGCATTTGAAATCTGAAACACTATTTTATTCCTATTATTATCTTAGCAAATGTTATAGATGATTTTTATAAACCCTGACTTGGCTGAGTTGTATACAGTATATAAAGAGACACAGAAAACACACTACTATAAAACGATTACAGAGTTCTAAGTAAACCTTGAAAATCCTCACCCTTTTACACAAAGATGGTGTTATGGAGGCAAGGAGGCAGACCTGTGTGGTAAAGTCAGGGTGCCTTATCAGATTGGGAACTGTCACACCAATCTGGGAGAAGTAAAGGTTAGCAAAGACTCTACTATTCCATTTCAATCAGCGGGTTCTTCACTTTTACCATGTTAAAGGTTAATAAAAACTTTTTAAAAAGCAGGTTGCTGGTACAGGGCTGTCAGATCTTCCAAACTGAAAAGCTGTGTTTCACAGCAAGGACAAGATGATTCTACTCATTCACAGTGGATATCCAGACCCAAGTGGATAATTCTTCACTCACTCTTTATCTGGAGGGGGATTCAAGCCAGAGGTCCTCCTGGCCATCACTTTACCGTGAAAGCTTTCCTGGGTGCTAAGCTGTTACTAGCAGCTGCTGCCCATTGGCCTGCTGGAAGTCGAATCTGCTGGAAGACAAAAAGAATATACATATATTTTCTCACCTTCAACAAGGAATGAAATCTTGACTAGCTGTTGTGAGACTTTGCATTTTTGAGCAAAAATGAAAACATCAGTGTTCTTTCAGAGTCAGTGGTTTTTCTTTTATTTTCTTTCTTTTTAAAAGATATTCACTGTACTTTGTCAAAAAAAAAACTGACTGGCATTCTGTATTGCATCTATGTACTTGTATTCTAGAGTTTTGGATCCATAACTGCTCTGTATTCTTTAGCACTACATAGTCATTATTCTGGCACTGTTGCTATGATTGTAAATGCCCTCACAGACCTGCTTTACTAGACAGCAGTCACATCAAGAGTTGGTGGTCTGAACAGCTGCTGGCAAGGGCACAGAAGGAGTATGTTTCTACTGTCCCTTATGCCAGCAAATGAGGCTGTGATAAGGAATCGTGATAGCAGTCTGCTTCTGATTGCCACATCCTCAATTGCTGGTCAAAGTGGGGTCAAAATATCATCTTCCCATGCTCTGATTGCCAGCTCAACATACTTCTATCTCTTGGTGAGTCTACTGCATGGCAAAGTAGGTAGTGTGTAGTCAACTTTGGGTTTTTACTTTCCTAGAATGTAGTGCAGGATACTAGCATTAAAATAAAAAGTAAATCAAGATAAATTAATGGAAGATAAAGCTATCAATAGCTATAAGGTATGATGACTAAGTGGGATTTATTTTATTTTATTTTATTGTCCAAAGACACTATATGACACTATACCTGATGCTGGGAATAAACAATAAGAAAAAGCCATCACTTTTTGAACTTCCAGTGGTGTGTGGTTGCTTGCTGTCAGAAACAGAATTCCAGACCAGATGAACCTTGGTCTTATTTAGCAAGGCATCTCCCATGTTCTCAAGATCATGCTCTAACTTTGCTTACTTGCTCACCCTGACAATGCTCTGTTGCAATTACTACATGAATAACCCAAAGGCATCCCTGCAAGCAAATTATTTATTCAGAAAGTACTGCTGAGAAGGCAAAGGATAAGTGAATTATTCATTACCATTACGTAGGGAAAAAATCCATTTCAGAACCTGTTGTACAAAGCTAGTCAGGTTTGTCTAGAAGAATATAGAAATCTAAAGATGAAACCCTTTGTGGAAGCTTCTAGGTGCCATTTCATGGGTAATGTTGGTGGGAGGAGGAGGAGGATGACAACAATAATGTCAACAATGACAGAGGGCAGCTGTAGCAAAGATTTCCAGAAGAGAGACCAATTTTGGAATCATTTGAGAAACAGGGAATGTAGACTGCCAGAGAACCACACATATTCTGTACAGTCTACTATTTCCTCTGACTAACTGTTATGAAGCTCATTTGTCTTTATGTTCCTTTGTATGGGTTTTGAATGAACCACTGTGAACCTTATCCTAATCTGTGGTGATTGATATGGCTGCGGATTCTCATCATGGATTTCTAATGTGCAAAATACATGCAGTGGTTTGAGCATTGGACTATGACCCTGGAGACCAGGATCTGACTCCCCGCTTGCCCATGGATACCTACTGGATACCTTCTTTCGGGAAAGTCACACTGTTTCAGCCCCAGAAAACCCTGTGGTAAGTTCACCTTAGGGTCACCATAAGCCAGAAATGACTTGAAGGCCCATAACAAGTAAGACTAGAAGTGAAACATCATCTGTGAGAACTGTTGATAGCCCTTTTGGTAGAAGTAAGACTACACCAGAGGGGACAGGGAGATACAGTGATGGAATGAAGTGTTTGTGTCCAAAACCTTCCATGGAAAGTTCAACTGAGAAGAAAGTTCTGCTGGCCAAGAAAGACCATGGATGTACAGATTATTTCAGCCCCCTCCTATTGTACAGTTGTGTCCACCCTTGTACTACATATCTATACTAGGTGGTTAATTTATGTCTCCAAATAGACAGAACAGGTTGAAATGAAAATCCTACCACACATTTTATGTGTTTCCCCCTCCGTGTTCCAGCTGGTGATGATCTGGATGCAATTTTCTTTGTACTGAGAAAAGTCTTTTTAAAAAGAGACTCTAATTACTGCACCCCTTTAAAAAAAAATGAAACAGATTTTACTGCATAGAGCATACTATTTCTGTGTAGAAAAAAATAACCAAAAAGAAAATGCTTCTATTGAGGACATTCTGAGAAAAATTTGCAAATGGTTGATTTGCAGAGAAAACAACATTTTCAGCACAGGAAACAGGCTTTTTTATGCAGGAAACAATATTTCTACACTTTCACCATTTTCTGACCAGAAAATTTTTTTGCACAGAACATGTTTCTGTGCAAAATAACTGTGTATAACTTTGTTCAGAAGAAGTCCCAAACTGTGAACATCATCAGTCTAAGATTCTTCTTATCAGAGTTCCTCATCACTCAAAAACCGTGTGTGTGTGTGTGTGTGTGTGTGTGATTTTTACCCTTTTAAAAATATTTTTTTTTATTTTTTCCCCCCATTCCTAGCGTTTGCGCTTGTCTGATTTGGGGTAAGTTTGTGGATATCTGGATCAAAGGAAGATCTTTTTACTTACTCTCCATTGCTCTCTGTTCTGCCCAATTCTTCTTGTTGTCTGCATTCAACTTGTTTCCAACCTATTGCAACCCTATGGCAAACCTATCACATGGCTCTTGGCAAGATTTGTTCAGAGGGGGTTGACTTTACCTTCCTCAGAAGCTGAGAGAGTGTGATTTGCCCAAAGTCACCCAATGAGTTTCACTTTCCAAGGGGGATTTGAATCTTGATCACCAAAGCCAAAGTCTGGCATTAAATCAATGCTTAAATCCTGACTTCATGAGAATCATCAGTAGATTTATTGCCATTTGATTTTATTTTTAAATAAGCATTGTCAGTGAGTGCTGATCTCAATTGGCAGAATCCACAGCATAATAACGATGAGAGAGGGAGAGAGATACCAAATGGCAATTTACTGTGCAGTTCAAATAAACACTCACAGTACAAATGAACTGTGTGTGTGTGTGTGTGTGTGTGTGTCAATTTACTAGCTGGTCAGATGATAAACATGATCAAGCTACCTGAGTAAGAAAGTGTATCCTAAGTTACTCTATTTATGAAAGGCATATATCTGCCAATAGTAAGGAGAATCTTAGGAGACCTACGTATTTTGGATATAATTCCCGCTAATATACACATTTGAATACACAGTTTTCTATAATTTGCATATATTTGCATACAAATTCTTTCTCCAATCTACACCTTTTCCTGTGAACTTTTTGATCCAGGAACTGCATTAGAACATATAGAAAAGTCAAGATTCTCAAGAATTTTGTGTTCCAATTAAGGACTGAGAAATCTGAGAATTTTTCTTCCTCCCACATTGATTTTAAAAAAAGAAAAGAAAAGAAAAAGAAAAAGAAAATGAAGTTCTTTCTCTTCCCAAACTAGTGAAGTTATGGTAAGTTCTTATCAGAAAGAAACTGAACAAAATTCTTGACTCTCTGCCCTGGTCCTGGTTAGTACCTATAAATATGGAGAAAACCATATTATACCTTGATAATAAGTAGCTGTTAAAGGTAAGTATATCAGGAAAAAATTATTAAGAAATTGTGAATTTTTGAGACCATAAAAAAATGAACCAAACAAATTTTTCACCATCCTTAGTTCTAACGTGGTTCTCGGTCGAAGAAGTGCAAATGAGACTAGTTTACTTTTTTAAAAAATAGTAGATTCAAAGAAATTCTCCTTCATCCTGAAAAAGAAGTTCACAAAAATCAAACTGAAAGTGAGATAGAACTTGGTTTACCTGGGGCATTGTCTTTTAGTGATATTACTTTCATAAGACACAGATAAAGAAAGCTAAATAGGCGGGGGTAATTTAAAGCACAGCTATATTGCACTACAGGAAAGTGGGAAATGGTAGGCACAGTATCTAAGGAAAAAAACCCCCTGAAAATGTTTATTTCCAGAGAAATAAGAGAAAGGCAAAAGCAGAAAGAAAGAAAAACTCCTGCAGAGATGAGTGATGTCTCTTCCTAAAGGTTGCAGTTTGTTCCATTTTTAAGATCTACTTAAAGACAAAAAATAATGTGCCAAATGCACAAGTTATGAGTATATCTTGCAAGCACATACTATACCTGTAGTTTTTACAAATTAAAAAAAAAAAACAAAACACCAGATCTCAGCAGCAATCACACTTGTATTGATGACTGACAACTAAACCAGGAAAAAAAATGTTTACATGATCAGGACCAAATATATTTTTTTTAGTTAAGTCTTTGAAAACAGTAGGATCAGGAAGAAAATACTAAATCCACATTTTTGTACAAGTTCCGCATACTGTAAGCAACACTATGTATTACATGTTTGTTTTTCTCCTAATATGGGTTGGCTTGGAATGAGAACAGTTTGAGGTGTTGTTTTAAAGTTCACCAAAAGTTAAAACAGAATGCAGTTTAGGGTTTCTTCAAAAAAAAAAAAAAAAAAAAGGAAGATAATTCATAGCTGGGTCATTAATAGATGGGTAGACAGATAGATAGGACTAGCATTCTCCCCTGCCTTTTCTCAGACATCTCCAAGCTGTGGTTTTACTGCAGTTTGTCTAAAGTGAATACCTAAAGTGAATTTTATTATTGCTTATGTAAAATATTTGAAATTGGATCAGAATTCAGAAGCATTTTTCTGAACTTGTGATTTAATCTAAAGGGGTTTTAGTCCTATCTCTTCTTTCATTACAGACAGAAACAGGAGTTAGTGAAGCAATAGAGAAGTAGCAACTCCATCTCCTGATTTCCTAGAAATAAGCTTGTTATATAACTTGAGACCAAACTATGTGGAAAATGAGCCTTGGGAGGCTGCTTGGGGTTTAGGGTCCTCAAGGGAAGCCCTTCCTTTGGTGCTTTGGCATGTTGGATGAGAACATGGGTGAGCACTTTTTCATTCTGAAGCTCTCAGACTCCATGCCAGGGGAAGCACCACTTGGTTTCTCCTTGAAGATTTTTAACTGGCTGGATGCTGTTATTTTTTTTTTCTCATTCGTGCATTTTAGTTGTATTTTTAATATGTTTAATGAATTAAATGTGTTTCTCTTCTTATTTAATTACTGTTGTTAAGCATTCTGAGTGTTGTTTTTATCATGTTGAATATACAGACAATAAATGGAAAAATAAAATGTGACATCATAGTGTTGAGAGTTTGCTGGTTCTAATCCAATCTGCATTTCTCTGACTGAGTGATTAGTCCATTTAGTGACTAAATTTTATCCTCACAATATCACAATAAGCTGATGATAGAGGTGAGGGAGCAAAGGGAATGACAAGCTTCATTTAATTATTTTAGACATGCACCAGAAAGAAGCAAGGCCATTTTGTTTTGGTCCTATTACCTAGATGACGCAGGATCAGGGTTTTGAAATACCACACCAAGGGTCCAGCATTCAGAGCTCTATAGTTGAACAGAACCTTTGTATGTGTCACCCTCTTCTGTTATAATCAACTGAACTGTACAAAAGACACACAGACGCATTTGTTTCCTCATTTTATTGAGAGGAACTATCTAGTTATAATAGAAAATCGACATATTTAAACTATGGCTACTCCATATGGCAAGAACAATGAAACAAAAAGAAAATCAAAGGAAGGTGAAGGTTGTATATTTTCAACATATCTAATATATAGTTATTAAACTCTTTGAACCAAGAATTATCAGACATCTGGAACATCACAACTGTATGCAGTTGCTGAAATCTAGTTAACACACTATTGGGCCAATTTTTCTCTCCTTTTTAGTGTTTTAATATGAAACTGCAACATCTGAAATAATTGACTTGGTCTCCCAGTAAGCCCTTGAAAATTAATTCTCTCAGACATCCAAATTTGGAGACATGTATCAAAGTATATGTTCCAACAAATTTCCTGGTAGTCACCTTCTCCCACCTCTGTGTTTGTCTGATGCATGAATTAAACTGGTGAATGAGTTAAACCTGTGTATTTGGAATAATACTCTGATTAGTAATATGTGATGTGCAGTGTATCCTATACATGCCTACTTGGAAGTAAGACCATTTCCGCACGGGCTTAAAGAAACGGTGCAGAGCGTCCTCCAGGGAGGATGTCTGCACCTGGGAGCGGACTGGGTCGGACCTACTTAGTGTAGTTCCACACCTCAGCCGGCTCCAGAACAACCCGAAGTGGTTGTCCAGCATGCTTTTGAAAGACCACTTAAAACAGGTCTTTCAAAAGCATGGAGTGTGCCACTCCGTACCTGTGCTCCGGTGCAGATTTGCAGGCTCGCACCAGTGCCGGGGACAGGCTTTAGGCTGGCGAGCTTCAGCGGTTGGTGGAGAGCCTTAACCAACTGGAAGCTGCCATTTTCATCCCCAGAGCAGTGCAGAGCGGCGGCCATGCACTGCTCCAGACCAGCCTGGACCCAAGCGTGGAGCCAAGAAGTCCGGTAAGTATTGGCACAGGGCAATTCCCTCGCCCCGTGCGGAAATGGCCTAAGTCTCATTGTTCTTAATATAACTTGCTTTCAGTGAGGAGAAAATGTTCAAAACTGGAGCTTCATTGTACCCTCCAATAATATTTTTTAGCAGTGATCAGTCCATCCTCACTCCCCGAACTGTCCTGACAGTCTTAGATGGAAGCAGCAATTCAGTTTTTAAAAAGTTCTCAGGGTCTTCAACATGATTTACTATTTTTCAATTAATTACTTTTTTTTTTAAAGAGCATAATTGACCTTCTAACACCTGTTTGTTAGTTACTTTGTAGTGTTTCTGTTTCTTCTTCTTCTTGTTTGTGGTTCATGGAAGGTTCAAGAAGCAGAATGATGACTGGAATCCTATTGGGGAGTTACAAACATGTAAGCGCTGTAGTTACTGTGCTATTTAGTGCCTCCTGTCCTAATCCTGCAATCCTTTTTGGGAAACAGTCACTGTGGTTGATGGGTTTCTTGTTCCCGTGTTGATCAGGACAGTTGACATTCCCATCCCCTCCCATGACCAATCTCCAATGTGACAGGCAGAAACAGGATTCCTGTCACAATCCTCTCTCATGCTGTTATCCAAAAAGGTGAGTGATTCAGAAGTCCACCTTCAGTGCCAGTGCCTCTGTGAAATGTTGGAGAATTATAGCTCAGAAAGGGAGGCCTGTGGGTGGGTAACCTCACAGGATCTTTCCACCTTTGCATATCAGTACTAATGCAGGGACACCAATTGAGGTTCAAAGAATGTTTATTGGGGGAAAATCATAAACGCATGCAAGATTCAAGAAGTCTCACAACCATACAAGGCTAACCAGAGTAAAAGAAGGAAAATTGGATAGCAAGAAGTTGGGATGAAATGTGCAATATTTACCTATCCTGAAAAGAAGAGACAAATTGATGTTGCTCAGATGAAGGGCCTGAGGGTAGCACAAGAATGGGAATCTGAACAGCAGAGAAATGGCCTATGTCTACTGTACTGAGAGTTATCAAGCTCAGAGCCAGGGTTTAAATACTCTTTTTCTGCCCTGAAGAAGAAGTTTCAATGGTCCTCTGGCAGAACAAACAATGGGATCTGGAATGGGCTAATGGTTTTAGCATTAGGTGACAAATCATTGATGGGAAATGCGATAGCTTCTTAATGTCGGCGCAGGTGAGGAAACAACAGACAATTACAGCAGGAAGAGGGGCTGGGTTGAGGACCATCAGTTGTTCTGTTGAGACAGCTTTGTGTGCTATTGTGTCTGGTTGAATCCTTGAAGAGATTATCACAAGCTCATCAGCACCAGAGCTTCCTAGCTGATCCCTTGAACTTATCACATGGCCATGCCCTGAGGTCCCATCTGACCTACTTTTTCACATGTGCAGCCAGTCCTCTTTGCCAGCATGAGTTTTCAGCTGTAAGAGTGTATGATTTATATTTTCTATGGCAATTAAATAAAGTTCATTGCAAATTATATCATATCATGGAGTGGGAGTATACAGCATAGTAACAATGCTGGAGATCACTGACATGAGGAGGGTGAGAACCTCAATCAGAGGCTTTCTGTGTGACCGGGAAACAAATCCAAATCAATCGCAGTGATTACTGCCTGGTAAGTGGGGACTTTCACAGTCTCTATGTATCCCCTAAACTAAGGGGGTAGTTGCTATAGCTGCTCATCCCTGATATAAAGAACTGGAATCTAATTTAATATTTGCTAGTAGAGTGGCTGCGTAATAAAATCAGTGGGCTCTATTAAATGGAAGAAATCTCTTCTAAGAAAATCTATCTGAAGAGCAGGGAGATGGTCAGTAGATGTGGAACATTAAGGAATATTTCATATACCCATTGCTCAGTATATTCTAGGAAGCATAATGAATAATAAATTACACATATCAGCTGATCAGTTTAATAGTGTCACTTTATGTGTTTTATTTTTTCATATCAAACTTTTGTTTTTAAAATGGTTCACAGTCAGAAACAGGTTAGCAGGGACTTGCAATGGTGTTATGTATGTCCTTCCTGTTTTGATGTGTCATTGTACTATCTGCTCCTAACATGGCTATTGCCCTGGTGGAAAGTGGGAGGAAGTGTGCCAACTCTGTTTATGTCACCAGTGCCTCTGCACCCCTCTTCCATGGGCAAGGCAATGACTGAGCTAGGAAGAGATGGATGCAGCTGAAAGTTCAGTTTGGAAGGCAAAGGAGGACAAATACCTATGTCCAGTTTGACAGAGTTTTATAGTACCTCATCTTTCTCAATGACATGTTCAAGATTAAAGTTACAGGAACCCTCTCACCACTTCACAACTTCACACCTGCTGCAGTTTAAAGAGAGCTTCAGTTGCTCACAGAGATGAGATAGTAGGGACTTGTTTATACCTGAGAATAAAAGAAAGTTGAAATCATTATATGCTACATTATTGTTGTTGCATCCTTCAAGTTATTTCCAACTTATGGTGACCCTGAGGGAAACCTATCACAGAATTTTCTTGGCAAGATTTATTCAGAGGAGGTTTGTCTTTACCTTTCCATGAGGCTGAAAGAATATGACTTGCCCAAAATCACCCAGTGGGTTTCCACATATGATTGGGGATTCAAACTCTGTTTTTCAGTGTAGTAGTCCAACACTCAGACCAAGACACCACACTGGTTCTCATCTGCTACATACTATAGTAATATAAATTTCCTTACTGTTTACTGGGAGTAGGAGGAGCGCTTTGTAGAAAAACTCAAGCAACACTGATTCCATGCTAATCACACACCTGGCTTGAGCAAGAAACAGGTGCAGTCCCTTAAAACTTGACTGAGAACTCGATAGATAAGCTGTTTTCCTCCTATATATGTTTATTATGTCTCCCAGAGAACTTGTTAACAGTTATCTGTTGGATATGGAATTGGAAAGAACTCAACCATTTATTCAACTTTAACTGTTGATTAAACACTTCTTTACATTTGAAAAGCTAGGTGCTAAATAGAAAAGACATTTTAAAAAATCCTGGAAAGCCTATGTAAAAACGCAGGTGCAAAGAAGTTAATTCATCATATCTATTCAAAATCCATAAAAAAAGGCTTGTAGGAATTAAGTTGTATCAAAGTAACATATCATACATAGGATCAGAGGTCTTCATTTTGATGGGAAAAAGCCAGACCAAGTAGGAGTTCTAAAATTGTTGTGGAATTATGCACCCTTGAAATCCCATCATTCATAGCTGATGATGACATCACCTGTAGAGATCCAGAGCCATATTGATGGACAAAGAAGAAATGGAAATAGTCCAAGAAGACCATTGGCTATCTTTTCTTTCAGGCCTTACTTCCTGAGAAAAGTTACTATTTGGACTGAAGGTGAAAAATGTAGTTGAACCTGACATACAGCAAAATAGTTTTTGTCTTTACATAGAAGACTGATCTCGATGATCCCACAGCCTATCCTTGTAATCCACCAGCAGGAACATTTACTGTAGTTAAATCCAGGTAGTGCATAGATTTCCAGCATGGGTTTCTGTAGCTGGGCTGTACTCACCGGGGCCCACCTTACTGTCCTCATCCTCCACCATCACTCTAGATGTGCAGCATCTGGCTAAGTTATACTTGTGGCATTATTAGCTGCAAGAAACATCTATGGGAATTCTCAAAACAGCCAACTGTTCAGCCCAGAAGCCTGAGGTGATGGGATAGATGATGGACAGATGGACAGCTGATTTCTAAAAGAGTAGATGATCCAGTTGCAGGTAGAAGAAGAGAACAACACACTCTCAGCACTCCACAGCAAAGATGGCAAATTGAAGAAGTAGGGAATAAGCTGTCCAGAAAGCTGAGGACCATATTTACTTGGAAAATAAGACTGTGCAGATTAGCTATTCAAACTCTAATTATACTGGATAATTGCATGAATTCAAACTATCAGCTATCCTGGTCTCTACATCCCTGAAGTCCCAGACACAGATGCTAGCAGGAAGACCTACAGACAGAGAAGGGAAGTTAGTTGTCTCTGAGAAATGGAAACTGAAATCTCAACAGTTAAATATTGATAGGAATCAGGCATTTATAATTGGCTGGGGAGTAAGTAATGGACCAAGGATCTTGCTAGAAGAGATGCCTCTGGCCAGGCAGAAACAACTTGCAAAATAGCCCTATTAACCTACTCTCCCCGCCTGCAGAGCTCCAGTCCTGCTTTATATGTATTGTCAGTAGTAAATCAGCTCGGCTAATATCATCAGTTGAAAACCTATTCTTGTAAGACCTAGCATCCTTGAACCTCTAGTCTAGCCAACAGTCCCAACCAGTTGAGCTGCCAACTTATCCATTCCTAGATAGCCACTCCTGCCAGTGCTTACCACCTATTCAGCTTTGTTACTTGTAAAGAAAAAGATTACTACTGCAGCATGAACACGCATGTGAGCCATTATTAAGACCATGCAGAGTTTGATATTCTATTCTCACTGTGGACAGAGAGAAGAGTGAATAACAGAACTCTTTTCCTTCTATCCGACATCTCCATCTGATTTCACCTCTTGCACTTCTGTGGCTGGGTTATACCTTGCTTACTGTTTAATGCAATGGGATGAGCTAGCTATTAGAGGCCCTTTCTGCACATGGGGTGTGAATCGGGCAGAAATGGGCAGACGTGGGACTCACCGGATTTTTCCTGCGACCGGGTGAGTCCGTCACGAAGAGCAGCAGCATGAGTTCACGGCTCCACAGTTCCCCGGCATCCAAAATGGCAGCTTCCGGTTGGTGGAGGCTTTCCACCAACCGGAGAAGCTCGCTAGCCAAACGCCAGCCCCCAGAAGATCTGCAAGCATGCACTTGTGCGTGCCTGCAAATCTGCTCCAGAGCGCGGCAACGGAGCTAGACTGGGTTGCCCACTCTGTGCTTTTTAAAAACCTCAAAAAAGAGGTTTTTAAAAAGCACGCTGCGTGACCAGTTCCAGTCACACAGAACCGGACTGAGGTGTGGAACTACAAAAAGTAGTCCAAACCAGTCCACTCTATGGTACAGAAGACCTCCGTCAGAGGTCGCTCTGCACCATTTTAAATACCCGGTGCGGAAATGACCAGAGACAGTCTCAACACAGTCTCAGTGAGCAATAGCAATGGAACTACAACCATTAGAGGCAGGTACATTCTCCTCCAAATTAACCAGATAACAGTGCTAAATCAGGACCAAAATAGTATAATGTGATCCACTGCATTATGATCACTGACAGCCACTTGTAATTTATTTTGTTTATATGATTTCAGTTATGATTATTTGATTTGTTCCCCAGCTTGGTATTATCCTTTTGTCACAGGGATAGCCTGGCTTGGGGGGATATCTCCAATATGACAACATCTATTGCCACCTGGAGGGAATGATAGTGTGTGATGTGGATATACCTTGACCTTAATTTGGATCAACATCAATGTTTATACCATCATCATCATCATCATCATCATCACCGCCACCACCATTATGATTTATTTCACCTCTTCAATTGTATAAAGTTCTTGAAATATGTGGCTTCATTGTAATCTGTATTGCTGAGGATGTCTATAACTAGTCAATCTATACCTGTGTTAATTTCCCGTGTAATGGATCTCAATTCATCCTATCCAATTTCTGCATCATTCTACAATTAAAACAAACAAACTAGGAAGTGTCCTTATGCATCACGCTCTAAAATATGCATTTTATGCTCCCTCTCTCTCTCTCTTTCTACACACACATACACACACACACACAAACACGTACATACATAAACAGAGAGAGAGAGAGTTTTGTACATAAACTTCCTTAAGATATCAGTTTTGGGTAGCTATGTACTTATATGTTGAAAGAAAATTTATCAGAGATCATTGCTTCTTCCTGCATGATATTTAGTGACTGCAGGGACAAGGGTCATTTGTGCCATCCCTAGAAACAGAGGTGACACAAGTGTCACAGTGTTGCTGGCACAAGGGGGAAAGATAATCTAAGCAGCACCATTTTTCCTCTTGCACACTCAGTCAGGTCTAAGCAAGTTGGATGGGTCTGGCAGTAGGTAAAGGAAGGCCTTTCTTGCACATAAGGAAAAAAATGGTGACTCAGCAGTTTAGTCTTCCATGATTCCCTGGCAGGTTTCAAAGGGGAAGGGAGATGCACATTGCCTCCAGAAAGTATGCAGGATGGTGAGCTGGGAAATGAGGGGAGGGAAGGCTTATGATCATCCTGAGTTACATACTTGTTTGGGTACACTTATCTGAAGCAGGTAATGACATTTTCATTAGAGATCTGCAGTTTGCACTGGTTGCCATTTTAGACAACCTTGTAGGTCCAAAAAGCTAAAATATAGTCCAGCTGCTTGAGATATCTTAAGAGAGTAGTGCAGAAACTGGAATGATATGAAGAATAGTAGAACTCATTGGCCATCTTTATTTGAAAGGCTATTTAAAGATTTGCCTCTAGGCTTGTGTGGAGCCCAAGTACTGGAAGCAAAAGTATCTTTGGGACTACTCTCAAAGGGTTTCCCTCTGAAGTTGTAAAATTTGAGAAGAAATGGCCCAAGACTGTCTGCTTAACCAGAAACTGATCAGCCAATGAAGGAATTAGGGCCTGGTTGCATGTCCATTACAGAAAAGGAGGAGGTCTGGAATGTCTTTCTCACTAAGGAAACCTCACTGCTAAGGATGAGAAGGATATTCAAATATATTTTTTAAAAAACATGTTTTCTAATGACAAAAGGGCATTCTAAATTGACAAAATCTTCACAGTTCAGGACCTATTGTGTGCAAAATTCACATCATTGTTTTTCATTGCAAACAGTATTTTCTGCTCAAAAAACAGAACAAAACAAAATATTGCAAAACAACTACATGTGAATTTTGCACAAAATATGTCTCAGACTACAAATATACCTCAAAAGCTTCCCACTTTTCAAAGACTTTCTTGCAGCAAACAGAAGATCACTGAAATTACTTTTCACTTTTTTGGGGAAGAAAATTGGTGAAGAATTACATTGTGCTCACTGCAAATTTAGGTTAAATAATTCAATAAATGCAGACTCAGTTAAACCAATTAATTATGTCTCTCCTCTTTATTTCTGAATCAAGCACTGTGTGTGTGTACATGTGCATGAATCTCACAAGACTAAGGCCATTTCTGCTCTACACTGCTATAGTGCTTTTATTCCACTTTCAGCATCCTGTGGAATTCTGGGGTTTCTGGTTTACTGAGGCCAAAGAGCTCTCTGGCTGAGAACTCTAAATTCCCCTTTCCTAAAGTGCTAACCCAAGGATTGCAGAAGATGTTGAAAGCAGAATAAAAGCACTATAGCACTATAACAGTGTAGGGTGGAAATGACCTGAGTCTATCACTTTTCTTCAAATGCACAAAATTTAAAACTATAGTAGATGCTTCTATGAAACATGGGCTGGTAAAAAGAATAAGCACTGGATCAGCTGCTTGTATCTTTGTGATCAATTAGCATGTCTTCTTTTGTTTGCTGCATATGCCTACTTAGATCCACAAAGAGAAAAAAAGATATAAGACATTTCTTTTTCTACAAATTATACTAAGCCCAAAGAGAAGAGCCTCTTTCACACACAGAAGATGAGATATCTTAGGGATGACTAGAAATTCTCAATAGGCTGTGTCTCCACATCAAGACAATCTGCCTCCAATGTAAATTACACCTGGGTGAAATTTCTTCACTTCTAATTTTTGTATAGACAATTCAGAAAAGTCTAGAAGACAAATGTGTTTTGAAACATATGTCACCTGGGAAATCTGAAGGTTAGTTTGCTTTAAAAATGCATACACAACACAATTCTTTTCTTTCTCATCCCACCAAAGCCTTTAATTTAATAATTTTTTGCCATATTTTGAACATTAGCTTGACAACAGTCTAATAAAATATATTGATGTTGGAAATTCCTGTAAGACTACAGCATATGAAAGAATTATCATTATTAATTATCTTCTGTCAGCCAGTATTGTAATGCAGCTGGATATTTTGTTACCTGAAATGTCAGGAATGACCCTGTAGGCAGTTTCCTGTGTTCTGCAACTTAAAGATACGGTGTTTTCATTTATTCACTTTATTTTATTGATCAGTATTACTTTATCATCAGCACATCTCATAACTTTTCTTCTGAACAGATCCAGCAACCTGTTCAGATGAGGAAAGACATGTGATTGGCACAAGAAAGAAAATTTCAGTGAATTCTGCACAGACCCTTTAAAGTTGCCAACCTTAGCTAAGTGACAGAGATTAAAGGCAATAAACAGCCATTTCTTCAGGTTGTTTCTCAAAACCTGTGTGTCAGGAAGACCTTCTTTACCTTCAGAGATTAATGTTTGAGTCCTTTGCTTTCCAATGTTACTTCTGGATGGATGGATAGGTAGATGATAGGGCCTTGCTGCACTACATAGTGCTATTTTTCCACTCTCAACATCCTGTGGAATTCTAGGGTTTGTAGTTTACTGAGGCCAAAGAGCTCTCTGACTGAGTATTCTAAATGTCCCTCCCTAAACTACAAACCCCAGGATTCCACAGGACATTGAAAATGGAACAATAGCACTGTAATAGTGTAGGGAGGAAAGACTCGATAGATAGATCGATAGATAGGTAGGTAGGTAGATGTAGAAGAACTCCATACTATTCTGAATCTTTTCTTCCCCCTCAAAATGATGCTGCCTGTTTTGACTTGTTGAACATCCTATATTGATATTGTGAGACAACTGTTGCAATACCTTTTAGACATTTCCTGGTACTGTTTGGACCTAAGCAGAAATTGTCTTGTCAGGATCAATTTGTAATGGGAGCTTCTGAAAATGAACTGATAGGGTGACTGAGGAATATAGTAATCACATATTTCAGTATGAACTGTCCATATTGACATTTCTTGGATAGGGATGAAAAAGAATCTGATTCAGTGGATTAATATTTAAGTTTGTAGATGTCATTTCCACAAACCCCAAAACGGTAGTGGGACAAAACATGTTTTGCTTCTGAAATCCAAACATTTTGAGTTTCAATGCATTTAGGTGAGAAAAAAAAAGTGCACTAAATGATGCACTCATCTGAAAAATATGCATAGCACACTTAAAAAAAGAACTGTCACCAATAGAAATACATAAACAAAATAGGTGCATAAATTAAAAATGGTACCAAAAGGTTTGACTGCTGTATCATCTACAGTGCTTCCTGGGCAGAAGTAGCTTAGCTTAGAGTACTGTAATGTGTTCTTTGTAGGGTGGCCCTTATATATGATTCAGAAGCTGCAGCTAGTGTAAAATGGAGTAGCTTGTGTGCTGAATGCAATATGTGTGTGTATGTGCCTTCAAGTCACCTGTCATGAATTTCATAGGGCTTTCTTAGGCAAAGAATACTCAGAGTACTTTCCTCTGAAATATAACCTACAACACCTGGATTCATCTCCCATTGAAGTAATAATTAGGCTGATCCAACTTAGATTACACAGAAAATGATGTATTTAGAGCACATGTGTCAAACAAAAGGCCCACAGACCAAATCTGGCCCACCAGGCCATTTCATGTGGCCCTCGCACCTCTCCTGCAGCTGCAGCACTCCCCCCACTTCGTGAGCCCAACCCCTACATTTCGGGCCCCTGGCTGCTGGTATTCTGAAGAGAGGCCCGGCATATAGCACTGGCAATCTACTTCTACTTCTGACTGCTCCTCTGTCCCAGTCTCACCATCAGTGCATAGCCGTGGGTTACCATGGCAATGCTCCATACTTCTCGCAGGAGTTCTACAGAGGAGCAGTCAGAAGTAGAAATAGATCACAAGTGCTAGCTACTGGGCCCCTCTTCAGAATACAGGCAGCTGGGGGCCCAAAATGTGGAGATTGGGCTCACCAGGTACAGAGAGGGGCAGGGGGGCAGAAAGAGCCACAGGCGAGGGGGAGCAGAAAGAGGCACAGAGAGAGTTTCAACTGGGACCAAAAAGTTAAACAAAGTTAATGTGATAGACAATGCTTGGTAATATTTGTCTGATGATTAAATATTTTCCTTTTACTTCTAGTTTCAGAGCTAGCTATTACTAAAACCAGTAATAATCAAATGCAGAGGCAATTATTTAATATGATAAACGAATAGACATATTTATATAGTCTTACAGATACAACCGGCCCTTTGAGGGCAACCATAATCCTGATGCAGCCCAAGATGAAATTGAGTTTGACACCCCTGATTTAGAGTATTTAGGCCTGTTGAATACAATACCAAATAGGTATCCTAAAAGAACTGAACTAGCTACCAATATGCTTCAGGGATGAATTCACGGTGATTGTGATAACAATTTAGGCTGTAAATGGTCTGGGAACTCTTCCTGTCTGGAACATGGACTGAGGTATGTGGGAAGGGGGCAGGACTCTTTTGTGTCTCACCAAAATCTGTTTGAAGAGAGAAATTTCTGTTCTGACATCTCAGGTGTGGATGCCTTTTCCTTAGAAACCTGATTGGTACCAACACTAGTTCCATTTGGGCAATAAGAAAAAAAATGGCTGTTTATTAGAGTCTTTGGTCCTCACTGATATAATTCAAATACCTATGCAAATAGTTTAAAACTATTTTAACTTTTAAACCTGTAGCAACATTTTAACCCAATACAAAAGTAGGAGAGGATGAGAATCCTGTATCTTTACTGTCAAATGAATGTGCTGGTCATAACTGAGTTACTGAACAGATTTAGCATTCTTAAATGTTCCAGTACATGTTTCACTTGAAAATGTTTTTCAGAGCATATTTTCAGAGCATATTACACATATTACATTATACAATCCATCCCTAGAACAAAGCAGATATAGTTCAGCCTAATAATCTGTATATCCCTGCTTTAGAACCAATTACTTTGAATGCTAAAAGTTTGGAAAAGAACTCTACAAATTAGAATATGTCTATAATGAAGGACCCCCAGCTGCCTGTATTCTTAAGAGGGGCCCAGCAGCCAATGTCTATTTCATGTTTTACTGTGGTCATAGCAGTCATACTCTGGGTTCTCTTCAGATCATATAAATCTTTCACCCTCTTACTATAGACATAGCAGTCAAATTATAGTCTCTACATGAAAAAAGATTTAAATGTACGTCCTTTGCACAGCATCCAAAGAAAATATGTCATTGTTTATTCAGAGTAACTAGAGCAATGCATGAACAAAGGAAAAAAAATGAATATTTAGACATTTCTTTTTTGAATTACACAATGCTTTCTGAAAGTCTTGCTACACAGTGTGAAGCCTTTGGCCATCATTGCCTATATTACCATATCAAGGAACATACATCATATTAGGAAAAATCTGTCAGCTTTGTTTTCCTTCTGTTTCACATTTGTTCTCTTCCTTATCTAAATTAATTTGCTGATTGTTTTCAGCCTATGAACAGAAAATCATGTGTATTTTGATGTACAGTTATTCTGACAGATGGATTTTTATATACAGTTTTCATGATTTTTTTTTTGACAAGCATTCCCCACCCCCACCCTGCCAATGCAATGAATTTTGTCATATTCTTAAGTCTTGTTGCTATTTTATGTCATGCATTTTTGTACGCATCTTTTATTGGAGAGTTGCATCACAAAATTTTAGACCCCTAAGGGCTTGCCTTTTTTCAGAGGCGAACAATATTACCATCCAGAGTTAATATATGTGCTCAGGTATGACCAGTTTCATCAGCATTTCTATTAATATTGTCTTATTATCAAATGTGAGAAAACAAACAAGGTATATAAAGAGACAAAAAAAATCTAATCCATAGATAAAATAGTCATTGTCCATTTCAGGACAAAGTCATTATCATCTAGAACAATTGTATTGGGTAAGTTATGAGATAATTTGTAATTAATTGCTTTTTCCAAGAGCAAAGATATAACTAATTTTATCATGACTGTAACTTAATGAGGAATGTTTACTCATTTGCTAGGCTATATCCAGACTCTACAATTAGAGCAGATTCTTACAGCTTTATCTGATCCATAGAAACCTGTGATTTGTAGTTGTTTTACCAGGCCATATATCCCCACACTTTGATATGGTTTAATTGGCAAATATGAGTTAACTGGCAAATACGTTAATTGTCATTGTTACAAAATGTACTCTGATGTGATTGTATGACTGAGTTGGACAAGAAGAAGATGCTGGCTGACCATGTGCACTGCAAAGTAGGTCAGAGATCCTGTTTAGGCATAGCAAAATCATAGTCAGATAGTCATCAAGTAACTTCAAGAGATAATATGCTTAAGCTAATGTTACCCTGTGAACTGGGGGTCCCGGGAGGGACACCAAAATGTGCTCAACTCAAGGTGGGGAAAATTAGCTCAGAGCACTGCTTAGCGTTACGAGAGGCAGGGTAACGTAGCAAGATCTTGAACCCTGTGTCTACGAGGTCGGGTCGAGTCAAGGAGAACACAGAAGTTGAAATAATAAATGAAGTTTATTAAATACAAGCAGAACAGTGCATGCGACACACTCATACAAGATAGTTAAAGAAAATAAAGGTTGGAGTGGTATAGAGGGATTTTCAGAGGGATTGTTGGTTTGGGTAATACTTCACCTGTCCTGAAGCCCAGAAAAATAGAGAGCGAAGCTGGGGTGCGGTGTAGCTCAGCACGTGGAGCTGAGGGGAGGCTCGCCAAGCAAAGCGGCAGCAAGGCGGGATGAAACTCGGGAGCGATCCGAGGAAGGTCTCGGAATCAAGGGTTTCTATAAGGAAAATTGTGACTGCAGGCTATGCCGTACTTGGGGGAAAACAATAGATTTGGAGTTGGAGACAAAGCCTCCGAAAGGTCAGAATCTGAATGATTGAGTTACCATAGTGGTTCTCAATAGAGTAGCCAGTATGCAAACGCAGAGTACTTGGGTATTGCATAGTTTACCCATCAAGCCACCATCGCTCTTTTGTAAATGGCGTGCATACTTAATTAGAATACTTGCCTGGTGGTCTCCTAAAGCAGTGAGTCAGCTATTTCTGGCCTGCCTGTATTGTAGTTCGAATCTTACGGCTATTAACGGCCAAGCTTGTTTATGTGCTTGTCCGGTGACTTCGCAAGCATGTGGAGAGGAATAGAGAAGTGAAACCGAATTATGATATCAAGAGGATATCTTTTAATATCCCCAAAGTTCGGACTAGCCAGGGCAGTAACAATCCCCCCCCCCGAAAATGGGCAATGTTGGGGACAATATTGGACATTTTCCAATCAAAAAGCAAAAATCAGTTTAGAGTCCAATAGGGCTTGCAGGTTGGTAGCCATATCACTCCTCAAGAAAGGAAATTTCGGGAAGAGCAAAGGATTACTATCTTATAAAGACATTCCTAACTAAAACCTAAACCTAAACACACACCGCAATGTAAACAATAGCACAATAATAAACAATTAAACAATAAACAATGTCCATTGTCCCTTCAATAGGGAACTGTCGAAAAATGAGCAAATGGAAAATAGCAAATGTAATATGAAGCAATCAATGAAATAATCAATGGAATACTGTAAATCCAATGCATGGGTCCAGCAATGAAGGCAATCCCAGAAGCAAACAGTTCAATGTGGAATGAAAGTTCGTAGTCCAGGGGAGGTGAGGTGCAAGCAAAAGTCTTGGCACCCCCCCTCACAACAGGAAAAGTCTTTTAGCTGGAGCGGGTGAGCAAAACATAAGTCCATCCGGGCAACGGAGCAGGAACAACAACAAAATGTCCAACTCGGTGCAGCTTGGCTCGCTCCAAGTTCAGGAGCAATGAGTTTTTGCAGAATTTGGAGCATGGAATAGTCCATAGGCTTGCTTGGGTCAGCAAAAGGTTGCAGGAATGGCAAAAGTTCATCTTTACATGAGGAAGGCTGCGTGGTCACCTTCCCTCACAGTCACGGGTGTCGTTGAAGCACCAGGAATCTCCAAGTCTCGGCCATCAGATGGAGCTGCAACTTTCTTTGTCACCCCCCCCCCACGGTACTTGGGGGCGATGGTACCACCTCGGGATCTTCCCAACCTTCTGGATTAACTGACCTATTAGAGTTTTAACAGAAGAACTGACATGTTTAGTGTCCAATGTATAGCATTAATGCAAATGGCCGGCTCAAAGCCTACTGGGAATTCGAACTGAAACTGGGTCATCATGACTGAGAAGACCAAGAGTCCATGGGGATATAAATAGCTATTGCGAGTAAAGCAGTATTGGCCTGAAGGGGACCATTGGTAAGAACAGTGAGGCTGCTGGTTCGGGTCCCGCATCGGCTCATGGGTCTAGAGATGCCCATGTTAACCTCCCAGCCGCACGAGAGGAACCTCCAGCTATGAAGGCCCCATTCGCACTCTGGTCCGTATAACATGGACTTGCACGTTTGCACCCTCCCCACTCAGACCGGAGCCGAAGCTCCAAGCCTGATGATGTTAACGAGGGCTTGGGGCGGCTCAACCACCTAGTACCGATGGTTCAATGCTGGCCCTGAATGAGCAGTATCACCATCCACAGATATAACTGAACTCCGAGGGCAGACCTGAAGACTGGTCGCCTTCGGAATAAGCTTTTGCAACCTGACAGGACATTTAATTTCAGCAAACAATATATATTAGAAATGCCACCACTTCCCAAACACCCAAATATAACCAAGAGCTATATACATAAGTAGGAGGTCGGAGAGTTGGCCATCTCTCTCCGTCCTGTGCAGACAATGTCAGTTTACCCATTGTCATATGCTTCGTAAATTGATGCAAACGTCTCTGACAAATTAATTTCTGGCACTTCCTTGCAATCCAAGGAAGTCTGCCAAATTACTGGGTGCACGTTGGGCTTTTTGGCACCTGGATCTTCCTGCTCGGGGATGACCACCGATGCGGGATCAACAGGCTGACCCTTCCATTCCTTTTGCAGGGTCTCCAGAATTACCGGCAGGAGTGTCGGAGCCAGCTCCTGGTTAGGGACCCCTTTCTCCAAGTCAAGGAGGAGGCTGGTCTTGGACCTGTATGCCTCCTGAAAAACTGCCTCTCCAGGTATGATGGTGACCAAGATGGAGCCGTAAACTAACTTGGCCCCGCTCACGATCACCAGAGTCACAATCAATTGGGTGCCTCGAAGCGTGAAAACACGCTGGTACCAAAGCAGCCATGCGGAGGGGAAGGCAGTAGCCATGTCTGCCTCCATGTGGCATTTAGAACTCTCTGTTATTGAAATCTCTCCAGATGGACTGCAGCAAAAGGGACTATGTGTGGTCACGTCAGGGTGTGCCAGTATGACTACCTGTCCTATCCTGTGCTCTGGCTGGGCAGGAACCTCTTGCTGTTTAAATCCCCAGTCTCCTTTGAGATTCCCCTGAAAGATGGCACAGAGAGGGAGGACTCTCCTGGCCAAGGCTTCAAGGAAATCCCGGGGGAAACTGCTGGTTTCTAGCCAGGGGCTCAGAGCAGGGACAATGGAGAGCGTGGGAAGCTTGGGGCTGGCTTCCCCTGGCTGTGTGTCCTCCCTTTCTTGGCTCTCACACATGCTGACAATGTCCTGTGCCTTATCAAACTTGGTGGGGGTTTCCACGTCTCTCAATTGAAAGAATGGTGCTTTCTCCGGAACCTTAGCCCGGTGCAATCCTTCTTGGTGCTCTGAAAGCACTATGTTCTCAGAGGTGTCTGGATTCGCACTCGGGGCTGAGTCAGGGGGAGGTGCCACCTGCCTTGTTTTATTGTGCACAGAGCACTTGTATCCTCCAAAGGACTTAGATTGGGCCCCCCCCCCGCCATATCCGGTCAAGCGGAAAGTGTCAGGGGTTGGCTCACCCTGTCTTCTCTGGTTAGGGAGCAGCACCTTTAGGGCTGCTCTGGAGTCTGCAGGAGGAGTGGCAGGGGTCTTTTTGTTGGGGGATGATAGGAGTTTCAGCCCCATAGAAACACAGTGGAAAAGCCAGAGTTCAGCGAGCCAACAGCAGCAGCCTTGTTCCCCAGTAAGGATACTCACACACAGAGGAGTTTCTTCCAAACAGGAGGCACTTTATCTTGCAGCAAAGTTCCGTTATATGCAAAACATAGAACAGATAGACAAAGGCTTGCACCAGACACCGGTTTGCTCAAAAGACAAAAACATACTGGGGATTGCTTTCTTATATACATATTTACAACCAATCAGGTAGAGGTTTGCACACCTCCCTCTACCATCTGCACACGACCCCAGTTTCTTATGCAACCTTGCAATTACCCACAGCTGGGTCATGATGCAACATCTTTGCAGTGGGCTGATCATTTTCCCAGGGTTCCCTATCTGAAATCCCTGACAATCCCCTCCAAAATGGTCAGGCCACTGTGTAGGACATTTTCACTATCCATACATATACAATACATGTTCCATAATACATACGTTCAAGGGTACAATTCATCTTCCACCTTACACCCTGGTGGCTAGGCCCAGTTCACCTGCCAACTTCTCATGGCCTGCTACAGGAAGTGCCTTTGTGAGCAGATCCACAGATGGACAATACTGAAAGCACAAAATCCCATCTTGGATCATTTGCCTTACATTTTGGTACCATACCCTAATGTAGTCCTACACTCAAATTTTCTGCCTTAATCACACGGGACAACAAAATACCCTCCTCCTGACCTTTTAGGGATAAGCATAACTTTGCTTCCTGACTCAGCAAGTTGGGTACTTCCTGACTCACTTTTACTGGAACCACTTCTGGAACTGGTGCTGACCTCAGTGCGAGGCTCTTTCTTGATCATAAATGCAGGTTCAGCACTAGGTGGCGGTGTTGAGCTCTTTGGTGTGACGTCGAGTGAGACTTTTGGCTTCTCCTCCTCAGTACTTTCCTCAGTACTTTCTTCTTGATCATCAGCCATCACCGCCCCTCCATCTTCAGAGCTTTCAAGTGTATCCAGGACACTGTCCTTTTCCTCTTCAGACATCACTGCCCCTCCATTTTCAGGAATTTCGGGAACACTTTTCACACTTTTCCCCAGGGGAATCAAAACCTCTTGGTTACAGTGCAGTCTATCCCGTCCTGAATGGATTTCGAAGTTTGCACTCCTGGAATACACTATTTTGCCAGCATGATGTAGAAATCTGTATTTGTTACCTTCATATCCCACAAAGCGTAACCGTCTAGATTTCTCCTCTCCAGACTTTCTGAAACTTGGGGGAACATACACACTAGCAAATTGACACCAAACACGTAGATGCTGCAGGTTTGGTGCTCTACCATACAATAGGTAATATGGAGTTTGCTTCACACTTGAACTCCACATCCTGTTTATGTGGTAGTTTGCTGTCACTATTTCTTCTCCCCAAAGTCCTGCTGGGGCTTGGGCATCCTCCATCACACAGTCCTTCATCTGTTTTAACGGCCCAATTCTTCTTTCTGCAAGACCATCCTCCCTGGGAGATGAAGGGTTGGAGGTTTTATGCCTTATGCCTTTCTTATGCATCCAGGCTTGCAGGCTATTGGACAGGAATTCTCCCCCTCAATCTGACACAAGACTGGCCACTTTATAAGGAAATTCCCTCTCAACAGCATTCACCCACTCTTCGAACTTTTCAGCTGTTTGACTTTTCTCTTTCAGCAGGTAGACATAGGAGTACCTGGTGTGTCTGTCTACAATTACCAGGACATACCTATTTTACCCTTCAGTTGGCTTGAATGGCCCAGCCAAATCTGCATGTACAACCTCAGAAGGACGTTGGGTGACACACTTGCTTTTCTTGGCAATGGGGTAAGCCTTTACCTTAACCTTTTTGCATACTAAGCAATCTAGGAACTTAGGGCAATTTCTGACTTGTAACCCAGGGTATACCTTTGCCGACTCTTGCAAACTTTTGTAGCTGGCATGTCCCATCACTCTGTGGAGATAATGTACACACTTTTCATGTAAAGGTTTGTTACACATAGGGTTAACGTTTGCCACTTTTCCTTTTGGCAACATGTGGTACAACCCCTGCTTTTTCACCCCTTTTGCACAAAACACACCATTTTCAGTTATTGTACATTTCTCCCCTTCAAACACCACTTTGTAACCCTCACTGGTCAGTTGGGAGACACTCATAATACAGTTCTGCAAGTTGGTAACACACAAGACATTATTGAATGATTTACCAAAGCATGGCACATACGCAGTACCCATCTTCTGCACCTTGCTTGGTGCCCCATCTGCAAGGGAAATTGCTGTTATATTTGCATTTGTAACATTACTCAACAGCTTTAAATTGTTCACCATGTGGTGAGTTGCACCACTGACTAGCAACCACACACCACTCTCAGACTGTTCTTTTGCCACAAACACATAGCCTTCAGCCTGTGACGACATGCCCCTCCGCTTCTGGGCTGTCTTCTTCCCTCTGCTCGGCGCTGGCATTCTGCAGTCCTTCTGGAGATGGCCGACTCTCTTGCATCTGTAGCAGTGTCTGGCATAGCTGCACACTCCTTCTTCCAGGGCAGATGCCTCCTCTGGAGCTACCTCGCCCTCCGGCTGCAGTCTGGAATCGAACTGCTTATGTTGGACTTCCTCCAGGATCCTCCCGGTTACCAGGTCTACAGTCAGCTCTTCCTCACGCACACCCTGGAGGCTGTACATCAAAAAGTCCCACTCCTTAGTGAGGCTTCCCAGCAGAATAAAACTTTTCTGCATTTCTGGGATATTTATTCCTCTATTTGCTACCTCTTCAAATAACTGTTTCATCAGCATGAGGTGCTCTCTTATACAGCTTCCGGGACATAACTTTGTGTTATACAGTCTTTTCGTCCATAGTATTTTGGACAAACACGAGGAAGATTGATGCACACGCTTCAGAGCTTCCCAGAGTTGATATGCTGTGTTTGCAGCAGCAGCGTGAATCAACTGGGAAGGACTTAAAGTAAGCAAAATAACTGCTTTGGCTTTTTCGTCAGCAACACGATACGCTGCTATCTCAGCAGCTGACGCACTGGCAGGTGGCTGACCCTCGCTCTCCAAAACGTGCCACAAGTTCTCCTTTATCAGAGATGCTTTCACATAAATCCGCCAGCTTTGATAATTTGTGTCATTTAGTCTTTCAAAATGCACAAAGCTTGTTTGAGTCATTCTGCTGCCTTTGTAAAAACAAAACACAGGAACGCAGCTGGCCGGCTTCCTCCTCCAAAGTGTCCTTGAACAGTACCGGACTGAAAATTAACTGTCTCTCTGCCAAAACACAGACTCCCGAAGCACCAGAGAGCCAGGCAAACAGTCAAAAACAGTCCCAGTATTGGGGGAAAACAACTACAGGTGCACTGTGGATGCTGTGCACTCTGGGTCTGGGCCCATAACCACTGTTGGGGGATGATAGGAGTTTCAGCCCCACAGAAACACAGCAGAAAAGCCAGAGTTCAGCGAGCCAACAGCAGCAGCCTTGTTCCCCAGTAAGGATACTCACACACAGAGGAGTTTCTTCCAAACAGGAGGCACTTTATCTTGCAGCAAAGTTCCGTTATATGCAAAACATAGAACAGATAGACAAAGGCTTGCACCAGACACCAGTTTGGTCAACAGACAAAAACATACTGGGGATTGCTTTCTTATATACATATTTACAACCAATCAGGTAGAGGTTTGCACACCTCCCTCTACTATCTGCACATGACCCCAGTTTCTTATGCAACCTTGCAATTACCCACAGCTGGGTCATGATGCAACATCTTTGCAGTGGGTTGATCATTTTCCCAGGGTTCCCTACCTGGAATCCCTGACACTTTTCCCTATCAGTCCTAGTGCCTGCCTTCACCCTAGATCTACCCCTTCCATTGGGCTTCAGCTGAACCACAATCCTCTGGGGGAGATCCCGGGACCAAGGGCACCCCTATCCTGACAGCTCTAAGTCAGGCTAATATCCAGTTGGGGGGGACCGTTGGTCACCGCGTGGACCGGCTGTTTACTTCCCACCTGAAGCTGTTTATCTAGAGCTTCCAAAAGCTCCGAAGTTGGCCGCTTATCGAACTGGCTCATGTCGAGTCTGAACCTTCTGAGCATGCCCCAGATTCTTACTCTGTCCGAGGAGTACATCTGGGCTGTGCGATCATACCCACCAGACATCTCCCGGGGAGATCCTGAGTCAGAGAGCTGTTTGGGGGCAGTTGGCTGCTGTGGGGGACTTCCTGCCTTGCCGGGCTGGCTGCGGAAATCTCTTCCCCACCTCTTCCCTGTTGTCCTGTCTGGGAGCTGGGCATGGAGTCCAGTTCCCTTGGGGAACAGAATTTGGCGCAGTTTTCCTGTGTTGGGAATGGGGCCCATAATTCGAGTACGTGACCTTGGATATGGGTTCCCAATTCCCGGATTCATTCCTATGTGTCTTAGTGGGAAGTTTTAGGGAGCCTGCCTCACGCAGCAGGTTGGAGACCCATCGGAGGTTGTTCCCAAACTCCTCCCAGTTAGTGGTGGCTGGATCCACCAAACCCAGAGCCATCTTGGTCTCGTGGTTAAGAACTCCGTACAAGAGCATCTTAAATTTGAGGCCATTAAAGTCATATCCACGGGGCGTCAAGGGGACCGTCTCGGCCAAAATGGCGAGGAGCTGCTTCCATGCCACGTAAATCTCAGGGTTCTCTCAAGGACCCTGTTGCTCCATGACATAGAGCACACCTGCACTCTGTTCGGGCCACAAAATCCTCACTACCTCTCTCATCCAGTCGTGTGCCTCGAGCCACCATGGCCAATTCAAGAGTAGGAAGCTCAGAGGGGGACAAGCAAAGCCGAACCAGTTGAGTCAGCTTCTGACCATTGGCTGTTGGGTGAGAATGTATCACCGCGTTTAGCCACATGATGCCGGTGGACTGATTTAAAGGACCCAATTGGTTTGCAATAGCTTTGGCCTCAGTAGCACACCAAGGGACCCTTTTCTCGGTGAACTGCGTCTCCTGCATCTCTTGCCTACCAGAACTGCCTTCTCCAAGGGGGGTGGTCCATCTCGTCGTGGACCGTGTCTCTACCGGGTTGACTGGGACCTTAGGGTCTCTCCAGTCTGGATTGTGGGGAACGGTTGCCTGAGCATCCTCGGGCAGTGCCTCCCGAGAAAAGTCCTCTGCAAACATTGGCAACAGCTCTGGGCACACAGCCAAAATTAAGGCTTTGCGCGTTTGGAGCTGGCTGTCCAGCGCAGCTATCTGTTTCTGGCAAGCTACATGGCTAACAGCATCCTGCTTTTCCCTCACTTACCCCACCATAAACTTGGCCACGGACCAGGCATGATTCAGCTCAACCTCTAAGGCGTGGGCTTTCTCCTTCCATGTTTGCGCCACTACTGTCATATTATTCAGCTTCTGTGCGGACGCCTGCACTGCGGACGCAAAAGTTACTTTGTCCGCACGCAACGTCTTGACCTCGGCTTGAAGCCAGGCATTCTCCTTCTCTACACTGGCTAACTTTTCTCTGGTCTCTACCAGGGCACTACTAGCATCTCTGGCCATAAGCCAAAGTCCCCAAGTGGCCAAAGCATCCTTAGATGGCCCGAAAGGGTTCTTTGATTTACGCACCAGGGTGTATGCTTCCCAGGGTGTGGTAAAGGGATTGGCCGTCTGGAAGATGGTGTCTTTCCAGGGGCATTTCCCCTTACTCAACACCCACCTTTCTAGTTTACCTCGGACCTCTTCCTCCAACATGAGGTCCTTGATAGTGACCTTGCTACTCTCTGCCATTTTTCCACACAAATTACAACTCTCTCGAATGCTACCTACAAGCTACAAACTACAAACTACAGGGGGGGGATTTCTTCCCTAAGTGCTATTTTTGCCTTACTGCTATGGTGTTGAATAAGTGTAGACTGTTCCTACCGTGCTAACACTCTGACACTTCAGATCCCAGCCCACGATAGACCCCAAGTTAGGGATGTGATTCCCAGGACAGCTTGTGCATACCCCTTGCTATCGGCAATGGTTCACCGCCTAGTGCTAGTGACCATGCCGGGGCGGCTGACATTCACAAACCAAGCAAGAAAGGGAAACAGATTTCGACCCAGATAGAATAGCTCTAGAGCTCAAACACACAGACTCCAACACACACGTGTTCCTGCCTAACAGCGCTCTAACAACTTGACCGACCGTCACCTAAGTCAGTACCAGCCTGATTTGAGGAGGTTCGCAACTCCTTCTCAAATTGGGGGTACCGGGGCTGCCTACATTACTCCACCACTCTGTTACCCTGTGAACTGGGGGTCCCGGGAGGGACACCAAAATGTGCTCAACTAAAGTTGGGGAAAATTAGCTCAGAGCACTGCTTAATGTTACAAGAGGCAGGGTAATGTAGCGAGATCTTGAACCCTATGTCTACGGGGTCGGGTCGAGTCAAGGAGAACACAGAAGTTGAAATAATAAATGAAGTTTATTAAATACAAGCAAAACAGTGTATGCTACACGCTCATACAAGATAACTAAAGAAAATAAAGGTTGGAGTAGTATAGAGGGATTTTTAGAGGGATTGTTGGTTTGGGTAATACTTCACCTGTCCTGAAGCCCAGAAAAATAGAGAGCAAAGCTGGAGTGTGGTGTAGCTCAGCACGTGGAGCTGAGGGGAAGCTCACTAAGCAAAGTGGCAGCAAGGCGGGATGAAACTCGGGAGCAATCCGAGGAAGGTCTCGGAATCAAGGGTTTTTATAAGGAGAATGTGACTGCAGGCTATGCCATACTTGGGGGAAAACAATAGATTTGGAGTTGGAGACAAAGCCTCCGAAAGGTCAGAATCTGAATGATCGAGTTATCGTAGCGGTTCTCAATAGAGTAGCCAGTATGCAAATGCAGAGTACTTGGATATTGCATAGTTTACCCATCAAGCTGCCATCGCAGGGCAGGGGCTCTTTTGTAAGTGGCGTGCATACTTAATTAGAATACTTGCCTGGAGGTCTCCTAAAGCAGTGAGTCAGCTATTTCTGGCCTGCCTGTATTGTAGTTCGAATCTTACGGCTTTTAACGGTCAAGCTTGTTTACGTGCTTGTCCGGTGGCCTCGCAAGCATGTGGAAAGGAATAGAGAAGTGCAGCTGAATTGTGATATCAAGGGATAGCTTTTAATATCCCCAAAGTTCGGACTAGCCATGGCAGCAACGCTAAGCTGTAATGACTGTCCTGTCAGACAATAGTGATGGAGAAGTTCCCACCAAACCACTGATTGTTTTAAACCTCTTCCCACTGACCTGTGCATTTCCCCCATTGTCTCCACACCTGTCTAACCATTACAGAGCTATCATGACATCAATTAAGTCTTTGTCACTTAACACTAAGATCATTAGCCCATCCCAGACCTCATTGTTCACTCCACGAACTCCATGTTTACTCAGCTGGAGAGCCATTCACATCCATGTCCTCCAGGTAGAAATTGTGCATAAGAACTCCTGGTCTTGTACAGTTAGATGCAGTACTTCATTTGCTGGTAGCCATGTTGTTGTTCTGATTCCCGAGTACCATCCTTAGGTGCATGTCTAAGCCACATCACTGTTTCTGTGCTGCCCTCCAGATTCGTAATTATCACCCTCGTCACCCTTGAAACCTTACTGTCAATAACTTTCCTCCCTTTCTCCTTTAGCTAGCCCTGTGTGATTGTGAGAGTGCTTATGTCTTGCATGTGATTGTTAATTCCTTTAATAAAATACGTTGAGCTCACTTTTGAATCACTGGCTGGTTCTTCTGTGCAAAGACCCCATAAACATTGGTTGCTCCCCTCTTGCAAGACTCCTAATTTTGAGTTTATAATTCTTCACCTTTGAATGAAAGTACTGGCACCACAGGTGGACCCCTGAGTCACCCATGTTTTGGGGTAACAGTTTGCTGAAGTGCATACAAGTATCTGCTAGAGGAAGAGTAAGTAAAGTTTCAGCCTGTAGGCCACATATAGATCACAGGGGCCCACTTCCCAGCTTCCCAGCTTCCCAAGATCCACAAGAGCCCCACTGTCCCCTGCAACCCCATCTACCCATGGAAGTGGGAAGAAAACCAAAAATTAGCTGCACATTTCAAAGACATGAAACTGGATGCAACCTGATATCTCCCTGGAGGGGTGCAGAGGTAAACTAATCCCACTTCCTCCTGTGGTTCCTCATCCTAGCACGTTCAGGTCCACTCCTCTGTACTATAGTAAAAGAGCTGTGAGAGATAATTCTAAATACATCAAACAAAATGCAAGCATCTCATAGGACAGATCTGCATCTGTTAAAGTAGCATCAAAGTCTATAATTGTGTATAAGCATCCCAGGAGTAACTAACTGTTGAAGCTATTTATGTAGTTCCAGGGTATAACTTCACTGAGAACACATGAGACAGTGGAATATGTGCAAGTACTGGCACATACTGCAGCTTTGTGCTGCTGCCTTGTTCTCTCTTGTAGGTATTGAAATACTAGTGACATTGAAGAGATCAGAATGTGTTTTGTACCTCAGAGCCAACAGTCTGTAGCTTTCTTTCTTTTCTTTTCTTTTTTTAAAAAAAGGTAGCTGAAAGCATCTATTTAATTTAATTTTGGGAATTTGAAAATAAAGAATTACTTTAAAAAAAAAGTAGTAAACTAACATTAATGTACTACAAAAATTCAGCATGGAACTATAACAACAGGTAATTACTTTTTAAAATAACTTACCAAGCCTTTGCTCACAGTGTTGAAGGATTATATGACTTTTTCACTTAGGGCTATTTGTTAAGTTCTCAGTTGTACTTTATACACATTGTATGGTGTATTGTCATATCTTTAGTTATTAAAAATTACAGATTGTGTAATCTGTTGTGATCTTAGAGATAGCATCTAGTGAGTAACTCAGTAGACCCATCAGAGTGTAAATAATCAGACTCCTGTATGGTTAATGGTTTGAAAGTAAAGTTCCCATTTGTGCCAATGAGAAGTTTTCTTTTACAGTCCATAGCCATGTGGGACAGTCAATGTCCATTCTGATCAGTCACGAGAAGGTAATAATGCACCAATGCACACCACATTTAAGGCAGAAATCACACCCTTTCTGCATCAGTACTTTAGTAAGCAGCAATAAAAGATATAGCTAGACACCACACAATAAATGTAATTTGTAGTTTGGTCTTCCATTTATCTTCAACTTGGTCACTGTAGTCCTGTCTTGTACAGCATCTTATCCAAAGGACCAGTATAACTGTCATACCACCATAAATGGCTTCATCTTTCACAGTTTCTAAATAGTAAGGAAGTTACATTTCTAGACAGAAAAAGCTAAAAGTAAAGAACAGATGCCTAGGGCATGATTTCCTGAGCTCTGCTTTATTCTCTGATAAATGGTAGTGTGGGATTATACCTCAGCAAAGTGCATACTGGCAAAACCAGCATCTACTTTCTTAACCAAGCAAACAAACTCAGAACAACAAAAATGATTTGGGAAATTAATTGCCAAATGGATATCCTTGATCATGTATGCATGCCAGGAGAAACAGTAACCAAACAGAAGAAAAAAAATGTTTTGTTAGTATATCAGTCCTCCACAGTCTTGTGTGCATTAGGCCAGTAGAGAATTATTGTCTACCACATTTTGCTGAAAGCTCTCCATTTGTATCATTCCTTGTGTCATGTCTAGAGTTAGCTGGGGAATGGAGGAGGGAATTTGTACTTTAACGTTTAAAGATGGTTTTTCAATTCTGCCTTTAGGTGCTGTTTCAGAAGGATGTGACTTTGCCTGAAAACCAAATACCTCAAGCACAAGGTTTTCTATTTTATTTTTCTTAAGACAAATCTAGATGGAAAACTAACCTTTTAGATTTAACTTTTAGTTCATATTGATTTAATGTCAAGGGCTTGCACTCTAATGATGCTTTATCCATCACAACTATGGCTATGTAGGAGAGCTCTGTAGGGACAGTGCAAAGGAACCTGTCAAAAAGGGGTGGAAAAAGGAACAGAAGCTTCTAAAATGTTTATGTGGGGGGAGGGGGTTTCAGCCATATTTCATATCCTCCCACCATTTGAACAAGAAGTCAGCAATTTTCTTTGCAACTTGTGATGACATCTCAATGCTTCCTCACTGCTTCTCCCTACCTGCCATACCTTATGTGCTAATTTTCCTTTCTGCTTAATAGTAGCAAAAGCGTCTTGAGGTAAACATTATGAAGTCCCCCACTTTGATTTTCAAAGTACTTCCAGACATAAGTAGCTCAGCTTGGGCTTGTACAAATTCAGGCTCTGGCCTGACACATTAAGCTCAAGGGAGCCATTTATAAAACATCCACCTATTCCCTTGCTGTGTTCTAGGCTGTCATTTATAACCATTGCTGGCAAGATGCTATTCCAAGAAATCCAGCAGGCAGTGCATTTTCAGCCATCTTGCCACTTTAGTAGATTTATAGAAAGGTGGGGCTCACAGGTAAATATTGGTTAGCATTTGGAAATTAACTCTTCCAGTTTCCTCAAATGCTTCACATATAGTCTCCTGATAATTATTACTGAGTGGTAAGGTGGTAGTAGATTATACTTGGGAGGTAGTCAGCCTGAGTCTGAATGAACAGCAAGCTCTTAGACAGATAATGAGAGAGATGAAAAGTAGAAGATAGGAAACAAACAATAGGACGAACAGGGAGATGCAATCGTTTGGGTACATATCATTTGCAGCAAATTTGTGTCATTTGACTTTATTCAAGCAGACTTGCAAACTGAAAACTCAAACTGTCAAATCTCTGTTGCTCTAGGTGATTTTCTTGACTTTCCTCTTTCATGACTCCAAGTTGCCCTTGCAGCTTAGTTACTTTGTCACTTATGTAGGTAAGCAGACAGATGCAGCAGAGAGAGCACAATGTCTTTTTTTTCCCCTCTAGATGAGGAGTAGAAAGTGATTTGATTCAAGGCTAGTGTATCTATCTATGCAACAGGAGAGAGGAATAAAAGCCCAGGGAATTCTGAACTAGTACTTCATTTTCTTTGGTTTTGAGGGCACACAGTTCCTCACATGGACATGGATATTATCTTGGAAATCAGAACTAAGGTCTGTGAGAAGCACCAAGTTCTTTTCTGGGGGTTCCTCAAAGGCCATTTCCGCATTACACTATTATAGTGCTGTTATTCCACTTTTAACATCCTATGGAATCCTAGGGTTTGCAGTTTAGAGAGGGGCATTTAGAATTCTCAGCCAGAGAGCTTTTTGGCCTCAGTAAACTCCAAACCCCACAATTCCACAGGATGTTGAAAGTGAAATAATAAAACCATAACAGTGTTGAGTGGAAATGCCCTAAGTTTCCAAAGGACACTCTCCAAAGCCCACCAATGGGCCCACCAATGAAAGATATGGAGAAAAAACAAGTCCCAAGATGGCTGAAATATACCCAAACTACCACATATGGTTCTTTGCTTCAATTTTTCCCACTTGCAATCCCTGCAATTTTTCAAATTTTAAAAACTTTTAGGCAATCAGCTAAGAGATTTATGCCTTTTAACTGAGAATGGAGTGAAGTAAAATCTGCTTCCATCAGCTGAATTTTCATGTACACTACACATATTCACATGTACAATGTAGTGAAAAGGAAGTTCTACATCTGGAAATGGAAAGAAAAGAAAAACCAAAATCATCAAGACAGTTCACACTGGCCTACATGGAAAAGTTAGAATGTTTGGAATTGTTTATCTTGTACAAAATGATGAGTAAAGGGAAATATGACAGAACTGTATAAAGCTACCCATGGTGTGTAAAAGGAGGATAGGGAGAGACTTTTTTGATTTCTTATAATACTGTAAACTGGCTCACCTAATAAAGCTGGATGGTGGGAGACAAATTTAAGTACTTCTTCATAGAGCACAGAATTAAAATTTTGGAATTTTTTTACTACAAGGAACACTTATTACTGTGAATTGGAGAACTTTGAAAATGTGGCTGGCTAGATTCATGTAGGATGAGGTCATTAGTGACTGCTAGAGACGGATATACTTTGCCTTCAGTACCAGAAACAGTGGCCATTTCCGCACCGGGCTAGTAAAACGGTGCAGAGCGACCTCTAACGGAGGTCTTCTGCACCATAGAGTGGACTGGGGTGGACTACTTTCTGTAGTTCCATACTTCAGTCCACTCCGGAGCGACCGGAACTGGTCGCACTGCATGTTTTTTAAAAACTTCTTTTCAGAGGTTTTTAAAAATCACAGAGCACTCGACCCCGTGCTGCTCCGTCGCCCGGCTCCGGAGCAGATATGCAGGCATGCGCAAGTGCGTGCCTGCAGATCTGCCGGGGGTGGGCTTCTGACTGGCGAGCTTCTCCGGTTGGTGGAGAGTCTCCACCAACCGGAAGCTGCCATTTGGGACACGGAGGGCTGCGGAGCAGCGAACTCGCACTGCTCCTCATGGCGACAGACTCGGCCAGCCGGAAAACAAAGCCGGTCAGCTCTGTTTTTGGTCATTCCCCCCCCACCACATGTGGAAAGGGCCAGTGTGTCCTTAAATATCAGACACTGGAGAGCACAATATACTCACATCTTGTTTGTGGTGTTCCCATGCGCAACTGATTGTAAACTGATTACTAGGCTAGATAACCTCTTTCTCTGATCCAGCATGGGTCTTACTGTGTTGCTATTGAAATAACAACAGATAGATCCAGAAGCGGTTATATCACCAGACCAAATAAAGTAAACTGTTAGTTATTTACTTTACTGTTACAATATTTTTTGTTGTCAGGGATTTGGAAAACTGCTTGCAAAATTTACTCCCTCGTATGCCAAAATAACTTGAGAAGTGTTGGATACTGTGTATCTTAAATTGGATGAGTTGGGTTGTACCATTTTCTGCTTCTCAGATGTCCAAGTAGCTTTGGCTGTAAGGTACAATTATGGGCAGAGGTATACTTGATGATAACTCAGAGAAAAGTTAAGAAAATTGAGGTAGGGAAAATACATTGGATGGAGAGTACCCCAGTTCACCCTGGCAATTTCACTTAGGAATATGAAAAGGTCAATATCCAAGGTGCTACAGAATGTCTGCCAGTCAATAGACAACAGTGGACTAGACAGACAGTCAGAGAGTCCACATATAAGACAACTTCCTATTAAATGCTGTCATTTCAGAGATACTCATGGAACATGGGATGATGAAAATCAGTTTGTCTATGACAGGTAACTACTACATTTTAAAAAGAGTAAGCCCTATGATGGCAAAGAAACAGCTCCCCATTCTGTACATATATTAGAATCTACTTCCTTTGCCATCTGTGTTGAAGGGAATACAGAAAACAAAAGGGGATTATTATTATTCTTGCATTATATACCTCTAGGGTTTATGTTAATATTGAGCTGTAAGATTATCCACAGAGACAAACTGTTAATTTCCTTTTGAGGCTGAGGACCTAGAAGGTAATCACATGTCTAAGATGAATGTGAACCTTAGAATAGGAACAAATTGTTGTAAACAAAAAAAATCCCATTGAGTCCATGACGGATATCTTCCTCATTACAGCTTCGCTAAATAATTAATACTAACATAATTCAGATGTAATGTCATACCAGGGAACTGGGCTCTCCTTTACTCTTTACTAGAATGACAGATCAGGGCAATGGCATCCCTTTGGAAAACTGCTCCTCATTTGCTTGAGCCAAAAAGTCATTTTGTGCGCCTGTAAAAGCTGTTGCTGGATTTACATTTTTAATTCACCTGTGCTAATGACAGAGCTGTGTATTCCCTTAATTGTGAGCAAAACAGTTGCATATAAGGATTCAATTTTCTTAATGTTGGACAAGCTTCCAGTGTATTGCTGGAACACTTGATGTTAATGTCATCTCTTATGTGCAAATCCATGATCCAGCATTAATGAGAATCTTGTTCATGTGAGGTGTGTGTTATTGTCTGTCCCCACCACCCCTGGCCTCCCAAAAAAGCTTCATAAATGCCTGAACTACGTCTGGAGAGATGCAGACCACAAGTTGGTTCAAATGATCCTATCATATGTGCTGGATTGTCTACAGGAGTGAGAGACTCTTCCTTTTTTGACAAACATTATTTTACCAATTTCTGGATAGTGTGTTTGGCCTTAAGTTCAGAAATGTTAATGTCATCTGGGAAACACAGGTCCATATGGATCCATATTACTAGTATTACATAGAATATTTGCTAACTTTATTTTATATGTCAAAACATCCAGTTCTGCTAGGAAAGAATGTGCACCTATAACTGAGTAATGTCACCCAGCCCAGCCTTACCTCACTAGTGCATCTTAAGAGCCAGCCAATAAATCAGTTTATGGGAAGGCTATTCAGCTGGTGATCAGGACACAAGGAGAACAATTTTTCCATCCCACCTACCAGTGAGCAAAGTTGTGACAAGCACTTGAAAGTGGGGTCCTGCTTCTGATGGAAGCTACCACACTGCATTATAGCTGAATTCTTCATTATCTGGTGACTGGCTCTTAAGGGCTGGTGGCAGCTGGATATTAATGTGGGCTGTGATCACATAGGATTATGAATACAGAACAGTAATGGATCTACAACTCTAGGTTACAAATCCCTAATTTCAGTACTAAATACTAGCTGTGATTGCAAGGTACATTTTTTTCCCTAAAAAGGTTTAGATAGATTCATTCACCTGTGGAATAGAATAATGCAGCCAGATAGGAAATTTGGGCACCAAGAGAGAAGCTAATTACATTGTGCAATACTCAGCATGATCTGTTGAATTTTATTCAGCTGTGTATGTTTTGCAATAAATATCTGACGGTTTAAGGGAAAATTATGTTACACTATCTTGGTATACATAGACTTTGGCCATTTTCGCATGTTACCTTATCCTGTCATCCTCCCATCGCAATCCCAGCAGCACCTTTGCTGGGAAGGGAGCACAACAGGAATGCTTCCCTCTGCACCTGACTGGCTGTCTATGGAAAGGAGCACAAGCGACACTTGCCTGCCTTCTGCAGCACAACCAAGCTCATTCCCATGCTGCACTGGGGAAGGAAGTGCCTCCATCATTCTTCCTGCCATTCCTCATGCCAGGTAAGGATGGATGTGTTTCATGATTGTGGACAGTTAATGGATTTAATCCATTAAGCAAATGTTGCATGGTCACAATAGGTGTGGGTGGGGTGGCAGTGGGACCAGCCTGCAGACCACTGCCATCTTGTCGCAATAGCAGGACTATGGCAGCATGCAGAAATGGCTTTTGACTTTTATCTAGAACTACAGAACATTGGGGTTCCAATCAAATAGGGAACCTATTTGAGCCAAAAAGTCTCCATGCTTGAGAAGTTAAGGGTTTCTTCACGCACTACAATATGCAAAATACTTCCATGCTGTGTAATTAGAAGTCAAAAATACCAAAAGTATATCGGGCACAGCTATGTGTTTTAAACCTATGTAAAGGAAATTAAAATGCCTAGTCTTTAAAGCCCCTGATGGAAATAATTTAGAAATAAAAATCAACTGATGCTTTTATTCCCTCTCTCCCACATCCTCACTGGCCAATATTATTATAAAGAGATGACATTGTAACTCACAAAGATTGGCAAGGCTTTAGCTATCTGGGAATATTATCAAAGTCAATGAATTTGGAAACATCCTTTGGTGTTTTCAAAAGATATCATAGCCCACCAATTTGGCTTGCCTGAAGCGTCTGGGACTGACATCACAGCACAACAGTTTGGCTACTGCAAACTTGAAAAGGTTCCTTAGCTAAGAGAAAGGAATTAATACTTTTCCACTCAGTTTATCTCGTGCAGCATATCCAAGAGAATCCTTTTATAACATAAAATCTCATTATAGGTGTTTATTAAAATAATAAAATCAGGTCAGAACACTAAGGATAAGTTAAATACTAAGATCCTCACCACCAACTCCAATGTACATAGATTTAATATTTTGCTTTTGTAGTCTTGTCCTTGTGCAGCAGGTGAATAAAAGTGTTCTACACTCCCCTTTTTATAATTACCATATTAAAGGAAAAGGGGAGGTCATATAAACTCTACATGAATGGAAAACACAGATATGGGGAATAAGGAGTCATCCAAACTTGCTTGACCTAGTTTTTATATGTGATTGCAGGACAGTTGTCCCACTGGTTGTACTTTCATTTCAGTGTGAAAACCGAATTAGAATCAATCTCCATTTACTAGAACACATCATGTATAAATTGGTACTGCACAGCTGTCAAAGGTATAGGCAGCATGAAGCATGGGTAAGGGGGACATCTACAATGGGGAACAGAGGTAGATGTTTACCTCAGAGTCTTCCCTCACCACTCACACATACATACATGTACACACATACATACACCACTCACACATACGTATCTCAACATGCCACAGAGCTTGTCTAAATTTCTTCTAGTTTTGGAATGTAATTCTTTACTAATTTTATTGAAGGAAGCAATAACTAATTTTGGCAATTTTCTTCCCACTGTGAAAACTATTCACAATTTTGATCTTATTCTGTGCACATTTTTCACATTTTTTTTTGTACAGTAAACATAATTTTCACAATTTTCACAATTTCATAATTTCACAATTTTCAGTGCAAAAGTATTGTTTTCAGTAAATAAATTGCTATTTTCTTCATATAAAAAAGAGATTTGCAATTTTTGTGAGAATAGGTTCCAAAACTGCAGGGATTTTCATCTATCCATTATTCTCATCATCAGGATTTCCTTGTACTCGAGAAGCACATTTTTAAGAATTTGTTAAATATTTTCAATTACCCTTTCAATCCCTACTGAGTTTACACAGGGAACTCATCAGGAATGTGAGATAGGTGAATAGGTTAAAATGGCAAAAGGACATGAAGATGAAATACCTGGATATAGCACACATGGATTTGTGTTAGAATAAGCAGATACTTACAGGGTAGGGGCACAGGTCCAATTTAAATGTCAAGTTGAATGTGTAATCAAACATTTAACTGTTTGCAGATACATAGGGTCACCATATATCTGTACCTAGAATACACACCTGCTGAGGGGGAAGGTTTCACAGGCCTAACTTAAATGTGAAGTTGATTGTACAATGAAAAGCTACTTGTTTGTGGATCCACAAGACAACCACATCTACAATCCTACTCTTATCATATACAAATGTATATTTATGGGTGCATAAGCAGATTTCCAGAAGTGTTCATTCAGCAATTAATTCAATGGCTGTACCCCAGTTGGAATTAACCAACAGGATTCCAGCTGGGTTGTTGCATGGTCTCAAATGGTATGTAATTATTTGTTGGCATCTTCAATAAAACCCTGTATTCACAGAGATGTCAGACAACCATCACTCTGCATTGCCCAATGGTATAAAGGAATGGTGGTAGACACAAATGGTTGTACGATGATGGCAGTCAGTAAAAGGGTGGTGTAGCCCAAATACTATCTAATTACAAAAATGTAGATTTATACCACACAAATATGATGTCAGATATTGGTCTCTGCCTGTGTCTAAATTGAATTGTTGACACCTACCGAAGCAGTAAAATCTCCTCAGTAATGTGTGACCCAGGAATAATATCAGTGGATGAATTTTGTACAGATGGATCCACAAAGTACTGTCAGCAAGATTAGAATGTATCAGCTTCTTCCATTATCATCTCCAAACTAGTACCACACATGACTGAGATGTGTAAGAGCACAGAAGAGCACAAAAACAGCATGGTTGGCATTTCCCCACTATCTGTGTTGAAAATAAATGTATGTAGAGGAAGAGATATGGGTGCCAAGAACTCAGACTTAAGTGGAGATAGCGACAGTGAATGATTTTGAATGATGATCAACTTCATGTGGATAGATGTCTAAGATAGTATGAAGATATAAGAAATTGATAGGGGGGTTTTTTGGCCCCAAGGAGATAGAAAACTAGCAATTGGGGGCAATGATGTTTCGTATCCAGGGACTGGTGGAGGAGAGTTATGAAAATTCAATAGGATAATGATCATTATTAAATCCTAAGATGTTTGTGAAAGAAAAAAAATGTGATGTGGCTTTTGTTCATTTTCTGCTTCCCAGCACATGTAATGCCCAGACCAGAATAATAGAGTAAAATTCCAGCTCCTGCTGACTTAATTGAGGATGCAATGGCATCTAAAAGTTACAGGAGACCACACCGTGTATCTTCTATAAATAATATCCATTTCATTCCATACTCTTAAGTAAGCTTTCTTTTAGACAGCCTTTAAAAATTGGGTATATAACTGTTTCCTAACATGGCTGTCCTGCTCAGGATGGGTATTCTGTCCCAAGTCTATCCTTTTCTTCTTGACAACATAAAAAATGCTTTTCAATACTTCATAGAAAAGCAATTTTATTTTAATGTATTTCTGATTCATTTGTATAACAGAATCTATCCCATTTTATATCTTTGGCAGAAAGATGAAACATCAAGTCTAATCTTTTCTGTAATTTAATGGGGATCCAATACAATCCAAGGACAGTGAATAATGTAAAATCCTATACTTTACTCTAGTAGCAATATTTAGGTCGGACTGGAGCTTTCTCAGCTCATCCATATTGAAAGAGAGCTGTAAGCAAGATTGGGAAAGTCATGTAAGTAATCGAATCCTTAGCTCTGATATATGGTAAGCTGTTGAAGAACAGTTACTGTAATTATAATTTCTTTTCATATCTACAGTGAGCAATAGTAGATTTGTCCTTTCATGTTTAATCTACAAGCATTCAAATAGGTAGATATATTGGATTTATTTTAATTACTTTTCAAATGAGCATCTAAGGCTGTACTTAACCATAATGTAAATGATCAACAGAAATGCCTGCCTCTATTTATGGCTTCTGATATATGAAGGACATGCCAAAAATGCCCACAGAAAAGTGAACTGCAATACTACTAAATACTTTTGAATGATAGGAAACTGAATGGATAGTATATCTGAATGAATAGTGTGGACCAAGTCAATGTAGTGTAGTGATCTGAGTGTAGAAATAAGACTCTGGGAGACAGTGAATGAATCAATGATTATTTAGTCACATAGAACATTCATTTTGTTTTCCCCAGGAATCAAATAGACAGCAGAAGTGTAGCCCTTTCCTATTTCTGTTAAAATCTGCTCTCTCTCTCTCTCTCTCTCTCTCTCCCCTCTCAATCTCTCTGCGCATGTGCATTAAACTTGGAAATAAAATGTCCCTTACCAAGTCTAGCTGGAAAAAAAACCCCAAGGCAGTTTCTTTCATCCTCTTGTAAAGGCAGTCTATGGGGGACTCCATGCTAGCTTGAAAAGGAGAGTAAATGGAAGAGATCTTGGAAGAAGAAGGATCCTCATTCTTACGTATAAAGAGGTTGAAGCACTGGCAGGTGGTTTTCCTGTGCACAGTTCTACAGATGTTCAAGGTGGCTAAGGAAGCACTGAGAACCAATGTGGTGTGGTGGTTTGGACATTGGACTATGGCCAGAGTTTGATTCCCACCTGGCCATGGAAAACCACTGGGTGGTGTTGGGCATCTCATAGACTCTTGGCCCCCAGAAAACTTCATGATAAGGTCTCCTTAGAGCTGCCATAAGTTGAAAATGACTTGAAGGCACACAACAACAACAGCAACAACAACAACAACAATAACAACAACATCTTGAGCAGGCTTCATACTTCAATATTTCTTACTCAGGGGGAAGTCATGGATGATTGAAGAATGTGATTTGAGTAACAGAACATATAAATTAGGTATGTATGTAGATATTTTCATGTTATATCCTTGATGAGGTTGGATGAATGTTAATGTTGTTGTTATGTTTTATTATTTTAAAATAAAACTCTACAAAAATAATAATAATAAAATAAAGATTTAAGGTATGTGGAGAAGATCACAACAGAACAGGAAAAGTTAGCCAAACTTAGCAAAAGCCACAAAGCAACAACCATTGTGGTAATATATTCAGTGATTCCAGAGACAGTTCAGTATTTTAACCACACTGAGAGCTTCCTTTCATTGAATCTTGGTGCTGGCCATAGTATGAGAAACTTCGTGGAGAGAAGGAGGAGGAGGGGAGAGGAAGAGTGAAAGAATATTTGAATAAAGTATAATCACAGACCCCTTTCTTTCTCCCTCAATAAATAAATAAATAAATAAAAATTCTGGAGTGTTGGGAAACCCTAATTATGAGACTCCTGAATGGAGAACAATTTTCACAGTTTGGTTCTTATTTGAGATGAAAAATGCAGATGAGTTTGTAATGCTGAATATGATGTTTTCCTAAGGTATATTTGTTTTCAGACAACACCTTTTTTTAATGCAGAAAAGAACATTTCTGTGAAGAAGGAAGGAAGGAAGGAAGGAAGGAAGGAAGGAAGGAAGGAAGGAAGGAAGGAAGGAAGGAAGGAAGGAAGGAAGATGCACAGAATAAGTCCCGAAACTGTAATTTTGGAGGACTATTTTGCAATATGAAGAAAAAAAATGATTAAATTATTTATTCTTCCTCATGAGTGGGATTCTCATCCTGAGATTCTTCCTCTTGTCCTCGGGTCTGGACAAGAGGATGAGTGCTCTGAAAAATGATATTCTCAGAAAAATGGTGTTTAGTGGTCTTTTTCTGATGCACACACACATCCAAATCTCTGCATTTTCTACCATTCTGCCGTGGGTGTTTTTTCCTTGGTAGACACTTCATTTTTCTCTCACAGCACATAGAGGCAGATAAAAAGCAAGCACCCTAGCTAGGGAGCATGCCAGTAGAATCCTTTTTTGGACAAAGAAACTTGTTTTCCCTTGTTTGTTTGAGGGGGCGACATCTATGCAAGCATATGAGAGAGAGACAGAGAGAGCGCCTTTTCCCGTCTTGGTCATGGAATGGTGGAATCTTCATCAATAGTTAAGATAAAATTCAGTGTATTGTCAAAGAAAAAACAAAGCATTCAGTGTCTTCTCACATCTATGATATCTCTACAGATCTTATATAACATTTACAACAATTCCAAGGTTCCTGTTTACATGGAACTCTGGAAGATCACACATTTTCACACCACCTCAGATCAGATTAAGCCTTTTGTCAAACAAACACTAACATGGCAACCATTCCTAGCTACAGCTGAATTCTTCAGTTATAGTATGTCTCATCACTTACCTCTACCTAAAACCATAAATATCTCAGATCATAGGAAAGTCATACTTTCTACATTGAGACTATACTCTTAAAATTAAAAGGAAATAATAAAGAAAGTCAAAGTGGAAGATATAAGGCAACTAATTTTCATTTTGACATTTATTTGTTTAAAAGAAATAACAACTATTTTTAAAGAAAATATGCTAACAAGCACACACACCTCTCTCTGTAGTGAGTCAGCTAAATATAAAGTTCTACCCAGAATGACTTGGGTTTTTTTTCCTTTTTCCTGAGTAGGTTATGTTCTCCATGGTAAATGGGCTTTATAATGGAAATGTTAAAACAACCAACCTTAATTATCTCAGCACAAAGGGCCTGCTATACTTTAATATCCTAATTAACATGTCATATTCTCCTAATACTGCAATGATTAGCTCTGAATTATAAGGTCACAAAAGGTGAGATATGTCATTGTTCTGAACTATTTTCAATGACTTCATTGTACTTCCTTTAAAACTTTTCTCATTATTGATGTGTCCCACTGACTCTGTAACAATGCTGCACCTATTCCGAGAAATTTCAAGTTGGCTATTTTGGTCTGCCTTATTTATCATCCTTACTTTCTTTACGGGTACTGAGCATGGAATAGACTGTACTTTTTAGGTTGCTGGAAGAAAAAATGAGACAAGCAGTTTCGTTCTGAATTTTCAAATATGCACCCAGGCTTAGTTGCTGAACAGTTGTTATCCAGGTCATTTTCTCAGCAAATGAAAAAGATATATATACCATGATAAATGATCCACCCCTTCCAAAGGCCTTCTTATCTGCACTGTATTGTTTCCTCCTCTCTTTCCTCCTCCTGTTTCTCCTGCTTTGACAGAAAAATGGGATGTGTTGCTAATTCACTTTCACATCATGTAAATCTCTGCAACATTCCTTGATTTAGCCTTCCTTATACCTTTATTCATACATTTTACAAGATGGATCAATTTTTTGATGAAAAAAGTCTCCTTATCATCTCTCTAGAGCAAAGCAGCTTTTATCACAAAGAAACCTAAACCAAACTGCATAGATTATTAGCTGACGGACGGAGTTAGTAGTGCCACACTGTTAGAGGACTGATGTCTCGTTAGTTGAACTCAGAGGCAAATTCTATGAGTATTAACTGAGTCCAGCCCTACCATTAAGCAGATTGTTGTTGGTGTGAAAAGGAAATAAATTGTTATTTGATTATTGTTCTACATTTTATTCCAAGCAATGGTAAGAGAGGTTTATATGATTTTCTGCATTGGTTCCAAAATAACTTGTTTTCTCTAACTTGGGTGGGGTGTGTGTGGTGGGGAAGATGGCATCATTTTCTGATTGGTCTGATAGCAAGATGTCATCATACAGCTTCTCCTCATCACAGGAGGACCTTGCTGGCTGTCTGTTATTTCTATTCTTGCAGAGAGTGACTTTTACCATATAAAAATTGGGTTACATTGTACAAAAAGGCAAGTGTCTTGTCTTCCATGAAGTCAGTGTGCATCAACTCTTTTTATTTCAGAAAATATAGATTCACTTGTTAGATGAGCAGTTTGAAAAATGTCTAATCTTCAGGGTAGAATTTGGAAAGTTATTTTGAAGAAGACTAAATACAATGATGTGATGAAATCATCCCTAACTGAGCAGTACAAGTCCTGCCATATAAACTTTCTGACAAAGAAATCCTGAGTATAATATTTTGCAGAAGAGAAAAAAAAGCAACAATTTTGGTAACAAGGAAAAAGGATCCCCCATCTGCTATGAAAACTTATCATGTTGTAGATGATTATGGACTAAAGCAGAGGACGAAAAACCTGAAACTTAGAGACCACATGTTTTCCCCATCCTTAGACATCTCCTGAAATTGGTGAAATCCTTCCCACCTTCCCTAAGAATCTAGCTGATGAAGAATATGCAAAATCATTTTATTTCCATTGCTAATACCCAGTAGCACATCCGCGTGGTTTCCAGATCTCAGTTAGCAAGAAGCAGAAGTTTAAACCTTTTATTTCATGAATGCTGAGATGTGTGTAGTGCTTTTTCCACATATGCAAGTGGAAAGGGAGAATAATTGTGAATAAATGCATATCTGTGGACACACACGAACACACAAAAGAGCAGATCTTGCTTCCCCAATGGGGACTAAAAAAGTTATGTACCCTGTTCTAAAGGAAATGATGATTCCATTGTACATTGTTGGAGATGTAAAAAATTCTACTAGCCCCTACTAGAGATGCACATAGTTTACATAGGAAGGAATACAGAGAATCCTCAGACTATTTTTCTTAGATTGTGCCCTGTCTGCTCTGTCCAATGCCCATCTACTTTCTGATTTAGATGGATATCACTTCCTTTATTTTGTCTTTGTCTTGAAACAGAAATATTTTGGTGATATTAAGAGAGATAAGAACAAACATGGCTCCCCACTTTCTAGCTTCATCAGAAATAGGATTTCCTCTTATCTTTCATCTGTGTTTTTTCTTTAAATCTTTATTTTATTAAGCAAAAGAAAGTCAGTGATGAATGTATTAACAGGTAAAGTAAACTCACTAATCATTCAAATAATTTAGAGAGCTAAATCTCTCATGCTGCTGCATGGCTCAATTGGCTAACATCATTGGCAATGCTAGTAGATTGATCCTTGTGCAAATGAACTGATGAGTCACCATAAACCGTGACCCCAAAATTCCTTGCAACATACTGTGTTTCTGCAGAATATATTTAACCTAGTCCTGATTATTTAATGATGTATGGGTGGGTATGAGTGTGGGTGTGTGCATGTGTATGTATGTGATAATTTTCACCCTCTGTTCTCTTTCTTCTGAAGGTCCAAGATAGGGGAAGGGAATTAGATAGGTAGGAAAAAACAAAACAAAACAACCTCTTTTGTCATATTTCACTGTGGATAAGAGAAGACACTCAGATGGGGTAACAGAAGCAAAAGTGAAAATATTGTGAATATTGTGCTGAGAAGTTTACTTTTTGAAGAATCACAGCTTTTCTAGAGAATTTTTTTTCTCTCTTTAAGAGACCAAAGCACGTAAAAAGAGAGAGAGAGAGAGATTATCTAGCTAGGCAGAAAAAAGCTGTTTCCTGAGCAGAAAATGCTGTTTGCTGTAGAAATCAATCCTACACAGATTTTGTGAAAGATGGTTGTTGTTGTTGTTGTGGTTAATTATTATTATTATTATTATTATTATTATTATTATTATTATTATTATTATTATTTCCTTACCACTTCTCCCCAAGGCTTGAGGTGGGGTTTAACATAAATTAAAATACAACAAAAAACATATCATAGATTAAAATACACTAAAAACATGTAAAACCATTTGAAATTCATCTAGTAAAATTAATAATTAAAAATTGACTGGGTAGGCCTTACAGGAGAGATAGGTCTTTAGTACTTTTTAAAATTCAGACACCCTATTTTGCTGTCAAATCTCCTCTGGCAGGTCATTCCACAGTGTGGGGGCAGCCAATGAAAATGTTTTCTGGGTGACCATTGCCAGTGTAGAGCTGGCTGGTTTAAGTAAATGGCCCACCAAGGACATGAGTGTATGGGGCAGGTTTAAAAAGAGAAAGTGACCCTGCAGGTAACTTCGACTGAAACCATGTATGACTTTAAAGGTAATAACCAAGACATTTGTACTTTGCCTAGAAACTAACTGGCAGACAGGAGAGTGATTTTAATATGGGCGTGATATTGTCACTCCTTGGGGTATCTGTAACCAATCTGATTGCTGAATTTTGAAACAGTTGGAGTTTCTGTACTTGGTTAGCAAGGTGCCTAGTTGCCAGTGCAAAGGTAAGTCTCCATTACAGCATTTTTTTGCACATGAATCAACATTTACTGCAGGGAAAACAATATGTCTGCTTAGGAACATTCTTTAGTGCACAGAAGATGTTTCTTGTACAGAAAACATCATTTTTTTCTGTGCAAAAAAAGCCCACTTGTGAATTTTACTCATAATAAGTCCACAACTGTGAATATTCTTGTCAGTTGAAGATTTTCTCACTTATGTTTCTCAAGGCTTTAAAAAAAGTGTTTTGACAAGTCTCTCTCTCTCTGTCGCTATATATATATACCTTGAAACTAGTTACTTCTACTTGAGCAACAACCAGACAAAGCAAACACAAAAGAAAACATACCCCCAAAAGCTCACAGTTTCATATTTCAGAGTGTCCACCACAGTTTTCTGATAAGTTACAGATGCCTCTCTCTCTCTTTATCTTTCTATCTCTTTTCTCCTAAGGAGCTCTGTGTTTCGAATTTTGAGACAAAAGTTGGCACCAAACTAAGATACTAACCCAAAACATTTTGTCAAATTTTGAGGTAAACTGGAACAATAGCTTCCATGGGCAGGCAAACACATGCAGAGACATTCTCTTTTATTGCTATTTATTATTCATAGTTATTGACAAAACCATAGGAGAACTAAAAGACAACCAGTCACCAACTTAATATCGATACAGTCATTTGGCATTGCCCTGAGTATGTAAGGTGCCTCTTTAAGTTTAAATATCTCTGCTAGTGACTAAAGAAACTAGAACCTGAAGTACTGTCTATAAAATAACAAAGAGGAAAAAGAGAACACAGAAACCAGCTTAATATAATATTTATAGAATGTCACTGGATTCTCACAATACCCTGAGATCAAACTGGCCACATTTGGTTTGGAACAGCATTCCAAGGTTTTCATGGTTCTCTTGAAGTGAGAGTTCACCACAGTCGTTCTTAACCCCAGAGACACATGAAGATAGGATATTTATTCATGCCCTTCCTTGCCCCAGAGGCCCTGCTAGACATTTCAGAATGGATTTGCCCAAATAAAGTTGAAGGATTTTTCTTTTTCTTTTTTTAATTCAAAAGTTGCTATGTTGGCAGGCTTAAAAAGAAACTGCTTAGATAATGTTTTACACATGCCTTTTTTAAAAAAAGAAATAAAATATTAGGAATATTTTGCACTTGTTTCAGTCTATTGATTTTCAGTTGATTGCTTGGAAATAAAGCCTTGAAATAAATTAATTGCTTCTAACCCATTGGCTTTTTAACACTAGAAACTGGGGGCTCCATTTTAGAAATTTTAACTGACATTTCTAAATTTAAAATGCATGTATACTAATTATTGTGTGTACTAGTTATTAATGATTAATCTAAATGTCATAGAATCATAGAGTTGGAAGAGACCACAATGGCCATCAAATCCAACCTCTTGCCATGCAAGAGCAAACACTCAAAGCACACCCAGCAAATGGCTATCTAGCCTCTGCTTAAAAACCTCCAAAGAAGGTGATTCCACCACACTCTGAGGCAGCATTTTCCACTGTTGAACAGCTCTGACTATCAGGAAGTTCTTCCCGATGTTTAGATGAAAACTCTTTTCCTGTAGTTTGAATCCATTGCTCCATGTTATAGTTTCTGGGGCAGCAGAAAACAAACTGTCTCCATCTTCAACATGACATCCTTTCAAATATTTAAACATGGCTATCACGGCTCCTCTTAACCTTTTTTTTTCAGGCTAAACATTCCTAGCTCCTTAAGCTTCTCCTTATAGGGTCTGACTTCCACACACTTTACCATTTTGGTCATCTTCCTCTGGAAGATATTATAAAATGTCAATTTTATAATCTTCACTAATTTTCATGAAAGTAATTAGTCAGTAGTAAATACTCTAAAGGCGCCAGATCTCCACTGATCTTGGGAACTAACAGAGTCAGCCCTGGTTACTACTTCAATAGGAGACTGCTAACAAATACCAGGTGCTGTGGGCTATATTTCAGAGCAAGCAACTGGCAAAACCAGATCTGAATATTCCTTGCCAAAGCAAAACAAGACAGAAACAAAAACAAAAACAAAATCAACCTATGGAATTCATGGGATCTCCATAAGCTGACATATGACTTGAAGGCACATGCACATACAATTAATCTATGAGAATTAATTTGAAAATTAATATATCTGTTTGTGAATTAACTTTTAATGCTAACATTTCCATCCAAACCAAGTTGCATGGTTCTCAAGTAAAGACGAGACTTTTTACATTACTTAATGGGCAACTAAGTGAATTTCCAATGTTAAATTGACTATCCATTGAAGTGCTTATGATATTCATTTTTAGCAAACATTAAAATTAAAAACCAGTTCATTTTTAATATGCTGCTATATTCCTTATTTTCTTTTCTCCCCCCCTCCCCCCCGCTCCTCAGCAGGCCCCTAAAACTAATTCCATTTATTTTAGTCAGTAGTGTTTTTTTTTTAATATGTGAACTTATTTGTGAACTTAGATTTTTTATATATATATATTTGAGAGAGAGAGAGAGAGAGAGAGAGAGAGATTGGCATATGTTACACTGATTGGCATTGTTTCTCCCAAGTGGCACCATTTGTATTTGCTCCTTTAAACTGGCTGCTGTGGCATTTTAAGTTGACTTTGCCATCCTGGAAGTTTCCAGATGTCTTGGATAAAAAAAAAAAAAAAACAAAACATCCCAAAATTAAATTCCTGTCTGGGGATTGTGGGAAGTGTGTTTAACACTGCAGATTGCTATTGAAAGGTATTCCAAGCAAGTTATTTGGTAATCTTTGAGTTACATTTAATCACTGATTTGTATCTCTTTTCTTTCTTACCCCATCTTGACAATATGTATCATCTTCTCTCACCCACCTAACACTATGAACTGTTTGCTTGGATTACAGGTTAATAAGGAATTAATCCACGAAGTGGCTTGCAGTGATTTTGGATTATATTAAGTTAGCTACAGATTGTAGTGGTGTTTACCCCTTCTTGGCTGAAAATTAATTATGAAAATAAATTAATAATTAATCTGGGTATATTGGAATGTCATTTGTTCGACATTAGTATAAATGTTATCTTGGTTAAGCAAACATATCAAAAGGTGAAGGAATATACTCAAAACAGTTATACTTTGGAATTTTAAGATTTCTTTCTTTCTTTCTTTTAAAAAAGTTCGCATATCTTTGGGTCATTTTTCATGTTATCTCCATCTCCCCTCTGAAACTTGCATGGATGCCTATGTTTGGCTAGAGTGGTAGATTGCAACTAACAACAATTCTGTGATTTATGTTCCCAGGAAAATACAGATAAAATTATGTGCACAGCTTTAAACTTCACATTTCATGATTTCTCACTGTATAATTTTGTACCCATAATGTCACATTAATGTGGTTTATTACATTTAATATATTCTATTATATGAGTGTCCTACTATATGTTTAGTGAAGTGAAGGGCTAGTTATTTATAGATTCAATAAGCAGTAAACTCACCTCTTGACCTGGATTCCTTCAGGCATTCTGATTAAAGACTGATATTGGAAAGCTTCCAGCTTTATTATTGGTGAATGTTGGTCCTTTTGCAGTTGGCCAGTTTGCTGATTTCTCTAGATAGTAAACCTCACAAAATGGATGGTTGAAAAATTCATTAATAGCACCTTTAACTACAGTTTTCTTCAAGTTTCCCACACTGATGTGATTAAAGGGAAAGTTAATTTTTTCCCCAGCTTGATTTGTTAATATTTTGTGTTTGGAAAAATAGTCAAAGCACTTGACGTACCTTAAAGCAAAATTTCAGCAAAGAAAATCTGAAGCAATGTTAAAAAATAATCAAATAAATTTTGTTTTGTGCTAAGTTGAATGGTACTTCCCATCCACTTAATTTCACTGACCTATTCACAAGTGATGAAAACTGTGATACACAGTGAGGTAAAGAGAAAGAATTCAAGGAACTTACAAGTGGTGGTAACAGGTGTCCTTGAGTATGAACACGTATTTTTGTCCCAGAATGTCTAGAAAACTGTGCTGCTTCATTTAGTAGTTTCATTCCCAGGGCATTCTGGGAAAAAATATTGGTTTGTTGCCATTATCTCTAAAAATAATGACACCATGTAATTGGTAGTAGCAGAAAGAAATTGATTTGGGTTAGAAAAGGAATTTTTTTCTTCTTCTTATTTTCTATTCCCTTACAAATATATCACATCTGGAAATTCTTTGCAAAGAATTTTGGGATCAGCTTTCAGATGTTATCATAGAATATGTGTTTACCACTAAACTTGTGTTGTGCTTTTTGTATTTTCACAGTTACTTAAGCTAAGCTAATAGTAGTAAGTTGTTCAAAGTTAGATTCATGATTGGTTGAGAAAGTGAAATGGCATATCCCCAAACCAAGACCTATATTCACCCAAATATGTTACATCATCTGTTCATATTATTTTGCCATTACCTTGAGTCTTATAGGGTACTCAAGAGATACCTTTCCTGACAGTAAGTGCAGCCTGATCTCCTGCCTGTAGCCTTAATTTCTCTCAATACAGTAAAAAGGATTTTTAAAACATTACATCAACCAATTAGGATTTTTTTCATATGTTGACTGCATAGATGGAGGTAGAGAGGAATTGCCTGCCTGACAATCTCTGCACAATTATTAGGATATAGTAAGTTACTTCCATGCATACAAAGAATAAAACAATCTCAGATTCTTGAGAAACATTAGATTTCGAGATCCGTTTCAATTGGGCTCAAGAGATCTGGGTTTGACATCAAGATGACTTGATCAACCTGACAGATGACCAACTGCAAAGACAGAAAACAATTTTTGTTGGGTTCAGAATTTCTTTTGCAAGTACTATAAGACAAAGCATGTGTTGTCTCTGACAGTGCATTTCGTTGTCACTTTTAAATAGGCTCCAAATGATACATCCATTATGAAGATGTTAACAACTGGAAAGGTGAACAATTGAAAAAAAAGTACTTGAGACAGTGGAGAGAACCAGTCCAATTTATATATATGTGTGTATATGTATGTATGTGTGTAAACATATATATATATATATATATATATATATATATATATATATATGAGAAACAGTGCTTCCAAAATATGTCCATTTTAATGCAGCACCAACAAAAACAATAACATGCGAATTTCTCTCTGAGAGCAAAAAAACAGAACAAAAACAGAAACATGCAATCAGATACGTACCAAGAATGAGATGATGAGAAACTGGGTGGGAGTTTGAGAAATACAAGGAAATCTATACTGAGAATTTCACATCCCAAACAATTCCAAAGTGTTGGCTGTGTGACAGCCTTAGTTTTCTTGATTTTCTTCTGGATATGTGGAGGACTGACCTTGTTCAGGATTGATTTTGTTAAGGGTTTCTTTTTTACCTAGACAGCTTACTGCAGACTGCGATACTGGAGTAGGACATAAATCAACTTAGTGGTATTTATGCTATGTGTTCTTGAGTCTTAAGAATACTATATTGTTCCTTGTTTTTATGCTTTATATCTTCATGAAACTGAAATTATGGATGTTGGGATGCTTGGCTGGGAGTGTCATGAATACATACACATCTATAAATATAGATCTATCTATATCCACGATCATCCTCTTTTTCCCACTTCTATATCTAAGCCATTCTCAATTTCATCTTCTGTGGTTCTTCTGTTTCTCCCTTTGGCATATATATTTTTAAATAATATACCTGTTTATGAGATATTTTAAAAATTTTATTTGTTGTTTTAATGCATTTTCCCATTGACTAAAGTAGTAATTTGGATTAATTTGATTAATTAATTTGATGAATTTAGACATGCTTTTTTGTTTGTTTGTTTATACTTCTCAAATGCACACATATCTTCACAGTTTTTCAAGGGTTTTTCTCTGACCACTTGCAAGGTAAGGATTCTGAAGCACAAACTGTATCTTCCATCTGGATAGTTCCAAAATACAGATCAATAAAAGCCCATTGGACTTTAACTGGATTCCTAACACATTTTCAATGTGATATCATTTTAAAAAAAATAAACTCAAGTAAATTGAACTAATGATAGAAACTAAAACTAAGATAAAAATTCTGATGCCAAAAATGCCATTTCTGATAAATGCCAAACCCATTAGTGTACCCAACCAAGGCCAGTGAAGCTGAAAATGCCCCTCTAACTGCCACTGTATATTTTCATCCACTCTTAACCAATGCTTTGGAGAAGTAATATAGAGTATGCTCTGTCCAGATGAAATACAGTTTCTGTTGGTGGATGGTTCATTTGACCAAATGAGTGATGTTTGTTCTGTGAAAGGTAGATTTCTACTCTATTCTCCCACAGCAATAAGTTCTTATTCTGTGCAAGATTCTTGATCTGTCGTAATCACTGGAGATGTGTGGAACTTCCTTTTCCAGTTTGGGCTGGTACTCCAATTGGGATCAACCTGAACATCAATAATCTGGGTTCAGTTATCCTTATGCAAGTAATTTTTAAAATAGACTACTATAATGTGTTATGCTTGAGACTGCCTTTGAGGATTGTTCAGAAAGTGCAATTAGTCCAAAATGCAGCTGCTAAGCTATTAACTGGGGCTGGGTATTATGATAGCATTATGTCAGTGCTCTGCCAACTGCACTGGCTTCCAGATAAGCTTCAGACTCAATTCAAAGTGTTATTTTGACATTTAAATCTCTTTGTCACTTGGGATGAGAGCAGGGATGTAAATAATAGTCACAAATGCTCCTGTCCTCAACAAACAAAGGTGTCTCATGGGATATCGTACTTGGGCGGGTGGGAAGTCAACTGTTACATTGTGTGTGTGTGTGTGTGTGTGTGTGTGTGTGTGTGCCTGAATGAAAGTGAAAAGACAAGGTTTTAGAAGGACAATCAGCAACAATAGTTTAAAAAAGGTTGTCTGTTTGGACAGAAAAGAAAAAAAAAAAGCCTGCAATGTGTCCAGTCCACTGTGTGCCTTTCTACTAGCATGTTCTACAAAATCTCCCTTTCTGTTATCCAAAAGTGTTATTGCAGATTGCTTATAAATCTTACAAAAATACTACAAAGCGGTCAACAGTGTCATTTGGAGGGGTCACTTTATTGTTTCTTTCCCATAATCACTGCTTAGTCATGATTTTGATTTTGACAATGATAACTTACCCACCAATCTACTTTACTAGGCATCAGCTGCATGGGGAGAAGAATGACCATTCTGTTGATGATATTTCCATCAGGTCTGGGAGGCTGGGCCAGGAAAAAAGCACTTAGTTGACTACTTAGTTAAGCACAAGCTGATACAAGATTCCAGCCAGGGATGCTAAGAAACCCTATTACTGAATTGTGAAGATGTGTAACAGGACACCGGGAAGAGCATCTCAATGTGCTTCAGATTCTACTGAGATTCATCAACGCTCACTAGCTAGTGTTCCAATGCACAAGGGGACCAATGGGCATGAGCTGGATGGGCATTGGAACAACGTGCATTAGTACCATTGAGAATTGATCACTTTGCTGGCTCCCCTACTTAGCAACATTATGACAGCCCTTACTGGATACAGACGTTATGGAACTGCCTAGTTCTAAATCCAGAAGACTTAAGTTCACTTATGAAGGTGTAAGTCCCTAACAAGATTCTGGCTGTGGTTTTAAACTGGAAATGTTTGTTTGGATTTTACAAAGTAGGTATTATTGTCTTGTTGTTGCTATAAGCTGCTCTGTGGACCTCATAGGCTATAAAAGAAGAATATAATTGTAATTAATCATAATGATAATTAAGACCTAATTTGTGCCAAGCCTGTCTGGGACTTGTCTTTAGCATCTGTCTTCAATGCTGTTTAATCTTCCAAATATGCTAAATAAAATTGACAGAAGTCCTGAGAAGATACAGACCACTTTTTTTCAGAAGTAAGATTGGAGAGTCTCACCTATTAAAAGTTAAGTGAAGGACTTGCATAACAGAATTGTATATGAAGGAAGGGGGAGATTTTTTCTTCTTTTTTCTATTCAGTTTTCAAAAAAGTTTTGCTTGAAAACCTTAGAGATCTGTCTGTTCGTCTGTCAACCTATCCACCCATCTACTTTCCTATCTAATATTATTTATTTATTTATCTGTGTGTGATAGCAAGTATGTGATTTTATTTTTTTTTTTTCCTAGACCTATTTTGGATATTCAACTTACAGTTCAAGTAAATGAACACAGCAAGACTACTTAGCTCTGTCTCCAGTGTCATGCATACAATTTAGATCCTCTCTTTGAGCCCCAGAACCATATATACATTGCTGAAGCCTTCACTGACAGAGAACATCTTGCCACTACTTAGTCATGGATTTCTTCAACATTTCATTATATTCATTTTTTCAAAAAAAAAAAAAAGCAACTTTCTAACCTCTTCAACATCTATGCAACTCCTGCAAATCTTTTTACCTGTTCAAAGAATATGAGTTAAATATAGATTGCTCAGTATGTGTATCACACTGAATCTTACCTTTATTAGTGGGAAAGGTGAGAAAAATAACAGAAATTTGTGCCATAATATAAAAACCATTTAAAATAAATCTGTTTTCAGTGACAACAAGCCTTTTCTATTGAAATCCATCTTTATGCTTGTTTAGTAGATCCAGAAGATGATGTTTGCTAATCCTGTGTTCTGCAGAATATAGTGTATTTTGTGTATCTACACATTTTCATGCTTAATGCCCTTTAGAGCTCACTTATGAGGTGAGCACATAACATTGTTTTTCATTATATTAACATTTCTCTGGCATTTATGGGTTTTGGACCAGGAGGACACATTCAAATAATAGTGTATGGTGATTTTTTTAAAGCACTAATAACTAGATGTTAACATTTTTACTGCATCAGATAAATGTTTAATAATTACAATGTGGCCCGTGAGTAGACTGTGAAGCCATATGAAAGTTTTACTATTAGTTTGTCTTTTTCAGTGTAGTGTTTTAAAGCCACAATGGCATTTTTGCTTTCTGAGATGCAAACTACGATATGTTTATAACTCCAGAGTTATTTTGCTTTGTAGAAGCTATCATCTTCTCTATCCTTTTGGGTTATACTAAAACTATTTCCCATGTAGCTTAGATTTTTGTTTGTTTGTTTGTTTGGGGGGAACAGCAGGAACAACTTTGTTTTCTTTTTTTAAAGTTAATTTCTGTAAGGACTTTTAATCTATTTTTCTAAGGGTTGGGCATCATCACACAAGGTGACTTGCAACAGACAAAATTACAATCAGTTTTTAGTTCCCACATCGGTAGCAGTTTATTTGCATCATTCCAAAGATAGAGATGATGATGGTGATGATCACAAGGCATTGTGATATCTCTTTTCCTTCTTACAACTGTGAGGTAGGGAAAGCCAATGGCACCTGACTGGCCTAAGGTCATCCAATGAGTTTCAAGGCCTGCTGGAGACTTCTCCCTTTCTTTATCTTCTATCAACAACCGAGCCATGTGATACACTTTTTCCAGTCTTAATACTCCTTTCCCTAAGGCAGCAGACCTTCCCACCCTAATGAGTCTAATGAAGGGATAATCATCACCCCAGTTGAATCTTGATTCAAATGGCCTAATCCGTTATAGCATATTTTTAAATTCCATATTAACTAGAACCTAGTGAGTAAAGCAAAACAGTAGGAATAGCCTGTGAATAAATAACAGATCATTGATGTACTCAAACTGTCCAAGCTGTAGATATTCAGTGGTTCCAGAACCCAGTTGATAGAGCAAAGTACTCTTTCCTCTATGACCCCAGACTTTTCAGAGGCTAGATTTGTTTAATGATTTCTCTCTTTGTAAAGATAAACAGTCTGAAAAAGAACATGAGAATTCTAGTATGTGGTCTGACAGTAGTATAGTGTACTAATATATTAGCAGTGTCTTTAGCTTTTGTTTAAAAAGTGATTCTATCCAGTTCTATCATCCTATATGGATATCATGAGGTACTAGTTTCCAGTTGAGTACTTATCATGTGAAGTAGTATCTTCATTTGCATGGATACCATGTGCCTCTTCCAAAGAAAAAATGTGTTTTCTACTTAGTACCATCACTAAGCCTTGTGGTAACCATTCAGCTCCAAGACAATGGAAAAGCTGGAATGGACTACAGCACTGTATGCTGAGATACCTCAAAGGCCAAGATGCTACACAGAAGCTCAATCACACATATCTCTGCAGGAGAAGTTATGCAATGATTGTGTTCTAGGGCCAAATGCATGTGCAGCTGAATGCACAACTGTAGGAATTTCACTACCAATATCCACCAGAGGCAAATGGATATGCATCAGTAGAATGCACCTCCACGTGTGTATCAGCGTTCCATGCTTTTGAACTGAATATGAATGTTATGTGTCAGACCAAAATGTCCAACCATGTCCATTGGAAAAGTTATATATATGTAAGAAAATCTACATGGTTTAAAAAATTCATCCTTTAAAAGTATGAATGTTAGCAGTTATAATTTCCTAGCATTTGGAGTTCGAATATGAAAGAATAAACACAACAGGCTAGGGTGATTTTTCCCCCCCATCAATTAACAATCCTAATTAGTAATCCTCATGCATTGTTCTATTTTTAAAAACAATCATTGACTCAGTTTTAGGTTATGTCCTGAAGCCAATGAGAATTCCAGTGTACTGAGAGTTAATATTGTAGTTAGGTTATAGATTACCAGTAGGGTTTAATGTTCACTCCTTTTATTTTCTGAAGCTGACTGAGAATTCCATGTCTCACCCTACTCCCTTGAGGCCAACTACTTGTCAACCAAAATATGCAAAGTCTCATCATCATTATCTGGGGAGGAGAAATCATGGGATATTTTTATCTCTATATATTACATTGTCTGAAACAAAAATAACAATCCTATTGGGGAAAAAATGATTGGGGCATATATTTTCTCTCTCTGATGCTTTGTCTGAAACAAATCAACCCAAAACTGTACCTGAAAAGTGACTGAAACTTGGAGATATTGTCTCCAACTCTTTGGAGGATGAGCCATTCAGGCCTAGCTCTCTGGAGCAATATATGGTGCTAGGGAGTTAGGTGGGTTAAATTACTTGTGCAGCATAATAACACATGTGATGTAGCAGTTAAAAATCTGGTATTTTTCATATCATCTTCTGAGCAGTTTCCAACTAATGATGGTCCAGGCATGGTAAGGTTATGGTCAGGTTAGTGGACTCCATCCCTCTTACGTTTAAATGACATCTGCTCTTCATCTCTTTCCCAGAGATGAATGACAGCCATCCATAAAGGTGGGAGAAAGTAAAGGTGTCCCCAGTGGGACAATACTATAATGAAGTCTAAGTGGTACACTTCTGAACATATTTTTTATTAAAATCAGTCATACAGTGATAACAGTATTGAATTATGCATATGCAAATGTCCTAATACGTTTTCAGAGAAGTCTGCCTATAAAATACAGCTGTTAAGTTGCCTATATTGATTCCAGGAGTGTAGCTATCTACTGATATATCTTTTATGTATTACATGTTGCCAAATATAAGTTTGAAAGTCATGCTGAATCTGTAAAGTTGTTCTTTGTTCTGTCTAACCTCATCTAATTGAAAATGAACATGCATGATCCGGATGCCAAGATTTATCCCTGAGCAAAATTTTATAGCAAAGTTATATAATTACATACACATACAGAGTGGTTTGATAGTAAGAATAGTGAAACAGCTCTGAAACAGTAGCAAAACACTGCCCGCTTACTGCAAAGATTTACCACTACAGAGGGAAAGAAATACTCTAAAACCAAACTCATTTTAAAATGCCAGGACAGATTACTATGAACCCAAATGCATCTTTTGTGTAATTATGTGCACTTTAAAGTGCTCTTGTTAATTGTGATAATTTGGAACAAATTAGAGAGTCTCGAAGCAAGCTGCAGTGTAGTCACTTGCTGGGCTCTTAAAATGCTAAATCAAAAAATGCAATCTGAAACCCGCTGAGTTTGGCTTCCTGTAATCTATCATGTCATTGAAGTACTCGAGCAAAGGTGATCTGAAATACACCATTTTAAACTCCTTTGGAAACCAAAAAAATCCCTACATTGTGCACTCCTTTCCATTGGCCCATGCCGTTTTGGTTTCACTGGACAGCAAATGACATCATGCTTTTAGAAGTGAATTATACAGTGTGATACCAGCTTACAGGTACACAGGGACTGCATATAAGGGGAGCTCATGTTATGTCATAAATGGAAAAAAAAAGCAGAATGGCATGTTCTGGAACAACAACTACCTCTCCTTGTGCAGTGTAATTCCAGTCCTCATTGTACCTTGCACTGTATATGTTTGTTATATTTTTAAAATGAAGCATGTTGAATACCTTCACACAAATGTTATATGCAATTTGCACTCAGTCTCTATTCATTTATTAATTCACTGGTTTATTTATAAATTGTATTAGTTATTTCAAAGGGGTCCCAAGGCAACAAATAAATTATAACTTATAAAATCCAGTATCATGGCAAATGCCATCTTATGCAAATTGAAAATAGTTTTTTTAAAAAAAAAATCATTAAAAACATTTAAAAAAAACCCCTAAAAACAGAAGCCTGAATACTATTAGAGTTCATTTATTGAATTTATTCTTCCGTGGTGAGTCAACACATAGGTAAATCTAATTGATTCAATAAGTCTATTCTTGTTGGCTAGACTGTGATACTGCATTCAAAATCATTCAAATATCAGGCAGATAAAAAAAGGATTTTAATTCCTCATATGAAACAAGAATGCCAAGGAGAATGTGAAAAGGGGAGAGTCATAGGAGCAAAAGTATTTCTGTAATGTTGACAAAAAACTAGTAAATATTGACATTTACATAGGAAAATATGCATTGATTTGGAGAACACTATGCTTGATTAATGAAATGATCAATGTTACTTCAGATCTACATTGCAGAACTTATTAATACATGGGACGGTGGAAAAGCAAATATAGTTTAAGGCAAATAGTTAACATATTCTGCATTTAATTATCAAACAGCCCACTTTATCTTTAGCCAGATATAGTAAAGCTAGTCAGAAAAAAAATGGAAGATGTCTTTATGATAACAAGATGTTCTGATAAATTTAGAGAGAACTTATTCTCTTTACACAAACCAAAGGATAAGGAGGGGAGTGGGTTAGAGAGGAAATCTAATCAGACAACATTGGATTACATTGTATAAACATCTTTTTTGAAGCAGACATGTTAGTAAAATGAGCATCATAATTAAGTAGGAGATAAGTTCTAGTATCTGTCACTGAAACTCTTATAAAGCAGTTCTGATGAACTTGTGGAACTCCAGATGCTGTGTGACTAACAGTGCCAGTAATCCTTCACCACTCAGATACTAGCTGCTTGTGATGAAAGCTGGAGGCTCATTAAATCTTCAGAGTCACATGTTCCACGCATCTGATATAAGTGTGGAATAATGGGTCTTCTTCTTGATCCACTAATGTCTCTTTTTCTAACCCTTGCTGTGCCTGTTCTTTTTCTAACCTTTACTGTATCTGTTGGGCTTGGGCAATTGGCTTAGGACAGTGTCATGAAACAGTCTTTCCTCTGACAAGAAGCAAGTGGAAAATACAAGACTTTGGTGATTACCCTTTGGCATCCTTTTGGTGTAAGGTAGGGCTCTGGAACTCCCTCTTAGGACCTTGCATCCCAGAGGTACAGAAGGAGTCTACCATTGATGCTAACCTGGGATTTGGGATCTTGTTTATAGGAATGTGTGGCTTGTGTGTGATTCCCCTCAGTTACCTTCCAATTATGTTGGGCTGGGGAGAAACTGAAAGCATTTGGATTGCCCTTGGGACAAAGGTGTTTCACTTAGTGGTGGTGAGGAACTTTTTATACTTAATAGTTCGGTCCTTTGGAGACTATGCTTACAACTCCAGAAATTTGTGTTGAATGTTCCTGTTGGAGATCTTTTCTCATATAGGGGTTTTTAAAGAGATAAACAGTTGGCCATCTATTAGCACATGGAGAGTGTTTCCTTTTTGTTTCCTCATTATTTCATGGTTATCCTCAATCCTTCTTCTCCATAATATCTGAAAGACTGTATGCCTCTGGGTCATATGTCCAAGCTGGGAAAGAGAGTTTCCAATACCTTGGTATAGGAACTGATTTGCGGATTAGGGTGCACGTGTGTTTGTGTGTGTGTATGTGTAATACTTTGAATGTCAAATAACCACTGATTTGGGTACATTACCATGGTTTTAAAAAAAATGAGAGAGAAGGTTTTTGTCAACTGTGGGGTTTTCCCTCCTTCCTTCCTTCCTTCCTTCCTTCCTTCCTTCCTTCCTTCCTTCCTTCCTTCCTTCCTTCCTTCCTTCCTTCCTTCCTTTCAAGATAGCATCCTTCATTGGTACATGTCTGTCTGGCAAGGCTTAGAGAATTGATTTTATTATCTACATTTTCCCAGAAAAGCAGTTACAAGTAACATGGAAAAAATGTGCAATACCTAGAATAAATTCAGCTGTTTAAATATTGAATAGATTTCTTTTTATTATTTCTTCTGTGGAGAAAGCTTTCTACCCAAAGCTGCATTATAATCTTATTGTACTTAATCTTGGCTTTCCTAGCTCTTTTTTCCCCCCTCTATCTTGCTGAATACAGCTTAAATTCTTTAAGACATGCTTCATGCATTTTCCTTCAGTGAGAGAGTCCATATGTCTACTCAATTAAATAATCATTGCTACATCACCAGACAGTGCATATGCCCCATGCAAATGGAGAGCCAAAGGAACTCCGAGTCTCTTAGATGGATTTTGTTTTTGTTTGTTTGTTTCTATGTTAATCACTGCTTGGTCAGTATGAGGATGGAATGATTTTAGTGTGTGGATGCTGGGTTTTTTATTACTTTTTTAATATGTGAAAGTAAAAAGGCATAGAAATGTGTTATATGTATACATAGTGGCATAGAATTTGCACACAATGTACAAATATACAGAGGCAATGCATATCCAGAATATATTATTTATTTGCGGAAGGACTGATATTTCCAGGCAGGCTCTTTGACATGTGTTTTTCCTGTAGAGTCCTGCCATCATTCCAAGCGAAGTGTTTCAAACTTTGACAGTCATCATCCCTAGAAAAATAATTACCTGTATATAGATATGCTAATATAATGAGAGACTACTATGTAGAGTATATATTGTAGGACTTTCTATAGGCTAAGAAACTGAAAGTGCTGTATCTCAAATATGCTGAACAAAACAGATTTATAGTTAATGGTGATAACTTGCTAGCTTTCAATGCTTTTTCTTAATTACCTTAAGTATTTATACTAAAACACAAAACACCATCAGAGGTAAAATGATGATATTATTGTAGTAGCTGTAGTAATGAGTAGTAGTAATACTTAGGCCATTTCCCCACTAGCCAGTTACAGTGCTATTATTCCACTTTCAATGTTTATGGAATCCTGCTATGGAGTCATATCTGCTGCAAAGCCACAAAAGAAAAAAATAATTAAATTCTGTTGTTTGATGTTATGTGATCCCTAGGCAAACCTATTTCAGGGTTTCCTTGGCAAGATTACTTCAGAGGGGATTGCTGTCACCTTCCTATAAGGATAGGAGAGGATAAGAGGAGATGAGAGAATTTAACTTGGCCCAGGTCACCCAGTGGGTATCAGTGGCTGAGTAGGGATTCAAACCTTGGTCTCCAGAGTTGTATTCCAATAGGTTGTTGTGGGTTTTCTAGGTTTTGAGGCCATGTTCTATTAGTATTTTCTCCTGACGTTTCACCTGTATCTGTGGCTGGCATCTTCAGAGGATATGTATTCCAATACTCAAACCACTACACCTCACTGGATCTTGATTATCTTTGTTGACTTTTATGATATTCTCATTTTGTGGCTGTAACCATATTGTTACCCAATGCAAAGATAACTTTCTGAGAAGCCTTTGTATGCTGCTTAAGAACCATGTGAGAAGAGAGGTGGAAATGAAAAGCACTATATAAATAATAACTAATTACTACAGATTTCCCTCATTCATGATTCATTCTCCTTCCCTCGCTCTCTCTGTCTCTCTCTCTCCCTATCTCTGTGCCCTTCTTCTCCTACACTCTCTTTGGAAAAAAAAATGAACAAATGCATCAGTCCTCTGATTCTACACAGATACAGTGAAGTCTATTGCAGGCATGGCTGAATCTACTACAGTTAGTGTCATCAGATTTTCCGTTTCCCCACTTATATGTTTCCTTTGGCCCATATTCATAATTTTGCAAACTTTGCAAATATTGTAAAACAAAAAAGAACATCTTCACATTCTCAATAAATGAGTTTTGTGTGCTTTTCCTATCATACAGTTTCTTCAAGCATCTCCCTTAAGGCAATGTTTTCTTATTTAAAAATCATTATCTGTGTCTACTTTTTGAGTAGCATTGTGAACCCCATCACAAAATTTGGACACATGGATTCTGGAATGCAGATGTATTCCAATTTGGTTATTAACTGACCAAATCAGATGTTGGTGTTTTCATACAAAATTTGGAATGTGGCTTATTTCTCTCATATCTTTAGTTGAATGGTTAGCTAATAACAAGGTGCATTGATGGCTAGCATATAAGCAAGAAATCTTGCCTTGAAGTGATAGTCTGTCTAGATTATCACTTCCAAGATCAACAGGTCCCACTTCTTTTTATCTGACTGTTTTTGTTTTTGTTTTTGTTTTTTGTTTTTTTTGAACACTGAAAAATAAACCAGTTTGAAAATTGGACAAAATATCAAAGACTGTCCTGGGCTTCTTTTGAAGTCCAATGTAAAGCACTATTTTAAAGTAAAAGCACAGAAAATAACTCTCCAATTTAAATGATTCTGTTCATTGTAAATCTATAAAACAAAATAACAACAACAACAACAGCATACAAGTTGAGTATGTGGAAGGACTGATATATGGGATCATTAATTCAAATATTTGCAAGTCAGTTCAGCCGTATCTACTTCCATCCGCCTCCCAAATTCTGCTTAGCCTCCCTACAGCCTTTCAGCTTGACCTCATTCCCAGCCATTCATTACTATCAAGGCCAAAGGGGAACTTGGACTGTCTCTCCCTATCCACTTTGTGAATAATGACAAAATACGATTGGCCACTTGTGCCATTTCAGAACCATTTGTGTGTACTAAATCAGCTAAAACAGGCATTTCTATTTCTCCATTTGCTATATAAAATTGGATTTGTTCCACTTTCTATTAAAAGCTGTCTGACACAGAGTGTGTATACTCTGAGCTTGGTACAGAGCCAGACTGGATGGCTCATCCCTTTCTCACTTTCACTGCTTATATGCAGCAAAATTACGGCACCAGTCCAACTGGAGGATGCTGATTATTTACAGAGAGGCAGGGAAATGCCACCACTGCAGGTATCATACTGTTGGTTGCTACACTAACTAGAAATGAACTGTTGTATCAATTATTCAGTTGTTGCTTCCACTGTACGGTCTGTTTTGTACTGCATCATCAAAACTCAGTATTATCCTGCAGACCTTCCCTTGTAGCTATGCATAAAAATTGGACAACTTAGTCCTTTGGTTCATCTCCATTTCAGATATACCCTGTAGATTTGTTTCTGAAGTGTTATCTGTCTTAATCACTGAACAAAACAGATTCTTATTTGCTAGTTTCCTTAAAAAACTGATACTTTAGGAAAGAAAGGCCATATGTTTCAGGAAACTATTCCTCATCACCTTTTATTTGAACATGACTGGCACATTCACCATGACTGTTCTAGTCAGTTCAGGTGCACAGGCCTCATGTTCTACTCAATGCTACTGTCACGTCCCTACCAATGTTAGTGTTGCCAAGCAACTGGTGGGTGTCATGTATTTAATGAATGAAAAATGAAGGATTGTGGGTTGAGAACAGGATTAAAATACAGACAACAGAAGAAGAAAATAAAGTGTATCTTCAAAAAAACCCTCAGAAAATAAAATTGCCGTGTAATATCTGCTTAGCAGGCACTTGTCAGACAAGGCATAAACCCAGGGCCTTACTTAGTGAGGTTCAAAGAAACATCTGAACTGTAAACATTCAAATCTTAGCTTGTGTGATAAAAGGCAGTAGATTAATTGCAAGACAAAGCATTAGTAATATTAAAGACTGTTGTTCTCCAAGAGGTGGGGGACATTGGGGTCCACCCTCAGTGTCAGCATTTCCTTAGAATTATAGCTCAAAGGAGGCCTGCAACTTTTCTCCTATGTATACCAGTACTAACTGTAGAGAGGACTGTAGTTAAAGTTAAGCAAAATATTGTATTTGAATTGGCAAATACACAAGAGAGCAGGCGCTCTTAAAAACTAAGAAAGGTTGGATAGAGAGAGATTAGGTGGACAGGGCAATATTTACCAATCTTGAAGAAAAGGTCATAGCGGAGCGACTCAGACAGTGTTGGAGCACAGCAGGCTGGGCACACTAAGTTCTACGTACTACAATTGTCTGGGGTCGAAGCTAGGGTTTTTAAACATTGTCTCACACCCTGAAGGGGTGTGTTGACAAAACCATAATGGTTTTCCCATGGGACTGACAAAGGCATCCAGAATGGGCTGATTGCTTAACTCCAGAGAGACAAAACATTGATGGGACTCATAATAATCATTTAATATTTGGTCAGATAAGGTGCATAGGGAAGATCTCCATAAGGTAAGGTCAAGGGATGATCTCTGATTGCTCACCAATCTGGACAGTTCATCTTTCATGGTATTCACAAAGTCCAAGGGCCTGAAGTGGTGAAAGGATTAGCACAAACCCATCAGCGTTGGAGTTTTCTGCACAATCCTATCTGAACTTTCATGATCCTGACCATGTCTCTGGTCAGCATAACCTCAAGCATGTTCTTTGGCCAGCATGATCCCGATTGTGTTCTCTGGTCATTAATAAGTTCAATTTATGAAAATTTTGTATCTTGTAAGAGAAGTGGTAGAGTATGGTTACACTGTCAAAAAGTGAGGAGTACTCAGCATCAGAAGGCACTATAAGTTCAATTTTTGAAATAAAGTGTATAAATATGCTGAGATAATGTGAGTTTATCTATGAAAGCTGCTAAAAACCTGAGAACATGCTGACTGACTTTGGATAAGAACTTACAACTGTCTTTTTTGAGTCTACCTTGAGACTTCTGTGATATTTTCTTTGGTACTTTTAAAGTTTTTTTTAGACTATTACAGCTAGGGCTCTGACAACAATTAAGATTATGCAAGTTATTATTTTCCTCTAAACTTTGTTAAACTTTGATATCATGCTTTAGGAAAAATGTATACATGTACTATTAAATAAATGAACATGAATCTTCTTTTTTTAACTTGCTGATATTTGTTGGTGCAAGGCTGACATTAACTGATGGAGTTTTTGCTTGAAGTTCAGGCACTACTATTGTTGGTTACTTGGCAGCCTAAGCTTTTCAAAATATTGGAGCTCCAGTTTGATGGAATCTAATCAGCCAGTGGTTCTAGTGCTCTGAGGCAGTGAATCCGTACTGGGTTTTACAGCAGCTACTTGCTTTATAGGAGCTCTGTAAATGCTGAATCTGTTTTGAAAATTGAATCCAGCACCTTGAATGGTTCTTGTTAAACCAGGCACAACCCTCATAAAACCTAGCATATATTCACGTCCCCAACGAAACAAAGGCTCCAGCTCCAGCCATGCCTAGATGGCAATGAATCAATACAAATATGCAACATGAGGACTGAGAAATGATGTTTAGCAAAGCTCAACCCAACAATTCTGAATAAAGCTCTGTACCTTAGCACCTGAACTTGCCTGTGATACCATCATAATGATACCGCCCTTTCCTCCAAAAAAGTATATCAGAGCAGAGCTGGTGTGCCCCATGCTATAACCTATATATTTTCCCCTTCTCCTTCTTTGTGTTTTGTATTCATACTTTAAAAATCCAATAAGCATATTTTAAAGAGGGTGTGCTGCCGAGATGGCAGCATGAGAAAGATCAGGTGTGTGACTATTAATTACCAGTATTATCGTGGGGGATACAGGTTGCTTACCTTTTTTTTTTTTCAAGCAGGAGACCCAAACATCAGAACTCACTGTGGAAACTTGTCCAGTGCTCTTCCTCTCCCTCCCCCTCCACACACAAAGAGGTCATATGGATATGGAGTGATTTCCAATGCTGACAACACTGCAGACTAATACAACAACTGCAGCACTATTAAATTACAATGGATTCTGGCTATTAGTCCAGCAATCATTTTGCCCAATAAACAATATTCCTTCACTTTGAAGCATATGTAAAAGAACACTGCATATTTTGTAGTGCTGCTGTATTCAGGCTTCTTAAATAAGAATAAGAAACAATAAGAATAAGAAATACTTGGCTTCTGGATAAATGGCTTATACGTGTGCGTGGGGGGGGGTTTACGTGAATTAAAATACTTACTCACAAAAGTAGTGTAGCCAAGCAATGGAATAATGAGTTCTTGATGTTTAGAAGGATTGCTTTTCCAGATTGTACTCTTTTGAAAAGTTACCTGTTTTAGTTAAACTATTATAAATATGGTTGTCTAGTTATACATAGTTTTTTTTAAAAAAAAAATCTACCCTTGAAAACCACAATTATGAAACCTTGAATGCTGAATTAAAATACCAATCAAAGTTACATGCTTCTGAGATTTTGTTTACTAGGCATAAAAAATGGGAGAAAGGAAATATGGAATCATACAATTCAATACAATTCGTACAATTTAAGATAAATCTCTATACCATGGTGTAGGAAACTATAATGGATCAAGAAGGATCAAACAGGCAGGTAAGCATATGCCTCCTCTCCCCACAATTAAAACCTGGAAGTGACCAGAATTTTATTTCTGATTTTGCAAAAAGCAAACAGTAGTTTAAATGTGAAAATTGTGGAGGGGGGATGTGGGAATTAGGCTGTGAGTCATTCCCCCCTCCCTCCCTCCCTCCCTCTTTTCTTTAGTGTTCGTTATCTTGCTCACTGTTTACTCCATCTTTTTTTTTTAAATCATGAGTTCTCCCTTCGGTTTTCCTTGTTCATTTCCCTTCTCAAATTTTTCATGCTTCCTCAGAATCACCTTGCAAAATGTGTTGTTTTTGTGTACCTTCAAGTCATTTCCAACTTATGGTGGCTCTATGTCGAACCTATAATGAGGTTTTCTGAGGCTGAGAATATGTGACATGCCCAAGGTCATCCATTGGGTTTTCATGGCCAAGTGGGAGACTGAACCCTGGTCTCCAGGATTGTAGTCCAACATTCAAACCTCTACACCACTCTGCCTCTCTCCTTGCAGAATACCATGGCAGTTTTTCAGTTTCAAAATGAATTGCTGTGTCTTCCCCATCTCATCCATGCTAGGATCTCAATCTATGTGGTAACATCTGGTCTGGTCTTGTAACATCCCTTTCCATGACAAAACAAAAAAACAAAAAAACAAAGAATTCACTAGATGGTTGTATTATTACAGTACACTGGTTGAAACCAATGGGTTGGTGGATAAGGCCTAGGTTGTTGGTTTTTTTTAGCATTGTCTTTTTACAATGCTGGCAGCTATAAAAGACCTATAAACTCAGCTTGTGTTCAATGTGGTGGCTATTCTGAAGGCTCTGTGACATTGCTGAAATGCTGGCAGAATACTTTATAGTTCCAGGCTGACAATAAGAGGCAGTAAATACAATAGAGTGGAATGACTCTGACAATAATATTTCTGGCTGTACCTGGCCATGGTGAAGGAGATGGCAATATGCAGACAATAACATTCTTATGTAACTGAAAATGCCTGGGTAGGAGAGACTGAAAGGAACAAAGCATACCTCTATTTTTATTGCCAAATTATATTAATATGCATATTAAACAGCAATGGACGAAATATGTCATCTGTTAAAAGAAAATGGCATGAATGATTGCGTACTTGGAATACTATTAACTGTTTTTTTTAACCATAAATCATCTTTTGGAGTGATTCTTTGATTCCATTTCTTTGCACTATGAGTTACATAAATGACCAGGAGAATACCATACCACAAAATAGTTCATTTGCATGACAGTTTCTGAGATGTAACATTTTTGTTGTGGCTACAATGAGCTAAAATGTCAGCATGGAATAAGGAGAATTATAGGGAAAGAGTATGAACTGACTGGTAGAGGGGGGGAAAATCATTTAGGGGGATATTGTTGGAGAAATATAAAAAAATCTTGGCTGTGGAGATGGAGTTAGTAAATTGAAGTGAATAAAATTATTAAATTACGAGGTGATTCACTGTAGGAGTGGTGTCTGGTAACATCCTCTCTTCCCATACAAAAACTTTTCCCCTGGCATCCAGCCACCACTTTGATTCCCCTGTGACATACTAGACATAGCATTGTCCTGGAGCACTGGGGAAAGGAATGCCATTTCTTTTTGATGTGTATACCTTCTCTTCTCCACACATACAGTGATCCCAATTAAACTGTCAACTTGCTCATACCTTAATGTATGGTGAGATAAATGGGTAGCAGGGATATGGACGTGCACATAAATATCATGAGCTCAATAGCATCTGATACCTTCTTGCCTGAGTACTTCAGTAGAAGCTCCTGTTATTAATTACTCTGATAAGTTGGTCTCCCAATCATGGGAACTCTATCATGGTGGTCAGCTACAAAGCTTTATACACACCTTCATACTTTCAGTTATGAAGGCTTTCAAAGTTGCTGGGTGTGCAAGAATTTTTGTGAAATGGGACTTATAAATAAGCTTTTATCTGTGTCATGTGTTTGGAACTCAACAAGCAAAGACCGAAAGAGGGCTTGAATTTACAGCATTGTGACAGAAACAAAATATCAACCAGGCCAACCAAAGAAGAATTCTGTTGCAGCAGCCACTGTAGGCAGAAAAAGAAAGTCCCTCCATCTTCCCACATTGTGTCCTGGATTCTTGAAATTCAGAGACCATTTGAGTTCATCCCTATCACACAATACTTTTATCATACCAGCACCTAGGACTGGACATCTCATTAAAGTTAGTTGGGCAACTCTAGTCCAATTTTTTCCCCTGAGAGTAACAACTTTAATAAGTCTGAAACCAAATGTTTCAGTTTCAGTTTTAATCTTTGGACAAATTATGTGGAAACAAATTATTTTTGCTTAACTTTCTTTTAATTTCAGGCTTACTTTTCTTTTGATAGCCTTTATCAACACTGAATAATCCATGCAGTATAATAACACTTTTTGGAGTAAGTGCCAAGTTATAGCAGTTACAGGAGATCATATTTTAATTTTTATTTTATTTTTAAAGAAAAAAGATATTGCTTGTGATCATGAACATAATTAGAGTTCTATTTTCTTAGAAGAAAATGGCTATTTTTAGGTAAGCAAAGCAAGGCTGCAATTATATACATATTTTCTTGGGAATAAATCTTGTTGTAGATATTATTTTTTGAGTAGATATGAATTACATTGCCTTGGTTAGTATGACTGATATTTAGTAAAATATATAATAAGCCTATCATATAAAATGACCAAAGTGTGTAGTGACATTGTAACTGGGATGGTCCCAAGTAAAATTCCTGGTCAGCCACAAATTATTATGGGATTATGAGAGTACAATTTATGTATGTTACCCTGAGTTCCTTGGAGGAAAATGTGTAGAACTTTTTCACGCATAAACTTGACATTTTTCCTCCACGTCACGATTATACCTGAAGTAATGTAAATGTTTTGGTCCAACTGGGATATGAAATGTTCAAAAGAGTAGGATGAGTTAAGATCCACTCAAAACTTAGTAAGGGAGATGGTTGATGGGATAAGCAGATTTTGAGGATAAGGGAAAACTAGTTATTTTATAATTTCCATTTCTTTTAGGGATGTGTATCTCCTTCTTTAAAATATTTTGGACATAAAAACTACTGTGATTGGCTAAGTACAATCTCTCTAACATCTTAAAGATAGTCCAGAATTGTTCCTGGAAATCATACTGTGGGATTATATCAATATAAGAATGCCAGTGGGTTGTGGTAACATTTTGTCAGGGAGTTGAAAAAAGGTAAAATACAAAAGGACCTGTCTCTTTTCCAGAAGCAGAACAGGAAGGAAAAATAACTTGGTTGTGGTTTATGTGCAGGAACGGAAACAAGAGAGTTACCATTCAAGAAGATCCTGGCCTCCACTTATATACTACCCAAATGAAGCCTAACTGTGGAGTCCCTTTGTAACTGGAGTGACCATCTCTCAATCTTCCCCCCACCCCATATATTAATTTAGATAATGATAAAGTCATAGTTAGTGCTGATCTGCTGAAATCAATGAGACTTAATGCCTGACTAACTAAAGTTCCACTGATTCCAATGACTCTGCTCCAGATGGAATTATTTCTGGATCCAGACAAGTGCTCCTGGAAAGGAAAGTGCATCACACTGCAACAGTTCTTGACCCATATTGAAAATGCACAATGACAGAAAGGCTTCGTAGATACTGATATTCCCCCATTCCCAGTTTTAAAATAAGCAAAGAAAGGAAGAAAGGAAAAAAATGATCAGGGAAAAAAGTATTTTGAACTACCTTATAGTAGTTTAATAATTCTACTTTGAAAGTAAAATGATTATTTGCTCACCCACTTTGGACCCTGATATACATCCTATTTAGAAAGAAAGGTTCAATTAAAAGGAAAATATTTTGTAAAGTCACGATGCTAATTAGAAATATAGGAAAGTTAGAGAACTAGTTCATCTATCTGCCTTATGGAAAGTTAGAGAACTAGTTAATCTATCTACAACTTGCATGACTTGCACAGACTAGCAGTAGAATTAGCTCTCCAGTGTTCTCTTGGAAGCATTTCCTAGATCTCTGGAAATACTATATATTGAACCTAAGGCCTTTTTCATGCAGAGCATATGCTCTGCCTCTGTGCTGCAGTGTTAAAAAGGAACAATAAAGTCAGCACCAGTCTTGAACTTGAACCTGGGTCTTGAGACTGGCAACCTCCCACAAAGTCTTTCAATCGCTGCTGTATCCCTGCCTTACAGAAATTTTATTTTAAGGAATTTTCCAGTGTTAATCAAGAAAGAAAAAGAGAGAGAGAGAGAGAGAGACCTATAACTCTTACTGTACTTTATCAAAATAAGATCTCTTTAGCACATGAAGTCAACAGCAGTTTTCATATCCTGAACATTGCAAGATAATGAATTGTGTTGGGGATTTCATCTCATGGAAATTCATGTGGGTTTTCCCCCTTCACACTTTTCTTTCTTGGATTGATTCCCAACATTGGAGATAAGAACACCAAAGAGCTGCTCTAAGGTGCCTTGTCTTGGAAGTTGCAGCATGTCGCATGAAAAGCATACATCACAACTGTCAACCAACATTTCAGTGATAGTCTTAGGGAGTCAAGGGGGACAACATAAATTGACAGAAGGCTGAGCACAACAACAAATAATATGCTCAAGTGAGATATGAAAAACTGCCTGCCAGAGCCTTTGCTGATAACGAGCAGAGGCAGGCTCTTGCTGCGGTAGGCAGTATTCAGATGTGAATCAAGCCAAACTAAATAGTCTCTTGATCCATACCATGGAATGCAATTATGAATTAGGTCTTGGCTTACCTAATTCAAGTGCACAAAGAAATGATCCTTACAGGAATAATAGCATAAGGGGATAGATGTCTTCCCTCCACTATGAACTTTCACAAAACAAACACATACAAATAAACAAACAAAACCTCCTATTTGTCTAGAAAGCTCAAGAGGTAGAATTGCCATGTGAAAAACAGGAGAAGGCTTCTGTACCTTTCATAGTTGCAAGATCCACCTACTGAGGTCTCCTCTTCTGCCCAACTATTAAAGATACAGGAGCTTCCTTCTGGTTTTCATCTGGTAAGCCTATTAGAAGGTGACTTTCTCTCAAAATGTTCTAGCTTGGAGGAGCATCATGATTGGTTCTAAGCTCACTGGGGGATAGGATATAAGTCTCTCTTGCTTCCTGTAAACAAGTAAACAAATATTTGATACCTAGATGCAAAGGAGATACCAAGAGATTTAGCTATCTGAAGTCAAAATCAAGACGGTGTTCTGCCAACTTCTGTAATCAAAAACATACTGTAGTGGCAATTGATCTTGCTTAAGCACTATCTATGGGACGATGTCTTGAGCTGAATCTGAATGTAATAGGCTGGCTTATAGGGCAATTTAACATGGTTGTCTCTTCCAAAACTGTACTGCCATTTCCCAGCATCTGCTGCTCAAAGTGACTCCCTTGTTCTGCCTAATGGTTAGGCCTTCCTTGCATAGCTTCACATTATGTGTCAAGGGATCTTCTGAAGCACGTAGCTGAAAGATGGGAATCTTCATTTGTGTTTGTACAAAACGTGGCTTGGGAGAAAATATATTTTCTACTGAAGTGTTAATGGAGTTGAAAAAGACTAATTTACAATTTCCATCCAGTTAGTAGTAATGACTTGTCTTGCTGTGCAATCAGCTTTACCATGTTCCACATGAGTGAACACATCCTTCAACACCATGTGGCTGTCACTGGATTGTGGCCAGCATATGTGTGCACTGCTGAGTATTACTTACACAGCACATAAATATGACAAAAGCGCTCTCAAGCTGCCTGGTGTTGAGTGGTGTTGTGTGCTGTCATATTGGAATGTTATAAGTTTTTATTTTCCCAGTAGTCTGAGAATTTATGCTAATTCAGACAAATACCCTTTGTGCATATTCCATTCTTTGAAAGACCTTTCATTTTATGCCTATGGTCTAGCTGTCAGCTGAGAAAATTTCCTAGCAGATGTAGATTACCTAGTACCCTAAAATCTCAGTTTAAGCAGGACCAGAATCATGCTATTGAGGCAAATGAGGCAAAGGAACATCAGGGCAGAGAAAGAGATACCATTCTGAACCTTCATATATGTGTTTCATCCACATATAGAGGTGAAGATAAAGAGGTTAAGCTACCTCTAAAATGGAGATGAGGTCTTTTGTTGTGCATGACTTTCAGATCTCCATGTTCATCCCATGTACTTTTGCCTTTGTTACCGTATCTTTTAAGTGAGAGAAAATATGGTCGGGTACCTTCCTTTTTTTCCATGACAACTGGGATGACAGTTGATGCCCAACTGTGCCAATGTGTCATCATTAGCCTTGCCTGTCAGTCTGCCACTGAATTGCTGTTCCTATCTGGTGGTTTTTGATTGCAGCTTTATTAAAGAATTCTGTCTACTGTTTTTCAAGCTTTGAAAGGTATCAGCTGCGAGTAAGGTTTGATTTGGTGTAGTAGTTAACTTGTTGGAGAAACAGAAGAAGTGGAAGATCTGCATCATGCTACATTTACACAAGGGTCAACTTACCATCTGTTACAGATGGAAGCCTGAGCCAAATAAAATAGCAGTTCTACCAGATTTAGACCATTGCCAATCTGTATGTTTCCTTAACATAAAGCCCTAGTTAGTAAAACAGGATTTACTCTCAGGTACTACTGCATATCGATCTCTATAGTCAGTTAAAATCTCAAGCAACAGCTTCTAAATCCTTTTCATTTCTGAGTTTTAAGGGTACAAATGCTTTTGAAGATGAGCACAAAGCTTCTTGCTCCTCCCTCTACTGGACTTGCCACTGGATTAGCCATTAGAAAGCAAGAGTAAAATAATAATAGTAATAATAAACTGCTTTACTATATAATTTTTGAAGTGGTTAAAATAATTATTACAAAACATGGTTCAAAAGAAAGGGGCTCATAGACTCTGCCACTTTAAGTTAGAAATAACCTCATGGAAGCCGGTATGAATGTAAGTTTGATTTACAAAGGCTGGACATTACTGGGAAAACAAAGCAATAATATAATAGTTGCTCAATACCTAGAATTTCAGGTTTATCATCTAGAAGAAATTCTGCAATATATAGTTTTATGTAGAAAAGCTGTCTAAACTTAGTCCTATTGATATGCAGTGCATAACATAGATTCAAGTCAGTCTTTCTGCTTTTGTTTTTGTTTAGTTTTTATCACTCCATTGCAATTCAGCAAATTGATATTTGGCCTGAATCCAATATTATACTATAAAAAATACAATAGAGGGAAGATAAGGGAGAAGTCTAAGTAGGGAACATAATAATAATTAAAATGTGTGGGATTATAGCCAATAATACTACATATTGTCTTTATCTGTCTCCAAAGGCCAGATCATGTGACTTAGCTGATCTGTTGAGGTTGTGATTTGAATGTATTGGTGGAAAGTTTGGCAGGAACAGACTCTCAATGCAGATGGTACATTGGAAGTAAAGAATCAAGAACAATGTGATAGTTGTTTGAGAAAAATATGGAAGTGATACTTATGATTAAGGCTATACAGAACCCTCGTGATATATTCTGCCTGTTGTTCCCCACCCCATCCCGTGTTCTGTGTCATTTTGCTAATGTTTCTCCAGCAGGAATCCCTAAATTTGCATCACAATCTGGCTTTAAGCAAACTTCTCAACCAGTTGTAGCTCTGGGTTTTATGAATTTGCATAGTGTACTGTGAGAATCTCCAACAGTCACACATTCAAGGGCATGCAGTAATAGGAACCTGCTTTGGATATGTAATGTATGCTCTGATTAGCAAACACTCTCCTGGGTCTTCCTCGTCATTTGCAACCTTATCCTTTTAGCTAGAGAATCGAGACATGCAGAGAGAAAAAGAGACAAAATATTTGCCTTAGAATCTGCCTCATTGGCATGGATAGGGGGTTGCTTTAGTTTCAACAGACTTCATAGAAGTTTGTTCACATCATATCCTATCTAAAGCAGACCCTGCCTACTTCATGAACTAAAGTCTCAGAGGTCTCCCTCATTGGCATAATAAGAAAATCAACATATATCTATAACGTCTTTACTTTTGTGCAAAATTTGATGAAATTTGCTTAATTCTTTTCAATATTGTCAGATTTCAGGCAATGGTTGAGGGGGATTTTTATACTAGGTGACCATAAAGTTTAAGGGTTTCATTTCATTTGTTTTTCAAAAAGATTGTTTGGTGGCATCATGAGCTTTGATATCTTCCTGCTTCATTCCTGATTAGTAGGAGGTGAATATATTGAAGTAATATAAGACAGAATAAATCACACAATATCAGGTCCACATTACAACTCTCTCCTTCATTTTCTCCCCATTCCTCTTAACTGTGGCTTGAGTCTATACCTAACAGACATTCTGTTCATCATTAACAATGCCAACCTGGAATTCAGACAAACTGTCCTGGATTTGTTTTCATTTCTGCAGAAGGACCAGATTCACACTTTGAGGTTGCTTTTTGACCCAGTATTCCTTCTGGAATGTTAGGTGACTATTCTGCTGAGCATGTGTTTGCCTATAGCTTTGGCTGGAATGCCAGTGAAAAGATGGATGTGACACAGTGTTCTATGCCTAATTAAATTAACGCAATACAGTCTAAGTGGAGCTACCCTAGAAAAGTGTTAAATGACAGCAAGTACAAAATACATGGGTCAGGCTGTCATCAGGTCTGCAATTTTCAGACCATATTCACCACTTTTGAACTTGCTGCAATAGTTTCCAGTTTGTTTCTGAGCTCAATTAATGATATTGGATTTGCTCTATGAAACCCCATACAGCTTGGGACCAGGGTCTCTATAATCATACTTCTTCACATAATAATTTGGCCAGAATTTGGGATGTCTAATGGAGGTACCATTGTGTGTTCTACCATCCAAGAAGTCTAGTGCAAGTACAAGACAGGACTTTATCTATAGCTATTCTTTTCTGTTTCTAGAAATAGTAAATGCTAAGGAAAGCAAATTCAATAAGCTGATGAAGTCAGAGAGGTGCCAGATTAGAGTAGATCATACACTTGCACTTGAGAAGGGTACCCAACAATGGAGATATAAAATTATAGCATGGTCTCAGACATTCTGAGGTCAAACAGCGGAAGCAAACAGCCTTGTTGAACAAAGAAGAAAAGAAAAGAAAAAAAAAGAAAAGAAGAAATACTATTTACTGAAAATCCAGAGATCAAGAATTCCAAGTAATCAAAAGCACACAAAAACATGTATCAGGTTGCCTGCAACAAGAACTCCCTTCAGCCATTGGGGTATCTATACCTGTATGAACTTTGCAAACCAGGTTGATTGTTTCCTACATAAGCCTCTGTAAGAAGAGAAAACCAACTTTGCTGTTTCTCTTGCTGTTGTACTGCAATGACAGAGGAATCTCATTGGTGTCCATCAGCTCTGTAGGAGGTAGTTTTTTGTTGAAGGTTTTCATCAGCCACATCCACTCATAGCTGCCAGGCTCTGCGAAGTGCATTCATCTGGTGTGTAGACACCCTTCCCAGATTGCACTTCTCTGAACAAGATTCCTCTGGTGAGTTGTAGCAACTTGTTATCCTGATTTCTGGGGTCCCTTGGGGGACACCTCAATGTGCTCCATGTGATGGGGAATGGAAACTAGCCAGAGCACAAGCAATGGCAATACGAGAGGCAGGGTAACCTAGCGAGATATTTCACCCAATTTTTACGGGGTCAGACCAAACCAAAAACCAAGTGAAATTGTCTAATAAATGATTTTATTAATAATGAAGACTTGCACACATATGCACTTACTCACTCACTCACTCAAGACCTAGCTAGAAATAAAAAGAGGAAATTGGATAGAGGACTTTGGAGGGTTACAGCTGGGGAATACTGCACCTGGTCTTGAAGTCCAGAGGTCCGAGACAGCAGGGGAGAAAGAGATGAGACTCAGCACGTGGAGGGCTGAGGGGATAGCTCAAAGCTGGGAGTGATCTGAAGAGCCACTAAAAAAACGGGTCTATTTATGGGGGAAAAGGTACCTGGAGGGCTAATCCTTTCCCAGGGAGAAGAATAAGTGGAGGAGCTAAGACAAAGCTCCAAAATGTCAACGCTTTGCATGATTGGATTTTGCCGGGGTTGTCAAAGCCTCGGCTGTATGTAAATTGTCCTCTCTTGATGGGTTGTTTGTCAGGTGCGTTAATCCTTTCAAGCTGGCTCCTCGGGGCTGAGGACCCTTTTTGTATTTTAAGTTTTACATGTCTGGAGGTCTCCTGGGGCTACGTGACTATGGATTTACTGGCCTGACTGGGTTTTTCTGCTTTCAGCCGTTTGACCGTGCCTACCTATGTGCTCGTTTGGGGGAACCTCTTAAGCACGTGGAGATATTTTTAATATTAAATTGTAGACCCTGGGATAGGGTTATCTACCGCAGTAACAAAGTACTCAAACTGTGGAATTTCTTCTCAAGGGAGATTATGCTGGTTACACCCTTGTTGAATTTCTGGTGCATGGTCAAAGCTGTAATATTCAACATGATGTTTGTTTTTTAAAACTATTTCTGTATATTGGCTTGTACAGTACTTTGAGAATTGAAGCAGTTAATAAATATTTTGAATAAACGAATAAGGCAGTTGCTGGAACCATGGGCACCTGGTGACTACTGTGGGAACAGAATGTAGGACTTTGGTCTAATCCAATAGGATTCTTTCTATGTTGTCCATTCTTTTTCATCCAGTGTTGAGAATTACATAACATTGTTTAAAATAAAGTATGCATTGAGTTAAGTAATTAAAAAAAAAAACCTGGAAAAAAAAGAGAGAGAGAGAGAAAGGAATCCATCAGTGGTAGATTTCAACATCAAAATTTCACATTGATCCACTCATTTCCTGAGAACCATACCAGAAAGTTGCTAAACCTCATATTTTATGATGAGAAAGTAGCCTCCACATACCTATAAAAATAAAATAAAAGTTTAAACCTAAGATGAAAAGTTTATTGCCAAAGCCCCTTAAACTTTGAAATGCAAACATTAAGCAGTATTGTAGATTTATTCTTCTTTCACCTCACAACATTGGCAACCTGGGAAAAATAAAGATTTCTGATGGCATGCAGCATCATGGCAATAAATACACAAAAAGATGAATAATGTCAACCACTCATGCTACTAAATTGGCTAGAGGAAGACAAATGTTTCCAGACATGCTGCATTACTTACTTAAAGCATGTTTCCATGTGGAAATGAGTGCTTCAAACCATGTTAGTGATTAAACAAAGAAGAACTATACACAGTAAAGAATAGAAATTGTGACTCAAAATTTGTATTAAGTTTTATGATCTTTGCTTTAGTTTTAGTTTTGATGGTGGATAATAGTGATCATTATTGCTGAACAGAGGTGGAACCACCATAAGACAGTGCTCCACACTTCCATCTAACATAGCTGATCCAGTGTTCAATGGTATTAAAAGCTGCCAGGAGATTCAGGAAAATCAACAGGGAAGCACTTTTCTTTCACTTGAAGTAGGTTGTCAGTCAGGACAACCAAACCTATTTTGCTACTGTGTCCTTGCCTGAAACAAGAATGAAATAGACCCAGATAATGTGTTATCTCCAAACAATGTCCAGTTGTCCTGCTACCACACATTCAAGCACTTTGTTCCAAAAATAATTAGTATAAGAAATGGTTCTAACATACCTCTGAGTTGAGTTCTTACATTCTTCTGGGTCTTATTCGGGAAGGGATGCAGTATAGTCTTCCTTTGAGGCATTTCTCACAAGACAGTCACTGAACATCCCCCTGCAACCACTCAATCCATTCACTTTGCCAGATCCCAAAAGCCAAAATGGATGAGGATCATGTTTATATCTGGCAGGACAAAATGATTCAAGCATCTTGTCTACATCATCAGGCCACAGCAACTGGATCTGATCCCAGGAAAACTGACCGGGAGGAACATTGGGGACTTTTTCAGACTCTGCGATAGCAAACTTTGAATAATAACTAACAACTTTCTACACAAAGAGTATAGCAAATTTCCTACAGCAGTATAATATATTTTATTGTTTTCACAGTCTACCAGGTGTTACAGACTTGGGTTTTGAAAGACCTGTGATGCAGATTCTGTTCAAGAATATAGGAAATTTCTGAAAGGAAATGCATCCTGAGGAAGCTTTTGGTGCTTATTTTTGGAACATCTACATTTTGCTTGCAGGGTGGTATCCGCTGGATAGAGGGTCTGCAAAACAAGGCTCCTGGTATGTCTGGAGCCTGTTTTTAGGTGACTGTGTAATATACCTATATGTTGATATTTTCATTGTTCAATATTGTTAGATGATCTACGGAAAATATTGTTCTTATCTCAAGTCTGAAATGTTTTATGTTTTAAGAGGTAGTGGCTGTAACCTAGTGAATCATATGATGTACTGTAATTGTAGTTTTTGTATTTGTGGGTCACATGGGTTACAATGCATCAGGAAAAATGTGATATACAAGTACTGTATTAAAATAAATTTGACTACAGCTATTGTACCACAATTCCCATCCCAGAACTTGACCATTAGCTATACTGGCTGTGACTTCTCTGTATTGACATCCCAACAATATTTGGAGACGAAATTTGAATACTCGTGTTTGTTTTTCCACTCGAACAATTATATTAATGTTAAAATTCAGTACTACAGTGAACACTTTGGGTGGGGCTGTCTTATGGAGCTCTCACTCAAATGAATGTAATGTTACAAAATCTGTTTGCATTGCAATTTTATTTTGCCTTTCTTCCAAGTTTTTGGGATGCAGCAGAGTATCTACTTTAACAAATCCTGAGCATACTTCGGCTCTCCAATTCAGTTTGCTCAGAAAGCTGATTCACAGGAAATCTTGATGAGTTTGTGGAATTATTTTCTGAATGTTCCGATACTTGGCATAGATGTGATCCATCATGTGTTGAAAATGGCAAACTTTGAAAACAAAACAAAACATAGGATGAAGCAAGGTACTGTGAATCATGATTCTGAATGAAGACTTTGCAAAGAATGTGTTAAATAAGAAAAGAGAATGATTCTGTAGCAGAACTGAAAGTTCTGGTGGTATTCTTTCTGAGGTTTCATTCATCTTTATAAGAAAGGTGTTGAGGTTTGTACTAACTGTACAAAATAGTATCTGAAAAGTCTAATCAATGCCCTAGATCATAAATAGAATATATCAAAGATTTTGCTAAGGCTGCTGTCCTAAATCACATTTATTAGAAGTACAGTCAACTAATACCACTGGGGCTACTGACCAACAACTGGAAATAATCCATTTAGTGATATACACAGATGTAGTGTCAAAGTACACATATATGCTCTTTAGTGGTCATTGTGGAAAGAGGTACTCACTATCTCCCCACAAAATGATCTTCTTCCCTCCTTCCCCCAACACATATATAAAACACATTTCTCTTCTGACAGTTTCCTGACACAGCCAGGGTAAGGGAGGCAGGCAGACAGCATCTGATTGTTTTCCTGCAGCATGATAAACTAGGCACTATCTGGACATCTTGGGGTTCTTCCAGAGGTTCTAGTAGTAGACTCCATTTGTAGAGAGTGGTAGCAGGAGACAGATCAGATTTACATGTGCAGAAAGGGAGAGGGAATAAAGCTCCATCTTGCAGAGCTTAACACTCCTCCAGATCCATCCAGGATCTCAGCCTTGATCTAAGATTGCTCCAGGATAGGTCAACTAAATTTTCTTCAGGTTTCATAAAGGAGGCTGGAGACTAACCAGAAAAGCAAGAAAACTCAAATAAAAATATTCATCTCCATGTGTAACCCCCACACCCATAATAAATGACTAAACACCTCACATGAGGCATAGAATGAGAAATCTTTTGTTTTGTGTACTAAGATTTGAACCTTAATGTGAATTAGTTATTAAATCAGTTCAATGTTTTAATTAAATCATTAGTGTAGGTCAGTTTTAATGAGAAAGGACAATTTTTAATTGGTAAGGCTTAAAATTAAGGTCACATTTATTTATTTTCTGTAGCTATTTTGGTTCTGGTGTGCAATTGCAAATGAGACAAGATAAAAGAAGATTAAAAATTCATTTCATTGCCATCTCTGGACACTGATTGCCAGATATTATAATTAAATAGTGAATTTTATCTGTCTTTATTACAACCAAAAGACTTACATTAAAAATCTGGTATCTACCCAATATATTTTATTTTAATTAAATGTTTGGATAAACAGGGATCTGTGAAACTTTGCTGGGGAATTTGGTAAATTTTGGCTTCTATCAAAATTCCAAGCAAGCATGGCAAAAGTTGCCATGGAATTTTAGTTCAAGCTAGGTAATTAATCTATTCCACTCCTTTGTCAACAGACAGAAAGGCTTGATTTGAACTATTACTTCATTTGTAGACCCCCAAGGAGATAAGAGATGTGCTACTTCTTCAGACTCATTTATAGCTGACCAACTTAACACACTTTTCAGCTCTCTATTCCACAGCACAGTATAGTTATTAGGCAAATTGCGTGTCATAAATTAAGAAAGCTATATTGCTACTGAAGAATCCTGCTGTATTGTCTAAGGGAGAAAAGATATCTCCTCACAAGATCTCCATGCCTTTCATTTCTTACTTTCATCTCTGTCTGACAAGAGACAATCAATCCATCAGTTCTTTATGATAGAGCAGCACTGCAGATAGTCAGTTCCTCCACCTACCTCTTTTAGAGAAGAAGCCCTATATCCAAAAAGCATATATCAGACAAAGAGGTGAGCTTCTGTTTGGTGTGAAAATTTTCTCCTTTACTATGTCTTTCAAAATCTCCTTTTGTTTAGGTTTTTATCTCCTTCCTTTTGTTTCAGATAATAAAAAAATCTTACAGGAAATATTTGCAGAACAATGACACTTGTGAGATACAAATATTTTGCAAAAAAAAAAAAAAAAAAACACTGATACCTTTTTCCCATTTAAAGAACAGTGGCCCCTCCACTTTCATGTGGATTCAGAGTGCAGAACATTATTATTCACAGGAAAAACTATGGTTAATTCCCCCCTGCAATCCCGCTTCCTATCCCTTGTCTTTTGTGCACCAGAGCCAGGGGCAAGGCCATGTGAGGAGGGAACTCTGGAGGAGAGAAGCCTTCCTGTCTCCACTTCTTTGTCTTTTGCCTTAGCATGAGTTCTTAGAACCAGGGACAAGGGAAAGGGAATGGGATGGGAGAGCTCTGGAGTGGAGAATGAAGGCACGTGCAAGCCTTTTCCCCCATCCCCTTCCCTTTTGCCTTGGTGAGAATTCTCAGTGCTGGGGCCAAAGGCAAGAGAATGAGAGGGGGAACCCTGGAGGTGAGAAGGCACACATATGCTTCCCTCCCATTCCCTTGCCTTTTGTCTAGGCGTTGCCCTTCTTTTCCACACCTGGCAAAAGGAAAGGGAATGGGAGGAGCAGAATGGGGAGGAAAGGCACATGCACACATCAGAAATAATCAAATTCATGAAGGTGAAACCCATAAACATGTAAGTATGACTGTTAAATAGTTTTATTTGACTAACCAGTCGGTTTTAGATTAATTAATTCACTGGTTAACTAATCAGTTAGTTTAAATTAATTAACTAATTTTAAAAAGCTAATTAAATAATTAATTACATATTTTACATTTCACAAAGACTTACAACACAGATATTCTTTCCTAATACTGGAGGAAGTCAATTTTTACAGTAACTGCATAAACAAATATAGAACTAACTTTTAGGAAGAAAAAGAAACTTTTATATTTTTCCGTTTGCTGTTACATCAAACACCCAAAATATGATGTTTGCACACTTGCAAGCTTTAATTACAGACTAGTTAGTTGTTATAAGAAATGGTGATCTCTGGTATGAATATGTACTCCAGAGAAGTTCAGTAGGGCTCACAATGGAGATATGGTAATACATGTATACACACATCACAATTCATACTGTTTTACATGCATGCTTAAACTCTTTTTCTTGTAATTCTCATAAAACATAATATGTTAGTGCCAACATTGCAATATTGCAGATAGAAGATGGAGGTGAATGGTGCTGTCATTTAATTGTTGGTTGTCTCTTCCATTGCATTATCTTCTAAGTAATTCCGCCATGTTTTTCAGTTAATCTGTTATGATTGATTTTGCTAATCAAGTGCAAATGCAGTAACACCTGCTCAAGGTGGACGAATAAAACACTATTTCTTTTTCAAGACCGCTTACCATTACATGCTTCTTTTTAATAAGCCACACACCTTTTACTGCTTCCTGTTGATCTGCACTGGGAGCCCTGGTGGCACAGTGGATAATGCCAGTTCTGCAGCCACAAGGTTGTGAGTTCGATCCTGCCAGGCTCCAGGTTGACTCAGCCTTCCATCCTTCCACAGGTTGGTAAAATGAGTACCCAGCTTATTGGGGGCAATTAGCTAACCCACATTGTAAACTGCTTAGAGAGCACTTAGCTGATAAGTAGTATAGAAATACACATGCTATTGCTATTGCACTGGGGATCTTTGAGGAGTAGCCTAATGCTTTGCCTCTTGAATAACTTTTCTAAATTAGTAGGGTTTTTTTTTTCCATTTAATTCCCATGGAAGAGGATGCGTATATCTGAAAAACTGGAACTGAAAAAAATTTAGAAAAGCTGTCAAAAACCCAATTCATTATGACCAACAAAAATAAATAAGGGAAACCAAAACTGGAAACTGGAGATGTTTCCCTCTGAAAAGATGTTCTGGAAAGAATTTGTCCTTAGGGAACAGAATGGATCGATAATATTGCACTATTTAAATTTGCTGTATGGTGCCTCCATTTGAATTTCATTTACAGCTAACTGCAGCAAAGATAGAGGGCTGCAACCTGGAAGGTATATTGAAAATGCTTTCCTGGACAAGCTAGAGAACTCACATTTAAACCAGGGGTTTTACAACTTTTACATCAATCTCTTAGTCTTAGTATAAGTACCACCATATCTCTTGCATATATTTCTCACTCAGTAAAAGTAATAACAAAAGTAGTCATGTGGTTCTAGGAAAACAGTACCAACAATGGTAATCCACAGGAGGTTAATAATTTTAGAATTAACTAACATTTTAGGTTCATGAGGATAGGAGGTTTGAAGAGAGAAGAAACAGACAGAGAGAGCTTCAAAATACGACTAGGTGTTATAGTCATTAGCTCTGACTTATTAAATTTAGTCCCAAGATGGAATGATGTATTGAATTTTGGACTGACTTTAACTGCAGATCTCATGGATAGATATTTTAGCTATGAGATCCATAATTAAAGTCAGTTTCAAGGTGAAGATTGCATGCCACTTTGAGACTGGGTTTAACTGGATATTTCATGACTAACACATCTAGCCAAAGTTTGGGACTTCTGTGTCACTCCCACATTCCCCCCCCCTCCAATTGCATTGCCTATTAATGTGGTGATCTCATAGCAGTGTAATATGCGTGGATGAAGGCACTGTAAAGAAAAAAATTATTTCACATTTTTAAATCACTTTCATTAAATACATAGTAAAGAAATTGTTTGCTTTTTTAAAGGAGAAAAACATTTCAGTGAATTTATTAGGGCCAGGGAATTGATTTCTTGTACTGACATACACTGCAAGGTGGTTGAGGTGTATTCATGAGTGTCATAAATCATTCCTTCAGAGCTCCGCAGCCTCTCCAACTTTCCAAATGTCCATTAAAGCCCATGAAGTTTTCTGTATGTGTGTGTGTTTTCATCTTCAGATCAGGAAGCGTGGATACTAAGGAAGGCTGCAGAAAGACCAGAAACGTAATCAAATGGAGGGGGGGTCCAGAGTTCTTGTCCTCTTGAGAATAATAAGATAAGCTTAAAGTCGCCCACAAATGCACATATTATTTGAGGGGTTCTAAAGCACCCTCAAAACATGGGAGAGAAACAAGGGGGTACAAAACAGTGTATGAAACAATAGCAGAAACAGCTGTGGTGCATGGGGGTAAAAGACAGATTTCGGCAAACTACCTATATTTATTTCCAACTGTACACAGATTGAGAGTTCTATAGAAGACTATACGTATGCACAGCCCTGTATTGTGGCAGATTAATCCTCTCCTGCTTCTTTGGTTACTAGTAGTGGTTGAATCATGCCTGCTACCACTATCATCTGAATAATTCACAACTAAATATATTACTATAAAGAAACATTCAATTTGATTTTGTGAGTTTTAGATATGATACTCCCATCTCATATGCAGAGAATACTTTATTATTTGAGCAGAATTATTGCTGAGGGTTGTGCTTTTCTTCTCTTTCTTCTGATTAAAATTTATCCTAGTTATAAATATGATAACTTTGGTCAAAGCTGAACAACCTGCCCATGCCACACTGATACGGGAACACATATAAAATGGAACTATATTGTATACCAGAATATAGAATAATTTAGAATTTATCAAAGATAAGACTGACAAAATCCTCATAAGCAATGACAACTGTAACTCCTCCTCCATTTTCCAGTGAATTACATTCATGAATAAAAACAGGGAGACAGAAAGTAAGGAATTGCTGTGACTGTGTTCTGTTGAAAGAAATATCAAGTTGATTCAAATCTCACTTAACAATATTTTGGTCTACATGAGGCTTGGGGAACATGAGGGTCTCCCCATGTTCTTGGGCTATAACTTCCATCAATCATAACCAACATAGCCAATAGAGAAGGATGATGGGAGTCATAGTTTAAAACCTGGGGGAAGGCCACATTCCTCCCCCCCCCCCAGTGAATCTACATAGTCTACAGTAAAGAATAGATAAACAACCCATGAGTGTGAAAATTCAGGGTGACAGACACATTTAACATAGGGTTAGACTCATAGGAATTCTGCAAAGAAGATCACACAGTAAAAAATGGCCCAGATGAATGTAAATAAGTTTTCTTTAAAAAAGAAAGTGGCATCCACCATATTCCAATGTATTTCGAGTTAACATACCATTTCATTGGTGAAATGGTGGTTTGAATGAATTAGAAGCTCTGTTTACCTTTACCTTTCAGCTTATATATTGAAATATGGCTCTTTGGGAGATACATGTAGTGCATTTACAATAATAATACCTGAGAGAAGCATTATTTCATCTCAACATAGTCTGAGAGTCATTAAGCAGTGTTGCATTAAAGAACACTGCACTCATTTGGATTGCTTTCTGCTCTGTTGGTCTTTTGACTGTCACCATCTGTAATGGTGAGAGCAGTGGTAAGTGCAGTTTCCTTTCACAATAAAGAAGTGATGTAAATAAATGGCAGACACCTCATCCCCAGGCTTTCAAGGAATCCATCATTGCTTTATCACAGCTCTCTGAGGAATTTCTCACTCAGCCCTAAGATGGCACTTAACATTTTGGGCACTAAGATAATACTGAGTGCTAGAAAGTGATGGTGGTGGTAGGAAGAACCAGAGGGCTACTGGCCATTTGCTGTGTGACTTTATGCATAGGCAATATAGTTTCTTTCATTTTTTTGTGTCAATAACCTTCAGTGGGCATGGTTATGGCATTAAGATCATGAAAGAATATTTAGTGAGACAATGACCTTGGATGAGTGACCTTAAGAATCTTAATGGGAAAAACAAATGGGGGAAAAATGCCCAGTGCTTCCTCCAAAATAGACCATCCACTCCCTAATTCATTACTGTCTGGGGAGGCTTCCTGAGATTCATGGGTTGTAAATAGGGAGATACCAACACTCCCCCTCCCCAACCTCTTGTAGAACTTCCTGAAGTTAACCTGCTTTAAGGTAATAATCACAGTTGTAACGTGCATGTACAGCATTCAGAAGGGTAGCTCTGCTATCCAGCTTCTACATGAGACCTTAGTCTTTTTTACTCTGAGATGGCAAGATTGGTAGTAAAGTCCTGTCAGAAAGTCCCATAATACTAAAATTCTTCATTTTATTGGTTTGTGAGTCCTGGGTGATCACAGTCTCTTGCAGGACAGCACGGGAAGTTTGGTCTTGAAGTCAGGTTATAATGTCTCTCCACCTTTGTATCAGATTACATTAACTCATTATCTGGTGTGGCATTATCTAGAACAGTATTTGAGAACAGTGTCCTATCATACCATGTACAAAACTAGATAGGAAGGAATTTGGTCCTCCAGATATTTTATATACAGTTCCTATAACTTGTTGACAGAAACCATGCCACAACGCACTTCTGGAAACTGATGTTAAAAAATATAAAAAGTATTTTTTTTTCCTCTACCCTTGCTTTAGCTGCTATATTTTTGGTCATGTTTTCATTGTCTTTGTTTGTCTTCATTCACTGTCAGATCACTTTCTTCTACAATCTCTCTCATTTTGCTATACCAAGAAGAAAGAAGGTGCAGCAGGTACTTTCAAATATTCCCCATTTTCATTTGTTCTTTTACCTTTCAACGACCTTGTGTTACCTATTGATGTTGACAGGAAGAACAGCCAAAAGCTGCTACTAATTAGCTTTGTAATACTTTCATCCTCCAATTAGTTTTCTCCCAGAAATAATATTTAAGCCTCTGTTCTTTCTTCTTTTTAAAAATGACCAAATGAAAATAGTGTAAATCACTGGGGAGAACCCCAGAGGGCAATTTTTGCAGTCGCCCTGCAAAACTATTTATTTCCTGCCCAAATCTCACCTACCCCTCTCAAAAAAAGAAGAAGGAAGAATCACATTTCCAGACAGCACAATTCTCCAGGCCCAGGTGGGTCTCGTCTACAGTTTGTTTTTAGCAGAAATTTCATTTTATAAAAAATAGAAGTATCCTCTTCCCAGCACCACCATGTTGCAGTCTGTTGCAACCCCCATAGAGTCTTGGGTGGGACACACACATTTTTAACCATTTTTTGTATAATTGCTATGGTATGACTTACATTGTTTGGAATGTTATCCATTAGTTCAAGAATGGTCACACTCTGGGATCTGGTGGGTCATTTTTTGTTCCTACAATATCTCAGGGAGCTTTTGGGCACTATTTTTGATGACCAGAATAGACATTTCATCAATCTCTGTTACTTTCAGGGGAATGTAAATTACTCTTACACAAGAGTAATATATGTTAACCTTATACTAGGATGAAAGAAACTGGCCACCTTAGCTTCTGTGACAATGTCCGGAGGGTTACAGAAGAGGGACATGGGTCAAATATGGGTCAAAAATGCCTTCCGTGAATATTAGGAAAGACCTTCTAGTCTTTCCTTGTTTCCCAGTCATTTTAGCACATATACACACACATGCATATAAATATTGTTTCTACAATTAACAAAAGAGAGAGGAGGAGAAGAGGGAATAAAGGAACATCTGTTCTTTCTCATGCCTGCAGACTATTGTTGATAGATCCCCATGGTTTAAGGTTTTTCTTTTGTTTTTTAAAATGATGTGCAATTATGGTTATGTAATGGTGCCGTAATTTTAAAAAGATCGGTTTTAAGGTACTGGAAGTCTAAGACCCTTCCTGATATATAAAACTGGCAATGTAATATAGTAGCATTAGCAACATTAGACATTCTAAGCATTCTTTTTTTAGAGGATACATTCAGTTACTTTGGAAAGTTTTCTATTGTAATTATTTTTGCCTTCTTTTCTCATAGCAGTATATGTTAATGAGTATAACTGTATTTAGTTGATTAAACTTCAATAGGACCTATTTATTTTAAAATTTTTAAAGCGTCATTTCCTTTAATTTATTATGGTGTAAAAATAATAGAGTGATAAAAAGAATGAAAGCACTCTTAACTATTATTTGTTCATTTTAAAATGGAAGGAGATTGGATTTTCACTCTACTTCCATCTCTTTGTATCAAGGAAGGTGTCCTGTGCTCCAGTCAGCAAGTAACCCAAGAGTCTAGTGGCTGAAGAGCAAAAGCTTTTGGATAGTTAGTCCAGGTCAGTCACAGTTTATCTAGCAAGTTGAAGAGAGAAACTAGAGGATGGTCATCAGCCAGTCCAACTCATTACAGCAATGCAGTAGTCCAGAAAAATTAATCTAGCAAGAGGTAAAACAGAGTTGTCAATCATACCCAGTCCAAGGTCAAGAAAACACTTATGACAAAGGGTACTACCAGTTACCAAGACAAAATTGTTGCAAGCAACAAAGATGCCAGGGAGCTGCTAGGAAATTTATAGGCAGCTGTCTCCAGACACCAGATGCTTAATGGGTCAGTATTTCCTATTTAACAGCCATTGGAATTGGTATAGTCTCTCCTTATCTCTTTGACAATCTTCTAACAAAGGCAATCCATCCTCAGTGCCTACCACTTCCTACTAGGGAACACACACACACCCCATCTCAGCCCCCAGCTCTTCAGACTTGGAGAGGTCACTTGCATCAAGAGCCATAAATTCCTGTAAATCTGATTCCTCTGTGTTTGAATTTTCTGACAGTAAATTGTGACAGAGGGCAACAGGGGAAGGAAAAATGTTAGACCCTTATGAGACCTTGGACTACCACATCTCTTACTGTACCCTCCACAAAAAATGAAAATAAAAATTTTCCCCAAATACTCCAAACTGTTTTCTACGGTATGTGTGGACCATTGAAAGCAGGTTTTCACAGCCCTCTGGGCTATTTTAGGCCCATGAAAGGACTTTTTTAAACAATGGAAAACAAGTGGAAGTTACTTCTTGTTTAATTCCTATGTTTAAAAAACTACCAGATGGGTAAAAAAAAATACTCTCTACATCCCCTAGAGGGCATTTTGGGGTATTTTTGAAATATTTTGAAAAGTTACCCCCCTTTATTTAAGTATGCTGATCAAGGGTGACAAACCTATAGGCCATGACCGCACCACCCCCATGATCCATTCCTTACTGCTGCTGTTAATCTACTGCTTCCAGTTTACCACTCTTTGCCTAGCACTGACTGTACAGTGGAATTTATTTTCTCCATGCCAAGAACACCCCATCTACTACCAATTACTGAACTGTTCTCTTAGACCAAAACCAGCATTGCTGACTGACTCTCCCTTCCTTTCCTTGCGGCTGCCTTCCCTTCCCTTCTAAAAGGACACTACTATTTGATCTCTGAGGGCATGATCTCTGAGTGGGGAAGTCAGAGCATCTTGTAGCATAGATTGTGGCATCTGCTTTACAGTGTTTCTCTTACTGCTCCCATCTGAACACTGCTGTGCTGGTTAGCCTGACAGGAGCAAAGTCTTCAAAAGCTGGCGTAAAAGCAAAGCATTTAGTTCTTGAGAAGACATTAATCCTAAATGCTACTTGCTAACTCGATTACCTAATATTTTCACTGGTTAAAACTATAGATCTATTACATATAAAATGGCATCACTGAATCCAAATATTTCTACACTGATTTATATTGTAATATCCTTTACAGAATTTATTAACCAAATCCAGTTTTCATTGCTTTATATCTGTAAACACTTCAATACCTAATTTCAGCCACATCTATTTAATTTTGAATTTAACCCCTTTCTTCCCTTGTAAAAAGCCTATCTATTGACTTTGACCTTACAGCTTCTCAAATTCCCTTTCTTGCCCTTTCCTAATATTTTGAGTTCCTTCCCACTTGGTATTTTAGAATAGTTGTCCCAAAACAGAACCCCTTTTTATCATCTTTATCTCGCCGCTTCCATCATAAGACTAAATCAGTTTTGTTTCATTCAACCATCAAAGTAGTTTGCTTAGCAATCAGATTATCCTTCTGCCCCCCCCCCCCCCGGGAGCTTCTTGGCTGAACATCTTCCCCAGTTCAGTAGCCAGCTTTTCCCTTCATTGCCTTAACTTGAATTTGTCTCTCCATACATTTTCAATCTTCTTCCTTTCCACATTGCTAACTTCTGTCTCCTCCTCTTGTCTCACATCTCACCACAGTTCTGCCATGATCTGATCTCATTCCTCAGGGCCTCTATCATATTCCTCTTCAAGTTTATATATTCTATATGTAGCTCCCCCACCATCCAAGGTAAAAAAAAAGTTTTAGAGAGATCCTAAGAAGTTTCTACCTTTCATTCAATTTAGAAATTTCAGGGTTAACATCTCATTTTTCTCTCATTTAGCTGAAAGCCACCAGTAAGATAGTAGTAACAAAATGAAATAGATACCATCTGTAATTTCTCACATTGTAATTTATCCTTGTTAAAATCTAATGCAGTCTTACAAACAAGATGAAATTCAGTTTATTTTCAAGATATATGCACTTAGATCCTTAATTACTCTCTTTTACAGATGTCCATCCCCAATTTTCAAAATTATTTGCCCTGATCTTGTGGGGTAAACACTTACTCAGCTCTTAATTGCAGAAAGAAGGTGTCTGAAGAGGCTTCATTGCTCTGTTTTAATGAGAAGAATTATTCACTTTCATAACTTCAAGGGTTTATTTAAAGATTTTCTTTTACAAATAGGTTGGCAGTGTGTGGTTGTCAGATCTTCAGATCCAAACAGCTGCATTTCATGGCAAAGGAAAAAGATGTCACTCCCTCAGTCCTTCCCACTCACAATGTGTTTCCTTGAAAGAAAAAAGTAAAATCCAGACCCTAATGGATAATCCTCTGCTTTAATCCAGTGGACATTTCTCCAGCCAGAGATCCCTCTGGCCAACACATTTGTCATGAAAGTTCTCCTTACTACACAGCTGCATCCTTGAACATCTACCTACTGGCCTTCTGGAAGCAAAATTTCACATACATCTTGATTTTTGATGTCTAAATGAAAGGCTGTTCTGTGTGGCTGGGTCTGCATGTGTGAGTATGGTCTATGGCCCCCAGCCAATGTTGAACTTGAAGGGGCTCAAAGGGTTATGTACTTCTGACTTGTATAACATTTTTTACCTGAATTTATAGCATATAACTTCATGTTGTAACACAGAGAGATCATGGACTGTGAAGACCTTTAGTAAAGTACCTTTATGCAAATCCACTGTGAAGATTTATAAAGTGTTTAACAGCTCTCAGACAGTCTGATTTGTCTATCCTTACAGTTCACCATGCATCCTCACAGTGTGCAATCAAATGACATTTGAAAAAGACACTTATTAATTGTTAATGTCAGTTAAAAAATGACATCTCTCTCTCTCTCTCTCCGGGAGCAGAAGTGGTTTTACCTAAAAGGATCATAAAGGTGTGGCATCAGATGGAAACACTGAAGTGCAAATATTTAGAGGCTAGTTAATGGAGCCTCAAGGGCACAAGACTTTGCCAAGCAATTTGCTTTTGGAACGGCTTAGAGACAATGTTTTCTAAGAATTACAAGTATTGATGGGGACAATTAATGAAGAACAATTAAAATGACCATATTCCAGTTCTGTTGATTTAGATACCTGAGCGCTAGTGTGGTGTTGTGGTTTGAACATTGGACTAAGATTCTGCACACCAGGGATTGAATCTCCCCTTGGCAATCAAAACCCACTGGTTGATCTTAGGCAATTCACCCTCTCTGTCTCAGAGAGGAGCAAAGGGGACTCCCCCCTCAAACAAATATTGTCAAGAAAACCCCATGATAGGTTTGCCTTAGAATCACCATAAATTGGAGACAGCTTGGAGGCACACAACAGCAACAACAATTTGAATATTAGTCAAATTTTTGGCAAATTCTGCAAATCATATGTGAGGCACAAAGAGCAGTCATTTCTCATGCAGCTGGTTTTCCACTGCAAACCATTGCTTTCAAAGTTACTTTACAGGTAATAGAAAGTGACTTTTCTTGGTTACTTTTGCTTGCAATGTTCATCCAGATTCACAAAAAATATTTTGTCAATTCTATGTTGTGTAACCTCCTAGCTAGTAATCTTATGCCTGCTTTCCCAAGAATGACGACTATAATGAAATGATGAAGACTTCCATAATTGAGCAACTGTGGGTTTTTGGCTTGGGACGCAGAACATCATTCTACTAGTGGTTAATTTTGAATTCATGTGAGTATATGCATTTTTTTTTCAGAATTTTGCAAAACCCCACCATGACCAGGTACAAACAGGGGTGTTACAGTCAGTACCTTTCCACTTGACTGTATATATATTACATCTCACAGAACAATACTCTTGGCAAAATAATATCATGTTATGCTGTTCTCCTGTCCTTTCATAAGTAGAAATTCTGTGCACAAAGAAATACAAAGAAAGTAGTAATCTTAAAAAAAAAAAAAAGGTCTTTATAAAGCAGTTTCCAAATATGACATCACGTTTCTCAATCTCTAGGAAAAAAACAAACAAACAAACAAAAAACCCTCACATTTCTTTTTCATCCTTTTGATCTTTTAATATGCATATAATTTGGCAATCAAATCAGAAAAGAAAGAAAAGAAAAAAAAGTTTCTACTGCTTAGACATTCTTCACCCCTCTAATAATACCACCTTCAAAGCTCTCTTTGCATCCCTGCAGAACATTTCTCTTGGACTCTAGAAATAAATGAAACCTGGCTTATATGAATACTAACTAAACACCTCTATTGAAATATGAAGTTAAATATTTAGGACATAGTTCCATTTTCAGTAACTTGGAAGTAAATTCCTTTGACCATTGTGGAACTTCTAAATCACACTGTATATGATTTCACAGATTTCAAACCTTTCTTGAAAAACTGACACAGTTTGCCCTAAGGAACAAAGGTTGAAGGTGTATGGGCAACAAGGGCTAGACAACAGTTTTCTGACTAGATGCCATTTCCATAATTTAAGTGCTGGTCTCCAGAGCTTGGAGAATATAAATTCTGTAAGCCAAAACATTCAGAATCTCTCAGTGTAGAGATTGTAGTCCAAAAAAGTATATTTCCCAGTGTTACTGCCCTGACTAGTCCGAGCTTTGGGGATATTAAAGGATATCCTTTTGATATCACAATAGGGCTTCACTTATCTATTCCCTTCCACGTTCTTGCGAGGCCCCCAGACAAGCACACATACAGGCTCGGCCGATTATCGCCGTAATATTCCTAGACAATACAGGCAGGTCAGAAAATAGCCGATTCGCCACTTTAGGAGACCTCCAGGCAAGTCCTCTAATTAGGTATGCACGCAACCTACAAAAGATCCTCTGCCCCGCGCTGGCAGTTTGATGGGTAAACTATGCAATACCCAAGTACTCTGCATTTGCATACTGACTACTCTATTGAGAACCTCTGCGATAACCCAATCATTCCGATGCTGACCTTTCGGAGGCTTTGTCTCCAACTACAAATCTATTGTTTTTCCCCAAGTATGGCATAGCCTGCAGTCACAATTCTCTTTATAAAAACCCTTGATTCCGAGACCTTCCTCGGATCGCTCCCGAGTTTCATCCCGCCTTGCTGCCACTTTGCTTGGCAAGCCTCCCCTCAGCTCCACGTGCTGAGTTACATCACACCCCAGCCTCGCTCTCCATTTTTCCGGGCTTCAGGACAGGTGAAGTATCACCCAAACCAGCAACTCCTCTAAAAATCCCTCTATACCACTCCAACCTTTATTTCTTTAGTTATCTTGTGTGAGTGTGCCGCATACACTGTTTTGCTTGTGTTTTTAATAAAACATCATTTATTGCTTCAACTTCTGTGTGCTCCTTGACCCGACCTGACCCCGTAGACATAGGGTTCAAAATCTCGCTACGTTACCCTGCCTCTCATAATGCTAAGCAGTGCTCTGAGCTGATTTTCCCCACCTTTAGTTGAGCACACTTTGGTGTCCCTCCTGGGACCCCCAGTACACAGGGTAACACCAGGCTCTGGTTGTATCTAATCCGGCTATAATGAAATATTACTATAGAGGTAGTAAAATGCAAAAAAGTAAATGCAGTTTTATTTAAGGGCTTAGTAATGTTATAGAATGCTTTTCTGGAAGAAGTGCAAAAATTCTGGATGCAAACCACAGGAGCATGAGGCTATATTTGGACTTGGTTGGGGCCTGAGAAGGGGAACTGGACTAAAGTGACCTTTTCAGAGAAGCAGGCAGAAATAATAAAGTCCACTAAGAAACATATCACATAGTCAGCTATGGCCTGATGATCTCCTCCATGATAATCTTGATCTTGGAGGCTAAGAGGGATAGTCTTGGTTATTATTTGGATGAGGGAGCACCAATAACTACCAAGTATTGTAGGTTATATTTCAGAGGAAGGAACTGGCAAAACTACCTGTGAGTATTATTTGCCTAAGAAAAACCCATGAAATTCACCATAAGTCAACAGGCAACATAAAGGCACATATACGCATGCATTATCTAGTGACTACAAACCAAGCTATTACATCCAACAAGCGGTTAATTTACTATTTATGATGGCAGAAGCTTACGCAACATTGGGGAGAAATTTGGCACTCAAGTATCGCATGTGTTAGAGAGACGTCTCATGGTCAAGAACCTTTGAAATCTAGAGGTATAGAAGGCCTTTTCCACGTGATGACACTCTCCCGCATAGTGCCATCACAATCCCAGCAGCACCTCTGTCAGCATGGGAATGCATTGCCAAAGCTCCTCTCCACATGTGACTGACTGCCTGCGAAGGGAGCACGAGGGACAGGCTTGGTCTTTTTGGACTGCAGCTGGCCTTCTTCCAATGCTGCAGTAGGGGCGGAAGCGTGTAGTTCATGCTTCTTACCCTTCTACATGGCTGGGCGTAATGGAAGGCTCACATGATCGGGGATCATTGATGGAATTTTTCCATCAATGATATAGCCCGTGATCATGCTGGCTGGCAATGCGAGAGGGGTGGGACCACAATGACATCATACGGAAGCATTGTTGTGGTCCCACTCCTTTTGTGTCCCCATGCTAGGATGCCATTGTCATGTAGAACAGCTGAACTTTTAGTGCCTTTTGGTACATCTGGACTGATTGAAAAGTCACAGATTTTGTTCCTGTTCTTTCTGATTTTTTTACTAGGTTAAACAAGCCAAGCCGGGGATCATAAAATCATAGAGCTGGAAGAGACCACAGGGGCCATTGAGTCCAACACCCTGCTATGCAGGAACACTCATCAAAACACTCCTAACAGATGGCCATCCAGCCTCTTTTTAGAAACCTCCAAAGAAGGAGACTCAACCACGCTCCAAGGCAGCATATTCCACTGCTGGACAGCTCTGAACATCAAGAAGTTCTTCCTGAGCTGACAGAAAGTATTAAAAATGTATATGAATCTCCAAAATAAAATTGGAAACAACAGGAACAAGATCTGGACTTTCTGATCTTTTTAATCCATTTGAATGCTCAATCTTGTTCCCGTTTTGAGTGCTGGCCATTGGCATGAAGAATGCTAATGTCTAACTTCAACTGGAGGCTCATTTAGCTGGAAATCTATAGACTTGGGAAGATCAAATTCCTGAAGATATTTGTTGGAGGAACCACTTGCACATTATCTCTCTCTTTCTCTCTCTCTCTCAATCTCTCTCTCTCTCTCTCATATTTCTCTCTTTGGAAAAGAGTATGTATGCAGCTCTGTCGCACAACAGAAAGCAGAATGAAAGCCAAGTGCAGTCCCATAACATGTGGCAGATTTTCACCACCAGCTACCAACTACATCTTATTGCAAGCAAGTCAGAAGTATATAATGATGGTGTTTCTAAAACATTGCACAAAGAGACAGAGAAACTGAGAAAGAGATGAAGACTCTTAGCACGTGACATACCGAACCTGCCATGGGGACAACAGAAGGATTGTGCTGGGACAACACTTATGCACAGTGTTGTTCCGGACCCATCCTTCTCTCATTCCTAGGCAATGCAATCATGCCACAAATCATTGTCAGGTTTTCCCTGTCAATGACCAGCAGTCATACCACCCTCCCATTGCACACCCACACTTACCTTTGCTATGGAGGTCTTGGAAGTGTAATGGCTGCAATTCCTGCCTCCGTGCAGCCTGAGACATTGCCCAGATGTGCTTCTGAAAGAACAAGTGTGGCCATTGTGCTTCCTGATTCCCACAGGCAGCTGGTGCAGAGGGGTGCACTCCATTGTACTCCTCTCTCGGGAAAACCGCTGTCATCATCATCACCAGATGCCACCAGGACAGAGGTAAGCTGTGGAAAGGGCCTAAGAGAATGAGAGACAGGAAGGAGGCAGGGAGGGGAAGACAGAAAAAATAGAAAATGAATATTGTGGTGCACAGGAAAGTTATTATTTTCCTTCTTTGCCAAAGATCAATATTATCTGCAGGGTGATAATGAAGGAAATGTTGCATTTCATACAAACTGGAAAGGATTAGGTCTTGCAGAAAATGTGTGTCCAATGATAGAAGAAGTTGCAGTAAAGAAGGGAGAAACTGTACTATGTACTAAACTAAACTAAACTATGCAGAGGAGAAGAGTCAGCCAACAACTTTCAAATGTTCTATAATAAAGGATTTTTTTTCCTACAGCACATATAAAAAATGTGATATGAAAATCTAACCACACTGATCAGAGCAGAATCTCATCTTGATTGAGGAGTTCCTTTGGCATATGGTAATACATCTGAATATGCATTTTTTGACCTTCCCAATAACTGTTCCTCTACTTTTTCTTTGTTTCTTTGTTTTTCCTCCCAAATTTTCATAATTTTTTTTGTCCTTTTTTGCAGAGCAAGCACAATGGATGGATTTATTTATTTGTTTATTTTAGAATTCTTTCTTGTGTTGCTAAAGACTTCCAATGTTTTCTGCTACTTCTTCAATTTCTATTTTTTTAAAAAACTGAAAAGTTTACTACAGTTAAAAGTACAATAAAACAGACATATACATAAACTATGAAGTAGGGGTGGGTAGTTCAAAGAGATCCAAATGACATTTTTCAGCCCTTGTGATATCCTTGGGGCCAAAATGAATACCAAGAAATTCTGAAAATGGAGGTCCAAGAAAGAATCTGGAAATGTCTGGTAGCTAACCTCTAATTTCCAAGGGGGGGAGGGGGAGTTGTTTTATTTTATTTTTTTTATTAATAAAAATAATAACATTTTGTAAACAATATTCATGTACATAATCTGTACAGAAAACATATCATCTTTCAACATCATTCTACAAATGATGTAATTCACTTCTTCTTATTTCTTATCATAAACTACTTTCTCTGTTTAGCAAAAGTAATTTTTTTTTGTTTACTTTCTGCTTATCTTTTTTAGGTTTATTCTATGTATTGTTAAAGATGCCTCTCTTACTACCATACATATCAGGGAGAGTTGTTTTACTGAAGAGAGCAGGAGCCCAGGATTTGATCCATTTAAAATGCGAATCACAGTAATATACTTTTTTCCAGAAATAACAAGATAAATAAATAAGTAAATTGGAGGGCAGGAAGGACAGGGTTTCTGGGCCTATAGAAATGACCCCTGAGGTCCACATGCAAGTGTAACTTAATTTTGCTGGTGCACATGGATTTTCTTTTCCCTGGTTTGTTTATGAAACAATTAGTACAATTTATATTTGGTATGGAAAGAGCCCAAGTGTTAAAATGTTGGAATGCAAGAGAAATTGACACCATTACAGGTTGTTGTGGGTTTTCTGGGCTTTGAGGCCATGTTCTATCAGTATTTTCTCCTGACATTTCACCTACATTTGTGGCTGGCATTTTCAGAGGATCTGGTGGCATTGAAGTGAGACAGAGTATATATATTTGTGTAATCCCTGGGTGGGAGGGAGGAATTTGCGTGTGTTACAGTTGGCCTGTGTGGTGGCCTATTGTTAAATGGGATATCCCCCAGGGTATATTGTTAATCAGGGGATATGCATAACAGTGCATTAAGTACATTAGCAACCCATTGTATTGTTCCCTGTAGAGGGACCTCCAGAGTCTGGGTGGTGTTCATTGGCATATTTTTGAGTCTTGATTTAATGTTCTTCAATACTGGTAGCCAAATCTTGTTTACTTTCCAAGTTTCTTCTTTCCTGTTGAAATTGTCCATGTGTTTATGGATTTCAATGGCCTCTCTGTGTAGTCTGACATAGCAGTTGTCGGAATGGTCCAGAATTTATGTGCTTTCAAAAAGCATTCTGTGTCCAGGTTGGTTTATAACATGTTCTGCTACTGCTGATTTATCTGGGTGGATCAGTCTGCAGTGTCTTCTGTGTTCTTTGACTCGTGTTTGGATGCTGCATTTTGTAGTCCCTATGTAGACCTGCCCACAGCTGCAAGGTATGGGGAAGGGAATTGGCTCCTCAAAACTTGAGAGGGGGTTGATCAGGGAGGAGAAAATATTCTTCATAAGAGTTGTAGAGATTACCATTGGAAGAACAGCAACAGTAGATTTCCTCTCAGCTGACACTGACTGATGCCTTGTGTTTCTCTGCAGCATTCTTCAAATGCATCATTGTTATTAGGGGTGACCCTACCACTACCATATACCAAGCTTCCATACAAACATTTCAAGAATTTCACCGTTGTTGGGCGGGGGGGATATTGAAATTCCTCCCTTTTTCCAAATTTGCTGCCTGTAAATGGTCTTATAAATGGGTGGGTGGGTAGAGAAGGTTGTTTATCTCTAAAAATTATTGGCTAGCAATTTGGAGTAATATTCAGACAGTATTTTTAACCAAACTGCAGTAATTGTTTATTTGACACTTTTTGTCTATTGTAGTGAGCTTCTTAATGCAGCAGAGAATGAATTATGTATGCTGAGAGGTAAAGGGGGAAACATTTATTGAAACACAAGGAAGATAACGATGTATATATGCTCAGTTCAAGCATAAGAGTCCTGTAAGTGATATTGATCACTTGTGCAAATTGCTGATTACTCAAAAGTAAGCCCTGTTGATTCAAACAAGGCATTATGCCAAAATAATGGGCAAAGAACGACAAGGTCTGTTAAGTAAAGGGTGTGTGAGAGAGCCTTGATCTTTGATCTCAGTATTTGATACCTAGCAAAGAGGTTTCCAGTTATGGGCATTGTTGTTAACTGAAGCCAAATGTGGCTACTTTATATATTGTAAGTGTTTATATGAGTATACGCTGAACGATAACCACAATAATGGTTCTCATATGATTCCTTATCCAATCTATTCATGAACACATTGCAAGCAAGTGGCTTTGTTCCTATTGGACAGGACCCTGGACATGTGCATTTGAAATGTCTCTCCATAGCTCTTCAATTTTCCATCAATGTGAAGGATCAGCAATATCCATAGATGATAATGAACTGACCTAGGCTATGATCATTTTCTTAGTGTGTAACTTTTTGTGGGTAACTACGTCAGTATAACTGGTAGCAATGACAGACAGTGGCAAGGCTAGAATGGACATGAGTTCTGGAATAACAAAAGAAGGAAAACAGTAAAACCATGTCTGTCAGGAGAGCAAGATGGATTCCAAGTCCCAAAGTAATTGAGAGCTGGCAAGGCTTTTTTTTTTCCCCTGGTAGTAGTTTTTGTCTTGAGTCTCTCTGCAATTGCCACATACCACCTAAAACGATATCCTATGTTAGTGTAATGGTCCATTATACTGATGTACTAGGATGGGGATGCAGTTATCCTTTATACAGCACATTTCTCTAAATTTTGTGATGCAGTTCATGTCTCAGAATAAAATGTGTATATTACAAACTGCTATGTACAAAAATGTACATTCAAAAGTTGCTTACAAAATGTATATGTTAGGAGAAACTTCATGAGAATAAATGTGAGGCCATTTCCGCACGGGGTGATTAAAACGGTGCAGTGCATCCTCCACAGAGGACATCTGCACTTTGGAGTGGACTGAGTTCGGACTACTTACCAGAGATCCACACCTCAGTCCGCTCTGAAAAGACCCCACGTGGTCCTCCAGCGTGTTTTTGAAAGACCGGAAAAATCAGGTCTTTCAAAGAGCCGGAGTGCGTCACTGCGTGCCTGCTCCCTTTTGCAGATTCGCAGGCTCACACTAATGTGAGCCTGTGATCTGTGGGAGCGGGCTTTAGGCATGGGGAGCTTCAGCGGTTGGTCGGGACCCATGACCAACCAGAAGCCGCCATTTTGGAAGCCGGAACAGTGTGGATCTAGACCACGCGCTGCTCCGATTAACCCTGGACTGGACTGAGGAGCCAGAAGATCTGGCGAGTAACAGCACGGAGCAATTCCCTCACCTCATGCAGAAATGGCTTGAGTCTTAGCCACACACACACACACACACACACACACACTGCAGACAGACAGACAGACTGATGAAGAAATTGCACTGAACAAAAATAGAATTTAATAAAAGGGAACATGAACATGAACCAGGCACAGTATGAATAATAATATTAACAACAACAACAACAACAACAACAACAACAACAACAATAATAATAATAATGGCAATATATCTATGCAGATCTATATTGTGTAGGCTGCTCCTATAAGGAGAGAGCACTCAGAAAATCCTCCACAGAAGAGCCCTATGTGCCTACATGTCTTGATAAGCATGTGACTGATGATAGAGGGGGATGGCAGGCACAGTCCTTCCTTCTTCCCATGTATCCCTGAATGAATGATATGGGTCATGTTAACCTCCTTCTAATTGTTTGAATAAGACAACTATTGTGAATCAAAGCTCAGATGACACTGGATTATAACTTTGTTTTTCTTCATAGCTATATTAGAGCTCTGTTTGTCCTCTCACCTCTCATGCTTGAACTCTAGAGGAATGCTTAGCGATATTCACATGCATTCTCTTAGCTTTCCATAGACCCTTAAGTGTTTGTTATGCATTACACTTCTGCTCAGCAAATTCTTCCTTTATGCTATCTTTGCCTACATTTTTATGTTCCCTGCTAGTTATTTTGTGTTTAATATTTAAAAACAAAACAAAACAAAGAATGGTAGTTGTTGTTCTGTGACATACTAATAGTAGTTATTGCATACCATCTTAAGCTGACTAACCCTGAGTTAAGGATCTTTTTTTAAAAAAAAATCATAAATATTCAAATCACCTTAAAAAGGGTATTCCCTAAGTGACAAGAAATCCTGACAAGAGAATCCTAAATGAATGAGAATTTTTGTAGTTCATGACTTAATATGCACAAAACCTCACATTTTGTGTGTCTGTGTACATGTGTGTAGAAAATGACTTTTTTTCTAAAGAAGCATTATTTTCTTTACATAAATCAGAAGGCTATGTATTTTCCTAAAGAGAAACCTTTTTTTTTCTTTTTTTTTTAGCAGAAAGTTAGCTGCCTGACTTACCAGGTGGCACATTTGTGGCTTGAGCTGGCATTGGTGATGCTGCTGCCTCCATGGCATCCCCCAAGGCTGTTCAGTTGGCCTGGCATGCCATGCAGCTTTCCAGCCATGTGCCCAGCCCTGCTGGATACTTCCTCATACCCAATAACCTTTGTGCAGCTGGAAGAAGCTCCTAGCCAGTCAGTTCAAACCTGCTGGTTTGAATTGATTGGCTGCTTCTGCCCAGGCTAAAGCTCTAGGAAGTTTTCCCTCTGGTCCAGGTATTTTGTATTTACCCAGGCTCTCCTCTCCCCAGAGCTCACTTCTTCTCTGCACATCATCCCTCCCACTCGCCCTTCCTTTTCTTTTGTTGTATCCTGTGTGCTGTAGTTAGGTTGTGTCTTTGCTTTTTACTGTCACAACTTTAAAGCAGTTGGTATAGGTCCTGGATCCAGGTCTGTTACATCCCCAGGTCACTGGGGCCTGGGGATGGAGGTGGTTGCCAGGAGGGCAGGGTCAGCAGCCGACACATGGCACAGATTGGTGTCTGCATCCCTGCACTACTGGGGGTCAGGTGGTTCAGACCTGACTCCAGGCAGTCCAGCTTTGGGTTTTCAGTCTCATTGGTCAACAAGCGGGTTGGCCGATGCTGGGAACCAGACCCATAGGCAATGCAACCCTGTTTTTGTTGTAACCAATAAAGTTGTGGCCTATTTTCATCCAGCTTCAGTGCGTGGCCTGGTTTATTCCTTGCACTACACCTCTCAGCCCTGAGCATGCAAACAACATTATTGTACAGAATATGTTGTTTTATGCAAAAAAAGTACTTTTTCCTGAATAAATTCTGAGATGTGAATGGTCCTTGAAAACTTTCAAGTACTTTCTTATAGTAGGCAGAACTATGAGTAAATTATTAGTGCTTGCCTATGAGAACAAAATTATTACCCTTAAAAAGAACAATATTTCCCCCATAGGCTAAATGTGTTCAGATTAGCACTGCATTATGCAAATAAAAAGTATCCCTATTCTGAGCATTTTGTGATGTTTTAACCATGCAGGCTGGAATCCCTCACTGTGCTATGGAAACATATGTATGCCTAACAATATGGAAACATTTGTATGCCTAACAGTGTCTATACTAGATAAGAATAGATCAATCCATTTAATTACTAGTTCTGGCTAACAGTAGAACTCCACTTCACAATTGAAACATTTCCCATTTAACTGAAACACAGGTTCACTTTGGAAACAGCACTACACTACAGTTGTGCCATCAGTTCTGTAGTGAACCTAATGCAACTGTGTTGTAATGAATGAAGTATTAAGATGTGTAATTGATAATGCCAATATGTCTTTATATTTTTGTTTGTTTGTTTGTTTTAGTGATTTTTCAAGAAAGTACCAGTGGGTTGCATTAATGAACTTAGGATAACAGATGCACGAAGAAGATATTTACGTATATCTAAGATCACATATGAACAAAACTGTACTGTTCTATTTTTGGCTTTGGATGAAGTATGCCTAATACTCTCCTCTTGAGTGTATATTTTCTCTGGTGCAACTAATTAGTTAGCTTTCTATGCTTTCTTTCTGACCTTGCAATTGTTTCTTTTCCCACAGAATCTCCTCCAGCACCCTTCACGTCCAGAGGCACATCACCTGGTGATTATTTACTTTTTTTTTTTTTTGAAGTTGCTTATTCATTTACCATTGAGACACTCAGACTGAAAAAGGAGACAAATGGTATGAATTTGTATATGACCCTGTGCTAGACCCCATTAATTCAGAAGCAGACTAAGCTGTGTAATGTTTATTTCAGCCACCTGAACAGAGTGAAAACTCATTCTTTCCATGCATTGTATTATTTTTTAGCAGTAATGGGAGAAATCGACAACCAGTGTAGTGTAGTGGTTTGAATGTTGAACTAGGACAGTGTGGACCAGGGTTCAAATTCCTGCTAGGTCATGGAAAACCAATGAATGACCTTGGGCAAGTCACGCTCTGTCAGCCTCAGAGGAAGGCAATAGCAAACCCCATTTGAACAAATTCTGCCAAGAAAACCCTGTGATAAGTTCACCTTAGGGTGTCCATAAGTCAGAAATGACCTGAAGGCACACAGCAAAAACTATGTGAGAAATATTTTTGGAACGGCTATGAAGATCATTTGCACTTATCTAGACATTCTTTTTCCGTAGAATATTGAGCTATTGAAGAAGCTACTCTAACATTAACTCAGATTAAAAACAAAACAAAAAAACAAAAAACTAACATTAGGGTTCATATTAGGGTCCCTAATATTACCAAAGTGTGTTATTTTAAAATCTACAATATATTTGGAGAAAAGATTTTTAAAAAGAAAAGAAAAAGAAAAAAGTCTGCCTACTGTTCCTTGTCCCCTTCCAGCTACGATATTGGAAAAAAGATTGCTGGTGCCTACAGTTTGATTCTTGTAGCCATATGTCTTATATTAAGAATGACCTGGTAGCATGGAAGAAAAGGAAATAAAATTAATTTAGGGATTCAGTTCTTCACTAAGGTTCTTCTTAGACAAATCAAGAAGAAATTTCTGCAGTTTTCTTTCCTTTGTGGGAAAGACTTTGAAAACCACACAGGTTTGAAAGCCTGTTGAGAATTTTGGCCTTTTTTCCAAATTTGCGTGTTGTCGTTTTGCACAGAAAATTGCATCAAAATATTGTTTTCTGCACAGAATAAGCTGTTTCTTCCACAGAAAATGATGTTTTGTGTACAGAAGCAACACACTGAATTTTTGTGGGGAACAAATCCTGAGCCACAGAGATTCTCATCAGTCCAGGATTCTTCTCATTGAGGTTCCTTGCTTTCTATTCTATCCATTATGAGTATTCTATCCATTATTCAATTAATATAGTTTTGAGTTTTTCCAGAGCCTAGCGTAGAAAAATCTGTAGTAAATAATACTTTTAGCATGACTGAGAAGACATTCACACCTTACCTTTTAACGCCGCTGGGTTGGGGTCCTCGCACGAGAAGCCTGGGCAGGAAGGCTCTCGCAAGCCTCCTGCTTCAGCTCCGCAGCTCCTTCCTGCTCAAGTGAGAGCCCCGCATGCGCTCCGCCCCTTCCTTCCGCAGTGCAGCCTGTGAGTTGGAGGCTGCACTGAGGAGAGGACGTGCGACTGGCCCGGCTTCAGAGGCTCCGCACGATAGGTGAGTGCGGTCCAGGACCATGAGCATTGTGCAAGCGAGGGTCATTTTCAGCTAAAAGCCAAAAATAAAAAAAATGTGTGTTCACTGCATGTGAGGGCCTTGAGTGTCATGTAAATGGGAGTGCATCATGCAGACCGCTCCTCACATTTACGCGACGCTCAGGGGGCCCTTTCACTTGCAAACTGCCATGCAAAAAGGGCATGAGTCAGAACACCTATTGGAAAAGTTAGGGTTGTTTGCCACTGGTTAAGGTGCTGCATAAGTCAGTTTGTGGAACAGACAAAGAACTGAATTTGGAAAAGGAGGAAATAATGAAAAAGAAGGCAAAAAAAGGCCAGCCTCCTCCTCCTCCTCTGAATTATATGATTAAGGTGAGGTGATACAGCAAGGGCTTGTTAGAAACCTTACTATGTAAACTGAAGAGACCACAGACTGAGTTTGGGATCCCTGGCTTATGCATGTAAAGCATGTTCTCTACCAGTTATCTTTAAAGACCACACTTCTTTTTAAGGAGTATTGAGGCGGAAAAGATTCAACGATTCAGTTCCGTAGAAAAATATTTTGCATATGCTCAGAGACTCTACAAATTCAGACTAATAATTCACCACTCTTATTCAATGAGTGATTTTTCTAGTCATCCACTTACTGCTGTCTTTGTGGTATATCAGGGTTCTCTAAATGAAATAAATAACTCTTTATCAATCTTTATCAAGCAACATTTGAAAAGTGAATTAGTTGTACATGTTATTGGGATGAAAAGAGCAGAGAGATCCAGACAAGTCATAACATTTTCCAATTTTAATGTTATTCGTTTTGAAGCAGTAGCAGCGACAAGTTGGAGGCCACAGGAGGTATGACGTGGTGGACACAATGAAATAAAGTAAGGTGTTTCTGTGAATGAAATATGTTTGAAATGAATGGCATGTGATAAAAGAAGCTGAAACTACATAAACAGCTCAGGCTTTTAGTAGATATTACCACTGCATCACCTTCCTAAAAATAAGCAAGTGCCAAATGTGACTGCTGGTTAATTATGACACATCTAAAAGCCAGCCAGTTGCTGGCATTTGTGGGTATTGCAGGATGTGGCAAAAAGCCAGTGGAACCATTTCTGGCTGCTAAAAGCCATTTAGGAAGTTCAGAAGCTGCCAGCACAAGAGACTGTGTAAAGACAGCTGTGTGCGTGATTACTACAAATATCTACATCAATTCATTCAGGTCAGTTAGCTAGACTATTTTGGGATGCAGAATCCTGGCTGAAGCTGAAGCATTTTGGGGTCACATATTTAGTTTCAAACAATATGAAGTGAAGTTAATCATTTGTGATTATGGTCCTGTGTCAGTCAGGCCTATTGGGCTTAATTTTCCAAATACAGCAACATTTTGACTTGACGTGAAGGGGACAGACAGACTCTAGCATGATACACTCACTGGATATTCTCATTTTTATTTTTTATTTTTTTAAAAAAACTTAGTTTAAATGTATTTGCTTGTCCCTTTCTGTATGCGACAGAAGGGAAAGTTTTTGGGCACTTTATCATTCACCTTCTTAACAATTTCCCCTTTTGAATTAAGGTTTCCACTTGGTAGAGTAACCACACTACATGTGATTGTTCTTTGGGAATGCAATTCTTCACTAATTTTGTTCTCAAAGAAATCAACAAGAAGTTTCAACAAAATTCCTTGCGCTATAAGACAGTGTCTGAAAACTGACAGTGTTGGAAGATTGTTGACAATTAGGGAACTATTCTTTACAAAATTTGAATATGTGTTACTGTGAAGAAAGTAAGCATATTCAATATTGTTTTGGGCATGGAAAATGTTATGTCGGGAGAAAAAATGATGTAGTTGTGCATTTAACCTTCACAAAATTCACACTTTTTTGCACAAAAAAATTTTCAACTTTTTTTTTCATAGAATTTATATTTTCTTCACAATTTTTTTTTGTTTTGTAGAAGTAATGGAATTGAATAAGTACTGAACTGCATCATTTCTCAAGAGCCCAGGATTCTTCCTGTGAGAGATTGTTGACACTTAAGAAACACATTTTTCAACAATTTTTGGAATGCTGTTCTATCCCTACTTTTCTTCAAGACCAACAACATTTCTTGGTTACTCAAGGAAAAATATGTGTATGTATGTAAGTGTGTGTGTGTGTGTGTGTGATTGTGTGTGTGCATTCGTGTGTGTGCATGTGTATCTATCTATCTATCTATCTATCCATCCAACTATGTGTGTCTGTGTATGCATATATGTGTGTATGTAGGAACATATATATTCCTTTCAGTATGATCTGTTCATTAGTTTTCAAATTTTCCTGTGATAATCTCTTTGAACTGTTTTTTTTCCTTTTATTTTCCACTGATAATTTCTTTCATTTAATTTTCATTTCAATTTTTTGGTCCCATGCTTGCCAATCTGTCTATTTGATGGTATTGAATGTGTACAGCCTGAGGATGAAGGTAGGATCCTGGGAAAGGCAAAAACACATTAGATCCTTGCTTCTCCTGGGTCATTAAACAGGAAAGGAAAGACTGGCTTGAGTGTATAAAGGGAGTGGTTAGTGCCTCTATGAAAAGAGGTAGGGCTCTAGCACGCTAGAGAACACAAAGATAATACAGGGACCACAGTCTCCCATATGAATTTCCCTGGACTCTCTAACAGATTTAGGAAAGACGCTTTTCTCAATCCCACCATTTTTGACAGATATGTCTGGTGTGGATGCAGGAGAGGGCCTTCTCGGTGGTTGGTCCCAGGATTCAGGACCCCTTTCCAAGACAAATTAGGCTGGAAGCATCATTCTTCTACCATCAAAGACTTTTGGATTCAAACAGTCTTTCAGCAATTGACTGGCTGCTAAGACAGCTGTTCTGGCAGAATTGTGCTGTATATAAGCACTGATTATTTTTTTAAATGTTCCAATATTGTAACTTTTCCTTTGATTTGGGATTTTTTAAAATCTTCTACATATCTTAATACAGTTATAATCTATTTTGAGTCTCAGTTCTGGAAAAAGACAGAATACAGGTAAAAATCAACTTACATCATGAACTTATGTCCTCTTTTGTATTATTATGATTGCTGTTGTTGTGTACTTTCAAGTCATTTCCAACTTATGGTAACCCTATGGTGAACATATCATGTGGTTTTATGGAGGCTGAGAGTGTGTGATATGCCCAAGATCACTCAGTAGGTTTCCATGTTGGGGAGCCAAATCCTGGTCTTCAAGGTTGTAGTCCAACATTCAAACCACTACACCAAACTGGCTGTCATTATTATAATATTATTTTAGAACAATAATTTAATGTAATCACCTATCTTTTAAGACAAATTGATTAACAGTAATTATCCTTGGAATCCTTTAAATACTTACATGAGAGAAAAAAATTGTTGACCTCTGTGAGAATTTCTTGTGAATACTATAGGACTGTACACTCTAGACAGACAGATAGAGAGAGAGAGAGGGAGAGATTTTGTGTGTGTATGTGTGTGTGTATCTCTACTGTGAGAAGGAGAACTTAATCTTTCTCAGCCTCTTTTGATATAACCCTCACAATAAAGACCCAAAATGCACTCATCTCTAAGAAATATAATACGTGTATGTAAACCTGTACATTTTATATAGTTTGCTCTAATGGGTTGCATTAGCCTTTCCATTCCCATAGAACCACTGACTGCAACTATATATGCATTGATTTTACAACAGGAAGTAAGGCTTGAATATGCATGCGGACATAATGAAAATTGACTTCAACCTGCCCCATTTGTTGTTCGAAAGCTAGCTTGTAAAATTTTCACATCATTCTATTCTAACTAATTTAGTTTCTTTCTCTGTCTCACACAGAGTCTTTCCTATGGTTCTTTTAAAAAAATAAGAAGAATTTTACAAAACTACAAAAAAATTACATTAACAAACTTTACAAAAATTTACAAAAATTCAAATTTTCCTTGCTGAGAATAGTCAGTGCATATGGTTGAGAATTTTGTTCAGTTTGTTGAAGATGAGAATTTACAATTTTTTGTGATACCCTAAAAAAAAAGTGGAGAAGACATGGCATAATACTACTACTACTACTACTACTACTACTACTACTAATAATAATAATAATAGGTAAACAGAACTGACAAGTTAATCCTCCCCCATTTATGGTTATATTTAATTTAAAATCTTAGTAGAGACATGTTCAGAATTCCTACCAGTTGCCTTTCAGAAGTGTTAATCATATTAATCATATTGTTGTTCCCAACCGTAGTAGGCACACAATTTTTAAATGGTGCATCAACACATGAGAGGAGAGCCAGTATGGTGTAGTGGTTGAGCATTGGGCTATGGCCCTTGGTGACCAGGATTCTATTCCCTGATCAGCCATGGAAACCCACTGTGTGACCTTCGGCACATCTTACACTCTGAGCCCCAGAAAACCCCATGATAGTTTCATCTTGAGGGTGGGAGGGCAGGTCAAGCCAACAATCCAGAAGGACATGTGAAGAGGTGAGATGGCTTAAATACCCTTTGCCTCTTTCTTGTCAAATGTTGTGATATGGCACCAAGCCCCAATCACTGGATGCACTCTGGTCTCTCTCATGGAGACCATCAAAAGATTACCCTGCCCTACAGTGTTGGTCTCTGAGCAGGTCCAGGTCCAGTGAGCAAATCATACACTTTTAGCCACCAAAGGTAAATCATCTGCCTAGAAGATGTCTGCCTGTAACCCATAAGATAGGAATAATCTCCCTCAGAGTGACAGTGTCCTCCTCTAAGACCCTAACTGCAGCCATTGCAAGTGGGATGACACTACTAAATTCTTGGAGGTCTCTTCCATAAATATCTCTGTTTCTTTCAACATTTCCAGATCAGATACTTTAGGCCATTTCTGCATTACATTGTTACAGTGCTATTATTCCACCTTCCACATCCCATTGAATCCTGGGGTTTGCAGTTTACCGAGAGGCATTTAGAATTCTCGACCAGAGGGCTCTTTGGCCTCAGTAAACTACAAACCCCAGGATTCCACAGGAGGTTGAAAGTGGAATAATAGCACTGTAACAGTGTAGTGTGGAAATGCCGTTAGTCTCAAGGGAACAAATCTGCTCCTTGAAGAGCAGATGTAATTTCACAGAGCACATACCCACAACTTAGTCCAGCAGGAAATAGCTGTGTTTATGACATTCAGTGTAATAAACCTAAGTAGTCACTATAGCCTTGATGCTTTTCTACATTCATTTTTTTTCATATTTTATTGGTATATTTTAAAACATATTATATCGTTATCCAAACATGGTGGTTTGCTTACCTGAAAGACTGAGATTTTTATAATCTTCAATCAAAATCACTGTGTTAGATGTGTATGTGGCCATCTTGAACTGTGTAAACTTTTCATGATGACCATCCATAACACACTGGCCAAAATGTTTTGTTTCTGACAATTATTTATTACATGCTTTTGGGGACAAGTCAAAATAAGTTTAGAGTCCAAAAGTGTCACCTTATCATAAACACAAACATCACTGGTACTGTAATTCTCTAAGTTTTGCCTCTAACAGAATTAATTAATTGTCAGTGGAAAATCCCCATACATGCTGTGAACTTATTCTAGTTCAGTCTATTTGTAAAACTGCCCCTTCAGTTCCTACAAAGGATTATATTCCAGTGGAGGCGTCTACAAACATAAGGGTCAGGATGTTTGTGTGTGTGCTTGTACACAAGCACCCAAGCCATCTTTTTCTCCTCCAGGCTGTTTTATCATCTCTCTTGTTTTGGAGCAGGTCTGACATTTCAGGAAGGAAAGGAAACCAATCAACATAATCTATTCCCTCCTTCTGTGAGTGGAATCTGGAAGCTATGCTTCAGATCCAACCTTATAAATCCTCATTTGCTTTTACTTTTTTTGTGACTTTTATTGTTCAGTGATGAATAAAAATACTTTTTCCTTCTGTCATTGCCCTCATTTCTATAAATGTACTTTGCATGCTGACCTATTTCAGTGATGCTACTCTATGAGCAGTTCAAAACGCGCGCACACACACACACACACACACAACCAAAACAAAACAAAATAGAACAAAAAAGTAAATTCTAGTTACAGAGAATGGAACGGTATGAAATTATTCGTGTTAACTCATTCATCGAGTCATATTAACTCATTCATCTCAGGTAATAGATAGATGCTTTTCACTGTTTGCTTTAAAAAGAAACAAAACAAACACATACAAATAAAAAAGTAGCTTTATTTAGTCTTTTTTAAAAAAGGGAAAAACATCAGTTGTTAATGTATTCCTGTAAAACAAATTATCACAAAAATAGTGAGACTAAACTGACCTTTTGTGTTGATTACTTTAAGATAAAATATGCTTATTCTAATTTCTCCTCTACTGCTACTGCATTACACTAGAATCGAGATAAAATTAGTCATTTAAACAAGTAAGCCTAGCCATTTTAATCACAATTTTTAATATCCAGCAACCACATAGCTTACTTCAAGAGAAAGTGTGGCCAGACCCACATGCCCATATGGGCAATTTTGTAGAACTCCAAGCCTTCTGCACCCTGCCCCAAATATCCTGTTGTTATTATTATTGTTGTTATTATTGTGAATGCCACATCATTCTTGAAACTATTATGGAGTGTGGGAGGCTGTGTTGAATTGCTTTCCTCCTGAGCTGTTTCACAATTCTCAGAATGTTCTTTTTACCAAAACAAGAAATTTGTGTGTGTGGGGGGGGGGGGAGTCCTTCCTAGGAATAAAATAGCTCAGAGGGAAAACTAGAGGGCAAAATGTTCCTTTTATGTGCCCTAAAGAGTACAAGGAACCTTTTCTAAGTTGAAAAATATGGGGTAAAAATCAGAAGATGTGGTCCTCTGTGATCCCATGAAATGGATGTGGCTCTTGGGCCTCTATGAATTGCCCACTCCTGCCTTGCATGGATCGGGTGCAATACTACAAAAAAAAAAAATTGTCCAGAACAAAATGAAATCATTGTTTCATTTTCAATGTATCTGTTTCTCTTCACCTTCTCCAATTCCACGGATTCTTCCCAATGTTGATTGGGTTTTTTTTTGGGGGGGGAGGTGTGCTACAGAATGATCTACTAGCATATAGTTTTTTTAAAAAAAATACGAAAATAGTTTTGTTGTTAATTTGTTTTGTTTTGTGGGGAGTGCAAAAACAGCATTTTCAACATGGAATATTTCTGCACAGAAATATTCTTTTATGTATGCAACACACTGATTCCTGTACAGAAAAAATGATGTTTCCTGTGTGGGGAAAATATCACGTGCAAGTTTTGGACAGAATAAAAAACAATATTCAAAAACTGTTCAATTTTTGAAGATGTTCTCACGGTAGGAACAAAATTGCAAAATTACTTGTTTCCTGAAAGAAAGAAAGAAAGAAAGAAAGAAAGAAAGAAAGAAAGAAAGAAAGGAAGGAACAGATAGACTTCTATCCTTAGGCTAGCACGTAGGAGCAGAATGTACACAAGAATAGGAAGTTGAAATTGTCTTCTAATTTCGTCATTCCATTGAATTGTTGTTGCTGTGTCCTTTCAAGTCATTTCTTACTTATGAAGACTCTAAGGTAAACCTATCTTGAAGTTTTCTGAGGCTGAGAGTATCTGATGCACCCAGAGTCACCCAGGTGGGTTCCATTTCTAATTCCATTTCCAGGAGAATCAAACCCCATCTCCAGGGTCATGGTCCAAGGCCATTTCCATACTACATTGTTATAGTGCTATTATTCCACTTTCAACATCCTATGGAATGTGGGATTTGCAGTTTAGACAGGGGTATTTAGAATTCTCAGCCAGAGAGCTCTTTGGCCTCAGTAAACTACAAACCCTAGAATTCCACAGGAAGTTGAAAGTGGAATAATAGCACTACAACAGTGCAGTGCAAAATGGACCAGTTCTCAAATCACTACACCACACAATTGCACAAGTTTAATAAAAAATATTAGTGCGTTGTGGCTTGAATTTATCTTCCAGCTTTTCCTAGCACTTGAGGATACTTATGGCTATCTTCTGAAATCAAGAGAAGCATGGATAAAACCCAGCTAAAACAAATACTTAATTTAACTTAAATGTATGTTTTGAGTTGTCATCTGCTGAGTTATTGCATAAGGTTTTGACAGCATTGATTCCCTCTCCCCCTGACCAATGCAGACTCCTGCTATTCTTTGGGGGCTTCAGAAATATTTCTGTAGATGAAATCTGATGAGCTAGTTTCAAGAATATAAAAAGAAGTCCCAATTCTGTCATTCAAATGCTTTTTATGGCTTGATGGTCCTTTACCATACACTTAAGAGAAACTGTGGTATTGTCTATTTTTTGAAGAAAAAGAAAGATATCTTTAGATTGTCTTTAATAATACCCTTTTTAAAATTCATCTACATCATCCCACAACAGCTACAGAATCTTTGATTTCAGCCTTCATCAGAGCAGCTATTTATTATTATAATATGTGGCTGATGATTCTCCCCTTTTTATCAGCCTTTCTAAGACTCCAGGCTATACAAAAATACTGCTGCTTGAAATTAGAGTAGCACACGATTAAATCAGAACAAGATTATATCTCAGTGGTATGGCTTTGTGTGATTTGTCTGATCTCCATGACTACCTATCAAATGTTGTACTAACATTAAAATTTCCTACAAAATCCTTTGATAACTTTGTTTTTACTATGATGATGGACAAATAGCAAATGCCAGTGTAGACTCAGTAGCAACTGGAGCAACTCTTGGGCCCTTTTCACACAGCATTTCCCATGCGAAAGGGCCCCTTGAGCATCACGCAAATGCGAGGAGCTGTCCACATGATGCACTCACATTTGTATGACACTCCAGGGCCTGGAAGGCACCGCTCGCGCACTGTTTCATTTTCGGCTTTAAGGCAAAAATGGTGCGCTGTCACGCATTGCTCCCAGGCCCCACGCGCGCTTACCTTGCGTGCAGAGCCTCGGGAGCCGGGCCGGTCGTGCTTCAAAATGGGCAAAAAATCACTTATGTTCCTACGGGTCCTTTCACACTACACAGTTATAGTTCTATTTATTCCATTTAAGAGCCATGATTCCTTCTTATAGAATCCTGGGATTTGAAGTTTTGGGGAGAGTTGTTTAGGGATCAGAACGCTAGTGCCTCATCCAAATACAAATCCCAGGATTCTATAAGATGGATCTATAGCAGTTGAAGTGGAATCATAGTGCTCTAACTCTGTAGTGTCAATACAGTTGCTCCTAAGTTTCCAGCCCAGAGTTGTGGAGCTTATAATTCCCTTGATTTACAGAAGATCTGCAGGCAATGAAACAGGGAGGATGAAGGCTAGAGTGCAGATGGTGTAAGTCTTGTAGTGAAAGGGATAAGAAATCACCAAAGGATCTTTGTTATACCTACCATGTTGCAGTAAGAGAGGCCAAAAAAAAAAAAAAAAATCATATAACACCTACAGGGAAACTCCCACCCAGTACTCCATTTCCAGGTGATGAGGAGTCTTTTGGGTACAGGCCCAGAAAGCTAAGATATGCAACCCACAACTACCTGCTGTGAAAAATTTGCTTGCTACTTTGAGGAAAAAGTTGTTTACATTCACTTAAAACTTGATGCCACACTTGTTAGAGAGTCTAGGGAGCTGTCTAGTATAATGTCTGGTCAGTTTTTATGGAGACACTTTCAGTTATTGAGGCATGGTAATGTAGACAAAGAAGTTGAAGCAGTCTGTCTTACCATTTGTAAGCTTGATCCTTGCACTTCTTGGTTGAAAACATCTAGCAGGGGTGGCTAGACCAGTTGGGTCCAAGGAGTGGTAAATGACTGACTACATCTGGCAGAAGTCCTGCTGCCTTGAAGGTGGCATGGCACAACCTCTCCTGAAGAGGATTTCCCTGGAACCAGAGATATATGGCAACTAGAACTCCATTGAAAATATCCCCTTTTTGGGTGACAAGTTTTGAGTGTGTGACGCCTGGGCAACACCAAGTGTTCTTAGAGGAAAGAGATTATCTGGACCCATTTCAGTCTAGTTTAGGGAATGGCACTGAAATGGCTTTAGGTGCTCTGATTGATAATTTACTCTGGGAGAAAGACAGGGGACGTGCTACCTTGTTGATCTTCCTGGATCTCTCAACAGCTTTTTGTGCCATTGATCCTGGCATTTTACTGGAGTAGCGCTGTGGATGGGAGTGGGAGACATTGGCCATTTCTGCACGTGGCGAGGGAATCGCTCCCTGCTGCTACTCACCAAATCTTCTGTGGGTCTGGTCCAGTCTGGGGTGAGGAGGAGCAGTGCATGATCGTAGATCTGCACTGCTCCGGTGTCCAAAATGGTGGCTTCCAGCTGGTTGTGGGTCTCAACCAACCACTGAAGCTCGCCAGCCTAAAGCCCACCCTCCGCAGATTGCAGGCTCGCATTGGTGTGAGCCTGTAAATCCGCACAAGGGAGCAGGCTCACACTGGCACACTCCATGCTTTTGAAAGACCGAAAGAAACAAGTTTTTCAAAAGCACTCTGGACGACCACTTGGGGTCGTTCCGGAGCGGGCTGAGGTGTGGATCTACGTTAAATAGTCCAGACCCAGTCCGCTCCCAGGTGCAGATGTCCTCCCTGGAGGACGGACTGCACAGTTTCAAATACACTGTGCGGAAATGGCCATAACCACAGTAGTCCCTACACTGGTAATCTCCCAATTAGACTACTGTAATGCACTCTACATGCCTTTGAAGAAGACTCAGAAACTGCAGTTAGCACAAAATGCAGCAGCTTCACTGCTGACTGGAATATCGTACAGACAGCATGTAATGCCAGTCTTAAAACAATTGCACTAGTGCCCAATACATTTCTAGTCTGAATTCAAGGTGCTTGTGATGACATTTAAAGCCCTAAACAGCCTGGGACCTTGATATTTGAGGGAGCACCTTTCTCTATATATCTGTGCCTGAAAAATACCTGCTTGAGAGAGCTCCTCTATATCCTACCAGTGAGGTCAATAAAGTTTATCCAGAAATAGATGAGGGTCTTCTCAGCCATGGCATGTGGATTGTTCTCCTCCTGGAAGGCCAACTGGCACTAACACTGATGTCATTTGGCACAAAGTTAAAATCTGGTTGTTCACCAAAGCCTTTGGGACTTATTAATTCAGGCCAAAGACTGTTAAAAATAGTTTTTTTTTTTGTTTGTTTTTTTTGTTTTTACTTTTTTAAATTTGTTTTAAACTCAGCATATTGTTTTAATATATTTTTAGCTTATCTAAATTATCTTACTTTTTAAAATAAATTTAACCTGTTTTAATGACGTTTATAAGTCACCCTGAGATTTCTTGATACATGGTGGGGTATAAAAATTTTTTAATAAATAAACAAATACTAAATAATTATTGTGAAAAGAGCCCTGATGTCATACAAATACATTTATTGTCAGCAATTGTTAAATGGATGCAGAATATGACTAAGAAAAGCAAAGAAAGCATACATGTTCCTTAGTTGATAGCTGCCAACATTCCTTATAACAGAGGACAGCATTGGATTCCAGAGGTATCTTGAAGTTGTTCCAAACACCGGCAAAAAAACAAACAAACAAACAAAAAACCTTGAGCAGACAGCATGCTTCCTCCTCCCAAAGTGCAAATGAAGAGGCATTAAAAAAAAAAAATTACATAGGTCTCCCCCTTCCTGTCAAGAGAAATGCAGGCTGGCTAACAAATTGCTTTCTTCAGGAGAAAATGACTTCTCAATTCCTTGAGCTGGTAGAACAAACCTTCTTCTTGTGAATATTGATAATTAAAACACAAGGATTACATAAGTGGGAGTAAAAAAAATTGGAATATGGTTTACATTTAAGATCTGTTTGTGCTGGGCATCATCTAAGATATGTGACAAGCCCACCTTTTCTAGATAAAAACATGACTGTAACAGCTATTCTATTTCTACCATGCTGAAGTATGCTGCATGGAAGTACTTTTCAAGCTATTTTACATAGGGACAGGCAATTTCTTTCTTTCCTCTAATGGGCCAGGAATTGTTACCATATTTGGACCCATTGGCTACAATTGCTTCTTTCTTTCCTAGAAACTCACTGCAGACTGGAAGCCAATGTTTCACAGACAGACACTAGTCCAGGGACACCACTTTGAGTAGCACTATTGTATAGGACACTGTGTCACCTCTAGCTTCACTCTTTATCATTCTTCCAGACTGCAAATCCTGTTATAGTTACCACTTGTGATCTCATGCTTTCTTAACTTGACGATTGTAAGATGTTACTTAGTTACTTTCTGTTTGTTTGTAATATTTAAGAAAGTATTAATTATAACGCAAAATTTTGGTTTCTTGCATCATACATTTCATTACAAAGTTATTATTCCTCCCACTTTCTGCCTACTTTTAAAAAACTTTAAGTAGATAATTTATGGTGTAAGCACAGTGTGAATTAGTCAGTGTAAATCAATCAGCAAGCCTTTGAAGTTATGGAGTGCCATGCATAACATACCATGTGTTTGGAACCTTATATTAAATATATTCATGAGGACATCTGTGTATTGCTGAAGAGCAACTGCGAGATTTTACCCATACGTGGCTTGGTGATATTTTCTTACAGAAAAATAAAATAAAATAAAATTGTCACCAAGCTGAACTTAAAGTGAGATTTTGAATTGAATTTGGAGCTGACTTTTCTTCAGATAAAGCAGCTGAAGAATTTGAAGAGGGACAACATGGACTTTAATATGTCACTGAAAGCTCCCAATATGTGTGTGTGTGTGTGTGCGCGTGTGTGTGTTGTGTCTGCCTATCCAATTTTACTAAAGGCAAATTTTTCAGGCATATGTAAAGGTGTCTGCTTATATGAAGCATCCAATAAAATTCAAGGAAAAACAAGATAAGGCTGGAGATGTGTCTCTGTGTGTCATGACGATGTTTGACATATGGAAAAAAAATATTGGTATGCTCGTAACTTAACTTTTCTACATATAACATGGGAAAGTCAGGTACATGAATATCTTGATATCCCTCAATATATCTTCTCCATGAAATATGAAGAAGGCCAAAAGAGGTTTTGTTGAATAACAAGTAATGTGAGATAAAGAAAAAGCCAAACAGTAGTCTATATACTTAAAATGTAATAAATAAAAGAATGTGCAACCACCCAGCTACCTTAACCCAATTCCTTACATTCCTTTTTATAAAGTTTCAATTCTTTTTAAAATTCCAGGTAAGCATGTCAGTGTTGTGATGTGGATTAGCTCTGAAGTCTCTTAAAGCTACATCACCACAGCCTTCAATTGTTCCATTACATTTTCTTCAAGGACAATACTGAGGGAAATTCAAACACAGAAGAGAGGGGAAATTAATGACTGTGGTGAAATGTATCTTTCATATGAAGTTGTTATTTCAAAGAAGAGAAGTGATCTTTCGCTTATCAAGTACCAGTCCCATGGAGATCTTTGAAACACAGGACAAAGGCAAGCCATAATATTCTGCAGTCAGTGGGAAGACAATGAGGAGGAAAAGGCATCTGGAGCTTGTGAAACTTTCAGCTTGGTTAATTCACTTCTTTGTAATATACTAGGGCTAGAGATGCAAAGCAATCCATTCTCCTTGTTGCTTCTGTTCTGTAAAGTATATTGAGAGGATTTTGAGAAATAGAAGAACAGAATCACTCACTATACGTTCTTATTTGCCTCCTTTCATTTATTTAGTCTGAAGAAAAAAACAACTTATAAATTGTTTTATGTCCCACCTGAAAGGAATTAACCATAAAAGTGATGAACAATAGACAATAGATAGATAACAAAAACATAGCACTTTTGAAAGTTGATGTCTTGGCAAAACAGCACTGTTTTGACTGCTTCCTGGAAGATAAATATAAATGGAGCCATCTTGACTTCCCTTGGGAGGGAGATTCTCTATTGGGATGCGGCTTATAAAAAAAAAACGTGTTTTGTATACTAACCAGCCTCACCTTTCTGGGTAATTTAATCTCTCCTTTTACTGTGTATGAATCTTTCATGGGGTGTGTAAACCTTAGAAGAGAACAGAAACATAGCACAAACATGGGGTTCAATATGATAGCCCCTCACTAACATACTGTTGCCTCTTGATTTCTCCATTCTCCTTGGAGGCACTATTGCAAGATGTTTTAAGGACTGATCAGTCTGTGCAATTGGGAACAGAAGAGAAGGGATAGAACTCAGTGTCATTCAAAGACAAAAGAACTGCAAGTACATTGCCCGCCAGGTTCCAGCCACAACAGAGGCTGATTATTGAATGATGATGGCTCACTGCACACTCTTGGTACCTTTGACAAAGGAGAGTAAAACTAACTGAATACAATGAGGCTTACTTCAAAGAAAACATGTCTAGTCTTGCACTATAATGTCCTAAAAAGATATACACGTACTATCTCTGATCACACAATCAAAAGCAGAAGAGACAAGGGCAGAAACCAATTTAACAGTGGGAAAGGTTGACAGCGTTGCTTGATATGCCACCCCCAAGATGCCCCATCACATTCAGGACAGCCAGAAATAAGCTGTTTTGTTGTTCTTCTCCTGTACTGGTTATCTGGAGGAGAAATTAACAGTGAACCATGGACCTCTCTCTCTTGACCTCTCTCTCTTTTATTTCTCCAGTAAGCATATATATTGCTGCCACACAGAGCAATGGCATTTGGCACATCCATCTGTGTGTTTTCATCTATTTGTGTGAAGTATACCTGAGGCAGTGTGCCCATGGGTATGGTAGCGAACTGGAACATCTTTCTGGAGTGATGACAAGTTTTTGCTCTGGGGTTTCCTTTCTAGGGTCAGCATTCAGTCAATTTAGCTTTTTTTTCTCCTTTTGTTGAACTTCATTTAAGCTATAACAAGGTTTGTACTTCTATAGTTGGCCCTGCAGCATAACATGTAAAGTACTCTCGCCACCCTACTGCCACAAAATACTCCATTCCATTCCTGGCAGAGATTAAATCTTCACGTATTTCATTTTCACACATAAGGATGAATAATTTCAAAAATTTTCTCTGGGCAAGATTAAAGGTGCTTCACATCTTTTCTGTGCTTGTTCACAATCCAAGACATTTTTGCACAGTCTTTTAAGTATAAATATCTTAATGGATTCAGGTGACATTGAGGAGTGTATTCTATGTGTGTGCTTTATTTTTATTTTTTTTTTCACATGCAAAATTTTCACAAAGAACTCCTTTTGGTGAAGAATCTCACACCAGTTTTTATTTTTATTTTTATTTTTTCGGGTGGAATGTCTCAAGAGAACAATACAACTTTTCTTATCAAGGATGAAAATACTTGCAAGAACTCTTACATTGCTGCAACTTGGTCTTTTTTTTTTTCTCCTTTCCACAGCCAGTCAGCATAATGTGGCTGCAAAGCATCTTGAGTTCTCTTTTGCTGGGGGAAGGGAAAAGACATATTTTTCCTTCTCATAAAACCTCCCTCCAAAAAACAAACAAACAAACAAAAACACTTTTCATATTTCTCCAAATATTCGATTTCCTCCAATTCTGCTCCTGCCTTGTCTTTGTGTGAGGATGGCTGTACTCCCACTGGAAGTACAAGTAAATAGTCCTAAGTGTTGTTCAATTCACCTTAGTTACTCAAGGCAGATCTCAATGACGTTCTTTTTTAAAAAAAAAAGAATAGTGGCTGAGTCAGATGGGAAGGGCAGTATGGACATTGTAGTTGGCCATATAATGGCTGATAGTGGTTGCAGGGAACAAAAAGATTGTATAGCTATGTTCTGATAGCCAGAAGCACAATGATGCAAGCATCCTTCAGGACTTCCGCGGGGTTCCAGGGAAGACCTGTTGGAAAGCATTGTTATGTGTCTGACTGCCAGAACATACCTGGACAATCTTTGGCTGTTCCCCAAGAGCAGGCACAATAAAACAGTGAGTATATTGGGGGTGAGGAAATGTGATATGACATCTCCTTGATGCAGGATCTCAGCATCGTGGCTTCTCATTAGCACTGGAATTTGGGCAGTGATTCTCACTGAAAACTGCATATTTATTATATCCTTACAGAATAAGTGTGTGTAATAGAATCTTCCCATTTGTTTGCCCCTGCAAGTGCAGAGGAGAATGCTGCTTCTGTCATGAGTAGCAGCCATTGATAATCTTTAGGTATATCCAAAGGTTACAGATGTAGTTAACAATTAGTGGCCTCAATACTACATCCCCTCAGCATAGCGTAAACATCTACATGTGGATCTATACTATGGCTGGAATGGTATATGGCTGAGCCATATACCATACCAACTTGTTGAAAATTGCTTGAAGCCTCCCCACATGGCCATTCCATGCTTTGCAGCAAGCAGGCAAGCTCAGTGAAAGGTCTGGCAATATCCTTACAGACAGACATAAAATAATAACATTGCCACTGAGATCTGCCCAAGTCCTTCAGGGGTACTAGTGCTTCTGTGATCATTTTGTGTTTGGCTCTAAGGAAGTAGCCATACTGTCCTCTGATCTTGCCTGCTTGCTGTAAAACAAAGAATAGCCACACAGGACAGCTTCAAGGACCTTTCAGTAAGGAGTGTGTGTGTGTGGGGGGGGTGGATTCTGGAAAGGGAAGAAGGCAGTACTAAACTCTATAGCATCTAAACAGTAATGCATATCCACAGGTAAGGGAAACTTACATGTGTGAATGTCCCTAACAGAATTCCAGCTGTAATATTGAATATAGCCATCACTGCAAGCCACTGATAGTGTTATACTCTATAAATATATTGTTGCATTTTATTTTTTTTTACCTGGTAGGGCTTTAAAATATATACTTGCAGCAGAGATACCTGTAATATAGCAGAAGAGAGAAAGTACAGTATCTGAAGACTGGGATGTGCTTAAGGGAACAGTGGAAATTTGATTCATAGAATCTGAATGCAACAAATCTGTTTTGTTCTGTTCTGCCTGTTATGCATCAAGCTGTGCATAAAATTTCCAGCTATTGGCTGATCAGAGGATCCATGAATCAGTTCCTCATACATGTACCATCCACCACCATCACTGGAAATATATTATAGGGCATTATGCTCAATTATTTGCTTTTACATGCTGAGAAAAATCTATTTTAAAAGATAAAGTAATTGAAATGGTGCATTTGTTTATAGAGAATGTTTGCATCCTGTATCTGGACACTCTTCTGTATTTTATAGTGTTTGCACTTACTTACACTCACATCAATGGTCAGTGCACTGAGATAAGCAGATTTATTTCCTTCAAACCACACATGTGTTTCCTCTGAATTGATGAAAAACCAATTTCCATATTTAAAAAAAAATATTTGTCAGAAAGTAATGAAAAAGAATAATGTATTTTGTTGTGCTACCCTTTCCACCATTAATTGTCACATTTTAATAGAGTTGAGAGAACCAGTTAGTAATAATATAACAAAGTGTGGAACATATATAGTCAATCATAAGCTACTTATTTATCTGTTTTATTTTTAAAAATTCAAATGCTCAGGTGTGATGTTATATACAGCAAGGCTATGTGCTCCACCATCATCAATATTTTCATAGTAATATACTCAAACCATTTCTTTTTGGATGGATTTTTTTTCTGTATCGTACAATTAAGTTACAATTAATCAATATTATTATTGCATCAATTGGATAAAAAGATTTGAAAACAAAGAAACATTCCTCAATCATGGAACATGTGAAGTCGAAGAAATAGAGAAAGGTATTCTTCAGCATATGCAGAACACATCTGCTTCCTAATCAGACATTTGATAGCACAAGCTGATATAAAGCTCTCCAATTTTCTTTCCTCTCTCAGCTGGGGAGATTTATTACTGTTAGAGTCCATCCAGTACTCCACATATGCTATCAGAGAACTGTCCTTCAAATTCTTCCTGTTGCTTTTTTTTCAATGTGCTTTCCCAATTCAGCGCTGACCATCTTCAAATTATACTTGGAGCCTTGCATTTGTACATCTGGTAGCTTTGGGGATGGATTTATCTCCTAAAACTTTTGGAAGTAACAGCTACAAGTAATCTGCCATCTTCTTAAAAGCATTCATTTTACATTATGCTTTATTTTTTTACATCTCCTGGGACTTTGTAGGTGGTGTTCCCAGAAAAAAGAGACAATGAATTACCTAGCTGAGAATTCACCTGTACTGTCACATTTCCTGAAAAAGAATTACAAGCTTCCATATGTATATATTTTAATGCAACCCATAACAGTTGCTGACAAGTGACCTTGGCAGGCTGATTCTAGCCAACACCTGTATATATATAATATAGCAGAAAGAGCTCACTAGCCTATCCAAAGATTTTTAGTGAACCAGGAAGCCTCTAGGTTACTCCATTTATGACTCTTTCAAAGAGATACATACAAGATGTAAGAAGAATGGCTTTGAAATGTACATTCAGGGTTGAGTGAGTTTTAGGGAGGCAACACAAATTGGAGGAGGGAACAGAGGGCAGATGTAGGGGAGAGAGGGAAATAAAGACTGGCAAACGGTGTTCTGCAACATTAAGAAGCTGAGATCATAAAAAGGGCCTGTCAATTCAGCTGTAGAAAAAAAAGAGTATGCACCATGAGTTCCAAACAGTCTTTTAGAACACCTTGACTTGTGAACAGAAAGCAAGACAGCTATAGATGGGAACTTCAAAAGCCATCTTTCAGCCTATTAGTGTCATTGAGAACTCTTAGAAGACCGGTTTCAGCACAATCTTTATACATTAAACAGACCAGAGTTTCAAAAAGAGCTGGAATTTTTTGAATGGGGTATAAGAAGCCATAATATGTAGATGTCTAAACTTTTTTTGTATGAGGGGGAGTAAGCTATAGTGGCTCCTCAAAGGTTGCAGAGACGAAGCTCTTATCAGGCCTAGCTGGTATAGCAAGTGTTGAAACATTATCAGGGTTTCAGTCCAACACAATCTAAGGCGACACTGTTCCCTACCACTGTTCCCTACTGTTATGAACTGTTTACATATGTAAATAAATAGAGAAATAGATAGTTATTAGCAAACAGGGTAATGTTGATGTCAAAAACATGTTTGTGGTAATCCTATATCATTTGGATTAAACTAAATCTTTTTTTCCCCCCTGAGTTGCATGTATTTCAGCCACTGAAATTGTACCTATGAGATATTGGGGTGTCAGAACTTCAGTGCTTAAAATTGCTGTATTAAGAGTTTTTAAGGGGACATTGCACAAGCCCTTAGCATCATAAACCTCAGATATCATAACCTTAGATATCAGAAAATGATAGAGCTGGAAGAGATAACAGAAATCATCCAACCCCCTGCCATGCAGGAATATACAGTCAAAGCATTCTTAACAGAAGGCCATCCTGCCTCCGTTTAAAAATGTTCAAACAAGGAGAAGCCATCACACATCAAGGCAACATATTCCACTTTTAAAGTTAGCTTACCAGTGAATTTTTTCTTGATGTTTAGGAATATTTGAATCTCTTTTACTGTAGTATGAAGCCATTGTTCTGCATCCTAGTCTCTGGAGCAACAGGAAACAAGTTTGTTCCATTCTCCATATGACATCTCTTCAAGTATTTAAACATGACTATCATGTCACCTTTTAACCTTCTTTTCATCAGAATAAACATATCCAGCTCACTAAGCGACTTCTCACAGGAAATGGCTTTGAGGCCTTTTACAATTTTGGTCACCCTTCTCTGGACACATTTCAGCTTGCCAACATCCTTCTTGAATTGTGGTGCCCAGAGATCAACACAGTATTGCAAGTGAGATCGCATCAGAGCAGAACAGAATAACGCTCTTACTTCGCTTAACATAGACACTATACTCTTATTGATGCACCATAGAATCAAGTTGGCTTTCTTAGCTACCACATCACACTGTTGACTCAAATTACTCATGTTGACTCATATGAGGAGGACCTCACACATCGTTATTGCTGCATAGTTGCCAATTCCTAGCTTTACTTACAAATTACTTGCTTATGATCAAACACATGGTCTAAAGAAAAGAGAAGAAGAAAATGACTGCAGGCTAGAGTAGTACATGAAGAAAATGTGTGCAATAAAACAAACAATCGGGGAGTGGAATGTTTATGAAAACTAGCAATTAGTGAGTATAGGCACACAAAGATTGCCAACTCTTAACACCTCTTCTCAACTAGAGCCCTTTCTGCATGGCATTTGCCATGCGGGCCCCTCGAGCACAGCGCGAATGTGAGGAGCGGTCCACATGATGCACTCACAATCACACAATGCTCCAGGGGCTGGCAGGTGCTGCTTGCACACTTTTTCATTTTCGGCTTTGAGCCAAAAATGGTGCACGATCACTCATCGCTCTGGGGCCCCGCGTGCATTTGCCATGTGTATGGAGCTCCAGAGCCGGGAAACTCTCAGGCTGCACTGTGGAAGGAAGAGGCAGGGCTCTCACGCGAGTGGGCAGCAGCTGCGGAGCTGAAGGAACTGGGACTTGAGAGCCTCTTGCTGGAGGCTGCTTGCGTAATCTACGCACCCCAGCTCCATGAAAAGGTGCGTTGCGGAAAGGGCCTAGGTATGCACCTTTGAAGTGCCACCTTCACTCACAGGTTTTCCAAGCAGATTCTTAGTAAAGGCTTTGTCAAGGTGTCAGCCATCATTTCAGCAGATGGATGGGAAATCACTTTGATTACTACTTTCTCAGCCATCTGAAACACATTGTTTTGATATGCACACTGTGTGAAGTCATATTCTTTGAGAAAATCTAATACAGTTCTCGTTGCCTTCCATAACTTCAGTGGTTTCTGTTCACATATTCCAGATGAATTTGTCTGGTTGTTGATGTAGTCGTTATATTTGTTCTGTTTGTCTCCCTTTCTTTCTTTTTTTTTCCAACCTTAATTTCAAAGCATAATTCTGTATTAGCCTGCCTACTGGCTTGGAAAGCACAAATTATGTGAGTTTACATTAAACCATGAATTTTACATTAAACCATGAGATTTTCTTCCCCATCCATACTATCAAATAGGAAAGGATTACAATACTGATGTTAAACCAAAGTTATCTGCTGCAATTTCTCAAAGATTAGGTAAGAAAAAAACTTGTGTGTTTGATACACATGAATTGCCAGTTTAATTCCTGGCATCTTGACATCTGTAGCCCTTCATATGTTCGACTGCAGCTTCCACTAGCCATAGCTATCATAATTAAAGGTGAAAAGTTAGGGAGCTGCAATCCAAGTGTAGCAGCACCACAGTTCCCATTGTTGAATAAAGGATATTTTATTACTTGGGAAATTGTCTTATTATAAGTGTACAGAAGTCTTCCTGTAAGTGTTCAGAACCCCTGACACCCTTAGAAAATAAGGACTAGATGAGCTAATATTGTGACTAGGTAAAAGGCAGCTTCATTAGGTTAAATTGTTTTTCTGTTAACATTCAGCAGCAGATCAAAAAAATTACCTAAGTTGGAATTCAAGATATTTCAGCAAAATGTTCATGAAGGCTACTTCAAAGAGTTTAAAATGTGATTAATTTTCACAGGAGAGCCCAATATAATCCTTGTTTAGAAATAAGGTGTCTTTTTACAATATGGGATTTAAATGGCTTGGATCTCTAGCTCAAGCATAGACTACACGTTTTCCACGCAGAAGATCTCAGGTCCAATCCCAGCCATTTCCAGGAGGAATGGAAAGCACTCTGAAAAACCACTGCTATTTTCATTTCCATTTCCATTTGCCACGTGAGGTGTAGAGGCTACATAGTCTAAATCACCAAAGATGATACAATCTTACACCAAGATTGTGCTACACAACCTTTGTGCTGAATGGCAACATTGTACAACTGAATGCATACCCAAATGTGCAGGTGCATTTGCATCTGCTTGTACAATGCCACCACATACACAACTCCACTTCTGCAGTCTTGACCTGAGTGTGTATGGTCCATGTCAGTCAGAAATCTCCAACAATTTCTGCAGGGAAGTTTTTGGGTACCTAAGACACTGAAAGGGTTCTAGCCTTTCCAGCATGGACTAGTACTCTTGACTCATGTTAAGGCAAGTGTCAGAGCTCCAGTGCAAGGACACTTGTCCCACAGATGCCCTTTTTTTGTTTCAGCAGAGGAAAATATAAACAGATACAAGATGATACTCATTTGGATCATATACTTTCCCTGGAGTTTCTGGAATAATGCAGAGTGCTAAGGAAGAACGGAGGAAGGAACTAATGGGAACAGAAGGTATAGAAAACATTTCAAAAAGTTTCAATTTACAACATCATAGAAGAGTCAAAATAAGTTAACAAGAGGGGAACTCACTTTGGATCTCTAAATCTATCTGACTCCACTACTTCTGAACGCTATGAGGTATTCTTGATGCTCCATTGCTAAACGTTTTTGCAGATCTGATGTGGAGAATCTTGTGTATTCATAAATTTTGAACCAAGAGAGGATGGTCTTAGGGTTCAAGATGCATATACCTGAGTTCAGTTAAATGAAATAAATTATTAATCAGATCAAGCTAGCATAGTGTTCAGTTGAGCCAATTGTCTTTTCTGGGGCAGGCAAACAAATGAGTGATATTAATATCATTATTTTCAATAGCAGTGTAATAAATCAGGCAAAAATAATAAGAGAAAGGGATGGAGAGAGAGACAGAGATCAAGACATCCAAAGAGGGATCTTTTAAAAAAATTTTCAATTGTTGTCAGAGATGGTTGCTATAAACATTTGTTTAAAAAACAAAAAAAATGTCAGTGGTCCCTATATGACAAGTGGAGGTAAGAAGTTTTAGAAGAGAATAACTGGTAAGCCTTCAGTCCTAATTATTTAATATTAGGAGTCCTGGCTGGAAACGTTATGAACTTTTCACATTTAGCATGTTTCCCCACCTCATCTATAAATGAATTACGACTTTCTTGCAGATTACCACTAATGGTTAGGTGGCCATTTTTCAGAAACTGGAACTTTAGTAGAAAAGGCTTAAGACCTTTTGTCAATATTTAGTTTAAAAAAGCCAATCAATTTACATTAATTCTTGGTAGGGAGCTAAATAGACTAAATTGCTGTCATGGTGCTTTCTAAAATTAAAATTTGTGGTATTGAGAGAAAGAGAAAAAAGGCACATGATATTTTGGTTGGAACAACTGCTCACAAGGGGCACATATTGTTATTGGCTCCATCCAAAATGTTTTCAATGAAGTTTAAGAACATTTCTATTATTCCACTTTCAACATCCTATGGAATCCTAGGGTTGCAGTTTAGGGTAGGACCTTTAGAATTCTTAGCCAGAGAGCTCTTTGGCATCAGAAAACTACAAATACCAGAATTCCATAGGATGTTGAAAGTAGAATAATAGTACTTTAACAGTGTAGTGTGGAAAAGCCCTGAGTTAACTTCTGCAACAGGATCCAACAGTGAAAATCACTGGATTCCCCAGGACCAGATTCAGTTGGGGCAGGATGTTTTTTACATTCCAAAGCTTGTGAAAAGATCAAGGAAATACTTCCTAGTACAAAATATCCTCCTTTCTTTGTCCTCTGCCTAATTGCCACTCAGGCAAACCTCAGCTCCAAGAGCTGCAACAGCAACTGATGGGACCCTAAGGAAGTACCAGAAATTCTCTACCAGCTGCTGTTGGATACCTTTGGTGCCTCACCAAGACCATAATTAGCCAAATTATGCTTGTGGGCTTTTTGCTCTGACAGTACTCCAGTGGGATGTATACAAATATCTCAACTTGATTAGTGGGTAAGGATGGTGAGATTTGTAGGATCAAATACCCGGAAAGTACTGGGTTGCAAAACGATGTCCTGAAATGCATAGCAACAGACCTTTTCAAGGTTTATGTCATTTTTCCTTCCTTAAAGAACCCATGAAATTTGAAGGGTGAATGAATAATATACAAGTTGCTGAGGGAGGGTGCAAATAGAAATAAAAGAAACCATGGATTAAATCAGTGACAAAATTGAATTGCACTGTTAAAATGGATCTCAATATGCCTTAAAATGCCTGTTGAAAATAATTACAATGTATTGGACATAAAACTAATAATGTAATTAGCATGTGTTTCTTTACTTTTGAAATATAATGAAGGCTTAATGAAGCCTTATGCAGCTCAAGTGTATCTGGCAAGCTGCATCTTCCTGTACGCTCAGTCCTTGAGATCCTCAAGGAATTCTCTTCTTTCAGTCCCATCACTGTCACGGGCATGGTTGGTGGGGATGGTAAACTGGACCTTCTCAGCAGCTGCCCCTATATAACGAAACCCCCTTCCCAGGGAGACCAAAATGGCCCTCTCCTTGCTGCACTTTGTTCAGCAGGCAAAGTTTATTTTGAAGGTTTTTGAAAGAGAAAGTTTTAAAGTATAGGCAGAAGGTACTCTATTGTTTTAATTGCATTTTATTTTATTTTTTTCAAGTGTATGCATAAATTGTTTTAATATTGGGAATAGTTTAATTCCATTTTAATTTTCACTCTTGGTACCTTTTCTGGTTGTCTTATTCTCATCAAACTCGAAGCCACCCTGAGTCCTAATACTGGGAAAAAAGAATGATATAAATACCATCATGATCATCAACAACAACAACAACAGCAACACAACCTTGTTACTCCACTCCTCTTAATTAAGGGCATTACTTCAATTTGTTACTTCCCATTTCTATTGATATAATTAATATCAGATCTTTTGCAATAGTGCTACCTTTATACCTGCAGAAAGCTTAGGGTAGTCTTCACTGGATGATATATCACACACCCTTAATTGTTACCATGAATAGGTTTAAAGTAGTTGCCAATAATGTAATTAATTAGACTTTCAGTCTCCATCCAGTACATAATATACTAGCACCAGAACAGGGATAGCCAAACAACAGAGCAAATTATACATATGTATCAGACAAATGACCTCCACAGTTTTGATGACAAGCAATCAAGAACTAGTTGTGCAGTTTGGGAGTAATGGAAGAGAGAAGGGATATGGCAGAGAAGAGAGCAGAACATGGTTGATCAAATGACAGTAGAGTGGATTACTAAACATCTGTCTGGGACTCTCTGGCACCTGAAAAGGATGTTTTCTATAAACTCACTAGCGTTAGATCCAATGATGAAGATGACAGTGATAAGGATGAAGATGATGATGATGATGAATTATTCATCAGTTCTTAAGAACATTTCTTACAATGTTTGAACAAAGAGAGGATTTTATTCATTATGAATCTAAATAATTATGAATGCATTTATGCAAACTTTGATTAAAGGCCATTTTAATTGCATTTCTTGGGGAAAAAATGAAGTCAAACACAGTTTATTAGCTAGCTGTCTCCAGACAATTAATCCTACGAGGTGTGTTAAGTTTGGAAGATTTTAATAAGTATTGATATCTCAAATTAAATTATTTAGAACCTCTAATGATGTGAAGTTTTCTCATACATTGTGTGTGTGTGTGTGTGTGTGTGTGTGTGTATTCTGTAAGGTTTGAAGTACTCTAAGGCATTTTTAAACTGTGGCATCTTGGGAAGATTAGAAATGAGCAGTAGGTCATCCTACAGATGGTTTTTCTTCCTACTATTGCAATGTGTTCCTTTGCTTCGGAGCTCACCATCCACAGTCTTAGGCAGCAGTCCAAACTAGAAGCAAATCCCACTGAAATCCAGGGAAATATTGCAAGGACTGGGAAGCCATTCATTTCTTAGTGCATTTTTGGAATGAGTTCTTTGACAAGGACAGTAAGCATTCCTTCTATACATGTTGACAAAACTATAAAACAATCACTGTCATTTGTAGATGTGTTGGCTGGGGTTTGGGGGGGGGGTAAAGCTAAAAACAAGTGTATTAGGGTAAAAAAATTTTCCTCTTCCTGGGGGCAGGGAGCAACTTGAGAGAACTCTGAAAACTCTATAAACACTACTATGAAAGATATTTTCTTTTGAAATGAAATGAATGAATATTTTTTTAGACAAGAGTTGTGATATAACTGAATGCCAGCAAACGAGAAAGTTGCACCAGCATAGAAAAGCAAGATCATGACTGCTTCTGTTGTGCTTATGGTGATTTCTATTCTGAACCCCTGATTTCCACTTCTGCCACTCGTTTCTGGATTCCCCACTGTGCGGAACGTGAAGCTGTCAAACTGCTCAGACTTCTTTTCATTGAAAAACCATGGCACGATGAAATCCTGGCCGAGGGATTGCTTACTTAAAACAGTTAGTATGAGGATTTCTGTGTATAATAGACAATCCACAGCATTAAAAAATGATAATTCCTGTGTGTAAAATACAGTGGTGTTGTTGTTTAACTTGATATTCATATATTCTGTTAGTAATTTATGCTATGATTGTCTGAGACTTTAATATTTTAAATAATAGATTTCCTTAATAATACACTTAACAAAAAACTTCCAACTTAAGTGACATGTGGTGCCTGAGATGCCCTTGGTATTTGTGTGCATTTGTGGCAGTTTTCCCCACAGGTGACATGTTTCTAGACAAATGGCTTAAAAGGAATTATTTTGTCCCTTTTCCTGTCCTCCTTCCCCTTCTCCACGCCCCCCTCATTCCACCTTTTCCCTGCCCTGGGACTCAAGGCACATTACATAAATTAAAATAGAAACAATAAAAAGTGAGTTTATGCAAAAATTTTACCTCTTCTTGGACTGTTCTCAATTATGCTGAACAAGTGACACACAAGAGTTAATTTTGTACGCAGTAGCTTATTTAGATATAGTAGCACATTGCAAAAAGGTTCCTAATCCTAAATGAGTCTCATGATTGGAATGTATGAATAGAGGGGTATAACCTATTTTGCAGAAATAGATCAAACAAGAAAGGAGGAGGAGTAGCCTTATTTGTCAAGGATGTTTTCACCTGTGAAGAGATCCAGGATGTAAATCTGGGAAGCCAAGTCGAGAGCATCTGGGTAAGAAGGGAGTAAGAAACAATAGGAATGTGATTGTGGGGGTTTGCTACGGGCCTCCGGGCCAGCCTGAGGACTAGAATGAGGCAGATGACCACAGCATCAAAAAGGAGAGATGCAGTAGTAATGGGAGATTTCAATTATCCTGATATTTGTTGGCAGTCAAATTCTGCCAAGACCGCAAGGTTCAACAGGTTCCTCGCTTGCCTTGCAGACAATTTGATAGTCCAGAAGGTGGAAGAGGCAACAAGGGGATCCACCATTTTAGATCTGATCCTGACCAACAGCAATGACCTTGTTGATGAGGTGGAGATGGTGGGATCCTTAGGAGGGAGTGACCATGCTCTTTTGGAGTTTGTCATTCGGTTGGAAGGAGAAGTCAAGTGTACCCAGATATGCATCCTAAACTTTAAGAAAGGTGATTTCTGTAAACTTAGGGAGTTACTTGCTGAAATTCCATGGTCAAGAATACTGAAAGACAAAGGAGTTCATGATGGATTGAAGTTTCTTAAAAGTGAGATACCGAAGGCACAATTGAAAACTGTGACAATAAGGAAGAAAAATGGCAGGTGTCCAAAGAAACCGGTATGGTTGATGAAAGAACTCTCAGCTGAACTAAGTGTTAAAAGAAACATGTACAGGAAATGGAAAAATGGTGAAACCACCAAAGAGGAATTCAAGCAAATAGCCAGGAGATGTAGGGAGAAGATCAGGAAAGCTAAAGCACAGAATGAACTCAGGCTTGCCAGAGACACTAAAAACAGTAAAAAGGGCTTTTTTAGATATGTCTGCAGAAAAAGGAAAAACAAGGAAATGATAGGTTCACTGCGTGGAGAAGATGGTCAATTACTAACGGAGAGAATAGAGAAGGCAGAACTGCTCAACACCTTCTTTGCCTCAGTTTTCTCCCAAAAGGATAGACATTCCCAACCTGACGGTTGGGGAGCAGGTCAGGAAGGGGGAGAAATGCAGCACAGAATAAGTAGAGGAGTAGTACAAGCATATCAGCTAAACTAGATGTATTCAAGCCTCCAGGGCCAGATGAATTACATCCAAGGATATTAAAAGAACTGGCAGAAGTAATTTCAGAACCACTCACAATAATCTTTGAGTACTCTGGGAGAACAGGAGAAGTCCCAGCAGACTGGAGGAGGGCAAATGTCATCCCCATCTTCAAGAAGGGGAAAAAAGAGGACCGAAATAATTATCGCCCAGTCAACCTAACATCAATACCAGGAAAGATCCTAGAGCAGATCATTAAATAGTAAGTTTGTAATTACTTAGAAAGCAATGCCATGATCACTAAAAGTCAACACGGATTTCTCAGAAATAAGTCATGCCAGACTAATCTTATCTTTTTTTATGATAGGGTTACAAGTTTGATAGATGAAGGCAATGCTGTAGATGTAGCATATCTTGACTTCAGTAAGGCCTTTGACAAAGTTCCCCATGACATTCTGGCAAAGAAGTTGGTAAAATGTGGGCTGGACAGGGCTACTGTGAGATGGATTTGTAATTGGTTGACCAACTGAACCCAAAGGGTACTCACCAATGGCTGCTTTTCATCCTGGAGAGAAGTGACTAGTGGGGTGCCACAGGGTTCTGTCCTGGGCCCAGTGCTATTCAACGTCTTCATAAATGACTTGGATGAAGGAGTAGAGGGCATGCTGATCAAATTTGTAGATGATACCAAATTGGGAGGAGTTGCTAATATCCCAGAGGACAGGATCAAATTTCAAAATGACCTTGACAGATTGGAGAGCTGAGTTAAAGCTAACAAAATGAATTTCAACAGAGAGAAATGTAAGGTCCTGCACTTAGGCAGTGTGATGTGGCAGCTAAGAAAGCCAACGTGATTCTTGGTTGCATCAGTAGGAGTATGGTATCTAGATCAAGGGAGGTAATGGTACCACTCTATTCTGCATTGGTTAGGCCTCATTTGGAACACTGTATCCAGTTCTGGGCACCTCAATTCAAGAAGGATATCAACAAGCTGGAACGTGTCCAGAGGAGGGTGACCAAAATGGTGAAGGATCTGGAAGCCATGTCCTATGAGGAATGGCTTAGGGAGCTGGGTATTGTTACTGCCCTGGCTAGTCCTAGCTTTGGGATATTAAAAGATATCCTCTTGATATCATAATTCGGCTTCACTTATCTATTCCCTTCCACGTGCTTGCGAGGCCACGGGACAAGCACGCAAACAAGCTCGGCCGTTAATTGCCATAATATTCAAACAACAATGCAGGCAGGCCAGGAATAGCTGACTCGCTGCTTTAGGAGACCTCCAGGCCAGTACTCTAATTAGGTATGCACACAACTTACAAAAGATCCTCTGCCCCGGAATGGCAGCTTGATGGGCTAACTATACCAAAACCAAGTACTCTGCGTTTGCATACTGGCTACTCTATTGAGAACTGCTACGATAACTCAATCATTCAGATTCTGACCTTTCGGAGGCTTTGTCTCCAACTCCAAATCTATTGTTTTCCCCCAAGTACGGCATAGCCTGCAATCACGTTCTCCTTATAAAAACTCTTGATTCTGAGACCTTCCTCGGATCACTCCCGAGTTTCATCCCGCCTTGCTGCCGCTTTGCTTGGCGAGCCTTCCTTCAGCTCCATGTGCTGAGCTACGTCGCACTTCAGCCCGCTCTCTATTTTTCCAGGCTTCAGGACAAGTGAAGTATCACCCAAACCAGCAATCCCTCTAAAAATCCCTCTATACCACTCCAACCTTTATTTTCTTTAGTTATCTTGTATGAGTGTGTTGCATACACTGTTTTGCTTGTATTGAATAAACATCATTTATTATTTCAACCTCTGTGTTCTCCTTGACTCGACCCAACCCCGTAGACATAGGGTTCAAGATCTCACTACGTTACCCTGCCTCTTGTAACGCTAAGCAGTGCTCTGAGCTAATTTTCCCCACCTTTAGTTGAGCACATTTTGGTGTCCCTCCTGGGACCCCCAGTACACAGGGTAACAGTATGTTTAGTCTGCAGAAGAGAAGGCTAAGAGGGGACATGATAGCCATGTTTAAATATTTGAAGGGATGTCATGTTGAGGGGGGAGTGGGCTTGTTTTCTGCTGCTCCAGAGATTAGGACAAGGAGCAATGGATTCAAGCTTCAGGAAAGCAGATTCCACCTGAACCTCAGGAAAAACTTCCTGACGGTCAGAGCTGTCTGGCAGTGGAATATGCTGCCTCGGAGTGTGGTAGAGTCTCCTTCTTTGGAGGTTTTTAAGCAAAGGCTGGATGGCCATCTGTTGGGAATGCTTTAAAGTGTGTTCCTGCATAGCAGGAGGTTGGACTGGATGTTCTCTGGGGTCTCTTCCAGCTCTGATTCTATGATTCTATCTGGTTCTGCACAAATGGTGGGATAGAATGTGGGCATTCCCATTAATGGAGAAATTAACTGTCTAGTGTAAACTATTGAATAATATACAAGTAATTGAAGAGTTTTACGATTTTTGGTTACCATTTACTAAGCATGTCAACATTAATTTAGAGAACATTCATCTTCCTAGGTCAAAAGCCAACCTCTGGAATGATGTAGTCTTCTCTTAAATTGTGTAATAAGAATACATTATGTTGTTCTGTAGTTTTCATTTTTCTCTCCAGTCACAGGTATTTTGTCCACTTTTTTTGTCTTTTATTGTACTGTCTTTTATTGTGAACTCTTTCTTTGGTTGAACTATTTAAACTGTTTTTTTTAAATACACTTCATTTTGTTTACCACACATATTGTGGTTTCTGTTATTTTTCATCTGTTTGTTTGTTTGTTTTCCCTTCTTAGTTGGTTAATACATATGCTCTCATAGCATAGTGTGCAGTACTTTGCATTTTGCAGTTTGCACCTGTCAGTCTAATACAGAATGCATTTGCAAAACTGCTTGTACAAACCTCTAGATATTTCTGTCTTTGAAGATACATGCCTTTCTGATACTAAGCACTACTAAGTAGAGGGAGTTTCACTTTGAGTGACATGCAGATAATCCTATGTAGCACATGATTCTCTTACATAAACTGTCTTAGAATATTCCTGCTCTAAATGATAACATCGTAATATTTAGATACATAATGTTGCTCTGTAACTTTCATAAGTAGGACAAAGAGAAGAATTGTACATGTTTTTACAATGAAACATTGTCTTTCAGTGCAAGTTTATGCATGTCTAGACTGAAGTAAACTGTGTCATATTATGGTTACTTGGTGGAAGATGTGAATAGGATTACAGTAGTATGCAAGAAGAACACTCACATTCTATAGACTCACTTCACCATAGGTACTCTTTCTGAATGAGCATTTGCAAAATGGCTAGCCTAGCTCTGCTGAGCAGGGGTTTGGCAGACTCTGAGGAGCTATGGTGATAAGCTTTGGGAGACTGGCTCTGCCACTGCACAATTTTAGAATAAGGCATTGGGACTGGCTGACGATGCCAGAGATACCATTGATCTCCATAAAGTAAGGGTGGGAAGCATGTAGTCTTCCAAATATTAGACTACAAACCAAATCAACCTGGTCAATCTGAGTTGCAGTCACCAACATCTGGAGGCCTGCATGATTCCCACCATGACATAGACCATGACCACTCCTTGTCTCAGATCATATCTGCACTAGCCTGTTACAACACTATTATTCCACTTTCAACATCCTGTGGAATCCTGAGGTTTGTAGTTTAGGGAGGGGCCCTCAACTGCAAACCCCAGGATTCCATAGGATGTTGAAAGTGGAATAATAGTGCTGTAACAGTCTTCTGTGGAAATGGCCTCACTCTCAAAGGAAGAGAGAGGATAAATGGTAGTTGAAAGGAAAAGAGAGCAATAATGGAGCTGCTTCTCCTGCCTCAACTTTTGGAGAAGTTTGGCTGTCAATTTAAATAAATAAATAAATAAATAAATGACAATTCAGTTTTCAAAAAACACATTGAAAACAATGTAATACATAATTAAAACATAGTTTAAAAAAAACAGATAAAAGCAGACCAAGAAGAGAAGAACATCACCTCATTAAAACTTCTTTTTGCCGTTAGAAAGCAAAGTCCTTCCTGAATAAAAGGTTCTTTGCCTTCTGGCAAAAGGAAAGAAAAATGGAGGCCAACCAAATCTCTCAGAAGAGGGAGTTCTTTAACCTGGAAGCAACCAAGCTCTCACCCAAGTCCTCACCAAATGTTTTCTGTGGTAGTGATGTAAATGAGGGTAAACCTTTCCATGAAGATCCGAAAATTTGGGCAGGATCATACAGAAAGATATGGTCTTTTAGGAAGTGTGAACCCAAGCCATATGAGCCTTACTTATTTATTTGGGATTAAAGCAACTTCCCCTCTGAATGATTTGGTATATCTTTTATTCTTAATACCCATTCCCTTCAAGTTGTCAAGTCAGCAATTTTTTCTTTCCCTAGACTGATAATAGGCATCCCTTTCATCTTCTTTCTACTTATTTATTTATTTATATTCCACCCTGTCCCCTGCTCAGAATTCAAGGTGGCTTATGACAGTTAAAACAAGCATAGATTAAAATTTTCCAGCACATGAAAGTTAAAGAATAATAAAGACCTTTCCAATCTAGTCTCTTTTTTAAGGGAATTCAGAGCCTAGGAGTAGCCACTGAGAAGCCCTCCTCCTGTGTTTTTCCCAGGTGTACCTGTGAGGGTGATGGGACAGAGAAAACAGCTTCATCAGATCTCAGAACATAAGCAGGTCTGTATGGGAAAACATTCATTCATTTATTTATTTATTTATTTATTTATTTATTGACTTTATATCCCTTTCTTCCAAATGGTCCTTCAGATCATCATCATCATCATCATTACCATCATCATCATCATCATGACTTTTATACTATCATCATCATCGTCATCATCATCATCATCATCATCATCATCTTTACTTTGCCTTTAATATCTTGTTACTAACATATCACTCATGGTAAATTGATGCAAGTAGCACATATCCACTATATATATTCAGAGGCAGAAGAACTTTGTAGTGCGTGAATGAATTTGGAACTTTCAGAAAAGTTGCCCTTTCTTCCCCTTTCTCTCCCTCTCCTCTTCCTTCTCTTCTGCTGATATTTGGATTCAGTTTTTCCTGTTGCTTTTGCAACAACACTTAAAAATGGCATTTGCTATTTTTGTCATGGCATTAACACATACCTGGTGTCTGTTTCAGGCCAAAATTGAGCATACCTCTTCCCTCTTAATAAAGCTAAGATGTTCCAAAGCAGCAGATTAATGAATATTTTAATCATTTTACTCAGTGTCCTTTTTCCTCATTAAAACATTTCTGTGTTTGCAGAAGGGAATATTGCTTGTGAAAAATTCAACCAGCTCTCTAATTATTATCCTCTTTATTTAAAGTGTATACTTGATATTCAAATAATAAGATCAGAAAATGACATTTCGCTATTTTCATAATGAAATTACAAGCAGTTTCTTAACTTTCTCCATTTTACATAGTTAAGGCTTAATTTGAACTAGGACTCATTAGGACTTTAATCCTAGAAGCTCTTGTCACTGCCAGAACTGAACTCTAATATGAGAGCTGGAAATAAATAATGACACTTTTTTAGCATGTTCAGAGTACCTCTCCTTCATACTGAGTAACCACAGGCTCATGGCATGCATTTGAAATTTTAGTGCATTCTGTTTTGGCTTGTTGCAATAGCCTTTTATATAAGAACAATATCCTTTCCATCTTGGAGCAAATTTGGGTGGGGTCTTTCTTATTAAAAAAAAACTGAAAAATTTTGAGGGAAGCCAAATATCATTTTGAAAAGACTCACAGTGTTTAGCAGTCAGATGCCAGACCAACTAAAGTTGCACTGGGTTAGATTTCACACTATACTGTTATAGTGCTATCATTCCTTTTTCAACATTCTATGGGATCCTGGGTTTTGTAGTTTCCTAAGACCAAAGAGCTCTCTGGCTGAGAATTCTAAATGCCGCTCCCTAAACTACAAACCCCAGGATTCCATAGAATGGTGAAAGTGGAATAATAACACTATAAAACTGTAGTGCAGAAATGGATCTGCCTTCCACAGGTAGAGGGATTTTGTCTGCATCCCACTCAGCAAGATCCTTTAAATCTCTCTGCAATATTTCTACCTGATTTCATGTGGCCAAACCTGAGTTTAGTTACTGGAAACAAAAACACTCTGATTTGAGTGAAACATACGATTTTTTTAAAGGAAGTCAACAGTGTTTTTGTTGTTGTTGGTAGTTGCAGTTGTTGTTAAGACTTAGACTGTTTCCACACTAGACTGTTATAGTGCTATTATTCCACTTTTAACATCCTATGTAATCCTAGGGTTGGCAGCCTGAGGCCCTTCCCTAAACTGCAAACCCCAGGGTTCCTTAGGATGTTGAAAGTGGAATAATAGCAATATAACAGTCTGGTGTGGAAATAGCCTTAGAGAAATCTACAAAGAAAGTCTACATCTAGTCAGAATTAATCTGAGATCTGTATTTAGCATGTATTCTTTTGTTGAGTTATGATCCTTCCCCATTTCAACATCCATTCTAATGGGAGTATGTAGAAGGCCAGGAAAGTTTTAACGGCGTCTTCATGTGTGTGTCTTTAAGTTGCCTCTTGACTTGTAGCAGCTCCATGTATTTCATAGTTCCCCCTATATCCCGGCAAGGAATATTTAGAAGAGGTTGATATTGCCTTCTTCCAACATATAGCTTGCAGCACTTCATACTTCTTGGGGCCCCCATAAAAATACTAACCAGGCTTGACCCAGCTTGGCTGCCAGGATCAAATGTGATCTGGTATCTTCAAGGTTTTTAAGACTAGAGTTATTACAGTGCAGAAAAAGCTAAATTAGTCCTATTGTTATATGCTTTCAAGTCAGTGCCAATTTATGGTTCATTTAGAGGAAGTTTGGCATAACCTTCTTCTGAGGCTGGGCGGATGTGATATCCTCAAGGTCACTCAGTAAGTTTCCATAGCTGAGTACGGATTTGAACCTTGTTCTTCCAGAGTCCTAGTCCAACACCTCAAACCACTACTGCATCAGTCTATCATTTCAAATATGTTCTCATCTGAATCACTAGGCAGATTTCTTCTATCTATAAACATCACTTTGGCCATCATTTATCATGACTGGTTTTGTAGCATTCCTACATAAGCAATACCCAGCATTAATACTACCTGTCCCGGTCATATAACAAATCCAAATGGTATATATCCAGTTCTTCTAGAAATATCATGGCACATAGAAGAGGCATATTCAAGATCCCTCCCCCCCCTCAAAAAACAAAACAAAAACAAAAACATATTTTCTGCACTTCAAAAGTTCTTAATATCTTGAGAAAGTTTCTATTAATTATCTATTTGTTTCAAACTCTCAAGCTGGAGGTGTGCTGACTGTAGGCAGAGCAGCCTAAGCAAGGTACTTGTTACCTATGACAAGTCTATCATCTGGCCATTGACACATTTTGGAATAGCCTTAGGGCATCTGAAAGACTTTATCAGCCTGTGATGGACAGAAGCAGATTCTGGTAAGTGCAAGGTAAAAAAAAGTTAATTAAAAAAAGTTTACAAACTGTGGAGTGCCATTGTCAAACCAAGGAAAGAAGTACACTTCTGGGATTTTATGTGACAGAAACAAACTGATTGACTGCTGAGTTACAATTCATTAGGAGGTTCCAGTCAATAGCCAGAGATCTGAATCAGAATAATTGATTCTGATCACAATATGTTTGTTAATTGGGTTACATAGTGTTGTAAGCCAACATGGTGTAGTGGTTTGAAAGTTGGACTAAGACCCTAGAGACCACTTTCCACTTGGTCATGGAAACCCACTGGGTGAATTCCATGATACGTTTACCTTAGGGTCACTATAACATAGAAACAACTTGAGGGCACACAATATCATCATCATCAGCATCATCAGCATCATCATCATCAGCAGCAGCAGCAGCGACAACAAAACATTTCTGTTATCAACTTCAGTTTTGTGAATGGTCGGTATTAATAATGTGTTTGGCAATGTCAGTACTTTCTGAATATAATTTCTCCCTGATCTCCTTTTTTTGTAATCCCTCCTCCAACCATGTATGCCTTACAAGTATGTATGTATGTGTGTGCATACATACACATCGCTGCATTCAGATGGCATACATTGGATTAAGTGGGTTACAGTCCATGACACTCACCCTATACTAAGTGTTTTAGCCAGAGGCCTCTTTGTTATTTTGGTAGCAACAAACTGAAGATGACTGCACCTTTGGGAATTCATATTGTTATTATGTTATTAATAGCATGTCTGAAAGTTCAAGTGTTTTCTGAAGACTAGATAGACTTTCTTTTGTGTCCTTTCTGGAGACTGGGTTTTCCATAGGTGTGCTTTAATAAGAAATGCCAGATGAAAACAACCAAGAATTACTTTGCCGCACCGTGTCCACACTCCTTCTCCTAATAGCCTTGAAAAGAGTCCCATAACTGAGTCAGTAGCATTACAGATATGTCAGAACCCCCCAAAATAACTGCACTGCCATACTATTACAATGCCATCCTTGTTGAATTTGTTCAACAACTGTTAAAAATATATAGACTCAAACTTGTACAGAGTTCTTTTCTAATTTAAAATGTTTACATCGTTTGTTCAGAAGGAGATCTGGAATTAGAAAAGGAACAGGAAGACTGAATTTGTATCAATCAGTCTGAAACAGTAAAGGCTGGAACATATGTGAAGTGATGGGGCAAAGACTGCAGCCTTTCTGGGAGTGAACTGGAAGTCATTTTCTCACCTTTCTCCACTCAAATCCTGACAGATAAGACACAGCATAATCCAGAAAGAGCCCCATATAGAAGATAACTGGAATATGTTTGTGTCCATGTATGTATACCTCTGTATATTGGGTGTTTTTTTCTTTTTCTAAAGAACTGCTTTCCTGCTTTGCTTTTATGTATAGAACATTGCATTCCAAAGGTGTTGAGTCTCAAAATTTTCAAGATCATCTGTTTTGGATCTGTTGCTGTATGCCTTCAAGACATTTCTTATGGTGACCCTAAGATGAACCTATCAACAGGATTTCTTAGTAAGATTTCTTCAGAGTGTATCCCCATTTCCGCACTAGACTGTTACAGCGCTATTATTCCACTTTCAGGCCCCTCCCTAAACTGCAAACCCCAGGATTCCATAGGATGTTGAAAGTGAAATAATAGCGCTATAACAGGCTAGTGTGGAAATGGCCTATGTGTCACTACCTTCCTCTGAGAGTGAGAGAGTATGACTTGCCCATGGCCAATTGCAGATTCAAACCCTGATCTCTCAGAATCCTAATCCATTCAACCCACTATACCACACTGTGGCTTTCTATTCTGGATGCAATAGAAAATAATTTTCCATGCTCAGAAACAGTCTGTCTCCATGCAGTTATCAAAGAAAATAATAGGCTATTGTATATTCAATTGAGAGAGGGCAAAGTGGTGTAGTGGTTTGACCATTGGACTACAACCCTGGACACCAAGGTTCAATTCCCCTCCTCAGCCATGGAAACCCATTGAGTGACCTTGGACTCATCACACACTCTCAGCCTCAAAAAATAAAACCCTGATAAATTTGCTTTAGGGTTGCAAAAGTCAGAAATAACTTGAAGGCACATAACAACAACACAGGTATCATTACACACTCCAATATATTGAACAATATAAAGCATATAAGCTCAAAGGAGGGCAAATGCTATCACTGAATCACATTCTAATGTCAGAAATAAATATCAGACGTACTGAAGTGTGCTGGTTTTCTGATGGCAGTTCAGCAACCCAGAACTCTAAAAAATTTGTCAACACTTAACATCATCCTTCCATCCAATCATTCATTCATTTATTTATTCACTCCCACATTCACTCAATATAGTGAATTCTGTTCTTGGCAGAGTGCTTTGTCATTGTTAGTAGACAAGCTGGATTCCATCATTAGCATTTTTAATTGAAATTATTGCACTGCTGACACACAATGTACTGTAATTTCCACAAAAGCTAGTTTCCGCAGTGCTGAAGTTACTCTCTGCAATTGACTTATGGTGGGGCGTCACACCTGCCTGCACTCTGCTAATAGGAATTTGCAGCTCATGAAGGTCATAAGCCACAGTGTCAACTCATGGTAGTGCTCTTTATGCACCACTTGCTCAAAAGAAAGATAAATGAGCACTTGCATCATAATCTCTCCTTCCCATCAAAACTATTCTCTGTCTGAGGGACCAGGAATATGCTATAGTACTTGCAGGGATATCATAGGTATTACTTACTTGATAACAGTGACCACATCTATGATCTTTTCAACTCAAATGCCTTCTCTGTTGCCATAGACACTATTGCTATAAGTATTCATTTAGGACCCTAAACATTTCTTTCCTTTGCAAAACCCACAGAACTTTCTCCTTAAAAGTCTCTACCCTTTTTCTGGAGAAGAAAATCTCCAATAGTTTCTTAAGGTGAGTCTCCCCATTGCCAATGGCAGAAGCCCAGTTTCTTTGTTTTTGTCCATTTTTCCCCTTTTAAATTACTATGGCAAGTTCCAATGACAGCAACTGACTTGGCTGCCTGGTCAAAGTTTGCCGTAATGTCTAGGATGCAATGCCTTTCTGGAGTATCATGAGATGGAGAATGTGGATATTTAGAAAATATAGATATGTAGAAAAAAATGTAGTTTTCTTCCCTCCCGCCCAAGAGGGTTAGATTTTTTTTAAAAAGGCTTTTCTCAATAAACTTGTGTAAGAAGTTGCAGCTCTAATTTAAATCAAAAATACAATCAATGCAACACACAAACAGCAATGCTTCAATGACTGCATTTGAAATTTCCTTGTCCTGTAGCACTCTGTTCATTCATGATATCAGAATTCATAATGCACAAAGGATTTGTCCAGGTTTGATGCTTGTGTGTGTTAAGTATTCTCCAAATCTTGGGAAGGAGAATTGAAGCAAAAATCTTGAAGTACATTACCAGCTGATAAACAGATGATGCAATATCTTCACATGATAAAATGATCTATTCTAATAGGTCTTTTCTTCAAATACTGGCACAAAACAAGCACCACTACAATTATAGTTCTAATGCAAATGGCTGTAATCATGTTGCGAGGATTGTTAGCTGAGAGAAGCCCCGCTATACTGATGCAACACAAGTTACACTGACTAAAATGGATGAGAACAGGGGAGGTATGCATGTCACAACAACCCACAGTCATACAGGCATTAGCTTTGCAACTTGACATGTTACCATCTCAAGTGTGCCACAAGGTATATCCTTAATATTGACTTCAATTTAGTAGTGCATGAAAAAAAGGCTTCTTAACACCAATGCTAGTCCCATGAGCATCACCATAACATATCATAAGACATTTAACACATCATCTGTCAGTGAACATTACATGCATAATTTAAATCCCACACAGGATGCCTCCAACTGAGTTAATAAGGCATTCAGGGTGGGGTTCTATATTTCTGGCCTTGCCTCACACACACTTTGAACTGAGAAGGGAAAAGATGAAAAATCATCAATTTGTACATAAAAGGGCACAAAACATCCTGACCTTGCGGCACACAAGAGTACTTGTCCATATTACTCTGTCTAGGACCCAAACAAGTACCTCACTCCAAAAACAGTGATGGAAGAACTAAACACTTCACAAATATTAACAAAGGAAGTGGGATTACTTGGTGCATCATATAGATACTCAAACTCCATATGTGAATACTCTGTATCTTTACACAATTGAACCAGAAAACTCTTTTCCCCAGTAATAGGAAACAGTGAATTCCACATCTCGTTCTTGTTGTTGTGTGTCTTCAATTCATTTCTGACTTATGGAGACCCTAAGGTGAACCTATCACTGGATATTCCGGAGCTGAGAGTGTGTGATGCATCCACGGTCACCTAGTGGGTTTTCATGGCTGAACAGGAACTCAAACCCTGGTGTCCAGGGTCGTAGTCCAATGTTCAAACCACTATGCCACAAAGGCTCTATCCTTGCATACAGACTGCTGAAAGCCAGCCAAATACTGGAACTGCTGACAGAACAGAAATACCTTTAACTTGCAGGATCTCAGACTTGGTGCAATGGGCCAAAGTCACTGGGCCTGTGTATGTATGACATAAACAGACATCCACTAGAAGAGGAAAGGAATAAGAAAGAGTACTCCAGGGCCTTGAGGCATTGGGGATCAGCATTGTTTTAAGGAACTGTAGAATCCAGCCTGTTGATACTTGATCACAAGGCTATCCAACTTGTAGTCCAATTACAATTCCATTGGACTCAGACAGAATAACACTTACAGCCAAAAATGTGAAGTCAATAATTTGTGAATCCCTGCTTGAGCAAATTGTAGTCAAATTTGCCTAATTTAAAACCAATTTGATGTTTCACTTCTCTTCCTCCCTCCATGACAAAAGATAACTATCAGTGACACCATATTTCCATGTTTAAAAATGGAATACAGTGATATGATCAGATGGGTTCACTGGCAAACAGGAAATTATCTTTTTTTTTTAATTCATTCAATTACTGAAATTTAATCCTATGCCTGAGATGTTCCCAATGAAATTGTGAACAGTGTGAGTTTTTTTACACAGGTTTCTGGAAATTCTCAGATTGTCCCAAAGCTGAATTTGTCCCCCATGTGTTTCTGTCACGTGATATAAGTGATAAACCATTTGCTTTCCACATTTGAGTCATGTACTATAATGACATCTTCTTTTAAGGAATGATGGAGAGCAAATTGTCAGGGTAGCCATAGCAACCGCAGCACCAGGGTTTACATTGAGTTTGAGGGTATGTGCTGATGAAAGTTGAATGCTTCTGCACCACTGTGTTTGAACTCAGGTTGCTTATAGAAAAATACAGCATTTAGGAAACTATTGGTAAACTGTGAGAACACATAGATAATTACAGTCCTTGTCCAGGGGAAAAAAGTGACTTGGGAGGATATTTACAACAAAGTCTCTGGTATTGTCAGAACACTTCTGAATTTCTATCATTGTATGAAAGGTGCTAATGCACCCATAATGTTTCAATGCTAGGCATGCTTACTAGGAATTGAGTAAGAAATAGTGAAATCAATCAGACTTCATGGACTGTACTGTTAGTATTTGAGCCTGTGAATTCTAGGCCATTTCTGCAGCACATTGTTATAGTGCTATTATTCCACTTTCAACAGCCTATGGAATCCTGGAGTTTGTAGTTGAGTGAGGGGCATATAGAATTCTCAACCAGAGAGCTCTTTGGCCTCAGTAAACTACAAACCCCAAAATTCCACAGGACACTGAAAGTGGAATAACAGCACTGTAACAGTATAGTGCAGAAATGTCCCTAGTCTGCATTTGAAAGATGAAATAGACAAGGGACAGATGAATCTGCATTACTCTTTCTCTCATTCTCTCTCATGTATATTTGGGTTTTTCTGACCAATTATGATTAAACGTATGGATTTTCTTACTTATTAAAAACAGAACAAAAATGAACCATCAACCATTTGAGCTAACCACATTCACTACAGGAAATCCACAACAGGAATTCAGACTTCTAGGACTCAAAGACAGAAAACTTTCTGCCTGGATGAGAAAACTCTGTCACTTTCACTTTCTAATACATTTTTTTTTCTTAAAAAAAAATTTCCAAGTTATTTCTGTACATTTTCCAATATTGGAAACCTCTTATCAAAAGTAACCACCTGCCAAATTAGGTAGCTACTGCCATTCTCACATACAAACACACGTGTTCCACCCAACTAACATGTAACCATTAAAGGTGAGAAGCCTGACAGAAAAAGTACACAGAGCCTGTTCACATATATGACAGAATCTTATCTCTTGATTTCCCAGTGTTTACTCACACAGGATCAAATGTGAGAACTGACAAGAAAGGAGGTTCTGACTAAACAAAAACTCTTCCTAATGATAAGAGCTGTAAGAAGAGGAACAGACTTATTTAACAGATGGTGGATACTCCTTCACAGGAAGTTTTTAAAAGGTGGCTAGATGGTCAACTTCAGGAGTATTTTAGTGGTATATTCACATACTGGCTGAGAATTATACTATTGGAGTTCCTCCCAGCTCTCTGAATCTTTGAATCTATTGTAAAGCCAGATATCTTCAACAAATATAGTTATTTTTTAATAAGAAAAATATCAATATAGTGTGATGTGAAAGAGAGCTAAATATTACTCACTAACCTCTCCAGCTTGCATTTTTGGGCAACAATCTCACTAAATCAGTCCAATCACAACACCTTTTTTTTTGAGGGGGGGAGATAACGTGAATTGACTGATCTCTCTCTCTCTCTCTTGACCTCTCTCTCCCTCCTCCCCCCTATCTCTTCCCTCAATTCTTTCTGCAGGTTTCTTCACTTTTGCTAGATTTAGCTGGTAGCAGCAGATATCAGCAAGCCTGCCTGTTTTTCCTGGCAGATGATACTGTCTTTCCACCCACACTGCCTCTCCTGATAGCACTTTAACCCTAACCGCTGCTCCTGTTATTTAGCTGCAATACTTGAGCTCTGCACCTTGGGTATGTGCCATGTACATAGACACAGTCTCTTACTACACAAGGTAGTATGCATACATCACAGTTATTAATAGTACAAAAAGTTGTAGGAACTTAGAGAAATAAGCTGCCCTCCCATTTTTATTTTATTTTATAGAAAGAAAATGACTGTGTTTCATGTGTGGAAACTATGAATGTGATTACCACGAAATCTCTTAGACCAATTTGTCATAGAATGTCTGCTTTAAAGGAGCAACCATATCTCCAAATCCCATTTATCTGTGTAAAACCTAAAATGATAGTCATTCTAGGCTATCAATGCATGGGAATGGGATATTGTAGGCAGTAGTGGAAATAAAGAGGCAAATTCATGCACTGGGTTGAACTAGGACTATTTTATTATAACACAGCATAGCCTCAAAATATCTGAAAGGGAATCAAACGTGCAGGAAAGCAATCAATTGTTTGGGCCTTAATGCCTGTCTGCATGGGCAGGCTCCTTCAAGGGAGGCCAGGAAAGGAAAAACAAAAACAAAAAAGTCCTCCCCTGTCTCCTCCAGCCTCACCTTTTCCAGTGGTGAAGGAAACTACCACCAGCATCCCTACCTTTGGCTTGTCAGCTTCAGGTGGATGTCAACAGAGATTGCATAGCACCCCTCCCCATATCCTAGGGCCTAGAGAGCAGGCTTCTGTAAAGACCAGTGACCACAAAAGTACCTCTGGGAGCCTATTGAATCCTCCTTTAAATTCTCTCCATATCCCTGCACATTCGTAAAAAGGGGTTGTTTTCGCATGGGTTAGTGAAATCGCATTAGGTACGCTTCTCTCCCCCTTGAGAAGCCACCTTACTGCATGACGTTCTTGCCAAACAGGTGCTATCCTGGCTGCAGGCAGTGCTGACCCCATTTTTTTTTCATCTTTGGGAGAAAGCTGAAAATAACTGGCCTTTCTCGCATCAATCATGGGAGCTGAGGCCATGCAGAGCCTCTATCCAGGGTCCTTCCAGGAACGACCCGGGAGTGGGCAGGGTGTGGACAGTCCCTGCTGCCTGTCCCTCATGCAGCAACTCCTAGGGGAAGCTCTGCCCAGCAGCAGGCCGGCCGCAGCCCTTGTTGAACCAGCAAACACTGCAGGACACATTGCCCAGGAAGGACACCCCAGGGCTGACATTGCTGCCCACACCTGTGACAACAGCAGCCCCCAGGGTCCGTCCAACTTACAATTTTTTTTAAAAAAAATCAGCGTACCGTTAGCACTTGTAGCACTTACCAGCATGTCCTTGTGGCTGATGGCCAGCTTAGTTCTAAAAGTGGAAATGGTGGGTACTCATCAGGGGAAATAACTCCCTCTCCCCCCATCTCTATGCCCATTATCGAAACAGCCAAATGGCTCCAACCTTACTGAACATGCTCGACAGATTAGACAGCCAATCCAACACGCTCAACACATATGTCCCCAACAAGAACGAAGGAAACCACACTTTAGCAGGATGAATGGAATGCACAGACATAGGATGGGTGATACCTGGCTGGCAAGCAGTACGTGTGAAAGGGATGCAGGAGACTTAGCAGACCACAGGCTGAAAATAACTCAATAGTGTGTGCAATGCAGCAGCTGATAAGGCCAATGCAGTTCTGGGCTGGACCAACATGACTGTACTGTACAGATCAAGGAATGTAGTGGCACCACTTCATTCTGCCTTGGGGAGACCTCACCTGGAATACTGTGTGCAGTTGTAGGCACCACAAGTCAATAAGGATATTGGACAAACTAGAACATGTCCAGAGCTGGGTGACCAAAATGGTGAAAGGCCCAGGAAACAATGGAGCCCTGCAAGGAAAGGCTCAGGGAGCTGGGGATGTGTAGCCTGATGGAAATAAGTTTAAGAGCAAACAGGAGAGCCATGGTCACATATTTGAGGGGGCATTATGTTGAACACAGAGCTAACTCTTTTCCTGCTGCTCCAGAGACCTGGACATGGCAGAATGGAGTCAAACGTCATGAAAATAGACTTCACCCGAACATCAGGAAGAATCTGACAGTGTAATGTGGTGCCTCTGAATGTGGTGGGCTCACCTTCCTTCTTGAGAGGCTGGAGGGCCCTCCATCAGGAGTCTTCCTGCATGGCAGGGGGTTTGACTCTGTGGCCATTGTGGCCCCTCCCAGCTCTAGGATGCTAAATTCCATGACCCCATGATTCTAGCCCACCCTCCCCAGCCCACCGGACAGCAGCTGTTCCATCTCCCACCCCACACAAATCCCCCCTTCCCCACACAAGGAACACACAAACTGGTACAAAACAATAATGATTTATTAAACAGACAGATAAATTTATGGAGGACAACAATGATTGGTTTAGTAAAAAAATAGATAAAATCCCAAACTACAAAGATTCATTCAAAAGACAAAAACACTCTGATGGACAACTATATACATGGCTACCTTTGGCACCTACACAGACACTTCATCGGTGCCCCATAAACTGTTCCTTCCACTAGACGCTCTGTGCCATGCCCTGCTTCAGTGCTGTCAGGTGATGGGGGCACTGATCTGTTCTACAGGGATGTTGCCATCCTAGGCCACTGAAGCATAGGGGCTGGAAGCTTGGCATCTGTGACTGCAAGAGGCTATGTCCCCTCCCCCCCCCCCATAATTGCATGTCTCTGAATGTGTAGGGACTCTACAGGGTAATGCTAAGGAGGAAGCACTGGGACTACTGGACTATCAACCTCTCTGTGTTCCTTCCAGAGTCTCGCCCAAACGAGAGAACCAGCGGAACCAACATCAGTGCTGCGTCGATGTCCCCCCGCTTGAGAATGATGGGGGCTTGGGTGAGGGACTGAACAGGGCATTGGGGTGAGGCGATCACCACAGCCATCATACAGAACTCATGGGAGCTGCATGATGCCTTGTCAGCCGCAGGGACAGCACAGCACAGAGGGGTGGTGACAGAGCTGACTGTGACCAATGCCGTTCTCCAGCAACTGGTCGACATGTACAGGGAGGATATGGAGAGAAATGCAGAGGGCCAGGAGGATGTGGTGGAGGAGATGCAGAGCACTAACAGGCTCACGGCAGGCATACCGCAGAACATACAGTCTCGCCCTTCCAGCAGTGGCACTACTCCATCCTCCTCCATGGCTCCCTCCATGTCACAACAGGAGGTGGTCAGGGTTCTCTCTGCTAGTCAGCTCCCAATTGAGGAGGCATCCCTGGGAGGGTCTACTTCTGGGAAGTGGGGGACATGTGAAAAAGAAGGCGCAGCACTATAGCCCACGATTTGAGCTGACCGGGCTGAGAGGGGGTGAGGGTGTCTCTGCTGGGAAGGAGACGCTAAATGCACATCTGCTTTGTGCCTTCTGGTGCCCTGGTGGGTGCCTGCTTCTCTGCTGTAGGTGAGCTTTGTTGTTGGAAACATACTACTGTATCTGGCAATCGCTATGTGACACAGGTCCTCTCTGAAGACTGCCTGTGACCAACTAGGTGGAGAATCCAATAAAAGCACATTCCTGCCACCATACCTGTGCTCTCCTTGCCAAGCAGCTGGGCGTGGGTGTGATAGGGACAAGCATGCAGTGCACATCCCCCTTCCAATGGCTGCTCCTTCAAATGGCCTGTGAGCATCCCCATGGCATGCCTTGCCCCCACCCTGTGATAACAGTGGCCACGGATGGCACTGGGATTGTGAGCATGCTCTGCTTATGCCAGATAGAATCCACACACGGTTCATGAGGAAGCATGTGTCACTTTATTCACAGACGGACAGGGCAGGTGGGTTAAGAATACATGTTGTGGGTTTGGGTATGAATACAGGACCCCCTCTGGGAAGCATGCATGCCTAGTGGTTTCAGGGACATAGTGAGGCAGAGGGCATGCTCTCTTTGCAGCTGCAGCCAGGGACGAGGATGGCACCATGCAGGGCACACAGGCACTGAGTCTGGCCCGCACATGTCAGCCAGCGATCCTCCTTGTCATGGCATCCCTGACCCTCTGATCCTCCCTGAGCCTCCTGTTATCATGTGCCAAGTACACATAGGCACTCAGGGGGAAGGTCATGGGTGTGGGTGGGCAGAGGTTTGGATGCAATGCATGGCCCTTGATTTCACAGATGTTGTTCTGGACCACACAGGCAGTGACGACCGGCAGGAAATTTGGCTTGGAGACAGTCAGTGGAGCCAACAGGCAGTCCCATCTGGCCTTCAGCCTACCAAAGGCATGCTCTACCACATTGTGGCAATGATTGAAGACCCGGTTGTAGGCCATCTTCTGGGGGTCCAACTGGCCTCTGTAGGGCTTCATGAGCCTCCAGCCCAAGGGGTAGGCTCCATCTGCCAGGATGACAGGCCCAACCTGCATGCCATGGATGGTGATAGTCAGGTTCCCAGGGATGAATTGCCTGGCCTCCATGGCCTGCCACAGGGCTGAGTTACAGAAGACTTGGGCATCATGGCTCCGGCCAGTATACCCCAGTTCAACGTCCAGAAACCAACCACTATGATCTGCCAGGTTTTGCAGCAAGATAGAGAAGGAGTCCTTCCTGTTGATGAACTCCTGCACCCATCCTTTGGGGGCCATACAGGGATATGAATACCATCCAGGGCTCACAACATACTGTGAGAATCCCATTGGACTCAAAGCCTTCCATGATCTAAGGATGGAACGGGAAAGTGGCATGATCAGAGATGTCAGTGCACTGGGGACACCAATGACATGCATGGGAGGTTGGGTGGTTTGGGGAGGGCAGGGAATGTCTGGCAAGTTAAACAACTGCCCTCCTGAATGGTCTTGCCCACCTATCCGTCCTGTCTATGCATTCCTCACAGCAGCGTGGCATCTCACCTGTGAGGGGCCCTGCCCGACAGCTGTGGCTGACATGGGCAGTCAGAGGATGGCCATGCTTCCTGTGACACAGCTGCTAGTGTAGGGGGGACTCACCATGCAGTGGTTGCCCAGGTGGACAATGGTTCCCAGCAGGACATGTTCAATGGTGAGGCAGACTTTCACCACGATCTCCGCCACCGTGGAGATACCTAGCCCAAAGGTGTTGGTGGTCTTTCTGTATATCAAGGGGATGGTGAGCCACCAGATCATGATGGCAACCTGTTCCTCCATGGAAATGGCACCCTCATGATGGTGGGGGTGCACTGTAGATGAGGGCAGAGATGCTCTGAGATCTTGAAGAGGGTGGCCTGGGTAATGTGATAACTGAAGCCCCTGTCAGAGCTGCTGATGACGAGCAGCAGCTGTTGGTCCCTGTTGCTCAGGGTGGAGATGACAAGCAGCAGCTGTTGGTCTCTGTGGCTCTGGCTGGAGATGAGTCCTGCAGCTCAAGAGCTCCCCCTGCTGCCATGGACCAAGCAGGCTCAGACATTCCTCTGCCTGCTCCTTTAGGGCAACAGGGATCCAGCTGTGATCCCAAGGATGCCCTGGAGCCTGCGTCAATCAGTCCACAAACAAGGCGGAGACTTAAGAGAGCTGAGCAAAGGGAGGTTTCCTTGATTAAGTTCAAGAAGCGGTGACTGGCTACACCTGTGTCTGGCCTATATAACTGCCTGCCTGGAAGCTTTTCTTTGCTTGTGGCAAACTTTCTACAAGCTCTCTCCTTGCCTGTTCCTTGCTTCCAGAACCCAGCTCCTGATACCTTGGATTGATCTCTTGGCTCCTGACCCCTGGATTTTGGACTCTGACTATGGCTTTAGCTTGTTGCTCAGGCTTAGGTAAATGGACTGCCTATGAGTAATTGCTTGCTTTGACTCCTCCTGGCTGGATTCTGCTATCTCTCCCTCTCCCTTCTCTGGGCAGGCTTGCTGCCTGGGTCTCTGACCCTGACAGGTAACTCTGAAGTGGTAAAGCCACATTTCATCATCCCAGGTTGCCAACAACTCTCTGATCCACCAGTCCCATCAGACATGGGTCCTGACCCACCATTGCTTGGTGTGCGGAAGTGTTCCCAGCCAGGCATGCAGGGTTACATTGAGATTGGAGGAATCTTCCCCATTGATTGAGATAGCAGCAGCGATGTTGCTGCCTGCTTGCATGGAGATGGTGGCGGCCACCACTGTGATGGCTCCCCTCACTCACCACTGCTGCTGTGCCCTCTAGCCCCAGACAGTGGTGATGTTGTTCATGTAGAGCTGCATGGCATGTCCCAAGGAGCTCTGTCTGCTCAGGCTCCATTGCAGGTCATGAGCGGAGACAGAGACACCTCAAGCTGAGTCACAGCTGCGGTCTGTCCTGTCAGTTCCCACCTTTTCCGGTGCAACCCGTTGTGGGGGGGCTTCTGCTACCGGCCTGCCCTTGGGGCTGATGCGAGCACCTGTTGGTTATTGTGCTAATGTCAGCATGGTAGCTGGCAAAAAGAAAAAAGAAAAAACACTGACCAATCAGGGGCAGTGGGGGGGATGGGGCAGGACCTGGGAGTGTCTCAGGACACTGAGCTGTGGAACAGCGATGCTGCGGAACAGCGGGTGCGATCTGGTGCTGTCTTGCAAGTGCCCTGGTGCCTGCAGAAGGCAAGAGGCTGCATACAGAACCTAATGCGACATTGACAATTCCGCAATGGCTTCAGGTCATCCCGCAATTGAGGTATGGTGAAAAAAGGGCCACAGAAGGGAATAGAGGCACTCTGCAAGGTCCTTTGTAGAACTGACAATAAAAGGTCATTACCAGATTCGGGTAAGTGTACGCTATTTGCCTTATGCAGTTCAACCTCTGAAAAACAAATGCTGAGGTCCATGAAAGACCAAACAGATTTTCCTGTTTATTATCTCCCTTACCTGATCAGTTTGTATGTGTCTAAAGTCCCCTTTCAGACTCATTTTGGTAACATCTCCAACTACATCATGTGTAGGTTAGGCCAAAGCTGCCACAGCTGATCAAAATCATGGCAGACCCCCAAGCTGAGGCTTTACCCTTAACAGCACCAAGATTATTCCCTCCCAAAAGCATCACCAGTGTGTGGAGGGGGGAAATGCCTGAAGCCAAAACTCTGAAAAGAGCAGATAAGAAGGAGGCCAATTTCACTTCGTGCTGCCCCAGTCAAATAAGTTCAGCCAAAAAGAGAGATCTAGCTGCATGCCCCAGCTGGACTCTGCTGCTCTTCACTTGGCCCAAATACAAAACTGTGGCCACAAATGACCATCCTCATTTCCTCTTTCCTGGCTTGCACACCTGAAACTGGAAAAAAATAGTATTTGAATTATATAAGCAGGTATGGAAGAGGACGGACATAGATATGAAAAAACTGGATGTGCCACTGGCCTATTGCACATATGCCAGCTGCTGAGAGACTTGCTGCTGAAAAAATAGAAACCACCCCTATCCTGAAGGAGTGAGTACCAAACTTGGCATAGCTGAGATCAAGCTACACTACAGCCTTCTTGGAAACTTCAAAATTTAAATTTAGCTAACTTGAAGATTAGAATGGTGTTGTGATATTGGATTGGATATAGGTATTGGATATAGCAGGAGTCAGTTTGACATATTGAAAATTTGCAAAACTTGCCTTCCAGGTACATCAGACTCAGAGCATCAACCACAGGGTCCTAATTCCTGGTCGTGGCACCTAGGGTGTCAGGAAACTACTAACCAATTGGGCCAAATCGTAAGTGCTCTCTTTTGCCTCTCTGCCCTCATCCTGTTCCTTCTTATCTTGTTCCCTATAAAGTATAAAGAAAACATCTACCAATTCACCCCTTCCCTATCTTTTCCCTAGTGGAAAGGAGTAGATGATAACCTAAAGAGGCAGATATTCTGGCAAGTGGTACTGCTGACAGTTTTGCTCCTGCAAAAGGGTCAAGTGACTCAGATTGATCCCAAGTTTCTGCCACAGTGCCAGAGGCTTGAGGTGGGGAAGACCATAGTGGGTATGTCACCAGCTCTAGGAGTTCCCCTGTCAGACTGCTGCCACACTTTCACACAGGGCAATATGGCACCCTCCCCACGTTTAGCTGCAGGATCCAGCAACCTGGCTTCACCCTCACACGCTCATAGCAAAGACAAGGAAGTGGGGATGAGTATTGCCAAGCTGGATCCCCCCATTGTAAAGCAGCCCAAGATACCTGGTGTCCCAAAGTAAGCCATCCCCAAATCCCAATGGGATACTCACTCTAGGGCCCTTTTTGCACCTTACCTTTTCACAGAGGTGAGGGGTAGCACTCGCGCGAGAAGCCTTCGGAGGAAGGCTTTCGCATCCCTGCTGCTTGGGCTCTGCAGCAGCTTCCTGGTTGTGCAAGCGTCCCTCCGGCATCCCGCCCCTCCCTTCTGCAGTGCAGCCTGGGAGCTGTAGGCTGTGCTGGGGCAGGAAGCATGACCGGCCTGGCTCCAGAGGCTCCACAGGGCAGGTAAGTTCACCCGAGGCCCCTGACTGGTGTGCAAGTACGCACCATTTTTGGCTAAAAGCCAAAAATGAAAAGGTGCATATGCGCTGCGCATCACACTCTTGAGCATCGCGTAAATGTGAGTGTGTCATGCAGACTGCTTCTCACATTTACGTGACACTCTAGGGGCTCTTTCGCTTAAGAAACACCGTGTGAAAAGCCTCAGATGCTGCCACTGATGGAGGTATTGACACATCAGATGATTCCACTTGTGTGGTAGCCTATGAGGAAGACCTGGGCTGGTGGGGACTGGCATGGAGGTGTTCCCTTAATCCTAATGACATCCCAGGGTACCATGTGCCCAGTAATGCATCCTTTACTGCTTCAAAAGTTATCATACAGCAGTCAGGTTGCCTGTTCAGCCATCACAAACAAGCTACCCTGCTGCCTCCTAAATCTTTGCCATACCAAGGTTCTGAAAGACCAAAACACTATAGTAATCCCCTTTCAATAAGCCAATGGAGTGAAGAGGCTGAAGGGGAGAGGAGTATAGTCCTAACTAGGCCCCACTTGTCTCCTGCACATGACAAGGCACATGAGCCCACAAAAGTTTCCCATGCCATTCTGGCAAGAGAGAAAACAATATTCAGTAATTCAAAAGCATCAGGTTGATTCAGATTTCCAGATTACCATGGATTAAGTCTAAATTAATCTGAACCAAATCAGAGTGCAATCTGAATTACAAAATAACTAAACAAGCAGAATCAGGAGTCTTTTCACAGCTTTGTCACCAGTGATTCCTTTAAGGCTTCTTCAGTTAAATGCAGTATTAGAAACATTTGTTGTTGTTGTGCACCTTCAAGTCCTTTCCTACTTAAGACAACTCTAAAGTGAACCTATCATGAAGTTTTCTAGGGCTGAGAGTGTGTGACATATCCAAAATCAGCCAGTGGGTTTCTGTGGCCAAGTGGGGAATCAAACTCTGGTCTCCATGGTTGTAGTCCAGTGCTCAAATCACTATGCTATGGAGGTACATTTAATAGGAGTAAATTGCATTGAACTCGGTGGGATTTGCTTCTGACTAATGTTTAGATTTGTACTGCTTATCAAGGCTTTTATGTGTCCGTGTGTGTGAGAGAGAGAGCGAGAGAGAGAGAGAGAGAGAGAGCGAGAGAGAGAGAGAGCGAGCCACAGCCATGCATGTTTATCCGGGGGTGGATATCATCCTTCCCATGTTTACAATACATTTCTTTACAATATTTAGACAGTTTGTAGGAGTGTTTCAGCAAGTTATGTATGATAACAACTACTTCATTTCACCGGCTGGTGCTTTTCATGCAAAAAAAAAAAAAAAAATACCAATCCAAACCAGATCTTCCATTTTTAGATGTGAGTTTAGATGTACAGACAAGAGTAAGACAGAGACATTATGATAGATGGGGAAAATATACAGGCTTATTGTGTACCCTCTTTTATAGAAAATACATTGTTTTTTACTTGTAACAGCTAATGCTTAAAAAAAAAACATCATTCCAAATGGAGTAGTAATTAACTTCTTTCAGACAAAATAAAGCCCTGAAGGTACTTGTATGAGAACAGATGTGAAAAGTTCTCAGGAATGAAGAATTATTTCAAGCATACCAATCAAACACTTTGAGCCTTCACTCACTCTGGACTGATTAAGAGTTAATTCTATAGCTAAGTCTACAGTTAGGTCTTGTGTTTCAGAAATCTAATGCCCACTTCAGGGTAAGGTGGTAGCCACTTTCATGGTTGCCATAAATTGATGACAAAGAAAACAAAGCACCATATACATTCCAGCCCCACCTATATAAATATTCAGGTTTAAACCTGAGGGGAAAAAAAACTATCATTATTACAGATTCATCATTAGGTTACATTTTAGTTAATATAGTAGTAAGTGAGCAGCTGGAGGCCAGTGCTATCTATGGCCTGGTGCCCTCGGGACCACTGGAAGACAAGGGCCCATCCCAGTAACAAAGAACAATTTCTACTACCAAAACCTGTTCACTTTCTTCAGCCCATGAACAAAGGAGCATCTAGCCTAGTCTACACTGTTGTTTTCCTCATGTAGAAGGCAGTGTGCCTAAAGAGGACAACATTCTGTTTGTATGGGGACTCTCAACATGAGCAAGATCCTTGATGTGTGCAACTTATTGACTGAATAGAGAACCTCCAAGCAAACAGGAATATGTAAACCCCAGATATGTTTTGTTTTACACATGAGGAAAGTGGCAATGAAAGGAGCAGAACTAGGCACATGCACCTTGAAGAAAGTAAGGTCTGCAATGCTTGACTAATTTTTCAAATGGTTTAGTAGATATTTCCAGATAAATGCCAAAGATGGTTATAATAGATTAATTAATGAATACTTGTGAAACTGACATTGGTCAGAAACAGACTGATTCTCCAGCACTAGTTAATCTACAAACTGATCCAGATACCCTTAATTTTCCTACAATCTAGGGGGAGTAATTGCTGTTAGTAATGATCCTTGAGACTTTCAGGAATTTTTTCAGCTTTAAGTTTAACCATCACCACAGTCTTAAGGTTAACCATTACCACAGGAATGTAACCACACATATAGATAGTTTTTTTTGTTTTTGTTTTTGTTTTCCAAGGCACTGAGGACACCAGTGGCAGGAAAAGCAGGGAAGACTGTAAAGATGAAAGTGGTTTCTACATTTGGCTTTGAAGGTAGCTTGCCATTTGATTCACCAGTTCAAATCACAGCAAAAAAGAGACGTCTGGGCTGGAAAATATGGCAGTAGTGGCATCAGTTAAAAGCTACTCTGCAAACTACCCTGCGACATTCTGAAGAGTAATCCAGATGAGGGAAGTGCCATATTTGACAACTGAGCTAAACCTGGGCTTGATATTCAATTGGAAAATATCATTAAAAAAGAATCATATTTCTGATGATGTCATTAGGAGCATGCGATGAGATAACGAATGCAGTTCCCCAAGTCGCTAAAGCTTTCCTTGTTGATCTTTTTCTTTTCCCAGAGTTATCCCAGAGTTTCCCAGAGACAACAGCTAGGAAGTCTTCCTGACCATTCCTGTGTGAGACAGAGTTCTCTATTTCTATCTCCCTGTGTACACCCAAGAGAGACAGTGTGGTATACTGGTTTGAGCGTTGGACTATGACCCTGCAGATCAGGGTTCAATTCCTTGCTCAACCATGAAAACCCACTCTGTGGCCTTGGGCATGTCACATACTCTCAGCCTCAGAAAGTCTCATGATAGATAGCTTTAGGATTGCCATAAGTCGGAAATGACTTGAAGACACACAACACCAACAACAAATTTACACCCAAAAGCTTTCAGTAACAGCATTCAGGGAACTAGGGAATTGGGGCAATAAGATTCTTCAGGGGCCCCCCAAGGTCCCTTCTATACACTAGTTTTACAAGCAGTACACCACATCCATTTTTGTGCTTAGTTTAATGTTGAATTTATGTTCATTTCTTGTGGCTATCCTTCTTCTTCACATTTTATGTGGTAATGGTATCTAACAGTAACTATGATCAATAGGCCAGATCATTTTCAAGCAACATAATTGCCTCAGGCTCTGAAACGCTGCAGTTAGCCATTTCATAAGAGGAAGTAGCCTCCCTTAAGTCATTATTAGATGGTGAATTATTAATCTTTGTTATTTGAGCATTGATCTTAAGTGTACCATGTGTATTCCTAGCTACTTGGTATAAGTTGTCTTGGGGGAAAAAATCCAGTGGAGAATATGTACCTAGGCAATCTGCTTTGTAACCTCTGTTACTGTATATCCATCTAATTAGTACCATTTGAACCAAAACTTGTGAGAGAGGGGAAGAATTAAAGAGATGGGAGGATAGGTTATATGTATCATGCAGAACTTCGCAAATCAAATAATCCTGAGATCATTCCATTAGTGACGTCCTTCAAGATACTAGAAATCACAGCAGAGATGGTGTCCATCTTTAAGCAAAATTTATACCTTATTTTAAAAGAAGCCTTTTTGTATGATTTGAGTTAATGTTCTTTTTAATGGTATAAGTAGAATAGATACTGCTGAGCTACAGGTCCTTTGTTAACTGTGCATGTTCAATGAATAAAGTTAAGAGCAGAAATGATTTTACATAAAAATGCCTATAGCCACATTGGTAAAACTTCTGCTGTGCTCTTTTGAAATCATGCCTGATTAATTATAATTGATCTATAACAAAGATAACAACCAAGGTTGTCCTTTGAATCTGTCTGTCACCAAGATTCCACAATGAAATGGACTGCAGCATGGTAGCATGTATGACATTTCAAAAGCAAGTCCAATAGAGTTTTCTAAGGGGCTTAAACCAAAGAAAATGAGAATAGGATTATTATCTACAATGCTAAAAATGTACTTTTTATATTTACTGATTAGTGGTACTTTCCCTCCATGGTAAAGAGCTCTCAGATTCTGTTTTATCAATTCAGGTCAGATGCATGATTTTCAGTCATGAATATAGAAAATTTTATGTTATCATTGGACAGTTTTATAGAAGTGAGCTAGGAGCTAGGCAGCAATAGTATTTCTCTATTTTCATACATGTGTATTTTGCTCCTCAGAATAAAGCTTTTCTGGAATAGCTTGCCAAGTCATAAAAATCTGAAAATAACAGTAACTATGGCTGTTCCTTGACCACAAGATTTAGAAATTAGGAAAACAGTCCTGTCTAGCTTGGCCTTATTTGGAGACCAGTTACCTTGACATTGTTCAAAATCCAAACTATATTTGGAAACCCAGATCTTCATGCAACCTGTTGGTTATCACTGAAAACCAACAAACAGCCATAATTTATATCATTTTTAACTTCATAAGTTTAAGTGTTGATTATTATTTTTGTATCAGGAATGTGTTGATACCTTCTTTATATCTTGGCAGACTTTTAAAAACCAATTGAACTTTTAAGAAGAGACAAATTTTAAGAGGCTAGATCCAGGGAATTTTGTGTAAGACAGTCTTTCTGGGTTTTGTGTATAGGGGTCAAAAAGTTGAGTTACTTCTTTATGACTCTTTTTGGGCATTTTTTTTTTTTGATGAAATTGAGATAGAGAATATAAACAGCCATAACCAATAATACTGCAAAATTTCAGAAGGATAAGTACAGTGTTTTTGCTGTAAGGAGAGTGTTCATATTTGATGAAAGAAAGAATTGCTCCCCTTTACCCTCTTCCATATATTCCCCAGAATCCAGTTTGTGTGAAAACAGCATATATCACAGAGGTATTTCTAGCCTTTATGCTTACACCCAAGCTGGCTCACAGCACAATCATGGTAAAGTAAAATATTGCACCATAGTTAAATGGACTGTCATATTAAAAAAGGCTGTGTGTGTGTGGATCACTCAGTCTTTAAACAAGCTTGTTTTCTCTGTAGCTCCAGAGGCTAGAACATGAGGCAACAGATTCAAATTACAAGGAATGAAATTCCACCTAAACATTAGAAATTTCTGTTTCTCTCTCTCTCTCCTTCCTTCCTTCCTTCCTTCCTTCCTTCCTTCCTTCCTTCCTTCCTTCCTTCCTTTCTTCACAGAATGATGAACTCTTCTTATTTGGAGGTCTTTCCACAGAGGTTGGATAGGCATCTTTTGGGGATGCTTTAGTTGTGTATACCTTCATGACAGCGAGTTGGACTTGATGGCCCTTGTGGTCTCTTCCAACAATAAGATTCAGTTATGTTATTTCCATGGCTATTTATTCAGCTGAAAGGAATGGCCAGGAAAAAAAGATAAAGTCAGATGTTACCCTGCTTGCTGGGGGTCCCTTAGGGGGGTTCCCAACACCTGTCGAAATTATCACATGTGGGCAAAATTAGCTATGAACACTGCTTTAGCAATGCAAAGAGGGCAGGGTAATTAAGGCTCTTTTACCTAATGTTTACGGGGTCAGGTTCAGTCAGAAATCACACAAAAAGGTGATTTTATTGAATTGTAATACTTGGCAGTAACACAAACACACACACACACATCCAAGGGCTAATAGAAGTAAAGAGTGGAAATAAGATAGAGGGATTGTTGAGGGATTCACAGCTTGGGTGATACTGCACCTCTTCCTGAAGTCCTTGGTCCAGGAAGCAGCAACTGAACAGCAGCTCAGTGAAAAGACACTGAGGAGGGGGGGGGTCAGTCAGTTGATATGACTGGGAGGCATCATAATCCTTGCCTTGCCTTTCTCTCCTTACCAAACTAGCCCAAAAACAGGGACTATTTGTAGGAAAAAAATACTGTGAAGGCAGATCCTTCCCCAGAGAAAACAAACAGGGACAGAAAAGAAAAACAACTCTACACCTAGCATTTCTCTGATATCTGAAGATAACAAGGTGTCATCCCAGTAACAGGATCTTCCTCTGCTTTGAGGCTGTGGTGTGAGTTTCTGGAGATGGAGTTGATAAGGCTTTATTGCTTCCAGTGCCCAATTTTCTGGGAACATTTTTGCTTCCTTCAAGTGGACTCCTTAAAGGTTGATGACCTTTTGTTCACCATGGATTATCACAACATGAGGTCTCGTGTTGCTACGTGACTGGGGATTTTACTGGCCTGATCTGGTTCATTCGATTGTACAACCGTTATTGCCTACTTGCACATTCGAGTGACCTCTCTGGTGGGTTAGATTAATTTTATATCAGAGTTGTAGACCCCAGGACAGGGTTTACCAAGGTGGCAACATAGAGCTCTTCAGGCCCAGAGGATTTATGTAAAACATCCTTTACCCCAAACTCATTCACTCCAACAAATGCAAAATTGCCCAAAGGTTACGATTTGAGGTTGATTTTGTCTGAAAATGTATGTGTGGACAGGAAGCCCACAGTAGGCATATAAGGGGCAAAAAAACTGCCCACAATCTCTGCTGCAGTTGCCTGCTCTGTATCAAAATATTCATTTAAAAAAAGACTTGGAAAAGAAAGGAAAGAAAAATTGGCAAGCTTCTAGTTTATCAGTCAGTTCTCCAAAGCCCACTTACATAAAAGATCTAGATAACGCAAAAGAAGGGATCAACCTAGGATCACTTAGATGCAAGTTCTACAAATTGGGAGGTTGTGCCCTCACCAAACTTTCCTGTGAGGGTGGTGGGACCAAAAGAAGATTTTCTCTATGGAGACTTATATGGGTAATTATTATTGTTCTAGTAATCTAGAACCAAGTCATATAAGGTTGCAGAGGTCATAACTACCACTTTGGATTACACTGAGAGATAGGTCAGCAGCCATTGAAGCTGTTGCAGTAAAGAATTTGGGATCCCATGCAATTATGGCCAGTTAACAGACTAGTCACAGAATTGTGGACCCAAAGAATTTCCTGTTCAGAGGCAAATCCTGATGGCATGTATTTCCATAAATCAAAATGGAATGTAACTAAGATATGTACCATCATGGAGAGGTCAGACACCTCTAGGAATGGACACAGTCATTGCAGTGTGTAAGCATACTGTCAGCTACTATTGAAACCTGGGCCTCCATATTCAGGGCTGAATCCAGGAGTACAGATGAGCTGTGATCTTGAATTTCCAGGAGAAATGTAACTCAGTCTGACAGATTCACCCCCTATTCACTAATATTCCTTTAGACTGAACAGGATTCTTGTCTCAATGCAATTCCATTTGATCACCATCATACAGTTCTTGGCAAATGGAAAGCAGCTCTAGACTTCTTTTATGCTCAAGTTGGCACTATGGATATAATATTTTTGCTAATTTTTTTCTTGAAGGAAGCAATAAGCAATATTAGCAAGTTTATTCTCTTTGAGAGAAAGCCTTTAAAAACTGCACAATTTTCAATGACTATTCACAGTTCAGAACTTATTCTGTGCCACGTGGTTGTTTTGTGTCAGAAGTGGCTTTTTTTCCACAAAAAAACAAAAACACCAATCTGTTCAGCAGTATTATCTTCTGTACAGAAAGTATTGTTTCTTGAGCAGAAAATTCTGTTTGTGTTCCAACACTCCCCCCAAAAATGTAAACTTTTCATAGAATAAGTCCTGAGCAGCAGATTGCTATCAATTTAGGATTCTTCTCATCAGTATTTCTTCACAGTTAAAAATACAATTTAACCATTTTTCAAATATTTTTAAAGAGTCTTCTGATCCCTAGTTCACACCAAATTAACAACGACTCAAACAGAGCATGGTTGGACGATGGATGCGTCAGAGACAAAAGGACTTGAACATTTCCCAAGCAAGTCTCCAGTAACATAATTTCCTAGATTTCCCAAGCTCTTCAAAACACATCTCACATACACACTCCTGGGATGAAGAGCTGGTGGGGGAGAGGGAGAAAGCGCCAAACATTGGATCATTCCTGTAATGCATTGCTTCAACATACCTAGGATTGCACTAGGAATTGAAGAGTCTTGGTAAAACCATTCATTAAAGGCACCAGTCACAAAATGACAAGCAAGGAATTTGATTTTCTGATAGTTTACAGTGATTGGTAAATCTATTCCTCCTCTTCCCCATCAGATTTCTATTTGAAGACACCATCCTACACACACTTACCTGGCAGCAACCCCACTGAACTGAAAGGGACTCTTTTCAGAATATAACATGCACACGATTATGCTATAATTTTGACACTGCATCTACAATGTCACTTTTCCTCTGATATGGAATGCTGCTTCAGGAAGGTGTTAATGAGATATGTCACATCTAAAAATATAAAGCTAATGAAAATATCCCCCCCACACATAATAAATCTTTTCCTACAAACTCTTTTAAATACATTTCTGCAAACACCCACATGAAGTTGTACTCATTTTATTTACCATGGTAACCTGAAATACTAGATACTTATCACAACCTGCAAGTGACTATTCAAAACATTCTAGGGGTATTCAAAGATTCTTATGAAAGAAATTTGTAAGTCAGAATTATGTATTACATAGACATCTGATTCCATGAAACCACAACAATTTCATCTTCTCTTCAAGGGGAGGGGGGAACCAGCAGCTATACTGCATGTTTGTTTTCCCCTTCCTCTCAGTGACATATACACAAAGGGACAAACACACACACTCCTCAGACTGGTTTGCATTTTGACCTTTCTTTCAAAAGTCTCTTCTGTCCTTTTTCCACACTCATTTCTGGTCACTTTTTCTCCTACATTTTTAGCTGTTGGGGGAAAAGGATTCTATAATCCTGAGAATACTCACACTGGGTAGAAGGGAATGACTGCAAGATGAGCCTCATGAGGTATCTTTATCCTCCATTTCTACATTGCAATGTTTTGAAAGGACAAGCTGCACTGTTAAAAGTTACGTCAGAAATTGAAATGGTTCCACAGGATTGCTTCACAAAATTGCATGTGGTGGAAATTCAGAGTACACAGGTTAAAATACTTTGATACCAATGGTGGTTCATGGCTTGATCACTAATGAATCTACATGAGATTTTAGTCCAAGCTTTAAGATTCAGCACCTTGGATAACTCTTTTAAAGTTCAGACTAACATCTGAAGCCAATTCACTTTCCCAACATCAGAGCTACTAGCTACCACCATTAGAGATTAAAGAATCATATATAACTCATTCTCACAAATTACTATTATTGATTAACAATGAGCAAGATCCAAACAAAGTTAAGCTCTTTAAAGTCCCATTGATTTAAATGGGGCAAATGTAAGCAAGTACTTGACTCTTCCACCAAAATCAATGGATCTGCAAAAGAGTTTGCTTGATTGTACACTACATTTTTTTTCATTGAACATAGGCATTCTATCTAGTTAGTAGATATATTGTTCTTTCATTTGTGAACAGGAAAATTCCACCAACATACAGATTCACTACCAGCAGCAGTTACTGCTACAGAATAATAATAAGAAGAACAGTATCAGTTATTTTTCTTCAACTTGTTCCTTTCCACATCATTTTAATACACTTATATAATTGTATAATAATTATATACTGCATACAACAATGATATAAAAAAGACATTTACAAGATGCAATTCTATCGTCAAAGTAATAGCTTTGTATTAAACTACACATATATACAATCAAAACATTCAGACAACTTTACTCTAAAGGAGTGGAGGGAGACAAACTTGTGCAGCTGAATTTTTGTGTAATGTTTTTATGATGTTTTTATTGCAAGCTAATCGGCTCATGCTAGCTGAACTCATACACAAACGAGAATGTAGGTTAATGCCACAGTCTCCCCCCCCCCGAATTTGTGAAAAAAAAATCACATATCAAAAACATGCATACAAAAATGTATGCATACTGCAGAGAGAAGTGCACATAACAATATGCATACCACAGAGAAGCACATGTAAGACTTTGACTAAGGCAAAATAACCTCCAAGCTATACATAAGTTGAAGGTGGTATGTTAAAATGTTTCCATTTTGAGAAATGCATATGAAAATAATTTTGAGTTTTCGTGCAGACTTCAAAACAATTTGTGAGAAGGGTATGGAATGAATGAGTGAGAAACTGAGCAAAATTGCATTTGACATCTTTTTCTGTCTCTGCTTATAATCAGAATAGTAACAATCTAGAGGATTGCAAAGTATTCAAATATTTATGTGTGGATGTCATGTGGATGGGTAATAAGGACAGAAGTTCATTGCTCTCATAGGATCATTACTGTTGACATGTGTGCACCACATTTACATAATTCTTTCACAAACAGATTGTAAGTATTTATGAGAAAACACTTGAAATTTGATAATGACATCCTCAGAGCCTCAAATTACTTATTCCGGAGGACATTTTCGAAAGTCAGTTGGGCAGGTAACAGTTTTAATTCCTCACTTCTTATTCTGAAGTCCAATCATGCACTTACTAAATGACAATGCTACTTAGAATGTTGATTGCTTTTCCTTGCCTCCCATAACCATAAAATTTATCAGCCTCTTTTAGTACACTTCTAGGAGTTCTTGAGTGAAACATTAAGCTTATTATATACAAATGTCAGTAAACAGAAGCAGTACAAAAATAGAAATAAAGAGAATATCACCTACCCTACTGCAGTCAAGGGAAAGTTAAGAGGATTTGCTACATAGTTGTTATTTGGTGTGTGTGTGGGTGTGATGCATTTTTTTTCTTAAATGAAAGGAGGACAAGAAAAGGCATGGGTACATATAGGAGAGGAAACAAAATGAACAGAAAGTACTGTATAACAGAAAGAGAAGGAAATGATGAGTGGAATATGTTGTAGTTCTGTGAGGAAAGGCTGACCCGAGAATTATCACGGAATGTTGTGACGGTAAATATGCTGCAATAATGTAATGACAAAGAAAGAAAGAAGGAAAGAAAGAAGGAAAGAAAGAAGGAAAGAAAGAAAGGGAGCATAGTAGTGAATTTTAGAAATAACTTCCTTTTTATCCTGCCTTAAAAACTTTCAAGCCTTTTGGTCTGAAACATGTGCAAGAAATCTCAGAAACTAAAGAAATGAGTAATAGAGGAATCATATGCACAGCTACTCAAAAATAAGTCCCATTGAGTTTAGCAGAAGATTCTTTACTATTGTATATCAAAGTGTAGCATTATAATTTCTTTCAACATAGGCCAAAATACTACCCTGCATAGGTCCTTCCCCTGCTCTCGCTTCAAGCCAAGAAAAACAAAATAAATTCTTCAAAAATACCAAAAATGGAATAATAAATTCTGATTAAATAATTAAGGATACCCAGTTATTTGTTAAGAATGTTATACATTACTAATTTCATTGTGAAAGGATGCAAGGAATAATTTTAGCAATATTCTTTCTACACTATTTGCCCTTTGGAACTTATTCTGTGCAACATTAACACTTTCTTTCTCTCTCTTTCTTTGTTTTTTTACCCCCAAAAGAAAAAACATCTTCCTTCAAAGAAAATGAAGTTTCCTGCACCAACAATGAGCGTAGTTTTTGTGCAGAAAAGTCTCAAACAATGAAGATTTTTGTGAGGTCATTATTCTCTGCATCACGATTCACTGAACCCTGACCATTTTTCAAATATTTTAAAATATTCTTTCCATTTCTGTTGACTACCTGGACTTAACTTTCCATTAAATGTATTCCAAGGTTTAGTGGTGGAGACGAACATTATTAATTACTAATACCTTTTTTTAAAAAAATTCTATAGACCATGAATGCATAGTGTAAGTGCATGTGTGTGTACAAGTGCTCTTGATAAAGTACCACAGGACTTGCCCTCATACAGTCAGCACTTGTATCTGAGCTGTTTGTTGGCAATGTCATTGCAACTATGGAAATGTAAACGCCCATTCACAGGCCATTTCCACACAGGCTAATAGAAACGGTGCAGAGCGTCCTCCAGGGAGGACGTCTGTACCTGGGAGCAGACTGGGTCGGACCTACTTAACATAGATCTGCACCTCAGCCTGCTCCGGAATGACCCAAATTGGTTGTCAAGTGTGCTTTTGAAAGACAGTTTAAAACAGGTCTTTCAAAAGGACGGAGTGCGGCATTCCATGCCCGCTCTCTGGTGCAGATTTGCAGGCTCGCACCAGTGTGAGCCTGCGATCTGCCAGGGGTGGGCTTTAGGCTGGTGAGCTTTAGTGGTTGGTCGAGACCCTCAACCAACTGGAAGCTGCCATTTTCATCCCCGGAGTAGTGAGGAGCAACGAGCATGCACTGCTCTGGAGCAGCGTGGACCGGACCGGGGAGCCAAGAAGTCTGGTAAGTAGCGGCACGGGGCGATTCCCTCGCCCCATGCAGAAATGGCCACACTTAGGCCATTTCTGTACTACACTGTTATAGTGCTATTACTCTACTTTCAACATCCTATGGAATCCTGGAGTTTGCACTTTAGGGAGAGGCATTTAGATTTCTCAGCCAGAGAGCTCTTTGGCCTCAATAAATTACAAAGTTCAGAATTCCACAACATGTTGAAAGTGGAATAATCACACTATAACAGTGTAGTGCAGAAATGACTTAAGACCTAAGTTCTCTACTAATTTATTGAGCAATGTTACCTGGGATGGGGTAAAAAAGGTGGATTTAATCAGCATTAGGTTAAACACTCATTTCATATATAACTATCAGTTTTGACTTACATTTTCTTCTTTCAGAGTCCTCATAGAGGAAAGTCATTCAAAGTATACCCAGAGCTTAGAACAGTCAATTTTGTGGTCTTCAGATCCCCAAATCCCTCAGCCAGCATGGCCACACTCATTTGGCAAGCCTGGGATTTATAGTCCAAAAAGGTAACTTTTCCCAGCCTCTATATTTGGATTGATTTTAGAAGGCTTTTTTACATATTTCCTCTTTAGAAACAGTACATGTATGAATTGGGGGCCTAGTTCCAATATAGCCATAATTTGCTAGATATTTTGTCCATCATGACAAAGTTCCATACATTGTCTGACCACTTCTTCTTAGGCCCATGCCTAGGATACATCGACTATGAAACTATTTGAGGTTTGCCTGCTCTTGAAATAAAAGGCCTGTTATTTCACATTGAATAAAAGTAATATTATCTTTCCCAAGTAACCAAACATAAAAGTAAACAGCTTCAGGGGAACTGTGAACCCTTTATGGACCTTGCTTATCTAAGTATGCCTACTCAATATCCAGCTGCCTATGGCCATGGCAAACAAATATGTAAATAATGTTACTATGTTACTATGTTGTCATATGTCAACACTGCCAGTTGTTTGAGAATATTTCTTTATGTTACTATGCTTTTTTGTTTGGCCATAACATCATCTGGCTATTGATTTAGAAGTGATTTTCTTCATATTGGTATAATGATAGGTGTGAAACAGAAATAATTGTTTATGTCATAATCAATGATCTTTTTTTCCTCACAACTGATACCACAACTCAGAATTCACCTAGATCATAACGGATACTTTCAAGTTGTTCAAGATTAGAAACAAATAGAATAACTAAATTGGATCTTTCTCCTCTTCAGTTCCAACTAGTGCTTGTATTGATTATTTTGGTTGGCTTGTATAATGCAACCTATCACACCAGCCTTTCCACTGCTTTGCCATAAAGTGTATAAGGAATGACTGATATACCATGTCATGGAGAAAATTACAGGGTCTGGATGGAGATTTTACAAAAAAGATAACATGCACATTATAAGGACCAGGGAGATAACACTTAGATGTTTGGCTTTGAGATGCTGAATGGCTTTTTTAAAATTTATTTTTATTATACATTAATAAAATTAAAAATTACAATAAAACATTATAATTATACTCAATGTGCTTCTTTACAATATACTTGGACACCTTTATCTTAATTAGGTTGATAGCATAACATTTACATATAATTATCGGCTATATCATTCCCATAGTTTTGTTTGGTGTCTCAATGTCATCCATCATAATTTTTTTTTAATATTCATTTTTTCACTCCCTTCCTCCCTTTTTGTTGGATTATTTTTCCCTCTTATTTCAACTTACAATTTCTTTTAATTCAACTCTTTTTCCCTATATTTTTGACTTTCTGTCTCTTCTAAAACTTGTATTTCTAGTCTAAAATTTCAACTGAAATCTTAATCATTTTATTCTATAAGATCATTTTAATACTGTTAGGGCTTTGAACATATATATGGGCACTTCTCTTCTTTTCTAAACATTTTTGCTTATCTTTAATCTTTTGTTATTTTATCAGTATTACATTTCTGTACTTTCTTCCAAGAAATTTCATTACCGGTTCCCATTCTTTACTATTTTCTCCCTTCTTTCCACACTGCAATATGAAAATTGAAAAGGAACTGCACAATATGAAAATATCCTGTGCTTTGCAGAAATATTCACCCTCCTCCATGTGTATGTATGTCTGTGTGTTGCAACTTGGAACTGGTGTGCATTTAATTGGCATTACCTTTTGTACAGAAGACATCCAGTGCTGTAAAGGTACCAAATAGTTTTGCTGTGGCACAAAAACTAGGTAGATATAATCAAACTAGCCTGTGTTGATGGCTTAGGGGTTCACCCACCACCCTAGTATCGATACTGGGTAGAAGCAACTTTGAAAACAAATACAGGCTTGCCTGTTTACGGGCAAGTGTATCCTGGAATTTTTGCCCTTTCAAAATCTCTCTCTCTCTCTCTCTCTCTTGCTCTCTGTCTCCCAGATTGGATAATGACCACTGACAAGCAGCAGTTTTCAACTGTTGATAAGCTTTCTCAATTGGATTGAGGGCCATGCTTTGACTGACCATTCTAAGACATTCAAATCAGTGTTGTTTGCTTGTATAGGCTCACAACGTGGGCTTGTGGATTACAATGGTAAACTTCGATTCCAGTCCAAGGTCCTCTACAGTCTGAAAGAATTTTTTTCTAGAATTGCACTGCATTTGGCTTCATCCATTATATCCTCTTTCCTGACCAGTTTCCCAGACCATGATGAGGAAAGGCATCCCAGCAACATACCACTCCCACGCACACCATTCAGCATCTGGATTATCATCAAAGTTATGTGCACCGTTGCTTTGTGTCACACAGAGCATTTTGTGAGAATACCAAAAAAGTTCAGTTTTGGTCTCAACAACAACAAAAAAGAACATTTTCTCACAAGCTTGCTGTGTATCCCCCACTTTTCTGCAACTTTTTTTTTTTGGGGGGTATCTTTTTCTTTTAGCTATGGTTTTCCTCTCACCACTCTTCCATGAAGCCCAGATTGTTTGCTGCTCAAACATTGCTACAGTAACACTACTTTTTGTTACATTTTTTTTACTGCTTCGGTCTTAAAGTACATGCATGGCAACTATACCTAATCTCTTTGTGTTAGTATGTTGTTGTTCTGTGTCTCCAAGTCATCTCCTATGTATGTACATATGTATGGGGTCTTTTTGTCAAGGTTTGTTCAGAAGGGGATTGCCTTTGCCTTCCCCTGAGGCTGAGAAACTGTGATTTGCCTAAGGTCACCTGGTAGGCTCCCATGGTAGACTGGGGATTTGAATTCTTGTCTCCAGAGTTGTAGTCCAATGCTCAAACTACTATATTACCAGAGGCCCTTTCTGCACCTTACCTCCTTCCAGTGCTGGGGTGTGGGGATCATGCAAGCAGCCTCTGGCAAGAGGTTCTTGCGTCCAGGGTCCTTCGGCTCTGCACAAGCTGTCTGCTCGAGCTAGAGCCCTGCCTCTTCCTTCCACAGTGTAGCCTGAGACCTTCCCATGCTGCGCTGGGGCAGGAAGCACGACCGGTGCAGCTCCAGAGGCTCCGCACACCAGCTAAGTGCGTGCAGGGCCCGGAAGCAATGTGCGATCGTGCACAATTTTCGGCTTCTAGCCAAAAATGAAAAGGTGCACACTCAGCGCCTGGTGGCCTCTGGAGCATCGCACAATTGTGAGTGCATCATGCAGATTGCTCCCCACAATCGTGTGATGCTCCAGGTGCCCTTTCTCATGGAAAATACTGTGTGAAAAGGGCCTGACTCTCTTTTGCTAGGTGGACAATTGTCTAGGATATGGATTCATACTTTTTCCCAAAAAAATAGACTTTAGCACCTCACCAAAGCAAGCAGAATGCTAGTGGCCATTTCACCACCTTTTCAGATTTTTATCCCATTTTTCACCTTTTTGCAGATCTCCACAAAATCATATAGGGTAAAGGAAGGCCTCAATGGGCTCTCAAATATGACAAAATGGCTAATAGCATTCTCCAAGTGCTTGGTAATGGTATTGTTGTTTTGGCACAAAAAGAACAACAGCTCCCCAGTTTTAGAAAAGTATAAGATGTGTTTCCCTTTAGGATTACAAAATAAGGACACACGTGTAACCCATGGGTCATACTTTGTTCACCATTGGACTCCTGTAGCATGACTTAGTGAGAGATCTTATGACATGACTATTCATGAGAAGTCTTCAGGATGAATTTGGACTTTAAAATAAAGAAGCATTTGTTTTAATCCCTCAATTTATTTTTTTAAAAAAATGAAACAGCAAAGAAGGAGGATTTATTGTTTTCTGAAGGGGATAATTCAAGAGCGAGCAGGCAGAAGTATTTATTTGCCTGCTGATGACCCTAATGAAATGGCATCATTTTAGTGCATTGATCTTTATGATAAAGTATTGTATGATGTGATGTTGTTACAATTCATTTTTAATAAGCATGATTTATGTGAAAGACAATGAAGTCCTTACTTACTGTGAAATATTTTAAAGAATGAGTTTATATCTTTCATTTGTTTATAATGTTAATTTTCTGTCCTCCAAACTATAAGCTGTTCTTTGCTCAGTTCTTTATGCATATTTTTCTGCATTTGAACATATTGGAATATTGTGTCAGTGTCTTTCATGTGTCTCACATAGATACCAAGGTCAATAGGCCAGGTGTGATCTAGACTGAATCTTACTTTGAAGAGACCTACTAGAATACATGGGACTTAAGCATGGAATCAAAGAATTGGACAGGACCTTTGAAACCATTAAGTCTAACACCCTAGTGATTTCAGCAGTTGCAATGTAGGAAGTAACTACAGCATCCCTGATAGATGATAGTACAGAGCCCGTTTAGATTATTTTTGAAATGAAGAACCCACTATACTTAGCAACTTGGTCCTAACATGTAGCCAAATTCACTTTCCTATGATTTATTCCGTTTGGTTCTAGCCCTCTTCATTGGAGCAAGTTTTTTAGAGTAAAGATTTTTCTCCCTTTTCCAAAGTCTCTCAGAGCAGTTGTCAGTGTTATTTAAAACATACAAATGAAAACACACACACACACACACACACACACACACGACAGTAAAATTGCCTGTATTTAAGAGCATAAGCATCAGAAGTATCAAGTAAACCACACAGGACTGCATGATTTAAGAGAACTGTAAGACATTACACTTCAGTCTAATCAAATGTAAGGTCCTTTTTGCATCTTACTTGGTGTCACTGGCATCACACGGGGATTGCATGAAAAGCCTCTTGTGAAAGGAAATCACATCCCCTGCACTTCCCTCCACACCTACTCCATGCTGGATGGAAGGAAGCACAATAGCAACACCCCTTCCTTCTGCAGTGCAGCCAGGTACTTTCCCAGGCTGTACTGAGGGAGGAAGCATGGCTGAAGTTCTGCACGCCAGGTAAGTGTGGGAGGGACATGGGATGAATGCGCAATCACACATCATTTTCGGCAAAGAGTTGAAAATGATATGATGCACAATTGCTGTGGGAGTGACCCGTGATCGCAAGAACATCATGTGGAACTGTCCTCGTGATTCCGCATCACTCCCATGGCTATTTTGCATTCAAAGTTGCATGCAAAAAGGGCCTAAGTCTTTTAGTGTTCCATGGGTTTTTATCCCAGTTAAATATATATGAAATTGGTGTTTTTGTATGCCTTCAAGTCAACAACAACTTATGACAACCTTTTCATAGTTCTTTCTTGGTATGATGTACTCTGAACAGGACTACTGTTACCTTCCTTTGAAGAAGAAAGTGTGTCACACAGTGGTTTCCATTATGGGACTTGAACCTACTCCAGCACTCAAATCACTGTTCCTTGTTGACTCTATGTAGGATTGCAGATAAGTGTACACAAGAAAATTATAATCTGATGCCAGATCATATACACAATTACTGTAGCACAGCTATATGCCAACATAGTTATTTTGAATTCCAGAATTGCACAACCAATTGTGCAACAGCCACTAACACCTTTATAGCAGTCAATTAGCTCCCCAATGACAAAGTCATATGTGAGAGCTCTACAAGTGTTGTTAGAATGATTGGCTGCACTAGAGACTGCATTTGTATAAAAAATTTGTATAAGAAGGTGAAAGTCTTTTCGCATCTACTTTGAAACTAGTGTAGTTTTCCCACAGAATCCCAGTCCAGATGTCTAGGCAAGGGAGGGGGCAAAGGAGAGATCACTTGGCACCAGAATGGACAAGACACTTAGATATATGGAGAAATGTCTGGAGATATGTGGGCATAACCAAGATGGCACCACATGAAAGGCTCCTGTCCTGCTTAATTCTCATCCCATCTTTGAATGTGGACAATATTTGGTGGTGATAGGAGCCTTTGGTGGTCAAAGTTTCCAAGAGTAATATCAATGTTCGTAAAAGATCACAAGGAAAAATATGGATTTTATCTTTTAAATATTATCTTGATAGAACAATTTCATCCTGAGTGTTCTTATTTAAGCATTGAACAAAAATTACTCAGTTTTTATTCTCTTCTTACTGATTAAATAAGCTATGATTTTTCTAATTAGCTCTTTGTCCCTTCAATTTGTCACAAAATAAAAAAAAATGCAGGATAATTCTTGGTAACCTGCTGTGCTGACAAACAGCTGACTTGATTTCAAAGGGGTTGATGAGGCTTCGATGGCTTCCCAGCAGCCATCGTGGCACATCACAGAGTTGAAGTGGTAAGTGAAAAATGACTTCTGGGAGAATATTACGGGGAAAGCCAGGAAAGAAATAACAATCCGCTTTTCAGCAAAAGACATATTTTGTCCAGCACACTAAAATGAACAACTTGTTGAGGTGAGAACATTTCTAGAGTGAGGACAGGGTTCTCAAGCTCTCGGTTTTTGTAGCATCTTGCTGTATTTACTCTGATGTCATCTGGACTGTTACAAAGGAGATGTGACCACCTTTAGAATAACTTTGAGTGTTATATTTGGTTTTTAATGGGTGGCAGGTGGGCTCTACCTGCAATTGCACACATACTTCTCCAGATATTTGGGGTGGGGTAGATTCAACCTCATCCCCATCTTGACTATTTTGAGCAAGACTTCTGGGATGGAGGGAAGTTTGCATTCTCTTCCCCACCCCAGAAATTCCAAGGGACAGAGGCCTTAACCTCTCCCTAGTCTTGTGATGTTGTGTAGAATCACTGACTTGAGGTTTGTTTAAAACTCCTTTTCCATCCAGTGATCTTCAGCATGGTCACTAGAAGAGGGTTACATTTTAACATCATCCCAGCCGCTCAATAATGAACATCCTTGTTTCCCAGCTGCTGTCAGTAACAAGAAAATGGCAAACTCAATAAAGAAAATAGGATATACTATATGCCTCAAGTTGCAAGCAGGGATTAGACATCCACCAGCCTGCTAGACTACTAGTTGGGCTCAATTTGCAACTTAAATCAACTAATTCATTAGTTATTTTTCCATAATAGACAAATAAGATTCATTTCTAAAACATGTATGATCAAAAGATAATAAATCAATTTTTGAAAGTTTTGTAATTTATAGGCACATTGGTAGTATTAACAACAATATCTAAATGGAACATCAGGATTCAGTGGCATTACAATGCAAGGTGGGAAGAGTTGCTTTGTTCATGACCCATGGCCTGCAAGCTTCCCAGAGGGATTTTTGTTGTTGTTGTTTTGGATTTTGAAAGGATTTTGATGCATATGTGATAGGATCAGTGAGAGGGAAAAAAGTCACATAGCTAGCTCCTGGTGGTTTCCCCTCTGTATTATTCTATGTATGTAGGGCTTTTTGTTGTCTTCGTACCTGTTGAAGTCACTGCTTTCTTCTTCAAAGAAAATCTCAGTCATGCTGTTACCTCTGTCTGAGATGGGGGCAGCCATGTGGACTTCATTCCCAGTAATAATGAATTCTCGCCACCTTTGGGAGCTCTTGTGACTAAATACAGATTAACTGATCTTTGTTTCTTTATATAGTAAGTTTTCCCTTTTACATTACTATGAGCATCTAGGATAATTACTCCTGTTTTTTACAACAGGCTCATGTTAGTTGCCTACTGCACTATACTTGTATAAAAGCAAATATTCTTACAAAAACACACCAGACTAGAGGGATCTTTCATGTCATTTTAAGTAATTTCTTGTTTTTCACACAATTTTTTTTTCTGATCTAATATGTTCATTAGAACCTCTCTCTTCTTCTCACAGTCATTTCCACATGTAGCACAGAGAAACAGTGTGCGTTCTTTTGACAATGCTCCTGAAAGTGCTGTTTCCATAACAATCTTGTACTCCCTGGGTGTCAAGGGAGATATTATGTGGATCCACAGGAGGGAAGATTATTGAGCAGAAGAATGGAACAAAGCACAGAAGCAACCAGTAGAATATCTTCAATGTATAGATATAGATAACAGTGGCTGCAGCTGTAGTTTGATTGCATTTCCTACATACATTATTTTCTTTTAACTGTCCATATAAATGTTGATCATTTAGACATTAGGAAAGTGAAAAGGATAGGGGACAGTTTCTGCATTAAAACTGGGCTGAAATATTATTAACATTCCCTGCAAAACAACTTCCCCACACAGAACTTCAACACAGGCTTTGTCCATGTTCACAGTTACCCCAAGGTTGTAGTTGATGAACATGGAGGGATGTACTTTAACCCAAAGTTCTGAATTGTTTCGGTCCAGTTTACCAAAAAGGCCATCACCTTCCATATGAGACTGATCGAAAGCAGTTTGTGCATGCTTCACCTTTCTTGCAGGCATGGTTTGCAGGAAAATGAGGTTACCCAGCCCAAATGATGGAAATTTCTGCCACTGGAGATCCATCTGAGACTCAAATGAATTTTCACTGTCTCTAAAGACCCATTTATTCTGACAATTACTTGCAAAATTGTTGGTCTGATTGTATGAAGTCCATCTGCCATTCTACAAGCTTTTATACAATTTGATTTCTGTTTTAATTTTATTCAAGTTTTTCCCCATATTACAAATAAAACATGCATTTTAGAATGGAAATTCAGATTACACAGTCATCCCTCCACATTCACTAGGGTTAGGGGCACAGGACCCCTGTGAAAGTGGAAAAACCATGAATAACTCTAGGCCCTCCCAAAGCATACTTAACACACAAAAAAAGTATGATCACCATATTCAACCCGCTGTGGATTCCTTTGAGGTCCCAGGGTTCCTTCACAAGGCAGAAGTGGCTGGCTGGTGCAGCTTACTGCCACTTCCACTGCCCCACATCATTTTTAATAGGACTTACAAGTCTCGTTCACAGTTTCTCAGTCTCATGAGGCTTGCAGTCCCTATCAAAAATAGCATAGGTAAGCAGCAGAGGTGGCAGCAAATAATCCGTGAATAATCAAATTTGCAAAAGTGAAACCCACAAATGTGGAGGGCTGACTATATATTCCCTAGTATAAATAAAGAATCTTGGCTACCACTCTGTAAAAGAATCTATAAGCTATTATTTTAAACTTACAAATCTGATGAAAGTGGAGAACATTGACTGAAAGAATAATAGTGTAAGTCAATCTTCATAACAGATCTGAGATTTAAATTATGAACCTCTCATTCATAGAAGATAGGACCAAATTAACTTTTGTCAACTGTACATGATAGCAAACTTCCAGGAACATCTCAGATCCATGTGAGTTGTAGGAATCCTCCCAAAGTGCGCTTGGAACTGGTGTTCTTTACAAGCTGCAAAAGAACCCATAATGTCATTGCCTGAGGCTAATCTTTTACATGATGTGCAATGTTTTGGCAAGTGTATCTTGTTGTTGTGCTCCCATCAAACCTTTGTAATGCTTTGAAAATTGTTTTGGACACTAATGCCATCATGTCACAGTGAGTGAAACTGGGCTTGCCCAAATTCTGTCTTATGCAGAACTATTCAATGTTGAAAGCTCTGTCATTGTTGCTTTACAAGCTGCGCACACGAAACAAGTTCACTGAGTACCCTTATTTACTGTTTTGGTTTTCTACTGATACGATTTGACAGGAGTTGTTGTGGTTCTTATCCAATGGGGTTAATTGCCCTTCCTTAGTTTCTGCTATTTCTGTTATGTATGCTATAGTACAATGCAGTACAATGCTATGCCTGTTTACTCAAAATTGTATGTCAACTCAGTTCGGTGGACTTTAATTTCAAGTAAGTGCGCATCACAAACCTTATGTTATGAACTTTTGTGAGAATAAAAGCATATCTATGACTTTGAAAATGACATTTCAAGGAGCAACATACTCGGACATAATGGTTTTGTGCATATCTGTGGACCTTTCCTCACTTACAACTGTTACAGTGCCATTATTCCAATTTCAACCTCCTGTGGAATTCTGGGATTTGTAGTTTACTGAGGCCAAAGAACTCTCTGGCTGAGAATTCTAAAAGCACCTCCCTAAACTGCAAACCCCATGATTCCATAGGATGTTGAAAGTGTAGTGCAGAAAGGCCCTATAATAGGTCTACCATATTCAAAAAACTTTTGAAAAGATGGTATCTATTTTTGGTTTTTGATGTGTTCTTCTTTGTGGCTGATCCTGAACTGCCATCTTTTTTACAGTTATTTTCATACAGATTCTAAAACAAAGATTCATAGCCACTTGGCTATTGTGTTAGTGAATTCATAGTGAAGTAAGGCCCAGTTTTGTTAAGCCTATATCTTTCATTATTGACATCAAATTATTGTTACTCACTCTAACTGTAAAGAAAGATGAATGACCTTTAGAATAAACACAGAACAGAATCTGAATGTGAAACTAGTTCTGCACAACCAAGAAGATTTGCCTCTTTTGTTTCTTGGATTTTTATTTTTATTTTCAAGCGCAGATAGCAGAAAGTAGGTCTTCTCACCCTCACAAATGCATCACTTATCACATTTTTGAAAATATACTATGCATCTTCTTTTTCAAATAACATACAGCACAGACTCATTGTCTAGAAATGACATAGTTAATAATGTAAATAATTGTGCTGGAAATGTGTACCACTCTGGGGAATTTTAAAGGGCCAGATTTATTCTATTAAATAATTAAATAGAAGGCGTATTGCCATGGTTGTTTTTATGAAGAAAAATAAACAGTTCAATTGGGAGAAATGTTTCATGTCTCCTCCTATACTTCTCTTCTCTGAAGAGTAATCTTTACATCAGTTTGCAGATCATTTATCTAAGGGATTTTTTTAACAAAATAAAAAGAAAATAAGGTGTTATTTGCCAGCACAATTTATCTGTGTATTGAGTTAACTGTTTGGAAATAAGATTAAATTTTTTGTTGGCACTATATTTAATTGATTGAAACTTGCTTGGATGCAAAGAAATATATTTGTAGATGCTTTCACAAGACTCACTTAGTTGAAAAGCCAGACACTGATGATGAGAAATAGGGTTGTAGCCTGGAGATTCCTCCAATCATTTTAAATATACCATTCAGTTGGAAAGAAAAGTACCAATATTTCTTCACTGAACAGATACAAAGGCATGAAGATTGTTATGTTGACTCAACCCATAAGTCCATCTAGACCCATGGTTCATATGTATCGATGGTCAGCAAGTCTCCACAATATCAGCCCGAATTCTTTCCCAGATGTTCTAGAAAATGTCAAAGATTGAAGATGCGACATTCTTCAAGCGAACAAGGTTTTCTGTAGTTGATTTAGGGCCTTATATTAATGCGTAATTATCAGGTCAACTTTGTTTTCTCTGCTGTGACATCCTAATCTCATTCTAGTGACAGGTAATGTTCTGAAGTTTGCTTTCATATAATGCCTTGTAACTCACCATGAACTATCATAATTCGTTCTTTGCTGTTTGCTATGTGGCAGCCTTTGCTGTAGGCTGCCACATAATGCATGTAGTCCTTGCTGTCTGATGCCAAGTAAAAGGTGCTGGAAATAGGATGATGGGAACTGAATGAAAAACTACTGTTTTAGGATTGAGGGTATGTTGCTTTAATGAACATTGACAAGGAAGAGGACAAAAGGAGTAGTTTTAATTAGCTGGCAAATAAGGGCCTCATATATGCAAATATGTAATGTCACTGCCTACAAGACACTGTAATTCCAATAGGGGTTTTAAACTTGACAATGGTCAGAATGTGTGACTGTTACTCCACTGTTCTTGAATAAAACTTTGTAAATTTCTAAGCCTATTTTCTGAAACTAGAGTTATCCTGTACATGACAGTAACCAACCAGTCCCCTAACACACTGAAACTTTTCTTTTTATGGTGGTGGGACTGTGTGTTGCTATGAGGCCAGAGGTTGTGCTAATGGTAGTACTGGTGCTTGTTCGAGTTTCCCACCTTAGATAGGATTTTGATTAAGGCAGACTAAATGTGCCAAACAGCTACTCGTTGGCTTCAGTAGTGGAGGCTGACATTGGTGTGGAGGACCTCTCAGAGGTAATGGTAGTGACACTATAGCTAACTGTAAAGGAGCTAGTACTGGACAGAAGATGGCAATGTTAAAACACTCTTGAAGCCTTTTAGCTTATTCATGTTATTACGAGAAAATCCAAAATGAAATAAGAAGCGATGCCAGAGGTTGAGACTCCCAGTTTGGAAGGCACTCAACCAGCTTTTGGGAAGAACAGGTTCTAGAACAGGTTTTGGGAAGTCCAGGAGAAAATTGATCACACAACGAAACAGGACATGTTGATAATCATGGGCAGTGGGGATGCAAAAGTAGGAAACAGAACAGAACCAAACATTGTAGGAGAACTTGGCCTAGGATCAAGAAGTGAAGCAGGACAGTGATTTACTGGATTTTGGGAGGCCAGTAATTTGTTTGTTACAAACATATTCTGCAAGCAGCCTAAGAGATGACTATACATGCAGACATCACCAGACAGCCAGCATGGAAATCAAATAGACTATATAGCTGGAAACAGAAGATGAAGAAGCTCCCTTCTATCTGCAAGAAAACAAAACCAGGATTAGATTGTGGCACAGACCATTAACTGCTAATATCAACAATTACAGTAAAGTTAAAGAAGTGCACTAAGACCATTATCATGCCAAAATTCAACCTGATGAACATTGCTGTAGAATTTAAAGACCATATAAACTACAGATTTGCTCTACTAAGCCTAATTGACAAAGAACCAGAAGAAGTGCAGACTGAAACCAGGGAAATTTCTCAGGGAAAAGAAAATACAGAACTAACTATATCCCTTCCCCTCCTCAAAAAGAAAAGCCTCAGTGGATGACAGATGAAGTTCTTCAAATGGTTAAGAACAGATAAGGATTCCTTGGGCCACGACTGAGAATTTCAGTGCTAATTGTGCATAATGTAGTCCTAAGACAAATGCTGCAGAACCCTTGTGAAAGTGACAAACTCTTCTCCTCCACCTTTGCAACAAGTGCAGAGAAGTATCTTCACTGCAGTGGGAAAAATAGGAAGGATTTTCAAATGCAGATCATAGTCAATTACATTGCTAATTGCAGCCATCTGTCAATTACACCTGTATACACCAAAGATTTTTTTTTTCAGAAACTACTTGCCAGTTTCAAGGAAGTTCTTCATAACCTTTGCTCCCAATTCTCAACATCTTTGCATGATGTCACATTCAAAATGTATCTGTTTTTCCTATTCTCTCATCAACACCAACATGAGCTTGTACTAGGGCTGATGTAATCATTCTTCCTAACCTAATGTACTAACATTTTGGTATGGAGAACAGTAAACTTGCTCGAAAACCTTTGAGGGGGCAGACAATTGAATGAGAGATATTTAGTAAGTTTACTCTAAATACAAACTGTTCCATGAGGTTTTTAAAATGTGGTCCTTGATTTTTTAAAACTTTACTGAGATCAGAGCTACTCTAAGTGAGAAGGAAGCATGGGTGCCACTGCATCCATGGACTGGAGTCTCTGGAAAAAGTAAACATGTTGTAACAAATAAAATGTTAATACATTATGTAATATGATGCCACTCGAACAGCCCCAGCTCATTCCTACCAAATCTTTGGAGTTTGTAATTTGGTGAAGGAAGTACTTATGATTTTCTGCTAGAGATTTCCAGTTCCCCTGAACTACAGCATTAGACAATATTCTGTGTAGAGTAATTTATTTATTTTCAATATTTACATTCCATATAATAAAATGAAATCTTTTAATAGTTTAACGCAAATGTAAAATCTGATTTAAAATGCATAAATAAAAGCAATTCATTTAAAAATATAAATTGAAATCAGTGTCAGAGGCCTTACAAGTCAGAAAAAGGTCAGCATAAACAGATCAGTTATTGAAGAAGTAGACCCTTTTCACACCTTACCTTTTCGCAGTGCTGGGGTGCAGGGCTCAAGTGAGCAGCCTCCAGTGAAAGGTTCTCGCATGCTGGTTCCCTCAGCTCCGCAGCTGTCGCCTGCTCGAGCAAGAGCCTCACCTCTTCCTTTGGCAGGGACCTTCCCAGGCTGCACTGGACAGGAAGCCTGACCAGCACAGCTCCCGAGGCTCCACATGCAAGGTAAGTGCGCGCAGGGCCCTGGAGCGATGCGTGACCGTGCACCATTTTCAGCTTAAAGCTGAAAATGAAAAAGTGCACGAGCGGTCCCTGCCAGGCCCTGGAGTGTCAGGCAAATGTGAGTGTGCCGGGTGGACCGCTCCTCACATATGCGCGATGCTCAAAGGGCCCTTTCACATCGAAAATGCCATGCGAAAAGGGGCCGTAGACATGATCATTCACAGCTTTCACATTTCTATTAAATACAACCCCTAAAATGATCAAAGTCTAATTAATAAGCCTTTGTTCAGAGGAAAGGTACTTGGATTGGAGCATTAATGTGATGAACCAGCATAGTGTTGTGGTTTCAAGCACGACTATGACACTTGAGTCCGTGGTTCAAATCACCACTCAACCATGGAAACCCATTGGATGACCTTGAACAAGGCACACTTCTTCACCCCAGAAGAAGGCAAAATCAAAGGTCATCTGACTAAACCTTGCCAAGAGAATTCTGTGATAGGTTTGTGTTAGGGCCACCATAAGTTAGAATTGTCCTGAAGACACAATGCAACAACAGCAACATTGAAATGTATTGCTTCTCCCTACCCCTGATTTCCTTCAGAAATCTCAAATGTAGAATACAGATAATCCATTTTCTTCAGAAATAGCTTTTGCCTCAAATGTGTTTTAGCGGCATTACTAATTGAATTCCTGGAATGAAAGTTTGCAGGAAGTCTCCCTCAGCCTGCAGAAAAGAACGATTGGAATAAATATGAGGTTGCAGTGAACTAAAGTGCTGAATTCTGAAGTCACTTTGGTTTGTTTGCAAAGTTTATCATGAAGAGACTTGGGCTCAATCCAAGCTAAAATATTGGTAATAAATCCAGGTACAGAAGAATAAAGAGTCCCTGAACATTTGCTTCTGGTGTATTTTGTACTACCAAAGTATTTCCAAAGGTGCATATTTTCCAGCTATCTAATGCCTGGCAAATTCTGTGGGAGCTTTATGTACTAGATGGCATTTGTACATAAAAAGAAGGAACAGAAGATTATTCCAGAAGAGAACAAAAATAATTTTGCAATTAGAAAAAATTGGCAAGCATTTCAGACCACACTAGCTGAACATGAAGAGGAGGAGCATGAGTAATAAGAGCAAGAGAAGAGCCAACTGGTTGCTGATGTTGTTTAAGGGCCATTTCATGCAATATATATAGAGTGGGGGGAGGGAGAGAGGGAGGGAACAGCAAGGGCATAGAGAGCAGGCAACAAAGTAGAGAAGTGTTTCACATCCAGAATTTAATTCACATAAATCTGTACATATGTGCAAACATGCATTTCTTGCATTGACAGTTCACATTTTAAAGTATGCATTCTGTTGTCTAGTAGGGATTATAGAATCATAGAGCTGGAAAGGATCACAAAGGTGCAGTTGTCATCACCACCACCACCACCACCATCATCTCAACCTTTTGTATAATCACTTTTCTTGACCTATGAAACTATTGCTTCACATTCTAGTCTCTGGAGCAAAAGAAATCAAGGTGGCTGTCTTCCATGTGACATCCTTTCAGAATTTTAAACATAGCCATGTTTATAGCCTTACAGTCTTCTTTTCTCCAAGCTAAGCATACCTACTTTTCTAAGTCATTTCTCATAACACTTCATTTCAAAATGTTTGATCATGTTGGTTGTCCTTTTCTGAAAATGTTCCAGCTTCTCAATATTCTTCATGAATGTAATAATACATTGGGTGTAAATAATTTTTTTTCCCTCGTACTATCTGAGAATTTCAACAAGATATACAGCTGAAAAAAATGGTCAACTTCTGTGAGATTTTTCACTTTTCTGGACTCTTCTTTTCTTCTTTTCCTTCCCTTCCCTCCCTCCCTGTTTTTGAGACAATCTGTTTTTCTCCAAAACTTGAGTTCAGAGCAAAAAAGGGCTGAGGGCTTAATACATAAAACTATTTTTTGAATAGATATGAGTGTGTTTTGCAAAATAAATAAATAAGCTAAGAATCATTGCTTTCTTTAAAAAAAGTAAATTTGTCCATTTTTGCATATAATGATTTTGCAGAAATATCTCCTGAAATATGAAAGATCATCAAAAATGTCCAAATATCTTTTAACTTTTGGAATTATTATTTCTTACATGTCATAATTAAATAAGGAGTTGTATCCTTAATATGTAAATATAAAATAAGTGTTAAGAAATAAAAACTACTTCTGACATGGTGGTTAATTCACAGGTTAAGTGTGGGTTTCCCTTTAAAATAAGGTTATTTTTGTTAATGACATTTTTTTAAAACAACAACAATGACCAAACATTGCTACCATTTGCTTTTAGCAATCGAGTGCAGTTTCTTTGTATTTTGGACAAGGAAAGATGAAGAACCTTTCTTAAGTCTAATAATTATTGATTTTAGCTCAGTCTACATTTCTTGGACTGTTGACAGTGGACACAATTGGCATACCAGAATTCTCATGTTGATAGCATGCGCATTTGATTTTTTTTTTTTAAGTGCACATAGGGAAAGTTAAACATGTTTTAGCAAATTAAGAGAATACACTTACACAACGCATATGGCTTAAAACAAATGGACAAGCATGACCACATTTTATGCCTTATAGGAACAATGTTACCTCATGACCATCCTTCCCGGGGATATTCTTGAGGAAGAAAGATGATTACACTGATGGCGCCCGATGATGCCCGTTCCAATTTGTCATACTGAGAATAAACTTTTGTTGACATGACTATGAGAGGCATGTTTACCCAGTCCACCATAAAGCAACAGCAACAGAAGTGTTACAATAGTGTTCTATGGTCCAGCACTGAGTTATGGTCAAGGATGAAGAAGAAAATGCAGCAAAGTTAAACATGTAAATTGAGTTACCTGGTGGAGGGCCAACTTGGATCACAAAAATATCTAGTTTTACTCTGAAGGCTTAAGGGGTTGGTATATTTGTTTTGTTTTTGGTTAGATTGAAGCAAACCATTTGTGGAAAAGGCTGAAAAGATCTTACAAAACGTATAAAAGTTTTGAAAAATTATTGATTAACGCTAGGAATAAATTTGTAAAGCATGCTGGATTAGGGATGGGTAATTATGCTATTTTGTTGTCCATGTCTTTTTCACATGTTTTAATTTGTTTATTATATTAAAATATTAATTGCCTGACCTGAATCATGGGTTCTCAGGGCACAGTTCAAACAAAAACAATTCAAACAGTTTAAAAACAATTCAGAATTGAAGACATTGAGAAAAATTAGTAGACTAAAATCATATTAATCAATCTAACAAGTAAAACAGCTTCAAAGGTTAAAATAGTAAAAGCATGTACATGTCCCAATTATTGTTTTTTAAATAGAGTGAAAGTCATAAAAAGCAATGATTTACTCGATGCCAAAACACAGTCAACATTTGTACCAATTGGACCTTCATTTTTTTTCCTATTTTTATCTTTATTTTTATTTTTTGCCCATTGTTCTTATACGTAATGTTCAATCTTCTTTGTAACTTTAAGAAGTATTTAAATGTATATTTTAAAACATATTTTTTTCTTACTTTCCAAATATATATCATCTTTTCTTATGTTCATTTTGATACATCTAAAAAGTACTGAGATCAATCTGACAACATAGTAAAGTTCCTTTCTGTACATTATCTGGAGATGTTCGGACCAGGCTGAATTCTTCAAGCTTCCCTCTACTGAATATGCTTTATCAATAATACATTTCCAACTTGTTTTAACAGTCTGATTGCTTACCACTAAGGCATCCCTATTGCTCCTTCCATGCACAACATGAGAGTTTGCAGAGGAGAAGTACTTGCCAAGATGCATCTTGATTGCTATTAAACTAACTGCTTTTCCAGTAATTCCTTTCAGTGGGCTCCAAAATCCATTTTCCTCCCTCAAGCTGCAGCATGATGTTTGTGACTTTTGCAAGGACTTCAAAGCATTGTCAGTAATCGAAGATGAATGATGGACAGATTTTACTTCAATGCAGAAGTCAACTGCTCCGAGGGAATATTAAACAGAGACACTTTCAGGGATAGGGCTGGTCTGTTATTAAAAGAAGCCAGGTAATTCCCTTTTAAAGAGGAAATGAAGACAATTATGCCTAATGGTTGCTTAGTGCTGAGTTAGCTTTCCAACATCAGTTGGATGTCTGCCTTATACAAATTAGCAGGATATGGAGCATGGATCCCTTCTCTAATTTTCTATGTGACAATATAATCATGAACAGCTTTCATGGAACTTTTTGCATGCAATGGCACACTGGTATTTAAAGTTAAGGCTGTGAAATGCCTTTGGGCGAAGCAAGTTGTACATAAAAAATAGAAACAGCAGCCATGACATATCCCCAAATCACTTGAAGCAAGCTAGCTCATGACAATAGAACTTGTGCCCCACAAAGGTGAATCTATCTTAATAGCTACCTATGTTTCAGGGATGAGGACCATGCAAGTTTTTTAGATTTTGTCGGACTACGGCCCTTTTCGCATGGCATTTGCCATGCGAAAGGGCCTCCGGACATCCCACGATTGCGAGGAGCGTTTCAGACAATGTCCTCACAATCGAGCGACGCTACTAGGACCAACAGGCACGGATCGTGCACTATTTCATTTTCTTTTTTCTTTTTTTTTTATAATTTTATTGTGATTACATCGTATAAAACAACATTTCTCATTGTACATTTTATCGAACTATTACAGCTTTCTTCCACTCCTCTCTGGATTTCAATAGTGTTATTTCATTGACATATCAGCATTATGCATCGCATTACATTTGTTAACATACAAGATAGAGCCTGCTCTTCGACCCTACTTTACATGTTCCATGATATTCCATGATTTTTACTTCTAACTGTTCATGCTACCATGAATTAAGAATTGTTACCTGTCAACACCCAACCCATTTTCAGAATGATTTGCCATTCTCTGTTAATGTCATCATCTGATTTTCCTTTTAATCTCTGAGAGACTGTATCTCCATTTCGATTTTCAGTGAAAGTTGCCCACCATTGCTCTATTGTAGATATCTGCTCAGTTTTCCATAACCTTGCATATTCAGTATGGACTGTCGTAATCATATACATCATTATTCTCCAATATTTCTTTGCAACTGTTCCATCTAACATATGTGTCATATTTAATAAATACATTTCAGGTTTCTTATCCATTTGAACCCTCAATATTTTACATATCATATTGTGTATATCATTCCAATATTTTTTAGCCTTAGGACATGACCACCACATATGAAATAGTGTTCCAACATTCTCCTGACACTTCCAACAATGACCTGTTCCTGTATTGTATATCTTCTTTAATTTTTCTGGTGTCATGTACCATCTGTGAAACAGCTTACAATAGTTCTCTTTTAGGTTCTGAGCTGCAGTAAATTTTTGTGTCCTTTGCCAGCTCTGTTCCCAGTGCTCTAATTGAATTGGATGTCCGACATTCTGAGCCCACGATATCATTGCTGATTTGAATGTCTCATCTTCTCTTTCTTGATTTAAAATCTCCTGATATAAATGTGATAATAAATGAGGCGGGTTTTCCCGCAATAACTTCAACATTCTTCCTTGCTCTTTTTGTTCTATTCCATAAGTTTTCACATCCATCTGGAATCTCTCAGTTAGCTGTCTGTAAGGGAACCAGTTTAACTTTGTTCCTTCTGATTCCAATTTTTCTCTTGATTTCATCTTAAAAAGATTCAGATTTGCCTTTTCTAATATGTCGTCATAACACAGCCATTTATCTGAGTCAGTCCATCTTCCAAAGAAGGCTTCTTGAGGGGAGACCCATGTAGGTAGTTGCATAATGTTCTTATTCTTGTAGTCAGTCCATATTTTAAGTAGTGATTTTCTTACAAAATGATGAACAAAGTCTTTGTCAACCGCAGCTTTCTCATAGAACATATAGGCATGCCAACCCATCCTTAAATCAGCTCCCTCTAATGTCAGCATTCTCGTATTTTGAAGATTCATCCAGTCTTTTATCCAAATAAATGCCGCTGCCTTGAAGTATATGTGTAAATCCGGTAGACCCAGGCCTCCTCTTCTTATTGAATCTGTCATGATATTCCATTTTATTCTTGGCTTTTTCCCTTGCCATATAAATTCACTTAAATGTCTCTTCCATTGTATAAAAGGCTTAGTGTTTGTAATAATAGGAAGATTTTGGAAAGGTAATTCATCTTTGGAAGTATGTTCATTTTTATGAGTGCCACTCTTCCCATCATAGATAGTTGCATTCTAGTACATTTCTCCAAATCCTTGATTATCTCTTTCCATTTTTTTTCATAGTTATTCTTAAATAGTTCATTATTTCTTTTTGTAATCCAGACACCCAGGTATTTTGCTTTTTGACCTTTATTAAAACCTGTTAAATGCTCAAGCTCCTTCTCTTCTTTCTCCCTCATGTTTTTTGTTATAATTACTGTTTTTTCCTTGTTTATCTTAAATCCAGAAAATTCTCCATATTCCTGAACAATATCCATCAACCTTTGAATACTGCTGAGAGGATCATCCAGAAACAAAACCAAATCATCTGCAAATGCTTTGAGTTTATACTGATATTTCTTAATCTAAAGTCCTCTTATTGCTTTGTCTTCCCTTATGACATTGTTAAGTATTTCCAATGTCATGATAAATAACAGTGGAGATAGTGGACAACCTTGTCTCGTTCCTCTATGCAATTCAATCTGTTTTGTTCTCTCTCCATTAATAATCAATCTTGCCTGTTGTTGACTGTATATTGCTTCAGTCCAAGAGATAAATTTGTCTCCGGCTTGAGCCTGTGTAATGACCATCTTCAAGAATGACCAATTGATCATATCAAAGGTCTTTTCTGCATCCACAAATATCACTGCCAGTTTTCTTTCATTATGCTTCTCATAGTACTCAATTATATTTAGCACTGTCCTAATATTATCTCACATCGTTCTCTTTGGTAAGAAGCCATTCTGATCTTCATGTATATTTTCTTGAAGAACCTTTTTAAGTCTTTCAGCCAGAATTGCAGCAAACATTTTATAATCTGTATTTAATAATGAAATTGGCCTGTAATTCTTGATGTCTGTTAAGTCTCTTCCTTCTTTTGGTATTAGAGCCACGTTAGCTTCCTTCCAGGTGTCAGGTATTCCCTCCTTTCTTATCTTATTCATTGTGTTCTGCAAAGGTATTGAAACTTCATGTTCCAATATTTTGTAATATTTTGCAGTAAAGCCATCTGGTCCTGGAGATTTGTCATTCTTCGAATTCCTAATAGCTTCAACTATCTCCATCATCGATATGGGTTTATTCAGAATCGATTTCTGCTCCTCGGTGAATCTCATTTTGTTCATTTTTTCCAAATATTCTTCCATTTCTCTTTGTTTTTTCATTGAGGAGGTAGTACTCATTAACTTCATGTAGTATTTATAAAAAGCCTGTTTTATCTCCTCCTGTTTTGTAGTTTTCCCATCACCGACTCTAATCTCCATAATAATATTTCTAACCCTTCTTTTACGAAGTAAACTAGCTAAAAGTTTAGAAGGTTTGTTTGCCTGTTCAAAAAAAATATATCTTACTCTTTGCATCTGTTGTTCTATTTCTTGTAAATTCAGTTGATTTAATTCAGCTTGACATACCTTCATCCGTTGTCTTATCTTGTTGTCCGTCGGTTTTTCCCTCATCTGTTTCTCTAGTTCTTTCAACCTCCCCAGAATCGAATCTTTAGTCTGTTTCCTCTCTTTCTTGATTTCTATGGACCATCTGATAAAATTTCCTCGTATTACAGCTTTACTTGCATCCCAAATTATTTTCATTGGTAATTCCGATGTCATATTCTCCTTAAAATAATTATTTAATTCTATTTTTGCTTGCTTAATGTACTTCTCCGTCTTGAATATCTCTTCATTCAATCTCCATGTCCTCTCTCTGTCTGTAATCTTAAGTTTCATTTGCAAAGGATTGTGATCCGAACATAAATTTGGAAGAATATCTATATCCACTGTCTTCAACATCAAATCCTTAGATGTCAAAGTCATATCAATCCTAGACATTGATTTATGTCTGTCTGAAAAAAATGTATATCCATCTAGTTGTCCATTTTTATATCTCCACATATCATAAAGATCTAGATCATCCATCATTTGGAAAAAACTCTTAGGCAGTTTACCGTTGTTTCGGGGGACTAACTTCTGTACTGTTCGGTCCACTTTTGGATTGATAACTCCATTAAAGTTCCCCAGAACGATAACTTTTGCATTTCCTGTTTCTTGTACATATTTCTGTATTTCATTGTGTATTTTGGGGAAGAATTCTCCTTTAGCTCCATTGGGTGCATATACTCCAACTATTAGTATCTTGTCCTGTTTCATATTTACTTCTATCGCCAAATATCGCCCGTTATTGTCCTGAAATTTTTGTAGTACACCATATCTTGAATTGATGTATATCAATACCCCCCCCTTTCTTCTGATCAATCGTAGCTGTGAAGCAGCTACCCAGTTTTGGATTTCTGACATGTTTCAAATCTTGAGTCCTTATTCGAACCTCTTGTAGACAAATTATATCCAATTTTTGTTTTTCCAAATGATGAAATATCTGTCTTCTTTTATATTCAGAGTTAAATCCTTTAATGTTCCAAGAGTATATTTTTAATCCCATTTTGTCAGTTTTATATTAAAATTATTTACCCAAATTTTCCAATTAATCCTGTATATTTTCTGCTGCCAACTCTCCTTCCTCTTCTAGTTCTTGTTCTTGTACTGTTTCTTCTCACTATTTCATTTTCAACTTGTAGCCAAAAATGCGCATCACTCCAGAGCCCCATGCGCACTTACCTTGCGTGCTGAGTTCCAGAGCTGCAGCCCTTGCGCTTCCTCCCCCAGTGAAGCCTGGGAAAATACCCAGCTCTGCTGCAGAAGGAAGAAGTGGAGCCCTCATGCTCCTGCAGAACCGAAGCAGCGGGGATGAAAGAGCCTCTCGAAAGATGCTGCTCACATGATCCCTGCACCCAAGCACTGGACAAAGGTAAGGTGTGGAAACGGCCTACAACTCCTATCAGTCCTACAGGTCCTATCATTTCCATAGAGTTGGTTACAGCTCCTATCATTCCTCAGAGTTGGCTGCACATAGTGGATAACCACACACTGCCATAACCCATTTTTATTATCCCAAAAAGGCAGAAAAGTAGAAGAACAAGAAAGAGAAGAGGAAGAGGAAGAGGAAGAGGAGGACAACGACAATGATGTCTGGGCAACGGTGATGGCAGCAACACCTCATTCAGTCCTAGTGAACTTGATAAAAAGGATTTTTGCAATTTTGTAATGGGTTGCCACACCAAGATGATATATTGTATTAAGCTGTAGTAGGTCAGATATTATACAGACTCTTACAGAATGCACAACAGTTTTTTTACATAAAATAAGTGACTTTTGGATGGCCACAACATCTGTATCCCTTGCCTCAAAATCACACTCATCTTAGCCATATTTTCACATTCATGCATGCAGGAGCAATGTGGAAAACAAATGAGTGTGATATTAGCCTTGTTTATAAGTGTAGGGTCTTCATAATGTATAGCATTGTCACCTTTTTTCTCCTGCATGATTTTTTTTAAACATCTTTTGACTGATGAAGAATGTGAGGAGCTTTGAAAACTTCTATGGTGCATTTTGTGCATTTCGGTTGGCCAATAAAGGTGGATTTTTAATAGTCAGAAGCCTGTCTCCATCTGAACGTATTCACTCAGAGGTAAAACAGTTATAGCATGTGAGGCTTATGGTTGTAGTCTTCTGAAGCAGCACTTTTAAATTCTCTGGCAAATTTTTCAACTTTGCATGTTCAATGTGTGTGCATGCATGACTCCATTCTATCTGTCCATCTGTCTGTCTTATCTCGATCTCTCTATCTGACTCTGACATTTGAAAGCTTGGACGTAACTTTATTAGAAGAAGCTGACATCCGTTTATCAACTTTCAGAACAATCTATGAAGTAGAGAAGTGGTGTATCAGGACTACAAGCTTAGTTGCCCTGGTAACAGCTCCTGGAAGCTTGAGAAAGATATAAAAAACTGAGCTGTTCAAAAGGCAACCCAAAGCTCCTTCAAAGGCCTCAGGTTTCCAGAAAGGTGAATTTTTCCTTTGTTATTTCAAGGCATAAACAAAATAATGAAGTAGACACACGCACGCACGCACGCACACACACACACATTACACACTCACCTGTTTTGCAAGCTGCTTTGACAATTTCCAGTTTATATATAATAGTATGGAAGTCATTACTTTTTGTACCTGCCTGCTTGCAGATCAGGGGATGTTTTTCCGACAGACCTGAAAGTCTTGAGTATTCTTTTTTCAAGGGCCCAGTTCCTTGATCAGGATAGAGCTGAGGCATGTGTTCCACAGCAAGTGAAACACGTGCTGCAGCATGTTTGTGTGTTAAAAATACAAATTTTCTAATTGTCAACAGGAAACAGTGTCTCAACACATCAAGTCAGAGAAAATGAACAGTGCCATAAGATTTTTCTCAATTTGGGAGTTTTTAATTAAATAAAATCTTTTTTTTAAAATCTTTTTGCAAACCAGTTTGAGAGCATCTAGATAACAATTAAAAGAAAGAGAAAAAACAAAAATACAAAACAAAACAGGAATGTCATTTTGGGAGTCTACTACAGACCCTCCAAACCAGACTGAGGACTTTGATGAGGCCTTTCTAAAACAGGTGGTCATACATTTGGAAAAGAAAAAAAAGAAATAAGAGTAATGGGAGATTTCAACTATCCTGATATTTATTGGAAGTCAAATTCAGCCAAGAATATCAGGTCCAACAAATTCCTCACTTGTCTTGCAAACAATTTCATTGCCCAGAAGGTGGAAGAGGAACAAAGGGATCAGCTATAATGCATTTGGCTTAGAGGTGGCTACCAGATAGCTCTTTGATCCCTCTGCTCTCTCTCTCAGTTACAGTATGGCCTTGGGTATGGGCCTTCAGCAGCTCTAAAATAAGTCAAGGTGGCAGTGAATGAACAGGGATAGTTTAGCACAGAATGACAGCCACAATAATTATTTATCACAACTGTCTTGATCAAAAGGAAGCATGTTGTCTCTTTGCAACAGTTTCACTTAGATGCATCAGGGAGAAAATGAATATAGCTTTCCTGGAAATAATTGCAAATGACTCTCAATTTCCAATAGCACATTTAGGGATTCTTTAGCAGGTTTCAGCAGAGGTCAGAACAAAAGCCTCCTCCACATTTTTCTGCTAAAAAAGTCACAACTCTATGCCCACAGGCAGCAAGTGTCCTGACAGATAGATTGTCATAGGCAAAGCAGATACAAGCAAGTCAATGAAGTCCAGATCATGCATAGAAGCTCCACGAATTTCATGGAAACTGAAGGAAGACACCAGGGCATGGTCTCATGTATCTCCAGCTTCCACCAAGCCCTGTTGAGGAGAGAGTCTTTCAGCTATTTTGGCCACCAACTAATAATAATAATAATAATAATAATAATAATAATAATAATAATAATAATATATTTTTATCCCGCCTCTCCACATGGATCGAGGCGGCGAACAACATTAAATACATTAATACATTAAAAACATTAAAAACATACCCAATCCTCCCCACCCACCAATCCACCAAAGACCAACCCCCTAAAACACACTACAATCAGTCAACTATTAAAGGAACAGCAAGACAATTGATGGGAGGCAATGGAAATGCTAGTCTTGGAAGGCCTGTTGGAAGAGATCAGTCTTGACTGCTCTTTTAAAGCAGTTAAGACTGGTAATGTGCCGGGTCTCCTCTGGTAGGCCATTCCATAACTTGGGAGCAATAGAAGAGAAGGTCCTCTGGGTAACCGCAGCCAGCCTAGTTCTGACTGGCTGCAGTAAATTTCTCCCAGAGGACCTTAATGTGTGGGGTGGATTGTATGGGAGAAGGCGATCCCGCAGGTAGGCTGGCCCCAAGCCATGTAGGGCTTTAAAGGTAATGACCAACACCTTGTACTGTGCCCGGAAACTAATAGGCAGCCAATGGAGAGACTTTAGAATTGGTGTTATATGGTCAGTTTTAGGTCTTCCGGTGACCATCCTGGTTGCCATATTCTGAACTAATTGAAGCTTCTGGACTAAGCACAAGGGTAGCCCTATGTAGAGCACATTGCAGAAGTCAAGCCGTGAAGTTACCAGTGCATATACCACTGTTTTTAGGTGTTCCAGCTCCAGGAAGGGGCGCAGCTGACATATCAGCCGAAGCTGATAACAGGCACTCCTGGCCGCCACATCTATTTGAGCTGTCATCTAAAGTGACGAGTCCAGGAGCACCCCCAAGCTGCAAACACAGTCTTTCAGGGGAAGCGTTACCCCATCTAGGACTGGTTGACAGACCTCCATACCTGGGCTAGGGCCCTTAACAGCGAGTACCTCCATCTTATCTGGATTCAGCTTCAGTCTGTTTTTCCTCATCCAGTCCATTACTGCTTCAAGACATTCGTTCAGAGGCGAGATGCCACCCTTAGTTGATGCTGTTATCCGAGGCATGGAGAGATATATCTGGGTGTCATCAGTGTACTGATAGCACCTTGCTCCATGCCTCCTGATGATCTCTCCCAACTAGTCAGATTCAGGGAGAGAATCATCTTCTGGAGTCAGAAATCCCTTGCAATTCAACTATTCTGAATCAGATCCCTCACATTCCAGAGGGTGTGATTCAGGGGTGTTAAATTGCAAGGTGTTTCTGGCTCCATTGGCAATAGAAGAAAAGTCAAGTAGGGAAGCATCTCACTATAGGATCAGATGAAAAGGGATAACAAAGCCGTGCTCATGGACTTTAACCCCTGTTGGCAGGTAAAAATGAAACACTGAGCAATATTTTATGTGACTGTTAAAAATAAATGTAGGAAGGTTTTTAAGGTTTAAAAATACCTTATATAAAAAAACAAGCAAGCACCCTGTTAGGAATCTGATATGAGGCAAACAAGGTTTCCTATTTCAATATTCAGTCTCTGAATGGTAATAGAAGGCTTGGGGAAGATTATTGGAAGGGAAAAGTAAAAGTAAAAGGTGGGAGTAAGAGAGAGAGTGTAATATTTCCCTGTAAAATCAGTTATCCCCTTCAAAACACAAAGCCAGTATGTGGGAAGATGACCTCTGATAGTGGCAAAGAAAAATTGTGTTCTGAGAACAGGACACTGGGCCAGCAGCACCAAGTTTCACTCAGTGAAATAAGCAGTAGGACTCCCATAATTCCAGGGCTCATCTACTATATAAAAGTCAAAGTTTGTGAGTGAGTATGTCTGTGTGTCTGTGTTAGGAAAGCAAAGACCTCATATGATTGGCTGTGTGAGGTGATAAGACCTCATGTGATTGGCTGGCTGTGAAGATTCTATGGACTTTTGGGTTTTGCAGTTCAGGGAGGGCCTTTAGAATTCTCAGCCAGAAAGCTCAGGCATGTTGCTATGGAGATGAGGCCTACCAGCAAGAAGGAGGGCAGTGTATTCCCTCAGGAACTCAAACTCTGTATGTTAATAACTCTGAATACAAATTGGATTGGGGAATATAGGGAAAATTTACACATACTGGACAAGGCAGTTTGGGAGACACAAGATCTCAAATCTGTGTATTTCAACTACATCTAATTCCTCAGGTAAAGCAAGGTAATTCCAAGGTATTTCTAAGAAGAATTACCTATAAGAAAATAAAATCCCAGGCAACGCTGGGTAAATATGCTAGTAAATTATATTTTGGGGTCAGTGAAGTAATACAGTCTAAAGAGATCCCTCCCAAAAGACCAAAGATGTCATTGTTGGCTCCATATGCAGTCATTTTGTCTGTGGTTGTCATTTTTATATCACCATAGTATCCAACATCTCCTTTACACCATCAGCCACACATCTGCCAGCGTACCTGTTCTCCATGGTCACTGAGTGGCTGCGGGGTACCAAGGTTTACCAGGCAGCTCCTGAGTTTACCTTTGCAGTTGGATGCACACAGTAAATGCCCATCTTCCTGAACCAGGAGGAAGTCCAGGAGGACACTCTCTTATTCTGTATCTAGCTGTAGAAATGCAAATGGATGCTGTCTGACTGCATCTCCCATCCAGCAAATGGAAATGACGCTTGCCAGAATTTGCCAACCAGATTACAGTATGTACGTATGCATTCTTGGGGGGTGGGGTGAAGTGGGTATATGCTAGACAGAGTTTTATGCTCTGTCAAAATGGTGCAGGATTTTGGTACATGTAACTGTACCATCACTTTTGTAGGGGAATATAAGTGGTTACAGAAGAATTGAGCATTGCCTCTTGGCTACCAAATACTATTTCCTGTTATCATCCTGTAAATCCTCCCTTCCTGTACTCTGCAACTTTGCATTTATACACCTTTTCCACACCTTACCGTCTTCCAGCACTGGAGTGCGGTGATTGTGTGAGCAGCCTCCGGTGAGAAGCTCTCATGTCCAGGGTCCTTTGGCTCCACAAGAGCTGCCTGCTTGCACGAGAGCCCAGCCTCTTCCTTCCGCAGCGCACCCTAGGAGTTTCCCAGGCTGCGCTGGGGCAGGAAGCATGACCACTGCAGCTCAGGAGGCTCCGCACATCAGGTAAGTGTGCACGAGGCCCAGGAGCAATGCGCGATCGCGCACCATTTTCGGCTTCTAGCCAAAAATGAAAAGGTGCTTGATTGGCGCCTGCTGGCCCCTGGAGCATCACATGATTGTGAGTGTGTTGTGTGGATCGCTCCTCACAATTGCATGACACTCCAGGCCCTCGTTCGCATGGAAAATGCTGTGCAAAAAGGGCCATAGTTTCATCCTATTTTAGGAAACATTTGACATTTATGATTTCAGATTTTACCTTTTTTTTTTTTTTTTTTTTGAAATTTCCACATATATTTTATACATTTCATATATTACTGAAGAATTTAACAACTTACAAAAGTATATTTCACATCATTTTATTTTGGACATTTTTAGTTGAGTCTTTGAAATGTACTATAAGTCCCAGTAGATTCGATGAGACTTGCTGCTGTGAAGCATCAGAAGAAAATGAGTCTTCTCCCATTCTTCTTTTCTCTTCTACTTCTTCCTTAACAGCCAATTTGGCTCAGGTTATAAAAAAAGCTGGTTTGTATATATTTGTATTCTGGCCCTAAGTCAGAGTGAAATATTTCACAGTGAAAGACTTATTAGCTAACCTGTGTGAGCAATTTAATCAGAAAGAGTACCAACATAAACATGGAACTCTGAAGAGCTGGCAACACCCCAACTTTTCGCTGGTATAAGTAACAATTTATCTTTAGCTTCTTCCAGCTTACTAACTTAGGGATATTAGTGGGAGATTAACCATTACCACATACACAATTTAGAGGTTTCCCTGGCATGGTGGCAAACAATATTAATTTGATATACTTTGCTATTTGAAAGTCTCAACAGATGTGATAAGCTGGGATCATCAGTCAATGACAGATGTATTCAGTCTATAAGAATAGTTGTCAACCTTTACCATCCTTTCGAAGCCATTCTTTCTGGAACAACTCCAGGTGTAAAATAAAAGCATTTCAGTTTATGTCAGTAACTAAAAATGAACACACACACACACACACACACATATATAGTGTGTGTGTGTGTGATACTATATAGAGTATCATATATATATGATTTTAGCAAAAGACAGAGAGAGAATTATCCATAGATAGATAGATAGATAGATAGATAGATAGATAGATAGATTTTCAATGGAGTCATGAGAAAAATGCATCTTAGTATGGGCAGTGAGCCATTCTCTTACCTCTGAACAACCTCTGACTATCCCCAGATGTTCTGAGTTATAAGGTTTCAGACTGAATCCCTGGTATCTCTACTTAAAAAGATTGTAATTAATCTATTAATTCATGAATTTGCCAATTTGTACATTTATTTAGCTAATTTGTACCTTTATTTAGCTAATTAACTCGAGTACACTATATACTTCCCAAATAATCAAATCAAATAGTGACCTCTCCCTGACTTTCTGGCAAACAATTTATGTCTTCAGACATTGTTGAGGTCAATATTGCGAAACTTTTTTTAAGATGACGCTTGAATTGCTCAGGCCTTGCTTACATGATATCTCTTGCTGGCCCTTCTGTGTTTTGCATCAATTTACAACATTTTTGTATTATGAACTAGAGGTGCTCTGCATCTCTGTACATCTCATCTCTGTCCTTGAGTAAATTAAATTGTGTTTACCACTGAACAACTTAAAGCAACAAGAGAATGCATATTCACTATGATTAATACAGCTTCCCTCTCACTATAAGATTTTCTCGGCACTGGTGCCTCATCACTAGGGATGGAAATAATATTTCTTTTTTCAAAAACAAAAAAGAAAAAGAAAAAGAAAGAAAAAGAGAGAGAGAGAGAGTCTAAAATGCATTTCTTCTGTGTCAGGAAACTCCAATGAGGACAATCTTGGGCTAAATAGAATCATGGCTATTTGGGATTTATTATACACAAAATTTGGTTTTATCAAACAGAAAACAACATTTTCTGTGCAGAAAACAGGCACAAACATACTACTTGTCATGCATAAAAACGTTGTCTTCTGTACAAGAACAATTTGTGAATTTTGTGCAGAATAAGTCCCAAACTGTTAAGAGTTTTCCAAAAGCTGTGCAGTCTGTGAAGGCTTTTCTGCAGCGTTAAAAAATTGCTAATCCCCAAATTTCTTGCATTGCAGCCACTCAGAAGTTCAACTGAGCATTCAGTAAGACAGTTTAGACATTCAAAGAAAAGGGACAGGCAAGGTTACTAAGGAAATACAGACAATGTAAGTTATTCTAAGAGTGAATGATTTTCACTGTCTCATTCTCCATAGAAATTGGGGAACTGAAGTAAAATATCATTGGGAGCAGAATCTTTAATTGGAAGGGCGATGCTCTCATCTTTTCCGCATACCTACACCCCGAGTCAACAGTTTTCTTTCCTACTGTATACGTGTTAGTTTAGACATTTTTTAACTTTCTCCTACCACTCGATCTCTTTCCCCTTACTCAAAGAGCTGTGTCCTTGTAAATTTTTTTCCTGGCTAGGAATGGGTAGGACATTTGTTGCGGTTTAATTTTAAATGAAACTGTGATAATCCAGCCTTCTAGAACTGACTGAATACAATCTCAGATGAAACTTGCATTTAACAATCTATACATTTCCGTGTTTCTAATGTTATTTGCAGAAAGGAAAACATGTTCAAAAACATACATAGGATTCAAAAATGGGCAAAACAAAACACTTCAAAATATATTTTAGATGGTGGATGCAATGGCTAACATATACAGGTATTAAATTAATCTACATGTGCATATACCTCCAAAAAGATGTCAGCCATTGCATCCACCGCCTACAATATATTTTTGAAATGTTTTGTTTTGCCCATTTTTGAATCCTATGTATGATACTGATGGTAAAAGTTGCTATTCCCTTCCTTCCTCCACATTGACCAATGCTCCACCTAGATCTACCATCCAGTCACTGCAGCAGCTATTACTTGTAAGTTTATTAAATTTCCCCATGCAAAATTGAAATTCTTTTCATCCTTTTCTCAGTGGATGCCCTCAAATTTCTTATTTCCTGCTTTGCACATGGAGCCACCAACACAATGTACATTCAACCATTCGGAGGAATAAAAAAAATGTCCTGACCCTCTTTCAATGCTCCTGGAAAAAACATAAGCATTTTATTGTTGGTGTTGGCCTTCAAGTCATTTCTGACTTATGGCAGCTGTAAAGTGAACCTGTCATGGAATTTTCTGGGCAAGATTTGTACAGAGGGGATTGTGTTTGCCTTCTTCTGAAACAGAGTGAGTGTGACTTGCCCAAGATCAACCAGTGGGTTTCCCTGACTGATAGGGGATTTGAACTCTGGTTGCTAGAGTCATACACCAAGTTTTATACTGCTGTACTGTCATGGCTCTCATAGTTGCATTACAATTATACAAGTCTAACACCATTACATTAGCTAGTTTTGTCCTGAAAGTGCAACTTAAGAGTATGCCCATTTAATTTATTTATTAAATTTCTCTCCCTCCTTTCTTCCTAGGAGCTCAAGTAAGTAATTGGCCTTGTTTTTCCTTCCCTAGAACATTCCTGTGATGTAGAATAGGTTGAAAGAGATAACTGACCACTGTCACATAGTGAGCTTGTCTATCAATGTTACTTTTCTTTATATTCTTCAATGATTTCTTCATTCATTGCATTTTCGTCCTATTCTTTCCCCAGTTACAAAGTGATGAATACGATTTTCTTCTGAAACTACAATACAAAAACATACATCACTAGTTTTACACCAGTGTAATTACAAACATCTCCCCTGACTACTTTGAGTAATGAAGTTTGGAACGTGCTGTAGTATCTCTCTTACATATTCTCAGAAAAGACTTTGACCATTTCCACACTTCACCATTATAGTGCTATTATTCCACTTTCAACATTCTGTGGAATCCTGGGGTTTGCAGTTTAGCCTTTAGATTTTTCAGCCAGAGAGCTCTTTGGCCTCAGTCAACTACAAACTCCAGAATTCGACAGGATGTTGAAAGTGGAATAATAGCACTATAAGGGTGTAGTGAAGAATGGCCTTTGTCAACCTGGTGCTTTCCAGACATTTTGGATTACAATTTCCCTAAGCCTTTACTTGATCAACAGAACTTGGAGAAGTTGCAGTCCAAACTCTGAAGAACTCCAGGTTACCTACTCCAGATCTAGAACGACCCTTCCTTCTCATATGAATTGAGTGATTGTTATAGAGTTGATCTCATTGTTCTGCACCTACAGGCATGTCTATATTGTACTTTTAGAGAACCTCAGTTACTCACATTTAGAGAAAATAAACATGTGGCTCTTCAGCAGGTAGCTCTCTTGTGTTTTTTCTGAGTTCATTTAGATATTTTCTATGACAGGGAAAATGTAATATATATCCTATTTCCCCTGCCGTGTGGCTATATGCTTTAGCATCTCCTCTTGACTCACAATTATCCTTTGCTGTTTTATTCATTCATTTTTGGTAGTCATTGTTATTATGTGCTTCACTGGCTGTACTTGGCATCTGAGTTGGTATTTGCCTCTTCCACAGTAAATTAATCTATGCCCAAATTCTCTCCCTCTCACACTCCCTCTCCCTCTCCTCATAACTTCAATTTCTCTCTCCCAGGATTATTGCATATGTTTTGAATGTTATTCAGCCTTATCTCACTTTCTCAACACTTTCATAATTCAGAAAGCTTTCATTTAGGTCACCCAAAGGGGGTGGGGGGAGACATAACATGTTTACCTCATAATACTCCTGAATTATATTATATCTGTGTTGTGCTGCTTGTTATCTCGGAGCAATAAAGCCCTTCTTATTTATTAAAAAAAAATAAAAAAGTGGGTGGATAAAAGGAATAATGTAGTGCTATTGCACAAAAGAGGTAAACAGAAGGTATTTCTTTTTTTAAGTATGACATTTCTTTTAATTTGCATTATCTCTCTTTCTATTCAGCCTATGATTCTGTGTGCCTTTTCTTAACTACAGCATTAAATTGGGATAATGGTTTCAATAATTTTTGACACTTCCTAAATGTATTTCTTCTTGGAAGAGTTGCTGCATTACATTTATATGTTATAAATGTCTCTGACTTAATTTGTCTGGTTTTACTATGTATTGTATTTACTGGTACAATTATCACTACAGATCCTTATTCCTTACCCTCATCCTCAGGCTTATTATCTGCTCTTTATTTTCAATTTTGCAAACCCACAAAACATAGCCTCCACTATAAACATTACTACTATGTCTTTCCTTTCTTTTCCACGTTTTTTCCACAATTGCAGCCAACCCATCCAGTAGGGTCAAGGAGAGTTGTATGTGAATCGTCGCATGGGACTACACCCAAAAGACACTCCCTGCTGATGCCAACTTACCCAATGGACGTGTCACATAGTATCCACTCGTATATGTCAGTATGTAATGTTTTACAAATCTATGCATCCCTTGCTTTATCCAGTTCACTCAAACACCCTTCTTTCTTAACTGCTAGTGCATTATGCACCCCTGAGCAGCTTGTGTCTTGAACATAGAATCACATCTATGAAGATGGGGGCACATGGTGGCAAAATCTAATGTTGCTGCATCAATTTGACGGATAGATTACCTCTTCTTTGAAAGCATTTCATCTGTTCTGAAGGCCTGGGATGTACGGTGAGAAAAGCAAGGGCAATTTCCATTGTGCAAACAGGTATCTGCTCTCATTTTGTCAGATAGAACCCTCTAGCAATAATTAATAACCTCTAAAACACTGTTGACTTTTTGAATTAAACAGAGATGATTGAATAATCCACCATGTTACATGCAAAATTGTCTACATCGTGGAAAATGGCATGCCCAGATTAGGGCAGATTGCCTTATTGGTTTTCTTACCTGTGCTCATTTAACTGAAAAACAATTTAGAAACTGGCTAAAACTGACTTTTGACTGATACATGTGAGGCTGGACACAGACTGATTTTGACATCCCTAGTAGAATGTACAAAAATATTTTTTACTCATTTGCTCTAACATCATATGTATTCCTTCACATATTTGGAGATCTAGTCAACAAAATTTCCCAAAGGTAGAACAACTGTGATACATATGTATTTGTCCAGTTATTCAGAAAGATACATCTGGCACAGAAGTGTTTCAAGTACGACCACATCAATACCATCCAAGTAGAACTATCAATATATAAATTGTTGTTGTTGTTGTTTTCAAAAAAGGAGTATGATGAACAAACAAGCAAGCATACTTTTTTCCCTGATGAAAAGGAGTTAGTTTTATGAATCTGCGGTTCAGAGCTGCTTTTCTCCCTGACCTGCTGCTTCCTATAGATGTTAGAAATGGGAGCTAATATCCCTTAGGCAACATGTGTCATTTTAAGCCCATTTTATATGGGCTACATGATAATGTAATGCAACTAAATGAATGGCAGGAAGACAGTATTGTTATCACCTTCCCTGCTCTTATTTGGAATGGGTGAATCCTTTCCCAATTTTTACAGACCCCTCTCCTCCAAACAAATTGTCAAAATGGGGGGGGGGGGCATTTCATGATCCTTTTTAAAAAGAAAATCACTTTTCTATTTCTTCAAGGTAGAATTTCTTTTAGCTTTCCATATTTTGAACTCTCTATATTAGAATTGGCATCTCTTGAATTCCTTACCAGCTCTCAAAAGTTAAGTTACTCTTAACTTGTAATTTATTGGGATGTTGACTGTGTGGGGTATTTTCCTTTTATACTTTCTTCCTCAAAGTTCCAGATGAACTTTTCTTACTGCTCAAATCTGTTATATATCTGTGTGTTTTTTCCTGTTACATTGTTAACATTTATCTTCCCAGGAGTTCCATATTCACTGAAAAATCTGACATGAAAAACTTACTAGCATCTGTATAGTTATTGTTATGATGGTTATAGGCTTTAATTGTGTTAGACATGAAATTAATCACAGTTTAATTTAAAATGTTTTAGTTGGGGCAGTTTTAATTGATAAACACATTTTATTTTTTCAGTCTATTTTGCTGCTGTTGTTACAGTAATTAGAAATGAAAAGATAATGCAAAAGATGGTCTTTTATTCAAACAAAGCTTGATGGCATGTGTTTATAAAATCACAAATTAGAGGCAGGATCTATGGTGAATACCCACTGACAGAATGGAAGAAACTGAAATTGAAAGAGATTGATTTCCCACCCTTTGTATCCTGAAACAGAGCTTCTAAGTCCCATTCCAGTGATATAAGCCAAAAGGACATCATGGTTGATGGTACCAAAAACTGCTGAGAGGTCCCACAGGACCGAAATGGCATTTATCCTTCCCAGTTCATAGTCAAGATCATCCAGTGGTGTTTCCCTTGGCCAAAGCTGAAATCACGTTGAAATGATAAGCCATTTCATGTAGGAACCTATGGAACCAGAATTAAAGAACCTACAAACAATGGAATTCTGTTCAAACAAGAGGATTATGCTCAAAATTTCCTTCAATTGCCCTGCCCCTGCACCTCTAGCGTGACAACTAACAAGTTTTTTCCTTTTCTCCTTCTTTTCACCCTTCCAGCTGTCAGTTTGCATCCTCTCTCTCTCTCTCTTTCATTCTCTTTGTCCCTCCTTCTTTCAATTGAATGGGAGTTGCTGTCCAGAATCTGAAGGAATCTGTCTTCCCTCTCTTCCTATTTCCCCTCCCTTTTGTTGCAATCTATCTTTTTCTTACCTAGATTCTCTGTCATGATCCTCCTTTAGTGATGTTGCCAGAGCCCAAGCAGAGCTGGTAGGGCAGCAAAGGGAAAAATTGTTGCAACATTACCTCTTATACTCAGTATATCTGTGGGCATGGATGTTGGCTCTGTAGTGTGGAAAGGTGGGGATGAGATAAGCTACAGAGCAAACACTTCCAAGGGAAAGCCAAGCCAAGTCAAATGCCAAGAGAAATGCAAACCACCCAACCGAACCTCAGCTCAGCCAGCCAGGAGTTCTTGTTTTTATTTTCCTGTGCTTCCTGGGACCCCCAAATCACAGAGACCTGGATCATTTCCACCAATTGTACTATTGGCAATCTGGCCCTGTGCAGTGCAGATCTGAGGGCAGGGGGAGGGAATGCTAACATTACTGATGAAAACTTGCATTTGCATGACAATTTGTGCAAATGAATTGTCTATTTCCCCATGGATCCAACTGCAATATTCAAAAATCAGATGCCTACTCAAAACATATAATTAGAGACCAATATATATGTGGCATTAAATATATCTTTACGGTGTTTTTTTTTCAAATGCAGATTTCTAGCTTCCAACTTCTAATTTTAGAAATACAAATGTCAGCCTGTGTGTATGTGGGGGGGGGGGTGGGTGAGAGAGAGAGAGAGAGAGAGAGAGAAAGGGAGGGCTGGGATTGCATGAGGAATGATAAAAGAGTTTAGCACCTTTCTCCCTTGCTATAATCCTGACCAAAAATCCTACTCTGAAACTATTTTCATTGGACAAAATATAAATAGGGGATTTCCTTCCAATCCTTGCAAGGGACCGATTTTCATCAGAGAAGGAAATGTTTATTTTAAGGAAATCGCAAAGGATAAAAGAATTATTATTAGATTTTCTGTGAGAATCTGATATTTGCATTCTTGCTTTGAAATGTGTGATCTGTACAGAAACCTTTAATATTTTCTCAGGTTTCCAACGCTGCATATCCCCTTCTTGTTGTTTTGGGAATGGAAAAAACATAGTAACTCTAGTAACACTACAGGAAGATTTCTGACTGTGTGTATTTCTAGGTCTGTTTAAAATCTTACACTGCCCAGCTGCAGTTGTGATGTTCATTTGGCTGCTTAATCTGGTTACCAAAAGAAGTGTCCTGCAAAGAACAGCTTTTCAGTTTTAGAACTGAGATTGATATTCTGAGGTTCTTTATTCATCTTTTTTTCCCCTTCTCTGTAAGTTTGGATGTATGGATTGGGATGGTAGAGAAATTCACTTCATTCCTATTTTAATTTTAACTGCCATAAGAAATTAAAATATGATTGTGTGATGCTTTTCACCAGGCAAAATATGCCCCCATTTTTTTAAAAAAATTATACTTCGAAAATTGCATACCAGTATCCTAGTACCATACCATATTTTGGAGAAAAGACTTGTACAAATGTATGTACTGGGGAAAGCACATACACCAAAAAAGGTCATACAGTTTTTGTACATATGGAAATGAACACAAGCAGGAATATAAATTTTCATGCTTAAAATATGCATGAATTGATGTGAAAATGGGACAGAATAGGTATGTATTTGGAAAAAAATCTGGAACATTATAGGAAGCATCATGGACAGATTTAGGCTTTTTAATGGAGAAACTGGGTTTATATCCAAAGACAAAATCTTTGGACCCATTATGGATTGCATGCCATGCATTTCACTGCCAGAGAGATCTGCAATAGGTACACTCAAAATGAATGCATGACAGAGGTGATAGAGAAGACCTGAGCACAGCATGGTATTTGTGTTCTACCCTTAGAATGATAGATCATCTATACTGATGTTATATAAATATTGAAAATGGAAAAAATGAAATTAAGATCTAATGTTCCAAGAATAATGTTTCTCCTTGCAAGTCTCATACAGATCTAAAGGGCCCAGTCCGAGAACCAATTCAACCTATTTAATACCTGTGGGAAGTCCATCTGCTTCTCAAAAAAAACAAAACAAATAAAAAATTGACCCAGTTTTATCCAGAACATCCAGTTGAAAGCAATGGCTGGCATGCTGTCAGGGACTTACCTCTTCATAACTGGACTTGTATGTGCAAGAATTAGAATTGACAATTTTTGTAACTTCCATATCTAGTAAAGAGCTACTGTTAAGTTAATATGTAGGGCATCCATAAAAGTGACAGATGCACATTGGGACAAACGCACAACAGGATCTATGCCCACAAGGACAAATGTGCATCAGCTCTGTTGTGCAGCAGTGCTGTTATACATCAAGTCCTCACCTAGAGAGTGTCAATGTACATCAGGATATTGTTGCCTGCCTCCCATTATGCATCCACACCATTCAGTAACAGAGTTTTTTAGTGCTCCTGCTGTAAAGCTAAATGTCATCGTCATCATCATCGTCGTCGTCGTCGTCATCATCACCGTCATTACGGTCATTACTCCTTTTCGTTGTTTCACACAATGCAGCTGCTCCACTGGAAAATATGATTTCCTTGGTAGTACACACAAAAATTGTATTGATATTTTAGAATAATTCATATCCTTTGGCACATTTGTTGCTCTGATAAATACGCAGTTTTTGTAAAGGCAGAGTGTCAATTTCTACCCTGAGTATTTATTGAAAGTTTAGTTAAACTTCAGTTCAGCAAATGCATAAGACTGGCATTTATCAGTGGTGAATTTCAGTTCACATTTTCAGGTTCTCCCTCTTTCTCTCAAGCACATACACACACACACATACTAAGACCCTCACAGATTAAGTAAACAGATTTAGTGCTCTGTAGAAGCTATCTTCATAAGACCTAAAACATGAATTACAGCTTCCTTATGCTTGCTAACTTGCCTTGTTTATGAGGCACAAATTAAAGATGCTGATTGCCAAGGAAAAGAAACTGCTCTGTCCAATAACACTTTGCATTTATGACAGATCTCCTTGCATCTGATATTAAGCCTCAGAAAACAGAGTGCCTCTATTTTAGGAATTTAATTCCATTGAAGCTTATTCCTTCAATATACAGGACCTTTCCAGAATGATGGATCTTCTACAGGGTAGGTGCTGTCAAATCTCTAGCCATGCCTGAATACACTTTGATAATTTATTTCCTGCTTTCTTTGTGCTAATGTAATGAGTTACATCATGAGCTGAGGCCCAGGAAGATGTAGAAGCTGTCTTTCTTATCAGTATGGTACATATCAGTGTCATAGAAATAAATTCATTACAAACATTCTCTTTAGAAAAAATAAAAGAAAATAAGAAAAGAAAAGAAAAAGAAAACCTAGATGTTCCAATCATATATTCCGGTTTGCTATATTTAACTAGGGTGGCCACACAGAGAAGACAGGCTTTGTAATGTGGTATGTCTGGAACATATGGATGTGTTCTACATCGTATGCATTATACGTTAGTTATTAAATACATTATATACATTATGCATGGTATACATTATACATTAGATATGTATATTTCTTAGATTTCTAATCTGACCTGGTTAAGGTCTCTTTCTCCTCTCCTGTAAAACCTAGGTTTGGTTACATAGTATTTTATTTTCATAAACCCACATTGTCATTGTTGTGTACCTTCAAATCATTTCCAACTTACTGTGACCCAAAACTGAATCTATCAGAGGATTTTCTGGGGCTGAGAGCAGGTGATGCAACCAAGGTTACTCAGTGGGTTCTCATGGTCAAGCCTCATCTCCAGGGTTTCAGAGCAATAGCTGTGACGCAGCATTTTGAACTTGTATGTTGGGGAGGAAACACAAAGGGACAAAAATTACTCTGCTCTGGAGTATATGCAATAGGATTTGGCCCATGGTGCAGAGGACAACCCGTTGTGCAGTGTTGGGTGGGTGAAAAAGATGAGAGAATCCAACAAGATGTTTGCAGCTTTCTGTCAGCTTCCATATATGGCCAGTGGCAGGTATGCATCTGACTTGCTGTATTACAGACTGTGCAAACCTGTTCATTATTTCCAGCTATGCTTAAGTTTGCGGTCTACCATTCTTGACTTATGGCTTTATGAAATATCTCTCTTAAACACCACATTATCAGTGGACAATCCCCACTGCTTCCCTGTCTCAGTATGGAATTCAACTGGACTGTAGCTATTACCATTTACAATCTCAACCCCCACTCCAAAAAACAAACAAACAAACAAACAAAAACCAGGTAATATACCCAGTGAACCTTGATACTGGTGCAGCCTTATATGACACCTACATCCATGACAAGGAGAAAGGAAGCACTGGAAAAATACACTTCTGGAGTCCCTGGTATCTTGGACACTGTTGTAGTAGCATCCAGAATGCTAGAGATAATGTCATTCTGCAATTTCTAGCATGATTCCTATAAGTAACAGTATAGAAATGAAAAGAGAGAGTGAAAGAAGTCTCCAGTCACCTGAAGAAGTCCAGTCTTAGATAACAGTTCTTGCTTCCTATTGAGCATTTGATCCTTGTCTCGTGTTGAAGGCAAACATTTTACATCAGTCTTTCTGACACTATAGAATGAGCTTCAGCAACATCATTGTAACTCGTGAGAAATATCAATTAGCTTCAGACATCTGAAGAAGCGGCAGTGAAGCCAAGCTGTCAGATAGCATTGTCATGGCAACTTTTCTGAAACTTAACCAATACAATACTGGTAAAATAATGTTTATGGATTAATATACAGTACAAGCAATTTTTGCGGACTGAGGTATAGAGAGTCAGACATTAAAACTGAGAGGAATAAGAAGAAAGAAACTGGGCTGAGTCTTCAAGGTTTTTTCCCCTTGGTATTTTTTTTTCACTGAACCCATAAATGCCATTTAAAGGAACAGCAACAAGAAGAAGAATTCTACCCATTTCATTACAAGAGACGCATTAAACTGAGCAAAGACCAAGAAGGTTTACTTGTATACATGGAACATGGAAACTCATTTTGCTTTTGCATTTATGAGAGCATAAAGACATTTCTTTGAAAAGAAAACACCAACCGATAATACAACCGGATTTTTTAAACTGGGAAAAAAAATACTTTTTCACATTACTTTTGTGAACTAAAATGGATTCTTGGGACAGCTTGAGGAAATTTCTTTCACAATTCAAACCATTTGGTTAATTTTGGAAGGATTTCTTTTTTAAAAGAACTCAAGATTAAAAAAGGGTACAGAGCTATTCACAGCATTAATGACAACATACTGTCTTGGATGGTTTTGTAACAAGTTATATATATATTTTTAAAGTGCTTCATGTTATCTCTACCAGAAATCTCCCAAGAAGAGTTGGAAGTGATGTTAAGAATAAATGACAAGAGCAAGCACACAGATACCATGTCTAGCTTAATAAGGTCATTGTCAGAAACCGTTGTCATCTTCTGAGATGGGGATACCTTATTGACATGACTCAGTAGGAGACATTCATATGGTTGGTGTTTGAACACACATAGCAAATGACAATATTTCGACAGTGATCCTAATATAGGGAAAATTAAACTTTTTTTATTTTATTTTATTTTTTTTTAAAAAAAACACCTTAGCATGTTATATGACTTCAAGAAATGTGTCACTAACTGAGAAGTAACAATGATGAAACTAGTTTCTAGAACAACAGACAGCACTTCAGCTATGCTTTATTTAAAACATCCTGGCTCATAACCATCAACAAGAGCAGTAAGGAAAAGTGATAGACATGACACATGCTAAGAGGTGGGCGTAAAAACTGTTGACTCCATTCCAGTCAGAAGGTTTCAACATCAACTTTGTGAGATGCCTCACATGAACCTGAGACAGTCTGTGGAAAGAGGAGCATCTGGCTTTTATAGTAAAACAGTATCCCTGAACATAAGCAGAGCTATTTGGTGGAGAGTTGTTCCAGGTTTGAGTTTTGCTGATTTGGTTAGTGACTAGCATCTTTCTGAGATCAAGAAATTGAAAGTCTGACAGAGGCTTTTGTATAGGCATGCTCAGTTCATGTTCTTGATCTGTCTTACTGTGAAGTTAGTAAGAAATGGGGCTAAACTTATTCAGGAGGTGATAGAAGAAAGTGGGGGAAAAAAAGAAGAACGATGCGTATGCTTCTTGAAGAAAGCATTACAAGCATGATAAATGTGGGAAATTCACTCTAGGTGACTGGCAATCAGTTTGTAGATGGCCAAAATGAATAATGCAACTTCATAGTCTAGCCTGGCGAATCAGATTAGAAGATGAGAATGATCTTGGAGCCATGTGACATAGAAAGAAGCAGGTGGGTTAGAAGTGTTAGAATATGGATGCAGTTTGACTGTATACATTACTCTACATAGGTGTTCAACCACTTGCATGTATGGATAAGTTGAGAATGGGGTATATATGCACACATATGCTCCGTCCTCAAATCTCCTTGTATGTCCAGCATTGCAAACCTACACGTTTTGAACATGAAGTTCTCAGAAGGGGTCTGTAGCAATGTCCACTTGAACAAACAATTCTTGCAGAGACTGCTGCAAAAGATAAACCACCATTTCATTTTGCCTTCTTAAATTACCCACTTTAAACTGATCCAAGTATCTAGACTAATTAACAGTAAATAAAGGCCTTCCATGAGGCCTGTCACAGTCACTCTGTGTGAACTAAGAGGAATACAATCTAGAATTCATTTTATGAAGTTGGCCAAGTATTTTGAAAACTTAAAATTTTAATATTTAGCCCTTTCAATTCAGCAGCTTGGTTCACTTCCATTTGTTAATTTCATTTGCTATACTTACAACTACAGGAAGTTCCCACCTTTCAATGTCCCTTTATTTGATGACTCACTCTTTTGATGCTTTCAGTTTGAGGACAAGTGCAATGAAGTTCTAGGGGTGTGGCTATCTGAAGTGCCAGTGCATCTTAGAAGCAGATTGTTAGGGAGAAACCCAGCCCAGCAGTGTATGGGAGGGTCTTGATGCTGAGAAAAAAGGTTATATAAAGCCAAGTACCTGCAGATATTTTTATTCCATCAGTGAGAGCCTAGAAAGAAGCTAGAGAGCAAAGTTACTTCAGTCAGCCATATACTGTGGCTATATCAGGAGGTTTAGCTCTAAATGGAAGCTTAGTGAGAGAAGAAGAGTAATTGAACCCTAGTAGGATCTGGTCAGAAAGTATGACCTAGATTGAGGGTTAAGCCTTTGGAGGGAGCTTAGCCAAAGAGCTGTTATATGATAATTGTGCCTTTTGTGAAAGTCTAAAGATTTAATTAGAAATACAACAAAATAAATAAATAATTAAAATATTTGAGTTGTTTCTGAGCAGTGAGTTAACTGTTAATAATGTCTGAAGAGAACAGTGAACAAATGTTTCAACACTGAACTGCATATGAACTCTAATACACTACCTCATTCTTGTTGTTATCTCAGTAAATGCTACAGATTATCTTTCTAAACACTGACTCAGCATGAATTAGATACAATACTTAAAGTAACACAGAGAACACACTACCATGAAATTATTAAGTAGTTTTAAACAAACAGGTTGTGTTTGGGGTGGGGAGGAGGCAGAGCTGTGTGATAAAGACAGGGTATCTTATCAGATTGGGAATTTCCATACCAAACCAGAAGAAGTAAGGGCCTGTCACAACAAGTTGCATTAGTTTGGGATTCCACTCTTTAATCAGTTCTCTTTGCCTATGGGAGCTCGCTTGGGACCACTTGCATGAGCATACTGCTTGCAAAGTGAACTGAGAGGAGAAAAAATTGTTGAGCCAACTGAGAGACTTTGGAAGAAGTACACACGCGGTTAATCCCAAGTGAGCCTACATAAGTCCTTCATATGCTGTACAGTAGAATAGAGGTGTGTCCACTTTTCAAGCAATTCCATTTTCTGACAGTGTTCTGGTCCCTAACTTGTCCAATAAGTGGGAGAAGCCTGTAACAGACATTGTGATAAGCAGAGCTTGGATGTGACAAGTAACAAATAGCCTTCTCTGTTGTGGCATTCACCATATGCTTCAATCTCTCTACTGAAATTAAGTGAACCTATGCCCTTTCTGCTCCAGCCTCCCAACCCACCATAAGGATGGGAGAACGAAGTGACCACGACAATACTTATGTACGATGTTGTCACAATCCTATCCTTCTCCTATCTCCGGGGGGCATGATTATGCTGCAAATCATTGATGGGTTTTTCCTATCAATGACAGGCAATTGTGCCACCATCACAGACTTACCTTCTCTGGAGAGGCCCTGGAAGTGCAATGGCTACACTTCCTGCCCCTGTGCAGCCTGGGAAACTATCTGGATGCATTGTACAGGAAGAGGCATGGCGATCAGACTTCCTGGAACATGAAGGCAGAGGGTGTGGAGGGGTCCCTAGAGTTCTGATGTCTCTGCTATCAAGTAAAGATGTATCTCTAGTAATCCTAGAGTTTCCCACTCCTGAAAGATGTCAAAAAAAGCCACCTTTTTTTTTTGCTCAAAGTGGAGACCCAGCATGGCATAGTGGTGTGAATGCTGGATTATGATTCTGGAGACCAGCGTTCAAATCCCAGCTCAGGCCATTTCCGCACTAGACTGTTACAGTGCTCTGATTCCACTTTCAACATCCTATGGAATCCTGGAGTTTGCAGTTTCGGGAGGGGTTGGCTGGGACCTCCCGAAACTGCAAATTCCAGGATTCCATAGGATGTTGAAAGTGGAATCAGAGCGCTATAACAGTCTAGTGCAGAAAACAGGACAGTCATGGAATCACATTCTCTTAGACATAGATGAAGGTAAAGGCAAACTCCCTCTGAACAAATCTTGCCCAGCCACCCTCAGGAGAGATTTACCTTAGGCTCACCATAAGTTGGAAAGGACTTGAAGATGCACAACAACAAATGTCAAGACATTGAGGAACTTTTTTCTACAATGATGGGAAATTATGTGACTTTCTAAAGAAAGTTATGCAGCCTCTCAGAAAGCAGCATAAATGGAGAAATGTTTAGATGTTCGCAATGTTAAATGCTATAAAATTTTAAATGTTGTATAACTTTAAATGTTGCACAGATGTAAAACGGAAACAGGAAAGACAACCCCCAAGGTGGAAGTGACACTAGATTGTCCACAGAAAAAAACAGAAACAGCACACAATAGACAGCAACACCTTATTATATAGTTTTTTTGTTCATATGTTTTTTTTTTAATTTTATTTTTTATTTTTTTAACAGGGGGGTTGGTGCAAGTTTCCCAAGGGGGGAAAACAGCTTTTATTTTCTTCTTCTTCTTCTTCTTTTTCCTCTTTCTTGGAAAACTGTGCACTTTCTCAAACTGCACAGTTCACAAAAGTTTCCTGCAAGGTTGTAGGAACATTCTGGATCCCATTCTTCTTCCCACAGATAATCCTGCTTGGTGAAGAGTTCTAGATTTCAACCTCAGTCAGGAAATTCTTGAATATCCCTCCTTTTTACCCAAGTATTTTCTGGATTACTTCACTGACACCCACTTTTATCCCTTTCCCCTAGGTTTTAATGAATTAATGTAACACATTTAATTGTTTTTATTTTTATTAATTTGATTACTGATTTTATTTTCGTATAACTTTAAAATGCCTCAAGAGTTTTAAAAATGATACGTACTATAGAAACGTTCCACAAGAAACAAGAAAACTATGTGTAATTACTACTATCTACTACACAAGATATAATTCTAATGAAGATATTCATTCTAATGAAGATTATAACCTAAACAGAAACTTCATTCTTTTTGTGGTGTGATTGTATCATTGTTGTTTATTTTTATAGCTATAAGATAGTGATCCATCTAAATGAGTAAGAAGAAAGATCACATGATTCAGCTGTTGAGTTGTTTCTATCTCATCCTCTCCCTCTGGCTTAGTTGTGGGTATTGATGCAACAAAGAAGTGTTTCGTATCACAAGGTTGTAGTCTTAAGATATTTCTGGAGTTTTTAAAAAGTAAATAAATTAAAACAATGTTTCTTATTTTTCCATAAATGGATAACTAAATACTTTCTTCCAAAAAGTGCAGCAATAGTTATAACTAGCTATTTTGTTGTTTTTGTGTGCCTTCAAGTCATTTCCAACTTACGGTGACCCTAAGGTGAACCTATCATGGGACTTTGGGAGGCCGAGAGTGTGTGATGTGCCCAAGGTCACCTAGTAGGTTTCTACGGCTGAGTGGGGAATTGAACCCTGGTTTCCAGTGTCATAATCCACTGCTGAAACTACCATGCCATGCTGGCTACTTTGGCATCAAAACCATAACTTGTAACTAATTACTTTAACATTCTAAGCTTCCACAACAGTCATTTTCTGACCAGGATCTATGTGAAGAAAAAATGATTATGCAATATTTAATACAACGTTTCTCCATCTGTGTTACGGTCCCACTTATGCATTTGAATAAGGAAAGTTTCCAGGATGGGAGGAAGTTCAGGGACAGATGGGTAGCTTGAATATTTCTTCAAAAATGATCTGACATTAAATCTTACATCTCTGAGAATGATGACTGATCCACTTATATCCTAATACTTGTCCATGGCCCTTTCCACACCTTACCTTCTTCCGGTGCTGGGGTGCCAGGATTGTGTGAGCAGCCTCTGGTAAGAGGCTCTCGCATCCAGGGTCCTTCAGCTCCGCATGAGCTGCCTGCTTGCATGAGAGCCCTGCCTCTTCCTTCCGCAGTGCAGCCTGGGACCTTCCCAGGCCAGGCTGCGCTGGGGCAGGAAGTGCGACTGGCGCGGCTCTGGAGGCTCTGCATGCCAGGTAAGTGTGCAGGGAGCAATGTGCAATTGTGCTCCATTTTCAGCCAATAATGAAAAGTTGTGTGATTGGCGCCTCCTGGCCCCTGGAGTGTCGCGCGATTGTGAGTGCATTGTGCAGATCACTCCTCACAATCGCGCAATGCTCCAGGCGCCCTTTCACATGGAAAATGCCATGCGGAAAGGGCATCTGACAGGATAAGAAGGATGTTCAGGAAGAGTTGTAGCTTTGTGCTACCAACATCAGAGACCCTACTCTCTTTGATTTCCCAACTATGAGATTTAACAAGTAGGAATGAAGGAAAGGGCTCTTGGAGTTATATTGGTATAATTATTGTAGAATGCTCCCTCCTTTAAAGTTCACCTGGTTCCTCATGACTCACTCTCACTGCTAAAACCTGGCTACACCAGAATCCATTGGCTGGCAGCAGATGGTGACTGCTCCTTTTACAATTAGAATTGATGGAGAATAGGTTGCATTTGCATTTGAAGCAAAATGTGGAAGTGTGCAATACTCCTGTTCAAAGTTTGCACCTGCTAACAAAAATGCCTCCCATTCCAGTTGCCTTCTACCATGTCTTTCTTTTTTCTTCTTTCCTAATGGATACTCAGAATACTGTGGCCAATGAGCATGTTTGGTGCTCATTGTACTATTGTGTCAGTTGGTGGAAGATGTGGAAAAGAGGCTTTCTTTCCTTTCCTTGGATTTGTGCAAACCTTGATGTTCCACTGACCACCACTACCTCCCTCCCCCAATCTTCATCACCCTTGTTTAGTCTATGTTGCTGTCCTATGTTCACTCTTAGAAGAAGTGATGTCAAAAATGTAATGTAAATCCTTCTATTCATTCATACTAGGTTTTCCAATCCTGTCACAGATCCTGTTCCTCTAGTGTCCAAAGATGGTGTTCTTATTTTCCTGTAAAGAAGAGATACCATTTATCTAAAATGGAATGCCCAGCTCTTTGCTTGCTTTTTTTCCCCTCAGTGTCTCTGTCTCTCTCCCTTGCTCCCTCCCTCTCTCTCCCTCTGTTTTAATGGAAAAAGAAAAGCTGCAGTTCTACATGGCCTGCTCACATTTCTTTTTAAAGGCAAAGAGCCAACCTGTTATTTTCCCTAAGCCAAAAAGCTGAGCTTGGCAGAAGCAAATTCTGCAGAGACAATGTAATGCCAAAAATTGAGGATGATGAAGAAAAAAGAAGACACTGGTAAGAGAGGAAAGACATGTTCTTGTCAGGATTAGAGGATGTTGGACAGTATATTTTGCTTTGCATGCGCCTTCACATCAGCCCTTTACTGACAACACTGAGAATTGGTTATTAAAAGAAATTTGCAATGGACCTGCCGTAGCCCTTGGACATGCCTAACATAGTTCTTGAGTTTATAGTCCCTATTTCCAAAGGTATCCAACTATTCAATTCCAGGGAGGTCACAAGCAGGATTCAATCTGACTTTCACAGGCAGTTTCTCCATCTGGATCCCAGACCTCTTCCTATCCATCATATGTCTTAGCCATTTTCTTCTGGGCTGGGAAAAAGATATAGGGCTTTCCCCCCCTCTTTTTGACTGTTGGTTCTTATTGTAAACAACTGCAGAACTCTGAAAAAAATCAAGTGTTCATCCTGCCAAATGTGCAAGCTGAAATCCAGTAGGAATGGACTGAGCAGGTGAAACACCCAAGGGAAGCCCTCTCTCAAAGATCTTGCTATTGTTTTAGTTGTTAAGAATGAGTTAAAAGAACTTTTTAACTATATCTGAGCACTCTGTAGAAACACCTACTAAGTGTACCCACTATCCCTGGCTGACAAGACTTTCTTTACTCTTTACTTCTTTTTAAATACAAGCAGCCCTTCATATCCACCTGTTTTGCATCCATAGATTCAACCAGCCACATTTTGAAAATACTGAAAAAGAAAAAAACCCTCCTAAAAGCAATCCTTTTTTTTCTACCCTATGCTCCAAGCACTACGCTGATGTGTGAGCATACTGTTGTAGCCTCCCACTATTTCACAGATCCTCAGCTTCTCTCTGGTACTTATTTGAGTTGTTCATCATTTTATATAAAGGAAAACATTTAACTATGCCGTTGTATATAATGGAACTTGAACATCCATGGATGTTGGTATCCATGGAGGGATACCAAACCCCAGCAGATACAAAGGACCCACTGAATCTTAATAACACTTATATTCTGTGCCACAGAAGCTTATAAAAGCAATAGGAAAAATTGCCACAGAACTATAAAAGCAGCTTTAAAACATTTAAAAGGATATCTTAGAAATCCAGGAAATTTTTTTTAAAAATGTCTGGGTTCTAAAGGAAGGCTGATAAGGTTGATGGGATAAACCTTTCTGAGGAGAATATTCTCCAGGTGGGACCACCGTGGAGAAGATCCTCTGATAGCCAGCCACCTCATCTAAGATAGTAGGAACACCCTGAAGAATGCCCTATTATGAATGTCTTAGACCCTTTCCACATGGCATTTTCCATGCAAAAGAGGGCCTGGAGCGTCATGTGATTGTGAGGAGCGATCTGTATGATGCACTCACAATCGCCCGATATTCCAGAGGCCGGCAGGCACCGATCACACACCTTTTCATTTTCAGCTAGAAGCTGAAAATGGCGCACGATCGCGCATTGCTCCTGGGCCCCGCACACACTTACCTGGTGTGCGGAGGCTCCGGAGCCACACCGGTCGTGCTTCCTGCCCCAGCACAGCCTCAGAAAGTCCCAGGCTGCACTGCGGAAGGAAGAGGCGGGGCTCTTGCATGAGCAGGCAGCTCGTGCAGAGCCAAAGGACCCCGGACGTGAGAACCTCTCTCTGGAGGCTGCTTGTGCGATCCCTACACCTCAGCACCAGAAAAAGATAAGGTGTGGAAAGGGCCTTAGTATACAGAAAGAGACAGTCTTTCAAATACATGGGTCCTAAGCTCTGAAGATGTTTAGAAGTCCAAATTAGCATTTTGAATGCAGCTTAGAAAGAAAGTTGTAATCATTGTTTAAAACCCTAAAGAGAGGAGCTCTGCTCTTTAAAATAATAATGAAAAAGGACCATCAGAATGATTAGATGAATATTTTTCTACATATATCTATATCTCTTGTAAACACCACAAAGGCAGGATGCATTGTGCTCTCAACTAAAAACTACAACTAGAACATTTGTCCCCATACTTTGACAGCTAGAAACATCAGAACAGCAGTGTAGAAGACAAATGGTAAGAATAACCCAGCTGTCCTTTGTTTGACAGTAAACACAGTTTCCATTAAAATGGAAAAAAAAAACCCTAAAAGAAATAGAATCCAGTTCTTGTTGTATGCAATATATGAAAAAATGAGGATGTTTTTATGTTTTGTTTTGTTTTAATTTGGTCGTCTTACAAACTGCAAAGATACAGGGAACGTCTTTTTGCTCATAATATCCACTTATCTGTGACTGAAGTCCTGGTTCAGGTGACATCCTAGAAATTATATGATTTCTTTCAGAAGTCTCTTGATTGCACTGTTGCATTATCTGGTTGATACATTCCAGGTTCTGGTGGAAAAATGTTTGAAGTTCTGATGCAGTGGAGGTCTTCAGGCTAGATTCTGCAACATTTCAAGTTTCTTTTTTTATGAGGAAGCTTTGTTTCTAGGAATAGTTTGACATATGAGATATTTTGTTAAGGGTCTTGGCCAGTCTTGCTGCAATTTAAAATCAATCAAGCTGGACTAGCAAAAAGTCAGTATAAAATGAATGAAACATACTGAATTGACTCTTGCAGAAAGTAGATCAGGATACACTGATAGATCCTGATAGGGTTTTAAAAGGGGTGATCCTTGGGTGATTTGGAAATCAGGATTGTTGGTAGGGATGGACAGAAAAGAACTGAGCTGGAAATGAAATGTCTGGTGAAAGTCATAACTGTTTTATCTCTTGGGACATGTTACATGTATCTGGGGATACAAAACTTACTTTGCTTCACAAATTCAAATATTGGTGGTATGTTTTGGAAAAGTAAAATACCTGCAAACCCATGTGTACATTTTAAAAGGCAAATGGCTAAAAATCCATACAACTGAAAAAAAAAATCACAAAAAAGCAAACTGTAGTCAATGGGATGTGAGCATTAAGAAAAAAAGAAAAATCTGCATGGAAAATGTGTACAGATTTTCACGTGGAAGTAAAAAAAGTGGGGAGCTGGCAGTCTGATAGAAGAAATAAAGGATGCCATCAGAAATATGTAGGGGCTGGAGAAGAAACAAACATGAAGGGGTTTTAATTTCTTATGTGTGTACGTGTGTGTGTGTGTTTAAAAGGGTTTTTTTAGTGGCAGTTTAGCAATAGCAAGCAACAACTAAAGGGCCAGATAGTGATGGGATGGACATGTTTACACACACACACACACACACACACACATGTTTTAGATGGCTGAAATAAGTAACATTTAATTTGGGACCTGGGAGAGATTTTTCTGTGATACAACAGTGAACTCAGTCCTGGGACTGAAAATAACTCCCTGTTTTCAAGAGTCAACATTCTTCTAAGTGGATAACTGCACCCATAGTTCAGTGTTGGTTTTGGTTAGCAGATCTCAAAGTTCCAGTAGAAATGTAGAACATATTTTCAGATGTTATCCACTTTGATGACAAAGCTGCCTTGATATGTTGTGACTTTTTGTTAAAAATGTCAACCACAGAGAGATTTTTCACCCTTTTGCACAATTGAAAAGACTAGGGTTGTTTGATGTCCCCAATCAGATCTAAAAAGTTGAAATATTATTTTAAATCCATAAATGTAGACAACTACTAACCTGCTGGGATATATTAGGACATGTTGCATTTTAATGATAAAGCCTGGGAAACCAAGAACTCATTACATGAGTTTGTAACAGCATAAAGGAGAAAGATAAGGACTTTCAGAAGGACCCTGGGGTATACTACAAATCCTGAGCATACTAATATAGTAGAATATACATAAGGAAGTCACAATCAAGCACTGCACAATCTGGAAACTCAGATTTATTTATTCTGAGGAGACACTTGCTGATGACTAATTGTTGTTCTTCTTCCAGGTAAACAGCAGATTCACTGCCAGGAATCCAATTACTCACTTTTCAAAGGACGTGAGGGCATTCAGAGTCATCTCTGTAGTGTCCCACACATCGCTGAATCAGAAGAGAGCAGCAGTACTCACCCAGGTCAACCTTCTGTCACCAGCAATTTTGAATAGCACTGCATATATTTGTGTACTTGGCAAAAATTAACCCAGGCTTGAAGCCTGAAAAGGTACAGAAGAGAAAATCTAATACAATCAGTGAGTTGGGGCACCTTCCATATGGGGGGAGAATGAACACAGTTAACACTTATAACATTACGCATGATGAGGTGAAAGTGGAACTTCAATATTACTCTGCCATTTTTGTTTTAAATCTAGAATATGGTGGGATCATCTAAAGAAATTCATGGTGCAGGACACACAGAAAAGATGGAGTACTTCACACAACATATGATATATTAAAGAAATTCACTAATATAGGATGCAATGGCAAGCTAAGGCAGCATTTTTTTAAAAAAAGAAAGGCGGTGACATATTAATTCTAAACGGGTTGACCAAGAGCAACTAGCCATAATGAGTAAACATAACTTCCATATTCAGATAACAGTGTATATCTGAATACAAAATTCTGGAGCAAATGACAGGAAAAGCTTGTTGCCTTAACGTGGTGCCTTTGGCAGCCCAGTAAGTGATTCACTCCTCTGGGAATCAGGATACTAGGCTAGCTGAACAAATGGCCTGAAATAATAAGATTCTCTTAATGTTAATAGCTCATTACCATTAAAGGGCCAAGCCGTTATGTTGTTTAATAATAATGAAGAAAGTTCTGATTCTGGAGGAGCACAAAAGGAACTACAGTTCTTTAAAATCACTATAACAAGGGTTGAGGTGGGGTGGGGAAGCTGATACACTTTTGAGGTCAGCTTTATATTTGATCTTGCTTTGCTTTATATTTAATCTCATTTCGAACTACATTTTAAAGTGCATTTCTTCAAACTGGTTTCAAATTGAAGTATATGTAGATGCCTTCACAATTGTGTTTTAACTGTGGGGAAATAAAACTTTTATTTCCTATCACAACACAAAATAAAGAGTGGGAAAGAACATGGTTTTATCTTACAATACGTGAAATGAACAAGCCACAGTGAATCTGTGAAGTAGCCTTGAAAACAGGGAAAAGCAGGAAAAAATGGATGGGTAAAACACAGTAAAAAAAGATCTTTTATTTTTCAGTTCAATTTAGCAGTAGATTAAAGGTCTTTCTGTACTACATAACTATTGCACTATGATTTGACTTTAACTACCATGGCTGCCTCCTATGAAATCTTGGGGTTTGCAGTCTTGGGAGGTACTGGAATTCACTGGCTGTGAATTCTAAATATCCCTCCCTAAACTGCAGATCTCATAATTCCATAGAACAGAACTATGGCAGTTAAAGTGGAATAATAGTGCAATAGCTACACAGTGTGGAAAGGTACTAAGTTATACTGTAACAACAATAGCAGAAACCAATACCTGCATTAGAACAGATACCCAGGACCACAGGAAATATAGGATCTCACATTGGGAGGACAAAGGGTGACCTCAGATCTCTACTCTGTTCCACATATAAATCTCCTCAGCCTTCATGAATACCAGTACTCTGATACTGATAATGGAGAAAAGGGAAGGCCTAAAGATATAGTATTGGTAGAGACCTTGGATCCAGAGCTCTCAGTTCCTACAACATGAGTAAAACTTGTGGACCAGCCCTGAAGACCTGATCTAAATGATTTATATAATAAATAGCCTCCCACAATAGCCTCCCATAATAGTCTTTCTCTCCCTTTCTTTCTCCCTTTCTCTCTTTCGATCTCTTTTTCTCAGCCTTCTGATATAGTCAGGTTTTAGCAGCTTCCTAAAAGCTAAAAGAATAGGAAAGAGAAATCTCAGTGGAGAAGAAATGACACAAAGAAAAGGGTAGCTACCACTGAAAAGGTCCTACTCCCCAGCATAATCACAGATAGCTGTGGCATCCAAAGAACATGGGAAGGTTCAACTTGCAGAAGTTGATTTAACAAGTAGACTGTTTTATCACAAGTTAATTCTATGGTTTTGACTTCTGTTACTTGACTCTACACTGGATGTATTCATGAAAATTTTAAACAGGCTTACATTATTTATTTAAAATGTGTAGACATTCCCTGGGGAAGAGGATAAATAACTAAAAAGGATTTTTTAGGAATAAGGTATCTGTTTACTCATGGAAAATATGAATGCAAATCTTTTTTTTTGTATGCTTGCGATCTTTTGTTCTTATCTCTAGACCTGACTCTTCTTCACTGAGCACAAGGAGAGACTCAGTGATGAAGCATCCCAAATCCAGTGGTAACATGTCAAGTGAAGTACCTGGGCAAGTGAAGCAACATAGGTTGGCATCCTTGTGGTAAGTCACAGTGGAGTAGAGCCATTCAATAATTGTTAAATGGAGAGTTAACACATAGAATGTTTCATTGATTCAATGGATTTAATCTAGGCAGGACTACCTTTAGGATTTAGGACAAGAGGTTTTAAGTGACAGGACAGGTTTAGTTTGGCAACAGTGGAAAGAGAGTAAGAAACCCAGCCTTTCTGCTCCTTGTGAAGGTGGATGGCTGAGGTCCACAACATATTTATAACTAGAAAAAAAAATATAATAAAAGGACAATAAATCATGATGCTATAAACACACCCAATGTGTGTGTGTGTGGGGGGGGGGGTGTTGGCTCTCCAGTGCATTGTATTGAGTGCCGCACATATAATTATGTGTCTGCTGGACAGATGTTGCAGGTATCTGCTCACTACAGAGAGCTCTGACCCTAGCAGGTTTATCTTCTTAAGATCAAGGAGCTGGCATGGAAAAGTGGAGAAAACAGATATAAAAACAGTGAAAATACCAGTAAGGATGTTCTAAAGTCATTTTACTTCAAAGGGACAGCAACTCTACACTCACAGAGACTGAAGTAATTGAATAAGGAAGCTATCACTGTAAGAAACAGGGAAATGATTCCTTACAAGGCTCTCATTCCTTGTTGGATGGACCAACAATTTTGTTCTCACAGGCAAACTTACTGGTTTTTAACCAGGTTGATCCTCGTGCCAAGAACATTATCAGACACTGTACATGAAAACAATACAGTTCTTGATAGCAGATTGGCACTTATACTTCACAAAAATGTGGGTTTTTGTTTGTTTTCACAGAAAATGGTATTTCTGCATAGAAATGTTGGTTTTGCCATCTAAAAGTAAATAATTTTTGAGCATATGATTAGATTACCTGAACACGTATCCCTAGCACACATTCATATCCTGTGTATGTCTTCTGCCCTTTCCACCTTTTTCCTTCTCTTCTATTTATTTTTATATATTTAAAATCTAATGAAATGTGTGTTATAAAACACATGCAACCTTTTAATTTAGGGTTACCTGGAATAGTTCAGTACTAGACATATATGTGCATGATTACATTATTGTGTCATTATTTAGCTCATTATCCCAGTCAACTAGTGATCAAGGATTATCTTTCAGAGAGATGAGGTGATAGTAAATTAGATGTAGATAATAAGCTGCCTTACATCCAATGTAGTTATACTTAAAGGAGACCCACTCTTTTAAATTAAAGCTGTTCACAGCTAATTTCAGTCACTTATTTTTGTGGGATTACCATAAGGATCATCTAGTTGACTTCTAAGTGGACGAATCTAAGTGTGATTTCATTTGAGATGGTTCTATGGCTGGAGTCATTCCTACATATACATGGCCAGTTGATGTTTCAATCATCAAGTCATCAACCTGCATATATGAACCTATACCTGCATATGTAAAAACAGTAAGGATGTAATCCTTTAGTAAGTATTCCCCCCGTGCCTGGAAGGAAGGAACAAGTAATTTTCACTATTTTCTTCCAGCTGTATGATAGTCTTCTAAAACCATGGATTTTGAAGTCTATTTATAATTTGGAAATTATTCTGTACAAAATTTGCACTTGATTTCTTTGCACAGACAATGACCTCTCTCTCTCTTTCTCTTTTCACTATAAACATCATTTTGTGTTGCTGCATAGAAAACATTGTTTCTTGAACAGAAAATCTTGTTTTCTATGTAAATCAACTAGCTGAGAACTTTGCAGAGAATGAATCCCCAATTGTATCCTTTTCTGCACAAGAAATATTTTCTTTACATGAAATAACATTCCTGCACAGATTTTTTTTAATGCAGGAAAGGCTGCTTTTTTTTTTGCTCAACTACGTACAAATTTTGCACAGAATAAGTCCTGAACTGTAAACATTCTGGTCAGATGAAGATTCTTCACATCAGTTTTTGTTAATACTAACATATATATATTCTGTATATTTTCAAATATTCTTTCCAACCATTAAAAAAAGTTCTTGCACTTCAATTTTTTGCCTGTGTGTTTCCTATATGAAAAGAAAATGCACATAGATATCTTGCAGAAGGAAATCTTCCTAGATGCTTTGTTGGCCTATAAGCTAACCTAGATGCTTTGTTAAAAGAAATGTATCATCGAACAAATCCCTGCCACCCCCAAAGGAAGCTAGTGGTTACCGAATTTTCCTTCTTTGGTTTTAAAAGAACTAGTGCTTTCAGGGGAACTATTCAGAATGAATCAAATACTGTTTGAACTTTCTTTTGGTTACTGAAGTACAAATTGATTCTTGCTTTCTGATTCCTTAGAATTTTCACAGCTTTCTGAAACACACAAAGCACAAAGGAAAATGTCCATGACTCTAAAATAAGCATCTTCTATCAAGCAACAAGAAAGTCACCTATAAATTACAAACTGAACTTCCATCATAGAAAGTACATTTAATAAAATGTGTTTTCTTGAGAAAGTTAAAACATAATAACTATACAGCAATCAAGAATGGTTCCTCTTTAATTGACAGTCAGCTTATGGCTAAGATCATGACAAATAGACAGTGTTAATATTTTTTTAATTATTATTATTCAGAGAGGAAGCCTTCAGTGATATCCTATTTCACTAAACTTTTTTCTTCTGTGTATTGAATCCCTGACAGCTGCAATTAAAAATGCAGCTGTAGTATCTGGGACTGTGCAACATAAAATAGGATTATATGCCAGTGACTTTTTATGATTAACCTAAAAAAATGTATTTGATAGAGATTTTATCTTTGACTGAAAAATATAAGGGAGCATAGGGATATAAAATTAACACTCAGAACTCAGAATTGATGACACCAAATACATCAAGTGGATGAAGCAGAGAGACATATAATATCCCCTTTTACAGTTTCTGCTACACTAAATAATTTATATAAGAATAATTATTTATACTTAGTGCATCAAGTGCCCTCAGATTTACAACGGTGGCAAAAAGTGGCTAGCTCTCAGTATAGAATCACTTAAACTGAATGTTCCTCCAAAGAATTTCTTTGAAATTTCTGTGCTATCTATTGTTCTAACTCATATATTTTTAAGCAAGTAGCAAGGTATGATTGATACATGTGAGGGAGGATCAAGAATTTCCCCCAATGGCTTTGAAGCCAAATAACAGAAAATAGATTCTTTTTTTTTTGCTGGACTCTCTGAGTTAATGTAATACACAGATTCTAGTAGCAATATTGGGGGCTGAAGACAACCTGGAGGTCTACCAGCGGTACCCAAATAAGAAGATACATTAAAATCCTATTGTTTCTGGGAAAATATCACAAGGAATATAACTGGGGTAGGTAACAATGTGAAGGTCAAGGGAAAATTCATCCCATATTGCTGTGAAAACCCCACACCTCAGCAGAACACAACATCTCTGTTTTCCATCAGAGCATTTCTTATTATGGCATCAGAAATGATATCACATCACTTACTGAATTTTGAAAGGGAATCCAATAAAAACAGGTATTTGAGATGGGATTAGTTCTGAGAAGTAGGAACATTTGTGTATTTTCACACATTTCAGGACCTTTCTTTGTGATTTTGGGATGACAAAAAGGCCAGCAAAGCCTCATCTTTTTTTTTTTTTTAAAAAAAAACAACTATATGTTTTGGGGTCGTAATGCTTAGTCTTCTTTCCTCATTGGTGGATGATCGCTCCCATGGCAGTGGTGCAGTGAATCTACTCCAGGGATTAGTCTTTACTCCCAAAATAGGTTCAGAACTTGCAAGCACTCTTTTAAAATTTAAAGTTCAAATTAAATCCCAGAGTAGATTTATTGCCCCATTGACATGGGAGCCGTCAGCCTGTTACCATGACTTCTGGGGATCCCTGGGGGACACGCGGATTTGCTCCAAAACACAAAGATTGGGGAAATTAGAGGAGCACTGCTTAGCAAAGTGGAGGGCAGGGCAACATAGCGAGATCTTGGGCCCTATATCTACAGAGTCAGATCATACGAGAACCAGGCCAAATGTCCAATTGCCAGTAGTTTATTCAGCAGAATTGGGGAAATATTCACACACATACACACAACGAAACAGTCACTCACACAAGCACATAAGAACTAATGAGTCGGAAAGACATGAAGCTCAGGAAAAGCGAAGGGAAAAAAAGTGGTTTATACTGCACCTGATTCTGTAGTCTTCAGTGTGGGAAGAAGCCAGGTGAAAGTGGCTCAGTGGAGGAAGAATGCTGAGGGGAGCTCTCAACTAGCAGAATGCTGGGGCACTAGTCAAGTGTGGAAGTTCTCGAAGGAGGATCCCAAAAGGGGACTCAACTATAAGGCAAAACAAGCCTTGGAGGCAGACTCTTTCCCAGGAAAGGACAATGGCCGACTCATGCAGATGGACCTCATCTTTGTATTTCTTGCTGTTGCAAGCATTAATCTCATCAGGAGAACACGTAATCCCCTCAAAGTGCCATTGTTGTTGATGGTCCATTGTGTGTGTATGCATGCCTTTCAAGGTTTCCCTCTTGGAGATATGACTGGGGAGCTTTGGTCTGACCTTGCTAGTAGTGCTTTGGTTTTAGACTCGGGTGTCTACGTTTGTGTCCAGTGAACCTCTGGTTTAATAACTTTGGATATTAAATATTATACTCACCCAGGACTGGGTCTGCCAGCAGGGATTACAAGCCACTACAACCCCCCCCCCATGGAAATATCTGTCTCTTTCACTTCTGTAATAAGAAACCCCCAGGACTGGAGTGAAAAAGATAACGTCTGAGAAGCCCTCCTAATTTATCAAATTATAGGGATATAGAAAGTTGTTGGAGACTCTAATGTTTCCAGTTATTCTCCCATCCAAGTATTAACCAGGCCTGACATTACTTAGCTTGCAAAATCAAATGAAATCAGATTTGTTCAGGATAACATGGCATTAAGCATATCTAGCCACAACCACCACCACTCCACACAGAGGGGAATGTATACTGGAAATAGTGGGAAAAATCCCCTTTCTCACTGATACTTTAAAGAATGAATAGAGTAAAGTGGTTCTTCTGCTGCTACCTTGCCCTATTGTTATGATCCCATCCAATAATTTATTATTTTAAAGAGTCCAGTGTTTGAGTGTTGCTTTATTTGTGTTCTTTTGTTCCCTGACTTGTTACAGACAAGATAACAAACTGTGTTGTATGCAGTACTTAAAACACAGATCTTCAATTCTGAGGCTTGCAGTTTACTGAGGCCAAAGAGCTCTCTGGCTGAGAATTCTAAATGCCCTTCCCTAAACTGCAAATGCCAGGATTCCATAGGATGTTGAAAGTGGAATAATAGCACTATAACAGCGCAGTGCGGAAAGGCCCTTAGTTCATAAATACCCCTCTCCAGTCTTCCTATCTTTTACTTCTATCATATTCTTCCATGAGTTTAATTTGAATAGAATTTTAAACTGTATTTGGTAAAGGATACATCAGCAAATGAGATTTTGGAACTTGTATAGAGTTCTTGACAATATATACATATGTGTGTGTGTGTGTGTACACACGCATGTACGCACGTGTGTGTGAAGTCACAATAGTAAATGTTGTATGCCTCCTCCTTTTCTCCAGTCAGTAATAAAACATTTTGAATTTTCTTTCAGAGCCTTGCCCTGTTTAAATACAATTTGGATGGGGTAAGTGTGAGTTAATCTGGAAAAACTATAATGGAACAAAAGGGTTGTTATGTTCAATTTATGGTACTTTATCGTCCCCTGAGATATATATTTTTTTTAAAAAAAGAGATCTATAGTCAACAATTACTTATACAGATTTTGTCTTCAGTAAAGAACCAAATATGTTACACTATCTAACATGAAATAAAATTGATGTAGTTATTTTAAACTAGTATTTAGAGCCAGAAATAGCATTCATCACATAAAAATATGTTGTGGGAAATGTGAAACTGTTAATGCAAATTATTCCTATTATAGGCAGCCATGTGGTAGGAGTCAGGGAGTGTGGAAATTAGCTAACTGCAATAGGAATCATTTGATAATAAGAAAAATGACTAGATATGTTTTGCCTATGACTCCTTTGATATTACTATAGAAGTTATTTTAAATATGTGGTATGGGGTAGATTTGCAGTTTGTTTTGATGACGATGGCAATGGCAATGGCAATGGTGATGATGATGATGATGATGTTTGCCTAGTAGGAGCAGAAATGCCTTCTTCTTTCTCTCTCCGTCCTCCTCCTCCTCCTTTGAATATAGCTACCACCTTTCTGTGAACAAATCTAATGGGATTTTAAACGACAGTCCTCCCTCCACATTTGTGGGTTTGACCTGCACAAATGTAATTTTTCATGAGACATGTGTGTACCTTCCCCCCTCCTTTCTCCCCCACCCATTCCCTTGCCTTTTGCCCAGGCATGAATGCTTCTTTCTCCATGCCTGGCCAAAAGGCAAAAGGAATGGGAAGTGGAGAATGAAGGGGAAGGAACACACACACCTTCCTTCTTAGTGTGAGAGGTACCCTCTCCCATTTACTTGCTTTTTTCCTGGGTGTGGAGAAGGAAGATACATGTATCCAGGAAAAGACATTGGAATGAGATGGGAAGCATGGGAAGGGGCAGCACATGCATGCTTTCCCTCACTTGCTTATTCAGGTAGGAGGAATTATTCTCTGGTTTTTGACTTCTGTAAGGATTCTGTGCCCAGAACCCTCATGAAAGTGGAGGGACCGCTGTACTAAGATAAAGAAAGCACACAATATATAGAACAATACACCTTTCTGAGTATTCTGATGATCTCTTCAGAAGCTGATAGTAGCTCCCTGACCCAGCCTTCTTTGTTTGACTGCACAGTTATTGTGAACAGCCGCAAGTCCCAGGTATTCTCTCAAGTCATTATATAGCATGTGTATTGAGAGAGAGAAAGAGAGAGAGAGAAAAAATAAAGATTTAAACAGCACATTATTGGAAGACATGAAATATTCCCACAGAGTTTCTTGGAACATCTGGGACTTAGCTGAGGTGATAAAGCTAACTAAATTGGTGAGAAACTGGAGCAGTTAATTTGGGGCAAATCTGCCTGACACTAAATGGGAATTCTTCCTTAATTGGATAGGCTTTGTGGTTTTCAACACATGATGAGGGATATATTTACCAAGTGTAGTTAGGAAGGGATTTTAGTGGCTTATAATATGTAACACTGTATTTGAAAGTCTCTCATAATTCCCAGTGTGTTTAAGATAAGATCTCCAAAACTGAAAGAAGGATTTGATTTTTGGGATATAAGAATAGGAATAGAAAATTGGGCCTGTTTAAAAATGATAAGACCTCCTGCGTCACTGTTTGGGGGTTCTGAAAAGTAGGGTTGCTTTTTTCTCTCAATTTTAGTGTTAATGTGTGTAGGTGTGAATTTGTAGAGAATGACACATGCAGAAGTAATGGTAAGGACTTTTCAGAGGGTGATGTACAGAGAGTTATGTTATAGAGAACTAAAAAGGAATTTGCCTCTCTGTACACCATATTTTATGGGCAACTTCCAAGGATACATAAGAAGCATATATACCATTTCAGAACAACAGGTGTAAGTTATACATAAGAGACAATTTTGCACAGTTTTTTGTTTGTTTTTGTTTCTGCAGTCTCTCCCCTTCTTTCATTGCTATTGCTATGAAGGTGAGAAAAGCAGCAAAAATTCAGAAGGATACACACAAGGAGTAGGAAATTATAAATGAATAATAGTTTTGGGGCATATTTGCTTGTTTTCTGCTTTTTTTTCTGTTTTGGCGGAAGCAAAGTCAGAGCTGCTTTAAATGGTTAAACTTTGATGAAGTGGATGGAAGATATTGGTCTATGATCCTTTCCACATCCGGGTATTAAAATGGTTCAGAGCGACCTCCCACGGAGGTCGTCTGCACCGTGGAGTGGATTGGGGCAGACTACTTTTCGTAGTTCCGCACCTCAATCCGCTCCAAAGCGACCGGAACTGGCGGCGCTGCGTGTTTTTTAAAAACCTCTTTTCAGAGGATTTTAAGAAGCACGAAGCGCGCAGCCCCGTGCAGCTCCGTTGCCATGCTCCGGTGCAGATTTGCAGGTGCGCACTAGTGCGTGCCTGCAGATGTGCCGGGGGTGGGTTTCTGGCTGGTGAGCTTCTCTGGTTGGTGGAGAGCCTCCGCCAGCCGGAAGCCGCCGTTTTGAACGCCGGAGGAGTTCGCACTGCTCCGCATGGCGACGGACTTACTTGGCTGCCGGTAAGCTCCGTTTCAGCGCGTTTTCCCCCATTTCCCCCTCCACATGTGGAAAGGGCCTATGTCTATTTCTGTACTGATATAGATATGAAAACAAATACAAAGGTGCTTGTCGTACAGATATGAAAACAAATACATAGGTGCTTGTATAAAAGTGAACCTTTAATTTTGGATGTATTTTTAAAAAGAAATTTCTCCCCCCGCCCTCAGGGCACTTTTAAGGGCAATTTTCTGTTTTCTTTATAGCTTGTATGGATGATGTATGCATACACACAATGTTAGAATAGTGTTTGATGCAACAACAACAACAACAAAAAGTTGCCTGTTTTATAAAGCCTGCAGAATATGTCATCATTTCTGTTCTTTCAGGAGGAGAGGGGAGTGCCCTTCTTACTCTTTCTCAGTCTTTCTTCATCAATGGGCTTTACTTTAAGTATTTCTCCAGGAGGCTGAAGACCTATCCCTGTCTGCATCTATCTTCAGCTATAATTGCTAACTGCCTTCAGTATATTCATGGAAGTTGCCAGCAGGCACCATCTTTATTAGGAAGATGGTGGCTTTCTGAAAGGCAATTAAAAAGTGTTAGGGAAGTCCAGTTCTGATTGTAAAAAGCTGGTGGAACTTCAGAGACAGTTGGTGACAGCAGCTGCCATCCCTGAACAAGCAGGAGTAGATATAGGCATCTTTCAGACAAAATTTCCTGTCAAGCCATTCCTGAAAGCTCTGAACGTTCAACCACCTCTGCTGCTAGAAACACACAGGGAGAAAACACTGTGAAAATATAGAATAACCTCTTAAAAGTTTCATTTACACCTCTCCCTACCCTTCCCCATATGATTACAATCACCCTGAAACTGGGAGGCAAGAGAACCAACCCTCCTGACTGGGCTAAGGGGCCTTAGACCCCCCCCCATAGATAATACAAAATTGGATAACCAGGAATCCTCTGTAGTTAAGACCCCCCCCCCAGGAACTATCAATCAGAAGTGTACTGAATGGTCATTATTTTGCTATTGCTTTCACAGTACTCAGATAGCTACCACCTTCAGCTGGATGATGACTGTTTTAATGTTATTTTTGTGTTTCCATTTTTTCTGTAAAACATATTTAGTCAAAATTAATACCAAGCTGCTTTCCAATGCTGAAGCCCTCCTTTCCTTAAATACAGTTTCAGGGTTTCTGTGTGACTGTGAATGAAAAAATGAACCCTGCTAAAATTGTCCCCTAGTTGCAAGCAACACACAATAGTATGGTCCACTCCTTTTTCCCATCATGGTTGAAGAAGCTTAGCAAGAGTAGTATCTCTCTTTCTGCAGACCCAGTCTCTGGATTTTCTTCCCTCTGAACAGGTCCCAAAACCTTGGCAGGATCCTGATTTGCCTTGAAGTGATTCCAAGGATTCTTGCTTCAGTTTGGATGAATTCCAAATCTATCCCCAGAAGCTAAAGCTGAATGCAATGCATATGCCTACTATGTTCACCTTCCTGTATGTTTTCTGCAACATTCACCAGCAGCTCCCTCTGAATCTTAAACACAGAATACACTCTGTCAACCTAGGTGCTTTGTTTTCTGTCTTCAACACTGCCACATTTTTCAGTGGATGTGTTGCCTCTCTGCCCATCCAGCATCTGCTCAGCATCTGACATAACTTTTCTGGTGCATGTGCAGAACATTTAAAATTACAGAACACCCAGCCATTTGAGCCTTTGCCTGCAGTGTGAAATCAAGCAGTCCAGAGTGAAAATGCACACTCCACTTCTGCAACTGTCTCATCTATTCTTTGTGAGAACTTGGCCTGAGCTTCCTTACTTTAGATTTCTAGAACTACATAATATGTTGCCCCAATTCGCTCTCGAAGTTAAGGAGATATTCTGACAACTTTGTTTTGTGCTCATACAACAGCAGATCCGAATTGCCTTGCTTCTGAATTTCTGAGTCCAGGTTTGTTCCTACCAGTCTCAGATTGCTGACTTTACACAAGGAGAAGAATATATTCAGAGGTTGTAGCCAGTTGTCCTGTCTCATGCCTATGTAAAGAATATGCAAATCAGCAACAAATCTTTGATTTACGAAAAGGGTAGACGTTCGCCAAATGTATTGATTTCTCCTGCTTTAGATCCTCTGGATAATCTATAACAGTAAAACATGACTTGGATTTTATGTAGAGGCACTTAGGGCTGGAAGGAGCTATATAGCTGCCTTTTACTTGCATCTTGTGCTCCTTCGTTTATAGCTCCACAAGTCATCCAGTAACCTTGGAAGTGAATCAAGTCATGCCAAAAGCAAAGCAAAAATGCTGAAATGAAAGTGTAAATATAAGAAGCTGAAGCAGGATGAATCATTCTCCTCTTCCATAGCAGTTGCTACCTGGAGAAACAGGTTTTTATGTCTTCATATATTACACAAGACTTTTATACTTCCACATGTGCAAATGCTTCTTGCTTGTTGGGTTATGATATGCCAGCAGGATTATGACAATTGTGCTAATAAACAGCATGGATATAGCATGTATATTTGCGTCTAGTAGCTACAGCCTTGATGTATGACTTCAAAGCATAGGCATGTGACGTTCTGTGACCTTTTGGGTATGGGATGGGGGAATGTATACTATGTCTTCTTTTAGTAATCGTTTTACCTTCATGCATTCCAAGGACACAGGGTATATGCTTGTGTTTTTATGTGTGATAATGTAAAGCTGGGACATCTCCTCAGTCTATTCACTGTCAAGCAGGCCAAGGCATAACAAAATTGTACATGCATTGCTTCCGTTTACATATTCAAAGGGAAAATCTCTATTTTGTGCACAGTTCATGATGGAAATGACATTCATAAACATTCAGATCCCAGATCAGAAAAAAAGTGTTGTGGGTGTTGATAAGCCTAATAAGGAGAAATTCATGGCAGCTGTCAATATTTGCAGTTTGGGACTTGTTTCATGTGTAAAAAAATGCAATAAATAAATAAATAAATTTTTAAAAAGGAAAAATAAGTAAAAAATTTAAAAATGCACAGAAAATGACATTTTCTGCACAGCTTTTTTCTACACAGAAAGCAAGTTTTCTGTACAGAAAACATGATTTTCAGTACACAAAACAACTGTTCTATGAAAACAGCAACGTTTTCTGGACAGAAAACATTTCTGCACATAAAATGTTATTTTCTGCACAAATCTACCATGTGTGATTTTTTTTCCAGTATATATCCCAAATGCATGTATGTCTAGTGAACCTAAAGGCACAAGATTCTGTCTGATCTTGGAAGCTAAGCAAGTTCAGCCCTGGTTAGAACTAGGATGGGAGACCACCAAGGAATATCAGGTGCTGTAAGCTATATTTCAGGGAGAGGACCTGGCAAAAACACTTCTGAGTATTCATTGCCTGTAACCCCAAGTCAATAGGTGATTTGAAGGCCCATACACATGCATGTATATATCTCAAAGCGCAAACAGCTATCAAAAACTTCACAGTATTGGAGGACATTCTTGCAGTAATAAGAAAAATGATTAAGTTAATTGTTGTGGGTCAGAAGAACAAAATTCACAAAGATTTCATCCTCTTTACTCACAGCCAGTTTTGATTTAATGGGGAAAAATATTCTTGTCATTGACCATATGCTACTCGATTTCAGAGATGGTATGGTATAGTCCTTTCCATACATTCTGGGGCATTGCCCCTGGACAAAAGGAAATGTCTGCTTATATCCTAGTTAACCAGAATAAAACATTTTTTTTAAAAAAAAATTCTGTTTTGTTAAAATCTCATCCTTTGTCTAATAAATTTTGTGTTACAAACATGTTCCTACGTGGCCTTCTTATGGCAACCCTGTGAGGTAGGTTAGGCTAAGAGAGTACTGACCTAAAGTAACCTCAGTTTCAAGGTCTAGCAGAGACAACCTCTGGGTTTCCTTGTTCAAAATCTTGAACCATGAAACTGCACTGGAAGATCTCCTAGCTTAACCTTAGGTGAGTGAATCAGACTGTGTAGATTGAATGTGTGAGTAAGAGGATGACATTGTAATGACAGGCTATGCTCTGACCTCTGCATGTCTCATATGAGGAATGAATAGACACAAGAAGTGATCAAACTATTATGTTCACAGCTTCTATATTAGGGATGTCAATCTTTGTCCATTTTGTCCATTTTTAAAACCTATAGCTTGGAGGGTTCTCCAGAGAGAGAGAGAGAGAGAGAGAGAGAGAGAGAGAGAGAGAGAGAGTTAGTAGTGCCTGAGAGAGCTTTTCCCCAACCCAGTAAACCCACTATACAGCTCTCATCATAATGCCCACCCCACTTTATAGAATTTTCAGGGGATGAGGAGGCTGCCCACCTGTATTAGATCTTCCTCTCCTGCTGCTTCTCACAGACTGGGAATGCTGCCAATAGCTAGGTTGACCAGTTACAAGAAGAATGATAGCAGCTTGTGGATGATCAGTCACCTAGATCCAGGGAGATGCTAGAAGCCAATAGACAGAGGGATGAAACAACCTAGATGTAAAAGCTGGTGCTGAAGCAGCAGATATGGAGGGGCTGCTGGATTTGCCTTAGCCTGAGAAAACTGCCACAGAAGGATGCAATGACAGAATGTTAAGGAACAGCCATGCATCCACTAAGGAGTTAAAACTTCTCCCAGAGAGAGGGCTATGCAGCCTCTCTCTAAGGAATTAGCTCCCATTCTCATGATACCCAGTTTAGCCAGCTTCCCCAGCCTCTAGAATATTTCTAAAGAACAAGGAAACGCCACTCTGTACCTCAAACTGCATGGATCATAATGAGACTTGAGACAGTGGTGAGTCTGATCCTGCATGGACTTACCCTTCAGGTGGCTGAAATTAGGTGGCTTAAAAACTATGGGTCCTCCATATTGCCTGGGAGATAGCCCAGAGGGTCTTTTCATTGTCCCAAGCTTGTATTGGAACATCAGTTAAGAAAGACAGGCTTTCATGCGATATCATGCCTTGGAGTCAATAAACCCCTATGGAGTGAAATTCTTTGTTATAAGTCCTTGGTAGAAGATAGAACCAGAGGGCTATGGCATGCTTCCCTCTATCGAGAGTCACAGTATGCATTCTTTGTATTACTATTCATGTTAGTATGTGTACCAGAGGGGGGGGAAATCACATTAAGTTTCCCTCAAAACACAATTTATGATAAACGTCTATGGCTACATTTAAAATATAACAGGCAGAGTTGGAGGAATCTTGAGTTTCCATTCCTATTATCTAGAAATTATTCTATTGATTCTTCTATCACATTTCTTCCCCCCCCCCCCTTTCTTTCTTTCTTGATGTTTTGTCAGTCATGGATAAGAATCACTTAAATTCCTATGGAATAAATGGATCTTATGTTAGCCACACACTTAGAATCTGTTAAAATCAATGGGAATTGAGATAGTCAATTCACCCAGATTTCAATGACACCTAAGCGCAAATAATATAGCTTTGATCAAATGAGTACAGTTGGGAACAAGAAATTTTGTATATCAAGACTTGAGAAATCTGTTTGAGTTTCTCAACAACCCTTAAGGTTTACTTAAATGTTCTTCAAATTCATATTTCAAAGGTAAAGCTTGAAACTATCCATGAAAACACAAAGCATATTTCAAATGTTTCCATAATTTATTTATTTGTGTCATGGGTCTCTTAGCATTAAGTATGGGTTGGGGGTGAGTACAAGAAGGTACAGATTTCTGCTGTCATTGATGAACTCCCCAGTTAGAATTGTTTACAGATTTAATTTTACATGATGAATTTATTATTTATATTGTATTTTTATTGAATTATTGAATTCAATAAAAATATACTGAATTTTTATTGAATTCTTGTATTTTTTTATTGAATTCTTGAATGGCTGTAGAGCTAAGATAGAAATGTTGGTAAAACAATTGCAAAGGTTTCACTAATTACAGTGTAAGGCATGTATACATTGCATCTGATTCTGTGTAATCTGCTTTTCACAATGGCTTAAAGAGAACAAAATACTGAAAACATCATAAGAGGCTTATAAAATGATTCCACAATACCAAGAAAAATTGCTGACCTCAGTGACATTTTAGAGACCTCATCTATTAGTTGTCTTTGGTGGAAGACAGATGTGGTGAAACAATAGCTCATATATCATTAACCTTGGGGTTGAAAGTTTTAAATAATAATAGTAATAATTAAGCAGGTTTCTTGTATTTATTGTGCTTAGTTTCTAGTGATGTGTTTCACGATAATGTAGTTATTGATGATGACTTGCCACTATGTGTTATTCTACAGTATTTGCACAAATGATGTTACTTTTACAGATCTCCAGTTCTAGAAGTGGAACATCTAACACAGTATCTTACAGAGCCAGTTACGGAAGCAGGTGTGTAAGTAATTTTGGAAGTGATTACACAAGCAGTAGTGTGTCAGTGGACCACAGGAACACATGAATTACCACTAGTATAACTGGGCAGACCAAAGGAGGTCCACTAGTACACAGTTTTATCTACTTATATTACATAGGAATTGGCCGATTGTTATTATTACCATAATGCTGTTCTTTCTTTCTTTCTTTCTTTCTTTCTTTCTTTCTTTCTTTCTTTCTTTCTTTCTTTCTTTCTGTCTGTCTGTCTGTCTGTCTGTCTGTCTGTCTGTCTTTCTCTCTCTCTCTCTCTTTCTTTCTTTCTTTCTTTCTTTCTTTCTTTCTTTCTTTCTTTCTTTCTCTCTCTCTCTCTCTCTTTCTTTCTTTCTCTCTCTCTCTCTCTCTCTCTCTCTTTCTTTCTTTCTTTCTTTCTTTCAGCTGAAAAATGTTATAATATATGAAGGACAATATTATTTGAATATGGTGTAGTCCTTGCTAACTAACAATTTCTTTAGGGGAAAATCCCAAGTTATGCTATAGTACAGGATTGCCAGACAACAAATATTTTAATCTGACAAGTAGAACTGTGCTGTGTCAGGTAATTGGCACAATCATAAGAAAACATGGGAAAATCCAGATTCTCCTAACATCCACCTGTACTGACCAGGTCATTTCCCTGATTTCCCAAATTCCAACATATTCCACTTCCCCTAATCTGCTTGTTTATGGTTGGGATTTCACCTAACTCACTAGGTTCTGATGGGACTTTGTTTTCTCTGTCTTTTGGATATAGGCCCAGTGAGGGATATTTATAGACACCTAAATTTGGCAATTTGATCAAGGGAGCTTACTACAGTGGAACCCTTTCAAAACCAAATTCTAGCAGTCAAGCACTCAAGATCTGGTTTTGTTGAACCAACACATAAGAGGATAGAGAGCCCTTTTATAATTCAAGTGCAGAGATGTGAAAAAATACTAGTTTAATCTTTCTTTCATTTCTTGGAATCCCACTAGAATTCTTATTCTGTCTCAGTTCCATATTGGGCTGTGAGACACCCCCTGCCTCCTCCCCCTCCCCCCACTGCATAGAAAGGTATGCACTTTTTTTTCTGGATTTTTAAACTTTTATTTCCCTCCCTCCCTCCCTCCCTCCCTTTTGCTAGCCTTCCCCCCCCCCATACATGTGTTTTTCTCATTCATTAAAGTATTCCTGTATGCATTTTTCAACATAAGAGAAATGCACTTGTCAGGGATCCAGAGCAGGAAACCCTGGGAAAATGATCAGCCCACTGCAAAGATGTTGCATCATGCCCCAGCTGTGGGTAATTGCAAGGTTGCATAAGAAACTGGGGTCGTGTGCAGATGGTAGAGGGAGGTGTGCAAACCTCTACCTGATTGGTTGTAGGTATGTATATAACAAAGCAACGCCAGTATGTATTTCTCTGTTGACCAAACCTGGTGCCTGGCACAAGCTTTTGTCTGTCTGTCCTATGTTTTGTATATAATGGAACTTTGCTGCAAGATAAAGTGCCTCCTGTTTTGGAAGAAACTCCTCCGTGTGCGAGTATCCTTACTGGGGAACAAGGCGGTTGCGGTTGGCTTGCTGAACTCTGTTTTTTTTCGCTGCGTTTCCGTGGGGCTGAAACTCCTATCATCCCCAACAGTGGTTATGGGCCCAGGCCCAGAGTGCACAGCATCCACAGTGTGCCTGTAGTTGTTTTTCCCCTGGATACTGGGACTGTTTTTGACTGTTTGCCTGGCTCTCCGGTGCTTCGGGAGTCTGTGTTTTGGGACAGAGACAGTTAATCTTCAGTCCGGAGCTCGTCAAGGTCACTACGGCCAACTGCTTTGTTTGTTGAATTTTCCTTACAAAGGCAGCAGCATGGCTGAGGGAGGTTATCTGCATTTTGAAAAGTTGACCAGCGCTAATTATTAAAGCTGACAAATTTATGTGAGAGCCGCTTTGATAAAGGAAAACTTGTGGCACGTTTTGGAAAATGAGGGACAGCCCCCAGAAGGAGCAACTACTGCTCAAATAGCAGCGTTCAGGGTTGCTGACGAAAAAGCCAAAGCAGTTATTTTGCTTACTTTAAGTCCTTCCCAGTTGATTCACACTGCTGCTGCAGACACAGCATATCAGCTCTGGGAGGCTCTGAAGCGTGTGCATCAATCTTCCTCGTGTTTGTCCAAAATGCTATGGACGAAAAGACTGTATAACACAAAGGTATGTCCCGGAAGCTGTGTGAGAGAGCACCTCATGCTGATGAAACAGTTATTTCAAGAGGCAGCCAACAGACGGGTGAATATACCAGAAATGCAGAAAAGTTTTATTCTGCTGGGAAGCCTCACTAAGAAGTGGGACTTTTTGATGTACAGCCTGGAGGGTGTGCGTGAGGAAGAGCTGACTGTAGACTTGGTAGCTGGGAGGATTTTGGAGGAAGTCCAAAGTAAGCAGTTCGATTCCAGACTGCAGTCGGAGGGGAGAACAGCCAGTAGCCAGGAGGAAGAAGGCGTGTGCAGCTTTGCCAGATGCTGCTACAGATGTAAGAGAGTCAGCCATCTCCAGAAGGACTGCAGAATGCCAGCGCCAAGCAGAGGGAAGAAGACAGCCCGGAAGCGGAGGGGCGTGTCGTCACAGGCTGAAGGCCATGTGTTTGTGGCAAAAGAACAGTCTGAGAGTGGTGTGTGGTTGCTAGTCAGTGGTGCAACTCACCACATGGTGAACAATTTAAAGCTGTTGAGTAATGTTACAAATGCAAATATAACAGCAATTTCCCTTGCAGATGGGGCACCAAGCAAGGTGCAGAAGATGGGTATTGTATATGTGCCATGTTTTGGGAAATCGTTTAATAATGTATTGTGTGTGACAAATTTGCAGAACTGTATTTTGAGTGTCTCCCAACTGGCCAGTGAGGGTTACAAAGTGGTGTTTGAAGGGGAGAAATGTATAATTACTGCAAATGGTGGTTTTTGTGCAAAAGGGGTGAAAAAGCAGGGGTTGTACCACATGTTGCCCAAAGGAAAAGTGGCAAACGTTAACCCTTTGTGTAACAAACCTCTACATGAAAAGTGTGTACATTATCTCCACAGAGTGATGGGACATGCCAGCTACAAAGGTTTGCAAGAGTTGGCAAAAGTATGCCCTGGGTTACAGGTCAGAAATTGCCCTAAGTTCCTAGAGTGCTCTGTATGCAAAAAGGTTAAGGTAAAGGCTTACCCCATTGCCAAGCAAAGCAAGTGTGTCACCCAACGGCCTTTTGAGGTTGTACATGCAGATTTGGCTGGGCCATTCAAGCCAACTGAAGGGCAAAATAGGTATGTCCTGGTAATTGTAGACAGACACACCAGGTTCTCCTATGTCTATCTACTGAAAGAGAAGAGCCAAGCAGCAGATAAGTTCCAAGAGTGGGTGAATGCTGTTGAGAGGGAATTTCCTTATAAAGTGGCCAGTCTTATGTCAGATTGAGGGGGAGAACTCCTGTCTAATAGCCTGCAAGCCTGGATGTGTAAGAAAGGTATCAGGCATAAAACCACCAACCCCGCATCTCCCGGGGAGGATGGTCTTGCAGAAAGAAGAATTGGGCTGTTAAAACAAATGAAGGACTGTATGATGGAAGATGCCCAAGCCCCAGCAGGACTTTGGGGAGAAGCAATATTGACAGCAAACTACCACTTAAACAGGATGTGGAGTTCAAGTGTGAAGCAAACTCCATATTACCTATTGTATGGTAGAGCGCCAAACCTGCAGCATCTACGCGTTTGGGGTCAGTTTGCTAGTGTGTATGTTCCCCCAAGTTTCAGAAAGTCAGGAGAGGAGAAATCTAGACGGTTACGCTTTGTGGGATATGAAGGTGACAAATATAGATTTCTACACCATGCTGGCAAAATAGTGTATTCTAGGAGTGCAAACTTTGAAGTCCATTCAGGTTGGGATAGACTGCACTGTAACCAAGAGGTCTTGATTCCCCTGGTAAAAGTGTGAAAAGACTGCACTGTAATCAAGAGGTTTTGATTCCCCTGGGTAAAAATGACAAAAGTGTTCCTGAGAATGGAGGGGCAGTGATGTCTGATGAGGAAAAGGACAGTGTCCCGGATACACTTGAAAGCTCTGAAGATGGAGGGGCGGTGATGGCTGATGATGAAGAAGAAAGTACTGAGGAAAGTACTGAGGAGGAGAAGCCAAAAGTCTCACTCAACGTCACACCAAAGAGTTCAACACCGCCACCTAGTGCTGAACCTGCATTTACGGTCAAGAGAGAGCCTCGCACTGAGGTCAGCACTAGTTCCAGCAGTGGTTCCAGTGAATATTCGGTCAGGAAGTACCCAACTTGCTGAGCCAGGAAGTAAAGTTATGCTTATCCCTAAAAGGTCAGGAGGAGGGTATTTTGTTTTCCCGTGTGACTGAGGCAGAAAATTTGAGTAGGACTACATTAGGGTATGGTATCAAAATGTGAGGCAAATGGTCCAAGATGGGATTTTGTGCTTGCGGTATTGTCCATCTGCGGATCTGCTCACAAAGGCACTTCCAGTAGTGGGCCATGAGAAGTTGGTGAGTAAACTGGGCCTTGCCACCAGAGTGTAAGGTGGAAGATGAATTGTACCCTTGAATGTATGTACTGTATGCATTATGTAACATGTATTGTATGACATGTATGGATTGTGAAAATGTCCTACACAGTGGCCTGACCATTTTGGAGGGGATTGTCAGGGATTCAGAGCAGGGAACCCTGGAAAAATGATCAGCCCACTGCAAAGATGTTGCATCATGCCCCAGCTGTGGGTAATTGCAAGGTTGCATAAGAAACTGGGGTCATGTGCAGATGGTACAGGGAGGTGTGCAAACCTCTACCTGATTGGTTGTAGATATGTATATAACAAAGCAACGCCAGTATGTATTTCTCTGTTGACCAAACCTGGTGCCTGGTGCAAGCTTTTGTCCGTCTGTCCTATGTTTTGTATATAATGGAACTTTGCTGCAAGATAAAGTGCCTCCTGTTTTGGAAGAAACTCCTCTGTGTGTGAGTGTCCTTACTGGGGAACAAGGCTGCTGCTGTTGGCTCGCTGAACTCTGGTTTTTTCTGCCGCGTTTCCGTGGGGCTGAAACTCCTATCATCCCCAACAGCAGTTCTTTTTTTCAAAACAGCTTTATGCAAGTTATTTTCTTCAGTGAAAGATCATAGATACATGGATATCTGTTACAAGATACATTTCCTCTTGTTGCTAGACTTGGGATATCTGAAACTGATATTTGCATAATTAAATGTGAACCCAAGCAGATTCTTTACCACTCCTATTCAAGCAACAGCTCCATCTTGCAAAAGAAGTACCACAATCTGTCTTTGCATCCTGCTAGGAGATGACCTACCTAATTACCCAACAAGTACCAACCTAGCAATCATTAGCATAACAAACAGCAGAGTTTAATCTGAGCCAGAGCTGATTAACATATAGGAAGTCATCTGATAAGAGTTCAAGTATTTTGTCTTTCTACCCTTCTCTGCCTTGAGTGATAGGAACACTCCAGGGACACAGGTAAAGCGCTTTCTCAACAACATTTTAAGTGGAGATGCCAAACAATGAAATTGAGGTCTTCTGAATGAATGGGAGAAAACATTGTACGGCTGAGCTCAGGTTTCCAGATTATCTAGGGCCTGCAAATAATGGCAGAACTAGCCTCTTGATGCCCTTTTTCCCCTGGTGGAAGGAAGATGGCTGGAGGTAGCTTTTTGCAGTGAAATTACTCTAAGGCATGCTAGAGATAAAGATGCAGAATGTCCTAAAGGCAGCACTGTGATTTAAAAGAATGAAGAAGGCAATGATGTAATCAAAGGTATGCCATCACCGAGCACATACTGAAGACCTCTGTACATCTCTTTCTGCCTCTAGAGTTATGCCAGTTCAATGATGATTTATTGATTCCTGTCGTCCTCTTAGTGTGAGGTGTATAGAACCTCATAGGACTTTTTAACTAAAAGAAGTAGGTTCTGTTAATTTGTTATGTAATGTACTAATTGATAAACTAACATGTGGAAAACGTTTTTCTGTGTGTGTGCATGTGTGTGGAGTACACAATTGGATTATTTTTGCTTTGTTTTTCCTCCTGTCTTCTTTTCCTTCACTCACCCATCCACGCTTTTTTCTCTCATACCTCTTAAATGTCTTTGTTTATTAAGTTATTAAAATGAAAATCATAGTCCTTTTGACTATGGTGTCTGTGCCCTTGCTCTGCAGTAGTTTATAAGCATTTTCATCTTGTTGCTTATAGCAGCCATATGCAAAAGGAGTGGTACTTCTCTTTCTTTTAACGGACAGGTTGTGGATGTTTCTGAATCTTCATTAAAAATAGTACAAGTAAAACTGGAATCCTGTTCTTCATCTTGATATAACAGCCCACATTGGTGCTAATATTATAATCTTAAACTCACAAATAATGCATAATTCTTGATTCTACAAGGGGGAAGATGTGCCCAAATGCACACACACACACACTGCAAATGTATACATATGTACTGAACTGAGCTGAAGCACAAAAATGCCCTCCCCTTCATGTCAAGATGCATAGAACCAAAGTCAAGTTACTTTGATATGTCAAGTGAATAACCACACAAGCACATTGCTCCCTCATTGGCAATCTGCACAGAATGATAATAAATTGATGGATTAAAAGAATTTCATGACATTGTATCAGCTACTTGAGGCAGAGGCTTTACTATTCCTAATGTTCTTGCTTTGATGGCTTCACACAGATGTATCCACCAGCTTCCTTCTCTATCAACCCAAATTAAGCACAGTAGTCTGAGGGCCAGGAGGAGATAACATCTGTCACCAAAGGTTAGCGGATTCTTGGTTGCCATCCTTGGACAATGATTGTCAAGTGTACCACTTCTATGTGTCTGGCATATTTACATATAAAAGTCCCAGGCATAGTTTGAAATTCACATCCCTCTTTTAGGACTAGAGCTCCCAGAATCACCCTGCTAGCATGGCCAGTGATCCTTCTGTGTGGGGGATTTGAGGAGTTCTAGTCCTTGCAAATAATTTCCCCATGCTCTTGGGAAAGTGGGAGATACATATTTTTGTGGTGGTTGTAGTAATGATTTGTTTCAGATCTTAGGCACTGCAAACAATCATAAATCAGGAGGCATTTGGAATGTCAATATATTTTCCATGTTAAAAGGGTATACTAAGTGTAAGAAAAAAGGACAAGGATTTTGTAGGGTTGTTACTCAGCTCTGTAGTTTCTTCTGTTTCATCAATTGCCTGATTATATCATGGCCTTTAAAATGTCAGCATTATTTTTAACTGTTGCCTACTCTTGCTCTGCTTATACAACCATCTCAGTTTGAGGTTACATTTTGAATTAAATATGTGAACTTTTGATAGAAAGTACCCCCTTGTCATTCAATCTAACCTTGTTTGTATACCCATCTCCTCCCCACATGTCTGTCCATGAGACTGACCCAGTTATTGGTTGAGTGTTGCTGTTATTAAGCCAAGCCAAATTAAATTTCAATTAAATAGTGCCCCATTAAACCTAGAAGATTTAAACAAGTCACATGAAATTAATTAAATGATGCCACATGAACAGGAGTCAAAAGAAAGCTGGAGATCTTTACCAAGTATGAAAAGACTATCAATCTGAATATGCAGTAAGTTGTAAGAACTGAACATTTGATCTAGAACAGAAAATCACTTAGAGTTTTAATTTTGGTAGGGAAGGAGAAAGAAAGGGCCCACCTTCCTTCAGTATCCTCCATTCCTTGCATCTAATTGAAAAATAGCTTTATTTCTCCTTTTCCCATCCCCTTTTAAAAATATTCTTTCATATTACGCATAAGCCATTTTTGGTGTATCAATCAAACAGCAACTGTACAGAGCAGACTACAGGACAGATTCATGTGATAAACGCTCCTCTCCTCTCACTCTGGCCCTTTCTGCATGTGGGGGGGGGGGGAACGCCCAAAAACGCCCAAAAATGGAGCTTACCAGCAACCGGGCGAGTCCATCGCCACGAGGAGCAGCACAAGTTCGCTGCTCCGGAGTCCTCCGGCGTCCCAAATGGCAGCTTCCAGTTGGTGGAGGCTCTCCACCAACTGGAGAAGCTTGCCAGCCGGAAGCCCGCCCCTGGAAGATCTGCAGGCACGCACTTGCGCGCGCCTGCAAATCTGCTTCGGAGCCGGGCGACGGAGCGGCACAGGGTTGCGCGCTCCGTGCTTTTTAAAAACCTCAAAAAAGAGATTTTTAAAAAACACACCGTGCGACCAGTTCCGGTCGCTCCTGCATGGATTGAGGTGTGGAACTACAAAAATTAGTCCACCCCAGTCCACTCTATGGTGCAGAAGACCTCCGTTGGAGGTTGTTCTGCACCATTTTAAAATACTAATGTGGAAATGGCCTCTGTTTATATGTTTGTTTGTGTATTTGTGTGTGCTCACACACGTATTTACATGCAGTGATAGCTGACATCTCTCTCTCTCTCTCTCTCTCTCTCTCTCTTTCTCTCTCTTGTGGGCAAGAACACCAATAGGGCAACCTTTAAGCCCAGCAATGAGCATCACCACCAGGGCTCCTTCCAGAATGACCAGAAAAAGGGCCATTTCAGTTTGGACATCCTGTATTTAGAATCTTCCTGAGGGAGGCTTGCTTCACCCCAAAACTGACCTGAGACACTGATAGGTTTATTTCTTCACATTATCCTTTAAGTTGTTTAACATTACTTTCAACTGCAATGTGTGAAGAATTTTACCATCCTGAAAATGCTTGATTTCTTCTGATTTTACAATTTCAACAGGGAGGGTTGAGAAACACATTGTGCCTGAATTCCTGGAGAACTGCTGCCAATCAGAGTTGGCAATACTGGGCTAGTGGATCCAGTGCCCTGATCTCATATAATACAGCTTCCTATGTTCCTAATACTGGTTTTATTTAAGAACAGAAAGGCAGCCTGTGATGTCAGGGAGTGCCTAATTTTATTCCAAACTTTAAATGATCTATCCAAAGTTCCGAACCAAGTTTTTTGGATAGGGTTAAACTCTGGGAATAGCTCTTTTGAAGTCTATAATAAATCACAGGGTGGATTAACTATACTTTTACTCTGGAAGCCACTCCAGTGTTCCCTACGAGAATAGGTGACGAATCCACTCAGATGGACATTTTTGTATGAGCTTTCCTCCACCCACGCATCTGAAACAATTTGAACTCTGAAAATGACACATTTACAGGTGGTTGTGGACATAGCTGAAAAAAATGTGCACATCTGAAAAGTGCACTTAGGAGACAGAACGGTTTTCAGATGTGTATAAAACACTACACAAATGTGATTCAGGATCCTGCTTTGTATTTCAGAAAGCTGGGCAACTGTTTCAGTCAAAATCCACTTTGACTGAATAATCAAGGCCTACTTTGGAGAATCTTTTTATACCTCCTCTTTAATAAAGGGAAATTAGAAATAACTATATCCTTTAGAGAAGATAAAAAGAAAAGGAAAACAGACACCAAATTAGATTATATTTATATGCATAATGGCACTTTCTAAATGTTTAAAGGTGTCAAGAATACACGTGTTGGGATTTGTGTTCTAGCTTCTTCTACAGCTTTGTGTGTGTGTATGCGCGTGTACATGTGTTGTCTTTTTTTAAAATAAAATAAAATAAAATAGGGATATGTGCATACTTTTTCACTTCTTCCCAGAATTGAAACAAGCAAGCATGCAAGCAAGCAAGCAAACATTCAGCGAGTTTTTCACTTTCTGTGAGGGTGAAAATGACCAAATTTTAATCACAGCGATATAAAGATTTTTGTGTAAAGGTTATCTTTGGAGTTACAGTGTGTTAAAAGAGGAATCATTCTGCCTTGTTGATTTCTGAGTGATTTATTGCACGCTCAGGGGCAAGTCCCACTCTGCTTAAATAACACACCAACACAATATATACAAAAGAAGTAGGCCACAAATTTTATCAGTTACAGCTACTGACAAGGTTGGCACCTTCATGAGTCTGGATCCAGGCACTGACCTGCCCACCTCTGAATGATGACTCTGACCATCTGGTGTGGTGCTGGAATTCACTGGAATGACAGGTGAGGGATCTACTTGACAGATGCCCACTCATGGTCCCCCTGCTACCAGGCAGTGAAAGAAAACTGCCTGCCACCACCAAAGAATGACCATATTTTTCTCATACCCCCTGAGTCCCATAAGGGGACCCTCATTCTCACAAACGCCCAAGAACCTAGGAACTGATTACTTATAGCCAGGACCCAGCCCAATACCCCCCCCAAAAAAAAGTTGTGACAAAGTAACAACCCAAATACATAAATAGCACATAGCCATGAACAAAACATCAGCTAGAACACAAGACAAAAGAAAGGGTCAGTGAGTAAGTGCTTGCAACATGAAAGACTGGGCATGTGAGGGAAAAAGGAATAAAATAGGTCACCCGCATACCTGAGAGAAGCCCAAATCCAGGCTACCTAGGTCCTCCTAGTCAGCCAATGAATTTCAATAAAGGTTGAAACTTATTGGCTGCCATGCCTGCCTATGGGAAGAAGAAGCGGGCCAGCCACTAGGGCATGCAGCCGCCAGCGTTTCACTGCTGCCCCAGAGATGCAAAAATATCACATGGTAAGTCATGCAGTGTTCTTTCAAACAAGGCATGCATTTTAGCTTAGATAGACAATAAAAAGAATTTCAGATGGATAGGTGCTGGAGATTTTAGTAGAGAGAAGTTGATTTACTTCCCAAGGCTTTGTTGTTTTTTATCGTATATACCAATAGTTCTTAACCTTTTCTTTACTGGGAACAGCCTGTAAATATAATTTGTTGCTGAGGACTTCCTAGACTTAACTCAAGATTTAAACTTTTAAATATTTGTTTAAATATTTAAATATTTATTAAAATATTCACATATGCATTTACTTATTAAAGGCTTCTGGAGACTAGGATTCAAATTCCCATTCAGATACTGGGTGACCTGGGGCAAGTCAGACTTTCTCAGCCTCAGAGGAAGGCAAAGACAAACCCCCTCTGAACAAATCTTGCCAAAAAACAACAACCCAACAACCCTATGATAGGTTCATATTCAGGTTGTTGTAAATCAAAAGTGACTTGAAGGCACACAACAATGTGCTGCTGACAAAGAAATGTTCTTTCTAGCCATCATGTCTCTCTCCTTTGAAAACTTATTTATGGTGATCCTAAGGTGAACATATCATGAGGGTTTTCTTGACAAGATTCATTGCCTTTGCCTTTCTCTGAGGCTGAGAAAATGTGACTTGCCTGAGGTCACCCAGGGGGTTTCCATGGTCGAGCAAGAATTCAGACCCTGATCTCCAGAGTTATAGTTTGGGTGTGCACATGCCTGCGGCCAAGTCCTTTTCATTAGGGACATGGTAGTGATGGTATGTGAGTGCATGCAAAAGAAGGAGCAGTTTCAGCGCCTACAACTGCTTCCCACCACTGCCATGTCCAGGTTTCTGCTACTGGTGTTCAGCAGCAGGACTTCATGGACCCCCTGTGAGAGTTCTGCAGACCCCCAGGGGTTCCCGGACTGTAGGTTAAGAACCTCTGGTATATACAATGCAATAAATTTGTATTGGTTTGTGTGTGTATGCATGTATGTGTGTGTGTGTGTGTGTGTGTAAGAAAAATCAGTATTATTGAATATAGGCCTATAGCCAAACAAGCTATGCAATTTCAATAAGACAGGCATGAGGGTATGGGAATTAAAATGAATGAAAGGGAAAAAAAGACTATTTGAGGTTTGTTTGTTTGTTTGTTCTTTTTGCTGAGTTGACATTCTCCATAACAGGAGGTCCCTCATTCACTATAACTTATTTCCTGTTTGGAAACCCTGATTCACAAAACTACATCTCTTCCATCTCACTTCTTTCTTCCAAGTCTTTTGCCTTTTATGGCAAGCTTGAGATGGAACCAGACAGCCTGAGGGTTAAACTGAGCACTATCTATCCAACATGTAGTTTAAGATCTCTGTTTTCTCTACCCTAAAGAAAGAAAAATTGTTCTCGTTCCTGTCAGGTTAGATTATGGCCACTGCAGAATAATAACATTCAAGTCTTTACACAGATTCTCAGTCAGATTAATATCTGTGTTTTGATGTCTGGGTTCTGACTAGGTCATTCTAAGATGTTACAGGTCTTGAAGCCACTCTGTCCTGTCTCACTTTGGCTGTGTGTTTAGGGTAACTGCCTTGCCAGAAAGCAAAATTCTGATCCTGTCCCAGTCCCTTAAAGACTGAAACAGGGTGGTTGTTTTGTTTGTTTGCTTGTTTTTTCAGAATTGCCATGCATTTGATTCCATCCATCTTGCCCTCAAACCTGATGAGTTTCCCAGTCCCTGCTGAGAAAAAGGATACACATAACATGATGTTTCACCCTTCTTCACCATGGGAATTGTTTTCTCCACTAGGCATACAAATCCTCAACTATCTTGTCCTTCTATGAAAGAATAGAAAATTACAGTAGTTTTCTTTTCCCATAGGCGAGAACAAATATTCCTCTGCACTATTCTTACCATGTACAAATGTCTAAAAATTTTGTTGGAGGATATATTATGAGGAGAATAACACGTGGGGTTGTGCAAAAAACCCTTTGTTGTTTTCTGTCAGAAAAAAGTCCCCCCCCTTTTTTTTTGTCCTCTCTGTCTCTGCATATTGATCCCACTACAACACTTCAGCACTTTCAAAAAGCAGGAGAAAATTGTGCAAATTTGCATTGGTTGATTACTCTGGCCTTGTGTCATACAGAGGCTGCAGTTCAACATCCCCCAGCTAGCTTAACTATCTGCATGAATATCTGTGTCATATACTCTTTCTGTGTGTATGTGTGTGTGTGTGTGTGCGCGCGCACTCATATATATGTATATATAGTGCTGGTTATGATCTTTAAAGCCCTAAACAGCTTGGATCTAGAGTATCTGAAAGACTGTCTCCCCATACAAGCTTATATGATCTTCAGGATCTATGGAGGAGGGCTTTCTCCCAGTGCCAAAACCATTATGGGCATGCTTGGTGGGGAGACAGTATTTTTGGTGGCTATTCTCAAGTTGTGGAACTCACATCCTCAGGAAGTCTGGTTGGTCTCCTCCGTGCTGTCATTCCACCAGGAGGCAAAGAGATTTTTATTAGGGGAGGCATTTGATTTATAAACAGATGGAGCTTTCAGTGGATAGGTGTGTTGTTTTAAATGTGTTTTAAAATTGCTTTGAACTTGTAATTTTAACTTTAAAAAACCCCCAGAAGTTTTGGCTTGTGTTTTAACTTTTTTATTGATAGTTTCTAGTTGTATGGGTATTTTAAGTGGTTGTGATTTATCTTGACTGCCACCTTGGAAGAAAGGTGGAATTTTAAGCAAGCAAACAAATAAATAAAATATCCCACCCACCCCCTGGCAGCATATTGAAAACTCCCTGAAGGTGCCATGTCCAACCTTTCCATTCTATGCCTCCTAGTGAGCGGCCAGGGCTGAAGAAGCATCTGCCTCCATCCTCATAGCTAGATGTGAAATGGATAGGGGCCTTCAGAGGTCTCAGCACTGCTGCAATCACTTCATGTCTAGCAATGGGGATGCAGCCAGATGCTTCTCTCATCCTGCCTGCTCACTGCAAAGCACAGAATGGTTATGTGGAATGGTTCCAAAGGCTTTTAAGTAAGAGGGAGGTTGGGTGCCAGAGAGGGAGGAAAGGAATATCAACCCCAACAGTACCTGGAAAAGGACATCTGCAAACCTGCAAGAAGCTTCTGCATGCATATCTTCCTAATGTATTGCTGACCTTGTGTTTTTGTGGAAAGACAAAAAGTTGAGCTTTTGTCTTATATGACAAGAGAACCATTTTCCACACATTTGCTGTGTAACCCACATTTACTGTGTAACCTCCAAATAACCTTTGATATGGGTTTCTTTCGACAATGCTTCCTTCTCACCACTCTTCCATAATGCCCAGTTTTGTGAACTATCCAGGTGATTCCACGAACAGTTTCTTGTTTCTCAGATGCAGATCTCTTCAGCTCCATCAGCGGTGTCACTGAAAGCTTGGTTGTTTCTCTGGCTGATGCACGCCTTACCTTCTCTCTGAGTTTTGGTGGACAATCTTCTCTTGGTGGAGTCACAGTCCTTTCATTTTGTAACAATGGATTTTAGTGTACTTCAGGGATGTTCATAGTTTGATTTTTTTAAAAAAGTAACCTAACACTGATGCATACTTCTGAACAACTTTAATGTAGACTTGTTTGGACTGGACCTTGGTCTCCATGATGCAGTTTGTTTAAATATGCTAACAAACTCCAGAGCTTTCCAGAAAAAGGTGTCTTTAATATGAAATCATGTGGCACTGGAATTGATTGTTATTGTTGTTGTGTGCTTTCAAGTCATTTCCAACTTAGGGCAACCATAAAGTGAACCTATTATGGGGTTTTCTGGGGCTGAGAGTGTGTGATGCACCAAAGGTAACTGATTGGGTTCCCGTGACAGAGCAGAGAACCAAATACTTGTCTCCAGGAATACAGTCCAACACTCAAACCACTACACCACAAAATTGGGAAGAAGTAGACTGGTAGTGGTTTATGTAAACTCAGGAATGTTTATGTAAACTTACGACTGTTTATGTAAACTCAAGTCAAGTGAGGCATCTTCCATAGACAACAGATTTGAGGTGTCATGAAAGGGTAGCATATTGTTCCTTACTGAATTGTATCTTAATTGTCCAAGTTGGAGAAGAAGTGCTTGTGGGATTTTCTGCCTCATGTCAATTAAAGGTGTGTCCCTTTGAAGTCTACACACATCAATTTTGATGGATTTTGGGGGCACCATGTGCTGTTCTGCCTCAGGCATCAATAAACATTTAGCTGGTCCTGTGTAAACTTATTTTCAATGAAGGACATCTCACTTGAGGTTACAAAAGGCTGTATCTTTATAATCCACACATGCAAAGCACTGATTCAATGTGGTGGAACAATTTGGGGGGGCATGATGCCACCTGCTGCAATGAATGTATGAAACAGAGTAATACAGAAGCTGGTCAGAGGCTTATGTCTGAAATAGCCCACTGAACTTGTTGCATGAAATTGAAGCCATCAAGTTATAAATCTATGCGTGTGAAACAACTACCATCTCTCAAATGGACACATTTAGACTGAGAGATGCTTTCCTTTGGGAAGGGGTGATGAAGCTTTCACGTGTTAAAGCCAAGAGAGCATAAAGAGGCAATTATGCTGATATAAAACAACTTACTGGTTTATATTTGGGTGAACATCTGCTTTGCTTTTTTTATACTGTGTGGATAATATCCCTGGGTGGTTCCTTTGCCCCTTTAAGAAAAAGAAAGAGGATAGTCCTGGAACGAAAGGAATCACTCTAAATATTACTCTGTGCATTGGGTCTCATCACGCTGCTGGTAGCTCGCACACTAATTGTGTGCAAGGGCTGAACCAGTGCCAGTTCTGGTTGCAGTCTCATTAGCATATTCATGCTCATGCAGGTGCCAGAATGCTGAGAAATGTTTTGTGACTGCTCAGCTCAGCTATAGAGGAAACTCCTAAATAACTCTGTGCTGGTTTTCTTTTCTTACTCCCTGTTTTTTAAAAGCCATTATACACCATAAAACAAAACTATTTAATGCTGTAAAGTGGATGCCAGGCTTTTAAACAATTATTCTGCAAATTCTGCAAATAAATGAAGCAGTTCCACACACACCCTCATCTGCCCCACTCTTACACACACTTCTCTGGGGCAAAAAGATGAAGTGTTCACATTCAGGCAGAGATCAACGAAATGTTCCTTGTTACCAGACCTACTCTAAACCATTCTATGTCTCTCTTTCTCTCTCTCTTTCTCATTATAGGTTTGCTAAGGGGATAAGGCTGATACATACAGAGTGGGGATGATTGCTTGATTGCTTCCAGATTAGAGAAATGCAGGTTGAAACCCATAGATGACAAAGTTGGAGTGGGGGAATGAATTTCCCTTAAATAATTCAAAACCAGCAAATGTTCTAGTTACTCTAATAAATGCAAAAGAAATGCATGTGATCAGCAGGCCTTTGCCAGCTAGTAGTGCCAGAATCTCTCTCAAACAATCTCACTGTTTGGTTTAGATCCAAGAGTAGGGAGATCATTTGAAGGAGAAAGAGCAAGCAAATTGCAACATGAAAGATATTGGTTCAAATAATGTGCTATCCCTCTGGATAGACAGAATCTGTAGAGCAGATTGAGCAACTGCAGCAGATTTGTGGTCCACCTTTAGACCATGGAAATCTTCAGGCACCACATGGTCTGCGTGTGGATATGCCTCCAAATCTTCCATCAACTTATGGTGACCTCATGAATTTCATAGGCCCTTTCTGTACTTTACCTTATCCTGTTGTCCTCTGGCCACGATCCCAGCAGTGCCGTTGGCAGGAAGGGAGTGTGATGGAAATGTTCCCCTCTGCACTGCACTGCTCCCTGTGGAAGGGAGTGTGAGGGACATGCCTCTTCCTTCTACAGTGCAGCGGGGCTCTTTCCAATGTTGTGCTAGTACAGGAAGTGCCTCCATTGTGCTTCTGGCCCGTCCGCAGAGCAGATAAGTGCAGAAGTATCACACTATCGGGGGGCCATTGATGGAGAAAATTTGTCAATGATTTACTCCACTATTGTGTGGGCTGGTGACAGGAGAGGGACAAGACCATGATGACATCTTACAGAAGCATCATCGTGGTCCAGCTCCTTTTGTGTTCCCAGGGTGGGATGCCATTTCCATGTAGAATGAGCCTTAGAAGGGATAACCAAAGACAACAACAACAAAAAAAAAGTCCAGAAATCCACCTCTGGTTCTATAAATAAATAAATAAATAAATAAAAATAATTTTTAAAAATGATATATTTGATGTTAAATTGTACAGAGAGACTTTACAATTTATTTGAAAGGCCAGTGGTTGCACCTTGCAGCTTCCAAGAACTGCAGTTCTCTCTCTCTTTCTCCCTGAACACACATACATACAATTTTAGTCTAGGGATTCTGGGGGTATTGAGCGTCACAAAATCATTACTGGGGGCAATGTGCAGCCCCACAGCTATACTTTGCTTACCCCTCCTGTAGACCAAGGACAGGAGTTGTTTGACTTTTCAGAGGTTGTTGGGCTGAAGCCTCCAGCAGACCTCACAATTTTGGCCATGTTGGCCAGGGCTTCTGGACTGAACAATTCAACAACTTCTGGGGGCCCCGCAAAATTCAGTCCTGTTGTAGAATCATAGAATCTTGGAGTTGGAAGGGACTACATCGTCATGTAGTCCAACCCCCTGCCATGCAGGAATAGACCATTACAGCATTCCTAAAAGATGCCTATCCAGCTTCTGCTAAAAGATCTCCAAAGATGGAGGGTCTGTCACCCACTAAAGGTGTCTGTTCCACTGTTGAGCAGCTCTTACAACAACAACAACAACAACAACAAAAACAACAACAAATCTTCCTACTGCTTAGGTGGAATCTCCTTTGTTGTAATTTTAATCCATGTTCTAGTGTCTGGAGTAAGCATAAAACAAGCTGGCTCCACCTTTTCCATGACATCACTTCCGATATTTAAAGTTATCAGAAGATTTCTCAGTCTTCTCTTCTCCAAACTAAACATACCAGGTCCTTTAAGTCATTCCTCAATAGGCTTGGTTTCCAGACCTTTGATCATCTTGGTCACTCTTCTCTGGGCACATTGTAGATAAGTGCATTGGAATGGAGGAGAATTTTCTTTTGTCTGCATTTTTGAACAAGCTGAACTAGTTTTCACTTTCTGGAGTAGTAAGCAGATTGGAACGGAAGTTTAGAAAAGTTACTTGTTTCAGATTACTGCACTGCAAAAACCCCTACATCTGAGAGTTGTAGCCCTAAAAGTAAGTTCCTCGCTGATGGAAGAACTACTATCCTTCAGATGATATTTCCCCTAAGTCTGCAGTGTAATGTTTAGATTAGAAATCACATGTAGATGAATAGATAGGTAAAATTGCATACAAAGGCCAGACTCCTGTTGGTGACATATGCTGACAAAATCTGAGGTTATGTCAGCATATGTAAATGTAGGACTACTGTGGAGGGAGATATCCTATACCTCATTGTGCAGCACTTGTGAAGAAGGCAGCATCTGCAATATAGGAACAGACCCATAGAGACAATAAGTGCCTGATGGAGGATGGGGAGGAGACTGACCAGTGTCTGGACGTAGTTTTGAAATAAGGATATGAGAAGAGAGGTGTTGTTCTATCAGACCTCCACTGGATGTACATTTATTAGATGATAATCCAGGAGAATGGTATTTCCCCTAATCAAAACTTAAGGCCAATACTATTCAGGTGTCCATGCTCACCCCACTCAAACCCCTGAAAGATCCCATTCTGTGGGATTTCCCTCCTCCCCACACTATGCCTTGCTCAGAACAAACATCTGTCAAATGGTGCTGTGTTGATCAACATCCATCCATCTGAGATGCAATTATTCAATGATTTTCCACTCTGTAACGTAGGCCCAAATATGCAATTCCGAGGAAATTACATATACATCTAAATCCTTATCTTCACTTAAAAAAAAATCACAAACTGATGCAGGAATTGGAATGAACAGACTTTTGACTCAATAGATTTGAAACTGGTATACACCAGAAACAGGCAGTTTTACCCATCCTTCTATATATACTCCCTTGCTCTGAAAGCAAATGGGTTTGCTGGCAATATGAACAGCTTGAAACATTCCTTTAACAAGTAATTCATTTTTTTCCTCATTATGAGGCCTCTGGAGCAATGTATTAGCACTGCTATCACAGAGGACCAAAAAGAAATGCATCACATTGTTCATTATAATAACAACATTCCATTGTTCATTTTTGAGGAGGAGGGTGTTAGTCTTGCCTTAATAACAATCTGAAGTGGTTTTTCCTCCATTATATACATATTTTTTTAAATTTCATATCAATGGTGCTGTGCTGCTCAGAGCAGTTCAGGATGCAGTGTGATATCAGTCTTATCTAGAGAAAACTAGAGCAGTGATGGTTTAGGCATTACAGAAAGTTTCGCTGGCAGGAGGCCAGAGGTATATCCAGCAGCAACTAGTGTTTCACATCACTCTAGTTTACAGGTTCAATGCCTGACTTCTCCTGGTGATCACAGGCTAGGATAGACCTCTGTCTGAAACATGGGAGAGCCATTACTAGTCTGTGTAAGCAGTATTGAACTAGATGGACTAATGTATCTGGTTCAGTATGCAGTTGGCTTCCTGGGGTTCCTAATTCTTTATTACAATTCTAGGAAAAAAAATTGCAATCCTAGATGCACGTCCATCTTGAAACTGAGTAGGACAGTCTGAGAAAAGATGGACTATTGAACAAAAGTTGTCTTAAGGCTTTCACAATTGGATGGGCCGTAGAATTACACTCAGTGCTGCTTCCGTCTGCTGAAATTTGCCCAGCTATATATCCTTCAAAGGAAGGAATTAGGATCCACTTGGGGCATTTTAATGGTTAACCTTATTTTATTTGGTATAAGCTTTTGTGTATGATCTAGCATAAGACTTTGTTGTTTTTGCTTCAACAGATTGCTGGAGAAACAAATTTCCTCCCAGCTTTTATTAATATACACATCACTGTTCAGTCAACAAAGCCTCAGCCTTTTTTTAAAAAATTCTAACAAAAAAACATGAACATTGTCAATCAAATTTTTCTAGCTCCCCTTCATTCAAATGCTGATGCTGTTTTTGGCCATCCTTTCCTCACTTTCCCTTTTAGTCCTTTTCTTCTTCTGCTTAGATCCAGGTCAAGTTCAAGGAGCCATTGTTTTCTAAAACAGTATTTGCTGTACTTTGATCAGAATGGTAGAGGAGGAAATATTTCTGAGCGGCATGTCTTTTGGATCCACTGACTGTTCTTGTCTTAACCCAGATCTTGGACTTACTTCTGAGAGGATTTGCCATACTTTCAAGAACAAACCATCTTTTAACTGAGCAGTGGCAGGGTGATACTCTGGGACTCAGAGATCATGCTACTATTGTTCAGTTAGCGTCTATTTTTCATTCTTCATAAAAGTAACTTCCCAAGCTCTGAAGGAAAGGGAAGAACATAGTGCCTGATTGCTTGGCTTGCTTGCTCACTCACTGGAACAGTGAAGCTCTTGCCAAATAATGATATGATAAATGAAAGGTAGAAGTGTTATCAGTCAGTAAGTGTGATCACAAGGATCAGGGAGCACAACAACAGGGTGAGCTGCTTGGAGTAGCATTCACTGGCTGGCCATACCATGTAGGGATGTCTTGGTAGTGTCTATTTCACTATGTTTATTAGAATTTCCCCTGGCTTTCTCCTCCTGTTCCAGTTTCACATCAATTGTAAAAGCCTCCTTGCCCCACACATAATTTTTTGTATGTGTCTTTGCATATCAAGCATGAGTGCTTCCGATCTTATGTCCACATAATGACTGGAATTCAATGAAACAGCATCAATGAAACAGATTTCCCTTCCTCCATCTATGGAACAGGCCTCAGATACTGGAAGAAGTGGTTTGTCATAGCCAGCAATGTGAAGCCTTGGTTACTGAGATAGTACAGGTAACACATGTTGATCCCTCAAAACAGTATTTGAATCCTGAGTGTTCTCTTAATTTTGATTACATATTCTAAGAGCTCAGAATTGCAAAACTCAAAGATAAGGAATGGCTAAGATTCTATTGCTCTGCTGGCACAGTTATGGTAGAGGTGGCAGTGAGGGCAAGAATTCTGAAAGGTATAGAAAGGAAGGAGTAGGTGATGATTGCTTTGAAGATGCTCCACCAAACCAGGCTTTCAGGGAATAGAAACAGCTATGTCCTCTTCTTCTCACCACTATCACTGCTGCTGCCACTGTCACATTTGCACAAGCAAGGAGATTGTCAAACCAATCACCAAAAGTCCATTTCATGGGTCTTTTGCCCCAGTAGGATGCTGGTCAATGAGTCACAAATTAATAACAATGAAATTTAGTCATTAGTCATTGTGAACTGAGCTAGATCATTTGAGGCCAATGTGTTTGCACTAGGGAACCAGAGGGGAGGGGAACCACTTAGGTTTCCAACTGTGCAGCATGATTTTATTATTCTTATTTAAAAATAAACCCTATTGAGTTCCTTCTGCTCAGCTGTACACACAATTGTAACCTTCATCCTTAATCAATTTAAACCACAGCATGGGAGATAAAGAGATATTTTATACAATAGTTTAAGACTGTTGCAGAATCCATCTGTAATGGAAAGGATGATATCAATTAACAGGAAAATGTGCAAGCCAGTTGAACTAAAGATACTTCACACAGTACAAACCATATACACACTTACTCAGAAAGAAGCCTCGCTAGGCTTCCTCCTTAAGCATGTATAGAAATGCAGCCTTCACTGAATCCTGAACAAGTGCATCTGGTAGATGTGTGTGTGTAATCACTTGTCCACAAACTTGAGGTCATTCAGTTAATGGTTAAGGTCACTTTGAGATCAATTCAAAGAGTAGTGTTTTGGGAAATGGAACTCCCTAACAAATCACATAAGTTACAGCAATTCATGACAACCCTGGAAAATTCAACATCTGTGAAAGAGAGAAAGACAGAGAGAGAGAAAGGGAAAGATAACACAGAGGACAAACTGCACCTGGGCAGGTTTTGCTAATGCGGGTGGAACGTATGCAGCATGCAGGTCACATTGACTATCTGCACTGAAATGAGAGGGGGATGAACAGCTCTTTGTAAATATCTTCAATGTATTATGTATAAAATGGATCCGTATTTCATTTCAGTGTCAACAATGCCTGTCTCTTTTATTCCTTTGCTTTTTTTTAATCAACCAAACATATTCATTTTGCTTTTGCTAGGCACGGAAAATTCAATGTCATTTTATTTTCAAGTTTTCATAGAGGAGATGCACACCACTGTAAAATCACACAAGCGCCTGTTGGTAAAGTTCAAGACCTGTCTGGTCCTTTAAAATGGTACTGCAGTTCTGGATTTGACAAAGTACAACCACAACAGCTCAGCATCCTAAATGGAACCTCCTATTAGATGAGGAGGCTTGAAATTCAAGTCCCAGCTTATCTATTCTGGTTGCCAAGCTTCCTCTCTGCACTGTTGTCAGCATAGCATACATTTGTGAGTTTGGCCTGCTGCTACATGCTAAGAGTCTGAAGTGTTATCAGGTTATCAGACACACACATTCTGTTGCAAGATATTCCATTCCATTTCCCTCCTCCCCACACTATGTTCACAGCCATTGTGCATGCATGTTTAGTCCTCACTGGGTTCTCCTCTACCCTTCGGTGTTTATTTCCTTCCCTACCACAAAAGTATTGGCATTTTTCCAAACCTACTGTTCCTTTTATGTGAAGGATGCCCCAACACTGGGAGCTTGGAGAACTGAGTTTCCTTTTAAAGCAACATGTGAATCAATAAGTGCTTTAAACCACTATGGAAGAAAACAAAAATAAAATGTAATATTATATAGGTCATTCTTCATAAGTCTTATCTTTTTCAATAAATGCTTTACCCCTCCATCGGTAAAACAAAGCAAATGAAGGAAAACTCAGCCCTTGTGCAGTTAGCACATAAAAACAAAGACTTATTTTATTTGGCATATTGTCTTAAATATATCTAACACACTGCGTACAAAGTTCCCTTTAGCTGGTGGCATATTCAGAAGCTGGTGGCCATATTGGTTGGCAGGGTTGTACTCCAGAACACTAGAATTTTAAAGCTCTGGATGTCTTGAAATATATAAGGTTTCCCCCAAGCAGTCTGAAGTGATGGATTGCAGCAAGAACAGTGCAACCCACTTTAGCTGAGCTTGCATATAACTAGATTGTACCTGTTCAGCCATGATCTCAGTTACTGTCAAGGGAGACAACACATCTAACTCTGTCATTCCTAAAACAGGCCTTCAAATAACACACAGGTAAGGTGACGTCATTACTGCTTCTGGGTAAACAATGTGAGCTTCCTCTGGCTTTGGTGACTGCTGCATCTAGTGGCAATAGCATTGGCACATAGTTTTTGAAAAAGCAGGCACTGGAACATTTTTGCTGTTTTGAACAGCCACCCTGATTAGACAGTGCAGTACAGTACTCACAGAACCAGCCTTAGAAATGCAAGTTTGCAGTGTTAAAAATATTCCAAGATACAGGGTGCCAACAACTTAAGTAAACAAACAACTGATGTTAATTAATTGTAAAATTAAAATTGTGTTTACTTGGCAGGAATGTCATACTTCCTCCCTGTTATGCCTTCCACCAGGCCCCATATTTGTAAAGGGCTATCTTTTTTACTTCTTTTGTACCAACCAACAGCTTTCATGTTCCAAAATAATTTTATTAACATGTGCAGTGTGGGATACTTTTACTGCACTTCTTTAGGCATACTAGAGAAAAAAAGTTTTATTTTGTTTACTTTTAAACTGAAGTGTGTGTGTGTGTGTGTGTGCATCACACACAGAATGCAGCATGCCCTGCTCCCTTTAAATTAGTTGGGCTGTCAATGCAGTTAAATGAGTCAGAGGGAGAGAAATGACAAGAAATGGATCTCTTACATTTATTTTGAACAGAGAAATGGAAAAATAAGCTCCTTCACTGTGATACATGAACAATAAAGATGGTTGGAAAAGCTAAAATGCAGAAGAGACAGAGGGTGAACTGCCTTTTTACTCTTGAGAAATGAGATTGCCATAGTAAGGGTAAGAATACTGCATTTTCCTGGTCTAGTAATCACCTTTCGTGGGCACAGACCATGCATTAGGAACAGTTTAAAGGAGCAAATATTGAATTTTCCAGAGGATTTCATAAAACTGTTGTGTGATACCCACAGAGTTCACTTGGAGGTAGACACAAGAAGATGCTGAATTCACTCTACCTATACTTCATCTCCTCTTTCTTCCTAATGTTTATGATCCTGGTGGCAACCTGAATACTTTTTCTCAAAGTGCCTTGCCCAATCTTCCTGTCTCAAGAGGTTTATTTCCTGTATATATTTTCTCTGGTATCATGTAGCAGAAATTGTGAAATCAATGCAGAATATAAAACGTGTTTTTTCATAGTATTTAAGGTAATATCAGCCCTTGGCATCCCATGATGACACATTCTTTCACTAAACTTTTTCCTAAGCCCTAAGATATAAAGTTTCACCAGCCTATTGCTTCCAGCTCCACTGAAGGTTGTCTATAATGAGCAAGACAGATAAATTAGGTTTGGGGAATTTATGGCTCTTCAGTGCTTAAAACACAAATCTTGTCAGCCCCCAGGCAGCTCCCAGGTATGATGGGAGCTGCACTCCAACCACCTTTGAAGGATATGTTCCCCAGCCTTAAGTTAAACTAGTCCTGCTGTTGCTAGTAATAATAGTAGTAGTAGTAGTAGTAGTAGTAGTAGTAGTAGTAGTAGTAGTAGTAGTAAGAACAACAACAATTGATGTTCATTCTCTTTTCCTCCTGACTGGTAAGAGAGTTTAGTGATAAGCATCCTATAACACTCCATAGTATGATATTTGATATGGATTATGTGCAACCACAATATGAAACCAGAAGTAGCTATCAGAATCAATAACAATACATATATATTTTCTGTTAATGTTCATCTACCAGCATTCACCTAGATTGTTGAAATAGTAGCATCCTATATGTATAACTGGGATCTGTTCCAACAACTGTCCAAAGGCATCTCCAGTCTGTGATGAAGTGTTGTGTGTTAAGTGTCTATATATACCAAAAATTAAACATTAAGAATTGTGCATAAAGCTAACACAGACACACAGAGGCAATTTGGTTCAGAACCTGTGATGAGTAATGGAAACAGAGATGGAAAAGAGGGTCACCCATTTATATGCCATACTTTTAGAATTCTGAAATAGGGCTTTCGTAGTGTTGCTACCTCTCCATCCTTTGGACAGGCTTCTTCTCTTCCCCAGTGACATGGTAGGTAGACAAAACACCAAATTCTCTCTACTGAACAGAATGCTGCTTATTGAATTTTGCAAGTGAAGATGAGCAGGCATCTTATCTTTTTTTAAAAAAAATCTTATCCAAAGTTTCAAATTTCTTCCTAAAATAGGACAGAAAGAGTTTGAGATGAGGGGGCAGGAATGAATGCAAGAGAAAGTGAAACTGACAGATGTCTTCGCCCACAGTATAGACAGACAATAGGAAGAGGGATGGAAAGAAACAAAAGATAGTAGAGAATTGAAGTATGAAAGGTTTCTTATTTTGAAAGAGTTTTTAAAAGAATGCATTGTCAGCTACTATGTAAATATTAAAAGGGTAGCCCTAAATAATACATTGAGACAGCATGTTGTAAATCAGCAACTGCCACAAGATTTCTGTATTCATTATGAGAGCTGAATTACAAATACTTCCCCTCCCCCTCCCCCTCTCAGGTTCGACACAACTCTTTCAAGATGTCTTTGAATGAAGCTAGTCTCTTTTCCCGATGTGGAGCAAAATGTCCAAGCATACAGTAGGTGCATAAAAGGGCAGGAATATTGATAAATAAGAGGGAAACAAAACTATTGAATGTTTCTACTTGTCAGAACTTTACATAGTGAGAAATAATCGTGGTTTTGTGTAAAAGTGTTCTGTGCAACTTGTGTTAAAAAAACAAACAAACAGATGTGAACACCTTTTTGAAGGTGCACCCAAAAAAATGATTCCATCTCACTTGGTGAGGAGGAAATGTTTCCAATTTTTTAAATTTTTATTGTTTTATTTATTTATATTGCTGGTATGAGATAAACAAGGATATCCATTCCTAGCTTTTTTTAAAAAAATGGAAGAGATGGGGAACACACTATAGAAATGTATTCTACCGAGAGGTAACAGAAAGTGTGGAGGTGATGGTTTACCGTAGAAGGCACCATAAGATTGGAAATATTTCTGAATATAAAGAAAAGAAGAAGAAAAAAAAGACATAAAGAACAACTTGGAAATATAAACACCTAGCGTTCTGTTCATTCTGTCCCTGTATCCTCCAAAGTATGTTGCTACAATGGGAGGGGGATATCCTCCATGTGAGAGGAGCAGTGAATCTTTTCTGGTTTTTAATCCAGACTTTAAAGGAACTATTCAAGGTGCTGAATGATACCCCCCACCAAAAAAGTTTTAGCACCTAGGACAGGTCTTTCAAAGTATGAATACCTGTGACAGATTCATTGAGTTGCTGATATGAAAGCTACAAGCTGCTTCTGGCTGCCACGTGCAGAATCCTCTTGTGTCAAATTCTTTCTGATTTGTGAAAAAAAACTACACATTGTGAGGGTTGAGTGCCCACAGTAGGCCAGTAAGTGGCTTGTGCCAATAACGGACAGAAACAAAAATGTAAGCTAAATGAAAAATTGGTTTACCAGTCATCTTTTTTTCCCCTCCTGCTCCTGCTCCTGCTCCTGCTCCTCCTCCTTCTTCTTCTTTTTCTTCTTCTTCATCTTTCTTGGACCTATTAGTTTGTCCTCATGTCATCCAGAAAGGAAGATTCCCTTAGGCAGCTGATATCAGTGTGTTTCTGGATTAAATGTGTTCTTCAGTGTTTATCTGGGCTTCACTGAATTACTCCTCATGCACAATAAAGCATTCTAGAAGAGGATTGGGGCCTTGCTGTGTCAACACTGCAATACAAACATGGGGGAAAGATAATACAGAAAAAGATGGCTACAGTTTCTAATGCTTTTCTCTTTCTGCCTTTTCCTAGTCCTTTGCCTGTTATCTCTGCTACAGAGTAGTGCACTGTAAAATTCAAATTTTCATGGATTGCACAGATGCATGAAATTGGTCTCAGCTCCTGTCTGACAGCTAGTGCTTGCCTTTGGCCAGTTTTCGTCTTCCCTTTCCCCAGGAGCAACTTTTGCTTTGGGGGAAGAATGAAGAGGGAGAGAAATAAAACATTCCTCATTAGCTTTTCTTAGTCCTAAAGCTACTCCATACCCATATATTTTTAGTAAATCCTTCTATTATTAACTTCATTAGAGATAGGTGGCAGCATACTTAAAAAAAAAAAACAGGGAAAGAAGGAAAGAAGTGAAATATAAAACACCTTCCCTTCAAACTCATCATTTCTGTTTCATCTTGCTGACTGTACAGCCCCAGGATCAATTGCTCCAAGTAGTTTGCCACAGTGTTTAACAATCCATTGTCACTTTTATTGCCTGTCTTCTCACATACCTTTCTTTTCCCAAATACCCTAAGTGAGATGTTTTCAACCAAGTGTCCCATTATGCTCCTTCCCTGAATCTTTCCATTTTTTCTAGCTCTCTCTTCTTGCTTCAGATTTCCCAAATACACAAAGAATCTTTCATTCTTTCTCATCTTTTCTCTCTGCCACTTTTTTGCATTTCACTTTTAATTTAGGCTTATGTTCAGCCTCTTCATACTTCTTGCCTCCAGTAGTCCATTCTTCCAAAGGGCAGCTGCTCCTTTCCCTAGGCATTCATTCATTTCCTCATAACAGCTGCACTATTAGCTGTCCCGTCTGAAGCTGTTAGAAAATTCTGTGAACATCCTCTGACATCACAACAGCTCAGCCAATTGCTGGAGGGATGGCTTACTGGGAAGAGTCCAAATCTTGTTTGAACCAATTAATTATGTGTGATATAATGTGCTGGATGAATCTTAGAAACTGGCATTGCAATGCCAAAATCCTGCACAAATACATTACACTTGTTTCATCTCTTTGTGCCATTCTTTTCTCATTTTTTGCCCTGAGTGATCTTAAATCACTTCAGATCAGGGTGACTACAAACAAAACATGGAGTTCTTCTCTTTTCCTGGGAAACACAGGAAGAAGGTTCTGCCTCCCTAGGGACTAGGAGAGGCATGGCAAGGACACAGATATAGTAATTCAGCCACTGTGATACCGCTGTGAATTTCCATTAGGTTTTGTATGAATTTCACAAAGACTTTCTATTGATGACAATATTGATTATTTCCAAAATGCTGAGCACTCTGAAAAGAAATGAGGCAAACAGCCAGATAGACAGTTATTCACAGATGCATGGATTCAATCAATCAATCAGTCAATCAACCAACCAATCAATCAATCAATCTGTCATCGTCTTAGGTAATTATGTCATTGTAAAGTGACCTATAATTGTGTAAAGATGAATTACACCATTACACAATGTTGATGTTCTTAGAAGGAAGCAGAGACAAAATTATATCTTTGGGACCATTGCATAAGTGGATCCATCCAGTGGGTCCCATTACACAATGAGAATTGTCATGCTATGGATCCTGTTGCACAATGGTGGCATTGCATGTTGGGGTGTATTATGTAGGACACCAGGACACACAATGCTGCAGTTTACTAGAAACATAATGTCAGAGATGTATCTAAGTCATTGTAAACTTTTACAGATTGTAACCTTTGATGTAGGATTCCAGCAAATTAAAATAACTTTTAAGAAAGCCACAAGACACAGCACGAACACAAACAAAGTTATCTACCTATCCTAACTAGAAGCAGAAATAGACAGTAGGAAGAAAAATTTGTGTGACAGGGCTAGCATTCTTTTGCACAGTGAACATGGAGAGAAACTGCACCTCAGACTGGGAAACTATGCTCAAATCTAAGTGAATGAATGTATGATTTGATGGTGATGGGGGTGCATAACTCCATCTGGAAGCTCTAGCTATTTACTTTCTGGTAGAACTTGATAGGGTCTATACTGTCTGTTGCTAAGGTATTTTTTAAAAGACTAAACCCTCCCCAAGTCTACAGCACAGAGCAGAATTTAAAACATGAACATGCTGGATAGTCATATTTAGAGACAAGACAATTTGGCCTAAATCCAGCTTAATGTTAACTGAGAAAAAAAAATCTGCAAGTGCTATTCTGTTGGCTTGCACTTTTGTGCAAGCTAGTGTACCAAGTAGTTGCCCAGAAGCTATAGAACTAGTAGCCCAACCACTTAGGGAAATGTTTACACAACCAGCTATGCAATGGGTTGTACTGTTGCTTGCATGACATCTTCAACAACCAGTTGCACATTCTCTTCCTCACAGTCAGTTACACAAACACTCTTGCTATAAACACTGTCAGCTACCACCTTTGCGCTAACTCAAAAAATGTGCAACACTTTGTGCAAAAGCACTTGAGCTACTTCACTGATGTAACTAGATGCAAGCTGTGAACTGCAGTCTTCAACTCTGATGATATGTATCCAGGATAACAGGACTGAGCTGAAGTCCCCTCTGAAGATTTGGAGGGGGAAAACCAACACTAGAATCCTTTCCTGCCCCCTCTGAGCTATTGTGGGATGCTTCCACCGTGGTTACATCTATTAGGTTGGAAGGAAGACCAACATGGTATGGTGGGACGAAGTATGTCATCCCCTTTCCTTGTGCGTTATGCTTTCAGATTGTAAACCTGAGGGCAGGGAACTGTTTTTGTTTGTTTGTCTGTTTGTTTGTTCTTTTTCTTGTCAAGCACTATGTACAGTGATAGTCCTATATAAGTAAATAAACACCAACAACAACAACAACAGAGGCAACTGCTTGTGATAGGAAAGTATTTTCTTTTCGAGAAAGAGAAAGTGAAAAAGAAAGAGAGAAAATCCTGTGACCATAGACTCTTTAGCAGTGTTTGCCACTGCTTCAGAAGCTAGGAAAAGGAGCAATGGATTCAGACTACAGGAAAAGAGATTCCACCTAAACATCAGGAAGAACTTCCTGATGGTCAGAGCTGCTTGGCAGTGGAATATGCTGCCTCAGAGTGTGGTGGAGTCTCCTTCTTCGGAGGTTTCTAAACAGAGGCTGGATGGCCATATGTCAGGAATGCTTTGATGGGTGTTCCTGCATAGCAGGAGGTTGGACTGGATGGCCTCTGTGGTCTCTTCCAACTCTATTATTCTGTGATTCTGTGAGTCTAATAGTTGCACAGCCCTATTCTGCCTAACCAGCAAGTGTGTGGTAGAGTTTGGAAAGGATCAGAAACGCTGATATCAACATGTGCCTTCAATAGGGCTGGTTACTCTTACAGAACTGCTATCTCCTGTTCTTACACAACAATAAATTTAATTCCTTCCAGTGGGGATTATTTATGAGTAAAGAGGGTTAGGAATGCATTATAATGCTGCATTCTTACACACTTTCACTTGGGAATAAGCTCAGTCGAAATGAAATGGACTTAATTCACCATAAATATGCACTATAAATATGTATTTTTATGTTTAAAGAGAATGATTGAAAGCATTTGATCAGTTTGAGAACAGTATGGCATCAGAGTTGTCGTATACACATATACCAATCAGCTAAGAAACAACTTGTATAAATGCGTACTGAGTGTGTGGTTGCTTATCCTGATTCACCTACTACTGTTGTGTGTCCAGAGGTTTTCTTCAGACTTCAGTAATTGTGTCTATTAGCTATTTTGGGGTTTGTGGAGGAGAGTATATGGTGAGGTATAGGCTCAAATCCTATATGAATTTAAGTGGGAAAGAGCCTTATTGAAATCACCAAGTCTTTTTCTGAGCGCATAGCCACAAGGCAACCTTTCCCTGTCTCTATTGACTGGGACACTCTTGTTTCTTGAAAAGGACTGTGAACAGGGTATTCTGGTCATGAAGCAGAATGAGATCAGGGCTATTACATGTGTATCTTTGAAGGATATTGTTAGCTTTTCCAAATAAGAACTACATTTCGGATTATAAGTACGTAATGAAAGCAAACAGGATATTGACAGAGGGAAGTCTATAGGTTCAGACTATTTCAGCCATGGTGAGTTTGACTCCCTCTCTGCATGTTGTCTCACTAGCATGCAAAGGGAGTTATATTCCAGCAGGACTTTGAAATATTGCCTGTCCTATTGGGGACAGTCAACATGGTGTAGTGGTTTGAGCATTGGACTATAACCCTGGAAACCAGGGTTTGATCATCTGCTCAGCTGTGAAAGCCCGCTGTGTGACCTTGGGTGCATCACACACCCTAAAGCCCCAAAAAGTCCTCATTGTAGGTTCACCTTAGGGTTACCATAAGTCAGAAATGACTTGAAACCACACAACAACCACAACTGGGGAAAGAGGTTTAATTGTTTGGGTGCTGGCTCTATCTATTACTGTATTTTAATTATATTTTTAGTTGACTAAATTTCATATTTTAATCTTTTTTCAACTACATTTTAGTATTGATAAAAGTACTTTTCATACTGGAATGACAGGGTCAAAGACAGGTAAATGAATAAATACATAAATTTTCTGGAAAAAAATAAAGATAAGTGAAAAGCAAATGTCCTCTTCTTGCAAAAACTGTAACTAGTCTTAACACTTCAAGACAATGGAAACTCTGTTTGCTTGTTCAATACAAAGATTCAATCATACAAAACTGGTGATATTTTATTTTATTTTTTTTTACTCTGGACTCTGGTTCTTGACTGACTGTTTTCAGTCATGTCCATCATCTGTTTTGGAGGGACATCTGAATCTATCCAATTTCTCCTTTCTTCTAAATAAATGATTGATAGTACTGGATATAATCCAGCCAGGGCATTATGATAGTTTACTACATGAATGTTTTTCTCTCCAGATGCAAACCTGGACATGCTAGGTTGCAGAAATTGAATACTGTAGTGATAAACATGGAAGAAATTGTTACCAGCAGCAAGACAGAATATATTTTCTTTACTCAGATTATGGTTCGTCAGATGTCAGATGTAGATAGAAAGTGGGAGGTTTGTGAGGCTGCCTGAGGCACTTGTGCACTCAGTTCTCATTAAAGTTAACTAGAACTAACTATCCAGTGTTTCTTCGTTGCTTAGGAATCACTTCAAAAATCACAGTGGGAATGAAAGCATTCTGGGTGGGTGGAAAGCATTCAAAACCCCCCACTAAGAAGGCATATCTCCATTTGAAGTTGACGGCATCCCCTGAGCCACATGTACTTCAAAATAAGTTCCAATTACTTTCAAAAAAGAATACCTATACCCATATATCTATATCTATTTTTTTTAAAGAGTGTTTGACGTTACTTCCGTCCATCTGGAAAATCAGATATCTTCATTCTGGACTGTGGGAGGCAATCATACCGTGTTTACTGGTGAGACTTTCTTAAAAAAGAGTATAATTTGTTTGGTCAAATCAAGTTATCATTTGCACTGTCAAACAGTACCTTTCCTTAATCTGTAAATTCATGAAAAAAACCACACACTTGGACACACATTATTAAATCAGAACTGTCACATCAGATACAAAGGACTGCAAACTGGCATATGTGTAACTCTGTGTCAGATAGAGTATGCTAGACTGTCAGCTTGTGATTAACCATGAAATAGACCATCCATTTTGTCATCAATCAAATATACATATATTTACAGAGGAGCATGACAAATGATAAAGAACTGACAGATTAGGGCAGATGTCAAAAGAACAAAATACCCCTTTTTGCCCAGCTTACAACTGTCTTAACAAGTTTGTTCTAGTCTTACAGACTGTATGTTTAGGCCCAAGGACTTCATGAGGATGGATCTGGTGTGTGTGTGTGTGTGTGTGTGTGTGTGGAGAATGCTAGAAGGCTGCTGACTGACTATTTGCAGTGAAAACTGGTGGTTTCCATGTCAGTTGGGTGCTGAATTCACCCCAGGTTTTCAACCTCAACCGTAAAGGAACTATTCAAGGTGCTGAACCTGTCCTCAAAATAGGTTCATCACTTTGAATAGCCCCTTTAACATTGTGACTGATATCTCAAGTAGATTCCCTGCTCTACTGAGATGGAAGCCATGAACCACCATGAGCTAGCTGAAGAAAAGAGGAGTGGGGGAGAGACAGTGAAGCCTGAGTCCCTGCTTGTTGTTCTTTGAATAAGTACACCAACATAAGTTTAGTCATTCCAGTGAAGAAGTTACTTCAGGCAGCAGATGTACTGAAAAGCCTGTCTTGCATCCCAAAATTAGCCTACTGCACCATAAAATTGAAGTAATATTCAATTCAGTAGTTCAATATTCAATTATTTCAGCTGGATTCTATACATGCCTGGCTCATCATAGTATAGTAGTTCCACATGTGGACCTATACTAGGCTAAACTATATACCCATCCCCAGAGTTACCTTATAGTTTCTGAAGATTCCTGCTCCCACATGACCATTACATGTATTATAGGGTGTAGGCAGGATTGGAGGAGCTTCTCCAAATGAAAAAATGATTACATCAGAACTGAGATCTGCTGTGGTCCTCTGGAGTTCGTGTCATCACACATAGTCATTTCACTCTCCACAAGCAACACAATATATCAATGCAGCTGGGATTGCACTGGATGCTGCCAAGGGATAGAGGAAATATCAACCTCTACATTGTCCAAAATGGGGAATACACAGGAATAAGGAAAACTTATGCATGTGTTATGCCACTAACAGCATGCCAGCCAATGTTTGCTTGATTTGTTAATAAAAACTTGGCAACAATAAAAAAATTGGAACACAAACAGGATTGAAAAAGGTTTGAAGTTGTAAAAAGTTAAATATGGGAGAAAGTGAAACTGATGGATGTGTCCTTGGAGGCTTGATGGTTTGTTATGAATCTTTTTGCTTTCAGTAAATAAATATAATATATAAATGCATAAATATTTTTGTTGTGGAATTAGAATCTCTCTCTCTCTCTCTCTCTCTCTCTCCCCCTCTACTGAAAGGATCATAATTTTCAAAAGTTGCATGGACCCAAGTAAAACATGGCTTCCCGCACACTGGAAATGGCTCACTCTTATGAATTTGGGAATTTATGTTGCATTTGGTTTGTCCATTTTTATACAAAGATCAAGATCCACCCTTTTACCAAGATTCATACTTTCTGTTTCATGAACAGGAAATAAATAAATAGATTTCTTTTTTTAAAAAAATGAAATTGGGAAGAATGTGAAACTAATGTATTTTTATCCATCCCTAGTTATTGTGAATTGTGCATTCTGTGTGAATGCCTGAACATGTATAGGTTATGCTCACACATTGGTTATCCTCTAAAGTGTGTGAGGAGATAGTATTCATTTTTCCCCCATCAAGTGTCAGCATAATTGATGAGATGAAGTTGTATATTACAGAACCTGACTCAGACTGTTTCAACAGTCTCTTGTAATCTAAGACAAGCTATTTTTTTGCCACCTTGTCACACAAGCACTGATCTGTGGAGACCACTGTTCTCCAAATAGAACCCCTCGGATAAACTTGTTCTATCTGATTTTCACCTCATGTGTTCATGGTGGTGGAAGGGGGCAGAGGGAACCAGAATATTTCCTTGTTAGCTTCAAATAAAGATAAATTTAATTCTTGATTAATCTTTCTTTTCCATTTTTCTCCAAGAATGATTTTCATATATTCAAAAAAATGAGAAAACTTCAGCTTTACACTTACATCCAACACCTGGGAAATTATTCTTTTTTTAATTTTGTTTTACATTCTGGAATTTATTTTGTTGAGTAATCAGGTCTCATAATTATTTTGGTCTATTACAATTCCTCTCCTATTTGCTTTTTCATTTAATTCAATGTATATATTGTTACATAGGTGAACATATGATCATTACATTTTCTTAGAATTCAGAGAACATGAAGGATTCCTGGTGTTTTTAACCTGTTCAATTATGTTGAAACTATAGTGCTATCTTCATGAACTGGAAGCAAAAGAATTACCCCGAAAGCTTTTTGAAAAAATTCATTTCAGTCCCTGTTACAAACTGCTTTGAACCGTCATCATTTGAAAAGCTGCTTGCCATTTCTTTGAATGTGAACCAGTTTATGGAGAGCATGAGTAAAATCTGGATTACGGTTAGTCCCCTTGATTTTTTTGGGAGAAGGGATAGAGAGATATGCTCTACAAATTTTGGGCTCTTTTAAGGAGTGGAGTGAAAGGTCTGGAATAAGTAGAAGAATTGTGATAAGGACATCATGATAATCTTTCCCCCCCTCTTGCTTTTGTTTCCTTGTCTCTTTTGCTTCTCCAATTCAGCTTCCCTGTTTTAGACTGCAAGCCTCCAGGACACAAAGCTGTCCATTTTTATTTCACATATAAATAGCTGTTTCTTATAAAGGATGACGAGAAGGAGGAAGATATGCCTACATTCTAACCATCATGTGTACAAACTAGGAGAGGAAATCTGTTGCATTTCTAGGTCACCCACAGGTAATGATGTGGAAAAAAATATCAAACTCTTTATGTGCATCCATTGTAATTCTCAGGAATTTCCTGATTTCTGTTGTGTATGATCTGACCCAATATGAACATCTTTGAATACCACAGATTTTACTTAGAGAAGTAAGAATGGTTGTTAAGTCTGCAGTAAGCTATACGAATTTTGTAGGGCTCATTTATGAGTAACATATGCATAGAATTAGACAGTTCATTTCTCTCACCAAAATTTGCCAAGCCCTTAAGGCCTTCTGTCTTTGGCTAGTTTAAGTTCAATGAAAACTATACCTAAGTAATAGCAATAATGATAATAACAAGTGGATCCAGACACCCCAAGTACTTATTCTAAGTGCATATTTAACTGTACTGTCAAAATCATTGTGCTTAATCATAGCTAGATTGCACCTGAAACATTTTTCTTTCTCTCTAAACAGCAGTCACAATAAAACAAGCAAGAACAAGAAGTCCATCAAATACCAGACTCGAGTAGCTAGCATGTCATCATAAATGGTGTTCCTATAGCGTTCCTAATTATATGTAACTAGTATTTTCCTAATTCACAATTATAATGGAAAAGCATGTTTCCATCTAGCCTGTTTTTGATGAAGGAGGGGTAATTATGGAAATAGCATACTGAAAACAGGAAGATAAAAACTGTATTCTAACAGCTCCTGAAAGGCTGAAAACCGAGCTTTCTTGCCAATAATATTATGAGGAGCTGCATGCTTACAGCAATGATCCACCAGCCACTTAAGTTGGCATACTTGTATTAATCCTGCCCCCGCAACCTATCCTAGTCCTTTAAAGTGGTGGAATGAAGAGACTGTGGATTGTATAAACCTCTGAGCTCAATATAAAGGAATTCACTGCTCTCTGGACAAAATTGAGCTTTGAAAACCTCAGCTTTGGGTAAAAAGCCCAAAGTGCATGCAGTCATGGTTTAAAATTCAGTCCTAACCATACCATATCAGCTTTTGCTTGTCTTTCAATAGTGCTAAAGTTTGGGCCTACGATAGTTGCACTAGATGTGTGGTGAATGTTTCCTTTCTGGGAGCTTTCATGTCAGGGTGCTGCTGAATCCATTCTGTGCTGTAGTCTGAATGTTAAGGGAGATACTGATGGTACTAACCCCTTTCCCTCAAAAGTTCAGACTAACATCTAAAGTAGATTGACTTCTGCACCGATAAAAGTCATGGTCTACTATTGACACAAATCCAGGTGTCTTAACTATCCACAGGTATAATTATTGTATATCTATGTAGTGATTAAAGTAACCTTGGCTGTAAAGACCTTGACAAACTCATTTCTGCATTACACTGTTATAGTGCTGTTATTCCACTTTCAACATCTTGTGGAATCCTGGGGTTTGCAGTTTAGGGAGGGGCATTTAAGAATGCTCAGCCAGACAGCTCTTTGGCTTCAGTAAACTACAAACCCCAGAATTCCACAGGATGTTGAAAGTGGAATAATAACACTGTAACAATGTTTTTCTAGTTAATCTTTTTTGGATTTGTCAATTTTTTATATAATTTTTGTATTATTAATTTTAACATCGAAGCTTATTTTGATATGGTTTTTCCCTTTGTCTTATCTTTCTTTTTTCCTATTCATAGATATGTATTGACAATGAAATTTGGATATAAAAACATTCTATTATGCAACTTTTTTTTCTTTTAGAAAATAAAGAAAAAAAAAATACCCACAGGCGAGAAGTGAAATCATTCCTAGGTAGCTTAGTTATCTATATGAACTAAACAAAGGCTACAATCAAAGATGATTTCATAATTTACTGGGGTGGTCAGGCTGTGGTCTTTGTTTATAATATTTTCAGAGCATACTGCTCTACACGTATACTTCAAAGTACACTCCATGAGTTCAATGAGATTTATCCATTGGTAAGTATGTATATTTCATTTGAAGTATAATGAACTTACCAAAGTGTAAACCTCATTGAAAAGAGTAAGTAGGACCTGTTTGTTAGTTGACATGCATAAGACTGTATTGCGTCATTTAGAAATTCAGGGGGGTTAGAAGAGCCTTCTGTTGCTCTTTTTTCCCTAAAATAATTTATTGTTCCGGTATACAGCAAACAATGTCCAGTTCTAAACTAATTTAGCTACATGAGGCCCAGTACATTTCCTCATATGTACCAGATTCCACCATATGTACCAGTGCTATATATACCAGATGCTATTAAACCATTCTTACAGAAAGTTCCCTTAACTTTTTCCAATACTGTGCTGTGCAAATTTTAGCAAGTGTGAGACAAACAGTGCTGTGTAGTGGTTTGAGTGTTGGACTATAACTCTGGAGGCTAGGCTTTGAAGCCCCACTCACTTATGGAAACCCATGGAGTGATTTTGGGCAAGTCGCACACTCTCAGCTCCAGATGAAGGCAAAGGCAAGCCTCCTCTGAACAATGTTACCGAGAAGATCCTATTATAGGTTTGCCATAAAGTTGTCATAAGTCAGAAATTACTTGAAGACACACAACAACAACAAGTCAATTAATTAGTTTCTGCAGCAGAATTAAGAACACATGCCAAGATCCTACATTGAAATCCTACATGCCAAGATCCTATATCCTACATGTAGTTACAAATGCCTAACTATGTCTGGTCTCCTCACCCAGCTTCCCAAACCTGTCTTAAGACCTGGCAGCCACACAATAGGGGTCTCTTCTGCAGGTGATTGGGGTGCAACAACAGGATGTTTCCAAACTTCTCCCATCAGTGTAATGCAGTGCAACAAGGAATTGCTACAAGGAATTTGTGATTATGGCAATAGTTCCATGACCATGAAGGTGGAACATGGCTGAATATAGAACAGTTATGGATCCATAACTGCAAATGTAGGATCATTGTCAAGAATAAAGTGCTTATGACCAAATTTGTTTGTTTCATAGTGAAGAAGACACACAACAAATAATATTTAGCTTCCCCCTGCCCTCCCCATAAATTAAAAGTACACTGCTAGGATTGTCTCTTCATGGTAACATGCTTACTTTGAAATAAGGTAAATTAAGGTTCGATCCTATGTCCTTTTACTGGGAAATTTAACCTGCTGAACTCAATAGGCCATATTTCTGAACACATACATCTGTAATGCACTGCTATGTAACAGTTTTATACACTGAGGAGTAAGCCCCATTGACCACAACAAACCTTTCTACTGAGTAAATCTGCTCAAGATTGCATTGCAAGCCTCAGTTCCCACCATAATATTTGAGCCTGCTTAAGCACTGTGGGATACTATTTCCCTTTTATTTTACATGGTGTACGTCTTCCAGATGTACTCCCATGGGGTTAGACCTGACTGAAACTTGCAACATTTGTATCTCGGAGGCCAATTGTAGCTTCAGGTCAGACTATGCTAAGAGAAGGTCTCTGTGATAAATAATGAGCTCTTGTTTATCTGGGTCATTGCAACACTCTGGATTACTCCATAGGTCAGTTCTAAAGGGCTTAAAGTTTTATTAGGCTATCAGGACTGCAGTCTTCAGCACAACTACACAGAAATACTTCCTACCGAAATCAAGGATCTTCGTAGCTATTTTACATGTGTTTATCACCTGATTTTTCCACACCAGATTAGTGCTCATCATGACTGGCAGTTGAATATGTGCTGTCCTGGCGACTTCATTCATCAAGGGCCTGTCCAGTCTGTGACTCCAGCAAGAGAACATACATACATGGGCATCCTACTTCTGTACCACATGTACACACAAACTTCAGTCCTCATAGAGCAAAATTGCACAGATGATATGTAATATAAAATGTAGGACTCCGTTTATGTCAGAAAACTTATTTGGGATACTCCACATAAAGGTTCTGTGCAGCTCCTTAGACAACTAGATTAGACAACTACTCAAGTACCTTTGGTGCATGAGAAAGTAGGGCAAAGACTCCCAGTGATAGAGTGGCTGGGCAAAATCCTTCTCCCATGGATATACTTAGGAATATGTGTTGTAAGGATCTTAAATTATAAAGATGTAAAGTCAGACATATCACACAATCAATGGAGACCAACGTTCTGCTTTTGGACCCTTGTTGTTGTTGTTTATCATTATCCCATTTTTCTCTAAAATTGAGACCTAAAGCAGATCCCAATTTTTTAAAAAAAATAAAACATACAAAAAAGAATATTAAAATAGAGTGAACTGATTTACAGCATTAAAATAAATCTTGCCTCTGTAAAAGAATAAAATGAAATTTAAAGAAAGATAAAAAGCTCATAAAAAGAGATCACTTAAACCAATGCAGGTGTTCCTTCCTTATTGAACAGATTAGGGACCAGAGATCTGTCAAAAACAGGAAATTGTCAAAATGTTGACCTCAGCCTTTAAGACACTGAGGCAGTGAAGCTGCTATAAGCATAAGAAACTCCTGAGACGGGAAAAGAGGACTAGATGAAGTGGCAGGTGGGATAAGGAGGGGGGGAACAGTTTCCAGATTATGTATGCCTGCATAAAGCTTACAACAAGATCCATCCCTTTTTCCATGAGGACATTTTTGACTGGGCAAGACTCTGGGAGAAGTCAGATAGATGGAGTGGAGGGCAGAAGTAGTTCTGGTTACTGTCAGAAGAGTAGACGGTTGAAAAGTGGACTGCTAAAAAATGGAAGACATCTGTACCATATATTGCATCAACTAAACTTCCTGGCTCTAATAACCCTATATCTGCATTTTAGCATCCACGTGATTAGGGCACTCAGTAATCATATTAGTAGTGCACAGATGATAGGCACTAATATTTGTCTAAGAACATTAAATGAGAGAGGGGGCCAGAAATTCATATTGGTGAAGGAGGAAAAACAAATCTTTGTCTCCTCAGATGTTAGTTGAACAGCTGTGCAACCTTAATCCTCATACATTCCCTTTAAGTATGCTTGAGGAGTTCCTTCTTATTTATTCTTATATGAACTGGCTTGATTCACAGATCCTTGACTAAAATACTGATTAGAACTTAGTTATGCACCAATTATCACATTTCCTGAAAGTTCTGATCCAGCTCTGGGCTGAAAACAAAGAAGGACATATCAAAATACATCGGAAAATGTGCATTTTGATCGTGCAGGGTTTCATACTATGTAGCAAACTTGTAGCCAAGCTCAGCCAAATCTCGCTATTTTCATATGTTCCCCATCAACACAGGAGATCAAGAGTGGAGAAAGCAGGGACATCTCCTTCTCTCCTCCACAGTTTCCTAAATAGGGCAATAAAACTTGATTCATCTGTAAGGAGAGGGTGCTAAATGTGTGGTTCCAAATTTGGGATAAGTCCATCACTGGTGACAACTATTTGACATGCTCCCTTCTAGCAGAGATGCAATGTGATGCATTTTGTACTTGTTAGACTCACACTATGTATTTCTGTCCTTGATGGACAGAGAAAGCAGGTTGTCAAAGGAATGTGATTTATTCATTATTCATTTATTCATTCATTCATTTATGGTTTTGGATACCAGATAAAAAAGGAAAGGAAAGGAAAGGAGAAGAGAGGAGAGGAGAGGAAAGCAAAGGAAAAGTTCTGAATTCTGGTCTTATATCTCAGCACAGCACTTGTCTTCCCAGATGGATAAGATGCAAATGTAACATGTTGCAGAATGTCAAAAGACACCTGTACAGAAATAACAGATGGATTTTATGCCCTAATCCCACCTTGCCTCAGTGCTTCACATTCAAAAAACAACCATAATAATATCTCTCACACAAGACACATTTTTCTATTGCAGTCACAATTCCTCTTTTCTTCTTAGTTCAGGTTGAAGACCTTGTATGCCTTGCATTTTCTAAACCACATACCCTTTTAAATTCTTGACATTAAAAACAGTCACTTTGCAAAGATCATGTGTCTGTGCTCAACAATATAAAGTGCACAGGATGGCTTTTCAGTGAAATGAGGTTGAGTTTCTGGAATAGGTGGTATTAAAGAGTAAATGAGGGGGAGGGAATGGCAGGTTCATTTGTTTCCCATATTTAAACACCTGCTTAAAACAAAATACTATCTGTGTCTTCCCAGAAAGAGGATGGATGGAGTTCAGTGGGACTTACTGTCAGAAATTGTTTGCAAGTTTGTAGTCTTACTGACAGTAGCAAAAGAGTAATGGCAGCAGGGGCAGAATTCTAGGAAAGGAGACAGATTACAATCTTGCAACTGTAGGTGTCCAGAGAATATGATAATGCCAAAATTAATGAAAGAAATGACCACAAATTGCTAAGGTTCATGAGTTGAACATATCGGTATGTAGAAGATTTCTAAACTGAATGGGTATCTTCTGATCTACACAATATTCCAATTTTGAATCCCCAGAAGATGTTGGCTGTTCCCAGAATTTCTGAGAATTGGTCATATTAGCTGAGGCTCCTGGGAGGTAAATTCAAACAATAATTGGGAACCTAACTTTGGAAACCACTAACCTATAAAGAACATATAGAAAGAGAAATTGTAGGGATGGAAAGAATATTCAAAAATACAATTTATAAAGTCCCAAAAGTGTGCTTCTTGATTCGAAGACGTCCTGTTGATGAGAATCATGCACTGAAAAGAATCTTCAGAGTTCAGGAGGAACCCACACATTTTTTCTGCTTGCAAACAGTGGCCAGAATTCAAGATCAGACATACAGATGTGTAACATGGAGCTATGTATCCATATCAGATCCATATTCACAGTCCATATGTAGTCAGGATCATGGCACTGTTGCCATGATCATAACTCTTTATGGGGCATAACATGTGGAGAGAAGGGGGTCTATTTTTCTGGTGATTGGGTTGTAGGTGAATGATATTTTTGCTTCCCTGTGCCAGCCAGTGAGGCTGTGACAATCACAAGCAGGACCCCTGGCACACTTCTCCGCCACAGCTTTGCTGGCTGCTATGGGGGGTGATGAAACATCATCTGCTCACACTTCAGTTCCCAGCAGAATAGACCCAATTCCCCCTATATGGCTGCTGCCTGGCTTTGAGAGAGTCAGACACAAAGACACTACTTAACTATGCAACTAAAGTACTTATGTTACTAAGTAGTACATGTAGAATTCTGGCCAGTATTTCCCACATTGCACTGCACTGCACTGCACTGCACTGAAAATAACATTATTTTCCACACACACACACACACACACACACACACACACACATGCACAATGTCTCCTGTGTGGAAATGCTGTTTCTGTGAGGAAAATACGCACACGCACACACACACGCACACAGAGCCAATTGTTGGTACATAATAAGTCACAAACTGCCCAGCTTTCCAAGACTATCTCATGGTGAGAGGGAAATTGTTAAGATCACTTATTGCTTCCTTTGAGAATATTAACAAAGAATTGCATACCTAAAAGATGGAAGCAAGAAGGAAAAAAACAAAAAACAAAACATGGTTGAGCAATAGGGCAGCTGCCTAAGCTTTGATTCTCAAATGAGAATGTCCCCAAGTTATTTACTGTTGCCTTTTCAGGCATGCTCTACAGTGCTAGATGGACCAATCAGCTCATATGTTCAAAGAAGAATGATGCTCTCTCTCTCACACGCACACTCTTTCTCTGACAATATATTAAGGGAATTGCCATAACTCAACAGGTGACTTGAAGTCATGTGCATGCATGCGCGCGCGCGCACACACACACACACAGAAAATATACATATTGTTGAAATATTTTTCATGTTGCATTTTCCATTTTGATTTTGTGCACAAATTAAACAAGTAGGGATCTGTCCCAGTTCTGCAGGTATCCCAGACATGTACACATCACATGAACAAAACAAAATGAAACAGAGAAACAAATTAAAAACCTAGTTTCCATACTTAAACCACACACATTTCACCAGTCAGACATTTAAACAAAGGAACACCAACAGTGCTATAATCCTCATCTTCCTCTTAACTATGTGCCAGCAAGTGGGCCACAGAGCCTTAGGGAAGAGGGTGCCCGCCCATTAAGGGTACCCTCAAAACCTGGACAATTTGCCTGTGCATGACTACTTACCACCTTCATGTGTGGTTGTGGGTGTACACATACACATAGACATGCTCTATAAGGTGCTAGAGTGCCAATTACAGGTACAACTTATAGTTGCTAGAATGCAACATACAGGTTAATATATACCAAAGAGTCAGAGAGCTGAAACACTTCAGAATGTGGTTGTATCTCATTTTCTACCACTGTTTACAAGGGCATGGGCACTGTACATAACATAGGTGAAGGTCACTTTGTCCTAGGTGATTTCATCTTGATTATAGAGAACATTCTCTGCATGCACCCCTCATGCCCTTCTTGGGCACCTTTAGTTGAAAAAGTATCAGATAATGGCAGGCATGGAAAACAATTCTGGTGTGACACCAAAGCCAATGCCAGTTAAAGTTGACAATAATGAATTAAATGAATGAGTGATGAAATACAGAATAAGACAGTCTTTATATTTGGATACAGAAACACATGCCATAAAAATAAAGAAGAAGAGAAAAAGCAGCACATCTGGTTCAGAGCAAGAAGGGTAAAGCTTCATAATATGAGACAACAACACACTGTCAACCACCATGCCCTTTGATCATTGAACAGCTTATGTTAAAGCAACTGAAGTCCCATTGCAATGTTGGTCCCTTTCTGAATGAATCTACTTCTTTGCAGACATGTGCAGAATGCTGAAGGCAAGACCAGGCCTGAGCCAAAACATTGTGCTTCCTGAATCCCAACAATCCACCAAAATTAAGCTAGGTAGTATCTAGAGCCAACCAAGTTATTTTAGCACATGGAACAGAAAGTTCCCTAATTACCTGGCCCCCCAAAAGGAAATAAAAATAAGTCTGAACTGAAAATATACCATAAAAGCAAATAAATAACAACTTGCTGCCCTTTGATGTCACTGAACAACTTTACCTGAGGCCACTGCCTTCCTCTGCCTAATGGTAGGGCTAGTGTTACAGGCTGAAACAGGAAAACATTTCCACATCATCTGCAATTAGCTGGCATTCTTGAAGTGTTGATTCATATTCTGGTCTTCCCAGAGAAATGTTGAGCCCCTGTCACTTGAGACACCCTCTGGGTTTCTCTTCCCGTAAATGAGACTTTTTTCTAGGCAACTAGAATTCTGCATACGCCCCTCTGTATAAACACTCAGCTGGCTTCTGGCACTGAACGACTTCTCTCCTTTGAAGAAATTCTCAGTTCATCCCTCATTCTCAAAGACAAAATCTGAAGTCTTTAATCAAACAAAAGTGTCACTGAAATCAGCTGGAGTTTTCCTCCATCAAGCAGTGGATTACTTGCTGACAATGTTCTGAAGTTCAGAAAGGATGCTGTCTGTATTTGCTCCACACTGGAGTGTTAATTTCAGAAATTAACATGTGACTTTCTGATATATCATAGCAGAAAGGGCAGCAGTATGTGCTTGCAATCCTTCAAGAAAAAGAAAAAAGAAAATAATAAAGGAAAAACTTAAACCCATAAGAATGTTTTCAGGTACTCCTCCACATATTTTGGATCATTTTATATAACTGAAAGTGGGCTGTAGGTCAAAGGTGAACAATGTGTGGCCTCCAAATGTTGGGGCCATGCATTCCATCCACATTGGCACTTGCCAGTATAGCTAATGGTGTGGGATTATGAATGTGCCAGTCCAAGAATGTATGGATAGCCACATGATCTTATCACTGCCATAAGTTGACAACCCTTAAGATTGGTAGAAGACTTGGCCTATGAGTTTACATGCGCCAAGGTAGCCTTGAAATCATCTGAAATTCCCTGGAGATAAGAATTTGTGAACCCCATTCATATGAGTATAAATACATGATAGCTGTAATTTGCATTGCCTCAACAATTTGAAATAAGGCTTTTAGAATTGAAAGAAAAAAAATGTAGCAATGCACATACAACAATTCCGTAAATTGCCAGTTCATTCATAAATTAGTGATATCCCATCCTAAGTTTTAGCAGTCATCATGCGGGAGCAACCGGTATATGAACTACAGGTGTATGAACTATCTTATATTTTCTATGATCCTTTAGGAAATAGCATATTCTACTCCTTCACTCAGAACATAAGAACTGTGGCATGCTCATTCAGTTTGCTTTTCAGTAAGTGAGTTTAAACGCACATTTAATTTGGTCACAATTATAGTTTAACAAGTGAGCTGTGTTTTGAAATGGGTAGCAGTCCTCATTCTAGCAGGATCAACTTGTTCATAACTGAGAAGAGGTCTCAGAATGGCCATAGATCTATGAACAGAAAACTTGAGATTAATACCTGTTGATACAGTTGTTGTTGCTGTTGTTGTTAGACCAAGAAAGTTAACATCCTTTGAAAATATGCCAGTACACAAAAATATGCCCTACAGTAATATGCAGCCGTAGAAGTTCTGTGACAACAGAGAAATTCAGTAAGCAGCAAAATATTGAATACCTCACGATCTATTACAAATGGATGGTTTTCATGGTAACATGATAGAAACCAGAAACTAACTCAAACATCATCATGCCCACTGCATAACTAGCACGATATAAATTCCTAACATTTGGGGTTGAATTATTGTATTAGAAATACACAGAAGTTCCTGAAAGTGGCACTCCCCTGTTGAGTTCTGTTCCCCATCCTGAAACTACCATTCTCTTATCACATACTCTGCTCTGCTCTGCAGTGTGTTGTACAATTTATTACATGTCCTGATGTCATATGAGGATTTTTCAGCTGCTAGGGATGGAGAAATTAGTCAGTGTCCCTTTCTCTACACTTTCAAATGTGCAAAATATGTTCTTTCCATCTTGGAAAGAAAGCTGCAATTTTTTTTAAAACAAACAAACGAAGTCCTGATTTTATCTGTAGCATTCAACAGACACAGTTTTTCCCACCATGGCATGGTTCATGTTTCCTGTCATATGTCTCTATTAAAGATGAGAAACCTACAAGAGGAAGGGAAAAAAGAGGAGGAAGAGATGATAATTATAATGCAGTGCTACCATGGCTGGGCCCAAGTATCTGAAAGGGATCAGATCCTATTTAATGTTGGAAGCTAAGCATAGTCAGCCCTGGTTGCTACTAGGATGGGAGACTGCCAATGGATACCAGGTGCTATAGGCTATATTTCAGAGGAACAAACTGGCAAAATCACTTCTGAATATTCCTTGCCCAAGTATACCCTTTGGAATTCATGGAGTTTCCATAAGCCAACAGGCAACTTGAAGGCACATACACACACACATTAACATGGCTAATTCGCGTCTAGACTTCTAAGAGTTAAGCACTGACAGCCTTGACCCTGGATGAATGAAGAGATCAGTCTTGTCCCCACTTGCAACCTCTGACTTTTGTAAACCTCAAGTTTGTTCCTACCTAACCATGAAGAAATTAGGGGTTGGATTGTTCACTAATTTTTTTTTTCTCAAAAGAAGCAATTTTTTAAAAAGTAATTTTCTTCCTACTGTGAGAACATCTTCACAGTTTGGAACTTACTCTGCGTGACATTCACACATGTTTGTTTTGTGCATAAAAGTACATGATCTGCACAGCAAATAACCTTTTTTTGCAAGAACCATCACTTTTTTCTGTATGAAACAACCTTGGCCCTTTTCGCATGGCATTTTTTAAGTGAAAGGGCCTCTTGAGCATCGCGTAAATGTGAGGAGCAGTCCACACGACACACTCACATTTATGCGATGCTCAAGAGCCTAACGCGGACCGCACACGCATTTTTTTATTTTCGGTTTAAAGCCGAAAATGCTGCACGGTCACACATCGCTCCGAGGCCCCGCGCACACTTCCCTGCCCTGTGGAGCCTCTGGAGCCAGGTCGGTCGTGCTTCCTGCCCCAGCGCAGCCTACAGCTCCCAGGCTGCACTGCAGAAGGAAGGGGCGGGGCAGGGGCGGGGCATTCGTGCAACTGGCAAGCCAGCTGCAGCGATGAAAGAGCAGGGATGTGAGCGCCTCGTGCAAGAGGCTGCTCGCGCGAGCGCCGCCCCCCACTTCCGGGAACAGGTAAGGTGCGGAAAGGGCACTTGTGTGAATTTTTCACAGACTGTGGCCACTTCCGCATTACACTGTTATAGAGATGTTATTCCACTTTCAACACTCTATGGAATTCTGGGGTTTGTAGTTTACTGAAACTAAAGAGCTCTCTGGCTAAGAATTCTAAAGGCCCTTCCCTAAACTGCAAACTCCAGGATTCCACAGTCTGTTGAAAGTCAAATAACAGTACTATAACAACATAGTGTGGAAATGGCCTAAGTTCATATCACCTCTCAGTTTTGGAATTCACTGCAGTTTATTTATGTGAAATCTTTTACATCTTTTCCACCACAAAAACTTGCACTTAAGATTGCTAATGGCACTTTTCATAAAAACAAATCAAAATACAAAGCAGTAAAATACAAGCTGACAAAAGCAGAAATGAGACGGCACAATGTATTTCTAAGAAGCAGAGTCAGCATAAATGGGTACTGTGCATGCCTGTAACAACTTATTCTCATAATCAGCATGAAACGATCATATACAAATGCAGTTAGACCTTGGCTTCCAAATGATGGTTTGTATTAACTATAGTTTATTTTTTAAAAATCATTGGTACAATTACACTGCTAACCATCATTTGTGCAGAGACGGGAAACTGCCAATTAAAGATAGGAAAAAAAATGAGATATAGACAAGATATGTGTATTCATAATAGCCACAACTGTGAAATTAATTTTCTTCCTTTTTCTGTGGCATGCTTATGTCACATGTCGGGTCTAGCTGTATGCACCTGTAAGAGCTGAATGTACACATCACTACTTTGAAGGGGCTCAGAAAAGGCAGCATGGATTGTTCTTTGGAATATTAAAACCAAAAGATGTTTTCTCTATAAAATCCAATGGAATAATCTCTGGGGATGTAGAGTGCCTTAAATTAGACTCTCAACAAATTGACATTTGAAAGTGATGAGATTATAAAAGAAGCAAAACAGTCAGAATTTCAGATGTTTTCCTTTGAGAAAATCTGAAAGATGTATGTTCCTTCTAAAGTCAGCATCTGAAGTTAGATTTGCCCCAGATAGGCTTGAAAATTAGTTTTTTTCCCCCAATTATTCTAATGCTTTTATCCCCCCAACTCAAGTCAGTGCATTTTCAAAAAGGACAATCCAATCTTTTGAAAAATCTGGTAATCCTATATAAACCAGAACCTTGGCTTGCATACAGCACTCCCAAAACATACTGAGTGTTATCATTTCTCTAAAGCCTTAAAAACAAAATCTTAAGATGTTCTGTAGCAGAAGTAAACTGAAAAGATTGTTGTTTTAGTTTCGACTGATGCCATTCATGTTTCAGGAGTTTGAAAGAGAGGGTTAAGAAAAGCTGAGGAGATTACATACTGAAGAGTTTGGAGGGAAAAGGCCTTGTTTTCTGATCAGCTATGAAAGCACAATTAAGACAATGAGCCATTTTAATGTCATTTATAATTTAGCACTCATACTTTGCCAACATGCAGTTTTGGTGCCCAGAAAAAGTAGTGAGGGTTGTGGGACAATCCTGGTGTCTTTAGCAAATCATTTTGCCTATTTGTTTCACAGATATTAATACACCACAGAGCCACAGTAAACTTTTGTCTGCTTTCAGTAAACTTCTGAAAATGTGATTGGTTCAAGGTTAAAACTGATATTTTCCCCACTGTGATTTATTTATCTATAACAAAACATAACAAAAAAACTAGAATAATCAACATTTGATTTCAAAACAACTCTCCTTCTCAGTAAGGTCAGAGGATTGGTTCAGAAGATGGCAGAAACTGGCAAAATGAGACTGATGGATTGTAGGTAGAAACTGACTTATGAATTGTCAGGTCTCAAGGCACCAACTGGTCTAAAGGAACTGCTATGCTTCCCAGTGTCTCCAGGTAGAGAGATAAATCTGATTGGAACTGGAGAAGGAAGGAGGAAAAATTGCCTAATTTACGTGACTTTAAAGCCTGGGCTTACAGCCATCCATTTGTACTAGTGCTTTCTTACTCATTGTAAAGGTAATTGCACATGTATTTCACTTATGCAAGATCTATGTATCAAATGAGGAGGACAACAAGAAGGAGAAGCAAAAGCAACAACAAGATAAGTGGATGGAGAGAGAGAGAGAGAGAGAGAGAGAGAGTAGGTTCATATACTGGGCCATCTGGAAAAAGGCACATAATGGAATGTGATTCATTGTGACTCATCTTATTGCACGAATCCCAAAAGAAGCAGTGCTGGTGTGTGTGTTGGCGGGGGGGAGGGACAATTTCCGAGAGCTTGTGGTTAGTCTATCAGAAGCCCCAACAGTTGCATAAGACTTGGAGAATTCTGCACAAGTCTGATATATTAAAGGTACGATCACGGGGCGGGGGAAGGGGGGCAAGCCCTGCTGGCAATGGCACCAGCTGCTGGTCTTTAGTTTCTTTGTTTTTCTGGCTTTCAGTTTGGTATATTACTTATTTTCCTGGGATTTCTCCAAGTAAGGCTTATTTACCCGAAGTGTGCTCAAGCCAGTCTCTACAATCAACTGATCCAGAAACAATTTTATTTTGGCTTCCAAACCTTGCTTCTTTCAACTTCGTGACATCACAAAAGCTTACCATATAACATTACAAGAGCCCAAACCTGGAACATCACAAAAACCCACCTGACGTCCCAAGCTGCTGAGCTAGTAGACCTAGGATTTGTAGAATCTTAGATGGTCCAAGAAGAATCTGAGAGGTTTAGACCTCCAAGGCTGTTTTAGCTACACAAATATCAACTAGCAGTTGAATTTTAATGGTGTCAGGAGTGGACTGGCTTCTCCAAGTACTGTTTTTAAAGACTACAAGGAAGACATAATGTGACCAAAAAAAAATGCTGCTACTGCTGTTGTTAACTCTCATGAAGTTAGCTTCAACTTACGGCAACCCTATGAATGACAGAGCTTTAAGACATCTTATCATCAACAATCTTACTCATACCCTACCAACCCAGGGCTTGGATTCTTTGATTGAGTCTATCCAATTGTAATGCAGTCTTCCTTTCTTCCTAATGCTTCTGACTTTAGCAAGCATATTGTCTTTTTTAATAAGTTACCTTTTTTTATCGTATAGCCCAATTATGATAGCTTCATTTGTCCTTTTTCCCTTTTAAGGAGAATTTAGGCTTGATTTCCTCTCAGACCCAATTATTGGTCATTTTGATAGTCCTTGATATCTATAGAACTCTTCTCCAGCCTATATTTGAAATGATTCAATTGTTTTTTTTCTGTCAGCTTTCTTCATTGTACAGCTTTCACTACCACTTATGGCTGGGAGAGGATAATAATAATAATAAAAAAGATGGAACCTGTACATTTTTCTAAGAACCTCCCTAATCTTCTCTCTGTACTTTGAACATTGATACATGTAAATAAAATATTAGCAATAGCAATGGCAATTACATTTCTATAGCACGTATCAGTGCAAAGTACTCCCTAAGCGGTTTACAATGTTTTTTAACTAATTGCCTCCAACAAGCTGGGTACTCATTTTACCGACCTTCGGAAAGATGGAAGGCTGAGTCAACGTGAAGCCCTGCAGGACTGAACTCACAACATTGTGGTTGCAGTACCGGCATTTAACCACTGCACCACCAGGGCTCAAATGCCAAAGATAATTTAATAGTGGAGGGAATAACTTATCGTTGATCTATCTTTGACTTTTATCAGCAAGGTCTACTTGCATCCAACTGATAAAACTTAGAAATCTTTTCATTTCCACATCACCAGGTTTTGGATTTTTATTTCTCACATTTTAATGTCACTTCCTCCCACCAGTGGCCTTAGGATAATATGCATGGGTGAGACTACATGTGTTTATCCTGCTTGCTTGCATGATAGGGTAAACTGAAAAATAACTTTAAGGATTATACAAGTTGATCTGAAATAAATTTGCTGGCTAGAATCCTCTATGAAAGTTACAAATGTGTAACTTAGAGTGATACGCTCAGAATTGTTACATAGTTATGATCCTACATAACTCCTAGTTTTAAAACCACCACATATTTGCCAGTTGCTGCTGCAATTAACAGGAGTCAGTTAACACAAACAAAAGAAACAATTACTAATTCTAGAAATGTTCTTCCTGCTGCAGGAAAGTCTTTGAAAACTGTTCATTTTTTGAGAGTTCTGCATATATTCTGCTCAAATTTTGCACTTTTCTACCTGAACAGAAAACACAATTTCCTACATAGGAAACAACATTTTCTATACAGAAGATAATATTTGTCTGCATGAATATTGTTTTTAATGCAAAAAATGCTGTTTATTTGCCAGTAGTACTGTAGCTGGGGAATTATTCTGTTTAAAATTCACATACAGATTTTTTTTTCCACAGAAAAGAATATTTTCTGTGCAGTCAGCAGCATCTTCTACATTTTCTACATAAAAAATAATTTTCCTGCAGAGAAATATCATATTTTTGTGCAGAAATGTCTGTTTCCTGTGCAGAAAATAGTGCTTTACCCAAAAATAAAATAAAATAAAAAATAAAAATAAATTGAATAAGTCCCAAAATGTGATTCATATCATTTCTTATAAGAAATTTGTCACTCAAGAAGGATGTTTTTGAACTTTTGTTTGAATATCCCTTCAATTCCTATTATACGCACAGAAACACACCCTATAAAGGTGGTTAACTGTTAACAGTAACATTTACATTTATACATGCTAGCCTGTTAGAACTTTCTTCTTCATCTTATTTCTGATATATTTTAGGGATTCTTGAAACATTCGTTTGAAAAGGGAAATACATTGTCAAAACAAGAGAAAGCCACATGTGTCCACTGCATGCAGCCATATGGCTTTACAGATATTTTATGATGGCAATGTTCATACATGAAAATAAATGTAACAAAAGACCTCAACAATCTAGAAGGTGCTATCCTTCTGGCATTAAAGTGTACCACCAGTCTCTCCACCCTCCCTGCCATAAACAGGCAAATACCACATCTGGGAAATCAGTAGTTAAGCTAATTGACACATTGATCAAAAACGACATGAAAACCAAATATACTGTTAAACACAGGCAGTCAGAAAACGATACACAGTTTAAATAGTAGATCCTATTCCCTCCCCTTTAAAAACCTTGGGAACTTAATTTCATCTATTTCAAAACCTAAACTTGCTCTCTGTGTAAGACAGAGAATGAAATTTCTGCAAATCTTCATGTTAGCATTTTCCTGTATGTAAGCCTATACATGACAGAGTTGTTCAAAAAAGGCAGGTCTCATTTTTATCTCACCTACACTTGGGCTATTCTGTAATTAAATAATTGAATATTATGGTAATTACTATTAGAATAATAGGCTTCATCACCCACAGCAACTGCCAACAAAAAATGTGCATGCATGTCAACTGTGGCACATTCCTTTCATAGTTACCCACTCACTCCATTCCTCTCCACACTGCTTTGTTCTAAAACCAGCAAAGAGATCAGAAAGATAAAGAATAAGAAGGACAAGGAAATAACAATACAAACAATCAAGGAAAATATTTTGGGAACATGGATATCCAGCTGACAAAATACAGTCTGCCCTTACTATGCTGCTCCACATGGTACTAAACTGCTTTTCAGATACCCTGTACAATTTATTTACGATGCAGAGTAGGTGTGTGTTTTGGATCTCTATGTAAAATGTCAAGTTTGGAAACTTTTTGAAGACTTTTTTTATAGTGGTCATGCTAGCTTGGGGATTTGATAAATTGTAATTTTTCCAACATCTAACCATTTGCTGTGAAGGCAGTATAAGCATCATATCACTGTTAAAGAATGGCTGCATTTCATGAAACCCGAAACTTCTACCTCCCCATTATTGGGTTTAAATAGAAACAATACAGACAATACAGCCCCTAGGCCTATGATTTACGCACCCAAAACAACAACAACAACATGTCACCATTGTGCATGACACTCTATAGACGATAGTCATGACACTCTACAGGCAACAGTTCATTTGCCAGAAAAATGTAAAAACTAAAATGAAACACATATGAGGAAATGAAATGAAGGGAAAATCACAAATGCAAAGGTCAAATGAACAGCTCATGAGTCCTAATCATAGCTCACTTAAACTACTTCTTTATTTCCCCAATAAACTAGCTAATATCCAAGGTACTACTGCATTATTTTTATGCTTATTGGCTTAAATAGGTTCATATCACTATTTAACCTAATATGATCTACTAATTTAATTCTGTCTAACATTGCACATTACAGACCAAAATCCTGCTTCAGAATTACTTTCAAAACTGCTCTGCCTGCAGGCCCATCAAAATCAATTGGCCTAAAGTAGTGTGCATAGTCCATGAAGCTTGCTTAGATTTGTTTTGATGGCAACCAGCTGAGCAAAGCAGCTAACAACTGGTTTTTATTCCCTCATTGTTGCAAACAGAATGGACAGATTTCAAGTTCATCTGTACAGATTGATAATATAATGCTATAAGACATGTATTTCAGGCAAAGCCATTACCTAGGTAGGAATCAGAATAGTTTTTTATGCCACAAAAAGGGCTGAGAAGGAATGAGTAGACATAAGATCACTGATTCCTCAACTGAATATCTTCTATGGGTGTATTTTATGGAATTCTTGCTCACAGAGGTCTTTGCTTAGAATTAGAAAGTGTAGATGACGAATGTTGGCATCTCTGAGCACATGCTAAGCCCAACACCAAGTAGGGCCACCTCTTTACCTCCCTTGCTATTTCTCCTTATTCACTGCTTTATCTGATTATGAAGAGAGAAACAGCAACTCCTGTCAATATACCCTCATTTATTTCAGCACATGTGGACTGGGCATAGAGGGAGTAGGCAACCAAGTTGCAGAAGAAAAACATGAACAAGGAGAAGGGGTTTATTAATAAAGCATGGAGCCAGAATAGAGAACAACAGATGAAAAATATAGGCTGAGTTTTCTTCTCTTAAAGTTAAATGTAAAGGCAACTAGAAAAGAGACACACATCAGCTTCATCAACTTGAAAAACCCCAAGAGACATCATCTTGAAGAAATTAGTCAATCCACTATTGTGAAACATGCTACTGTTCCTGTTTTGAGGAAATGTTAAAACTGTAACAAAAATTCATTTCATCATGGAAATGCCCATCTCTAACTAAATTCTTTGCTTCATTTTAAGAATCTGGATTAATTTCCTTTCTTAAACCAAGGAATAAGTAATGACTATGACAGTAAATGGGGTCACAAAAATCTAAATCCCCAGCAATATGGAGAGGTATAATTATTATTTTAATGCAGGTAAGAGTGACAATATTGTTCAACTGAAGAGTATATGTTTTGTAATCAGGAAGTCCTGTATTCATCCTTAACATCTTCAATTAAAAGACCTCCAATGCCACAGCTGGGAAAGTCTCCAGCTAAGAACTTAAAGAGGTCCTACCACTTAGAGTGGAGGACTAAATACTCTGAAGACCGATGTCAGAAGCTAGGCACAGTCAGTCCTGTGGTATCACGAAAGGACTACTAGATGCTGTAGACTAATATTTCAGGGGAATGCAATGAGAAATCATCTTTGTGTATTTGTTGCCTAAGAAAACCCTATGAAACTCATGAGGCCACCATAAGTTGACAGGGAACTTGAAAGCGTGTGTGTGCACACACACACACACCAGATATAACTCTGAGTTGTTAGTTTTCACCCAGAATAAAAGAGGTTTGAATATGACCCTCCAGTCATCTTTACTTTCCTCCACTTCCCAGATGAATGTGCTACATTATTAAGTTATTGTACAAGAAAACAGATGTTTGGCACCTTGTCTTAAAGTTTAGTAGCCACAGATTAGGAACATTACATTTATATCTTGTAAAATACTTAAAGGCATCTATGAAGCCTCACACTATAACATGCACCTCTGTTTGATCTCTGTCCAATGCAGACATAGACAAAATCTGAACATAATGTTTTGTAAAGACTTTCTATATATTGTCATTTCTTTTCAGTATGTCTATTTAACAGTTAAGAAAACCTACTAAAAATATACTACAATAGTTCAGAACGTTTTTTCCATTTTTTCTATGCAATCATTGACAAATGCCTTGTTTCACAAATTATACAACACAATTCAAGCTTGCAGATTGTGCTTGCTGCAAGTTGGCAAACTCGGAGAGAAGTTAATGAACTGAGACTGTTTTACCATTCAAGAGAATAACTCCATAAGAATTTTAATAAATGTACAGAAACTTGCAAGCAGGAGTGCATGATGACGAAAATGATATTCACACAGAGTGGCTGACTCATACTGTAATAAAAACCATGGAAAGTAATTAAAACTCACCATTTGCAAAGGAGTGAGATCCATTAGGAATGGAAATGTGATTTTTTTTTGTTAGTTGCAAATCAACATCCTGCATATAAGGTAATGAAAAATGAAATATGAAATTCCCTATTGGTATGAATCATATGAAAGGCCCAAGAGTAATTCTAGTTACATTCAGGTAAGTCCTAGTGATTGACTTAAATGAAATGTATGCAATCGGCAATGCAGCAGTCTAGATGAATCTCTATCTTAATAATTTCAGAATGGTAATGAAGAAAAAAAAATCCTGTTCACTGCTGTTTACAATTCTCAGCAAAGACAAAAGAAGCTCTGGAAACTCATTTGCCAGGTGTTGGCCCATGCCGATCAATAGCTTCTGCTCTCCATGCAAAGCAGGAATCACTTGGTTGGTTGACTAAAAACACTACCTTTACTTAATGAATGGGAGAGCAACTTCTCTCCTGACCCTGCAATTCTAGTGAAGTTTTTCTCTGTGTCTCATGTATAGTGTTCTTTATTCTGTGAAATTAATAAAGCAATGTCTTAGTAAGTTAACTGTTATTAATTATATTCATTATTATTGCTATTGCTTATTAATAATGTCATGTATTAATTAGCTTTCAATAGAGCCAAGACAGTGCATGTCGCATGTGTGCATATTTTGCCAAATTCAGGGACCAGAGATTTCTTTAACATTTTAATTTGTGAAGTAGTATTGGATGGTCTAATGCTTCACACTCTGGATATTTATGTGCATTACTTCACTCACTGTAATGTTGTCCTGCCAAATTTGAGATAGGGAAGGAGGAGCTGAAAAAAATTGTGTAAAAAAGAACATATTTTTTGAGTATAGAGAAATTCTAAAGTCACACTGCAGGACTTATTCTGCACAACATTCACACACGGTGGTTTTGCTACAGCAAACAGCATCTTCTGTGCAGAAAAGGACAGTTTCAGTACTGAAAGTAATATCACTATGCAGAAATATTACTTCCTTTACAGACTATTTTCTGCACAGAAAATGTCATAATTGAGAATATTCCATACAAAATTCATACATGATTGATTTGCACAGAGACCAAAATTTTCTGTACAGGAAATAATATTTCTGCATAGAAATTCTATTTTCTTCAGACAAAATGATGTTTCCTGTGCAGAAAATGCTCTGTCCTGTGCAAAACAACCACATGTGAATATTGTACAGAATAAGTACTGAATTGCAAATAGTGTTTGAAAACAGCATGGTTTTTGACGGCTTCTTGTAACAGGAAGAAAATTGTTAAAACTACTTGTTCCTTCTGTTAAGAAGAAATGTGTGAGTAATTACATCCCAGTTTGGGAGCCCTGCTACTTATTCTGCTAACTAAGGTCCAGTTATTCAGCCTGTACCACTGATTTGTCTAGATCAGAGCTTTCCAAATTGTGTGCCATGACACGCTGGTGTATCGGCTGCAGTGTGTAGTTCACTTACTGAATTACTCACTGAATCACTGTGTCATGAAACAATGCATATCTAAAAAGTGTATCGCCAACATGAAAAGTTTGGAAAGCTCTGGTCTAGATATTGACAAATGCTGTCTAGATACTGACAAGCTGCTAAGCTAGATGGAACCAGAGCTTGGAGAAGTTACTGTTTTGGCCTACAACTCCCAGCATTTTCCAGCCAGCTATGGCTTGGGTCTATTCAGCCGGACTCCTGAAATCTTATGAGGAATGATGAGGGTGCCATACTGGATTGCTTTAAGAAAACAGTATCTGTTTTAAGTCCTCAAAATTCCCACTAACTTTTTTCACATCTTCAAAGACTGATTGTTCTTGTTAGAGATGTTGTCATGCTATCTCTTTTTCTCCACATAGCTGGACATTGTGTAATAGAAGGTCTATTCTATAATAATGACAAGGCACTGCAACATTAATACAAGTGAAATATAAACAGAGCCGTTTTCATTATCAGCTATCAGCACAAATTCCTTGCTGTTGACATGTTTCCTTACTGAAATCTTTACTGAAAGTGGCAAAATTATGTGCCTGTCGAGTTCAAGCTTTCAGATATGAATTGTTTCATGCATGAGAAAGGTTCTGAATTTTATACTTCAGTGATGAAAATATTTACTCAATAGAGAGAAAAAAATAGATAAATGGTGCCTCAATCAAGAGCTGAATCCAAGAAATGAAATTGAATAATTAGAATCATCCCACAAGATAAAATCAAAATCTGTATTCCAGAACTTTAAGTTGTTGATAATGCATCAAGGAACCATTGTACACGCTTGAGCATCTGAAACTGCCTTACATTACACTCAGAGTCACTCTTTTGGACTACAACTCCCTGCATCCCCTAGCAAATCTGGCTGCAAGATTAGGTGCAGCAATGGTGTGATACCGAGTTCAATGTAGAGCTTGATTTTCTGGGACTAAACTCCCAGAATCTCTTGGATAGCATGGCCAATGGTCACCCAGGCTAGTTATTATTTACATATGTTGCTGAGTTCAGTTCTCTAGTCCCTCAGGTAGAAATTACTAAAGCCTCTCTATCTATCTTGTTAAAAATAATTGGACTTTTTTTTCTGCCATTTTGTGACACTTGCCTGAGGAAGCTCTCTAATAGTAAGGCCAGCTTTGTCTGGGGAGAACTGGCTATTGGACTTTTAGTAACTGTCTGCAGTGATTGGATTAAACATTTTGGATTTCGGGAAACACCCTTCTGCTTGCTCATCTGCATTAAGATCATTCACAAGTGATATATCCCATATCAAAGACAGTTTTTGTATTACTTATGAAAAGAGGCTCTGGAACAGCTTTATCTGGACATTTCCAACATTACACTGAAACAAACCCTGATTTGTTTTCATGTTGTCTATATGCAACCGGGTGTCACAGCTAAGATCAACTCTCTGATTAAAGTATCTGTATGATTTTTTTAAGAAATAAATAAATCTTGCATTTAAAAGCATCTTGTTTGTTACATTATTGTGCTAACTTAACAGTATTTCACATAAATTTTTCTGAAGAGCTTTCTTGAAAGAAAGAAAGAAAGAAAGAAAGAAAGAAAGAAAGAAAGAAAGAAAGAAAGAAAGAAAGTCACTCTAGGAATGGAAAATTTAGAGCAGAAAGTATTCATTTATCTTTCACAGTTTCCTCACTCATACATTGATAGCAGAGGGAGAGAGAGAGGGAGAGAATGACTCTGCCCACAGCTTCTCTCATGTGCTTTCTATTATACATTTACATGGATATTTTGTTAACCTTAATTGTGTTCTATATTTTCACACTATATGGAAAGTTCAGCTCAAAGAAAGAGACTGCACTCAGCAAGCTTGAAGAGTGAACTTGAATTTGAACTCTGAGGCCTAAAGTCAATTTTGAGACCCAGCTCAGGTAAACCTACTAAAACAATTGATAAATGGGAAGTCAACATTTTGGAAAGCCCCATTCATTAAATGAGTCTATTATAGCTGAGACTAGTAATTGGATTTAAGCCAGAGTCTTTTCACGCTAAGTATCACAGTTGATCACAGACCACAGGCCTTATCCAGACAGCACAACACTGCAGTTTCATCAGTACAGAAACATAAGTACAGAAACATAGTACAGAAAACATATCACAGATATGCTCCTCTGTTGGCCAACTGATTTCACCCAGCATTTTGAGCATGTTGAGCATGGAACCATTCAAAAACAAGACAATAACAACGCAACCTCCATCCCAGATTAGGGACACTGTGATATAAATCCCAGCAACCAAAGTATCAAACCAAAAGCAATTTAAAGCATTTCATACCACTACCAAAGAACTAACAGAACACTTTTCTGATTGACATTCATGTATTTCTTCTTCCTATTATCTCCTTTATGAAAAAAGGAAGCAGGAAGAGTGGAGAATTATTACTTCACAGCAGCTTTTGCCCGTTTATTAGTTTATAAGAAGACATAATGAGCAAAGCCAGTGGTGCAAATAAACAGTCCATAATTTGTACTACAGTTATTAACAGGTACAAAATATTTCTCTGACACCAGGTCTGATACTGTATTTCATAAACATCAGTTTCTTAAAGCATGTCTTCATCAGTATTGGGCATTTTCTGGATCAGCTTCTGGAGCTTTACTGAGCACCTGTCATTCTGAGAATTTAAATGAGCTTAGTTATGCTGGTGCTCAGCTTTAAAAATATGAATTCATAACCAACCAAAGGCTGAACTGTGGAATATATGTAGTAAAGGTAAAGTAAAACTTGGAAAATATACTTTGTGAGGATGGCACATGTCAGAATTTCCATGCAGGCAAGGTGATTGTGGAAGCTTGTATGTCAAGAAAGAATGAGAAGGAGGGAAAGTGAGGAGAAGGAGAGAAATGAAAAAGGAAGGAAGGAAGGAAGGAAGGAAGGAAGGAAGGAAGGAAGGAAGGAAGGAAGGAAGGAAGGAAGGAAGTAAGTTCCCAGTGCCCAGTGATGCACACAAGTTTTTTTTAAAAAAAATGTTCAAAGTATGCCATTGCCACTACAAACTAATTACATGCCACATTTTTATACATGGGATTTGTTTGGCAGCCTTCACCTGCATAAATGCTAGCTATTGGCTGGCTCAGAGATCAGCAAGAGATCCCATGTACAAGCAAGTGCATGAACTAGCTGCACTTCTATGTTAGAGCTATACAGCCTGATGAATGTCCACAGTCATACAAATCAGACTAGCTGTTTGTGTAGAGAAATTATAGAAATGATTCCTCCACATGATTTCTCCTACATATTTTGAGCTCTCTTCCTTTTCTGAAGATGATCCCATGAGCAATGAGAAGGTATATATGATTTTAAACTATATAGCCTACTATCTGATATGCTACAGAGAGCAGGAAGTCTAAGATATTTTACTGACAGAGGTATTTCACTAGATCTACTGTTTATGGATCCACTATATTTCTAAGTGTTTAGTTTCATAAAGTATAATTTCATGATTATTAATTTCATAAGGTGTGATCTAAACCCTTGGGAAATTAATCATGACATATTGTTGCAAAAGTTCAAATAAGTAAAATTGCAGGGGGAGGGCGTTCCAGAACTTGAAGATCAACATCTAATTGAGTCTTGATTTTTAAAAAGATAGCATTTTTCTTCTAAAGATCCAGCATAAATAACTTCATCAAATGCCAATGTGAGTTCTTCAAACTTTTCTCAGCACAAAACTTCACCTTTTCCCCAATGTCTGTCTAATCTAGCCTGTATGCTGAGAGAGAAAAGAATGCAGAAGGGCTGGGGAAAATGTGGATCTTCAGATGGTGGATTGCAGCTTCCTAGTCCTAGACATCAGCCCTAACCAGGTAGGTAATGAGGGATTATGACCACTGCAGTCAAACAAGATCTGGAGTAACTCATGTTCCCCATCACTTAAACAAGGGACACCTTTATCAGTCATATTAACAGACCAGCAAATCCAACACCATGCCACAGACAGAAAGCCCATTCTTTCATGAGGGTAAGGGGGGAAATGTCCATAGAATCCTGAAGTGAGAGGGAATGGCATGCAGCTCTCCTTATCTACTGAGGAGTGAGAGTTTAATTCCAGAAGAATTTTTATCAGAATTTATTTTTAAAAAATTATGTCACAAAATTGGAATGTAGAGAAAGTGAAACACTTAGAATTGTATACAGTTTCTGTAACATTATCCACTGGTTTTTTCCCTAAAAAAAAGACATCATTTTTGCCTAAGTGATGGTGTATAGAAGTGGTGATAACTACTGTGGTAAATGGTGACATAATTTAAGCTTTTGCTATATTGTTTTAAGACATGAATTAGAAATTTTATATTGGAGAATATAAAAAAGTTTTAATTTTATTTAACTGAAATCACTGTCCTGCTGTAATTAAACATTATATACTCCATCTGTATTAAAAAAAAGTTCAATTTTAAAAAAAAAGAATTATCTCTTCCTACTTCCAACACTTGCTGGCTCATTCTGCCTAGTAGAAGGGTCACCTCCTCCTCAAGCATTAAAGCAGACTTGAAGATGCTTTACTAATTACTGTTTTTCATGAACAGAGACTAAGGCCATTTCTGCACTACACTGCTATATTGCTATTATTCCACTTTCAACATTCTATGGAATCCTGTGGTTTGCAGTTTGGGGAGGGGCCTTTAGAATTCTCAGCCAGAGAGCTCTTGGGCCTCTCCAAACGATAAACCCCAGAATTCCACAGGATGTTGAAAGTGGAATAATAGCACTATAACAGTGTAGTGTGGAAATGGCCTAAGTGTTCAATGACCTAAACATAAATGCACAAGCTGAGACACCTAAAAACTTTGGGAATAAGTGATATATAAGGGCATTCAAGAATTCAGCCAAGCCTTCTCTAAGGCAGATTTATGAGTCAGGCCAGCTTCAAAGTTGTCTGTATAGTCCAAAACCATGTGTGATTGAAGAGGAACCTAACATACACAGTTTACTTCTTACTGTAAATAAGTGGCTGTATCATTTAGGCTCAGGAAAAAAAACAAACAACCTTGGATAGCCCTTTGGAAATTAAGAATGCCTTAATTGGACATCATTACAATTAGCCTTGTATTGCAAAGCGGCTTCCTAAGTCATCCAAACAACTAACCACAAGGAGATGTACCCAACTGGTAAGATTTTAAGAGTATACAAGAGTCCAGTGCAACAATTCAACTGGGACGGTATTTATGTTAACACAAAAGACTGAACAGTATCTATCTGGTCTCAGTTTTAAAGTAGACAAGATAATTCCTGACTTTTTTTTTCTTTTTTGAGAGAAGAGTTCAGATAGGTAGATGGATAAATTGATGTGTCCTCTATTCTCTGACCTCACTATGTGACTGACCATAAGCAGAAAGCATCACATAACCAAGGCTCCCCAGCTGTGTGGAGCATTCTACTGATACTCAGTTGAATGGTAAGAGAACCTGACTTCAAACCTTGCTGCTCCACATGGGGCATGAACACAGTATGTGCAACCTCATGCATATGTCCCATTTCAGACTTTATATATACCTCTGAAGACCTAAAGAGGGCTGTGAAGAAAACTTAATGAGTTGGATCCAAAATATCTCCTTTACAACTGGGAGGGCTTTGTTCAATGAAGGTGTCTCTGCCCAATATCTGGCAACTGGCTTTCACAAAAAGAGAGAGAGAGAGAGTTCCATTCAGCAAGTCCCCAGAGTATTTATGTAGGATTTTTGGGGGGAAACTAGCGGGATTACCCTGTGGAGGAAGAAGGACAACCACCAGAGTAGTTGAATGCACCCAAAGCTAGATCCAATCAAGTGAATATTTGCTCAAATACTTAAAATAGATCATTAGTGCTATTTTAGTATATGGCAACTATTTTTATTTATCAATTTACCACTAAACTCCAACTATGGAGAATCTAAGACATTTTGTTACTTTAGGCAAAGTAATGTCAAGGTTCATAGTATCCTAGGCTAGTCAAACTATTTTGACAGCCAAGCACAAAATCTCACAAATCTTCATGGAAGTAGAAATAAAACCACAACAAATTTAAGAGAAGAAAACATCTATCAATTTGCTACTCTTTCATGACCCTCAACACCTGAAGTTGCCTGAAGTGGCTGCTTCATTCTGCCTAATGGCAAGGTCAGTCCCCACATTCTACCATTACCCATGTCCAAGAGCTTCATCTCTGATCTGGTTGTTGCCCACTATTGTTTCACTCCATAGCCAGCTGTGCAGAACCAAATAATCATGTTGCTGCTATAAGCAAAACAGAATGCTTTAAAAAAAAAAGTGAATGTAGAACACACATCAACACAACGTGGAACAGCAGAGATCTTCTCAAAAAGCAGGATCTAATTCATTTCATATCCAATTCAGCATATTACACAGTGAATGATAAATCCCATTCAGCTTTCTAAATAAATAAGGATGTAAGATGCCCATATACATTCAAGCATACATTCCTATAGCAACAGTTCAAGTTATGGCCTATTCTTAGCTTCATGGCATCACAAAAAAATAGTCCGTCTCAAACGATAGAAGTAAATAAGCAATCTCCTTCCTGTTCGTGTTTTCATACCTGGTATTACTGAAATCTCTTTTATGTTTGATGAATTGAAGACTGATTCAACTGGAAGCAACATCCTTCACTCAGCACACACAATATTTATAGCTCCATGGTGGTTCTTAGCACTTGAAATACAGAAGACTGTGTAACATATAGACATACAAAAATGACTAATAAGGTGATAGCAGTGATATCATATATGCTTCCAGTTGCATAAATATTATGGCAGCAGTTATACTTTACAGGATGAATAAAGCATTTAATAGGATTTAATAATAGATGCAAGGGAGACATATTGCAATATCCCCTTACATTACTCATTTGCTGCTATTATTCTATGTGTGCAAATGTCTACTTTTATACTTTTATAAAACATCATCCATGGATACGTTGAGTGTATATGCAAAAATTATCTGCATGAGAAAATCCAAAATATGTATTGCTTCATGTGTCATTCATTAATTCTGGTTCTTAAATCAAATCCTAATGGTTCATCTTTTAAAACAAAGTGTAAGAAACCCCAAAGACAATTACAGATTGAGGTGATTTCCTGAATCACAGGTAAATGCCATTAACTGATAGGTGATTTTATTGTTTTGGGATGGGAGGAGGTTGAGTGTAGATTGATAATCTATATATAATAATTGATGTAACACATACTTTCATTTAAATTAGTCTAGGAAGATGGAAAAATAAACTTTAAGAGTTTTACTTAAAACCAATTAACACAAAATTCTTATAAAGTTTCATTTCATTTAAGCTTTCAAAAACAATATAATGTAAAGTTTTATAATGAAAAACGGCAGAGCAAATAGGATCCTGTTAAGTTCTGTAACAGTAATACTTTCATAAATCAGTATGAATTATGTCTAACTAGCACTGTTTCTCCTAGCTGTATTTTTACCTCCACTGTCAATCCTTTAAGTATTTATGCTACTGATGATATATTCATAACCAGTACTGTGGCTCAGACTGTAAGCTGTTTGTTGCTAGGTATCCCTAGTAAATTAATGGTATCTTAAGCAGATTTTCATGGAATTTTTTTAAAAAGAACATATACACTATTTAAGCCAAATGATATCCTCCTCCCCACTACCACTTTTAGCCACAGAATATACTTATTCAGATCTCCCAAGTAAGGAAATTAAATAGTAAAGGAACTTTTTTTAAAAGTAGCCATAGTTTGTACAAAGCAACAGGGTTTTTGTTTTATTACCAAAAAGTTATACAAACAATATGAAATAGCAAGACAGGATTTAGGAAGTTCCCATATGTTCTTGGCATATCATTAAGTTCCCATCTCTACAGTGCTCCCAGTAACACTTCACTTTCAGCTCTTTGCAAACTGATTTTAGAGGGCCTCATTTCCCTCTGTCATTTTTCCTTCCTTTTATTTTCCTTTCACCACCTATATGCACAAAGTGGGAACTATATATGTATATTTTACACAACATCCCCATCTGTTCTTTCTGAAGTTGCGCTTCATCCCTTCCAGTGTTTCTCCTTTTTAAAAGGATTCTCTGCCTGCAGAAAGCCAGAAGCAACGTGACTGAAATCTTTCATTCCTCTACTGGGATTTTCAGCAAGGAAGCTGCGATTGATTTACAGGGGGGGACTTTCTGCTTTGGCATGTATTATCTAGTTAAGGGCCAGCCTACTGTGCATGGGAAATCAAAAGAGATGGGCTTGGAGTCCAACAGAAGGAACAAGAAGGATTTATTTCTAGGTGGCCAGACTCAGAAGTGGGGGAAGGGGAATAGGAAATTCCACCATTAATTACTTTGCCTCCTCTCTCTCTCTCTCTCTCTCTCTTTTTCTTTTTCTTGCCCCATCTCTAACAGATGCTTAAGTCCAATTGCCACCAGCACCCTAGCCTGTCAATCATCACGTTTAAAGAATTGCTGCCCAACGAAGTCTAGTCTTGTATTAATGAGCGTGATCTAAGGCAGAGTCAATTAAATCAAATTCCCACCCACCTCCCTAGTCTATCTGCAGTGTGCAGCAGCAGCAGCAGCAGCAGCAGCAGCAGCATTGGCACCACCAATAGCATACCCAGTATTAATAAAGGATTTCAGTGCTGCATTCAAGGGAAGAGAAGGGAAGGGAGGGGAAGGGGGGGAACCACTGCTGAGTGAAATTTACATGGTTTAGAACCAGAGAGAAGCAGCACACTGCAGGACTCACATTTGAAGAAAAGCAAGGGGCTCCCTCCCTCTCATTCTGACACCACTAAAAATACAATACAATACAGTGAAAATCCAACTTGAAATAATAAAGTGACACAGGGTAGAGGGGCAATTAAAAAAATAGGAGTGACCCAAGCTTTGAAAACATTTTCACTTTAATACTGAAAAAATATGCCATTATAAAATCCTCAAATAGAATGAGTAAGTCTCACTTGCTTTTCGTTTCCCTCAGCTCAGATATTTCCCCCGTTTTTCTTTAAAGAATGTTTTAGAAGAGCACAAAAATCTTTTGCCATTCACCTCTACAGCTTAAGCACTCGGTTAGCACTAAGTGATCATGCTTAACTGCTTCAGATTTTCACATTCTTCTTTTCCTTTCCTTTTTTTTTTAAATCCCAATGTTTTAACATTTTTTTTTAATCATCAGCTGTGGGATACTTTCCTTATTTGTTTGTTGTACATTCGGATGGAAAGATGTTATTCGAGATGTCAGTTTTCCCAAAGGAATTTCAAAAATAACCATAAGCAAACTGGACCCCTTCTCCCTCCCCCAACAGAGAGAAAAATTGCTCCCAAAGTAATCTTCCCCCACCCCAAACACAAAACCTGAACCCATGAGAGTATAGCCATGCAAACATGTCTTAAATAAAATCTTTACATTTTTTTCCTTGTTTGTTTCACAGTAAAAGGACGATCTCTACTGCCTAGCAATCACACAAAAATAATGGCAAAATGGCACTTTTTTATTCTTATTATACTGTATTTTGTATATAGAAAGTTTGATACGATGGAACTTATCAGGTAAGCGGGAGGACGAGGTGAACTGGACGCTGTTTCCATTTGGGGCTGAAGCGTCCCTGGGTGGTTTGTATCCATGCGAACCATGCAGCAACTTGGGTCAGTTGGTTTTTTCTAGATCAGAGTTACTTATTTACAATACATTCATGCCTTCGTGCAACTGGACACTCCTGCTTTGTTCACAATGGGGAGGGCACTAATAAGAGTCTTTCTCTCCCCATCACACACAGAGCCACTAAATCCACTTGGTCATCATAGCTCATCCACAAGTGAGTGTATTCTCTCTGTGTGTCTTGCCTCCATGTTGAGCTGTCCTTGGCTCCTTCAGTAAATCCTTCTTTCTTTCCCATTAGCTATGCACAGTTACACCAAGCAAAGCCTCAAGTTGGGACTAGGCAGAAAAGGCAGTGGGGAGGAAAAAAAAAAGGCAAGCCTCCACTCAAAACTTTGTCTTCAGTTTGGTGAGTGGGTTGGGTATTTGTCACCAGAAGGTAGCTTTAGGCAGGCTGAGCCTCATCCCTTGTTGTGGTCCATTCACACCAATGGATGAGACAGCAATGCACAGATCACAGGAAAGGAGCTCTTGAACCACTGAAGGGAAACTGAGGTTGCTAGCTGCTGAAGTTGGACTGATTGCCCATACATGATTTGAATATTTTTATTTTTGTATTTCCCCACTCTTGTGTCTCAGTCTGATAGAGAGTGAGAGCCACAGTCATACACTCTATGGGCTCCATCTGTATTGTATGGTCCATTGTGCCAGTAGGATGAATCACAGACTGTCTGTAAGGAATTGATCTCAGAGGCAGAGGAGTTGGCATCCCTCCTCTTGGAGCGTTTTCGGTTCCTCAGGATGAAGACCAACATGCCAACCACTGTGAAGGCAGAGGTGACAAAAACTAGCAAAAGGCCAGGCACCAGTACTGAGATAGAGACTCTGCTGGTCTCCAGGTAGGAGTTGGAATGAGTCCCAGTCTCAGCCAAGCCAGTGCTGTTCTTATGGGTGGAAGTCAAAGTGGGCAGGACTTTGAGCTGCGGGCAAATGGCCTCATTGGAGAGGGATTCAAAATCCTCTTTGAAGAATTCTTCTGGTGTCTCACATCTCAGGTCACTCATCATTACCTTGGGCCTTAACATCTCCACCCACTGTTTGAAAGGAACAATGGGGCATTTACAATCCCATGGGTTGTCATGCAGATCTATTTGGGTGATGGAGGTGAGCTGGTCCAGTACACCTGCCACTGGCAGGTACAGAAAATAATTGTTGTGGATGCTAAGTTTGGACAGAGACACCCCAGCAAACACATCAACAGGGAGGGACCTCAGAAGGTTGTTATTCAAGATGAGGACCCTCAGTTTGGGCATAGCATTAAATGTCCCTGGCATGATCAACTGGATAACATTAAATTCCATGTTTAAGTATTCGAGGTTTTGCAGGCCATTGAATTTCTCTCGTGACAGAATGTCCAAATAGTTATTGTCCATGTATAGCCACACTAGCTCCAAAAGGTTCTTGAATGTGTTGTTCTCCATAGTGGCAATATTATTGTTGCCCAAGTCCAATAGGTTTAGTTTTCGATAATCCACAAAATGTGACTTTCGAATGGTGTGAATCTTGTTGCCCCTTAAGAACAGCTCATTCACATTAGATGGCTTGGGCTTCAGATCCACCAGACTGCTAATGTTGCCTTCATTGCAGTTCACCTTGAATCCTCCAGGGATCTGTTGACAGGTGCAGGTGGCAGGACAAGGTGTACTGGTGGAGGACTTGCCTTTCACGTTGAATGCTGAGCCAGCAACAGTCGGTCTGGTCTTGATCTGCCAGTTAACTGGGATTTTTGTACCCCCATGAGGAGCAGATCCAGGAGTGGCAGGATCTTCCTTGCTGTGGATCTTAAAAGGAGTCGGAATGGGCCCCGGATCACATGTTTCTTCTTCTGCTGGGGGAGCAGCCAAGCTGGAATCCACACGGTTCTTTCTGCACAGTTCTTGCTCTGTAGTCTCATTTAAATCCTTGCCCTGCAATCTAGTGGGGGCTTCACAAATCACCCGGCCGATCAGAGCATTCTTGGGGATGTTCTCCAGCCATTCTTTCAAAGAGAGCAGGTCACAGGTACAGTCCCAAGGGTTATCTTCTAGCAGGATCTCAGCAATCCCTGGGATCTGCTCCAGAACATCCTCATAAGGCAAGGTTTTTAGGCGGTTGCCCCGCAGGTCCAGGTGAGTGATGGGCACATACTGGAACACATTGGCAGGCAAGACACTGATGAGGTTATCATTCAAAATCAGCACCTCCAGCTTATTTAAGTCCCTAAAGGCCCCGGGGTCAATATCCCTTAATAAATTAAAATCAGCCTGGAGATATTCCAGATCGTCCAGCCCCAGGAAGGTTTGCTTGCGAAAGGACTTTATCTTGTTGTTGTTGATGTGCAGCCGCTTCACCAGCTGCAGCCCCAGGAAAGCCCCCGGCACGATTTCGTGCAAGCCGTTGTTTTCCATGTGCAAGCTGACGGCATTGTAAAAGTTAGCGAACTCATTGGGGAAAAGGCGAGTGAGGGAATTGCCGTGGAGAAACAAATGGTAAAACTGGGACGTCGGGGCCGAGAAGCGTTGGAGGCTTGTGAAGCCTTTCTTCTCGCAGTCGACGTGCAAGTCGCCCTCGATCTCGGTGCACGAGCAGATTTTCTCTTTGCAAACGTCCCCTGTCACATTCCCGGCAGCCAAACAAAGAGACGTCTCCAGCAAGAGAATCCAAAGCAGCATTTTTAAACCGAGCGAGTCATCCCCGAGCTGGAGCGCTCTCTCACACACACACCGAGTAAACGGCAAGGCAAAAAGAGAAAACACCCACCACAGCGATCGCCCTCTCAAGCCGGAGCCCAGTCAAGTTCCTTCCAGGCACGGAATGTCCGAAGCATCTCCAGGCGTGGGGGATGGGGGGACTTAGGGCAGAAGCAAAAAAAGGAAAAGGAGGACGGAGTGGTGAGATGGGGGCAAGAAAAAAAGAGCAACAGTGGCGTTGGCTAGGGAGGAATAGGTGACATGGGGGAAAATCGGAAGGCGGGGGCACTGTCTGGTCTCTTTTCAGCCCTCTTTCCCCCTCCAAGCACTGCAACAGCCCGGACTCCAGTCAGCGATCATATCCACAAACTCTCCAGGCACGTACTGCGAGGCACAGGAAGGATAAAACTTGAAGCCCGCCCTTCACAACCTCCAGCTCCCCGGAGCTCACATTCACACAGAGAGAGACTCCCCGCTCCCTTTCTCCCCCCGCCCCCCTAAAAGCGAAGTCTCTCTCTGGATCGCTTCCTCGGCTTTACGGAGCGACGACCTCGCTAGGAATCGGCAGAAGCAGCCGCTGCAAAGGCGGGAGGAGAGCGGCAGGGCTGGGGGCTCAGCGGTGGGAGGAGGACGAGGAGGAGGAGGAAGAGGAGAGGCGAGGTTCCCGTGTGCATGGCTTTGGCTCCGGACTGACCTTGCTCTCTTCGCACAAAGCCGGCCTCCGGGATGCGTGGTACCGGTGCAGCTCCTGCCGCCGTCCTGGAGACCCCCTTTGGGTGCTGTCCAGTCCCCCTTGGTGCTGAAATCACGCCCCAGCCGAACGAGCGGCTGCCGAACCAATGGCGCGGCAAAAAATTCTGCAATCGCTGCGTTTTTTTATCTGTCCATTGCTCTCCCTTGCCGCGTTCCCTTGCGCGCTCTCACTCTCTTTCTCCCTCTTTCTCTCTCTCCCCCTCTCTCTCTCTTCCGTTTTGCTCCTGCCTTTCTTTCCTCCTCGCTGGCTAGGTCTTCGGGTCTCCGTCTTCTCCTCCTCCCTCCCTCCCTTTCTCTCTCTCGTCTTCCGAGCTCCCCACTTCCTCCCTCGTCCACGCACCGGAGGCAGCCGGAGTTACTCAGAGGTCCTCGCTTTTTCCAGCCCGGCGCGCTCCGAGCGGTCGGACACCCTCTGCTGAGCCGCAATGGCCAAAATCCATCGGGGGAGGGAAGGTTGGCGAAGGCGCTCGGGAGCTCGAGCGGCGGCGGCGGCGGCGGGTGGCGGTGGTGGTGCTGGTGGCCGCGGCGGCGGGGGAGCCGGGAGGCGGGAGGAGAGATGGTGACGGCGAGCTTTGGAAAGGACGGGAGCCAAAGGCGAAAGAAGTCAATCGAGGTTCAGGGCCAGAGGGAAAGGACAGATCGGCGCTCGGGCTGTCCGTTCACTGGAGGGCTCTCTTCCTTAAATGGCTCCTTTGACGTCTGCCTTTTAAGAATGGAAAGTTGCACATCTCTCGTTCGCTGGCTCTCCGCGTCGTCAAACCTGGAACAGAATTCGGTTCTTCGGTAGGAACAGAGAGAGACGGAGAGCCTTCCGCACCGCTACCCCGGGTAGGGCTGGACTCGCATTAGTGTCAGGGTGTCAAGCGCCTAGCGATTGGAGGTAATTGTACGGCGCGCCATTTTCCCCCTCTCCCATGCCTCCCTTTCTTCCTCTCCCTGCGGTAGAGAGAGGGTTGTCACACTGCATTTGGCGTATTTTCTTGTTTTTTAAATTTTGTTCGTCCTCCCTCCTCCTGTGGCGTCTTTCTTGCCTTCTTTTTCTTTCCTTCTCCTGCTGCGGCGGTGCCGAGCGGGCGAGAGCGAGGCTTCATTTATATCGATTCAGCTGAGGCGGAGGAGTTCCCTTCCTGCCCGAGAGGAGAGCCTTGCTTCTCTTCTCCATCTGCTCTAGAAGGGGGACGTGGGAAAAGAAAAAGATTTCAACGAAACGGCGATGGAGCTTCCTGCCCTCCCCCTTTACACTTGGGATTGAGAGAGAGAGAGAGAACATTTCCTTACCTTTTCTTTCTTTTTTTCTTTCTTTTTTTCAAAGTAAGATTTCTGCCAAAGTGGCGGCTGGGATTAGATGTGAAACGGCGGCAGGGGCTGGCTGAAGCGGAAGATCAGACTTTCCAAGTGTCTTCTTGCGTCTTCGAACCACCGGGGATTTTTTGCCTCCTCTGAGGGGCTTGGCGAAATGGCTCCAAGCCTGACGATAACCAGTTGCATCTCGGCTGATGCAGAGGTTATCTCCCCCCGCGTTCTTCCTCGATTCTTGTGCGCTAAAGGAGACCCCAGAGCTCCTCTTGTGTTACATGCCTTCCCATTCCCGGGTTGGATTCTCTCCTGGGTTTGCGCATCTGCCCTCCTCTAATTGCATTGGCTCCAGTGGTGAACTCTGCATCCAACTGGTGTGGGGGAGGGGGAGAAAAAGAGCAGAATCCAAAGGATGGCATGAAAAGATACAGAGTGTATTAACAGGGGAAGTCAGAAAAACATCTTAAAACTCTTTTTCCCTTCCCTCCCTTTCTCCCCCTCCATTTTTTTTAAGCCAAGCCTTTCTGCAGATCTTCAGCTCAGAAACCCACCAACTTCTGTGGGCAATATTTGCCTGTCCATTAGGCAGAGTTAAGTGTCAGCCTCAGGTGGCAGAGGGCCAAGCATGGACTTGGGGGGGGGATGTTTCATATAGGGTATGCAGGCAAAGGTATGAGATGAGGCAAGGGGGCGGAAGGAAGGAGGAGAAGGTGGGAGGCAGCCCCAGTGACACAAGGTACAAGATAAGGGAAGGAAGGAGTGAACCAAAGGGAGATGGAGGCAGAGGTTTGAGAGAGGGGGCAATAGATTTTGGCATTCTGCCTCACTCTGGGAAAAAGGCAAAAATGGGAATGAGAGAGGCTAGAGTACCAGCAGCTCTTTTTTTCGTGCTTCAGGTGGCAGGATATCCCAAACCTCATAAGGACTGATTTGGGCTTATTTTTAGCTGATTTCTAACTACAGTGGATGTGTAAAGAGCTAGCTGGTCCATTAAGCAGTGTGGTGACCATCTTAGGCTGAAGAGTGGACGCTTCCTCCACTGTTGCCTTGTCTCCCTCCCTTCCTTTTCCCTCACTGCTTGTGCCTCTCCTAACATCCTTTTTCTTCCTTCCTTCTTGCACCTTCCCTCACCTCCACACCTCACTCTTTTGCCCTGCGGCTTACCTTGATTTGTCTCCTTCACCACACAGAAGTGGTGGCTGGTGCTTGCCTAGCTGCCCTCTGCTTAAAGTAGATGGGACTGCCTTGTGCAGCCAGTGCTGCTTTGGAGATGGTAAGCAGGAAGTTGTGTGAGGTGAGCCAAGTGGGTGAAAGGGTGGAAGAAAGGAGAAAAAGTGGGAGGCATGATGCTGGGATACCAGGTGTGAGAGAAAGAAAAGTGGCAGGATGAGGTCAAGTAAAATTGGTGGAAGAAACAAGGGAAAGAGGGCAAGGTGGTGGCAGTATGGGGAGAGAGCAAGGAGGAAGGGAGGCAGGGCAGCAACAGCTGCAGTGGCAGCAGCAGAGGTCTTCCAAGAGAGTGGGAATACTCCACCACCTCAAGGCAGATGCCTTATTCTGACTAATGAATAAGATTCCACCTTAACCTCAGGAAGGACTTCCTGACAGTCAGGGCTGTCCGGCAGTGGAATATGCTGCCTCGGAGTGTAGTGGAGTCTCCTTCCTTGGAGGTTTTTAAGCAGAGGCTGGACGGCCATCTGTCGGGAGTGCTTTGAGGGAATTCCTGCATGGCAGGGGGTTGGACTGGATGGCCCGTGTGGTCTCTTCCAACTCTACATTTCTATGATTCTATGAATAAGCTGGCTTGAAGTAGGGAAGCAAGATGGGGTGAAGTCAGAAAGAAGAGTGGGGTTTTCCTGCTATCTCAAGGAGCAGCAGATCACAGCGTCCTCCCCAAAGTGAGAATGTCCTCATTGTTAGGCATTTCAAAGTGAATCTCTCTCTCTCTCTCTCTCTCACACACACACACCAGTATCTGCTTGTCTCTTTTTCATATAAGAGAGTAAATATCTTTTCTGTACTTTGCTGGCATATAAAATTTTGTAATGTTTTGCAGATGGTCCTTTACTTCCTACCTCAGGTAGCATGAGAGCCTGGGCTGCCTCCATGTATATTTTTACTCCCAGAGAAGGGGGGAGGAGCTCTGGGGACTTTCTGACTCATGTAATAAAATAATACCTTTAGCCCAGCATAATATGGACCTTGACTCTTTTTTTAAAAAGAAGAAGAAGAAGAAGAAGAATTGATTGCATTTTTAAAAGTATGATTACAAAGAAAGGGTGAACATGAGGAAAGGAAAGAGGGGGAAAGGAAGCATATTAAATATAAATGTGGGCCAGCTAACCATATTTCCAATATTTCTATATTTTCAAAAACATTTTCTTCATGCTGACATTTATAAAATACACTTTAATGAGTAACTAAACAGCGAGATCTCCTGACCGTTGAACAATAGATGGTGAATATTTATCTTTGTAGTCTTGGAGGTACAAGTCTTTTTGCAACAGTAAAAGCACACAGGAGTCAACCACACTGACCATCAGTTAGATTCTACTTTGCATGGATATAATGTGAAAGAATTGTGTTCCTACAAGTACCATTTTTTTCTTAATGAAAAAATAATATGTTGTAATATATCCAGCCAAAGTATATACTTTGGCTTGAGGAGGGGGCACAATTTGGTGCTTCCCTTTAGGAAGCAAATTATCTTCCAACAACCCTTTTCTCTATTGGTATAGGTCTGCAGATAAAATAAATGGAAGATGCGTATTTATTTCTTCGTTTGCTGTTTCAAGCAAATTTGGATTAAAAACAACCAGTCAACAGAGGCACAAACAGTGTATTGGTTCTTCTAATTCACAGTGGATTCATTCAGCTTCCTAGCATTTTCTTCCTCACTATGACTACCGAAATCCCCAAAATCCAATTTCTAAAATATCATTCTTAGTATTTCTCATTATGATGTCTATTCATTCTTACACATACTTTTTTAAAATATATAAATATTAGAACCAGAGGCATTTCATTCACTTTTATTTATTATATATATAAAATCAAAGAGACATTTCACTGAACAGGGCTTAATTGGAATGAGAGTTTGACAGACTCCAGGGGCTTTTTTTTTGTAGTGCTGTATTTTGCCAACATGGCCTAGTGGCTTGGGTGTTGGGCTAGGACTCTGGAGACCAAGGTTCAAAGCCCCATTTAATCATAGAAACCCACTGGGTGACACTGGACAAGTCACATTCTCTCAGCCTCAGTTGAATAAATTCAGCCTCTGAATAAATCTTGTTAGGAAATTCCATGATGGGCTCACCTTAGGGTCTTCATAAATCAGAAATTCTTTGAAGGCACACAGCAACAACTGCACTTGAACTGCCATGTCAACATCCATGGCAATCCTGGAATTTACAATTTCACATACCTAGAATTCTCAGACACAGAAGTCCTCCAATATGTCCCCAAACTACAATTCCCAACATTCCATATGATGCTACTGCTGTGGCAGTCAAAACGAAAGCATAGTGCTATAACTTTGTAATGTGAATAGGCACTAGACTTGGAATTTAAGAATCTATTTTAAACAGACTAGTCCAACACAGGGACTGGATCCGGCCGAGATAGGATCTATTTAAAATTCACAGAGAAGAATATGTAGACTGAATAATATGCTGAACAGCTCTAGTCATATGATGAATGCTTTCTTCCTCGTGTAAGAACCATGACCACTACATTTTTTTTCTGTTGTAAAATATGAAGGAAAGAAAAAAAAACTGAGACAAATTATCACCAATGATGGCAGAGCTGCTGTTCCCAGCAAAGGCCTGAATCCTGTTGTTAATTCTGACCTCATGTAAGAGCCATGGCCACTACTTTAAATATGTATATATATTTCTATTATAAAATATGAAGAAAAAAATAATAAGACAAACTGTCACCGATGATGTTCCAAGCAAAGGCCTGAATCCTGTTGTTAATTCTGACGAGAGTAGATAATTGAATCAATGGACTACATAAAATAAAACCCAATTTACTTTTGAACCATTTTAGAAATGTAACAAACCATGGATATAGCAGGTATACTGACATTACTATAATTTAACAAATAAAAAGTGTTAAATTCACTAACAAAATAAGTATGTTCCTTTAGTAATTGTAAATAACACAGGGATCCAACAACTTGTTTATCAGTGGGTGGTGGACAAACAGATGAGAGGCAAATTCTAAAGGTAGATGGGCTTGGGGAGGTGAGAGACTTCCTCTAGGCTCTCCAGAAACTGGATTCTGGCCATTGGAAGGCTGGACATCAGATGGTGGCAGATTCAGAAGACTATCACAACTATATTAGATGTTCACCCCATGGGAGGGATTCACCCAGAGGGTGAACTTATAGCTCAAATCAGAGCCCTCCAATCAGGATCAAAGATTAAGGCTTCACCAGGGGATTATGTCTACTATGGTTGCCTTGTCTCTCTAAAAAAATGAAACCTAACCTCTGTCTTCAATTATAGATACAAATGGTCATCAAGGGAAATCATCTGGAAGATTTATATTATCGGATTAGATCTCACACAACTGAGAAATTCACATCCCAGATACAAACTGTTAGTTAATTACTGATCCCAAGGTGCATTATGCCTGAGCCTTTGTGAGAGTTTTTGTGAGAGTAAGACCCAGGCCCTTCCAAGTATTAAGCTGCATTTGTGCTCTATACAGTATTGAGCCAGAGTAGAATTCTAAACCTCCCCTTCATGCTGCACATTGTTGCTGGGGATGCACATTTGCTTGGCCTTCCATGAGGAGAGGCCAGTAAATTTATCTCCTGACATTAAGTGCAGGGACAGAGCATGGGGGAGGTATACTTCTATAAGTTGGGAGTGGCAACCTTTGCATGCTTAATTAACTGGCTAGTTTGTTTGCATGTTTATTGTAGGCATAGAGAGATAGCCCAGAGAAAACTTCCTGTTTGTTTTGGTCAACACCTCTTCCTCCAGCACCTACACATTCTTTGGTCTTAAAAAGGTTCTCTTGCCATTTACTCCTTCCTTTTGTCTTTGCCTTTTGTCCTGAAAGCATGCCCTGAGATCTCCTAACAGGGATTATTTTCAGCAAGCATGTGAGTATTTAATTTTCTTCCTACCTTCTTCAAGAATTGAACCCGTGTAGACTATGCACAAGATTTTGTGAGTAAATTCTTTTATATTTTTAACCAAATTGTTTTTTGTGTTTATTTTGAGCTAGGTTAAGTGTGTTTGGGGTGGAGTGATAGAAGTGGGACTGGTAATCTGTTCAACTTCCCTTTTTGTGCAGTTCCTAAAATACTCTGCTGATTGAGAGTCTCATTACCAAAAATCTCTCAATTCCCCAACAATATAAGTGCATACCACCCCCACTCTGCCTCTCTTTTGCCTTTTGTTTTGATCTGCCCTCCCACACTGTAAGCTAGCTTGTCACTTCAGGGTCAGTTAAGATTTTTCTCTTCTTTTGCCTATCCTATATTGTTGACTGGGGACTTGAGCAATTGGATGTGGTTGGTGTCATAAACAGGCCATCACTTGGTGGGGTGGGGAGAAATTAGGTGTCTGGCAAATTGCTATGACATCCATTTAGTGAAGAAGATGACTCTGGAACTGCCCCTACATGTTGGGGAGAGTGAGGAAAGAGAGTGTCCTCAGGGTTGGGCTGAGGGTTTTGCTCACTTTCAGTCAGTTGACATGAGGGTTGTAATCTCAGGTTGACCTTCCAGTAGTTGCCAGCTAGCAGTAGTGAAACTTCTGGATTCTCCGGGGGGCTCAGGTGTCTCACCAAGGGAAATCTGGGGAGATGATCTAGGGAAACCCCTGTTTCATCTGCTCCTGCACTGTCTCTCCCCTCTTGCACAACTCAAAAGATAAACTTAAATATGTGTCAGTTTAAATAAAGTGTCCACATTTTAACTCAAGCTTTGTTGTGTGGTCTCATTATTTCATGGGTTGTTCAGCAAATTGTGTCCACCACTCTGTTATGCCTATGCATATTAGTTCAGTTAACACTTCTTTCACTTTTTTTCCTCCTTTCAAAGCAGCTATGTGAAACAGAACAGTCTTTATTTGAAGCTGTCACCCAATAAGGTTTTCCAATATCTGGGATATCCTGATATAGTCACTGAATCCCGTGCGGGCCCTCACAGAATTGGTATCTGAGTTCCTGGAGTCTGGCTACAAAGCCACTCCAAGCACAGTGAGAGGGAGAATGATGTCGTAGACAAATTAACAAAGTGAGGACAGAATCTCTTAACACTGGAAAACAATTTCTTATTTTGTAAAGAAGTGATGGCCTCAAGCTTAAGTGGGTTTAAAAATAACATAACAAATTCATGGAAGACAGGCTTATGACTGTACAGCCCAAAATAATTTCTTTATATTTATACATATGTGTATAGGGCTATGTAAGTAGGCAAAAGGGATATAGTCATTCATTTTCTATCATGTTTATAAGCTCACAGAGATGTCTAGTTGGTGATTGATGGAAAAATGAGGACTCTGCCCTACTCTACCAAAATCTTGTTGTTTTGCTTCCAGATGAACAGGGAATAAAGACTCTGATCAAGGCTAGGGTCTTGGACCTCCAGATGTTTAGGGCAAGAACTCCTTTCAGCACTGTTTGATATGGTCAATGGTAATGGGTTATGGGAGTGCTAGTTCAAAACATTGAGAAGGCTAAAGATTCCTCTCTGGATCCAGTCCCTGGGTTGGACTAAATTAGTTGAAGGTAAGTCCTGTTCTAATGTATGGGATGAATAAGTCAAGCTGATTTCATCACTAAGTTTGATTGACTTAATCTGGAGCCAAAACTCAATATGCAGGAGCCAGATAGAGCATGTAGAGACACCCACCCCAAAAGCTTCAGAGAGTGGTCTTAAAATATCTGTCAGAACATACAACTTATATATGGGATTCCTGAAGTTTAAGAGGAAAAAGAACAGAGTAGACTATGTTTGTTTGCCTGACTGGGCTATTTCACACAATGATCACACACGACCACTCTTGCTGCAGCCTCCTAGACATCTGTGTCAGTAATATGTTCTGAGAGTGACCTTCAGTTGCAAAGCTTTCCATCCATTCCTACAAGACTGGCAGATCTAGGCTGAGTAGGATCCCTAAGACTTAGTGCCATGCCATCACTTGCTGTATAATATAATCCAAAATATATTTTTCTCTGTATATAGCCATAGGACACTGGATATGGCAATATAAAAATGTTAGGCCCTGTATGCTTGCACAGATACTTTCTTGTACCATGCATAAATATGGGACTAATTTGCTCAAAATAAGAAAAAAAATACGCTCAAAATAGCTACTATAAGACAGCATTCAGATTTGATCTAGAAGTTTCCCTGCTGTGTTTTCCTCCGTCTCTCAGTATAACTATGCTGCCAGAACACATTTTCAGGGGCTCCTTGTTATAACATTTGTAGACTATGGAAAAGTAGGTGTTGTGATCAATATACAATATAACTGTCCACTTTTACTAATTTGACCTTTTTGCCATTTAAATTCCGCTCTCCATCTTGACACATTCAAGGCTGCAAACCAGAAGGGCAATGAAGCAGCCAACAAGTTATAGAAAAGAATATTAAATTGATCAGAGCACTTTCAGCACAATGGCTTTACTTGGAACATGGCTGGTTAAAATGTATGCTGCCCTTTTCTCACATAAGTAATAATGTAATAAGAAAGATTTTTTCCTTTCCTCTTATTTAAAAGTCACAGTAATGTGACAAAGAACTGTATACAGAAACAGATGAGATACTTTTTTTCAGAAAGTATCATTAAGAAGGAAATGCAGCACTTAAATTTCTTTTTAAGACTCTACAAAACGTATTTCATCTTAAGGCTAATGATCAGAAGACAAAGTAAGTACCTAAGAACATCTGAGAAGAATTTGGTCATAACTCATTCAATACACAGTTTGTCTTGAGGAGATAACCCAGAGATGACGAAGTAATCCTCCAGATGTCGGTGGACTGGAACTCCCAGAATTGTTCATATTGTATATGTTGGCTGGAGCTGATGGAAGTTGCAGTCCAAAAACAACTAAAGGAACACAGATGCCCATCCTTGAGGTACCTCATCATCTCAGGCTTTATAGGGAAAGATGGAAACCTATTGGTCACTTAGGTCACCTGAAAACTAGTTGATTAGAACCTGTAGTACTGCTTTCTGGATAACTGAAACAGTGGTACATAAGAGCCCTAGTTGGAAAAGACTCAGTTCCCTCCTCTGACAAACTATCATAGAGGTGCAGAGTAGACTTCACATTCTGATTGCAGGGGTTTCAGTTTTGAGACTCCACATACTACCACTTTCTGACCAAAGCAGGTACTTAAGGTAGCTTGACCCTTGCTTTTGGATCTTTGCATTCAAAGAAAGATTTAAAACCTTATTCATGTTCATCATCGAACAGCTTGTTGTGTATCATGACACTGAATAAGCAGATGAAGTACCTTGCTTAAGTAAAGATGAATGAGCTCATCGCTCAAGCAACATCTTTCCTGTCATTCACTTTTTTCTTGAATATATTTTAGTTTGTCATATGCCACCTAGTGAAAAGTCTATTAATGGATACAAATTAATGTTGTTATCATAATTTAGATTATGCAGTATCGTGTAACACATTTAGCATACAGGGTACAGCTACTTATGGATTTCTTCCCTTTCTCACCTTCATGACCAGTCTATGCTGTGATCCATTGGAGCTGTTTGTTTTTCAAGATGAAATCTGCCATTTTGTGGGGAGTATACTTCAGTTGTACATTCATTTTTGCATGCATTTTTAAAACTAAATAATATAATATACAGGATAGGTATGCTGAAGCAAATTTTTGGGCACATTTAAAATGTGCACATTTCCTTCAGGTAACTTAGAACATTTTTGTTCACAATCGTTTGCATGTGGCTGCAGCCATCTGCCATTCCACAGATTGCAGAATGCTAATTGTGTACATCCCACAGACAGTCTGGAAACTGTGGACCAGGCAAGCTCCCCTCTCCATCAGTGTGGATTCTTCAAAGATCCTTACCTAACGTTTCCTCAAGTTCCTCAATTCAATATAAGAACTTCCTGAAAATTCTGTTGCTAGGATGAAAATTCTGTTGCTAGGATGAAAGGCCAAATTTGAAAGAGACCTTTTCAGCCTGTTCTGGGTGGAGTTGCACTCCTCCTTAAGAAACAGGTTCAGGGTTTGGGGATGCAACATGAGGTGTCTTGAACCTAGACAGTTTGGTGGCAGCTGTTGAGGGAGAGCACTTGCACAGAGCTGTAACTTGCAAGCTATCTGTGGTCCTTTCTAGAGAAGGTAGAACTGGTCACAGCTATGAATGTAAAGATTACATCCAGATTAGGCCACTGAAATGTTCACCTCATGGGGATCCCATGGAAAAGCACCAGTTAATTTAGATTAGTTGAAAAAAGGGAATGGTTAGAATAGAATGCTTGTGTGTGGGATCTTTGGGCTATGTAACAAAGACACTGTACCAACTTCATTGCCTCCCAAATGCTATCAATCAGCATTGTTACAATCACAGATCAGACACAAAAATGGCAAAAATAGAACATATCTTCCCAGTTCATTGCCGGGATCAATTCAATATGCTGATTTGCATTTCCTGTCCCAAAACAGTTTGTGAATCTTAGGCACTGCTGCCCTCCCACCTCCCATGAACTTGCAGGTATCCTTCATCTTCTGGAAAGATTTGGCCTTGGCTTCTTCCATCATATGAGGTAAGGCAGTCAGAGCACAGGATAGGAATATCTCAGTGAAGACACTCCAGGCTGTACAACTCACCATTCTAGAAAACTGACTTTTTACCTATTTTCCAAAAGAATGTCTACACTGACTTTTGAGAATTAGTTAATTTTTTTTCTCTATGAAAAGCAGCTTTTTATTTTGTTTTATTTCTAGGTTGTCATATTATGAGCTATGAGCTTCATGAATGCTCTAAAATATGGCAGAAAGACAGGGCTAAAAATGTTTTCATTAATAAATATATCATTGTGTGGCAGGTACTCTCAATCTGGATTGGATCAGACATTGAACAAGATATCCAGGTATAAGAGATACTATGGTAAGTGTTCCATGTTTGCTTGGATTGGATTAAGTTGGTGACCTTAATTTTAATTAGTTCAGACTGCAGACAGAGGAATGAAAGGAATGGGGGAATTAATGACCTAGTTTACAGTTTTACTAATCAAGCAGGTATACCTTCTTTTTAATCACTATTGTGGTTTCAGGAATTCTCTTTAACGTATTGCTACTCAGATATATTCAGATTATTATACTTTTCCCACAGCAGGATGGGATCTTTGTAGCCCCTTTGTCAAGTTGGTTCTCCAGATGTTTCTAGTGCATAATCCATCCCAGTTTCACAATGTTTTTCATAAAATGTGTGCGTGTGTGTGTCATATGGACCTATCTCCCAAAGTCACAATAAAATTGAAAAGGAAATATTTTTCTCAATCCGCCCTCATGATCAGCTGGAGAGGTGACTCATGCATTGATTCCCCAGTAATCTCTATAAAATGTGTTCAATATAGAAAAGCACTGTTTCTAATAAAGAGGATCTGCGGTGCCTAAGTCTTGTTTCACTTGCACTGATATTATGTGGAAAAGTTTCAGGTAACTGCATAACTTAGTCAATTTCAATGAAAACATCCAGTGAGGAAGAATAGTGTGAGCACACAGAGTGACAAGGGACCAACCACAGAGATGACAGCATTATGATGGCACAGGTAAGGAGTACCAGGGACCTTGTGTTACTTAGCAGTTCATTAGGAGGGAAGTGGGATCATATCTGGCACAAAACATGGATTTAGGCAAAGTTTATGATTCCTTGCATATAATAAATAACCAGGAGAAGTCTGCATGAGGGGCACATTTTTTTCTAGTGGTAAGAATCAAATAAACATGCCTTTAGACATATTGTGGGCCCTCTGAGAGGTTTCAGTGTGTTAGCAAAGTAAAAGCAAGGTTCAGGCTGCAAGAGTTAGTTAGAGTTTCTGACTTACACAATACGTTTAAGATATCATGGGAGAATCATCTGCACCCACATCTACCACTATCAAATTGAAGTCCTCTCCCAGTTCATTGTATGGCCATACTGACAATGTGTACCCTGCCAGTGTCGTTGTACCCAGTTCTTACCATTCCCACCACCTCCTCATGAAGGACATTGGGAGCTACAGTTCATCAACACCTAGTGCATCAGGGATTCCTCACTGTGATGTACAATCAGGCCCACAGATATTTTGCCTTCTTTGGAATTCGTGCTTTAATGGGTATTATCAGATGTACAATTAACTAATAGTTAAAAGGTGCAAATGAGTCCAGCTGAAATTCCCTGTATTCCATTCATCCACTTAAAAAAATGGCTAAATTACAATAAATTAAAGTAAAGTAAAATGGTAATGTATTAATGGCAAGAAAGAAATGCATGAAATATCCCACCCCCTGCCCAGGACCTATTTTTATTGCATATCCCAACTTCTTCTCTGATATAGAATGGAAAGCAGTACACAATAATGATTAAAGCAAAATATAGCTAAAACCAAGTATGGCAGTAAAAATAAATGTTAACACTGTTAAATTAACTGTCCTGTTTAAACTAGCAGTAATTTCTAACATTTTAAAGCATTTAGAACAAAACAATGTGGTTGAAATTAACATACCCTCAATTCATGGTAACAAGTTAATACTCCCAAATCTTGCCATATCAACAACAACAACAATAACAACTTTGTCTGATACGCAAGAGATGAGAAGTGGAGCTAGGCTAGGCTCCTGTTGGAGTGAGTTCTACAACCTAGAAACAGATACTGAGAAAGTCTTCTCATGTGTCCTCAGCACACATGCCTGTGACAGTGATAATATTGAAAGACAGCCTGTGAAAGAGAGGAAAAATAAATGTACGGAAATGTGATGATGTTTTACTTATGAAATATGGGTGTTAAAGTAATAACATGGATGTGTCAAGTAACCACACTGAATTCTTGTTGTTGATGACTTTCCAGTGTGCACCTTCCAGAGACACTTATACTCAGAAACACTTCAGAGGTCTTTAATGGCTTCCATGACAGGAGGACAATGGATCAATTCCAGATTTTACTCTGAGCTTCAAAGGAGCTACCTATGATCTTGAAACCTATCACCAAAGTACGTTTAGCCTTTTGGATAGCTTCTTTAAAGTTCATACTAAAGCCTAGATTTGATCTAGTACTTGATTGACATGGAAGCCATCAGCTTACAACTGTATACTCTCCTTTTAGAAATCTGCGTGTTTCAGGACTTAGAAAAATATGCCCATTAGAAAATGGAAAAGTATGCTTGGAAAACTGCATACATTTCGAAAAGACATACTAGAACACTTCAGTCAAATGGCAGATGTGCACCATTGTACAATGTGTATAATTTTGAAAAATATACACAAAATCACACACATTTTAAAAACACACACAAAAAGGTGCATGGTCCACTAACAACAACAGCAGAATAACAGAGGGTCAGCAACTAAAAATAGGTTCTGAGAAGGGAAATGGAAAATGTTCCTAAAAGTATGGCAGATGAATGAGGAATGTTGTTTATTTCGATCACTTTTCATTTAGAGGTAAATAGAAGATAAATAGAAATTGTTTTTGATGGTCTTCAAACAATTCTTCATGCCTGAGAAAGACTTTGTTTACCAACTGTAACTCTTGTAAAGTTTTCAAAGTGGAAGAGTTTTCTTCTTGTGTAACCTGATTTGCATTGAAATGTGCAATTTAGATTTTATTATCTCGGTAATTGAGGTTATAGAAATCAATCCCTTTTTGTAAGAAATTAATTTGATATGAACGCCTATTGTCCATGTGAGAAACTGAACTGTGAATTAAGGCTATTAAACTGCTCTCCTGCAAGCAGAATGACAAAAGCGATGTCATGAAATGCTTCTATGACTGAGAAGGGGCATGTCCTTCAGAACGGTGAAACCTGAGTCTGCAGAAATATATGGTTTCCTTGACCTGGCTGTCACTAGGGAGCTGCTAGCCAGCATGGCTAAAGTGTGTGTATGTGCTTTCAAATCACCTGCCAACTTATGGCAATCCAATGCATTTCATAGGATTTTCTTAGGTAAGGAATATTCAGAGGTGGTTTTGCCAGTTCCTTCCTCTGAAATATAGCATGCAGGAAAAGATTCTAATGCTATGCAATTTCAGAGGATAATTTCTTTCTTTCTTTTTCTTTTGGCTGACCAATGTTTGTGCTGACATATCTTATCAACTTTGTTTTTATACCACATTCATATATCAGATAGATAGGTAGGTAGGTAGATAGACAGACAAATAGACAGACAGATAGATTGGAATTCACAATCCTAGGTACAAATGTGTAACCTAGAATTATACATTCATGACTAGTTTATATTCATAATCCTTACATATTCAAAAGTGTAGGAATGGGGATCATGAAACTCCCCCAGTCTGGAGATACCAGGCAGCAGCCACTGTGAACAACAGGGGTCTCTTCTCCAGTGGGAGGAGGAATTAAACAGGGATCCTGCTTCTGCCTGTCACACCAGAGATCAGTCACAGAACAGTGGTGGAAACATCAATTAGTTGCATAGTCATCATCAACAGAACAGACACTTGTGACTTACAGGAGCTGCTGCTAGGTTCGGATGAGTGTGGGATAACTGTGTTAGTTACATACTATGGTGTGTAACTAACACAGTTTATGTAGCTAAGTAGGTAACTGACAATCATAGCCAAAGGCGTTTTTTTTCCTGCCCCTGTCAAAGGTATGAAGAAGTCTGATTTTTAAAATCAGTTATGGGAAATTAACCAAATGTAATCTTCAACCACCTGAACAAACCAAATGGGAAGTATGTCAGAGGTAAAAAAAAAAAAGGACACAATAACAGCATTACTAACATGATGAAAATAGATACAAAGTTGGGCTGACAAGTACCAGAGGTTCCCGTCACCCCCCCCCCAAAAAAAAAGTCCAGTTCAGGCCTGGCTTATATATGGGACAGATCTCTTTTCTCAGATCTGGGAAAGAGGGTAGATTAGCCTGAAATTATGTTGTACAGGAGGTGGAAGTATCAAAAGGATAGAGAGAGAAGGGCATGTGTATGTGTGTGGGAGAGTATTAAATCCACAGAAATCCTGGCTGATAGAGGGAAAAATTGATGGGTGGGTGGTACATCAAGAGGGAGAAATTGGATAGGAGAAAAGGAAAGAGAGATGGGGAGGCATGGCTGCTCAGATGGGGAAAAAAATAATTTGTAGGGCACAGAGAAAAGGAGTGATAAGCAAAGTTATGACACCAAGAAAGGGGAATGTTGTGGCACAGGACTAAGAAGGATGGGATGGCAGGGGTGAGGATGGGTAGAATAGCACAGAAAAGCAGGAAAGGAAATTTAGTGCCTGAGACAAGAGACACAGAGAGAGAGAGAGAGGGAGAGAGAGAGATGCATTGAATTCTATGGGATTTCCTTCAGAGTAATATCTTTAGAGAATTTGATCATCAACTCATCAGTTTCAATCTGAGTTATCTTGCTTCTCTGATTTACAGACCACAAGCTAGCTTTACAGTACACAGTCATTGCTTTTCAGCTGCCTCAAAGACGTCTGACCAGTTTTGGCTTGACTGAAACAACAAAAACATCAGAAAGGCGCTGCTGAGATGCGATTTGATTTTAAATAACAATTTTTGAAAGAAAGATAGCTATTTAAGAAACACCCACTGGCACATTTGTATCAGATGAAAGTTACGAGGAAACAGCAAACGTAGACTAGATAGACAGACAGACAGACAGACAGACAGACAGACAGACAGACAGACAGACAGAAGATAGATAGATAGACAGACAGATAGACAGATGATAGATGGAGGCATTATGAAGTAAATGAAGGTACCAAAGGCAACAGCTTATGGTAGTCCTGTTGACACACAAATCAAGACTGCACATAAATATTTTCAATGACATAAATGAAAGCAGCGTACACAAGTACAAATGCAGAGCATACTAATATAAACAGCTGCTATATCAAGCTATAGTTGAACCATGCTAAGCTTGCTATTGAGAAGAGGGAAAACCCCCTCAAGACATAGGCCTTTTCCACATGGGGCGAGGGAATTGCCCCATGCTGCTACTTACGAGACTTCTTGGCTCCCTGGTCCGGTCTGCGCTGCTCCGGAGCAGTGCATGCTCGTCGCTCCGCACTGCTCCGTGGATGAAAATGGCAGCTTCCGCTTGGTCGAGGGTCTTGACCAACCGCTGAAGCTCGCCAGCCTAAAGCCCACCCCCGGCAGATCGCAGGCTCGCACTGGTGCGAGCCTGCAAATCTGCACCGGAGAGTGGGCACGGAATGGTGCGCTCCGTGCTTTTGAAAGACCTGATTTAAGCGGTCTTTCAAAAGCACGCTTGATGACCACTTGGGGTCATTCCGGAGCAGGTTGAGGTGCGGATCTATGTTAAGTAGGTCCGATCCAGTCCCCTCCCAGGTGCAGATGTCCTCCCTGGAGGACGCTCTGCACCTTTTCTATTAGCCCATGTGGAAATGGCAATAATTGCACTCCTGATTAAAAGATTGACTATTACTGCCAGTTTAAAAATGCATGTATGTTGGATAATGATCAACCTGGTAATCCAGAAGACAAATTTATGAATGCAGATTCATCCTGTGTCAGATAGGGTTACAGACCTCTTAAAGGCTCAGGTCCACAGTTTTGGTGTGCTCTTGGATTTGCTCGGAAACAAGAAACATTTCAGTGATAGCCAGACTGCCTCTGTATAGTTTGTCTGTTTAAACCTATAGTTACAGCTGGTTAACTAACTGTGCCCTTCTAGGAGGAAGTTACGTTTATATCATATTCTGCATGAGGCTGCCTTTAAAAAGTATTCAGAAATCAACTTCAGCTGGTTTAGACTGCTGCAGCAAGGCTGTTGACCAAGACCATGAGGCTTTCGCCTTCATTAATTACCTGCCCATTTCTGGCCATAGATCAAATTCTTGATTTATTGTTGGCTATAACCCATCTCTATAAAGCTTGAAAGCCTGTATTCTCTCATAAGGGTATGCCCAGGTTTCCTGTTCTTTGGTGGAGGCCCTTCTACTACTGTCTAAGGCAAATTTGGTGGAATGTATGAGAGGGCCTTCTCAGATGCTACTCCCAAGTTGTCAAACTCCCTGATAAACAGGGAGTGGACTGGAGTGCTTTCTTTTCTGTTGGGCTTCTACTAGCTGGCAAAGATATTCCACTCCTCCTCCTCCTCCTCCTCCCTCCCTCCTTTTCACCAGACATTCCTTTGTCTGTCCACTGTTAAACTAGGTTGTTCTTGAAGGGGTTTAACTGATTGGTTGCTGCCATTAAATTTTTACCATTGTGGTATGACTGTGGTTTTTTAATGGAATTTCTGGCTTTATTTGAATTTCATCATTGTTAGCTGTCCTGAATGTCAGTTTTGGCAGACAGGCAGGATATAATTTAGTAAATAGATATCAATCTGCAAGTTAATTTTGGAGAACAGAGTAACCTGAAAAACTGTGAAGGAAATCAATCACTTTGTTCTTTTAAGACCCTGTTCCATTTTGCATGTAATATATCTCAGATTATCTTTGTCATTACTGGATATTTTGCAGATACTTGTAGGTTTCCAAGAAAAACTACATGCTGTATACAACAAGCCTTAGGGCTTACATCCAACTTAAGAGTTATATGCCGGTCAGGCCTTTGCTCTGTTGTTCTAAATAAAAATACCAAGGAATCCTCTCTTGCATTTGAAAACAACTGAAAAATGACAGTGTGTGGTGAAGTGGCTTTGTATGTTCAACTTGAAAAGGAAATTGTTAGACTCAGTGGTAGGAGACATCTATTTTTCCTAACTTTCATTAAGCAAATTATGTTTTAGTGGCAGTGCACTAAAGGATTAAGGCTTACCTGTGAGTTTCTGTCACCAAATGAAAAGAAATATCAGAGGCCCAGGTCAGGCCAGCAAAGAAAGACTGTAATGTGGTACACTTGTGTAACACTCATCAAATTCTCACCCATACACAAGGCAATGGCTTCATATCATTCCCTTCTGCATTGCCACTGAATTAGGCATTGGTGAGGATTTTTAAAGGTCATTTTGATTAGAATTTAACAAAACCCACAAATTTAGTCATACTCAGAATACAGAGAATTTGATATTGAAAGAAAAAAAAAGAGGAAAAAGCAAACCTTTGGTTGATGATGAAAGCCTTTTTTAAAAAAAAATCAATGGACAGCAGAAGACATCACGGATGGTGAAGATTTCAAAATAATTAAGGATTTTCTATACCTTTTTAAAGCCACTAATCAAAATGGAGTCTATAGTCAAGAAATCAGAAGAAGACTAGGATTTGGAAGGAAACAGGTAAGATAGTCTAGTGTAAAGATATGTCATCCTTTTTCCATTTTCTATGTGTGATTCTGGAAGCTGGATAGAAAAGAAAGCTGTCAGTAAGAAAATCAACTCATCTGAAATGTGGTTCTAAACAAGAGTTACTATGGACTACCAAAAGCACAAATAAATAGATCTTAGATCACATCAAACCTGAATTCTCCCTAGAAGCCAAAAATTGAGGAGGATAGCATTACAAATGGATAGAATCAATCAAGGAAACCACATCCCTGAGTATGTAAGATCTTAACAGACCTGTTAATAGGTGGGCTGCTTATCATAGGATCACCATAAATAAAAGCCAGCTTGATGACAATTAACAACAACAAAATAAAACAGATTTTTTTCCCTCCCAGCCCAGAGTCAGAGGTGTTAGCTCTTACAAGTTTGGTTTTGGATTTCTCTGTGTTTAGCCATGTTGCTGATGATGAGAAGCATAGCTACCTCTTTTTGTTACCAAACACCTTTTAATCTTTAATTTGTAGTTGACAAGCAGGTACAATATTGTTCTCTGCATACTGAGAGTAACTGTACGTATTAAATTTGGCTGGTCCTAGTGCAGGAAATTTTAGTTTAGTTCATTTATGAGCAATTTACCAAAATTCACAAATTCTTCTTCTTTGGAATGGAGTGTTTTGCAGGAAAACTCTTACATTTTCCTATCTCAGTACTTGAATTCAAGTACAACTCACCTATGCCATCTGCCATACTCCAGTATGGTAAATGTCAGTACTGTTGAAAAACACACACATACACACACCTACACATACATGCTCTGTGTCGGAGGTGAGCCAAAAGTTCTTTTCCTTCTATAGATTCATCCATTGGATGAAAATTCCTTCAACTGGAGGAAAAGTATATTGGGAACTAATTCATTTTCTTCTGTTCACAAATTTCAACAGAACCCAGAAATGATGCCATATGTAGTATGTGAAATGTATCATAATCACACTGAAATGTAAACATTATCAAAACTTGATTAGGTTTCAGTGAATGCTCTTTAGAGTCTTAACATGAATGAATGCTATTATATTGGGTAGGGGCAAATTAATAAGCTGCACATGTGGCTAAGAAATAACAAATAATTTAACAGGCTCTGTAAACAAGGGAGCTTGCCACTACCTAGTGGGTGACACAAAATAACTGATTTCGAAAGGTGATGATTCAGGCTTCTATGTTTGCACTCCCAACTGGATACCTACAGAGCTTCAAAGTGTGCTAGACCCAGGGATGGGAAATAAGTTTGCATCACATTGCAGTTCATTGTTCTTGAGAGTATCAACCAAACCACATATGAAATTGTTGCTTTCCTATCACTGGGAATAAACTGCAAAGTATCAGATCCCTCCTTCCAACTCTCATGCCATGGAACTTAACTTTGTGCAATTTAAAGTGCATATATTTGGAAAATAAGAAGAAATTTGGGTTTTTTTCCCTCATTGAAAAAATGTGCAAAGAAATGTGTGTATATTGAGAAATGCATAGTTTAGAGAACTATAGTATCATTACATTCACAAATTTCCATGCAGGAGGAGGAAGGGAAGTTGTTGTAGTTGTTGTTGTTTCCCAGCACAATATGAAACTTGGCTGGGGTGAGAATGCTGGTGGAATTCTGAGAAATGCAATAAAAATGAACTCAATACATCTTTGCATCCCATATTGCCCTTCTTTTTCCTGCAATTTTGCTTCAGTGCCAGTGATAGCAACAATGCTATTCGAATTGTTAACATGGTTCTATATTTCATCTTTCAGGTTCCCTACTGGCACTACACAGGATTCATAGACTGATTCTAATCTTCCTCCCTCCCTCTTTCTATTCATCGACTCTTTCTATTTGTCCACTCTCCATAGAAGGTCAACTTTCCTTCCCAAGTAAAAGATACAGTTATAACAGAGCTTGTTGGGAAGTGTATTCCTCAGATTTCACAGTCCAAATACAGTTTTCCAAACAGAAGCAGGGTGAGTTACCTTATCTCTTTTCAATTCATGATGTTGCAATAACCTCACCAAAAGATGGATAAGAGTTGCAGGGAGTACATGAACTGACCTCAGTGATTTTTCATGAAATACTCATTACTCAGATCTGAATAATCCCACCCCCCACCCCTAAATCTCCAAATTCATAAATCTTTTTATAAGACAATTATAAAAACAATTTTATATATATATAGAGAGAGAGAGAGAGAGAGAGACAAAAATGTGAACAAAGGGTTGTAAACAGCAGCTGATAACATTTGAGATTTCAAAGAATATTATACATATTTCTTCCAAATCTCAAAAGCACCACATGATTGGCAAATTTCAATCCTGGTTTAGACTATACTATGGTTAGAGACAGCAAAAAAATGTATTTGCTATCTTATGAGCAGCTGGATTGGATTGCCTTGCTTGAAATGTCACTCTGACACTGGATAAGCTGAAGAGTCCAGAGCACAGCACATACTGCGAAAGAGAGAATATTAAAAAAAAAAAAAAATCTGGCAAGAACCTCTTGTAACAACGTCTTTCCAAACAAAATATTGTAATCTGAAGTCACTCCAAACCATGAGTTTGATAATTTCCCATCCACAGCTCTAAGTAACAGTATTTTTTTTCATGTTTACACTCTATGAAGAGTTCAATAAAGCTAAAATAAGTTTCCAGAACTATTGCATTTCAATTAAAGTTACACCATTTTCCATCATGATTGCCACAGAAGTTGCTACCACCAACATGCATTCAGTATTTTGTCCCAATCCTGGTTGGAAAGGCATGCTACTACTCTATAGAACTGTTACAAAACACATGGATTTTTTCAAATTTCTTGAGTAATCACTGAAAGTCCTTTCAAGCCCTTTACAGGAAAACTTGAATGAAAATACTTATCATTTTGTGTACCTGTCTACCTTTCAAACAACCACTGCTCTGAAGTTGTGGGCTAAACCAGTGGTAAAGAACATTAAATGAATCTGGAAGAAGTTGTATAGAAGCAAGACAGAAGACAAGAGAATATTTCAGGAACTTCATTTTCTGACTGATATTCTCAGCCATGGAAACCGATTGGGTGATCTTGGGCAAGCCACATTCTCTCAGCCCAAGCAGAAGCAGGCATTGGCAAGAAGGCAATGGCAAACCTCCTCTGAACAATTTCTGCCAAGGAAACCCTAAGATGGGGTCTCGATAATTAAAGTTGACTTGAAGGCACATAACAATTGAAACAACTTATGCCTCCTGTTTCAAATGCATTGTAGTGGAAGATACCAAATTAGTGTATAGTCTACACTTTTTAGCAAGAAACAAGGTTTCTGGGAATACCTGGGATTAAGCAGATGTCTCATCCTTGATTCAGTTGTGAATCATGGTAATTCAAGAAGACTTCTTGGTCAAAATGAGAGACGCATTTACTTAAAAATTAGAATGATGTAGTTATGCCACTGCAATCACAATGATGTTAGACTGATCTCAAAAGTGTTGGAGGTGTTAATCTCAACAAGCAGATTATAAGCATACTTGGTTGGCAGCTTCAGTGATAATACATTTTTGGTAACAATTACTTAAAAAGGGCTAGGAGACTTGTTTAAGATTGTCTTTGTATAATATTCAGATATAGTTCTTAGATATGTTCTTGATTAAGTAAGGTTAAGAAAAAAAATATAGAGAGAGACAAATAAGGTTTTGTTGTTAACTTCCATCAAGTCAACTTTGATTTATGGTGACTCTGTGAATGAGAAATCTCCAAGTCATGCTATCAGCAGTCTTGGTCATCTTACAGGTTCACAGATACGGTTTCCTTGAATAAGTCTCTCCATCTGTAATACAGTCTTTATATTTTTTACAGTCTTCTACCCTACCAAGCATTATTGCCTTTTATAGTGCATCATGTCTTCTTGTGATATGTTCAATATATGACAGTCTCAGTTTAGTCATCTTGCTTTCTAGGGAGAGTTCAGGCTTGATTTATTGTATGACCTATTCATTTGTCTTTTGAGCAGTCCTTGGCCATTTCCGCACTAGACTGTTATAGTGCTATTATTCCACCTTCAACATTCTATGGAATCCTGGGGTTTGCAGTTTAGGGAGGGGCCTCAGAGACCTCTCTCTAAATTTCAAACGCCAGGATTCCATAGGAAACTTCCCTCCTAAGTTTCTCAGTGTAGTCATCTTGGCTTCTAGGGAGAGTTCAGGCTTGATTCGCTCTAGGAACTATTCATTTCTCGTTTGAGCAGTCCACAGTATCCATGGAACTCTTCACTATCACCACATTTTGAATGAGTTGATTTTCTTCCTATCAGCTTTTTTCACTGCCCAGCTTTCACAAACATGAATAGAAATTGGAAATACAAGGGCATGGGCAATCCTAACGTTCGTATTCAATATTGTATCTTGACACTTCAGGATCTTGTCTAGTTATTTCATAGCCGCCCTTCCAAATCCCAGGCTTCATCTCATTTCATGACTGAGGTCTCCATTCCGATTAATGAGTGAGTCAAGATATGGAACAGCTTGAACTACTTCGATGTCCTTATAATTGACTTTGAGTCTAATCCTCCTTTATGAATGTTCAGCATGCAAATTAAACCAAGACGGTGAGGAAAAAAAAGTCTTGCTTGACATCCTTGCCAACAAGAAAATATTCCATTTCTCTACATTTTGTTCTGATGGTAACCTCTTGTCCTGAGTACAGATTATTAATCAGGACTATCAAATGTTGTGGCACATCCATTTCTTTAAGAGTAATCCATAGTTTTTCATGATCTATACTAGTACTTCCCAAACGTTGGTCCTCCTTTGTTTTGGCCTTCCGCTCCCAGAAAGTCTGACTGGTGCCTAAGTTACCTGGAGCTTTTAGGATCTGAAGTCCAAAAATACCTGGACCAAAGTTTGGGCATCACTGATATACACAGCCAAAGGCTTTGCTGTAATCTATAATGCACTGGCTGATTTTCTTCTGAAGTTCTTTGGTGTGCTCCATTATTCAATATACGTTTGCAATATGATCCAAAATGCCTCTTCATTTCCTGAACAAGCTTGGACATTTTGTATTTATCACTTCATATATGGTAAAAGTCTGTGCTGTAGAATTTTGTGTATAACTCTGCTTGAATATGTAATAGTCCTATGATTACTGCGATTCTTGGTGTCCCATTTCTTGTGGTCTGTGGGCCATTGTTTTTTTTTCCATATTTGTTGACAGATTTTAGATAAATTCTGCCTCTGTAGCCTGAAGCAGCTCTGTTGGTAAGCCATTGTATATCTCCCAGCTTGTTACTTACTTCCAGGCAGTAAGCAACAAGTCATAAATAAAGTCCAACATAAACAAAGTCTGGCAGGGTTTTGTGGCAAGGGAGTATCCAAGGTCAATCTGAGCACCTGACAAGACATCCAGCAAGGCAGCAGCTCAGATAAGCTCTGACAACTCCTGGAGGGGAAGGACATCAGCTAAATAGACCCAAAGCCTAATGTAGCTGTGCCTTGATTGATTGTTGCCAGTTATAAATTCTGAGAGAGAGCCTCTGGGTCTCTCTTTGCTGTCTGTGCTGTGCGAAGCTGGGTCTAGGTAAGTGTTCTTCTGTATCTGAAGAGGCAGGACTCTCTGTTGGAGCTGGCACCATCCTGTTCTGTTTCCAGTACTGCAATCTTTCTATATACAGCAGGCCCTGGCATGCCTTCTGTTTCAGCTTCTGGCATGCCCTCTGCTTCAGACTCTGAGTCAGAGTCCATGCTCTGGAAAAAGGGTGTGATAATATTCTTTATCAATTTTCAACTAAAAGAGTAACATAAAAGTAATGTAATATATTTGTTACCATCAAAACTAAACATTAAGGAACAGTAAAGAAAAAAGAAAAAGAAGGAAAAAAGAAAGAAAAAAGAAAAGGAAGAAAGGAAGGAAGGAAGGAAGGAAGGAAGGAAGGAAGGAAGGAAGGAAGGAAGGAGAGAAAAAGGAAAAAAGAAAGAGAAAAGAAAGAATGCAAAAAAATAGAAAAGGAATTTACAAAAGAAATTATAGTTTTCCCCATTTACAATCACTCTCACTGTTTGATGCGAATATATTTCTTGTATCCATTTCAGAAAGTTGTTACCCAACTGCATTCTTTCCAAAGTCGCTAACATGAATTCCCATCTCACCTTATCGAACGCTTTTTCAGCATCTAGGAAGATCATGGCGAGTTCTTTTTCATTACACCTTTCAAAATATTCTATTATGTTTATCACAGTTCTAACATTATTTTTCAACAATCTTCTTGGTAAAAACCCGTTTTGATCTTCATGTGCAATGACTTGCATGACCTTTTTCAGCCTTTCCGCTAATATACTGGCAAATATTTTATAGTCGGTGTTTAATAACGAGATAGGTCTATAACTGCTGGGTGATGTTAAGTCTTTTCCCTCTTTAGGAATTAAAACAATGTTTGCATCAGTCCAAGTTTTACGTATTCCCTCTGTTAAGATTTGATTAAATGTCTCATATAGTGGCTGTATCAGCTTTTCTTCAAAGATTTTAAAGTATTTCGCGGAAAAACTGTCGGGTCCTGGTACTTTTGCAGTTTTTAAGTTTTTGATTGCAGTTGAAATTTCTTCTTTCGTGATTGTTTCATTTAATATTTGTTGTTGTTCTTGTGAAATTTTCATCATATCCTGGTGCTCTAAGTAAGATTGTAGTGACTGTCCGTCTCCTTTTTGTCCTATATTCTCTTTATATAACTCTGTAATGTATTTATAAAATATATCCTTAATTGAATCTTGATTTGTATGAATTTTACCTGCTAATTTCAATTGCAAGATTTGTTTTTTCTCTTTGTTTTTTCTTAATTTGTATGCTAACCATTTACCTGGTTTGTTAGCATTTTCAAAATAACTCACTTTACAGTACTTCATCTTCTTTTCGATCTCTTGGGCATGCATATTCTTTAGTTGTTCTTGAATCCGTTTGATTTCGTCTTTTAATTTTTTGTTTTTAATATCCTTCTCTAGTTCTTTTTCTTTTAGTATAAGTTCATTATAAATCTTAATCATTTTTTCCGTCTCTTTCTTCTTATTTGTGTGTCCTATTTTAATGAAGTGGTCTCTTATGACTGCTTTGCTAGCTTCCCAGATGGTTTTTGCTTTTAATTCTCCATTATTGTTTTCCTCGAAGTACCTTTTTAAAGTCTTTCTTAAATCTTCCACGTACAAATTATTTGTTAATAATGAATCATTAAGTTTCCAGGCATATTCTCTTTGTCTTGTTTTTAAACCTAGTTTTATTAAACTGTGGTCGGAATATGTTTTGGGTTGAACCTCCATATCTCAGAGAGCAGAAATAAGTCAATTCTAGAAAACGAGTGGTGTCTATCTGAATAGAATGTATAACTTCTCTCATCTGGGTATTTAAATTTCCACACATCTAGTAAGGCCAAATTTTCCATTAATGCAAAGAAACTCTTTGGGAGTTTTCCTTGATTTTTCTTTATCTGTTTTGTTGATTTACGATCTTCTGGGGGGTTTATATCTGGGTTCATGTCTCCCATAATTAATACGTTATCTTGACATCTCTCCGTCTCATAGTTGTTTATTTCTTTATGCAGTTCCCAAAAGAATTTCTCTTTGTTCTCTTGAGGGTGTATAAATTCCTACTGTCAGTAGCTTATAATTTGGTAGCATAATTTCCAATCCTATGTAGTGTCCATTTGGATCAGAAAATATTTTTTCGACATTGTAGATTGATTTTACATATATTGCGACCCCTCTCTTTTTCTTTATGTATGCTGTACTGAAGCAATTCCCCAACTTTGGGTTCTTTAAATATTTGTTATCTTTTTCTCAAATTCTTGTTTCTTGAATTGTGATTATGTCAGCTTTAGCTTTTTCTAAGTTATGGAATATTTGTCGGCATTTATATTCTGAGTTTAGCCCTTTTACGTTCCATGGTATTATTTTTAATGTCATTATTTTTCACACTACTATTTCTGTCCTCTTATTTCTCTTTTCTTCTTTCCCCCCTTCCCTTTTTTTCTTTTTCTTTTTTCCTTTCTTTTACTTCTTTCCCTGGGGAAAGAACAAGAGAAATAAAAATAGAAAAGGGAACCAGGCAAGGGTGTCCCCTCTCTCCTCTTTTATTCATTCTCATTCTGGAAATATTAAATAATAAGATCAGATCAGATTCAGAGATAAAAGGGATCAGAATCTATGATCAAATATATAAACTCCAAGCATACGCGGATGATCTGGTTATATTCTTGCAAGAGCCTATAGAAAGTATAGATAAGTTATTAATGATCATTGACAAATTTGGAGCGAAATCTGCGTTTAAAATTAACAAAGAAAAAACTGGAATTCTAACAAAAAACATGAATACTAAGAAAGAAGAACAATTAATTAATAAGTCCAAGTTTCAGATACCAAAGAAAATTAAATATCTAGGTATTTGGATCACTAAGCAAAACACAGAACTGTTTAATAACAATTACAAAAAAGTCTGGGCAGAGATAAAGAAGGATTTAGAGAACTGGAATAAATTACACTTAACACTTTCCGGGAGAATAGCAGTAGTAAAAATGAACATCCTTCCCAAAATGATTTTTTTTTTATTTCAAAATATACCAATAATAAAGAACGATAAACCATTTAAACTATGGCAGAAAGAGATTATGAGATTTATATGGGAAGACAAAAACCAGAGGATCGCATGGAGAAATCTTATAGATCGTAAAGAAAGAGGCGGCTGTAGCCTTCCTGATCTTAGACTATATTATCGTGCTTCAGGATTGAATTGGATAACAGATTGGATTAAAACAAAAAATGTGAGAACATTAACACTGGAGGGAGCAGACAGCAGGATGGGCTGGCACACCTACTTGTGGTACAATAAGGCAAAGATTGACAAAGAATTTACAAATCATTTCATAAGAGGATCATTATTGAATATATGGACACAGTTCAAGAAAAAAATTATATAACAGAATACCAACATGGATTTCTCCACAAGAAGCCTTCTACGGAAGATGGACAGAGACACAAAACAAATGGCTGACATATAAAGAGCTACTAGAAATTACGGAATCACCAATTCCAGAGATAAAATCCAGAGAAAATCTAGAACAGATGGGGTATAAGTTGGCCTGGTTCCCATATAGGCAACTCTACAAAAGATATAAAATAGATGTAAAATTGGCAGGGTTTGATATGAGGCGGACAGCAAATGAATTTGAGAAAATTATATTTGGTCAATCAGGTCACATTACAGCCAAACTTTACTGATATCTGTTAGGAAGTGAATTAGAGGATCAAATAGTTAAAGAGACTATGATATCCTGGGCAAATATGATAGGTCATGCAATCGAACTAGACCAATGGGAGATATCGTGGAAATTATCACAAAAATTCACGTTAGCTCAGGACCTGAAAGAAAACTACATAAAGAAGTTCTACAAATGGTACATAACACCTGCTAAAATTCAAAAAATGTATAATACACAACATAACAAACGTTGGAAATGCCAGGAAAAAGTCGGAACATTCATACACATGTGGTGGAATTGCCAAAAAATTAATAAATTTTGGAAAGAGGTAAACAAAAATATGATGGATATATTTAAAACTCAAATTCCCTTAAGACCAGAAATTTATCTGTTAAACATGGTTCAAATTAGAGACCCTAAAATCTCAAAGAAATATTGGAGGATCTTATTATATCTTATTACTGCCACCAGAATTTTAATAGCAAAAGGATGGAAAAATAAAGAAGCCCCAACTACAGAACAATGGATGATGAAAATAATAGAAATGAAAGGAAATGACCGACTTACTATAAAAATTAAAGAGAAATCCGATGATGTACTGAGAGAATGGGGCCCCATAACAAAGTTTCTAAGTAGTAGACGGGGTATACAAGTATAGAACACAAATAATATTCAAGACTAATTAAGAACATAAAGCGGGTGTTAAGAAAATATACAATCAGATTTAATTAGAAAAATCAACTATGTATCAGAGGTATAAGTAAAATAAATAGTTATTGAGATAATGGTAAGAGGAACAATACTAGTAAATACAGAGAAAACTAAAGGAATTTACAAGGAGAGGAGTATATGTAATACGACGTGAATCTTAATTTAATGGTTAACAAGTGTAGGAGTTCATATCAGTGGAAGTTAATAATTCTATTGTTTTTTTTGTTGTTGTTGTTGTTTTGTATTTTAAGTAACATGAAAACTAATGTTACTAATAATTTTGGACTGTATCATTAATATTGACTCATACTATGAATATCTATATTTAATAGTTTAATATTTAATAGTTATATACAGTTGCAGATCACAAGTGTATAAAGGTTAAAAACAAAAAATGTAAACTATGTTTAATGATTACGTATTTTATGTAAATATCAGTCTATTAACATTTGTTTTGCTTAATAAAAAATAATGTTAAAAAAAAAAGAAATTATAGTTTAAGGGGTTCCCTAATATACCATAATGAATCACTTATAACCATTCGTCATTCATCCCCAACCTCACAGTATGCTATATAAAAGGATAAAGTAATACGAAAAAAAAAAGTAAGTATTGTGTAAAGTAAAATTGTGATGAATGAGTGGAAGAAAGTAAAATATAAGAATTTCGCCTTTACATCTGCCCTCTGAAGGTCCCATGTTTCTTCCCAAAGTGACTCTTGAGAGTTGGTCAGCCATTCTGAATGGTGGGGTTTGAAGTAAAATGGGAGAATAGAAAAGAGGACAGCAACCTAAATAATTCGTGGAACCCAGGTTGTTCAAATTCTCTTCTGCTCAATGAAAATGCTAAAATTAGGGTTTACTGCCATCAATAACAGTATTTTAACACCAGTCAAGAATCAATCTTTCCACATATTTCTTGTGGCCTTCCTGATAAAGGACCAGAAACATTAGAATATAAAGCAAGAATAGACTCCTAAAAGCTTTTTTGCACCCACAGAAATGGAATTTTTATTTTGTTCAGTGTGGCTGTGTGTGTGGTTGTAGCAGTAGTAGTATATGTTGAGTAATATAAATGGTACATAGTCAGGACCATTGTTACTAGCAAAGCTTACATCTACATTCACTATTCTGCCAGGACAGCCACCATAACGTATGCAACTCTCTGCATGATATTGTACTAATTCTTGCATCTTTTTTTTCTTCAGTTGTAGAACCATGGAAAATATAGATGAAAAGTTTTAATGATATTGAGACAAAAGGCTATTTCATACAGTTCTGGAAAGAACTTCTATACTTCTGAATAGTGCTCACCCTTTTTTTATAATATACTTCTGCTATACTCACAAAAACATGAACAGCATTGTGCTATTATGTTAATATGAAAGGTTTTATTAATAATTCTGAATGGATCAAGATGCCACTAATTCAGTTTTTAGTACATCATAGTGTGTTAACACTAAAGGGGTACAGTCACTCACTGAAGCGAAAATGTGGGCAAAAAACCCCTCATTTCTTATTAATAGTCAGGTACTGAACTGTAAAGTATACAATCTCATCAAAATTAAGCTGGGGAACTTTGATTAAAAATCAGAATGAAGAAAACAAACAGAACTTAATCAAATGAGTCAGGAGTATTCAGATGCCAGTGGACACTGATGAATACCTAAATATAGATGTATATTATTTGATTGGAGCTGCAGCCCTATAAGAGTGGTGGTGGAAGGAACTCTCCAACATTGGAGGCTCTGGCTCCTGCTGGGTTCTTACTGGCAGACAGAATTATTGATGGAGTTGATTTTTAGTTTTTTTTGCAGGGCTCTTTCATCTATTAACAATAATAATAATAAAAAAACCTCTTGCAAGTCCTGGGGGAAAACTGTTCTAAGGGCAGTTGTAGGATGTAGAACTCACTAAACAGTAGGCACTTGTTTTGGTAGATGATATAGTCAGCTGAAACTTAAGACTGTGGGAACTTAGGGTAGTTCAGGGATGTCTCAAAATTATCAATGAGCAGTTTCAGCAATTTCCTTCCTTATGTGAGAAAGTCTTCAGAAACCACACAGTTCATGAAGAGTATTAGCAAATCTGGACTTCTTCTGAACAAAATTCACAGGTGATTGTGCACAAAAAAACAGAATTCTCAGCAGGGAAAATAATATTTCAAAGCAGAAATATTAACCCCTGTGCAGAAAATACTGTTTCTTATGCAAACCAACCACAGACAAAGTTTATTTAGAATAAATTCCCAGTTACAGAATTTTCTGTGCAGACAGCAGCAATTTATATATATGCATCAAAATATTATTTTCCATGCAGAAAATACTGTTTCTTCCACAGATAATGTTATTTTCTGTGGAGAACAATCACATGCAAATTTTGCAAAGAATAAGCCTCAAATTACAAAGACTCTCATTCATCTAGGATTATTCTCAGCAGGGTTTGAAAAACATGTTTTTGGCCATTTTCTGCATATTTCTGAATATTCTTTCCATCTCTAGGTGAAGCACAAGTTATGCAGGGGCCTTTCATGGTACACAGTGATAGCAGTGTGATTTGACTGGATCACCTGCCATTTAAAAAAAAAAAAAGCACCCCCCAACATTGTTAAATCCATATCCACATACAACACAGTTAAGTACAATGGAAATTTACTTTCTGAAGCTTTTCACCCCCGTTTTGCCCCAAGGGTATTTTACTACTACTACTACTACTACTATTACTACTACTATCATTGTTGTTGTTGTTGTTGTTGTTGTTGTTGTTGTTAAAATATCATGGAGAAAATGAGTTAAACCCTTTAAAACTGAGATTTTGAATACACTGGCGTACACAGCATGTGGGCCTCCAGATTTTTTGGACTGCAATTTTCACGAGTCCTAGCCAGCATGACCAATGGAAAGGGGGGGGGGGTAGTTGAGACCTGAAAGAATCTGAAGAGCCATAAGTTGATCTACATCTGAAATGCACATTGGTGAGCATTTTTTTTTAAAGTCAGGTTTCTTGGTAACCACACGTTTAACGGTACCAAGAAATGGAGCTTTAGAAAGGAATAAAAAAATATAAGAGCTATCCTTCAAAATCAGGATCATATAAACCACTTGCATTTAATAATATACAAGGTCACAATAATGGAATGTGCATTGGTGAAACTCTGCACATAACTTATCACAAAAGCTGGATTCCTTTTGCAAAGGCTTCCACTTGCTAACAAAAACCAGGGATTATTTTTTTTTCTATATAGATCATGTCATTAAAAAACAAAAAAGTTGAATGCTAGAGTGGGAAGCATATAGTGCCAGTGGAGAGCAGAGACTGTAATCTGAGTCACAGTGAAGGTCAGCTTTAAACCTAAGCTCCAAAGTCATTCACCAGCATCATACTGCATATGCATACAACAATAATTACAGTTTACGTGCCATCAGACAAACCTCTCCTGTTCTGGAACAGCATGAAACATAGCATTATTTTGACACTTGAAAAGAAAAGAAATTAAAATAAACAACACTTTCATCAGCTGGATTTCAGTCACTGCCACTACAGAGAAAAATCAGGAAATGGGAAGATATAAATAATCACAACATGAAGGTATATTGCATCTATCAAACATTCTCTGTTTTATGGATGAGGTTAGTCTTATACTCATCTGTGTGTTTAAAGATCTCCAGTGTTAGGTCTCAATTATCTCTGGGTCTGTTTTCATCTTATAATAAAAGACATTGGTATAGTTGTTCTCCCTGAGGTAATAAACCTGTGTCTGGGCAGCAGCATTTCATACTGCAGGTGAAGAACTTGTTTAACTGAAAGAACTTCAGCTTTATATGAAAAAATAAAAGTTCTGTATATAAATCTGGGTTGTTATGAAAAATAACACTCTAGATCCTTTAATTCTATTTTTCTATGAAGTAGGATTTTTAATTGCTATGATTTGTTTATTTATTGGTATGGAAAAACTGTAAGTCATTAAATCGGAAGTGGGACAACTCAAGCACTTGTTTACTATCTGATTGAATTGGCCACATATAGACCATTGTCCTCAAATCTAGAACTCTATTTACGTTTAAGTACCTCAGAAGATCTTCTGCATTAACAGGCTTCTGCATTCTCTTTTTTCAGAGAGGGACATGGAACACACAGCACATCATCTTGTTTATGGCAATCTGTCTCTTCCATTGTTCTCAATAATTACGTGCTAGATGCTGTTGAATTTCAGCCTCACACTGGAGTTTCATGGCCAATTTGTGCATCCAGTCAGAGAAGCGGCATGATTCAGATACCTAACTAGCCACTGCAGAGTTTTGCAACATCTGACGCACTGCCAGTTACTTCCTCTCTAAACCACATAATCGTATCTTTAGCTGTATACGTAACATATAGGTTTGTAATGAGGATAAAATGCATAGAGAGAATATGTTTGAGATCTGGCATTGGGTTTGCGAAGCTTATATGGGAATTTATTGGAGTTTGGCCATCGTTGCTATATGACCCCTGCTATAGTGGATGCTACTGTTGTCCGGTTGGCTATGTCTGTAACAACATGGATGCTTCCACTGCACAACAATAAAGGTATAATGGAAAGAAAATGGTGATGAAGGCACTGATTGGGCTGTCCCGCCCAACCCACTTAGGAACCATTGTATTAACCAAAAAACCTGCTTGGCAAAAATAAGCAACTGCTTCTTCAATAGTTACACTTACAAATTTTTGTTTGAGTATCTATGACCTGACTATGACTCTTATACTACAGCAAAATAATAATGTAGTAGTAGCAGTAATAATAATATGCATGATGATGATGATGATGATGATGATGATGATGATGATGATGATGAATGTGCACACATTACCAACAGACTTGTGGATATATCTACCACCCTAAGTCACTCTACTTATCACCTTAAAGCTCTGACGTCAGCAAGTCAATGGATCTGCCTCAAAATAGGGTCGACACCTCGGTTACTTCCTTTAAAATTCAGACTAAAAGCCAACTAGACTTGCATCAGAGGCTATAGCCTGCACTGTCCTGAATTGCTTGGAGTAAACAATGGTACAGAAATATAATTCCTATTTACATAATTGGTGCAGATTTCCATGTAAGACTCAGCTTGCTGTAGCTTCCAAAGCAGGATATCACCCCTTTCATACTATGCAATTTTGATGGCACCGCAGGAGGAGTAGGGGAGGGGAACACTATAAAGGAGCCAGTATGGAGCCTACATGCTAGAAAGAGTATCAGCATTCACCACAATGTAAATCCTTGCATATTTGGAAAAACATAATATGTAGCCATGGTTAAGATCATCCTGATTTTCTCTCAGCAAAATATTTCTAACTCATGACTTAAAAACTGGGTGGTAAACTAAGATATTCCAGATCAGTACAAATCTTTTCACAACCTTGTTGACTAAACAGTCTAACTATATCTCTTAGAGTTTTCCTGATTCTGAAAAGGGTTTGGTCTTGCTTGCATACATTCATTTTTATTTTATTTGGATTGCCTTGTTGCCTTTTCGATATGTATTCATTGCACCAGAGCTTTCGCTCTTTTGCCAGACAGAGTAACCCAGAAGTCCGAGATCTAGGTAAAAGTTTAGTTGAAGATACTTTTTTGGAAGTATTCCTACATGGAGATGCTGAGCCACTTTGCCTGTGTAAAATGACAAATGATGACATGTTGGTACTGATGTATTAACGTTGCAAGCAGAAATTGTAGCAGAATTATGAAGAATGAGAATGAATATGCTGCTTCACACAGGACATTTTAAAGGGTACATCCAAGGCACTTTTAAAGTACACCAACAGCATTCCAGTAATCGATGGAACAAAATGTTATTTGCTATATCATTAGGTTCATTTGTCAGGGAGCCAGGGCTGGTTGCAGTTTCCTGTGGAGAGTATGCTTGATGACTGGCACAGGTTTGCCACTGTGTAACGTGTTCATTAAGCCCCATGACCATCCTTCTATTGTCAGAATTGGCACTAGGATCAGGCAGAAAGAGGCCTTGGGCAGCAGATGCTAGGGAGAAGAGAATTTTGAGAAATACAATAGAAGACAGAGTTACACATGCCACACAGCTTGCTTTTAACAGCCTCAGCCATTCAACCAGCTGCCACCAGGTACAGAAGGTGCTTCCCTATTATCGGTGTTGAAGTATAATCCAAGTGCCAGTCCTATCAGCTTCTCTATGTAGAAATGCGGGCCAGGGTGATGGGAAATGAGGAATATGCCATTTTTCCCATGGCATTTTGTCCTTTGCCTCAGGTAGCACAGCTGGCCCTGTCTATGTTATTCAACCAATTTCCACACAAGATTCTAGTCCCATTCTCGCATTCAAAATAGGGTAAATAAATACATGAGCAAAGGGAGCTGGTTAGTTCCACCACATCTCTCTTGTTGTCATTCACTTCAAGTGAAAAGCCATAGTCTGAAAAGGAAAGTCTGTGTCTTACATGCAGCCTATCAGTGGAATCAGAAAGCCTGAATTTAAAAGGGCTTGAGGTCATTGGGAGAGCCTCCTTGTATAGTTTAGACTCTCTTCTATGGGCTGTTGATATCCACACAGAGATAATGATCATGGATGCTTACCCCCTCTGCTTGTGTTTAATTCAATTCCCTTTTAAAGACCTGAAGAGAGCTGCTCTTCTCACTTTTGAATTCTATGTATCTTCAAGTGAAGGTGAAAGTGAATCATCATCCAGTAGTTCACAAAGAAGCAAGCTTAAGCAAATCATCCTTACCCAAAAAGCTGCAGTTTTGTGAGAGGCTTGTGTTTGGTAGAGAGATTAGATTTCTACTTGAAATAACTCAGCTCATCCACATGTAAAAGAGCATATCCCTTCAAATGAAGGAAAAGTCATGCACTTGTATCATTCAAGCTACTCAGACAAAATTTCCATGAATATTTCAAACTTCATCCCACGTAGCATTCGACCCTGCAGCCAAAACATCTACAAGTTCAAGAGATTAAGAGCTTTATTTACTTCATACCACCAAGGAAACCATTGACTGCACATGCTCAGTCTTTGGGACAAACTTGATTAGCCCTCTATTAGAAAAAGTGTCTTAGAAATCAGTCTGTGGTTAAACCCAGCTTTCAGTCAATACATTTGATTGCTATGCTTGGAAAACACAGCACAAGATCCCCAAGGCATGGGAGAAGAGAGGTCTGGGTGGGGGTGGGGGTGGGGGAGAATGCCATGTGTAGATTCCTAGGTCATATATGTATTTCTAGTCCTACCTAGAGATAGAGCCATTGAATCAATTATTGAATGGTGAGTCATCAGTTACTTGAATTCCACTGATTCAACAGATCTATTCCAGCTAGTATTAGCAACAGGATTTAATGCCTTATGAATCTTTTGTATTATATGCTTCATACATTTTTTTCATCTTTTCCTTTTAACAGAGGCACCTTCAGTCAAATTGTCTACATTTTCACTAATAGTTTTAAGGCTTCTAGTAATTTTCTGAAAAATGACTGCAAACAGCATTGTCTGACTTGCAGTTTGAACTGATAATGAGTTCAAATTGCAACTGTGCGACACCTTTACTACACTAGCAACTCTGATCCTAAAACCACATTTATTTGGGACGTGAAATCCATATGATTGCTAGGAATTTATTTCTCTGTAAGAGTGCTTTGGACAACAAACTAATCACAGATTGTTTGGAAGAAAATATACAAGTTAACAATGAACTATGTCCATTTGATTATATATGTTGAATGTTTTGCTGCCCTCAACAGGACACCTCAGTACATACAATTTTGTATCTCATTTGTTTTTGATTTTTTTTAAAAAATCCTGCTTGAGTAAATAAAAGAAGATCATATTTCAGATAATTCTAATATTTCACCCAGTGATGGATTTTTGATAACACAGACATCATGCTTATATGTGTATGTTCCTTTCACACACAGACACACACATATATACAAAGAGAGGATATGAGAAAGAGAAAGAAGAGAGAGAGAGAGAGAGAGAGAGAGAGAGAGAGAGAGAGAGAGATGATTGGTTCATGATCTATCTTATACAAATACAATACAAACTTATCTTGCGATGTAATAAAACAGAGGAATTTTTAAAACTAGGTTCACGGTATTCACCCAATTATACTAAACTTTCTCTCTCTCTCTCTCGTAATATAATATAATATAATATAATATAATATAATATAATATAATATAATAATATGCTATTTATCATTCTGAGCCTTTACTTTAATATAGGAGATGCATTAGGCAGTATGTAAGGTATTAAGAAAGAGCTAGAGGCAAAATTTACCTAGTGCACAGCCACAAATTGTGATTAGTTAATATAGTCAATGAAAGAAACTGGCAACTGGAGTACACTGTTTCAGGCTACTGATGGGGATTATTGGTCTAATTAGTTTTTTTCCCCCCCTTGGTTTAGCATCATTTGCAAGCCATCCTAAGTCTTATACTGAAAGTATAGTGGAATATAATATAGTAACATAGGCATATGTTACTACATGCAGTGTAATGCAAGGCAATAGAGCACAATAAATAAAATAAAATTTCTCATTTTTCTTAAATGCATGCAAATACAAAACTGGTGTGTCATGAAGGATGATTCAGCCTTGGTTTCACTCTGGCATGATATTTTAAAGTGCTGGAGAGTTGGGGAAGTATGAAACCCTTAGTTTGGAACCTAAAGTGATGCTTTTAGTAATTGATTCTGCTGCTCATATATACCAATGATGTATATATCAATGTTAAGTTAAAATGTCTTCCTCATTATACAACCCATTTCCACCTTTTTTTTTTTCAGGAAGAGGTGAAATTCAAGGAGCTAGAGCATTTTCTACAGACCAACACAATCCTACAAACATATTTCCCTCTTGTTACCCTGATTTCTGGGGGTCCCAAGAGGGACACCTAAATGTGCTCAAACTATGGGGAGGGAATTATCCAAGAGCACCAGTTTGCAATGCGAGAGGCAGGGTAACATAGCAAGATCTTGAACCCTATGTCTACGGGGTCAGGCCGAGTCAAGGATGAGGCAATGTTGAAACAATAATAATTGTTTTACTGAAATACAATCACACCAGTGTATGCAACACACTCACACAAGAAGCTATAGAAAAAAAGGTAGGAGCGGATACAGGGATTTTTAGAGGAGGTTTGGTATGGGAAATACTATACCTGTCCTGAAGCCCAGTTGGAAGCAGAGAAGCTGGGGAGCGTGGATCTCAGCATGTGGAGCTGAGGGGAAGGCTTGCTGGACAAAGTGACAGCAAGGCGGGATGGAAGCCAAGAGTGATCCGAGGAAGCGCTCAAAGTCAGGGGTTCTTATAGGGAAAATTGTGGCTGCAGGCTAGTCCGTACTTGGGGAAAACAATGAGTTTGGGGCTGGAGACAAAGCCTCCGAAAGGTCAGTACTTTAGATGATTGAGTTATAGCCAGATTGTCAATAGAGTAGCCAGTATGCAAACGCGGAGTGCTTGAGAGTTGTATAGTTCGCTCATCAAGCTGCCTGCACGGGGCAGGGGATCTTTTGTAAGTTGCGTGCATACATAATGTGGTACTTACCTTGAGGTCTCCTGAAGCTGCATTAGGCAATGACTGGCCTGCCTAGATCAGGATGTGAATGATTCGGCTATTGTCAGCCACGCTTGTGTGCGTGCTTGTCCGGGGGCCTCGCAAGCACGTGGAGAGGAATGGGTACAGAAGGCCAAATTACTGATATCAAATGATATCTTAATATCCCACAAGCTCGGGCTAGAAACAGCAGTAACACCCTCTTTCTTAAAGGCCCTAAGATCAGCAACATGTATTGTAGCATTACAGTGCATCTTTCTTCTAGTCTGGGATTTTGGGATTAACATGACAGTTACTCGGAGTCACATTTTTTCTGTCTCTCTCAAAGCCCCTGAGAGAGTGATGATTTGTTCTCTTACAGATGTGAAACGGGTTCTGATTGGGAAATCTGGTGAGTGGGGTACCATTTTTTCCCTTCCAATAACTCTGAAGACTGACTCATGCTGATGATGAAATGCTTCCCTAATGGAAAATTAAGGGATGGAGAAATGGAGAACTTCCATTTTTCCCCTCTTCAACAGTCCATATCAATGCAGTGCTATGATGTCATGTAGCATCATGCCTAGGAACCTGGGCACATTGAAAGGCACCCTTGTTTCAGTGGTGCATTTACTCACTAGGAAACACTCTTCTTCTGAAAATCCTTCTCCTGACTTCTAAAAATTTTCTGAGGAGCATGGGCACCTTTTCACCTTCTCCCACAGTGGAATTCAAGCCCATTGTCTCCTCTGAGAACTTTCAACTAAAGTATAAGTACAACTCTTGGTGTCTAATCATTCTTCTGATACAGAGGTTGGTTTCATTGAATTCTTAGTTGAAGGGGTGTCTACTATGTCCATTTTTATTTTCAGCTGATTCCTAAGAAAAGAAACATGCATATCAAGAGTGGGAGTCATGGAGTTCTCCACATTTCATTTGATTAAGTTTCCAACCACTACAGACTAAGGCCATTTCGGCACGGGGTGTGGGAATCACCCCGTGCCGGTACTTGCCGGATTTCTTGGCTCCATGCTTTGGTCCAGGTTGGTCCGGAGCAGTGCGTGGCCGCCACTCCGCACTGCTCCGGGGATGAAAATGGCGGCTTCCGCTTGGTCGAGGCTCTCCACCAACCACTGAAGCTCGCCAGCCTAAAGCCCGCCCCCGGCAGATCGCAGGCTTGCACTGGTGTGAGCCTGCAAATCTGCACCGGAGCACAGGAACGGAGTGGCGCGCTCCGTGCTTTTGAAAGACCTGTTTCAAGCGGTCTTTCAAAAGCACGCTGGACGACCACTTCAGGTCATTCGGGAGCAGGCTGAGGTGTGGAACTACAGTAAGTAGGTCCGACCCAGTCCGCTCCCAGGTGCAGATGTCCTCCCTGGAGGATGCTCTGCACCATTTCTTTAAGCCCATGTGGAAATGGCCTAAGTTGGCTAGGGCTATCGGGACTTACAGTACAACATCTGGCAGACTGCATGGGACCCACTCAAGTGTGTATGCAGTAAAATGAAGAAAAAAAGGTAATTTACACTCAAGGGTAAGTAGGAAAGGGTCAGGCCTCTGCTCACATAGGTTTTGTTGGGAAGGCTACAATGCAAATACTTTGGGAGCTGTATATGGAGCGTGCTCTTCACCCTTTTGCTCATGGAAACAGTGCTTGCATATGAACTGTAAACATTAGTCATACATTTAGTTGGGAGTAGATGAGTATGCGGCATGGTATACTGGTTTGAACACTGGACTATGACTCTGGAGATCAGAGGTCAAATCCTTGCTTGGCCATGGAAACCCATTCAGCTTCACATGAAAGCAAAGGCAAAACCACTCTGAATAAATCTTGTCAAAAACAAACCTGTGATAGGTTCATCTTCAGGTTGCCATAAGTTGGAAATGACTTGAAAGTATACAAGAACAAGAATAACAACAACGATTTCCATATTATGGGGGCAATGAATCCATTTTGGGAATGTCAGAACAGCAACTGACTTTTCCAAGATTCTGGACCAATATGACAAATAGAATTCAGTATCTTAGGTGGTTTCTTTAAAGTTCAGACTAAAACCCAGAACTGATTTACTGTCCTACAAATATGGAAGCCAATCTCCACTACAGGGACAGAGGTATATCTGCAATAAAAGGCCAAGGCAAATGAGGTCTTGCTATATATGAAGGGTACATTCTGTTATAGAGGATAAACATTTTACCATGGTGTGAGGCACATGCTAGGACAAAAGCAACTTTCTATGTTTAAGCACAATCAAGCTTGAACCATTCCCTTCTTGCTGAGTACATCCTGCTTATCCAAAGCATATCTAGTAAGACTTCCAGACATTTTAGACATCTCGAAAAACAAGATCAGTATTTCCAGAAAACCTAGTTTACTAAATCTAGAATAAAAATCTGTTTGAACTAATGTTATTTTTGTGTCTCACCCATTGAACAAGATGGTTCATTAAAAAACAAGAAAGGAACCTGGAGATTAGAAGTGCTTAAAACTAGCTTCAATACTGAAGAATGAGAGCAATACTACTGCTGACTCAGTCTGATTCTTAGGCATGCTGAATACCTCAGAAAGTCACTATATGCACAATCCCAATACCCTTCACTTATAATACATTAGGCAGAGGATGTGTCAGCAGACAAGTTGCTAAATTGATGCAATTCATATGACCCTCAGATCTTGACTATTCCCTCTCTGCATTAAAATCTGTCCAGGGAATCACAAGGGAACGAGGAAGAAGAAAAGTGGATGTGTTGGGCTGATAGAAACAGGAGTGATTGAAATATCATCACCTTAAAATGGAAGGCAGCAGATATTCCACTTTGAAAGAAGCACACATACCAAATATACTTCCCAATCCATCTCAAGGGAATACAAGTGACCCTTGAGCCATAGGACGGACATTGCTGCTGTAATCGGTTTAAAAATAAGCACTGGAAACATTTGCTTCTTCCTTTTTCTTTCACCTTGTCTACTTCTTTTCACTTAGCCGTCACAGGATTTGCTCGTCAGCCCCTAGAGGATATTTGAGCGAAAGCATCTGGCTTCACGGAGAGCTCTACAGGCATCTGTGTAGCTTTTCTTCACTTGCTTCTGGGTCAATTATCTAAGCTGCTTTGGTGTTGCTTGTCTCCTATTCCCTCTGCCTAATTTCTTATTCTCTGCACTAAAGATCTTCAGCAAACCCATTGTTACATCTTCAGTCAGTCTTAGCAATCGAAAAGAATATACTTTCAAAAATGATTCTAATTAGGTACTACATTTACCACTGGTGATGAGTACTATCCATCTTTAAATCCACTGATGAAAGTTGTTTCCCTCCCATTGCTCACCTTTCATTTAAAAAAGAACTCTGTAAAAATGACATAAACTGATTATCCAAGATCCATACAGTAACATTTTAAGCTCTTGTCTTTCTGTGAGAAATAGTTTTAGCTTTCTGGTTTTAAATATATGGCTTTAAAACAAGTTTAGAGAACCTTTGGCTATCAAGATGTTGTGGAACTCCATGCCATTCCCAGCCTAAGCAGTCTAGTCAGTGGATTCCAAAAGGTTCTCCATCTCCATTATAGAAGACAAATACCAACAAGAAACAGTTTGTAACTTTGGATTTGTTGTTGCTGTCTTCTTTATGGACATAAAAATAGAGAAAGAATTTGGAAAGTTACTTTTGAAAGAATAAATACCGGTGTAGAGGTTTGAGTGTTGGATTTGGGCACTAGACACTGGGAGATCAATATTCAGATCTTTGCTCAGTCATGGAAAACCACTGGGTGACCAGACTCTCTCAGCCTTCTGAACAAATCCCGCCAAGAAAATCCCATGATAGGTTTGTCTTAGAGGCAACAACAACAAAAGTTACAATGGTATCGTTAGCTAGCATTAGAGTTACATGTTTTAAAAGTACCTATAATAATTAAAACAAATACTTTTAGTTACTGTAAAAATCTGAATATTAATTTCATTTAGTCCAGTTCAATGTTGCTTTAACACCCATAGGATAGCATGAGGCAGCAATCGAGATACAGCACAAGCCAGCACTTAGATCTGGTGATATCTCTCATTCACTGTACAGTAAAGGCATATCCTTTAACTAGAAAAGTGTTGAAAGTTACAATTCCATCACAAAAAGGATGAAGCCATCCCCTCTAAAGTTACAAATCATAAGGTAATGTAGTTATACCTTTGCTTTTAGAGATAAGGCAATTACAATTTATTTGTAGCTGTTAACTTACAAGCTCTGTACATTTTGGTATCTGCAGACTGCTCTGAATGCCTAGTATGCTGTGTTAGCAATGGGGAAAGCCAACCCTCAAAATATATAAATATGTGGCCCAGTGACATAGCTAGGATATTTGATACCCACTGTGGATCACCTCTACAATGATACTATTTTCAGTAATCATCATGCTATGAAACAAATAATAATAATGGCAGGAAATACAGACAGTGAAAATTCTCTTTTATTGAGCCCACAGTAAAGACTCCAGGTTCTAGAGTCTTTTTTGGACCCACAGTAAACATCTATCTTTCCTCAATGAGGTTCTGTCTGTCTATCTCCTTTCTACATGGGAGCATCCAGTTCAGTTCCCAAGAAGCCTGAAGAAAATAAAATAGAACTGAGATTTTTCTGGAAGGCCTGTAATGATTGTCATGTGTTTGCACTGTATATTGGTATGCTTATAGAAATTGAGGGGTGGGGGGAATGAAATCTCTGCTTCTTCCAGAGACCAGGTTTCTCCATCCTAACAAGGTCCAAATGGCAACTTCTGTCTATTCAACAAACAGCTGTGTGGCTGGAATGGTGCATGTCAATCTAATGTTGCCACTAGGTTGCATTCACAGTATCCATCGTGATCCTCATGCTCATGCTCATCATCTAAAAGGTCTAGATAAACCCCCTCCTCCTCCTCCTCCTCCTTCCCTGAACTAGTTGCAAATTATATCAGGATGAGAGAGATGTCCTGTTCATCTAAGATGCCTTAGATGAAGAAAAGTCCAGTAGTGGAAAAGACACCCAAAAATGAAAAGTGTCTATTTACTTCTTTGTGGGATTATGAATTTACAGGATTATAACTGACTGCACTGATGATTACATTTTAAGAATTATCACTGAGAAAGACTATAGGAGGGTTTTCAAGAGCGAAAAAAATGATGCAGAATGAAATTATGCTCTGACTTCAGTCGGTCTCATTAAATAAACTCCTTCGTGCAAATATCTCCTCCTGTTACTTTTCCCTGGAAAAAAAGAAATAAACAAAGCACACTGAACACCATAGGAAGGAGCACAACACAAATTTAAAATGTATAAAGGCACAGCAAGTGATTCAGCCTGGTAGATAAACTGTATGTTTTCTGTGAAGATATCATAAATGTTGGAGAGTACGGTTTGTTCGGAATCGGCTTTTATACAGCTATAATAAAGAATAAGGATGCTTTCATCTCCAAACTTGGTCATGAAGGAAAGAATGAGTACCACACCTTGGGGTGGGGGAGGGGGATGTTTGCAGTAAATTCCATCAGTTCCTCCTTTCCCCTTCCAATGTACAGAAACGGTTGCACTACAAATGGAATTACACCTCTGTGAAGCAAGAAGTGGGGCAAACCTGAACAGATGCAAACGAGTCACAGTTCATAGAATGCTGTGGTGGTAGTGGTGGGGCACTGTGGATAAAAGGCTAATATCTAGAGGTTTGTTTGTACAAGAATTAGGGCAGTCAGAAATTGAGTGGGGGCAAATTATGAGGAACAGAATAGACATGATCTGAACTGGGATTTTTGGGAGAAGCATTGGTTAGTTTAAAATCAAAACTTCACCTGTTTGAAAGCAAGACTTTCAAGATCTCCAGTCCACCCCAAAAGGTTATGCTAGAAATCTCATTTTTTCGTTCCCAAAGGTGCTACAGGATTCCTTTGTATCTTTATTTTATGCTGAAACACACTAACATAGCCATGTTTTTGAATACCACTGAAATAAATCTGTTCGTATTAATGACACCACAGGACTCTGCTTCCCCCCTTGATACTGAAAGAAACTAGCATGGGTAGTTCTTTAAAAATTAAAACAAAATGATGCTACTCACCATGCTGGCTGGCAAAATCTTGGAACTTTAGATTAATGATTAGGGCTCTTTTTCCCCGTCATAGTAAACGACAAGTAGAAAACTCTCACCTCCTCAGTATTTTAATTGTATAGCGTTTTCAAGAGCTGAACCAACACTAGTATTGACCTCAGTCTGACTGACTGAGGTAGATTCAGCCATGTGACTAATCGAAAAATTATGCTCTCAGTTTGCATTGTTCTCCTGTGCCTTCTATTATGTAATTGTATAGTGAAATCAAATTGCCTGCATATAACCATGACGTGATCTTAATTGTTATATGGCCTCGACTGGTAGTTATTAACTATGTCACAAATTCCTGGAAGATTAAGATACACCAGAGGAAGAAAACAGTAATGAAGAAGCCCTCCTCCCGAAAAAAAGTAACACTGTGACAAACCCTTTCTCCAGGTTGGCCTTGCGGTTCCAACTGTAGGTTTCCTGTCAATTACGTGGTCCATTTATCCTCTGCTTCCCTCCATTGATCTGGTACTCAGGATTCAAGGTGACCACTTAGGAGAGTAAAAAATGTTGTGTATGGCTATGTATACCTATGCCTATATACCTATGTAGAAACATATAGTAAATGTAACAAGGTAAGTGATTACCGGGACGGGGTGAGAGTATGGAATGTTAGTAGTGACTGGTGATTGGATGAAGGTTTGATGGGATTTTTAAAAGGCTGGTGGGTCAGTTAGAGTTCAACTGAATCAGAGATATTAGGAAAATTAGGGTTAGAGAAAAAGATTAGTTAAACTCAGTAGGATATCGTTAGTTTCGGTGATGTTACACATGTGCCTCAGAGAATACTACATAAGAGATACTGGAGTACAGACACATTGTGTCCATGGTGGCAGCAGTTGTTCAAGAATGGACGTGTCCAAGGGGGAAATTAGGCAAATAAAGTGTCTCACAGAAACTACCTTTAATGCCATAGTGGTGGGACAGCAGGAGGTCCTCACATTGTTGGCAGAGGTGTCACTTTTGATAGCAGTGGTGGGATTAGCAGGAACCACTAAGCTAGATAAGTAGCTGTGCTTATTAACGCATTCAATGTGCCAAAGTGCAAACAGTTTTCCTCTCAATTCTTAAATGTAAACAGTTAGACATAGTTGTAGAAAATAATAACAGTGAAGATTTATTATGTAACAAAGAAGTTGAACATGAACTCATCCACGTTTCCCAACCTGTAAAATTCTATTCAGATCTTCTCAGATCTTTTCTCTTCTTAACTAGTCTTCAACCTATTTCTGTCTGCCTTAATTTGCTTTTATACATATAAATCTCTAGATTGCATCTTTCCCCTAATAGCTACCCCAACTGTGCAGCATTTAATGAGCTGTGATTTACTGGCTCAGCCTGGTCTTGGCCAACTTCTAACTTCACAAACATGAAACAGGATTTTTGTTTAAATGAATATTTTGAGAAATTTTTTTTTTAGAAGGTGGGGCAATTGCTACCCCACTGAAATGGCACTTTTCAGCCAGTAAATTTAATATGAGGAGAACAAAGTGTAATGTCTACTGAGGCACCACAACAACATTTTAATATTCTCTGGATAGAAAACATTCAAACAGGTGGAGATTGGTTGAAACAGGTCTGGAATATAATATAATTTCTGAATGGTTTAATCTTATGTGAAATGATAAAGTCAGGTGTAAGAAGCAGTCCATAATGAACGATGGAGCTGTGTAGGCTATTCATAATGCAGAAGAAAATAGAGTTATTTACTTATCTCATTCCACTCTATTTTTTTTCCAATGAGCATGAGGTATGTGGCTTTCTGCCTCTCTACTTTATCATCACAAAATCCCAACAATGTAGGCCAGAACCAGAAAGAGTGACTAGTTATCAGTCACCTAGTGAGTTTTTGTGGAGGACTAGAACTTGAATCTTCCATATTATAGTCCAAAATGCTAACCACTAGCCCCCCCCCAGCTAATCTAATATACTTTTATAATATATAAAAGTCAAAGTTTGTGAGTTGTGAGTCTGTCTGTCTCAGATAAAGACCTGATTGGCTGTGTCAGGTGAAGACCTCATATGGTTGCCTGCCTAAGAAGATTCTGTGTAATCCTGGAGTTTGCATTTTAGGGAGGGGCCTTTAGAATTCTTCATCAGAGAGCTCTTGGACCTGGCCGGTTGCTATGGAGAGGAGGCCTAGCAGCAAGGAGGAGGAAGGGAAAATATTCTCTCAGGAACCCAACCTCTGTAAATAATTCTGATTGGATTGGGGAATATGGGGAAAATTACAGGTACTGAACAAGACAGTTTCAGGAATTAGAGACACAGGATCTCAAATCTTTCTAACAAGTATTACTTTTGAGAAAATAAAATCTTGGGCAACGTTGGGTATATACGCTAGTGATCAATAAAATTAAGACAGTCTCTGACTACAGACTAACACTCTGAAATGTATGTCACAATAAGAAAAAAAATAAGATGAAGGAGAAAAAAAATTCTTTCTTCAGAATGGAAGGAATGGCTCTGCTTCCCAAATTAGTCCTCTCAGTTCTTGTCTGCTGGTGACAGTTGAGAAAGGACTCTTCAGGGAGATCCTCTTTCAGCAGGTGAAATGATCTGGCTTACCATCTCATTTCCATCTGTGCAACCTCTCAGAATCACTGTACCTGCCAGTCTTCAAGGATAGAACTATAACTTAGAAATAACTCCTTTAAAAAAAAAAATCCTATTGCTAGACTCAAGGGGATTAGATCCAGAGAATTAATGGAATTAACATGCATAATGACTTACAATTTGTATGGCACCTTGGATCCCATGTTGGGAGAAAGGTAGGATAAAAATGAAATAAATGCAAACAAAATTTATCAATTAAGTCAATGAGTCTACCCCAGTTAGGACTACCAACAGGATCAAAGCCCTGATGTTAAAAAGGTTTGCTTTAAATGAGTTAATAAATATGGAGGAACAACTTCACAACTTGCTTTTATCTTAGGGTCTATTTTTTTATTTTTTTGCCATAACAAAGAAATAGTAATGACTTACTATTTCATTATGCTTGCACTCTTATCTTTGATCAAGATTTGAGAATAAGAGCCCTACATAGAGTCTGTTAATGTTTTGCACTGAAATGAGCACTAGTCTGCAGCCTCCAAGGTTTTTAATTGAACAGAAGCTCAGATGTGAGAACTGGCAAAGTTTTGTGTGAACATAAAATCTTACTTGCAGATTCCTAGTAATCTCAGTGATTGATACCTCAATGAAACAAATTAAATATTTTTACTACTAACATTAACAGTAATTATTTTTTTGGAGGGGGGTGGGAATTTGCTAATGATTAGCAAAATGAATTAAATTAAAACAATGGAGGAATTGTTTGTGGAGTTGTTGCCACTTCTCAACTCTCCAGAATGACCATAATTCTGGAGCATTCTGGAAAAGAAAATATCTGGCAGTGGTTATCATGTTGCCAGGTAATATCCCATAACAATGCTATGTCTCTGACATTATGCCAAAACAACAACCAGTACTTAATATTTCCCTAATTTGTAAGGTTGGAACCACATGTGATAGCCAAAATTAAAGGAAGGGAACTCACCATGGCCCTGCCTCCAAGAGAATGGCCATTCCATTAATACTTCAGAGGTGCTTGTTTCCCCTTCCCAAAATCATCTCCAGTCCTAATTACCAACATTTCTCTACGAACTTGAGTCAAACGTTGAAAAGATTAGTCAGGTCATGTTAAAACCTGCAAACTACAAGGGGCTGGTGTTGTATAGCCTTGTTCTCTTCTGTGCCTGAAGAAGTCTCTAAGGCCAGAACATGCACATCTTCAGATAGCCGAGTAGACTAGTCCCTATGGGCAGGCTGAGAGTTTCCATTGTTCTTATGTAGCGCAAAAGTAGCGTGAGGACCAAGACAGGGTAGAATTTATTAACTGATCTATCCACAGATAGATATATAGATACAGTCTGGTCAGTGAAGTGTTGGCCTTCCTGTGCTTTAAGGTTTTCTTCAATAAAACTGTCAATTAAGAATACTGTTTTCATAGAATATTTAAGGTCTTGAGATGGTACAGGCTTTTGCTTGGTGTTCACCCATCTTGTTTCCTGATCACTGTTCCCTGAGAAGTCTCAGAACTCTTTAGTGAGAATAGAGAAAAGTATTTAGAAATGACAGACAAATTACTTCTCTGGGCCAAAAGCTGAGAGGGTCATATCATACTGGGAAAATGACGCTTATGTAGGAAAGAAGTATTTCTGTGGTTTGATTAAGGGAAGTCCCTCACAGCAACATTAAAATGGAACCGCTTGACAAAAATATTAATCCCACAAGGCTTCTAACAATGTAATACTAAAAATAAGTGACATAATAAAGACATTAAAACGCAGTCACGCCACTGAAATATATATTGCCAGTATAATTCTTTATTGTTGAAAGTTTCTGTTACAAGGGGCCTGCAATAAGTCTTCTTATCTGAATTTGCTGCCAGTGAATCTCCCCAGTGGAAGTAAGTGAAAATTTAATACCCAGGCTGTTATGGTTTGCATACTCTACGGTTGTTTTCTTTTTGCTTCTTGTATTCTTGTTTATTTTGTTATATTTAAAACATCACTCAGAACATTACTTAATATTGATGACTTAATTTAAACTGAGTAGTTTCATTCCTTATTTGCTTAAGAGTGCCTTTCCTGTATGTTCCCTTCTTTGGAGCGAAACATACTTTTTCTTTTACTGATGGTACATTTATGCCAAGTTTGTATTTTTGTTATTTGCCCCCACCTCAGGACAGTTTATCTTGGTAAATGTTTAAATTCCTAGCTGCAAATCTTGTAACTATAGATAAAACTGGGATTTTTTTCCTCATATAATGTTTGTGCCTGAGCCCATCTACTTATGAACATAATTTCATTAAGTCATTCAACCACTTTTTTTTCCTTGTTAGATTGTTTGCATCTGCAATTCAATCCCTGCAGAATTTGTGTTTCCACTCACATTTAAATCTGTATTTTTCTTCTTGTTGAACCTTCTTGTGTTACTTTTCACTATTACTATTGTTTAGATAACTTGTTGTAATCTTCTGTCAGTGCCATACTGTCTTCTTCCATTTTTCCCTACCTGTATTTTCCCCCCTGCTTTTTACAGGCTTGCTTCACCTCCTTCACCTCTCTTTGTTGTTGTTGCCATTATTATTCTTATTCTTAAAATCTGATTGCCCACAGCCATCAATAGAATTGTTATTGCCCTTACTCTCCACTGCCCAGTAAATAGGGATGTTGTAGGGGCTGCAGAGCATAAAATGGGATTAGTAGGAGATGTGTTATATAGTTCTACCTGTGCAGGACTTAATGATACATTCTCTGATGCAGGATCTCAATATGAGTCTTGATTGGTGTTTTTTATTTTTTATTTTTTTGCATAATTGTAAGAACTCTGTAGGAAAAATCTAGTTTTTTTTTTTTAAGGCTAGCTGAAGACAGTTTTAGAGACCTTTTTTCAAATACTACACAGTAAACAATGGAATTATTAGAACACAACTACTAGTATTTAAAATTCCTAGGAATCTGTTGGTTTTCATGACTTGTCTGATGCAATATTATGCATTGTATTAGATATTCAGGTGAAAAAAAATAATCAAACTCTATTTCGTGAGGGACGGTTAAGGTTCTTTGTTGGTCTATGGGTAAAGGCCTGAACTGTATCAGCCAGAACAGGACATATCTAAGAGTGGTTTATGGCAAAAACATTTGGATATTCTGGACATTCTTGAGAATAATATTTTAGATAATAATTAATAGTAATAATTTAGAACTGAAACATTATAAATGTTATGTTTTAATTATCCCCCTTAATGCCCAGAAACCAACAGAAACAAAACAAATTGGACAGTATCACTAACTCTTGAGTTGCCAGTACTAATACCCACTAAATTCACTGGCTGCACAAGACTAGGGCCATTTCCACACTAGCCTGTTATAGCGTTATGATTCTGCTTTCAACATCCTATGGAATCCTGGGGTTTGAGGCCCCTCTCTAAACTACAAACCCCAGGATTCCATAGGGTGTTGAAAGTGGAATAACAGCACTATAACAGGCTGGTGAAGCAACAAGCCACAATTCGATCTTCTCACACCCATTCTTGGCAAAACATGTAGAACCTAGAAAATGTCATTGAACTTCAACTTTTCAGGGATTCCTTCTCACTTAAACAGGAATTGTGCCACAAGTCTCAAATTTTATAACAATTACTTTTTACTACCTATTCCAACCAGAAGATAGTCTAGGATACCAACTTTCCAAGTAGCCATGGTTGCCAAATTCATCAGAAAAACAAACAAATAAATAAACACCAGAATGATGCAGCAGGGCTGAACAATCCCACATAATTAGAATTCAAATTAACAAGACTCATAATTATAATAATCTAGGCAGTATGCAAATTAGATTACCATATTTGAGGAACTAGAATATTGCAGCCCCACCCATATTTGCCTTCTCAGGGAGTAAGATTTGCTGGAGAGGTCCTCTTATGTGTACTACCTGTGACAACAATATATTACAGAAGCTCACTGAAGAAGACCTTCTCCGGAGCCCAGCTGTACTTTACCCTTCTGATGAGTGGCCTGATTGATACCAATACTGATATCATTCCATTGTCAAGTAAATATATGGATTTAAAGTCTTTGACACATAACAACATTTTTTTTTGAGCCAGTGTGTCATACTGGTTTGAGCACTGGACTATACCTCTGGAGACCAGGATTCTAATCCCCATTCAGCCATGGAAACCCACTGGATAACCTTCAACAAGTCATGCTCTCTCTCATTCTCAGACAAAGGCAAATGTAAACCCTCTCTGAACAAATCTTGCCAAGAAAACCCCATGATAGGTTCACTGTCGGGTAATCATAAAGGTGGAAACAACTTGAAGGCACACAACAGATTTTATTCAAATCTTTATATACACTATGCTTTAAATTGTTCATTCAATTAAAACCAATTCCAAAACCAATTTATCCAATTAGTGAGGCAGGCAATCTGCTTCAGCTTTTATTTCAGAGCTATCCAAGATGCTGAACTCTATTTCCCAGATAGGTTCAGCACTTTGGATATCTCTTTTAAAGTCTGGGAATGAATCTGCTCAAGGTTTTAATCTATGGTACTGAACCCTATTGTCCCAAAAGGTTCAGCATCTTGAATAACTCTGTTAAATTTTGGACTAAAAGCCAGAGCAGAATCAGCACCCCACCAATATGGAATTGGCCAGTTTTTGCTATAGTGATCTACCAACAAAGGAAGAGACTAGGAGTCTTCTAGAGCTATCAGTGGGACCTGGATGAGCATTACTATGCAAATATAGGTGCACCTTGAGATGTATGCCTATATCAGAAGCCTCCTTCCATCCATCATTCTTTTTCACTAAATGGTTGTCAGCAAGTTCTAAAGAATGCTGGCACTTTGTCGCTAAAAGCCTGTTTTATGGTTGTGTTTGTTGTTGTTGTTGTTGTTGTTTTTGAGAATAAGAAGAAGATTTTAAAAGCAGTAGAATCAAGGTCAATCACTAACATCTTCTTTTAAAATATAAAGTGGCATAAAGGTGATTGTTCTCACAGAAGGTATGCTTAGAAATACTAACATGGCCTTGCAGAACAAATGGATTTCTGTCTTCTGAGCAGTCAAAGCTGTATTTTGACTTTAGAGAAGAAACAAAAAAATAGTTTCCATTCTTCAAGCAAAACAACACAACCTCCAACATGATTTTCTTTCTGAGAGAAAAAAAGTTTGCATTCATAATCATTTTCCCTTTATCAACAGAAAATCATACTGCTTCATTTCTTTATAGATGTCCATAAAAAGAATCCATTGGAAAAACGGTGCAGAATGGTACATTAACCTTTACAAAGGTTTTAGAAATGGCATTTGTTAAAATTTGGGTGATAATTCACTTACTATCACTTTGCAAGGCTTCTCTGGCTCACATCTTCTGATGAGGAGATTCAAATCTGTTTTTTTCTGTCAAGATTTTATCCCCATTTGTTGTTTCTTTCTTCAAACAAATCACAAAGAACAGTATGTTTTTCCCCCTCATGATTCCCTTCTTCTTTTTTGACATTTTCTTCCTAAAATTGATAAGTAAGTACAGTTTCTGCAGAGACAAATGGCATACAAGCAATGTGGAATGTCAAGAAAATGTTTTGACTGAGGGGGAAAAAAAATTGGTCCAAGTGAGACTGCAGAGGCCCCATCTCTGAATGTCTCTTTCCCATCATGCTTTCAAAACTGAGCAGGTCAGGGGGATGTAAGCCCTTCCAATGGTGTGTAAGAATTAAGGAGCCTGTCAGGATTTAGTGATGGCTAACAGCTAGTCATTAGGATGTTCCATGTACACTCTAGTCTAAGCCTAATGGCAGTTGCAGTCCAGGAGAAAGTCACTACCACACTGACATGAAGTCTCCAGCTGCCACTGCCTAACAGTTTCCTCTAGTTAACAAGTCACAGAGCTTTATGTGAGGCAGAAACATGTGATTGGCTGTCTTGTATCAGCTGATTCCTAGGACAAATATTATTTGTACTTCTTCAATATTCTGCAAATTCTGCAGTATTTCAGCAAAAATTGCTTGCAATTGTATTTTAGGCTAGCAACACCAAAGGTATGAGGAATTCACACTTGATCTACAAAGCTTTTAGTTGCAACTCCATGACTCTTGACAACCACACCAGCATACATAATATGTAGAAACACTGGGATGTGGTAACATACAGTCTCTGCTGCTCAGATGAAATAACTTTTTCATCAGTGTACTCACACTTCAGACGTGTACATTGTCTGAAAAAATATTTTTCACACTGACCAATCCTCTGTCTTAAGCTACTGTGGATTCTGTTGATGTCTATGACTTTTAAAATAGAAATGAGTACATAACAAACCATATAATACACTTAAATAGAAAGTATGCCTCCATGTGTTATGTTTTCTGCCAATTATTCAAACCTCTATATCCAAGAAGAAAAGCTCTGCCTTCCTGAGAAAAATGTTTCCCAGCTCTAGTGTGTGATGGAAGATGACTATTATTCAGTTACAGGAGAGAGAATGAAAAACTTCAGTTCTGATTTCTGATAGTTATTTTTTCCCTTCCCATAGGACCTTTCTAGATCAACTTGCAGCCTTGACAGAGAACAGTAGATATGAAAATAATGATTAAATGGTGTAGTAATAGGTTCACATAGCGTATCTTTTAGATATTTTTAATACTTCATTATCTTTTGGACGGGAAACATTGGGACCATACCACCTCAAAGTCCAGGGAAAACATAGCATTCTGTTAAATTGGGGGTGATGAGGAGAGATAAATCTGAAGGGAGAATGGAATGGAGCATTTTGAAAAAAGGGCATCGCTGGTTGAAAGTGGAGCATACTACCTAATACTATTTGTTACAGATTCCACAGCCATTGTAAGGTGTAAAGCTGCTTGAGTTGATGCGATCTGAAGAACTACCTTCTTCCCTGACCATCTTCAGGATAACATCAGAAAAGACCTCTCAGTCCTGATATGCTCACTGGTATGTCTGGTAAAGACTCAAAAGAGGGTCTCCCCAGTTGCTGCCGTCACATTGTGGCATTCCCTGATGCTGTGGTTTGCCAGGAGACAAAGATTTTTTATTCATGTGGGCTTTTGGCAACTCATTGGCCCTGTAAAAGAGACTTTCAATAGGAGGGTTGGTACTTTTTTTAAACTCCACCCTCCATGTGCTTGTACATGTTTTTTAATTGGATTAATTTAGTAAAGCATCCATCCCTTCATGTTTTAATATAATGATTTACTATATTTTAATTATATTTGCTTCTTTTTAATCATATTTTGGGCCACCTTGAGTCTTAATCCTAGTAGAAAGGCAAGAGACCAATAAATGGATTAACAACAACATCAGCCATTCTATTTCTAGTTAGTTAGGATAACGCTTCATGGATATGAATATATACATTGTAGCTCAGAAAAATTTTATTTATAATAAATTTGTCATTTTTTATGATTCTACAAGGGGCTGTTGTTTTTTGACACAGCAGAACCACACAGAAAAGTTTGCCCACTCAAAAATAATGAGCCCAGACACAAGAGCTGGGTCAGTAAGGTCACCTTATTTTAACTGTTTAGCAAGGCCTTCTGAACTGCAACCTTGGGAAGCAAGGTATTGTGAGTCAAGCTGAGGCTGGTGTCCTAGCAAAAACCCACTCCTCAGATATTATTGGGAAATGCACCAGAGGCCCCTGGAGCATACCAATTGCTTAGGTTGCTACCCAGTCAGCCTCTCTGATTGGAAGGCCCTCCCTGGAATACCCTCCACCCATCAAAATTACATGACGTAAAGAATGAATATGCCCAGGGGTAACCTCCTTCACCTACCTCCCCATGGTTATGGTTACCCCATAACCTAAGGGGTAAATCAGGAGACTTTCCCCATTTACCAAATGGTTCCAGCTACTGCTTACTAGACTCCTTATGCTTTCTCCTGCCACTACCTTCCATTGACCAGGGGCAAACATCTGCTTATCACCTTTACCCACCAGGTCGATCAGAATGAACTGCACACCCCATTGTAGTTCAGCTAAGAAAATCTCATTGCCATTCACAGATAAATGAAACCGATCTGTTCAGTAGAGATGTTGCTTCTCATAAATAGTCTCTAGCTGAGCTAAAAACTGGTTAAAACCTTTCCACAGAGCTTTCCTAACTTCCCTGTTAACCTTATACCTTGCTCTGTCAAGGCAAGATGGCTGACCATATGATTGTAATCCTCAGCCACTTATCCTTAATGAACTCTGAGCTGGCTGGTGCTTAAATTGAGGCCTAGGTAGCCCTTGCTGGCCCTATCAGGGCTGGTATTACGGTAATCCTATCTCCTCTTCTGCTAGGCTACAAGCCTATCTAGACCCCTGAGGCATCTCCAGAGGCCTAATCCATCTACTCTGTGCCTAAAGGGACGGTCCTGGCCTTGCAGGGGTCTACTTATTTATTCTGGGCCTGTTGGGGTTACATTACTCTTGCCATTTCCCCAGGCTAGTCATGGGCCTCTCCAAATACATAGTAATCATGGGGCCTACACAGCCTCCCAATCTCCAAATAATTCCCCTATCCCCAGACTGGGCAGCAGGCTACTGAAAGTCTGCAGGCTCTGGTTCGGGTCTGTAAATGTCTGGGTTAATTATTTTCTCCTCCAGTGAAGAAACTCACCCCAATGCATCTCCAAAAGAGGTCACATACTATTCCTGGTGTTATATTTAGCCACCTCCTTCTCTGCAGCTTCCTGGTGCCTTCACTCCCATAAAAACCCAAAGTAGCTGCAAGCTGCAACCACTAAACCATTTAAACTCAGGGGCAGTGGCCAATGAATGCCCAGATTCTCTCCTTCCACAAACAATCTTAACTTCTCCAATTGAATTGATCAAAGATGGAGGTTTTAGGCTGGCTAGAACTTGAAAGCCCTCTGGCTCATCCCTCTCCCTCAGTGCCACAGCGTCATTGGTGATACCTTCTTGTCTAGCGTCCATTCATATGGGCAAGTGTGCACATTCCACAGGGCTGGGGCTAGAATTTCCCATTAACCAAAATACAGTGCATTTTTGTGGGAAGTTTACAAGCGAAGTCCTTTTTCTTCCAGCAAACATTCTACTGAAAGCAACCTCTAACTAAAGAAAAATCGACTGTGATTATAGTTCTATTCCTTCCTCTATAATTTTAGAACTCATTTTCATCTGCAATAACTTGATCCCAGAAGCTCATCAGACCTCATCACTACTTGAAGAGGAAATAGATGCAAAGACACAGAATTTTGAATACAAGCTATTGAAGACTTTACCAAATTATAACACCTCCAAAAAAACAAAAAACAAAATCATATTTGTGTTTTTCACTCTGAACACTGTAAAGTTGATTTCTGGTGCCCATCTGCATACATTTTCATTTTGAAATGAGTAAGTTGATATTAGATGAGTTCCATGACTAATCATCATTTACCATCTTTTTATGTTTTTCTTCCCCCTCCTTGCCAGAAAGCATTGATTCATTTTTTATCATTATTAACACTTTATTCAGTTTTGAAAGTTCCCTAGGATTATTTTGGTATGATCCAGCATGGTGGAGTTGATTGAGTTCTGAGCTAGGACTCAAATCCCAGCACACCCAAGAAGATTCACTGGGTAACCTAGCTCTCCCAACCTAAGAGGAAGGCAATGGAAAACCTTCTTTAAATAAATTTTGTAATTTGGAGTAAACTTGAAGACACATTGCAGCAACTATTTCTGGTAGGCAGCTAGGATAGCTAATTCCCCAGTCTCTGCTCTGAGTGCAGTATGTACCAGCCTGCATGGGGAAATCTCCAACCCTTTTAGAAGCTGGGTCTAAAGTGAAGCACACAGGGAAAATAGGGCCTTCAATCATCAATGTCCACCCATCCCATCAAAATCATAAATCAGATGTATTTTGCCTTATTCGTGGAAACAGATATGAAATGACTTCTAGTCATGAAATGACTTCTAGTCATTTTAGGAGAAATTATGAACTCTATGGGAGGGGAAGGGTGGAAAATGTTTCCCATTCCCTCTGCAGTTATCTACACCTGGTCTAAGCCTTCCTTCATTACAGAGGTCTGCTGTAGTTGGGTTGATCTCTGTTCCATCACACAATGTAAGATCCTATCTTTATAATCAAAAGGGAAATTTGGGACCTTCCCCCTATGAGGTTTTCCATCCAGTCTGGATGTCCCTTCTTTTACATTAAGAAAGACTATGTTACCCTGATTTCTGGGGTCCTTTGGGTGCACCTTAATGTGCTCCACGTGATGGGGAATGGAAACTAGCCAGAGCATGAGCAATAGCAATGCGAGAGGCAGGGTAACTTAGTGGAGTCTTTTCACCCAGTTTTTATGGGGTCAGGCTAAACCAAAAATCAAATGAAGATGTCCAATAAAATGATTTTATTGAATGAAAGTCTCACGCACCGACGCAGTCACTCACATACTCACTCAAGACCTATTGAGAAGCAAAAGAGAGGAAACTGGATAGGGGGAATATTGTAGGGATTGTAGCTGGGGTAATACTGCACCTTTTCCTGAAGTCCTTGGTGTGGGAAAAACAGTGAAGAAGTGGAGCTAAGCACGGAGAGGGCTGAGGGGATTACTCAACGGATGGAGAAATGGTCTGCTGGGATGACCGGGAGTGATCCAAAGAAACTCTCAAAAACTGGGACTATTTGTAGGGGAAAAGGTACCTGGAGGGCTAATCCTTTCCTGGGGAGAACAATGGGTGTTGCAATGGAAAAGAAGCTCCACGATGGCAACTCCTTTTGCATGATGAGATCACAAGGTGTTGCCAAAGTTTCAGGATTTTCAGTTGCATTGGGTTGTGGTGTGAATTTATGTAGATAGTCCTTACCTGATAGGATTTTATTGCTATCAGTGCTCAGCTTGGGGAAAAGATGCTAATCCGCTCAAGCTGGCTCCTCAGTGGTTGAGGACCCTTTGTTTACTGTGGGTTTGCACAGCTTGAGGTCTCCTGGGGCTACGTGACTGGGGATTTTACTGGCCTGATCTGGTTTTCGATCATTCAGCCATTGCTGCCTACGTGCCCATCCAGGTTGCCTCTCAGGCACATTGAATCATATTTAAATATCAAAATTGTAGACCCCAGGACAGGGTTTTCCAGGGGGGTGACAACTGTCAGGGATTCCAGGCAGGGAACCCTGGGAAAATGATCAACCCACTGCAAAGATGTTGCATCATGCCCCAGCTGTGGGTAATTGCAAGGTTGCATCAGAAACTGGGGTCGTGTACAGATGGTAGAGGGAGGTGTGCAAACCTCTACCTGATTGGTTGTAGATATGTATATAACTAAGCAACGCCAGTATGTATTTGTCTGTTGACCAAACCTGGTGCCTGGTGCAAGCTTTTGTCTGTTTGTCCTATGTTTTGTATATAATGGAACTTTGCTGTAAGATAAAGTGCCTCCTGTTTTGGAAGAAACTCCTCTGTGTGTGAGTATCCTTACTGGGGAACAAGGCTGCTGCTGTTGGCTCGCTAAACTCTGGTTTTTCCGCTGCATTTCTGTGGGGCTGAAACTCCTATCATCCTCAACAGTGGTTATGGGCCCAGGCCCAGAGTGCACAGCATCCACAGTGTGCCTGTAGTTGTTTTTCCCCTGGATACTGGGACTGTTTTTGACTGTTTGCCTGGCTCTCCGGTGCTTCGGGAGTCTGTGTTTTGGGAGAGAGACAGTTAATCTTCAGTCCGGAGCTCATCAAGGTCACCGCGGCCAGCTGCTTTGTTTGTTGAATTTTCCTTACAAAGGCAGCAGCATGGCTGAAGGAGGCTATCTGGGTCTTGAAAAGGTGACCGACGCTAATTATTAAAGCTGGCAAATTTATGTGAGAGCCGCTTTGACGAAGGAAAACTTGTGGCACATTTTGGAAAATGAGGGACAGCCCCCAGAAGGAGCAACTGCTGCTCAAATAGCAGCGTTCAGTGTTGCTGACGAAAAAGCCAAAGCAGTTATTTTGCTTACTTTAAGTCCTTCCCAGTTGATTCACGCTGCTGCTGCAGACACAGCATATCAGCACTGGGAGGCTCTGAAGCGTGTGCATCAATCTTCCTCGTGTTTGTCCAAAATGCTATGGACGAAAAGACTGTATAACACAAAGTTATGTCCCGGAAGCTGTGTAAGAGAGCACCTCCTGCTGATGAAACAGTTATTTCAAGAGACAGCCAACAGACGGGTAAATATACCAGAAATGCAGAAAAGTTTTATTCTGCTGGGAAGCCACACTAAGGAGTGGGATTTTTTGATGTACAGCCTGCAAGGTGTGCGTGAGGAAGAGCTGACTGTAGACTTGGTAGCCGGGAGGATTTTGGAGGAAGTCCAACATAAGCAGTTCGATTCCAGACTGCAGTCGGAGGGGAGAAAAGCCAGTCGCCAGGAGGGAGAGGCAGCTCCGGAGGTGGCATCTGACCGGGAAGAAGGAGTGTGCAGCTATGACAGACGCTGCTACAGATGTAAGAGAGTCGACCATCTCCAGAAGGACTGCAGAATGCCAGCGCCGAGCAGAGGGAAAAAGACAGCCCAGAAGCGGAGGGGCGTGTCGTCACAGGCTGAAGGCCATGTGTTTGTGGCAAAACAACAGTCTGAGAGTTGCTAGACAGTGGAGCAACTCACCACATGGTGAACAATTTAAAGCTGTTGAATGATGTTACAAATGCAAATATAACAGCAATTTCCCTTGCAGATGGGGCACCAAGCAAGGTGCAGAAGATGGGTACTGCACATGCGCCATGTTTTGGAAAATCATTTAATAATGTATTGTTCATGACAAATTTGCAGAACTGTACTTTGAGTGTCTCCCAACTGGCCAGTGAGGGTTACAAAGTGGTGTTTGAAGGGGAGAAATGTACAATAACTGAAAATGGTGTGTTTTGTGCAAAAGGGGTGAAAAAGCAGGGGTTGTACCACATGTTGCCCAAAGGAAAAGTGGCAAACGTTAACCCCTTGTGTAACAAACCTCTACATGAAAAGTGTGTACATTATCTCTACAGAGTGATGGGACATGCCAGCTACAAAGGTTTGCAAGAGTTGGCAAAGGTATGCCCTGGGTTACAGGTCAGAAATTGCCCTAAGTTTCTAGAGTGCTCTGTGTGCAAAAAGGTTAAGGTAAAGGCTTACCTCATTGCCAAGCAAAGCAAGTGTGTCACCCAATGGCCTTTTGAGGTTGTACATGCAGATTTGGCTGGGCCATTCAAGCCAACTGAAGGGCAAAATAGGTTTTTCCTGGTAATTGTAGACAGACACACCAGGTACTCCTATGTCTATCTACTGAAAGAGAAGAGCCAAGCAGCAGATAAGTTCCAAAAGTGGGTGAATGCTGTTGAGAGGGAATTTCCTTACAAAGTAGCCAGTCTTGTGTCAGACAGAGGGGGAGAATTCCTGTCCAATAGCCTGCAAGCCTGGATGTGTAAGAAAGGCATAAGGCATAAAACCACCAACCCCACATCTCCCGGGGAGGATGGTCTTGCAGAAAGAAGAATTGGGCTGTTAAAACAAATGAAGGACTGTATGATGGAGGATGCCCAAGCCCCAGCAGGACTTTGGGGAGAAGCAATAGTGACAGCAAACTACCACTTAAACAGGATGTGGTGTTCAAGTGTGAAGCAAACTCCATATTACCTATTGTATGGTAGAGCGCCAAACCTGCAGCATCTATGTGTTTGGGGTCAATTTGCTAGTGTGTATGTTCCACCAAGTTTCAGAAAGTCAGGAGAGGAGAAATCTAGACGGTTACGCTTTGTGGGATATGAAGGTAACAAATATAGATTTCTACACCATGCTGGCAAAGTAGTGTATTCTAGGAGTGCAAACTTCAAAATCCATTCAGGATGGGATAGACTGCACTGTAACCAAGAGGTTTCGATTCCCCGTAAAAGTGTGAAAAGTGTTCCCGAAATTCCTGAAAATGGAGGGGCAGTGATGTCTGATGAGGAAAAGGACAGTGTCCCAGATACACTTGAAAGCTCTGAAGATGGAGGGGCGGTGATGGCTGATGATGAAGAAGAAAGTACTGAGGAAAGTACTGAGGAGGAGAAGCCAAAAGTCTCACTCAACGTCACACCAAAGAGTTCAACACTGCCACCTAGTGCTGAACCTGCATTTACGGTCAAGAGAGAGCCTTGCACTGAGGTCAGCACTAGTTCCAGCAGTGGTTCCAGTGAAAGTGGGTCAGGAAGTACCCAACTTGCTGAGTCAGGAAGTAAAGTTATGCTTATCCCTAAAAGGTCAGGAGGGGGGTATTTTGTTTTCCCATGTGACTGAGGCAGAAAATCTGAGTGTAGGACTACATTAGGGTATGGTACCAAAATGTAAGGCAAATGATCCAGGATAGGATTTTGTGTTTGCGGTATTGTCCATCAGCTCACAAAGGCCCTTCCAGTAGTAGGCCTTGAGAAGTTGGCAGGTGAACTGGGCCTTGCCACCAGAGTGTAAAGTGGAAGATGAATTGTACCCTTGAATGTATGTACTGTATGTATTATATAACATGCATTGTATGACATGTATGGATTGTGAAAATGTTCTACACAGTGGCCTGACCATTTTGGAGGGGATTGTCAGGGATTCAGAGCAGGGAACCCTGGAAAAATGATCAGCCCACTGCAAAGATGTTGCATCATGCCCCAGCTATGGGTAATTGCAAGGTTGCATAAGAAACTGGGGTTGTGTACAGATGGTAGAGGGAGGTGTGCAAACCTCTACCTGATTGGTTGTAGATATGTATATAACAAAGTAACACGAATATGTATCTGTCTGTTGACCAAACCTGGTGCCTGGCACAAGCTTTTGTCCATCTGTCCTATGTTTTGTATATAATGGAACTTTACTGCAAGATAAAGTGCCTCCTGTTTTGGAAGAAACTCCTCTGTGTGTGAGTGTCCTTACTGGGGAACAAGGCTGCTGTGGTTGGCTCGCTGAACTCTGGCTTTTCCACTGCGTTTCCGTGGGGCTGAAACTCCTATCATCCCCAACAACAACTAGTACCAACTGTTGAACTCAACTGTGAAAAACAATTTGTGCTCACTTAATAGATAACCTTGCAGATGAGCACATGATCACAGGTCCTCCCCTTTCTGGACACAGCTATCATTACAACTTCTACAAATTTATCTCTTAAAGCAAGCAATTGGCATGTGAGTAAGATTGCTTGTGACAGGACACACCATCATAGTTTCACACAAAACAGCTAGGAATAACAAACAAGGACACTTCTGTCTCGAAGTCCCATTTTGTTTTGTTTAGTTTAGTGGGCAAAATGGTGTTTTCAGGGCTTTGAATATTTAAACAAATTTACAATTTCTGGAGGCTCCATGGGCAGCAATAGACTTGAGGGGGGTGCAAATTGAGGGGCAGATGCTTTATAAAAGCTAGAGTGTTTACTGGGGCTTCATACAGTCCACAAACCATGCTGTTCCTGTGTATATTTTAAAATGAGGAAAATGGAGGGATATCTTTGTTGTAATATTATGGCTAGGCAGGAATTATGAGCAACTCTAATTGGTAAAAATTCCAAAATTACGAACCAAGGAAGTACTTCAGAGTTACAGTAAAACAATAGATACAGGTGACTGCACAATGTTTACAGACAAGAAAAAGAGAACAATTGCATTTAGCTACAGATTCGACATTATTCACACTTCTGTAGATTTCGCCCACTCCTTAAGGCTTGGATGTACAGTCTAGATGCATTAAACAATTCTATTCAGATTGTTACTTCATCCTCTTAGAAGTCCTCTTTAGCTCATCATTTCCTGTTGGACCTGGCCAAATCTCTTCCTGTTTCCCAAGTATTCCCGGGAACTAGGTTCTTCCCCCATGACTCCTCCCTGTATCCTTAAGGCTCTATAGACTTTCTGGCTTACTGTCTGTTAACTAGGGAAGCAATTCTTCACCAAATTTCTTCTTGAAGGATTGTTGTTGGAATTGTTTGTCTAAGGCAAACCTATCATGGGGTTTTCTGGGGCAAGCACGGGGTAAATTTGTCAGTTTTCTTCTCGCTGTGAGAAAGTCATTGAAAACCACATCATTTTTGAAGCATGTTCAAAATCTGGGGCTTACTCTGAATAATTTGCTTTTGGCTGTTTTCAATAGAAAACAGCATTCTCTGTGCAAGAAAGATTGTCCTGAACTGACAAGAATATTTGCAGCTTATTCTGTGTAAAATTTGTACATGGTTGTTTTGCACATGAAAAAAAATTAGTGCAGAAAGTAATATTTTTACACAAAAATATATTCTGTACAGAAAACAGTGTCTATTTTCTATACATTTTATTCTGTGCAGAATGCATCCTGTTTTCTGTGGGTAAAAAATGCATGTATTCCATACACACCTACTGCACACACACATGCAGGATAAATCTCAAATTGTGAATAGTGCGATTTTCAAAGACTTTTTCCCAGAAAGAAGAAAATCGCTAGAATTATTTGTTTCATCCTTCAGGAAGAAAATCAGCAAGGAATTACATCCCTAAATAAAGTTGGGGACCTGTCTTTATAAAGACTTAGGTCAAACCAGTAACTTCTCTAGAAAGCACAATGATCTGAAAACTTCTTTGAAAGCACCATGATCTATTTCTGTGAAGACAACAGCAGCGTTTACTCTGACCCAAAAATTCTTTATTTGTACTCAAGAATACTGTCTGAATACTGAATACATCTTGAATACTGCCACATAACTGTATATGCCAATATAATGAAGTGAAGGGATATCTTTTGAAAACTAGGATATCATTCTGGAAACCAGTGGATGAATTACCTCTTTTATAGTTGAATTCCCATGCCTGTATATAGACCTACAATGATGTTCACCCTGTAGAAAGATTTTTATATAATACATGAAGAGTCTCAAACATTCCTTCCAACAAATGGGATATAGATGTCCTCTACATATTGATTGAAAGTGTGAGTTACAATGTGAGAAGAGCACAAATTAACATTCAAGAGAGTATTAGTCTAAAATAAAATATCCATTTTGGATTATATAGAGAATATAAAATTATGTTGAATGATATCAAAGATATGCACATACAGTAGGAATAGCTATACATATAAAGTCCTCCATAATCTGATATTTTTTTCTGGGGAGGCGGTATGCTTGTTAATGTACATGATTTAATGCACTGCATAGACATATCTCCCTTATTGATTAAGCATGTTACAAACAGTGTTTTGCATGCAGTTAAAAATATGTGCATGTTTTTTATGCACACTTCTCAAATGTGTAAAATGGGGACATGTTTGCAGCCATCTGCCAACATATGAATTCTAGAGCATTGATTGTATAACACCTTAGGAGAGGGACTGGGAAATGCAGGACAAATAAAGTCCGCCTCCATCCAAAAAATCACTTACATATCTGTTATCTGGAATATAATATTCTGTTGGTTATAAGACACTAAATATTAAATACTGTAAGTCAAAGAGTCAGTGAATGTCATTAGCTGTCGATTATGACATACTGCCAAACCTATCAGTTATCAAATTTAAAATACATTTGGATGTCAAGACTGACATTACATATTTGATTAATATCTGACATGTAGTTGATCAGAAATTGAATTCTTCATTGAGCTTGCTATCATTTTCAGTGTCAATGAAAAATTAAAAACTGGTTTTAGGTGTCAGTTTTTCTGAACAAAGAATGTTGATCCTGGATCCTCCTATGGATATGTGACTTAAATAGTTTGAGAATGATATGAGCAAGATCTGAGAGATTTAGGACAGACTAATCCATGAAAAAGGTGCCTTACCTAACCTAACACAAGAGAAAAAAAATACTGAGTATAACAAAACTTCCTAGAAAGCACAGGCTTAACACTTTAATAGAAGAAATATACAGTTCTCATTTCTTCTCCCCCAAGAGTGCATATGATTCCTCTTCAATTTACTATCAGTCAAATTTGTTGTAACCAGTTCTTCAGTAAATTAGTCTTAGTATGCTAATTACTATTATTTTAAGGTAGCCATTTATCCTTTCAGTTTATCTGCAAGTTGATTTGCCTTACAAAAGCTTCCACCACCTGTTTCCCCCCTTTTTCTTTAATAATGCAGCAGATCAAATTAGCTTTCCTTCAAAGAAGCTGATTTAACTGCAGAATGAAATTTCTTCAGTGCTTGAAGCACAAACCTCTTAAATGGAAGAATATAAATAGTACAACATGTTAGCACACTTTACACCTAAAATATGACTAAGCTATAACTGCAGGATGTGAGCCACAAATTAATTAAAATGCTTCTCTATGATAGCTTGGTGATTTAGAAGCATGATGTATAGCAGAAATGTGGGTAAAAACTTTCTGGAAGAACACACATTTTCATATGGAGTTTCCAAGTCTAATCTCTGGTGCTTTCATAGCTTGGAACATTATTTAATAATAATAATAACAATAATAAAATTATAAAGGAACTTAAGAGTGGAGTTATTTAGATTTTTTTTTTTTTTACTCACAGGGGTAAAAGACTAAGGAGAAAACTTTCTATTTTCCTCAGCTGTGGCCATTTCCACATGACAACGCTCTCCCGTGTTGTCCTGTCACAATCCTTGCTGTGCCTTTGCAGGGATGGGAGTGTGTCCCCATTGTTCCCCTCCACACCCAAACAGCTGCCCGTGAAAGGGAGAGTGAGGGACACACTCTTTCTTTCTGCACTGTAGCTTGCCTTCTTCCCATGCTGCAATGGAGTAGGAAGCATGCGATCATGCTTCTGGCCCTTCTGTATGGCCAGCAGCGATGGAAGCCTTGTGCAATCAGAGGCCATTGAAAGAACTTTTCTGTTGATGATATACCCCACAATCATGCCAACTAGGGATGTGAGAACAGTGGGACCATGATGACATCATGCGGAAGTGTCGTCATGGTCCCACTCCTCTCACATTCTCCTGCCGGGAGTGTTTTGTCCTGTGGACAGGGCCTATGAGTGGAGGAAACTATGAGTGTTTTGTGAGAATGGTTTCCCTAAGGATCTCTTTATACCTCATATGTATATATATATGTGTGTGTGTGTGTGTGTGTGTGTGTGTATCTCCTATTAATCATTTACGTGTGATTATCTAAGCTATTTTTCTGTTGGATCCTTGTCAGCCCTAGGTAAAGGAGTATAGCAGCACTGTTTAACCTGACAGTGCAAGCTTAGTTTATTGTCTGTCCTAAACCCAAAAAGAAATGTGTCCTGGCTATACCCAGTTTGGCTTTGATTAATTTTTTCTCTGTACTGCCTTCATCTTGGCCACAATTGTTTGCAGGATCAGTTAAAATGCAGCTGATGCAACTGCTCTACAAGCAGTTACGGACAGTAAAAGGTGGCAGAAATAGAGTCAGAATCCTAAGTGCAACTGTTCAGCGACCTCTGTGCAGGGATGAAGACAATCACTGTAATAATTTATGCAAAGAAATACAGAAGGGGAACACACTGCATAACCAAGCAGAAATAAAAGGATGATGGAAACTGTGCACTGAAGAACTATGTAAAAGTGATGCAAGAAAGACAGATTCATTCAAATAAGAACCATATGAAGACAAACTTCCAGGACTTCAGAAAGTAAAGAGGAAGCTGTACTTAGAGTGCTTGGGAGAAATAAATCACCAGGAACAGATGGCATATCAATAGGGCTGCATCAAGCTACAAAGACAAAATGTTACCCTGATTTCTGGGGTTCCGGGAGGGACATCTTAATGTGCTCAAACAATGGGGAGGGAATTAGCTAAGAGCACCAGTTAGCAATGCGAGAGGCAGGGTAATGTAGCGAGATCTTGAACCCTATGTCTACGGGGTCAGGCCTAGTCAATGATAAGGCAGAAGTTAATAATAATAAATGTTTTATTGAAGTACAGTCAAACACATGTATGCAACACACTCACACGAAGAACTATAGAAATAAAAGGTAGGAGTTGGATAGAGGGATTTTGAGAGGAGGTTTGGTATGGGAAATACTATACCTGTCCTGAAGCCCGGTAAAAGCAAAGAAGCTGGGGAGCGTGGGTTCTCAGCATGTGGGGCTGAGGGGAGGCTCATCGAACAGAGAGATGGCAATTCAGGAGGCAAGTCACAAGCAATCCAACGAGACGCTCAAAGTCAGGGGTTCTTATAGGGAAAATTGTGGCTGCAGGCTAGTCCGTACTTGGGGATAACAATGAGTTTCGGGCTGGAGACAAAGCCTCCAAAAGGTCAGTACTTTAGATGATTGAATTATGACAGAGTTTTCAATAGAGTGGCTGGTATGCAAACGCGGAGTGCTTGAGAGTTGTATAGTCCGCTCATCAAGCTACCTGCGTGGGGCAGGGGATCTTTTTGTAAGTAGCTTGCATATATAATGTGGTACTTGCCTTGAGGTCTCCTGAAGCTGCATTTGGCAATGACTGGCCTGCCTAGATTGGGATTTGAATGGTCTGGCTATTTTCAGCCATGCCTGTTCATGCTTGTCCGGGGGCCTCGCAAGCACATGGAGAAGAATGGGTAAAGAAGGCCAAATTATTGATATCAAATGATATCTAATATCCCACAAGCTCAGGCTAGAAACAGTGTAAACAAGAATCTACTCTAGCTCTCACTAAAACACTCAAACAATATGGAAAACATAACAATGGTCCCTAGATTGGAAATATTATAGATTTCAACTCCCAAGAAAGAGGACACCAAGGATTACACAGGATCACTGCGTTAATTTCCCAAGCAAAGTGATGCTCAAAATTCAACAGCAAATATGTTTATGTATATGGAGTGAGAAAAACCAGCTGCCCAAGTTGGGTTCAGGAAAGGAAGGGGCACTAGAGATTATATTGCAAACACATGTTGGACAATAGATTGGACTAAAGAATTTCAAGGGAAATGTTACTGTAGTTTCTAGTCTGAACTTGAGGTATATTAGATATCATTTGATATCAAGAATTTGACCTTCACTGTCATGAGCCCGGCTGAGCATGCTGCCGACTCAGACGGGGACTCTGAGTTAGACGAGGAACCTCAGCCGGGGGTGGATCCCTGGGAGGGAGAGGGGGCTTCTGCAGAGGCAAAGGAGGGGCCTGCCAATGACCCCACAGTGGTCCCCAAGCCAGTACCTGCAGCAGATGAGACCAGTACTTCCGGCTTGACAGAAGCTGCTGTTCCTGACTCCAGCCCGGAGTTTGCTGCAGACCCTCCCCCCACGTTCCTCCAGAGGCGGCGAGAGAAGGAGGCGGTTCGCGGATCAAAATGCTTGCAAGAGAAGCGTCTGAAGTCTGAGGGCCTACAGCTGTGTGCTGGGCCAACGGACGCTTGATCAGCCCAGCTGGGTTAAGGACTATGTATTTAAGTCAGATGCTGGGGGGAGTTGGGCACAGGGCAACAACCGTCTTCCATCCGGGAAATCTGCATCCTGTATTTTCCGTTCCAGGCCAACACTAGCTGTTGAGTTTGCTGCCTCTTCTTTATTTTACTACTTATTACTAAAAGCCATACACTTCGGCTCCTGCCTCCGTTTTCTGCTTAAGCCGCCGCCTGACATTGACATTCACTACCCATTCCTCTCCATGTGCTTGCGAGGCCACCAGACAAGCACGCACACGGGCAAGGCCGAAAAATAGCTGAATATTCAAAAACAAATCCAAGCAGGCCAGTAATTGCCAGACTGCAGCTTTAGGAGACCTCCAGGCAAGTACCTTCTTAAGATCACATTATGCACGCATGCTGTTCACAAAAGATCCCCTGCCCCAAGCAGGCAGCTTGACGAGCAGAATATCCAACTCTCAAGCACTCTGCATTTGCATACTGTCTACGCTATTGACAACACTGTCATAATTCAATCATCTAAAGTACTGACCTTTCGGAGGCTTTGTCTCCAGCCCGAAACCCGTTGTTTTCCCCAGGAACAGACTAGCCTACAGGCATATTTTCCCCTATAAGTCCCCCTGATTTTGAGCATCTCATTGGATCGCTCCGACTTCCATCCCACCTTGCTCTCGCTCTGTTCGATGAACCTTCCCCTCAGCTCCCACGTGCTGAGAATCTCCGATACAACTGACTCTTCTTCTGATAAACCAGGCTTCAAGATCAGGTGTAGTATTTCCCCTGAAAAATCCCTCTTAAAAACTCCTCTATCCAACTCCTACCTTTCTTTCATTAGGTCTGTGTGAGTGGTTACATACATACGTATTGACTGTGTTTCAAAATAAAGGAAAACAATTATTATTTACTTCTGTTTGATTATTGACTGGTCCTGACCCCGTAAACAGTGGGTAAAAGATCTCGCTACGTTGCCCTGCCTCTCGCATTGCTAACTAGTGCTCTTGCTAATTCCCATTCCCCAGTATTTTGAGCACATTGAGGTGTCCTTCATGGGACCCCAGAAATCAGGGTAACAGAAAGACAAATCAGAGTGTGTTATATAGACCATATGACTTCTATAAGCATATAAGCTTACAAACTTTAGATTGTGTGAATCTTTCAAAAATAATAATTACTTTTAATGAAACGGGTGTGCCACAACATTTGATTATCCTGAAACATAATCTGGACACAGGACAGGGGCTACCATCAGGAAATAATACAGAGAAATGAAATGGTTACCAATTGTCAAGGGGTGTCAATCAAGGCTGCATTTTTAACACTCTATTTGTTTAACTTATATGCTGAACATAGCATAAACAAACAGGATTAGACTTGGGGGAAAGTGGTATAAAAATTGGAGGAACACCAACAATTTAAGATATGCAGATGACACCAAACTACTAGCAGAAATTAGCAAAACTTGCAACAATTACTGAAGAAAATCGAGACAGAAAGTGCAAAGACAGCTTTGTACTTGAACTTTAAGAAAACAAACAAACAAACAGAAAGCAGATGATTTGTATAACTTTAAAGCAGACCATGAAGACATTGACATAGTTCAAACTGTTCCATACCTTGGCTGAGTGATTAATCAGAACGGAGACTGCAGTCAAGAAATCAGAAGAAGTCTAGCACTTGGAAAGGCAGCTAGGAAGGAACTAAAGTGTCAAGATATATTATTGGATCCTGAAGTTAGGCATGGTATTTCCATTTTCTCTGTATGGTTATGAAAGCTGGACAGTGAAGAAAGCTGATAGAAAGAAAATTAACTCATTTGAAATGTGGTACCGGAAAAGAATTCTATGGATACTGTGTACTGCTCAAAAGATAAATGAATTGTTCCTACAGCAAGTCAAGCCTGAACTCTCCCTAGAAGCCAAGATGACTAAACTGAGACTATCATACTTTGGGCATATCTCAAGAAGGCATGACTCACTAGAAAAGACAATAATGCTTGATAAGGTAGAAAGCAGTAGGAAAAGAGGAGGACCAAATTACAGATGGATAGACTCAATCAAAGACTGCTCAAAAGACAAATAAATGGGTTCAAGTCATTTTCAACTTATGGAAACCGTAAGGCAAATCTATCATGGGATTTTCTGAGGCTGAGAGTAATGATGTGCCCAAGATCACCCAGCTGGTTTCCATGGCCGAGCAGGGAATCAGTCTCTGGTCTCCAGAGTCCAATGTTCAAACCACAACATCACACTGGCTCTCTAGAACCTAAACTATAAGTACTTAAATAAATATGTCTCTAAATTTTATCATAATCTGTATCTTATTTCTTAATTTCCAAGTTTGGGCAAGGGAATGAACTGAGTTACAATTTTAAGTTGTGAAAAAAGTTCCAAAATATTAATTTCTGTCTTTTTTCACAGGCAAAAAAAAAAAAACTGGCAGTATTTAATGGGTCTGACAGTGTCATACAAGGCACATTACTTAGAAGTAACGAGGACGAAGCTCCATTAAACATAATGGGACTTAATATCAGTGGGGGGGTATGCATAAGATAAGGCTGTTAGTCACAACCAAGAGCTAATTAACAAATCTGACAGGTCTCTTGATTTACAATGATAATGCTATCAAGAAAAGAAAAAACAAAAACAAATGTGTTTGATTAGTGTGTAGTAAAGGATATATATAATGGAAACTGAAGCTTCACACAAAGTTAAAAATGGAAAGGATGAATTATGTGGTAAATATTCCAATTCTGCCTTTTTGCTGTGGTCCAAATGGAAAGGGAACACTCATAAGAGAGCATGAGAGGATTAATTTGGTAGTAAATATGCCAGCAAATCTAGAATTCTGCCTATTCACTATCACTATTGTGGAAATGCGGAAATTGGAAATATCTTTCTGATTGGGGTAAGTAGAAAAGAATCAACAACAGTAGCACTACAGTTGTTACACTCAAGTGTTCCAAGAGAGAAGTATTTCCAGAACAAAGATGATTAGAAATCCTACAGACCCTTGGCAGTTTCTGACATGTTCCACCATGATCTTTAGCAGAACACTAGGAAGACTGTGAAGGTTGCAGAGCCTGAATCACTCTGAAATCTCTGCCTACAGTCCTTCTTTTCTGATCAAGAAGAAGAAGGTCTGCAACATTTACAATTTCCTTAGTAGTGCCATGCATAACTGAACAAATAATGAGTTGTTATTTAAATAATGCACATCAGTTTTAAATAACACTGAATATAGACTATTTAATATGATGGTAATAATGTTGTTTAATCAACCATTAATTAATGTTTAATTATATAATAAAGAAAAGATGAAAATATATTCATCATTTTGAATAGAATTATAGCTGTAATAATGCTAATGATTAAAATAATGATTAAATGAGCTATTTCTATCATTAGTGGTATCCAAAGTAGAACAAATGAAATGTAATTCAGGAAGGAAGTTAGCATTTTAGAATGAGGTAAACTGAGCAATTTGTCCTAAATCCCCCAGATCCTGCTAGTACAATTCCTAAACTATTTCTCTAGCCGTATGTCTCCTCTCCTACTCTGGGCAGGGAATATATTGGATTTAGCCAAAGAAAAGGAGTGCACAGAGATATAGTAATATGATTTCCTATATTTGGTTAACCTGCAATGAATGAAGTATATGTTCGAACAATGCGTGTAAACACACACACATGCGTAAACACATAGAGGGACAAAGAGAAAAAAGTTTAAAGTCAGAGCTGACAATTTACTCTTTGGCACAAACTAGGGGCTCAGTGCCAGACCAAGGTGAACATTTCTCCACCCATAAAGTCAGCTCATCCCACCCTGACATTGGGAAGTAAATGGGTGTACATTCGCTGTTCAGTTTCCCTGCATTCTACACCCACTGACTCTAGAGTAAATATCAAAACGTAGAAAACTATGCTCAAATGTGGTGTTTAGAACAACTTTATTTCAAAACAGGGAGTTGCAGCTCAGAATCTGGAGCAGGGGGACAGAGAAGTATTGCTGACAAGGAGAGCCTGCAGGTCTCTTCTGAAGATAAAATGATAGGTGTACAGCACCTTGGAGGAAAGAAGAGGCACAAGTTAAATAAATCATCGTCCTGTTAAGTCTACTGAAATAAATTTCACTGTTTTCAATGTGCATGCCCCTAAGCACATGTGTTAGAGGACTGCAGCCTAATTAGACAAGAAAGCTTAAGGTCCTTATCACACTACATGGTTATAGTGGGATATTCCACTTAAACTGTCATGGCAATGTCCTGTGGAATTCAGTGGTTTGTAGTTTAGTGAAGCCCAAGAGCAATCTTGTTGACAATTCTAATGCTTCTTCTTTAACTGCAGATCTCAGGATTCCATAGAATGTTTCCATGACAGTTAAAGTAGCATAATAGTGTCATAGTAGCATAGTGTGATAAGACTCTAAGAGTGCATTCCTGTAACTGTTCACTCAGATGTAAGTCAAATTGGGTAGAGTGGGGCTTACCTCCAGGAAAACCTTCATGGTTGCAATGGACAACCCACCACTAGAAGGTCTGTTTCATGGCCATCCTGGTCAAATCCCTTCACTGAAGAAAGACACACCTATCCCAGTCACCCATCCACCCTGTTCAGACCATACATTGCAGACCACAGAGAGATTGGGACTGAAGGTGGTATTGCAACATGCTGCTATGTCAATGAGAATGCAAAAATCCACATCCTCTATCAAGCTGGATGGAAGGAAGGTGGGCACCAAATCAGATAAACTAATGGCAATGTCTTTGTGGATGAGGGAATAACAGTGAGGGTGGAATTTATGGGGGGGGTGGAATTGTCATGAAGGAACACATGAGAATACAGAGGGAAACACATATCAAGTATGGATCAGTTAGCAAACCCCAGATGGGTGGCACTCACATGTTCCCCTGAATTAGCTCTGTAGTTCTCAACCTCATTTTTGACTTGGAGTAAAAATAACATGCATGCCACAGACAGAGCTGAATGAGAGCCAAAACAGCCCAGACTGCAGGAGGGGGGGGGGCAGAGCTTTATATATTCTGGTTCCTAGCCTGAATCCTACTGTGTTTGTGTGTGTGTGTTTCATTTCAGATTAATTAGGAAAGGCCAAAGTAAAATAAACATTTTCTTGTATTCCAAGGATAGTCTCACCTGTAGCAAAACAGAAAACATACTAACTAAATAAAAATTTGTCATTCATGTTTTTGATATTGACAGTTAGAATTTGCTCAAGGCATATGTAAAGCAACACACTGAAATCTGGCCAGTGGGATCTTACAACAAAACCTGCCTACAATCTTTATTCACTCTTGAATCTTCTCCTTCTCCTTCTTCTTTTTGTGTCCTAAAAACAGTAATGGTGTTTGCCATCCCTGATCCAAATGGAAAAGTCTCCAAATGAACTTAATTCATGTGCATCAGGGAAAATGAAAACAGTTTCAACTAAGTGGTCATCAGGAAACTGCCAACACAACTTGTGTTGGTTTTCCCTGAAGCAGGAAGCGGTTTCTTGGCACCGAGAAAAGAGATGAAGCCTGCACAATAGGAAGGAGGAATTCTTTACCTTATCTCATTGTCTTTGTCTTCTCCATGTTTCTGAAATGCAAGAATTTTCTGAGTTCCTCATCTTTGGCAGGTAGCACTTTGGCAATATGTCGCACAATGGCATTTCCTTTGCCCTTGTCATGTAATGCTTTGCTATAAGCCCCTGTTGTGGCTTTACTGTTCAATTTTGAAGGGACACCAGTCAGCCAAGACTGCAGACAGGTTTTGTGGTTTACATTCATCTGTCTTCCACCAAATGGTACAAACTGGGAATTTAGGTGGAATATCTAGGAGGCTATCACTATGACCTCTCAAGTAATTATAATCTTGGTTGGGGCAACTGGGGTGCATGCCCTGGGCAAAAAAGCCAAACCCCACCCCACCCTTCCACCTGGGCCTGGGCTGCCTCTCACCTCCACTGGGGTTCTTCCTGCCACCTACTGCTGCCCCTCTGCCACTGCAGTCACCGTCCTGTCTGCCACTACCTACCCACACACCCACCCACCCACCAGCATAATAAATCTCATAATGAATTCACTACTCCACTGACATGGAATCCGTCACCAAAGTTTATTCAGGGGAAGAACTATTATTCTTGTTTTGTACCTTCAAGTTGTTTCTGAATTATGGCAGCCCTAAGGTGAACTTATCACACGGTTTTCAGGGCTGAGAGTATGTAATGCACCTAAAGACTTCCAGCAGGTTTTCATGGCCAAGCAGGAAATCAAAGCCTGGTCTTGTTACCCTAATAGGTGGGGAACATTGGGATCTACTTGCAATGCCAGCATCTCGTTAGAATTTGGGGGAATTAGAGTTCAAAGGAGGATAATGACAGGATCTTTTCACCAATGTGTACCAGTACTAACAGCATGAAACAAATGAAACAAAGTATTTTATTTGAATTGACAAGCATAAGAGAAATCAGACTCTCTCAAGAACCGTATAAGGCTATTGGAAAGTGAGGCAAGAAAAGTTAGAAAGGGAGAGATTGGGCGAAAAGGGTGATGGTTACCCATGAAGAAGAGGTCACAGTGGAAGGATCAAAGCCCTTTCAGCAGCTTACCTTCTTGGGGCAGTGTCTGGTGGTGATCTTGGCAGCAGCTCTGCCAGGAAGGGAAAATAACAGGAGCACTCCTCTCCACATGGGACCAGCTTCCTGTGAAAAGGAGTGAGATGAACATGCCACTTCCTTCTGCAGCACAGCGAGGTACTTTCTTCAGCAGCACAGCCAGGTACTTTCCCAGGCTGCACTGGGAGAGGAAGCACCACCATCATGCTTCCTGCCTTTCCACAGGACTGATCAGTGCAGGATAGTAGGGTTACTACGTAGTATGTACTACAGTTGACTGGCATCAAAGCTAGGGTTTTTATACTCTATTTCAAGCACTGAAAGCGGCGGGGGGGGGGTTGACAAAGCCATAATCATTTTACCACGGGACTGACAGTGGGGTCTGAAATGGGATGACTGCTTAACTCCAAAGTGTTAAAACATTGATGGGACTCATGACAATCTCTTAATGTTTGGTCAGGAAAGTTGTATAGGGAAGATCTCCATAGAGTAAGATTGAGGGATGGTCTTTGATTGCTCACCAATCTGGGAAATTTATCTTTCATTGTATTCAAAAATGTCAAGAGTCTGAGGCAGTGAAGGAATTAGTACAAACCCATCAGCACTGGGTTTTCTGTGCAATCTTATCTGAACTCTCATAATGTCCAACACGTCTCCAGCCAGCATAACCCTGAACATGTTCTCTGGCCAGTGTGACCCTGCTCATGTTCTCTGGTCATTAATAAGTCCAATTTAAGAAAACTGCATATCTCATAGGAAGGATAGTAGATATGATAACAGTCTCTAGGGTCATAGTCTAATGCTCAAACCACTAAACCACTCTAGCTCATTAGGGGAAGAATACAGAAATACATTTAACTCCAGATACAAATGGAAATGCAAATATGAGGGCAAAAAAAGCAATGCAAATCAAATATCTATCTAGTTTGCAACTAAAACAATGGAACATTTTTCATTTAACCCAAATTGCGGTGGTTTGTCATTTAAATTGCTTAGACTATGTAAAAGACAAAGAAAATATGTTAATACAGTCGTAGACTCAAAAAAAAAAAAAAAAATAGGAACAAAAAGTTCTTGACAGCAGTCCCCTTTTCTAATTCCTGACCCCTGAAAGTTATGCTTTATGGATGAACATCATTCATCTGATTAACTAGTTCATGACGAATTATATTGACTAATAAATTGCAAATCAGTTTTTATACAGTATGTAAAGTCTATCAAAACTGAACTCTTAAAAAAGATTTAGCCCAAAAGGAGGAAAAAAAAAACAACCAATAAAAGTCAATCTTCTAATAAGATTGAGTGGTTTAGCTGAGAATTAAGTCAGAACATGACAATATTATATACTTTAGTACTTTCAGCAGAAAGTAGATAATACCATTTTTTTGGAGGACATCCATATATATGGGATTTATTAATTTTCCTTTAGACCTGCCAAACACTTGTCACTTCCTTTATGTTACTAAATTGCAGGTATTCAGAAAATTATTCAGCAAATGTGCAGTAACTGTTAATCAAGTAAGGTCTATATAGGAAATCACCAAGGCCCTTATCACACAATGGTGCCATCCCAGCATGGGGATGGTTGCTGCCAGTCTGCAACACATGCTATTGCACAACATCATTGTGGTCCTGCTGATGTCACATCCCCAGCCATAACAATTGCATTGTATACCATTACCAGAAAAAAATCCGGTAATTCTCCCCTTTGAACAATGACCCCTTTGACTGTGAGTATGCAGGAAGGGCAGAAATGCTATCAAGTGCAGGAAGAGGTGGCTGTACTGCAGAAGGAAGGAAGGAGCATGTCCTGAACACTACTCATCCACCAGCAGCTGACTGGTCCTGTGAGGAGTCTTCAGGTCACAATCTGATCCCAGCAATCATGATGGGACAATGTGGGATCACGGCATAGTGTGGTAAAGGCCCAAAATTTCTTGGCAACCATGATAGTGCTTCCTAGCTCAGTGAAGAGAGGGCCATTGTGGATAACCAGTGCAAAGTAAAGAATAGCACTAGACCAGAAAGTGCTGGAATGAAATCCTGAATCCTATGGACCCCACAGGCTATTCTTGGGTTACTGACAATCAGACCCACCACTAGGCCAAGAGGTATCAGGAAGAGGATTTTGGATACTACAAAAGAACAAAAAGTATTAATTATTTAATTTGTTACTCATATCTTTTAATGCAAGGCAGTGGAAAGAGGTTGGATTTTCTGTTTCACATGCCAAAATAACATGGCTAGTTTTGGGTAGTAGAGACCATAACTTGAAGAAACAGAAATATCTGGGATGTGACATCAACCAACAAAAAATCTTGAGCCTACCAAGACACTTTCTCTTAACACTATGTTTGCAGTACTGTTGCAAGAATTAATGAGTTGCTCATGTTGTCCTGAACTGTTTGGAAGAAGGGCACAGTAAAACCTAAACAAATAAAACAAGAAAAACCTTATACACAGCCCTTATGCTCTTGAACAGAAGAAGAATACATGGATGGCAAATTGTCTCATTCTCAAAGGAAGTCAAAGACACACCCCCTCTGAAGAAATCATGTCAAGAAATCCATGTTGTGGGTTTGCCTGAGAATTTTCATAAGTCAGAAATGACTTCAACGCACACACACACATGTAGATATGCTTATGTAGTTTCCAGGTGCATTAGAAGAGAGGAAGGGTGATGCTTATTCCTATGAATGGTTGAATGTTCATTGTGTTGGTGGCTGCATGTACAAGCTAGGAAGTCATAAACTGAAAATTGGAAACAACTTGAAGGTGCATTACAACAGCAGCAGCAGCAGCAACTGGATTTTATTGGAGAAAACCACATAGTTTTCCTACACAGAATTTTTGGGCAAAAAATTTGTCTTTTATGGCAATGACATTGATTCCTGTATAAAAGTACTGGGCTTTACTGAAGGCAGGAATAGTAGTTTGTAAGAGAGCAGGAATCTAAGTGTTTTACTAAATTTGCATGTTTTTGCATAAGTTGCATACAACTTAAGCATTTTGCATAAACACAGAGATTTCTGTGCAGAAAAACCATGTGTCATTTCCTCAGTGTGTTGTTGAGGGGAAAAAAATCATGCAGGAATTAATGTACTTTGGACAAAATATATATATATTTGTCCCCTTTCCCCAAAAATGTTTTATCCTAATCAAAACTTCTTTTTAACAAACAAATTTTCCCCATAAAATTCAAAAGTGAGAAGAAACATATGTCTGGTTTAATTTCTTCAACATTAGGATATCCCCCTTTAAAAAAAAATGAAGTTGCAAATGTTCAGAGCCATTCTTCACATCTCTAGTTTACTTTCATTAAAACAGTCATTCACAGGATTACAAAGAAGGCTTTAATCTATTTGTTACAACTCTCTCTATTTTTGGCTCCCATTATTCAGGTTGTATATATGTGGCCCTTACTGCTGCTAATTGTTCTACGAACATACACACAGCCCCTCCTAACGCTCTTTAATTTGGTAAATGAGGATCTGAACAACTATTGTGTAATAGCTGAGACGCGAGACTATAGCACCCATTGTATAATTAGGTGGGCAAATGTGGGATCCAGTGTACATTGGTGTAAAGTATGCATTTCTGAATGAATGAATTGAATGTTTTTTGTTTTGTTTTGTTTGTTTGTTTGGTCTCTTTACTAATAACCCTTGACCAGGTAATACCATTTCTGTGGTAACTAGGAGAATCTGGCAAACCATAAAATGAATCTGTAACCCTTGCCCTTCACTCATATAACCCTGCTATTGTTAGTGTGTGTGAAATGAAATTGACATGGCACATGCTCAGCGGGTGCCTCTTTCTTATAACTGCTTGAAAAAATTCTTGGTGGTATACGGTTTATAACAAGATGGTATACAGTTTGTAACAACAGCAATAACAACAGACAAGTGAGTAAACCATTTTGTAAGACTGATTCATCATCATAAAAATAAGTGATGATGTTGTAGCTTATCTATATTGAAAAACTACCAAGGTGTGTGTGTGTGTGTGTGTGTGTGTGTGTGTGTGTGTTTAAGTTTAAGTTGAGCCTGGGTATATGAGTTTGTAGACAATATATAAGCTCATCAAGAACTAAATGACAAATGATTGCTGAATAAACTGCATAGTAGTTAACTACTTACACTTCTTGTTAATGCTTTATCAAAAGTGATGGGAGGATCATAGCCTTTGGTCCTTATCCCTCTATAACAAACAGCAGGATAGACAATATCTCTCAGGGTATCACCTGCTATTATAAATATATGAAACAGAATGTGGATAATCTTGGTGAGAAAGCTCAGATCAAACATTAGCAGTCCTTCTACAAAAGCCAGTTTAGAGTGCCAGGGATAATGCTAAGAAAAAAGAATAGCCTTATTCAACATTTGTTGTCCACGACAGGCATGGAAAGCATATTTAAATACCCAGGACAGTGTGGAGGATAACAATGGGGATTCTCAAATATAAGGAAACCCCAATGAGGAAAACTGTCTTTGAGTCTTTCAAATAGACCCAAATCCTTTTCCTAGCCCTCCCAGCTAAGAATTACCTTTCTTCCCCGGCTCCTTAACACAGCCAATTTGTGGCCAGGGGAGAGCAAAGGAAAGCTGTGGATCATTTCTTGCTGTGTTCCGATAGCTGGCACATAAGGATGACATCATACTCCAGCACCAATTTATTTTTATGAATGTCCTTGAAAACTGCACAATTGATTAAATTATTTGTTCTTTCTTAGGGAAGTATTTATTTAAAGACAGACAACCCTAGTCTATCATAGTGGACCTGCATAGCTTTTGACCTTTGCCCTTATAAATAAACGACTACTATCATGTACTCAGAACTTATTCTGCTTTTGTGAGTCCAACATTATATGGAGCTATCGTCACCCCCCTCATGTGGCATACACATAATAGGAAAAGTGGTGATTCCCTTGATATTTTTAAGCTGCTAAATCAAAAATCAGCTTTTTTAAAAGGTGCTATGTCAGAAATCAGCTCCAGTGAGCAAACATAACTTCTTGTCTCTGAAAGTAGTGTAGATGAGTACAGATAGACAGATAGATAGGCATATGGACAGATGCGTATATATGCAGGAAGACTGGGGAAAAAAACAAGCTTACTTCAAAGAAACCTTTTTTCTTCAGATGTGCTCTTTATATTGTAGACAAATATTAACATCATACAGACACTATATACTTAAAATGTTTAAATCCTGTTTGACTATGCCAGTAATATATGCTTGGATACTATAGAATAAAATGAAAAAACAGATGAGAATCTGTGTGTGTGTGTGTGTGTGTGTCTGCATGTGTGTCTTTAAAAGAATCACAGCAGGTTGTACCCAGCAGGGAATGGAATGCAAGTAACAATGATGGGTCATTGTAATAGCAAACCTACTGAAGGTACCAGTAGATCATGGAAGCAATAATAATACTGTCACTTTGAAACAAAATACTTCTGAGAAACTAATGAGTGCCAAAAATTTTCCATGCAGCAGATTTCAAAGAGAAAGCTGTAACACAAGCATTAAAGTAGCAATTTAAAAACCAAGATTATCAAGCTGCTGATCATTCAGAATGTATGGAATTTGGGCTGGTATTTTTCATAAAAATAGAGTGTTACTAAGCTAACCTTTCTAAATATAAAAAGTAGGAAGAGGGAGGAAGAAAAAGAGATGTGGCAGCAATGTTAAGACTAACTGGTTTTTATTTTAGCATGGGCTTTTATGGATATAAACCCAGTTCTTCAGACAAAGTGTGGTACTGGGTGATACTGCATCTGAAGTAGTGGGTTTATATTCATGAAAGCTCATGCTAAAATGAGTCTGAAGGGGTCTGCCACATTTCTTTCCCTCCCTTCATCCTTTTTATGCTCCAAGAGACTAACATGGCTACTTCTTTGAAAACTTTCTGGATATTTTAATGATAATAACTCATACACATATTGAAGCACGTATGGGAGCTGGCTTTCAATGTGAAGCTTGCTACACAGCTTTTTATTTGTGTCAAACTGCTACCAAAGTAACCATGTGTGTGACAGCCATTTGCTCTGAGCTCTTCTGCCATAGAAACTAGGCACTCACAGATTTTCTGATTAAGCAAACCCTATGGTTGACAACATGTGGTCATTCAAATATTTAGTGTCCATCAGCCTTAGCCAGCTAAGGTATCGATAAGAGAGGCTGAAAGTTGTAGTTGACAAGTTGTCCACCCTGGAAGGTTACAAGTTGTCCATCCCTGTTCTATATCTAAAAACCAACTACAAAATTGGAATCTGATTTTCAAAAAAAGAAGGGGAGAAACTTTATAAAGGGAATCTACTCCAAGGTGCTTTCTCTATGTGAAGTCTACCAAATGTGTAGTTCTTCATTTGCAATTTGATGGCTCCTTTTCATTGTTGAAAAAAAAATAACAATAGATATTCTCATGTAGTCAAGTTTCTGATCAATATACAAGTAATGGGAGATGATTTACAGCACCAGCAAAAAATCCTCCTCAGGACTGCTGCTCTCTGGACAAACAGTGTCTCAGAGGCAAGCATAAACATAGCAGAGCTTCCAAACAGCAAAAAGTGTGTGCAGCAGAGTACGACTACAACATCAGCTCTAACCCCTCTACCCACTGGTTAGTAAACTCACAGACACAGAGTTTGTCATCCAAAATACCTGGAGGCTTTAATCTTCACAGTTGCAGTATATACATCCATACACAGGATACACAGATCCACAGGCAGAGATTCAGTGTCAGAGATTCAGGTGCAGAGGTATGGAGTCAGAGAGTCAAAGCAAGCATTCATGCTCCTCTTTTATATACACCTGTTTCCATGTCATCACTCAGGGCCATTTGCATGATGCAACCCCTTGCCATGATTTCACTATCATGACTCAGCCCTTTATTCCATGTCCCCTAGGGAATGAGTCATAACTTGCCCAGTCATTCCCCAGGTGTTCCACATGCTCATCAAATGTATTTTCAACTGGGGCAAATGTCACTGTATTTTTTATCCAACAACAAGTTCCTTCTTCTCAGTCTTTGGCGCTTTCCTCACAATGCACCCTACCTGCAATGGGGCCGGGAGAAGGACGGGGCTGGGATGATACCTATGCATTACGTCATCTCAGACCCATCCTTCTCCTGTTCCCAGGCAGTGCAATTACACTACAAATCATTGATGGGTTTTTCCCATCAATGACTGGCAATCACACTGCCTTCCAGCTGCACACCTGCACTTACCTTGCTTGTGGAGATCCTGGAAGCACAATGACTGTGCTTCCTACCCTAGCACAAGATGAGACAGTACCTGGCTGTGCTGTGGCAGGAAAAGGAAGGGCCATCACACTTCCTGGATCTTGCAGGCAGCTGGTGCAGAAGGGAGCACTCCATCACACTCCTCTCCTGGAAGGGCTGCTGCCACCGTCATCACCGGACACCACCGGGACAGAGGTAAGCTACAGAAAGGGCTTTTGTTCTCAGTTAATGAATGCTGATATAATGTGTTATCACTAGGCCCCTATATACCCATTATCACCTGTTTTGTTTCATTGTAATTATTCAGAACATCGGACCACCACTTTGTTTTTCTTGACAGAAAATAGAAATTGCTAAACATACCATTTTACAAGATGGAAAAGTAATTATACCCCCCCAACTCTGAACAGCAATTGGGTTGGATTTGGGACTGGTAAAATTAACTACAGTATTTACTATAAGCTTGCCTCACACTGATGGGCAGTGTTTGAATGATCCAACCATTTGAGCAGGACCCACACCCCCACCAAACTTGGAGAATCCAGTAGTCTTCTACTGGCACAGCTGGGCATGTGGGATCTATGGGGAGATCTTATGAAATTTGAGAGTAGCACATCAATCAAAATATCAAGGCAAAAGGTAAACCAGAACCAGTCCCACACCCACCCACCAAAGTACATATTTTAGCAGTGAAATAAACAAATTTAGTTTCTGCAGAAAGTGTATAAAAGTAGCTTTTCTTGCTGAAATCTTTGCACAGTCATAATGAAGGAAAGACTGAGGAAAGGAAGAAAAAAAGGCTGCAGGTTAGAGAAGAGGCTGGATGAAAAGTGGGTGTGGAAAAGGAAACAAAAGGGAAGTCTGAAAATATGCAAAGTCACAGTTGCTGTGAATAGACATACGAATATTGCTAATTCTAACAGTGGGAGAACCGCCCACATGGCTTGGATAGCATTTAAAAATACCTTGGACTGAACTATTCCTTTTCTCTATGTAAGTGTTACAAGAAAAGAAACAAAAAATGAGTGTATTTTGTTTTCTTTATCTCCAGATATCAACACTGAGCCTCCTAATGGAGAATGGCCCTTAGCAGATGCAATCTCCAAACACCAGGTCCCTGATAGCACTTTAAACAAGAAAGCCAAATGACCAAGGGAAGAAAGAAAAAAGAAAGATCTCACACTCAGCAGTTTAAGTTACATTCTAGGATGATTTTCCATGAAAAATATAGCTGTAATTATTTTACTGGCTTTCATGTAATTCAGAGAGATACTTACTAGCTCTCTACAGGAGTTGTAACCTAAATACATCAATGGACAGAAATTGTGCCTTCCCACTGAGCTGAAGCTTCTCAAGCTGTGACTCTAACCAGGAGGTTGGTGACAAGAAAATCCAAAAAGTCTCTCTCTCTCTCTCTCTCTCTCTCTTTCTGTGTGTGTGTGTTTGCATTCTCTATTCTAGCTACCACTTTGTGTTAATATCTATAATTAACTGCAGTAAGGAGAATGGAAGGGGGAAACTGAACAGTAAAAAGGGGAAGTTAGTGCAAATTACTGTTTCTCAAATTACCATGGTTTTGCTCTCTTCTGTAAGGTTCCAACATTTATTCTTATCTTGGTTAATTAAGCACATAAGCTGAAATCTTGCACAGGGTGTTTACATTCCATTGTGTTGAACAGAATCGAAGCAGCCAAACTTATCTGCAGGACTGCAGCCATAATTTAGAAAAATTACACTGTAAAAGAAATGCTGCCAAAGAAGCTACACTACATTTACTACAAGGGGGAAATGAAATAATTGTTGTTGTTGTTGTTTTCTCCCAAATGGCAATTCACTGTTTGAAAGGGATATTTTTTACCTGAGGTATCCCACAGGCCAAAGATAGCGCACTTGAAAGATGCCAATTTTATGAAATTTCATTGGGCTTTAGAGAAAGGACTGTGAATGGGAGCAGAGGATGGGTTGAACTAGTTCCTAAGATCTGCTTTTCATATTTGTATTGAATATAGTAAAAGCCACTGAAGAGTTATATTTTTATATTAGCCATTTTCACCCCAGTGAGTGTGCTTCTGAATGATTAAAGTGATAATTTCTTATTAGTAGTGGTGTCAACATTTGTATATGAATGTATCCAGCTCATAATGTTCTGATATACTACAAATCCAGCTCCATTTTCTCAATAAGTTTTTTTCAGATTTGGAGCATGAAAAACATTTTTGTGTGTTAAGCATGGCAGGCACAAAAAGCAGGTATTTTGGAAAAGTTCTGAGACTTTCTCATTTTTGGATGTTTTTGTTCTGGATGGACTGTTAGAGGCTGGAAACAGGATGGATGAAGCAAAGTCACATGTCTGAACAGAAAGCCTAGATGCCGCAAATATGTTGGAGGAGTGGAGGTAGCTCATTTGTTCTCCTTCCTTCCCGATAAATGAGAGCAAACAAGGGGGGCTTCCAGACACAGCTTCATTCTCCTGGCCCCTGATCAGGAGCATAGCTGTAACTTGACATATGCCAGCTGCTCTTTCAAACCCAGCAGAGAAGAAACAGCTTTACTCCAGTGTAAATTCTACTCCTTATCTGCTGGTGCTTCAGGGCAGCTGTAACATTCCTTGGCACAGCCCCATATCCATTCATGGCTGGAAGAATTCAGTTCAGTCGTCACTGGAACTGCCGTGGCCATTCTCAGAAACATTGTATAGGAAGGTACAGGATACCTCTTTTCACAATGTCATTCACAGTACAAATGGCAGCATAGATAGATAGCATATGTCCCCAAGAGTATCTTGGCCAAGAGGTGATAGCATCCGTGGACTCATCATTGGTGTTATGTATGGATGAACAGGATTTTTTTTTTCAAGAACGTCTTTTATGCATATTGGCTAAGAATGCTTATAAACACCAAACTAATTTTAGATTGAGACAAGAATAGTTCACTTATGGCTATGTATTATGGGGATGAGGTATGTGCAGAACTCTAAGCATTATTGGACTGCAGTTTATAGCCTTTATTGAGGAGTGGTGTTATTCCAGCAGCCCTTCGGGGGACAAACCTTTCTCCTCTTTAAAAAAAATAAAAATAAAATAAATCAGAAGGACTCTCTAAGTGGAGCCATCTATGTAACCACACAGGCTATAAACAAGGGCCATTTCCTCACTACACTGTTACAATGCTATTATACCACTTTCAACATAGTGTGGAATCCTATGGTTTGTAGTTTACTGAAGCCAAAGAACTCTCTGGCTGAGAATTCTAAATGCCCCTCCACAAGCTGCAAACCCCAGGATACCACACTATGTTGAAAGTGGAATAATAGCACTGTAATAGTGTAGTGCAAAAATGGCCAAGAAGAGAGAGTGGGTGGAACCTTATAACTTATGTCAATACATTGCTGGGTTATAGAATTTCTCTGCTTGTAGTAATAAAGAAGGGAAATAATAGGGGAGGGGAAAGTAGCACTGATTAAAATTATTTATTTTTGTATAATCTTTGTTCTATTGATGTACTAATAGAGTATATTGTACCCCAGCAGTGTGTCTTGGGAAGTAGACTATAATCCATAACAACATTAAAAAAAATGCTGTTAAAGCTTTTTCTAATGCAGATGTACATGTTTGTATTTTTTTTCTTTCTTGCAGGCAAGAAGAAATGATACAATTTTTCCCCTTTCTATAAGAAAATCATAAAAAAAATGCAAGATTTTCAGAAACTATTCACAGTTGGGGATCTGCACATACTTTCTTTTGTTCATAAGATATAATTTTCTGTATGGAAAACAATATTTCTGCACAGAAAACAGCATTTTCTGTGCAGAAAATACCCTTTTCTGTGATAAACAAATGTGCATTTTTCATACAGATTAATTCTTATACTGCAAAGATTCTAGCCCATCTCAGATTATGCAGATCAAGGTTCCTTAATGTGGGTGCTGCGTGACTTACCAGGCAGCACCATTGCAGGTTGGGGAGCTGACGGCATGATGTTTTCCAGCTTGCCTGATAGGAGAGGCTGTTTCTGGTACCACACAACCACGTGTGGTCCTGGAGTGGTAGCCAATAGAAACAAAGCTGCCACTTTGAATTCATTGCTGATAGGCTGAGCTTGAGTAAAGATTACAGGGCCAGTACTGGAGTGTTTAAGGCAGTTAATAGAGAGGTAACCATCAGTCATCTCACAGAAGCATTGAAGAAGGACTGGAAAAAGAGTGGGGAACAAAGACAGCAGAGCAGCAAGCAAAGAAAGAAGACAAAGATGGAAAAGATGTCAAGACACCATAACAGCTGATCACAAACAGCCCTTATCAGAGCCAGCTCAAATCTCTGATGTTAATGCCACATGGCCTCATTTGGACTTTGTAACTTGCCAAGGGTCCCCACTTTAGGCTTGGTCACTTTGCAGGACAAGTCTCCACAGGGCTGACATTAAGTGACACTTGTGGAACATCCTCCCCTTCTTTGAGGTCAGATAGCCTTCCCTTCCTATTCCTTGGTACCTCGTAACTTGACTGGATCTACTTGTGGGATAGCCATTTGCTACCCTTTTTTTTCTGGGCACTGTGTAGAGGTGAGTTTAGTTCCCCCCCTTCAGTCTCCCAGCCTTTCCCCTTTGCTTTCCTGGTTTTCCAGAGCAAGGGATTGTAATCAATCAAATTTTACTTCCACTTCACAGCACTTCGTTTTCAGCTCTGTTTCTTAGATGCCCTAGCTTTGGGATAGACAGAGTCACATGACAGTTTTCACCACTAGTACTAATTTGGTTCATTTAGTATCTTCCAGGACTATGCCTACTAAAAAAAGCTCAGAGGACATTGCAGTTCTCACTGCCCAGCTGCAGAGCCCAGGCTTATAGGTCTTGGAAGGTATGGATGGAGATAGCCTCAGCTAAGGGTCATGAGAAGGGTAACATATCGGGAGAAAGAGGACATACAAATGTAATAAATAAATGCTTTTACACTCTTGAAACCTAAAGGTGAAGAAGGGTGCATCCCCAAGTCAGCCAAGAGGGATAGAAGGGAAGAAAGGTGGAGCATTCATTCAGCAATTGGCTAACTGGGTACACAGTCTTTATGGGAGTAATGCCAGTTGTTTATCCTTAGAGGAACTGGCATCTTTCTAACCACACGGGGAACATTCTCAAGGTGTGGGCCCTTGAGGGGAAAGCAGTGACCCTCGTATATGACATGGCCTTCAAATGATGATGTTCAGCAATTTAAGAAAAGATCACAGCAAAAAAATTATGATTTATATGGTTACAGCTGCCAGACTGGTATTTGCACAGAGATGGAAACAAAAAGAAATTCCAAATATTGATGAGTGGTTGTTGAAGTTACATGACATAGTAGAATTAGACAAATTGACAACTGTATTAGCAGATAAATCTGTAAGACAGTTTAAAGATGACTGGAATCTGATTTCCCCCCTTTGGGAATCCAGATGGGGGAAAGTTGCTACTACGGGAATAAATGTTTAAGGTAAAGGTCTAAAAACTCCTTTTATATAAGGTGTAGTTGTCAGGTTCAATGGATGTAAAGGAGATAAGAGATATGGAAGTAAAGTAAAGATCACAGGTTGTAAAAGAAAGACTAAGATAAAGTGAATAGACTTTATAGGTGAAGACCATTCATGGAAAGAATATTAGGAATCTGATTTGATAACTTTGAGTTATAACATCTCTTTTTCTTCCTTTTGCTATAATAAGCCCAATAGAGATAAAGTTCTATATAGTTATGCTATATATACATATACATATACATATATATATAGTTGGTAAATGCTATACATGAAATAGCTGACTACAATGTAAGAAGAGTGAATAAGGGAAGATTATTACATAGGTATGTGAATTTTTTTTTCATTCTGTATGTTATTGTTCTGTTATTTATTTTTTATTGTTGTATTTGATATTAGTTAACTGTGTAGGCATCTGTTGATATATCTTTTGTTTTTATGGTTGAATAAAAAGATATATGTGTGTGTGTGTGTGTGTATGAATGAAAGCAGGCATACCAACGTAAATTTGTGCAGTGGGATATCATCAACAAGGAGCTTTAGCTTGTCTTGGTAGGTTGTCGTATCAAGGGACAATCAAAGGGGTCCCACCTTTTTTGATGGTCAGAGAAAATGGGTGGCAAGAGGTTGGTCTGCTGGAAATTCAACCAGGGCAGGTGCCAAAGAACTTTGTGTGAATTTGAGCACAAATGTGTCCACTGTCATGGGCCTCTCTCTAGGTCTCCTGCCCCCCATCAAGGAAGTGGCCAATCTGGTGTCTATGCTGGTTGAGCTACTCCTTGGCTGGTGGTAGAAAAGTTAGAGGAACCACTTTCAGATCCAGCAATAATCCAGGGGTGCCCAAACAGTAGTACTTGTTGGCCTATACACTGGTCCAGCTGGCTGTGATGCTTCTACTGTTGGCTGCATATCCTGACCAGGAGGTGGCTGGGCTCATTAGAGAGAGTTTTTCAGTGGGATTCAGGATTCCTGCTGTCATTCCCAGGGTGACCTATGAGTTGACAATTTCGTGTTAGCCGAGGAATGTAAGACAGGGAGGGTTGAGAGCCCCTTCCCCCCATTTCCAACTTCAGGGTATCCCCCATTAGGGGTTGTCCCCATGAAAACTCTTGGGGAATAAGGTTTCATATACCACCTTTCTTACCCTAATGGAGCCCTGGTTAATGATGTCATACTCCTGGATTTTTGCTCTGTTCATTATGCCTTCTTTGATCAGGCCATCAGGTTGGTTCAGGCATGCAGACAAGGGGCACTCATGGCTCAACGTGACATCCAGTAAGTATTCTGGCTGCTCTCTGTCCATCCTGAAGATCACTGTTTATTGGGTTTCAAAACTGATGGCCTTTGCTACTAGGCCATACCTATGGGATATAAAGTTAGCTGTCCAGACTTTGAGGCATATAGCGTGTTTCTGGAGTGGGTGGTGAAGGTCGGGGCTGGGGCTCCTTATGTCATGCATTACCTGGGTGAATTCCTCATGATTGGAAAGGTGGGCAGGGCCAAGTGTGCTGCTATGCTGGGATGTTTCCAGGCACTGGCAGGGGAGTTTGGCATACCCTTAGTGTAGGAAAAGACAGAAGGGCTGGCCACTTCCTTAGATATTTGGGCATTCTATCAGATTCAGTAGAGGGGATATCTTCCCTACCTTCAGACAAGCTGGCTTCACTTAAGGAACATCTCAGGTGGATGCTGGGGTGCAAAAAGCTACACTTAGAGAAGTTCAGATCCTGCTGGGCCACCTTAATTTCACATGCCAGTTAGTGTCACCACGGAGAGCCTCTTGTGCTCACTTATTCAGCAGCATGGCAGGTGTTAAAACCCCTCATCACCACATCTGTCTTACTAAAGGGGTCAAGGAGGATCTGGAAATATGGCTTACATTCCTGGATCATTGTAACAGGGTTTCTCTATTATAAGATGTGTGGGAGCCAGGTACAGACCTACAGGTTCATTCAGATGCAGCTGGGAGCATAGGATTTGGGCTATATTTCTATGGCCATTGGTGCACTAAGAGGTGGTGAGAGCAATGGTTTGAGAGTGAGGTAGTTCGGGACTTATCATTTTTAGAATTGTTTCTTATTGTGGTGGCAGTGTCCATATGGATGCACAATTTCAGTAACAAGAGTGTGCAGTTCTGGTGTGAAAACCAGGCAGTGGTAGTCATCATCAACAGGCAGTCCTCCAAATCTAGTAGAGTCATGAGGCTAGTGTGTAGGTTGGTTCTGATATGCCTGTCCACTGATATAACCTTCTCAACTTGTTATATTCCAGGCTTGGATAATGGAATTGCAGACTCTTTATCTCAATTCCAGAAGGACAGGTTTTGACCCCTGGCACCAGAAGCCTATACCCAACCTCTGCCATTCCCAGAATAGCTGTGGTAACCTGGGAGCATGCCATAATGCACAGTGTATTCTACTCAGTTGTCCTGGCAACCTTCTGGGCATACAGATTGTAGTGGTCAGGTTTCAGAGTTTCTGCCAACAGGAAGGGTACTCTGGCAGATGGCTGGTTTGAGAGAGGCATGTTCTGCATTTTCTGGTCCACCTGAGGGAGCTAGGTTTGGTTCCATGATCCATGTCAGTCCACCTAGCAGGGATTTTCTTTGGCAAGATTAAAGGTTTTCCAGATCCATGTGCCACTTTTTTTAGTTAGAAGGACAGTAGAGGGATGAAAAAGTTTTCAGCCTCCAGGTAAGGACAGAAGAAGGCCCATCACTTTCAAGCTTCTAGGTAGCTTGGTATGGAAGCTACCAGCCCACTGTCATTCCAGTTTTGAGATGGCCATGTTCAAAATGGCATTCATTGTTTTCTTTGGGGGCCCTCCATGTGGAGTTGCTGGTAGCAGAATTGAGAAAGGATGGGTTGAGCAGGGTTTTGCAAGTTAGGGATGTCTCCTTCAAGGGAATGTCAGTAACCATTCATGTCAGGTTATATAAATGTAATCAGTTGGGCAAGGGAACTGTCATTTGGCTCCATGCTCTACAGAGGGAGGAACTGTGTCTGGTAAGGGTACTGTGGAAGTTCATGAGGAAGCGCCTGTGGAGGCTTGGCCCCGTGCTAATTCACATGGACCACACTGCTCTATCTAGATTTCAATTCATAGCCATTTTATAGACTGCTACCACTGGGGCTACCAGTGGCAGAGTTTGAGGACCACTCCTTCTGCCTAGGAGTGGCAACAGAGAAAGCAATCTGTGGTCTCTCTGAAGCAGACATTTAAAAAATCAGGAGATGGAAGTCGAAGGCATATTCACAGTATGTGAGGCCAGGCTCAGAGCTGAAAAAGCAGTGACATGATTCTCATTTGAGATAGACAGGGCCTGTGGTACTGCTGGAGGGGAGCATCACTCAGATGGCAGAAAAGGCAAGCAATGGCAGCAGAAATGAAAAAGAACAGTTGCTGAGATAGATATGATGGTGGCTGGGGTGAGTTGAAGGAAAGGACCTTGACTTGGACTGTGAAGAGAAGAGCTACAATGAAATATCATTAAAGAACTGTTTACCTGCAGTATTCAGACTTGTGTTCTTGTCTTTGGGCCTGGAAACTGGGTGTGGGGTTTTATAGACTGAGGATGCATTAGGGTTGGTGGTAGGTGGGCCTGATTTGGCATGGGCCTGCCTTTTTGGGGGGCGTGGGTCTTGGATCCAGGGCAGTGAGTACCATGGGCCACTTGGTGCTGGTCAGATGGGGTCACAACCAGGATTCAGGGGGTACATACTAATGGTGTGTGTGCCCTGCTTTGGAGGGCACACATCATGCTCCCCCTAATGGCCCCCCCATCATTCTTCAGTTCCCCAACTCTTGGTCAGAGGCTTGAGCTTGTTGGTTTAATAGGCAGGTTGACTGATGCTGGGATCCATATCGACACATACACTAACTTATTTGTATCTGCAGCCAATCATGTGTTCTGGTCTTTTTTTTAACAGAAGTCATGCCTGATCATGAAATCAGGAAACTTTTGACTGTTTTTCAAGTATTTTGAAACATTATATCCATCCCTACACAATGCATCTTTTCTTTCCCCTTCCCTAACTATCTTTGAAGATAACTAGGTTATAATGCAGTGCTGAGGAGTGCATGACCTTCCAGATGTTGATGGACTGCAAATACAGTCCACTCCTCTACCTTCACCATTATCTGTACAGGCTACTGCTGGACTAACTGTACTGGCCAGAACTGCAGTCCAACATTTGGAGAATTGCCTACTCCCTGCTCCGGATTAATATTAAACTTCTGGTATTTATTGTATAGGCAAATATTGACCAGTAGCATCAAAATAAGTCACTAGAACATACATTACATTTATAACACTAGGATCTAACTCACATATCCTCTAAATAAGATAGTCACTATATAAAGTCTTTATCACATCTGTGCCACAGCTACATGGGAAATATTTTTTCTTTGAGACCACTCCCAGATCATGACAGCAGACATTTGTCATGCCAAAGCAAACAATATTCCCTAGTGATATATATTGGCTGTCACAATACAGAGGAACATTTAAGATTAGTAGGAAGGTAAATCAGCTATTTCCAAGCACATACTTAGCGAAATTCTACCAATATATTTAATTCATACCTATCAATTAAGCACATGCTAAGTGCATATTTGGAAATAATGATTGATTGTTTTTTATATATGCTCATATAAGATATCACTTAACTTTGCAGCTGCCGTATAAGACAGAGCTCTGTTACTGTTCTGATATATGTCAGGTTCTTACAGGAAATCTGAAATACATCAGCTCACTTAACAACACATAATAAGTTCATGGCAAAGTTATCCCCCACTTAAACCTATCACTCTCAGAATAAATTAACTGTGGCCATACTGAGGACAATATGTCACCCTTTTAAATTTAATGCAGCAGTTACCACATTTGCAAGTCATGTGGACTTAACAGATCTAGCTAATGGGAAGGTATGACAATGTTTCTGTGTGTGTACATGAGTGTACCAAGCTTCAAACAAGAAGCCTCTTAGTCTATGAACTGGTACTCCTTGTTTTAAACTCTGGGATAGAATAGTAAAAGGAAGTGACACCACTCTTTTTGCAGGTTTCATCATGTTCCACCCTTATGTAGTTCATTGGGTCCTATTGGCCTCTCCCAACCAGAATTCTTCCAGATAAGTCAAGAAACTCTCTTTGTCAACAACTATACAGTCTGGACAGGTTTGTGAGACTCCCTCATTTCCCTATAGGTAGGTCTGAATACATGTCCTCACAACTCTTTGCCTATTTTCTCCCAGCGTGACAGCATCTTCAGCCAAGTATTCTTGCTGTTTTCTGTTTACCTCTGTCCTTGATCCATCCTTCTTTAGCTAGACTCTTAAGATTAGATCAGAGTTTAGATATCTGGCCTTCTAGAGGTTGCTGATTGGCACTCCTTTCATGACGGCCACAGCTTACCCATCCCTGGGATACATCCAGCCTCACAATCAGTGCTACCTCATTGCTTATCTCCATTGTTACCCTGATTCAAATTTGTTTCACAGCTTCTTTCAACACTTCAAACCTGACCTCAGTCTCATGTCTTAGGCTTCTCATTCTTGTTTATCTCTCCTATCCCATCTATGATGTAAACAGATACTCTTATGAATGGCTTCCTTCCACTGCTAGTTCTCTTTCATTTCTCTCCCAATATGCAGCTAGATTAATAATCAAGCTGGCGTATTCTTAGATGGTATTCCTATAACAAAGTCTCATTTTTTATTACTTCTTCTAAGCCATTCCCTTGCTCCTTAAATGGATCTTACAGTATCTCTGTACCCAGTCTTTTAATAGTATGTTTTATAATCCAATAAAATCTGAAGTGAAAAAAAAGAATAATAACGTACAGACAAAATGTTTTTAAATTCCCCTCCCATAGTTAGCTCTTCTGTTTACTTAAATTTATTTAAATTTATTTAATATAAGTATTTAAATACTCTCTGTTGAGGAAAACACTCATGAATTTTTTTTAAAATGTTTTGTTGTAGTTTTATCCTAGTTTTCTGATTGCAGAGAAGGGAAAACTTTGAAAAAACTCTCACACTGTAAGCGGACATCAAGAGTTGTGTTATGAACACAACGACTGAACATCAGCTAGAAATAATTGCAATTGCATTCTACCACCTTAGGACTCCATTAAAACACTACAACACGGTTTTTGTGTAGAAAAGATATTCAATCATGACACTACATTGTCCTTTTGCATATAAACCCTTTTTCCCTCCCACAACATATATCTATTACAGAAGTTTGAGGTACCTGGATGTAATTATGTATGCACTTAAAATGTTTATAGCAATATTTTAATGTTTCAGATGGCAATAGAGTATTTTCAAAAGACGATGTGGGCCTAGCTTGGCAGTAGTTTCACTGACAGTTTAGCTAATCAGAACAAGAGCTGTTTCCCCTGCTCTATATGGTGAGGCACAACTGCTCGAGACAGAAACTACATAAAAATGGCAATTGATACTTCAGAGGATAAAAATGCTATGTAAATGACTGGGTTTTTCCTAGTTTAAAGATGGCTATCTATGCAGAAACAAGCACAACAGCAGCAAGCATTCTTAAGAACAGAAAATCTGTCACTCTTGGGCCATTTCCATACAACACTGTTATAGTGCTATTATTCCACTTTCAACATCCTGTGGAATTCTGGGATTTGTAGTTTGCGAAGGCCAAAGAACTCTCTAGCTGAGAATTCTAAATGCTCCTCCCTAAACTGGAAACCTCAGGATTACATGAGATACTGAAAGTAGAATAATAGCACCATAAAAGTGTAGGGCAGAAATGGCCTCAGAATCTCTCAAGCATTCTTTTTTAAAAAATTATTTATTTATTAATTTGATTTACAAATGAGAACTAAAATTAAACTAAAACTAAAACACAATGCTAAAACACCAGACCAAGTATAGTTATCCACTAGACACTAACATACTAAAAGTTGATCTGACCCTGCCTCACCAAATTGTAATGAAAAAAAAAATCTACTGTTACAGATCCACTAGAGTTACTAATAAGCATAGCCATAGATTGTTGCATTGTTAGACTTCTTATTATTCAAAAAGTCTATAAACAGTTTCCAGCCAATCAAAAATCTTCAGTTGGCTTATCCTTTAAAACCCATGTTACGTTATTAATTTGGGCTTGCTCAGCAAACTTAACAATTCTTTCTTCTATAGTTGGCACTTCAGTATATTAAGAATTTTTTGGGTTAAGATGTACATCTTAGGCGAGTATCTTTAGACCATATTCTTTCTATGCATCCTTTTGAACATTGTTCCCAGGTTTTCATAAACTTTTTTACAGGTTCATTCTGTGTATCTAGTTTTAAAAGCAATTTGTACACTTTTAAATTAAATGTTTGTTGTCGTTACACAGCTCTCTATATAAAACTCATTATCTAAAAGCTCTATAGCTAAATCTATCTTATCCTGAGTAAATCTATCCTTAAGTTGCATGTAAGCAAACACATTGAGATCTTTTCCTTCCGTAAGAAACATCTCACTTAATTCAAACTCCCAGCTGTCTTGGTCAAAATGCAAAAGGTAATAAACCATCTCCAATTTTGAACAACCATCTCCATTTTTTCCCCCTAAAAAAAAAAGGCTTCCTGTGGTGAGTTGGCTAATATTATCTTGGGAAAAAGTCTCTTCTTATATTTATACCAAAGTTATAAAAAAGCCTTTCTAATACAGTGTTCATTAGAAAAACAAAACTCACTTCATTATATTGATTTTTGTAATTTACACATTTTTGTATGATATTATTTCCCATCAACTAAATGTGTCTGGTGCACCTATTTCAGAAGAACACAATTTTAGATTATTCACATCGTTGAAGTGTACATTTGATTTTGTGTATATTTTTTTCCTTCCTATATGCATTGAGTAACTTGAAGGCATGACTTTTTTGAAGCAACATATGCTCTCTTCTGTTGCTAATCTCAGAAGGTAAGAAATGTTGTTTTTTTTCTGTGTAGAGAGGGAAAAAAAGTGAACCAAACCAATTTCTTTTCCATTCTGAAGCTTTCTACGGCAAAGGGACAAAAGTTTAACACTGTACTAATACATCTTCTACAAATAGATGAAACAACACTGTTCAGTAAGGTGAAGTTAAGGTTAGAGACATATTATGTATACCTGAGTGAGCCTATCCTGAGAGACTCATTGCATGTATGTAGTACAAGCAGAGATTAACTTTCAAACTATAAGTTTTTGAGAAGCTTCAAGAAGAGTTGAGAAAAGTTGGATTATTCATTCATTTATTTATTTTTACAGAAACATTCTTAGTGAATTAGCAAAAAAAACCACCACCTTTAATTATTAAGCTTCAGAGATCTCTGATTCAGATGAAATCGTTTAAGGCCCAAGGATTTGCAGAAGAAATTTACACTCTCCATTGAGTTCAGTCTAAAGGGACATTTTGAGGGAAATTTCAAGGGTTTTTTTTCCCCTCCCAATGAATTTCAAGTTTTTTAAAAAAATACATAAAAAGTGCCATAAAACCTGAATATCTGTGTGAGTCCTTCAATGATGTGTATGCATGTTTCATATGTTTGAAGCTTGGTTTTCACTTACAAGATAGATAGATAGATAGATAGATAGATAGATAGATAGATAGATAGAAAGAAAAGCAGTGTTTGATATTTGTGTGTTGTAAATCAGTGTCACTATTTTGCCCATATTTCCCATGTAGGAATAGCTTTTGAACAATTCATTGGTGTGAAAATTGCATGGAATACTGTGTTTCATAATATCAGAGATAAAATGTTGCTTAATAGATTCCCATTTTCTAGATAGTGATTTCCTCTGGTGTGGGGAACATCACTGTGAGGAGGGCAGGAAAAAAATGTGTTTACTGAGGCCAATATGTCCAAGCCAACCTGAAATACAGAACAAAATTATTTGCTCACATCTAACTTGGCAGGCAGATAAAACCCTCACATGCATATACCTTAAAGCAATATCAGTTACACACAGTACATTCATAATTCTCCCATTACATGTAAAGGCTGTCAATTGATGAAAGGGATTTTAGTCAAGAAGCTGTATTGCTTGTCATGGATTCGCTCATTAAAATTAACATTTCAGTTTTTCAAAAGATACCACATCTTTTAAGTTTCTGTCAACATGTTGACACAGAGAACAGTTTCATGTATAAATCATTTCTGTTGTGTTTTTAATTTTCAAAATTATTCAAAATGAGAAAACCACATGCTGTTTACAATTTTTGAGCAGACTGATATCTAACAACCATTTTAAGTCCATATGCTATCACAATGGGCAGTTGGGTGGTTTATTTGTTGCTTTTGTGGGGGAGCATGTAAAAGTCCCCTGGCAACTCAAAACAGCTCTACGTAGTCCACCATAGAGGATCCACCATAGAGGATTGACATAGAGGGGAATGACATTATTTTGGAGAAAATGAAAAGGACATAATGAACTATACTATCGCTGCTATAACAACACAACATAATATAACACAATAAATAGGGGTGTCATTCCAAATAATTTTAAGGTACTTCATTTCCTCATTAAATGATAAGTACCTCCGCCCCCATCAAAACTAAGACTTAAAAGTAGGTTTAGAACAGACTTGTCACTCATTCTGATGATGGAAGAGGAGGAGAAAGAGGAGAATTGGCAGGAGTAGCATACTGCCTGAAATGAAACCAAAAAGTGTCCACTGAAAAATGAGAGAGAGAGGCCATTTCCACACGACGACACTCTTCTGCATCATCTTGCTGCAGTCCCGGGTCCAGAAGGGAGCACATCAGCAGTGCTCCCCTCTGCACTCGCTCGGTCCATGTAGAAGAAAACGCAATGGTGCCACATCTTCCCTCCACACAGCTGGGCTTTTTCCATTGGTGCACTATGGAAGAAAGCATCACCAATGCGCTTCTGCAGCTTCTGCATTTCCAGAAGTGACAGGAGCACCGCACAATCGCAGATGCGAAACAGATTTTTTCCATTTTGCGAAAACTGCACAAGCATGACGCTCCATGACAGAATGGCAGTGGGACGGTGACGACATCATGTGGAAGCGCAACCTGCTGACAGCTGCCATCCTGTGGCAGAAACGAGACACCGATGTTGTGTGGAAAGGGCCAGAGAGAGAGGGTGGGTTGTGAGGAACAGGCATGCTCAAGGGAATATTGAAAAGCAGTTGCCTTTGCCACTTATGATATCCTGCAGGAAGACTGAGACAGCTAGAACCCTGAGCAGGTATGTTTCCTTTGGAAGGAGAGAATATGTTACAGCTTTTTATTCCAGGACACATGTGCCATACAAAAGCCAAGATCTAAGGTTTTGTCACAGAACCAAGGAGAGAACAAAGCACGTAGGAGCCATCTTGATTCTTCATTCCTGAATTGGCTGTGATTTCTGAAAGGAAGATTAGACCCATCCCACTAGAGTCTACAAGTAAGCATTTTCTTCCATAGAGGTGAATAGCTGTCATTCAATTTTATGGGAAATTGTAATGTAAGTAATTATTGTAAGAATTTTACTAACCATGTATTTTTAGATTTTGGACTTTAAAACATAATATGGAAGAAAAATCCATTAAAAAAAAACTTCAAAGTTAGATTGTTAGGACTGTAGCCTTGAATGACCTCGTCTTTGCTTCTTTTTAAAAAGTACCAGAAATCACAGGTAACATTCCAAACTAAAGTCACGGCAGATTGATGTTTCACATCTGTTTTCAGTTGTCACAGTAGCACTCCCCCCCCCTTTTTTTATTTCCAGGTTGTCACCTGTACAACTCTTTCACACAGCTTTTAAAGTTTTGAACCATTCTGAACAATTATTTTCTGAGTGATGTAATGGCTTCTGCAATGAATTACTTTTATGAACTATCTGTTCCAGAAATAAGTACTTTAAAGAACAGCTTTCACTAATTACGTAAAAGCTAGCACTTCTTCGTGTAACCGACTTTTTCAATTTCTCCCAAGCCGAGTTCATGACATTTTACTGGTAAGTCCGACCTGTTTAAGCACTTAGGGTAAAATACAGATTGGCACTCAAGCATATAGCACACACATTTTCCTGGAATTGGTCAAAAGCATATATTTTACTGACATTTTCTTAAATGAAGCTTGCATTACTCTTGCCTTCTGTCAACAGCATTACATTTTTATCAGTTTATACACATGAGAGTAGAACATGTGTGTGCACATGGTCATACACACACACACACACACACACACACACACAAATAAAGGTTTCAGAAGCTGCAGTTCTCTTTGAACTATCCCCCCCTTTCTTGTGTATATATTTGTTGAATACATAACTTCTTCGTTTCTTCACCACAACTTGGTGTTACTTCATTTTGCAGCATTATGTCACCCTTCCTGATTATACACTGATTATTTTTTCAGTCTCCATGTCACTGCTGGACCATTATGGGAGAGAAATGTGGTTCATAAGTATTACCCATAATGAACTTCTTTTGTAGATTTTTTTTTTTGATCCTTTGGACAAAGAGTAAGAGGTGAGTCCTCATTGCATGACATCATTGGGCTTTCAAAAATTATGCTTACATATCACTGGAATGGGAGCAACCTTTAATAACAGGACCTCAGCTATAACTGAAGTTCTGGTTACAACTTTCAGGTTAGTAAAGGAGTGGAAATCAATAAAACAATAGCCAATTGCTAAGCACCCTACTGATCTTTTGTGATTTTGTGTGATTTCTTTGACTGAGAATGGGCACTGTAGAGAGACAGGTGACTGACATAGTCCCTTTCTGCATGGCATTTTCCATGCGAAAGGGCGCCTGGAATGTCGCGTGACTGTGAGGAGCGATCCGCACGATGCACTCACAATTGTGCGACGTTCCAAGGGCCAGCGGGCTCATCTTTTCATTTTCGGCTAGAAGCCGAAAATGGTGCGTGATTGCGCATTGCTCCTGGACCCCGTGTGCACTTACCTGGCGTGCAGAGCCTCCGGAGCCACGCTAGTCATGCTTCCTGCCCCAGCACAGCCTGGGAAGGTCCCAGGCTGCTCTGCGGAAGGAACAGGCGAGGCTCTCGCACAAGCAGGCAGCTCATGCAGAGCCAAAAGACCCCGGACACAAGAGCCTCTCACCAGAGGCTGCTCGTGTGATCCCCGCAACCCAGCGCTAGAAGAAAGTAAGGTGCAGAAAGGGCCATAGTGGGGTTCAATTCCTCTGCGGCATGAGAACGACATTTGGAAATCTTGGTCCAGAGGTCTCTTTTTCCAGAATGGGCTCTTGGCATCAATGCTTGGGGTAGCTGAGCATTATGACTCTGCAGATTGTACTTGTCATGTCCCTGTCCCAGAAAGGACCCTTTCCAACAGCCACAACACAGAGGCATGAGAGGGACAATACATGCAATGCAACCAGGCAGCCAGTGTAGGTGGAAAAGGGAGAGCCCAGGAGTCTCAGGCCCTTTCCGCACCTTAACTTCTTCCAGCGCTGGGGTGCAGGGATCACTCGAGCAGCCTCTGGTGAGAGCCTCTTGCGTCCCTGTTGCTTCAGCTCCACACGAGCTGCCTGCTCACATGAGAGCCCCCCCTCTTCCTTCTACAGTGCAGCCTAGGAGTTTCCCAGGCTGCGGTTGGGCAGGAAGTGTGACTGGTATGGGTCTGGAGGCTCCACATGCCAGGTAAGTGCACGTGAGGCCCGGGAGCAATGCACGATTGTGCACCATTTTTGGCTGAAAGCCGAAAAAATGAAAAACTGCGCAGCCATGCCTGCCAGACCCTGGAGTGTCACACGATTATGAGTGTGTTGTGCAGATTGTTCCTCACAATTGTGCAACACTCCAGGCACCCTTTCGCTTGGCAAATGCTGTGTGGAAAGGGCCTTAGAGTGTCTTATATTGTAAGGCCTCATTAATTAGGTCAACAGCTGTGGAACGCTCTGAACTTATATAAAAAGGAACCAGAAGAGGAGGAAGCTACTGCAGCCAACCATTCCTGTCAGTGGAAGCAGCTCAGTATACGTTCTGATTCCATAGTTGCACCCCTAGAACCCTTGACCTTTGCCTCATCTGTGGATTTGCCTCATCTATGGAGTTTGCATCCAGACTTCACTCTGGATTTACTGTGAACTTGGACTGCAAAATGGTGACTGGTATTTTCTAGCAAACTAAGACAAACTTTGCTCTCTGGTTACTGATAACAAGCTGTAATTAGACAGCTGTAAGCCTTGGTTGGCTGATTTGAAGTCAACTAAATTCACCCCTGAAAAGTCCATCTTGTATTGTCTATGTCCTATCCTCTAATCATGACACAAATTACAAATTTCAGGAAAAGGAAATGTCTAAATATTTTTGATAGAAGAATAAAATAACGGTTCATCAGTTAACATTAGAACAATGTGCTTTCAATAATATTGTGGAATATCTAAATTAATTTCTGACATTTATGTCTGTGTCAGTCTATGTAGTGATATGCATACTAAGAGGACTGAGACAAACAACCAAACAAAATATTTGCATCAGTCTTTTTTCAGGTAGTGCTCCATCATTATGACAGGTAAAATTCCTATGTGATATTTCAAAACCACACTTTGTTTAGTGTTTTTAGTAATTAGTTATATGGCTTTAGGGATCAATTTTACCACAATGAAATAACTGGGATAACTGAAAAATCATGTATAAAGGATTGCTGTTCTTCTACCAAAACACAAAATCTTCCCCTGCCCCCCAGTTCAGGTGACTTTTTAAACTGATATGAATCTTTCAATTCAATTTTGTTCTAATGTGTTTTAATGTGTTTAATTGTGTTTCAATACTATAACTTTACTGCTTTTTCTGTACTTTTCTTTAAACTTTGTCAGTCTTGCTGAGTTGCTTTGAGTTTCAGTTTTTGGGAAAAGATGGTATACAAATCCACACAGTGACTAAATAAATGACTAAACTGTCCCCACCAAATTATCTTCAAAGCTGTTCAGTGCTTTTCATGGCAAGTGATCCTTAGCTCAGAAGGTATTTTGTGTGAAAAAGCAATATAGCAGGTGCGAAACAACAACAAATGTTGGTCAGAACCCTATTTACTTAATGACTTGCGCTGGTGCAACTGCCATTATGCAAGTGTTTGCAGTTTCTAGGAGCTTTTGCAAGTTTGGTATCCTAGCCTGGGTTGTGGAAGTAGCATAATCATTGTTAGGATGTGGCATTGTTTCCTTTTGTGTGAGGATGTAATCCAGGGAGGCTCTGTCAAAGCATAATTCTGACATAATTGTTCTGGTGCCTATTCATGTTCCTCAGCTGCTGAATATGATCTCAGTCTCCCTCTCTCTCTTTCCTAAATAATAGGCAAATTGCTCTTTTGTGTCCCCCATAAGTCCTATAAGAGGTCAAAAACATCCCACAGTTTTACCAAAGCCTTTGGCAAACCCAGTTACGATTCCTTGCAGTGGTGGCTGGTAGTTTTGATGTCATTGTGGTTGTGAATCTATTTTTGATGGAATTGTCCAATCATCTCAATAGATTCTTTAATGTTTGAACTAAAATCCAGAACAAATTTCCCACAACAATAACATGGAAGCCACCAACTGCCATTGCTTTCTGGTGACATCACAAAACTAGTTTTCACAATATCTATCATTTCTCATCATAGCTATTTAAATTTTTGGTAACTCAGCTTTAGTTTACTAAACTTTGATAGCTATGGCCCCAGCTGCAAGTTTCACTTATAAAATTATTTTACTCCATATCAAGAAATAAGAAAGAATCTTTTGTCCCCTTCGTCAATAGATAAAGCTGTAGAAATTTCAGAAAATAAATCCAAAACTGAAATCATTTATATTATAATACTAATGTTCTGGCCACTTGAATGGTGTCCCAGGGACCATGGACAGATCACGTTTTCCCCTCTGAAAGGAATTTAGCCTTAGAATAAGATAGCAAACCTTTAATCCCATCCCTTGTTTCTATGGAAGTGTCCTCGTCTTGCCCTTCTCCAACATCTGAGAGGGAAATTGGGATGCAGGAAAGATAGGTTCAGAAGCTGCAAAACAATCCATAGTTGAGACAGGTGCCACCACTCCATTGACACAATGTCAGAAATCTACATGAAAAATCTACTTCACATAGCTATTTAGTCTGTCTTGTTCACAAGGTTTATTGGAATGATACCAATGGTATTAAATTCTGAATGAAATCAAATAGAAAAAAAGGTTTTTTTTGTTTTTGTTTTTGTTTTGTTTTTTAAAAAGCCATCCCTGCTTTTAAGAGTCATGAAAAATAATAGTGCAAATTCAGCTCAACCTCAGAAAACAGAAAATTGCCTTTTCAGTATACAGTATGTTTACTAGCACTGCACATGACTTGGAAATTGGAAATCTGTCCACGGTTTCTCAACAGCCTTTTCTGGTTTTCATGTAAAAGACAAAGAGTATTTTAGAAACAATCACAACATAATTTATTTCCAAAGCTCAGGATTAGTGAAGTTGTCAGGGCAAATTTGCTTACGCCTGGCTATACTATACAAGGTTACTAGGCCATGTTCACTTTTACTGAAAATCTGTGCCAATAGAATTGCATAAAACAATGAAGAATCAAACAGACAATGTTATAGACAATATAATATCATCTGCAGAGGTTAAGGAAAGTCTACTAGAAATGTATGTAATATTCTGAAATGCTTCATGCATTCGGAGTTACAACAGTTTTCAGACTGAGAAAGAGAGATGAAATGTGCTGCCACATTTAGCATATGTTGTACTATGTGTATACAAGAGAACTCTAATAGGCACACTTTTTTTTTTTAAAAAAAACATCCCATTAGACACTGAAGAAGAAGACTAAAAGAGCCTTCTTTATGTTCCAGAGAGATTATGTGTGAGGTGTCAGAAAGAAAAAGAAAAAAAAAAGATGCCATCTGGAAAAGCTCCCCTACCTTGGAGAGCTGCATGGCAGACATACATGTCTGGTAAGACTCCTGAGATTCCCACTGCTGCCTGATAGGCAGATATGTAGCTACCGGAAGTTTTCCTAGCATACATAAAAATAGCGTTACTAAAATTGCTCTCTCTTTCCCCCTCTCTCCCCTCTTTTTTTCTATCATTTTATGTGGAATGTAGGAAGGAAGGGATGAAGAATATGAATATCGTGCAGCTGTAAGTTTTGTTATACCTGGTCCCAAGGAAGGGAAGAAAAGATTGTAACTAAGGACCAGGGAGACCATTATATTGTATCTTGTTTTTATACTGAATCAACCTAGCTCACTGTTCCCAAATGAATTCACAAACTGGAATGCAATGATCCTATTCCCAGCCTTTCCTATGTCCTGGCCCAAGGGGGTTGGCAGTTTTTACACCTTAAAAATAAGGAGGAATAGATGGTGAATGTGGTTAGGTGAATGGTTCAGTGGAAAACTATAATGGCTTCAGTTCCTCCCTGTGATTTGCAATGGTTGGTAGGATAAGTAATCTGAGTTTCAGTTCACAAACTCCAGATGGAGGGTCCTTGGCTTATCCCTGATCCTGAGTAATGCTTGAAAGGCAAGTGGGTGATTTTGGGGTACAATGAATTTCTATTATTGGTCCACCTGTGTGGTCTCTTGCTTTCATGTATTCACCAAAAATGGTGAAGGGTCTGGAAGCCATGCCCTATGAGAAGTGGCTTAGGGAACTGGGTATGTTTAGTTTGCAGAACAGAAGGTTAAGAAGGAACATGATAGCCAGGGATGTCATGTTGAAGGGGTAGTGGACTTGTTTTACGCTGCTTCAGAGACTAGGACAAGGACCAATGGATTCAAACTACAGGAGAAGAGATTCCACCTAAACCTCAGGAAGAATATGCTATCTTGGAGTGTGGTGGAGTCTCCTTCTTTGGAGGTTTTTAAGCAGAGGCTGGATGGCCATCTGTTGGGAGTGCTCTGATGTGGGTTCCTGCATGGCAGGGGGTTGGACTGGGTGGCCCCTGGGGTCTCTTCCAACTTTATGATTCTATGATTCAATGATTCTACTATTCAATGTTGGAGAAAGCCATGAGTAAGTGGAACCTGTGCCTCTGTGAGAAGTATACAAAGGAGTCCATAAATGCATCTTCTTTCAGATCTTTCAGTATACAGCACTATTATTATTTATCGTTACATCATTGTTGTACACCGCAGTTATGGACATTGGAGCACAACCTTTGAAAGAATACAGGTCATGGTGTGGATGGTGCATTCTATCCATCATCATCGTTATTGTAGTTCTCTCTGTTCCCAGACACAATTCAATGTGCTGTTTATGACTGGTAAAGTCCTAAATGATTCAGATCCATGCTTTCTTAAAGACCATGGTTTCCTATATGAGCTTGCCTGAGCTCTCAGATCCTTGCCGAGATACTTCTATCTGTCTCCCAGCCTTAACAGGCATGTATGGTGAGAATGTGAGGAAAAAGCCTTCTCTGGAACTCCTTCCCTAGAAAAGTTGGGATGGTTCATTCATTGTTGTCTTTTCAGTGGCAAGTCAAGATTTTTTTTTCAATCCCAGAAACCCTTTAGGGATTTATTATCAGCAAGAGGAGACATTTTATGGTACCTTACGTTTTAAATCTTGTTTTAAATTAATACTTAAAATGATTTTAATTCTGCTGTTAGTTTAATATTGTTTTGATCACAACATTTTTATGTGCCTTCATTGTAATTTTATGCTTTTTGTAAGCCACTTTGAGTCCCAGTCTGGGAGAAAGTAGTATATAAATAATGAATGGATGGTACAGTGCAATTGCTGAACCATGACTATTTCTGATTCCCCTAGATTGTTGTTGGATGTACTCCAGCCTGGGTATTTTTCGCATTTTTCATATTTTTCTTTTAAAATGGGGAGCTGTGGTCTGTTACACTAAAAAGGGAGAAATTGCACTTCTCAGAATCCTCTGGAAGCATGATTTTTCCCTTCTGACTATTATACACACACACACACGCATGCACGCACATGCACACACATATGTGTATGTGTGTGTGTGTGTGTGTGTGTGTAAATAAAATCTGGAGAGCATCAGGTGTATGGTTGGTGAGGCCACACCAAAGTTCCTCCCAGGGTGCATTTGTCCTGTAGGTCCTGAAATACATGGTACTTGACAGAAATGCAAGAGATCTACTTCTTATCCCAAGGATCTAGAGTCTAAAATGTGCACAATGGACTCTTCAATGGAATGGATGGAAATGAAGGCAAGGCAACAAAGGCCTGATAATTGGCAAATCAGAAGCCAAGATCCTATGTCATCTTATCGTAGTGTACATATCTCTATACTGAATGTTATCCCACGGCATAACATATGAGAAACAGTGGACATTCATACTGTCATCTCGTTGCACAATGCATAGAGGTAGTATGCAATGCATACTGATACATCTGCTTTAGTCACACTATTGTGGATCTGCAACAGTTCAACACGTAGAATTTTGTTCCTGCGATCAGCTGAATATGTCCATTCTGCATTTCCAAAAAGAAAAAAAAAAGTGATTCTAGCTATACATAGCACAATTTATGTCTGCATGTGTCTCCAGCAGGTGTATGTGTTCAGGGATTGTTATAGGCCAATTTACATATGAGAATAGCAAATATGGATGGTGTCCCAAAGCCTTCATAACGTAGAATGTAGATTTAGGGAATGTTCTGAAGGTGAAGACAGAAGTATTATCACAGGGGTATTCTGGGAGACAGTCTCAAATATAAGGTGGACTAATTCCCACAGGTATTATTTTCAAGGAAATGTGATTTCAATTCCATGGAAAGCCTTGATGATGTTACAAGTCCCTTTTATGTGAAGGAAAGAGAAACTTAACTACCTTATTGAAACTAAGGTAAACCATCTCTTGCCCTCGCCTTTTCTAAAGAGAGGACAAATGGTACCTCATATGAGTATGGATATTTATCCCTTCACCAGCTGGGCTCCATTCCATGCACTTTTGAGTTGTTTAAGCCAAGTTGTTCCTTTGACCCACTATTAACTGATCTATTTCTTTTTAAAGGACCTGCAAAATGTAAAAGGGAAGACAGTTGCCTGCCAAATCATTTCCTGTTTTAATTTGCTGCCTAAATATTTTCTGTAATGCACTTTCAATTATTCACTTGAAATTAAATGTAACTGAGCAGGCCATTTCTCTTCATTTCTTGATGTTATTGATTTATGCCTGCTTGTAAAATTTCATTTAGCTTAGATGGGAGAACAAGTTCTATATCAGAGTGAACTTTGGCTTTGCATATAAATACATAGGAACAACCACTCTGAAAAACAGCTTATAATTTTGGAAATGACATGAATAATTCACTGTATGGAGTATTTTGTACAAGGCTGTATTCTTTGCTGTTTTTCATGCGGAACAGATATTTGTATCCATAGCATCTACATTTCTGTCATCTTTGTCTAGGTCTATATCTGTTCATGTTTGTAGAAGTCTCTGTGTAAGAGATGATTAATAATTATCTCCTAAGTTTTATCATCTTAATTCCACCCTTGTGGCTACTGTGTAAGCTTTATTGTGCCAGTATGAAGAATATTTGGTGATTAAACATGAAGGCAAGGATGGAACCCCACACATTGGCCCCATCTTTAACATTGGTTACTGAGTCTCTGAAAAAAGGTCCAATTGAAAGTATATTGCAAGCTCTGCTGAAACAGAATAATCATCCATCTTTCCCAACATATTGTTTTGAACAGTGCCACAAATAGGTGTGTTGACATGGTGACAAGTTGGGCAGTAAGTCAGCAGTTTTACTATTTGTCTTCAGGCATCTAACATGCAGAGGTATATTACATTTGAGCATGGACAGTTATCATTCCTAATGTAGACACTGATAGCTTTATCATTTATGACTCCTTGCCATAGGAGAACCTTTTACTGGAATGCAGAACCAGAGTCACATCCAAAAGAAAACCATTGCAGATAACCACTCCATCCCCACAAATAAACACACCAGTAGTCCAGAGGACAATCAACTAGCCAGGAAACTGTCAGTGACTCAAGTGATCTAATGGAAATCTTGCCATATAAGGGTTATTGAAGTACCAGACTCCTAATTTTATGAACCTTGACTCAATCTGTGATTGTCCTTATCCTCTCCCTAGTCCTTGCAGTATCATACAATTGACTGCAAATATGACACTAGAAGGACCAATGTCAAAGAAAAACAAAGAAAATAACGATAGACTTTGAATTAGAACAGGGTTATTTTTCTTTCTTTTTCTAAAACTTGGAAAGAAAGGCTGTGTCTATTGAAGTTAATAGGATTAGGTGATTTTTTTTTGCTTTCCACTCCTATTTCTTTAAAAAAAAAAAAAGTTCAAATGACTTCCTCCTTCTAAGGGTTGTTTTTTTTTTTTTTTCCAGTCTAGATGAGAGTGATAGTGTTAATTAATATGTTCTTCAGTTAAATGAAAATGGACACTTGGCATGAAAAGACACACACTTGTGTGTATGAGAGAGAGACTTGGCTCTCATCCTCATATGCAATATATATATATAAAAGCGAAGTGTATGCTATTGTACTGTGACAGCAATGCTGGAGCACCTCCAAGCGTGAGTGTAGGAGATCGTCCTCTGTAACAATCTTCTGTGTGAAGTCTTAATTTCCATTGACTGCAAAAAACTGTCAGAGAACCAATAAGAGTTCCAACATGTGCATTTAGAAGATGGGGCTCAGAAAACTTTTAGAGACACCAAAGTGTACATTAAAATACAACATCTGAAATCCCATCCTCCCCTGTCCCAAAAGTGATATCTTTATTGGGCCAACCAAAAATATACAAGACATATCATGCAAACTTTCACAGGTCCACTGGCTTCTTCATCATGCAATGGTGTTAAAAATCATACAGGAGAAGGAAAAAAGAAAAGCTAACATTAGAATAACAGGGCTACAATTTGTCAAGATAATGTTTTTGTTCTCAGTTCAGATGGTCTGAAGGGATATCAGATGCAGAGGCCCCTGTCCTCCTTGGCCAGGTTGACACCGGGAGACAAGGACTCATAAAATCCAGACAGTCAAATTTCAATTCCATTAGCAAGAACAAACAAAAGTAACATCCCTTGAGTTCCAGGCTATCTCTGTCCTGGGAAAGGCTACCTATCCCTTTCTTAAACAGGGAACATCAGATTTCTCAAGAAACCTCTGTAGTGTTGCATCTGGAAAAATCTTTTAGATGCCATATGGGTAAAACCTGCCAAATGCAGTCCCATTGAAATCAGCAGATTTCCTTTTATCCAACTGGAGCAGTCATATTTTGTCTCACACATCCACTCCTCCCTTCCTATTTCCTCTCCTTTGTTGTCTTTTTAAAAACTTTCAGAAACAGATGCTTCAAAATAAAAAGCCAAAATAATTTTTTAAAAAACTGAAAAAAACCAGTCAATGTCAGTGTTATTCATGAGTGCTATAGGGAGGAAAGGGACAGAAGAAACTTACTTGTAAAACATATATTAACAACTTCTCAAGAAGCTTTGCTATATGACATAGTCCAGGGGGGAGGGGGGGAAGAAGAAGAAAGAGAAGAAGAAGAAGAAGAAGAAGAAGAAGAAGAAGAAGAAGAAGAAGAAGAAGAAGAAGAAGAAGAAGAAGAAGAAGAAGAAGAAGAAGAAGAAGGGGGAATGGAATGGAATGGATGATGACATGCACATTTTATCTTCTCATTTATAATTGGAAGTAGGCTGTCTGTGACTCTTCAAGGTAGCTAATTATCTCCTTCAGATACTTGATGTGCTTTGGATGATCTAAGCTTTTTTAAATTGTTTATTCTTCTGTGGTTATCATTAAAACCTTGAGCGTGGGGGGAAGAGAGAGAAAGGGAGCGAGAAAGAGAGGGGGGGGACCCAGGTTTTCTTGTGATTGGTAAACTGTAATGAAATACTGCAGAGTTGGTAAACACCCAGGTCTCGGAAACAAATTGAGTTGCAAGATTAAACACTAGGAGATAGCTTGGAGATTCACATTTGCATGGTTAATGTAAACACAGCCCCATGAGCTCATCAGTATTTCTTTGAAAAGACCTGGTGTGTGGGTCTTCCTTTCTCCACCGGGAAAGTTGCCAAGTGTTGTAAGGAGGTAGAAAAAGGGGGAATGCGCCACAGGACTGTTTGTATCACAGTTTAAAATATTCTATCATTTTTAAGCTGTAGTGCTACCCAGTAGGAGTCCATATATAAAACTCGCCCAGATGCTGGGAGTTGCTATATTTTGCTAGCAAATTATTACAAGTCCAGACATTCATTATACCAGTGAGGCAGAATGAAAGATCTTTTACATTATCTAGTGAAAGCAATGTGAGGGATACTTGGATTGTGTCTTCTGTCTTCTTTTTCAGTCCCCATCACTTCACCTGTAGCTATGAACACATCCTGTGCAGGTACAGCCAACCGTCAGTCATAAGCTCTATTCAAGAGTTACTTGCCATGCTTTCCTCAACATAGAAGCCTGATATTTCCAGATTTCTTCCTTACATTAAGAGCCTATGTGTCAATGGGAGCTTCTCTTCAAAAGAGAAAGAATGCTTAGCAAATCTGAAAATGACTTCAAATTAAGAGATGTGGCAATACCCCAAAATACAGAACCAGAATTCAAAATGATCTTGACAGATTGTAGATTTGGGCCATACCAAACAAAATGAATGACAAGAGGGAGAAATGTAAGGTATCATCTTTAGGCAGAAAAATAATGAAATACACAAATATAATTGCAGTATATGTGAAAAGGATCTAGGGATCCTACTAGATCACCAGCTAAACACAAGTCAACAGTGTGATGTGGCAGCCAAAATTGCCAATGCAATTATAGGTTGCTTCAACAAGATTTTCGTGTCCAAAAGTAGGAGGACCTATCTACTCTGCTTGGGTCAGACTCACCTGGAATACTGTGTCTAGTTTTAGGCACCACACTTTAAGAAAGATATTGAAAATCTTTAACATGTTCAGAGAAGGACAACCAAATTGATCAAAAGTCAATGTGAGAAATGACTTGAGTTGGGTATGTTTAACCTGGGATGTGATACGATAGCCATCTTTTGGCTATCCTAAGAAATGTCATATAGAGAATGGAGGGGTTTTTGATTTGTTTTGTTTTTCTGTTCCAGAGTCTTGAGCACAAATTAATTAACGGATTCAAATTACAAGAAAAGAGAATTCATCTAAACATTAGGAAGAACTTTGGTGTAAGATCTTGGGAAGGACAGCCCAAGTGGTGGACTCTGCCTCTTTGGAGTTCTTTGAACAGAAGTTAAGCAATATCAATCACTCAGGAGTGTTTAGTTGTGTATTCGGGAATTTGCAGAAAATAAGCTTACTGCATAGCAGGGATGTAATTCTTCACTAAGGTAGTGGCAAATGACAGCAGCAGTTTTCCTCCCATTGTGATAATGGACCTTTCCACATTACACTGTTATAGTGCTACTATTCCACATTCAACATCCCATTGGATCCTGGGGTTTGCAGTTTAGGGAGGGGCATTTAGAATTTTCAGTCAGAGAGCTCTTTGGCTTCAGTGAACTACTTACCCCAGAATTCCACAGGATGTTGAACGTGATATAACTATAACACTGTAGTGTGGAAAGGCCCAAAGTCTTCAAAAAACACACAGTTTTTGACGGCTATTCTCAATTTAGGACTCATTCTGTGCAGAATTCACATATGGTTGTTTTACACAGAAAACAACATTTTCTATGTGGAAAAATAATATTTTAGTGCAGAAATATTAATTCCTATGAAGAAAATGTTGTTTCCTATGAAGAACAACTTCCCAGTTGTAGCATTTTCTTCACAGAAAGCAACATTTTCTCACCAGGAATTAATATTTATGGGTTGAAATACCATTTGTCATACAGAAAATGCTTTTTCCTGTGCAGAAAATTCTGTCTTCTGTACAAAAGAAGTCCTGAAAGGCAAAGATTCTTATCATTCCAGGATTCTTATCTTGTTTTCTCAACAACCAAAAATTGTTTTTCGATTGTTTTCCAAATATTTTTTTTAATATTCTTTCTTGCCCTACTGCACAGCAGGCCATTAGATCAGCTGTTCCTTGTTGTGTATGATTCCATGGCTCTATGATTTTATAACTGAATGCGTAATTTGAGATTTTACCTTTTGTACACAGAAATCCCATGGAAACATTTTTCAGGGAATAAACCCCATGTCCACATTTCCCATCCCCTTTATCCCTATCCTTTTTGTATGAAGAAGAAAGGTCTAGAAAGAAGGAGAAATTTCTTCTCACTTTCTCATGAATACATGATGCCCTTAATATGCTAATATGGTGACTTATGGGAACAGACTATATGTTGTTTGTTACTAAATGTCACCATCTGAAGTTACTCCAAGCTTTAAGGTAATATAGATTTCAGCGGATTTCCGCCTAAAGCCCTATCTGCACTTTACCTCTTCTCAAAGCCATTGAGTAGGGATCCAGGGAAAGCCTCCACACTGGCTGCCTACTGGATGGGGGGAAGTGTGATACCTCTGCCCCTCCCTTCCTCAGCACAGCATAGCAGTTTCCTAGGCCATTGCACTTCCTGCTATTTTGCATGACAGGTAAATGTGGAAGGGAGGAGGGAGGACTGCACAATTGCATGTCATTAATGGGAGAAACTCATCAATTATTTAATCTGCTATTGTGACAGTTGGCCACAAGATTGCGATGGGATCATGACGACATCATGCAGAACCATTGTCATGATCCCATCATGATCCCGTGGCCATTGTTGGCTGGGGGCAGTGTGCAGAAGGGACCTAAGTCAGGATAGAGATAAGGAGTCCATTTTACATCCTCCAAGCCCTCAAAAGATCCCCAAAGCCATTTACACCCTGGAAGGATTGACTACTTTTTAAGACAAAATATGGCTCCAGGCCGTTCAAACTGATTTTACACCCCAATAAAAAACAACTCTTTTCAAATCCTGAAAAATAGATATAACTTGCCTTTTGTTTCAGCCAAAATCAAGACTGCAAGTAATATTATGTCAATTACAGTTGATTGGAAACAATCCTGTGGTCCATGGGGAGAGATGAAGAAATGATCCCCAAACCATTCGCCCAACTCTCATCTGAACAGATCACCTCTTGTTTAAATAGGCGTCCATAGGATTGCAGTTACAGTACAAACTTACAGTTATAGTACAAACAGTACAAATAGTACAAACACAGTGTATCCCTGAAACTTATGCACATATTCATTAGCAAATCTGATGGATTGCAATGGTAGTCCACTCAATAACACCTACTTCTGGACTATGAACAGCGGGGGAAACCAACGCAGCTTTCCCACTTTGCAACTGGTTGTGGAAACAGTAATACAATCACATGCTTAGGGACTACAGAAATGTGCAACTATTTGCACAAACGGGAATGAAAGGGGGCAATGGAAGCCTGCTAACACACTGTTTTTGCCATTAATGTGACATTCGATTTAGGTCAGTGTGATTGACTCTTGGGCAACATTTTGCAGAACTGGTAGCTTATTTGCTTCTGACACGTTTTGGGACTACTATGTGCCACCTTGATATACAACCCAGGTAAGTAAATTGATAAAGAGATCCCAGCTGAACAGACACTTATATTTTACCCCCTGATGCTGTGTCTGAAATTACATCAACAGCTTTCCGGAAAACATAGTTTATGTCTAATGTTCTTTGCTGCTAAGCTCAAGTTTGTTTCCTTTGGGAGCCCCAAACTTGTTACTAGTTCATTAGAGTGACAGGTCTCTGCTCACTTCTAGCCAGCCATGCAACAGATCAGCACTGCACTGTCACAGTGATGAAGTAAAGAGTGGATTGTGCCAAAGAAAGAAGGGGAATCTGGAAGACACAATAATGAATGTGATTTATTTTACAATGGAATTTATTTGTATATGTCTTTAAATGCATACTATTCTTGAAGAGAAGAGCAGCTCACTTAATGCATCACATTAGAATGAGAAAGGGTAAAACAAGGGTAAAACATGCTAAAGGTCCCATACTACCAGGAGGAATATGTTTGTTTATTCTACTGAATTGTTTATAATGTATTAGTTTCATTGAGTTCTGGGTAGGGATCAGTGACTTGTTTCATTTTATTTTCTTAAGGAATTTACCAACTTTAAAAAAAATTTGAAGGTCGAAGGAGGTAAAAAAATGATAGACTTGTCTGTCTCTGCGGATGAGTAAGAACATCATTTTCATTCATTTTTAAATTATTAAGTTTTTTGGGATTATTAAAATTTGCATGTGTGAGAAAATAAAATGAACAGATTTGTCCCTCCGTTGTTCCTAGGCAACTGTATATGTCTTTAGAAAAGTTGTGGTGGGGGGATTTATTTTCTCTATAATTAAATGTACTGTGCTGCAAAAAGAGGGTTGTATCATTTCTGGCACATATTTTCTCTTGGTAACCACAGTATACTTCCTTCCCAGGACTGGAAAAATATCCAACCAAGCACTGAAGAGGAATAACAAGTGGTTTTGTGGCCAAACTTTGAAGTGTCTCAAACTAGATAATGAGCTGAAATTTTCAATTCCATACTTCTTGTGTAGTTTCTGGATAGAGATTTGTCAGAGTAGGATAACTGAGGGTCCAGATTTTGGATAAAATTTACCTGCAAACCTTAAATCCTAGAGTAACAAAATAACTTTGCAAAACTGTGCAATGGTACCAACAACATTTTCATTGAAATGAATAGGTATTGTTACCCCAAAAGGTGGGAGACCCTAGAGGTCTGCCAGTAGTACCCACAACTCCATGCAAAAATGGGGAATTAATTCTAATTAGGAGGGCTGCAAGAGGTGGGGTAACACAGCAAGATCTTCCCATCGATGTTTACAGGGTCCTTGCAGGAAAAAACATCCAGAGACTCAAAAGTAAATTAAAATATGTTTATTGAGGGGAATTCATTCATACACACACACAAGACTCAAACAGTCACACACTCAAACAAAAGCTAGCTGAAGGAAAAGAAAGAAAGGATGATAGTGAGGTTTCAGGGTTTGGGAGATAATTACCAATCCAGGAAAGTAGTGAAGAAACAATAATGTGAGTTAGACTTGCATCTAAATCAGGATTCAAAGTGACATAGTGACATTCAACATCTGATGTACTGCAACAAACTTGTCAAGATGAAGGATTTTTATACCCAAAATCTGCCTGGAGGACATGAGTGTAAATGGCTCTCTGGCTGAGTAAACAAAGGAGTTTGCAACAGACACAAAGGGATCTGGAATGAGTTGATGGTCTTACTTTTAGGTGGCAGAGTCTTAATAGATGTCATGAATGTTCTGTAATAGTGGACAGGCTTGAATACAATGACGGAAATTTCCAGGTCAGTGGGAAGAAAGTTGAAACCATCAATCACTATTTCCTGATAGCACAGCTGTTACAGCTTAGCTTAAGCCTCTCACCTCTGGAGCTAACTGTTGATTTCCTGACTTTGACCGGGCTATGCCTGGAGGAGATCTCTGACCTACCTTTCCAGTGCACATGTTCAGCCACCTTTTTTTTTTCTTCCTCTTGCCCAGCTTGGTCTTCCACTCACATCAGGATACATTTAATATCAAAGCATATTAATATATCTTGCCAATTAAAACATATTTGACCAATTAATCCATATCAAAGTGTGGGGATGTATGGCTACTAACAGTATATTGAAAAAGAGGTGACAAACTCCCTCCCTCCATCAGTTCCAAGCAGATAGCTTCAGAATCCAGCTTGTATCTTTGGGACTGAGAATAAATTTTGAGCCTTGGAATACTGGTAAATTGAAGAAAAGGTGGTTAGACTTTCTTTCTCTCTCACCTCTTTCTTTGGTCTACCATGCATTTCAGGACTTGCATGGCATATGGACATAAGTCTATTCATTAGTTCCAGCTACAGTGGGATCATTTAATCAATTGGGCTTGCAAAAATACTCATTTTCCAGAAATAGATTCAATGGTTCAGCCCAACTTGAGGATATTTTATTTACGTATTCATTTATTTAATGTAATATCTTGCCTTTCTACTCATATAGAAACTCACAATTGTACTTAGGCCATGGGACATGTATTAAATAGATGATCATGTGGAAAGGGTAAAAAATAAATTGGAATGCATTCTTTTTATATATATATATAATTTTATTAAATTTCACAAATATAAAAAAAGGATTATTTGACTTGTACTTGTTACATGAATTTTCTTCTGTTCTTCCACGCTGTTCTGGTCAACATTTCCCGCAGCTTAGTCCACTTGTTACATTAGTGCATCACAATAAATTGATTATCTCATCTGTTCGAACACACATTTCCTTCTCCTAACGATCATAATATAGTCGTTCTGGCTAGACAGTTCCCAACCATCACTCTCTTCTGCTTAACTCAAATCATCCTGTTCCAAAATATTTCCATATCATTCTCTTGAAGCTTCTGTTTTCTCCTTATATATATATGTATATATATATTTTCATTTAACTCTCCATTACCTACGGCCCAAAATCTTAAAATTTTTAATTATTTCTGTCATTGTATATCTGGCAGTCTAAGCAATTATTACTGCAACAATCCCCCATCTTCTTACCCTGAATTCCATTATACTAAAATGTCTTGTTTCTCCTTAAGTACTTTTTAAACCCCTTCTCCCATTCAGCAATATCACAGTGTTCATATTCATAACAATGTCAAAATAAAAATCCATCAATCATCATCTTCCCGCTCCCCTCTCTCATCTGGTGCCCTGCTGCCCAGATATTCATTTGCAAATTCTCTGTACTCTTAAAGTCGCTTATATTCCAAGCTGCACCGCACCCAAGAGAGAGGGTATAGAATCCTGTGACTTTATCCGCTCCTTTTCCCCCCTTCCTTCCTGGACTTTGCGGTCCGGAGTCTATTTCTGAATTTTAACTGTATGCTCCTAGTCGCTTAAGTTCCGAGCCGCTCCGTCCAGGAGAGTGAGGGTCTTTACCTGACTAACTACCATCACAATCTCCCCGTTCCCCCCTCTCATCTTGGACTTCACCACCCAAAATTCATTTCTAAAGATTATCTGTAATTTCATTGTCGCTTAAATTCCAAGCAGCTCAGTCCATGGGAGGAAGGATCTTCCAATCAAGTCTCTTCCACCACAGGTTTCACAGTCTCAACTCTTGACATCACATTGTTTATATTACTGACAATATATCACTTATAGTAAACTTGTTTGACATTGCTGAAATACATTGCCCCTTCTCAAATCCAGAACCCTGTGCCTTTATCCGCTTTATATTCCCTCCTCCCCTCTTGAAGCTGCCCGGAGTTCATTTCAAAAGATTCGTTGCATTTTCATTGTTGCTTAAGTTCCAGACTGCTCCATCCTTGGGAATGAGGATGTTTTGGATTAAATGACCTTCAGCACAGTCTCATAGTCTCAACAATCCAAGAGAATCAAGAAACAAGAGTCACTCTAGAGGAATAAAAAAAAAGGAGACGTGCAACTCAATAGCTTTCAATCCCAAAATATTCCTCCAAAATCCAAAATCCAGACGCCTAATCCATAAATCAAATTCCAGATCTTCTCAGTCCAGCCAAAATATCGAAGTATTATACTGTAGAAAATTTAGTGTCCAAATGGAGATTATAACTCATTTGTAATCCATTAGTCCAAATGATCAATTATATGCCATCTTATACTGTAAGTCCCAATTGTGATTCATAAGTCTTTCTTTATACTTTAAAAAATATTAACTTCGATCCTTGTGAGTAAGCAGCACTCCCAGCTAACCTTTTCTTAAAATTGCAGCCGCCCCTTTAAGAAAAACTCCCAGCCATAACGAACTCACTCAGGCTCAGGGTCCCCTCCATTCTTTCGCTTCTGCACACCGCTGCATGCCAGAACTGCTGCGATATTGACAGAATCGTGACCAGAACAGGTTAAATGACTCTTATTAAATTCTTACATGTTGTTTGATATCTTCTTTTAAAAGTTGACGGCGGCACTTGTGCCACTCAGGCGGCGATCCCGATGGCTCCATCTTGGTCCTTTGACCCCCCTGGCGCTTTCCGCTCTCCCAACCGGGCAGAGCAAACGCCGGTTTTGGGGTCCCCGTCGGACCCGTTCCGCACCCCTCGTACCGGAGGGGTGTTCTGCCACCTCTGTGGTGGCAAAAGAGGCGGCTGGAGTCCAGCGGGTGGCTGCTCGGAGCCGCGCCATTGCGCAGCTTCAATCCGAGCTGCCACTCGCACCGGCCATGCAACTGGAAGCTAAATTGGAATGCATTCTTGATGAGCACTCATAAAACACATTTATAGTGAAATGGGGCTTCCAAAACTGGCTCCTTATTGGAGCTATCCTTTTGAGCCAGCTGGCAACATGATCTACTTAAAACTTTGAAGCTTCAGTGGGATTAAGTTCTAGAAAGTATCCAAAATGAGGGGCTTGTTGAATGGCAACAAATTGCACATGTATGGTCTGTGTTGGGGCTGATATGCCTCACCCTTTATTGATTCACAGAAGTTCCTGAAAAGATTCCTGCATCAATGAAATTTGGCACTGGGGAAATCATGCAATCACATTTTTTTTTCTATTTTCAGAAACCAAGGAGACTCTGTGAGGAGAGAAGTTTCTACTTTTTTTACAGTGCACATGTTGCACAACAAGATAAATAGCTTAATCAGAAATGATCCTGTATGCAAAACTGAACTTTAATACAAAATATATAATCTGTTTTTTCGCCTTGAGGGCTAGAGAGCAGGTCAAGATCATAAATACAATTTTAATAAACACTTTTCCATTGTCTTTGTAAAATAAATGTTATTTACTGCAATGCAATTTCATATTTGACTCACTAATCCAAGTATCACCATTGGTATAAACTCACTGCTGAAGGCCACTTTGAAGCATATGCGTGTCTGTAAATCAATTGACATAACACAACTGAAATCTCTTTTTAAGTAGGAACCAATTATGGGTGAAGCTGGCTTTGGTTACAGAACAATCATGAAGTTACAAGATAAAATCAGCAGTGGGAAAATTAAGAACACTGTTAGTAAAGGAGGGGAAAAAAAGTCAACTCACTTGAAATATGATGCTGGAGGAAGACTACTGTGAACTACTGAAAAAGACAAATAAAGGGTCTGTGAGAAAATTAAGCCCAGATCCTCTCTAGAAGCCAAAATGACTAAACAAAATCTTCCATATTTCACACATACCATGAGATGACATGACTGATTAGAAAAGACAACAATGCTTGGTAAAGTCAGCAGTGGTGGGAAAAGAGGAAGAATGCCTTTCAGGGCAATAGTCAATGAAGCCACGATCCTATGAAGGCAGGACCTCAATAAGGCTGTTGATGACAAGGTGTCTTGGAAGTTTCCTATTCATAGGGTCACCATAAGTCAAAGCTGAGATGACAACACATAACAACAACAACAACGACAAACCTTTAATATTATATTTGTTTTGTTGATAGTGTTAAAATTGTACTTTCAGGAAAGCTTTGTATACCTCACATTATTTTATAGCCTAAAATTTTGTTTATATTTTAAAATGTTTAACCAGTTTTGGCCTAAATTCAATTGTGTGAGTGGACCAATTGAATCAATTGCTGAATGTAAGTCAACAGTTGTGTAAATCCAAATGGCACAATTAATTTAGTTCAGTTAGGAGTAGCAAATGAATTTAGGCCATTTTCTTGAATCTGATTTTTTTAAAGACACATTTTAATACCCCACGTCTGCTATCTACCAAAAATTAGATATATTATTAAATTCCAGAGGAGGGTGAAGGATCTGGAAGCCATGCCCTATGAGGAGTGGCTTAGGGAGCTGGGTAGGTTTAGTTTGCAGAAGAGCAGGTTAAGAGGAGACATAATAATCATGTTTAAATATTTAAAAGGATGTCATATCAAAGAAGGATCAGGCTTGTTTTCCACTGCTCCAGAGACTAAGGCCATTTCTGCACTATACTCTTATAGTGCTATTATTCTACTTTCAACATCCAGTGGAATTCTGGGGTTTGTAGTTTACTGAGACCAAAGAGCTCTCTGGTTCTGCAAACTGCAAACCCCAGGATTCCATAGGATGTTGAAAGTGGAATAATAGCCCTATAACAATGTAGGATAGAAATGGCCTAGGACATAGAGCAATGGATTCAAACTACAGGAAAAGTGATTCTACCTAAACCTCAGGAAGAACTTCTTGACAGTCAGAGCTATTCGAAAGTGGAATATGCTGCCTCAGAGTGTGGTGGAGTCTCCTTCTTTGGAGGTTTTTAAACAGAGGCTGAATGGCCATCTGTTGATAGTGCTTTGATGTGTGTTTCTGCATGGCAGGAGGTTGAACTGGATGGCCCCTGTGCTCTCTTCCAATTCTATTATTCTATTATTATGTGATTCTGTGATTTTGTGATTTTCTTAAAATAAATACTCATGCCAATCACAAACAGGTATCCTGGAAATGTGAACAGCATGTGGGAGTTTTTTTTATCTTAAGTGTGAAATATGATAAGGCCAAGAAGTTCTGGAACTAAGTCCACCTATTGATGGAGAATATTTTAAAATGTAGCTTTCAGAAAGACCCAGACCTCTTGTTTGTTAGGATTGATCAACCTATCATTGGACAAGAAAATTGGCAGAACTCTTTGATATGTGATGATAGTGGCAAAAATAATTTATACACATCAGTGAAAGAGCAGTAAGATTCCAACTACAGAAGACTGGCTGTTTAAGTTGATAGACTTACCAGAGATTCATAAATTAGCAATTCTGCTGAGAGGAAAAAAAAATATTCATGACATTTGTGAAAGATCAGGATGTGCTAATGTATTTTTGAAAGAAAAGGGAATAATATATCAAGCCTTGATTTTGAATATTCATATATTGTAAAATGATAATTGAAGGTTACTTTTAGAAGATATTTGATTAACAGAAGTTGATTTATTATTATGATATATAGCCTACATTAAGAGGGTTGAAAAGCCATTTTAGAGAGATTATAGTTTTTTTGTCTATGTCATGACTGCATTTTTTTTTCTTTTCTTTGTTGTTGTTATGGAGGTAGTGGTTGGGTAGGGGTAGTAGTTTTCTAATGTTATAAGGGATTATGTTATGTTATGTAGTATTACAATAATATATATTTTTTAAAAAAATAGTCTCCAGGGCCCATTCACACTACACAATTATAATGTAATTGTTCTGCCTTAAATGTCATGGTTCCATCCTATGGAATCCTGGGACTGGCAGTTGAAGGAGGGCATTTAGAATTCTCAACCTGAGAGCTCCTCCAGTGCCTCACCAAACTGCACATCCCAGGATTCAACAGGATGCAGGCATGGCAGTTAAAGTGGAATACAGTAATAGCAACCTAATTATGTAGTGGAAATGGACCCCTGGTTTTAAAATGTGTTTTTAGCAACATTTAACTTTTAACTTTGCTTACCTGGACCTGTGCCATGAATGATGTAAGGGGTAAGGTAACTATTTGTTAGTCTCCATGATAGAGAACAGAGTGTGAATTGTGATTGCCACTTGGCACCAGATCACAACACATGATGGGTAGGTAAGAGACCATTGAAACCTGGTTGCACTTTAATGTTTTGCTTATTCAGCTGTTTCTTGGTCTAGTTTCCTTATTGTTACAAGAGCTAATTGGGAGGTAGGCTTGTCACATTTCTTCAGCATGCAAGTTGATTCCCAGGTTGGCATGCAGGAAGGGTTCTTGCAGCCAAGGAGCAACCTGCAAAGTGCCCTCCCCCAATGTATCCACTTCTCAGATGATGAGAATGAGATGTGGAAAAGAACTGATATCTTGGCTATGCTGGAAAAGTTGGAGCAGAGGATGGCTTCTAAGAAGTGTTCTAAGAAGGTCATAAGGATTGTTTTAACACTATGTTTCTCTCTCACCTAGAGGCCCTGGACAAGCAACCAGAGCACATTCACCCCAGAGACAGAAGCACTGACATTCAGCAGCAGTCATGAAGAAGCATTTTCATGAGGATGAAGAGGTGTTTGAGAAATGTTGTCAGTAGAAGGTGACTGAGTGTCATCCATAGTGGTGGAAAGGAGCATCAATGCTGAACAACACTGGGCAGGATGATGAGAGCTGGTGACACTTCTGAGACGGTGGCATGTGGTGATCAACCACTGGAATTGTCAAATCTGAAGGAACTACAATGGGACAGTGACAGACAGGTGAGTCTAATTAGAGTGACATGCATAGCACAACACATGGGGGTGACTGTAGAGGCCTTTATTGAACCCAATTTTGTGTGTCTGGTCTTGTTATTTCATAACCGGTCATCAGCTATCATTTTTGATAAAGAAGAAGAAAAGGGCAGATGGAAAGAAAGGAGGTAGAAGATATTTCTGGATAAATGCAAAGCAAAATGCAAAACTATGTGAGAAGGTATAACTTAAACAGTAATCTGAAAAGACAAAGATGCATTGTATGATTCGCTGTTCCATCTCCAAAGAATCCAATTTGGTAACCTTAAACAGAAAGAACTTGACTAGTAATTTAGAAACTGCAACAGATATATTTCTTTGGCTGTTTATTTAAAATATTTATATATCAGCCCTTATTAACAAATTCAAGTTGGTTTACAAAATTAGTTAACACAACGCTTGTGTTAAAATGCAATTAAATTAACTGAAGATACAAATCTGAAGTCAGAACAAAAGGTCTAAATAAGCTATTTCTTTTCTTTATAGATCTAACGCTAATTTGTACTTGGAACCAGTGATTGCTCTGGTAAATGATGATCACCTCCAATGTGTGTTTTATTTATATTGTAAATCTTAAAAGCTGCTCAGTTCCTGCAAGTAGAATAAAGAATGTTTGACTACATTGTGAAAATAATCAGCTTGGTGTGAACTATTGTTATTTCATTAACACAATAACAAATGTAATCCAGACAGAAAGTTTAAAAGAACAAAAAATGTGTTTCCCCCACAACTAGGAGACAACTAATATTAGCAAGAATAAGGATAATACATTGTTGGCTCAGGTAAAGCCTACAAGTGGTAAAATAGGATGCTCAGCATGAAGAGCATGTGCCTTTATTATACAACCGTGGAACGAACTATGAAAATACAGGTTTGAATGTACACATAACTGATATATTCTTACTTCTGAAAAAGAAGGAAGGAACCAGACATTAAGTGAATCATATGCACATTCATACATTTGCATGGAATATACATTAATTGCACAGTATGATACACACTCTTCAGATTCAGTGCCAAAATTCATCATGAACTTTCTTACTTGTTTTGTCAACGCTGCAAGCTTGTCCTGGTATAAAGATATTAATTAGAACACACACACACACCCACAAAAATTGGACCAACAATATGTTCGTATAGCTACCTAATGTAGGACACTTCCAAATTACAAGAGATGTGATTCCACCATTAGAAAGAATTATTTGGCAATGATAATCCAAAGTGAAAGAATTCTAAAGGCCAGAAATAATGTTAGAAGAGGAAACCATGAAAGAGCAGTTAATAAAGATGATCTAAAGTACTGAGTTTCTCTCACCTCTTTCTTAAATGTGTAGCATGATTAAGTCTTTTTCCCCCTCAGATGGAATCCAAAACTGAAATACCTAATTCAACATCAAAGTAAAGCTCAGGAGTTCATCATGATTGCCAGATGGTTGATGTTGTAAAGAATCAGAACACAGAGACAGAACACAGGGGAAAGATAATGGTATCTATAGGGAAAGTCAAGCTTTTGATCCTAGTATTCCTAGCGATCACTGGAGAAAAAAAACAAGGCTATTCAACTTACTAACTTTCACTCTTACCCAAATTCTGACAAGCTTGGTTAAGAAATATGAATGGTAGTAGTAGTTGATGGAACTTTCCAGTAGTTGATGGAACTTTCTGCTATGTGTGTCAACATTTTGAAATAAATATATCAAAACAAGAAATTCTTAAGATGTCTCAAGGACTCGATGAAAGCAGTTGAAAATCAAGAGAGTATCACAAGCATATTGCAACTACAGTTCATATTTCATCAATCCCTATATAGCACACAGGAAAAGGCAACTTTGGTATTAGTTTCAGTGTTGGAATAGTACTCTGGGAAGCAAGTGTTTGAATCCCCACTCAGAAGCACTGGATGACCCTGGGCAAGTGACACTCTCTCAGCCTCACAGGAAGTCAATTACAAACCCCCTTTGAAGAAAATTTCCAGGAAATCCTATGATTGCCCTAATCTAGTGTTGACTTGAATGTACATAACAACAACAGTTTTAACAGGCAGTTGATATTCCAAATCGTTGACATTATCAGTGATTCAGCAACTAGCTATTCAGAGAAGCTATTACAAAGAAGAGAAAGAAAGCACAACTCATTTATAAAATTTGTCTAATAAAAGATGACTTACTGTCAGAAATTAGTATATACCTTCCAAGGAATAAAAGTTATCAGTCTCCAGAAATGCAGAATGAAATTGTAGACATCATGGCATGAACCATTTGAAAAGATGTAGTACTAAATATAAATATTATAGATGCCACCATGATATACGTGCCTGGAAGTTTCTACTAGAGAAAAAGACAATCAGAAAAATATTGCTTTAGGAATTCTGTATTTGAAAAATGGCAAGATCTATGAATTCACATTGTGCATAGTGACCACTTAAGTGGCTACATCCTTTACCTCAGTGACATTGAAGTTGGATGAAGAAAACAGTCTGGATACTTACATGCAAGTTGTTAAATTAGTGTTCTTATGGAGCAAATGTTATGAGACAATGTAAAGACAATCCCTAAACAATCAATCAATCAAAAGAACAACAGTTCCAACAAATTCAAAGAAAAATCGCACATGACAATTGAAGCAATCATAATCTCTACCGGATTATGGTAAAAGCTGTGGACAATCTAAAACACGTTAAGCAATACTTTATCCAATGTGTTATACTTCGCATCTTTTTCAAGCAGGGAAGAGCTGCAAGTTTGTGTGAAAATTTGTCTGACCTTTTGGAACATCAGTGCTCATGTCAGTTGAAAGCTGCCAGAATTGCCTATTCTAAGTATAAAAACACAGGTGTTTTTAAAAAGGTGGAAACTAATTACTGCAATTGTATTGATTGTGGCCAAAAGTGAAGAGCTACTTGCTGTCATGAAAACATTTGAATTTGGTTTTGTTTAAAGATCATGAGGAAAAAAAAGGTCTTTTGATTCTAGACTCTGCAGATAAACATTGTGGGACTTTAACAACAAATAAATATATATGGAAAGTGTTCAGATGGTGACAAGAAAGACTGGCAAATAGGAGAAACAGAATGTAAACAAGTAGAATGAATACATTTTGCAGTCGTTGATACAGTTCTTACTAAAAGGAAGAAGAGAATTTTGGATATTGACAAAATAAGCATTATAGCGGCTACTGTTGATGACTTGAAATATGAGTGAGAAAATCTGTTAAGCTCAGTAGTCACACTCCCAACAAAGTAGTGTTTTCTAAGAACTAAAATCCCTTAAAACAGAGCTTTCCAAACTGTGTGTCGCAACATGTTAGTGTGTCGCCTGCAGTGTGTAGGTGTGTCGTGCAAGCGTGCAAACAGGTGAAGGGACTGCCTCTTTCCTCAATGCCATGGGCCTGGTCCAGGTGAATGGGCTGCCTCTGCTGCTGCCCTGGGCTGAGGAAGACCCCAGGGAGGACAGTGGACCAGGCTTGGGGTGGAGAGGTTGCCTCTCCTAACACCACCACAGCTGCCCCAGGCCAAGGAAGACCCAAGTGAGGGTGGTGACGGCAGCAGGGGACAAGATCCAGGTGGAAGGCCTTCCTCTCCCACCTTCGCCGCTACCCTGGGCCAAGCGAGACTCCGGCAAGGGCGTGGCTGGCCAGGCTCACAAAATGATGAATATCTAAAAAAGTGTGTCACCAACATGACAAGTTTGGAAAGCTCTGCCTTAGAAGAACAGGGCAACACAAATGTATTTGAAGAAACTTACCAGCAAAGAATAGGGACAGAGTGAATATCCAAAATTTTTTTAACAAAAATGCTTGGAAAAGTGTTTCTCAACTGATAGGAAACCATGACAAGAGAACACCTGGATTTATGAGAATCTTCACAGTTCAGAATTTATTCTGTGTAAAAATTCCACATATTTTCCCTAATATTTTTTTTAAAAAAACCCAGCTTTTCTATGCAGTAAAGAGTAATTTCTGAGCTGAAAGCAATATTTCAACAGAGAAATATGTGTATTATTCTAAAGAAAATGATCTTTTCCTGTAAAGAAAAAGATGCTTTATATGTAAAAACTTATGCGCAGATTTTGCATTGAATAAGTCCCAACTGCAGCATTTTCTGCATGGAAAGTAAAAATCCTGCACAGAAATACTATTTCTCCACAGAAAATGTTGTGTCTTACATCAAAAATTATGTTTTCTTTGAGAAAAAAAGGTGTAGATTTTATGCACCATAAATCCCAAGCTGCAAGCACAGTTTTCAAAGACTTCCTTGCAGTGTGGACTGCTAAAATCACTTCTTGCTTCTTTTGAGAACAATACTAGCAAAGGATTACACTCCTAGTGAAGCATAATCTTTGCAAATGCATTACTTGTGTTGTAAAGACTTTTGCCTATAGCACAGTCATCTATGAATCAACATTTTTGGCTTAATCAGCTGCAGAGATTTCAATGACTCACAAACATCTCACAAATTAGATTTTCTTGCATTTGAAAAAAGGATAATTAGACTTAATTTTGATGCGCTTTTAGAGTAATTTTAGAAAACAGCAACAAAGGTACAACTATGCTAAAGCATGATTTTTAGATGTGATCCATCTGTCTCCCTCTCTCTTGCTTTTCCTGGAAAAGCATACAGTGAATGCTACACTTCAAAAGTTTTATTCCATGTTTATGCCTCCTTTCAGTTTGTTTACAAAAGGAAGTCTATTATTCAACAAATATTTTCTAAAGTTAATGACTCTCATTGACATTTCTAAAAATAGCCCATTGTTCTCATTACCCCCTCATTAAACCAGCAGTATGAATCCTGTGGCTCTCCAGATGTTACTGAACTGTCATCCAGAGAATTCTTCTCCATTTGCTATACTGGCTAGGGCTGCTGGAATTTGCAGTACAACATCTGGAAGGCTGAATGAGTCCCATCTTGTATTTTCTTGTATCATAATTTGTTGTCACTGTGAATCTAAACCTGGGTTGCATATGTGCATGCGAATAGATGAGTGTGCATGCATATACACGCACAGCCTATACCAAAATGGTTTCAAATGATTTGGAAATCATTTTAGTACAGTTGAAAATACAGCTTTGATTCTCTCTTTGTATCCTACTTTGAAATGCTGAATAAAATGGAGGCATGCTGAGCACACCCCATCTCGCTTCCAATGGCAGTGAAGCTATTAATACACCTCACTTGTGTCAGGCTCTCCCACTGATTCTGATGGGATTTTCCCCCACTGCCTCTTCTGAGAGATTGGGTCTGCTTTCCATTCAACAGTAACCAATTTTGGCCTAACAGCCTCTTTCTATTTCTTTTGTAATAAATAATGTAGACTATTGAACGGTATCCAATTTAGAAAGTAAGTTAAGTGTCTGAAAGGCCAATAAAATGAAGAAGAAACAGTACAGTGTTCTTTTACAGCAGTTTAATAATCTCCCTTTTGCTACTTCAGCCATTTTCTCTTTCTTTCATTTCCCTCCTTTCCTTCTCCCCACCATCTATTTTGAGGTGTTCCCACATTCTTTTACAAATACTTAGACCTTAGAAAAATGGGTAGCCGTATCCATAATTTATATTTTTCATATGTGATTTATATATGGAGTCTGCAAAGGGTGCAGTGAATCTGGGCTCTTTTTGCATGGTATTTTCCATGCGAAAGAGGGCCTGGAGCGTCATGCAATTGTGAGGAGCGATCCACATGACACACAATCACACGACGCTCCAGGAGCTGGCAGGTGCCAATCGTGCACCTTTTCATTTTCTGCTACAAGCCAAAAATGGTGCTCCCGGGCCCTGCACGCACTTACCTGGCTTGCGGAGCCTCCAGAGCCATGCCAGTCATGCTTCCTGCCCCAGCTCAGCCTGGGAAATTCCTGCTGCGCTGTGGAAAGAAGAGACGGGGCTCTCATGCAAGCAGGCAGCTCGTGCAGAGCCAAAGGACCCCAGACATGAGAGCTTCTCGCCAGAGGCTGCTCACGCGATCTCTGCACCCCAGCGCCAGAAGATGGTAAGGTGAGGAAAGACCCCTGGATTTCATCCTGTGTGCCTAGATCTGAGTAGGATCACCATTTCTCTTTTGTTTTATTACTAAGAAGAGGTCTTCTAAAGCAGAACAAAAGTCCCATCTACTCAGTATCCTGCCTCCACAGTGATCAACTCCCAACAAGGAAGCCTTCCAACAGGAAACAAATAACGACGTTTTGCCCCCAATGCTCCCCATCAATGGGTATTTAGAGGCACACTGCCTCAGAAAATGTGATGATGAATAATGAAATCATGAATTAGAAGTCAGTTCTCCCTTTGCCCAACTACAACCAATGTGCCAGTTACACTCTTTCTTGGAAAAGGCAGTATGATCCATAGCATCTAGAGAAGGCATAGATCTATACCATGTTCATTTCTCATTTCAATCAGTGCAATGCAATCTGTGTGGGGTTGCTTTTGAAGACCATTCAGAAATATCAAGTGGTATAAACCTGTTCAATGAGATTACTTTGTGGTATGCTTTTTAAGATCATTTCCAGGTTTCCAGGATGGGCACCTCCTAATTCCTGAGATTTCAAGGTCTAGGACAAGGTTTGGAAGGAAGACCAGAAGTGTTTCAGGATCACTTGATAGTGAAACTTAGTAATATGAGTAAAGGATTCCCATGTTTGGGTGAAAGAAAGTAATATGGCAACTGAAATTTGGGGAAAAGCCTTTTTTCAGTGATTAGGTAGGAAAATGTGTCCAGTAGCTAGAGCAGTTCTGCTACTGGGAGTTAAGGAAGGTTCACTACCAACACATGAAGAGTATTTTTTTTTCCAGGTTCTGTGCTATGCAACCACAGCTTGTACAGAAAAAAAAATGCTCCCAAGCTGCAACAATGGCACTCCACTTTCTGCCTTGCTCCAGATGGTACAAGAGGCCCAAATGCACATATCTGCCATATCTCTCTGTAGTCTCCTCTCCTTGCTCTTTGAATGGGATGTGTTCCTAGGCTTTAAGGCCACACTATATACAAAAAGTAGTGCTCCTCTTCTTCCATTGTCACTGGCCCTGTGATCCATCTCATCACCTGAAGACCCCAGGAAGCATAGCAAGTCCTTCAGAGTTCAAACAGTGTCATGAGACTTTGAAATCCTAATGGTATTACCAGACTTACATAAATTTTGCAGGCTACCTTACTATGGATATTCTTTACCATCCCTCCTAACCCTGTGCCTGCCACACTCACAAACAGGATTTTAAAAATGATATTTTAAACTATTCATTTAAAACATCTCCATATCTTTTGCCTCAACTTAACTATGACCCCCACTTCTGCTTCAGGTTGTTTTAGGCCAAGGAGTGGCCTTTCATGAGCAATGAAAAAAGAAAATTGGCTACTTATTCACTTCCTTGGTAAGTAAAGGCTTCTTTTGGATCTAAAATAACTACAAGCAAAGATGAAGTGTAGCAAAATTTCCCCTTCCATGTTGTGTGTGAATTAATTTTCATTTTTTTAATGTGGGGTTGGTGATGCTCTGTTAGGATGTAATGATACTTTTGCTGTTAGGTTGATTTTCTGCTTTAGTTTATTTTATATATAAAGAGAGAGAGAGAGTTATAGATTTTCCACACCATCTTGACAATGGGTTGTTTGGGCTAAAAATAAGGTTAAGGCTATTTTCACAAATGTATGATAGTTATTGATACAATTTTTTTTCTCCATCAATTTGTCTAACTCCTCCTGTAAAACTAAATAAGCTAGTAGTGTTCATCCCTATGACTTGTAGTAATAGTAAAATACTGTTATGTCTAGTTTGTGATCAGCTGGGAAGTTATTAGGACAAGACTCACCATTAGGAAATGTAAGGCAACTGTCTCACATGACAGATACTAGGTAGCAAGAGCAACTTATTAGAGGCTGTTCACACAGCATACTCTGCATTCTTTAACACAGCTTGATGCCTTCAGCTGTTGTGAAAGAGGCTGTCTACTGATCTGTGTTGTATGAAAATTCAGTTATGACTTGGATTAGTTCTGTACCTGAGGAATGGGGCCATCCAGTCCTTTGTCTCAAATAACAAAGCTCTTTGAGATGGTCCTGAATGTCATTCTTGATTTATTTCTCTGTTATCATACGTATTCTATTGTTTTATTGCACACAACTTTGATTTTTCAAAATTTAGAAAAAAATGAAATTAATGATTGGACAAAGTAACATTGTGGATACAGTGAGAATTTCTGGAGCAATGGACTCTTAGACCTGTGAGAAAGATCGTCTTTATCCCATATGCAGCAGATTGAGAGCAAATGGTCATTTTGATAAGCCCGACATACAACTCCTGGAGTTCAGCATGCTGACAAAGATTACATTGTAGCCAGATTTTTTAAAAAAATCTTTCATTGAAATTCTCCAGTTTGTTGTCAGGTAGGAATTGGAGATATCCCACAAATTGCACCTTGGATAAATATCAACATGTGAAACAGCACTACAAAATGTTGTTACCTTTATCAAGGCTCTTCTAATTTCCTCTGAAAGTCTTTGTTTGAGCAGAAATTTCTGAATTCATCTCCGATCATACTTTGGGCAAAATTCTGTGACAATCTCTCTTGTCGCTCCGTGGTTAAGGTTCTACAAGAAGCAGGTGTGTCGATTTCAAGTCCAGGAACTGGCAGCTATGGTTTACTGGTGGAGGAATGAGGGGGAAGCACTTAAGGTGAGGAAGAAATACCTGTACCCAGCACAAAAAGTGCAGGAAACAAGGATGTACTCACGCATGGAGCTCATCCTCCTTTTCCTCCCCCTTGGAGCCTAGATCATCTGCATCTTCATTGTCTGAATTGCTTCCTCCTTCCTGTCCTTTTACCACCACTAAGCATCAGCAACCGTATCCCCTCCCAACACCTGACAACTGATGGGAGTGGGAGCTCAAAGAAAAAGCTCCTATACTCCATCAAAAAAAAAAAAAGAGGCATGCATACATGTAAGCCACATTGATACACATGCATGTCATGCCAAACCTTCAGAATCCAAGGCAACATAATAATGAATCCTTAATAACTGAGACATAGCAAAATTAGCCACATATTGAACATTTGTTTCCGGGGGGGAGCCATATGTTTTTACAAAAAATTTATCAGCATGCTTATAATGAAAAGTATTGAACAGGCTTGACATTCTCTTTTTCTTTTCTTTTTTTTTTTAAATCACATTAGTTCCAACAAATAGAGTAGTCAGTTTCAACCACTGTGTCTATTACATGGGTTCACATTCTACCACGTGTTACTGACTGTTGTTTTGGATTATATCAAATCATCTATTAATTAGTAAAGTGACATCATCATCATCATCATCATCATCATCATCATCATCATTATATTATCATCATCATCATCATCATCATCATCATCATCATCATCATTATTCCAGTTACTATTAACCTCTACTACTACTACTGCTAGTACTAATGTCACTACCTACCACTCTTCCATGTTCCTAAAGGTAGACAGCCTTTAAATTGTACATCAAAATATTTTCTTCCTTCTCCCCGACCCTGCATCCATCATGGTTTAAACTCAGCATTTTAAGGTGTTATTAGTTAATACTGTCTAGAATGCATCACCTGAAATACCTTTTAATGCCTCCTACGTGGTAGATCTTTTTTAATGACACGGTGCATCTTTTATTCACAGACAGAGCACATTGTATAGCAACAAGATCTGAATACAACATGAGCTTGTGGATTGTGCTAAATAATTCACTAATCTAATCTATTTAATAGAAATGAGCAAATATTGATCCACTTTAAGGTGCTCTGTTGTCTGATAGGCAATATGTTGTTTCAGGCTATCACAACACACTCTAGATCAAGTAAAAAGTTGTTCAGGATTCTAAAGCATACATTCCAGAGATTCAACTTTGTATTCTCGGTATGATTTCTATTCCAACAAAAATTTTTGGCAATACAGAGTCCCCATAGCCAGGAAGAAACATAGAAGAAAAAAGTGTGAGATAAACCAATGTCTTTCAAGCCTGTATCACTTTTGCATATGTTTATACATAATAACATTCTGTTCAATTTCCACATTATTCTGATTACTTATTTTAAAAGATGGTAATTAGCATCTAAATGAATTTTAAAATACATCTGTTTCTTGAAAAAAGTCTATGGCTAGACATTTTCAAAATAGGCAATATAAATGTATTTTATGTTTGTGATTTTTTAAAATGCTAATACTGCACTTACGGAATGTGAAATCTAATGGATAATTTCGATCCAATGCCCATTGTTACCCTGATTTCTGGGGTCCTGTGGGGGACACCTCAATGTTCTCCAAATAATGGGGAATGAGAATTAGCCAGAGCACAGGCTGTAGCACTACAAGAGGCAGGGTAACCTAGCAAGATCTTTAACCCAATGTTTACGGGGTCAGGCCAAGTCAAGACCACAACACAATAAAGTTATAATTTTGTTCTTTTATTTGTAAAGTCACAGCACACTTGCGTGCTCACTCACACAGAACTAAGAAATACTGCGCACATGCGTACTCGCACACAGAGACCTAAGGAAATAAAGGGAGGAAAGTAGATAGGGTATTTTAAGGGAGATTTTTCAGGGGGAATACTACACCTGATCCTGTAACCCGGGTAGCCTGCAGAAAGTCAGTTGGAGCGGAGATTCTCAGCATGTGGAAGCTGAGAGGAAGGCTCGGCGAACGGAGCAGCAGCACAGCAGGATGGAAGACAAGAGCGATCCGAAGAAGTGCTCAAAATCAGGGGTTCTTATAGGGGGAAATGTGCCTGTGGGGTAGTCCATTCCCAGGGAAAACAAAGGTCAGTATTTAGCATGATTGGATTTTGATGGTGCTGTCAATAGCGCAGACAGTATGCAGATGGAGAGTGCTTGACAGTTGAGTAGTCAGAAGCGCTAATCTCATCAAGCTGCCTGTTTGGGGCAGAGAATCTTTTGTATGCCTCATGCATACTTAATGTAGGTTTAAAAGTGTACTTGCCTGGAGGTCTCCTGAAGTTGCGTGCCGGAAAATTACTGGCCTGCCTGGATTTGTTTTGTATTTTTCAGCTTGTTCAGCTGTGTCCGTGTGTGTGCTTGTCCAGGGGCCTCACAAGCATGTGAAGGGGAGCAGTTTGGAATGGCCAATTCTTTGATATAAAATCATAGTTAGTAGACCTTGGGCTCGGACTATGCACCACAGTAACACCATGTTAGTCCAGGCAGTGTAGATCAGTTTGATTTGTACTGGACTTTGCAAATATCAAGTTTCTTAATGACAGCTAAGCAGAGGGGAATAAGGAACTTTAGTTATGAGTTAGCTCATCTTAAAGAAATGGAACAAGCGAATCATTCTTATCTTAAGTCATTTTGCTTTGAATGGTAAGCTGAAGAGACTCTGTGCAATTTAAGACAATGAGTTTTCTATAGGTTAGGTTGCTTTGTAATTTGTATAAATAACCTTTCCCCAATTAAGCATCATCCATCTGTTTTGATCTACCACTTCTCATTGGCCATGCTACCTCAAGACGACAATGATTGTAGTCCAATAGAGATGAAATATTGTATGGTGAAACCTGTGGTCCAATGCATCTAGAGGGTACCACTTTGCAAGAATTTATAATCAACTCTATGGCAGTGGTTCACCACACACACACACACATACACACACAAATGTGTATCAAGGTCTGCAATTTTGTTTTTTCTTTAGATTACATTTTTCAGGATTCTCCAGTCAACAAGATCAATGTCTCTCCTTGCCAGGAAACTTGCTGTAATAGCTAAGAGACTGATTTACAGCACAACACCTATGAGGCACTGCTACAAGCCAGCAAATGCCCAAGTCAGGTCTCATGTTTGGTATGAACTAGACAACCCATTCTTTCTCAATGTTAAACCTCTTAGTTAACTACCCTCTTATCTGCAGTAATATCTACTTATTCTACGGTGGTGTTGTAAGGACTGCCAGAAGATCATGAATGTGAAACATTCTAAATTCAAAAGGCAAATCATTTGTTGTTAAATAAGGCCTTCACAACTGTGAACAATAACTGAGAAGCTGAGGAAAGACACACTAGATTTATGTGAGATGTTTTCACCATTACCTTAATCTATTGTTTCTTCCCCCTCATTCTCTTTTCTTTTCCAGGCAGCATAAACAGGAAATTTATCAAGCCCCTGGTGAGTCTCTGTGCCTGGTAGGTGATATTTGATTTCAAGGATTAGAAGTTATGCAAGCTTTTTTTTCTCTTCTTAATATAGAATAGAATGTCATGGAATAACTTTCCACCCCATAACAGATCCTCATGGTTTTCTCCTGGCTGAAAGGCAAGCAGCTGAAACAGAAAAGTTTTACATTTCTAAAAGATGCTGAGGCTGAAACCCAGGAGAAAGACTTGCGCATCTAAAACATCATGAAACATTGGTACTACAGAAAACATATTCACAATCAAAGTCAAACTGTCATATGGAAATGTCACAAAAGAAATAACGATTCTATAGCACATAACTGTCTCAAAAGAAAAACAAGCCAGATAGCAATCAGTGAGACATAGTACAGGAACTTTGCCTGGAACTAGTACAGAAAAAAGTAAATGAACTGGATTAGTTACCTCATTAAAAGGCATGCTGTAGATCAGCCTATACCAATGAATGCTACAGTGTTGAAAAAAGGTTGTTAGTGTTTTCAGCCAGCACTTCAGTTTAATTGCTGCTCTGATTCCTGAAATGTTAAACAGTCCAGTGGTAGAAATAGCAAAGCAAGAGCTCATTCAGCTAAAGTACTGTTCAAATATCTGATAGAAGAAGAGGAAAGGAAGCATTTATTTCAATTTGAGTAATAATCCCAAGACTCTGAAGTGCTGTAACAAATTGTTTACATCGCTCACAGAGTCAAGAAACATGGAAGAACTGTGCAATCAAGGACATTTGGGCTTCAATATTACCTTTCAACCCTTTTTAAAACTTTTCAAGAGTGATTTTATTTATTTATTTATTTATTTTTGCATGCCTGGTCCAGCCAAACATATGTGGATGGATGTGTTAAAAAATTTAAAATCAAACCAAATTACATCTAATACTAGATTTCTCATGTGGTCAGTATCCATAAACAAATACTGGAAGATATGGTTTAGAATACATTAGGAAATACCAGGGGAATATTTTCAAAATATTGAAGATAATGTGAATTTAAGAAGAGGTGGAAACTGCTTTCAACCCAGGTTCTCAATTTAATTTCAGAGAGGTTGTTGGGTCAATTTCTAGCAATAGGAGAGGCCAATGATTTAGAGGGGGAGACAGTGACGAGAAGGAAAACATAGAGAATAAAGGAGAGAAAGCAAAAAGAAGAGAAGGAGGTGAGTATATCCCTATGCTATTAATCATCCTTTTGACCCCTTTCCACAGTAAAGATGTTGTTTCCAGAGGTTTCCCATGGAGAGGAGATTAAAAAAAAAATCCCAGTCCCTGACACAGAATCTTGTTCTCAATCCCTTTTTAGACACTATAATATTGTGCTCTCTAGTATGCTATTCACTATGGCCTTCACATTCTGTGCTAGTGATAGGCTGAGATATTCTTTCAGTGAAATGATAGTAAAGGAATGAATCCATTGTTCCCATCAGCAATAAGAGTTCTTGCAGATGAAGTGAAACGGATATGCCAGTGAATGCTAATAACAGCAGGGATTGCTGACTTGAAATTAGAATCTGACTGAGAGCGGACACTTTCATTCCATTTAGGACACCAGGAAATGTTCTGTAAGGTTGATCAGTGAATGCAGAAATGAGGGCATTTTAATGACAGGGCTGGAGAGTGAGGAGTACATGAATGCCTTACAGCTATCACATCAGCCAAGTGTTCATCTGTCTCTGAGCTTCCTACCATACATCTGACAGAGGGATAATTTGATTAAAGCTAGCTCCTTGTTAACCCTGTTGTGGAAGAACCACACCATAACTCCTTGGTTCAGAAATCTCATTATCAGGGCAGTAGCTGGAAAATCAAAAATAATCTATAGCTGATGTGTGGGTGTGCACATGGACCAATCCTCTGTTAGAACCATATCATAAATGACAAGTGATGTTGCTATTGGCATTAGAGTGATGGAAAACAATTCTTAATAGTTCCAGGCTTCCAGAATCAAGCCAAAAAGAGCCCACTAGCCATACCTTTTGGCCTGACATGCTGCTGACACCCTAGATGTTGTTTCTTCAGGGTTCTATCAGGGAGCAAAACTCTCCTGAAAAGCTTCTATACTATGGCTAATAGGCAAAGATTGGAAACTCTATACCTTTGAGCAATATTCAGCAAGAGTGGGATTTGGGCAACTATAGTCCAAGAAAGTAACTCTTGCAAACCTAGAAAAAGGATATCATTTTTTTTTTCCCTGACAGGTTATAAGCTGTACAAACCTGGTTTTCAAGTTTTCAGTGGGTACACCCAGACTAAGATATCAACAGGGTGTCCCTGAGCTGAGAATAAAAACCAAGTTGAGTTCCAAAATGCTCTGGCAATATCCAGAAGTACAATCGTCCCCCACATTTGTGGGTGTGACATTTGCAAATTTGTTTATTTCTGAAGTGCATATTTTGCTCCTTTCTATTCTCCTCTTACCCGTCCCTTACCTATGCCCTGGACATAGAGAACACACACTGAAGGAGCAAGCCTGTACCTCCCCCTTCATTTCCTTGCCTTTTACCAGGCCAAGGGGGTGGGGAGGCAAACATATCAGGACAAAAGGCCAGGAAATGGAAGAGGAGATCCCTGGAAGGGAATGGGAAGGGAAATGCAAGGGGGTTATTTGCAGTTTTTCCACTTTGATGAGAGTTTTGCACCCGAAACCCTTCATGAAACTGGAGGGACCATTGCACATCTAGTGATGAAAGCAGGGAGACTAGTGGCACATGAACACAATTTTTAAAGGCTCATTTTTGTTAGATGAATCACACTAGACATTCCAGGCAAACATATGATTCTGAAACAAATACAAATATTACCAATGAAATCCAAAACAGCATGGAATTCAACGTGATTACTATTCTAAGAGAGAGCACTGATTAGAAGTGAAAGTACCACAAAGCTAGTTCGCCGTTGTGTCAAGGTCTGGTGTTGTGTTTCTTGAGGCCCAGCTCGCAGTGCCACAACATAAACTATTTTTTAAAACTAAAGACTGAATTCATATGTAATGACCTGGAAAGGGAGTCTGCTTTTTAAAGAAATGCAGCATTTTATGCAGCATTTATGCAGCATTTTAAGGTGGCCTCTGAGTGTTCTGGATGCTTGTCAACCTTCATTTATAAGATACTTCCTGTCAGTGTCAGTGTAGCAGTCTGATCCCTGTAAGCTTAAAGGCTAGCCCTCTCTGGATGGATCAGGACCTTTTTAAATTCATGAAGTTTATTCCACTACTATAGTGAAAGCAGGGCTTGCTGGGGGAAAATGCCAGGGTGCTTCGCATGAAAGGCATAATGAAAAATATGCACACCTCACCCCCCCTCCCCAGGCTTCCAGTTATCTGTGAGCTTAGCTGCCATCCTCACAGTTGGTGCATTTATGAGTTTTTCAACAATGATATATTGTTGACAGCTGTTCCTGTTTTACTGCAACATATTTTGGGATGCCTTAGTCTTAAATGGCCTATTCAGCTTTATTTTTTTTAAAAAATAGGTTCCTGCTGAAAATCATGTATTTTTTATTCAGATCAACAAATTGCAGCTATGGGGACCATCTTGATGAGTTTCTACACTGCAACATTTACCTCGGCTTGGAAATATTTGTGTCTGTACTAATACAATGATATTAAATCATTAAAAGAAAATTAATTCAACAGCAAATTATGAAATTAATTTCTTTATTCATTGGTTAAACTCTTATTTTTTAAAAAATGAATGAACAAAAAATGGGAATACTCCCAAAATGTCCATTTTCACATAAAGTACCAAAAGAATATTAAGAAATCAGAATAATTTAAACGTTACTCATTACTCAAAAATAACTTTCTATGGGTGAAAGATTTATACAATCTGAAGAGAAACCAAAGTATTGGTCAATGTTAGGAGAGTCTATGCAAAAGATATTAAAAGTTAAAATAACATTAAGACCAGAGTTGTCTATTAAATATGATAAATAAGTATAAAAGAGGGGAAAGAAAGCATAAGAATTTGCTAAGATACATGATAACAGCAGCAAAAATTACATATGCAAAATATTAGAAGAATAATAAGATACTGGAACTAAGTGAATGTATTAATATACTTATAGATGGATGGCAGAGATGGATAAGCTTACAATGTTTTTGAAAAGGAAAGCAATAGACTTATATTTGAAAACTTGGAAACCTTTTACACATCACATAAGGTGTAAAAATGGAGACTTAGCAATTATAGGATTCAATATGTAAAACAGGATAGATTTGTTATAGTTAGAGAACAGAATAAAATGTAGGATATTTGGAAGGAGATAATGGAATACAATTAGTTTTGGAACTTACAGCAGAAGAAGAATGGGAAGTAATTTTAAATATCTGTATTATTATTTATGTAGTCTGTATCCATATTTATAGGTTGGCATAATAGGCGAGGGGTGGGTGGGTTAGTATTATTTATTTTTCCTTATGTCTTTGTAAAGTCTTCATCTTTTTGGTGGTGTTTATTATTGTTTATATTATATGTTGAATGTATATATTTTGTTGTTACTTTGTGTGTTTGTGTGTGTGTATGTATATATATCTTGTTCTTCAAATGTTTTTGTGATTTTTTTTGTTTTATTATGGGTTGGTTTTTTAATTACCAAATTAATAAAGATGATATTAAAAAATAACTTTCTATGCAATTAACAATTAAAATAATGATTTTTTTTTTAAAAAAAGAAAATCACTGGCTGGCATTCTGTTAGTGAATTATGTTGGCTTATGTCCAATGTGTGCCATTATAGCTCATTTTTCTGGTTGCTGCAGGGATTGGAACCGAGTACCAACTATGCAATAGCCAAAACAACTAAAATCTCTTCACCCCAATTCCATTATTTTTCTGTTTCATCCCTCCCTGAACCAGCCATTCCTGGCCAGTAGAGAGCAAAGAGAGCAGTAGAAATGTGCTCAGTTACTTTTTGAGTACTGGATGCACAGCAGCAGTCCTCCAGAGGTCCCTAAGGATGGTATTATTGTTGTGTATACATCTATAGGAGAAGAGCTGGAAACTTATCTGCTGATTGTTCACCAGCCAGGAAATGGCTGTATTGGGGGAGTTGCATCCAGTTTCATCTAAGCTCCACCAATAGATAGGTTGGGAGGGTAGATGGGAAATATAGTTATGCATGTGTAAAACTTCTTCTGATCTAGGATCTTGGCCATTGTTGTAAATATAAGTGAAATAAGCTAGCAAATTCATTTTTAGTGTATTATTTCCTAGATCTGGCCATGTCAGCTATGCCCAATAAGCAGCCTAATCTGTTGGCTGACAAATAATCTGAACAGGAGTTTTTTTAAAGGTATGTATATATGTGCATATGTGTATATTTCTGTGTGTGTGCGTGTGAGCGTTTTCTACGCAAAACTGAAGCAAGAGTTAAAAATACAATCTAAAAACAAACACAATGTGGCAGATTTGATCTAACCATTCAGATCTGTGAGATGCTGGAAGGAGGCTCCTGGGAACACCTTGTTAAGACTGCAGCGCCAGAAGGTTAGGATATGTTTCCTGCTTGTGATGGATTCAGCTTTTCCCTTGACACTGCAGAATCGTTCCTGTCAGATTAGTCATCCCTAACAGTATTTTAGAATGAGTGAGACAGCCAGAAACCACAGACACCTACAAATGCCCTGGAAATCCCCATAATATATTCAGTGTTGTTCTCTGGTTACATGAACAGGTTCTATAACCTGCATGCTCACAGACACAACTTTAGTTTTTTTAGACAACAAATACAGGGCATCTCTAGCATATATTTGTCTTGACATATTATAGCAACACCCAGTGCTGTTCCTTCAACCCTAAGTAAAAGACATAGGAGAGGGGAAGCCATTTATTTTTCAAAGGTTAACGATTAGCTTGTGACACAAGGAACAAGGGGCGGGGGGGGGGCAGCCAGAAGCTACTTGTTAAAATATTAGCTGTCCATTGTGACTGTTCTTCTTTTGAGTTATTCAGCTCAAAAAAAGTAGTAACCTTTCTCAGCATGCGGGAAAAACAGCTATGATCAGAAAAAATTAAAATTTCTGAAAGTGTTAGCAATCTGCCCTAGACTCCACAAAACTCAGCGAGTAACCCTTTTTATACCAGCTGCTTTCTTTGACCAGACTAATATCACGGCCAGAAAGATAACAACTGAGATCCTGTTTGCAGTATAAATATGTGGGCATCATTGATGGCAACACAATGGCAGTGGCAGGAATAAGAAAGGCCAAAGACCACAAGCACAGCAAGAGTGGATGGCAGAAAAAAGTCATATATGTTGCTTGTATGAATAGAACATTCCTGGTTTCCAAGCACCCTGTTTCTGTAATGCCTGCCTGTGAAAGAGAGATGATTTTCAAAGAGTCCTTTGCAGATTGTCTTTTGTTATGAGTATCCATTGGAAGCTATGCAGTGCATAAATAGGCTTTCCAGTAGCTCACCACTTTGTCTTTGCACAGGCAAGAACACATGACTTTCTCTGTCTTTTCACAATACCACTGCACAACTCTAAAATAAGTGCCACTCCAGTACTGGTGTAGTGTATTGGTATAGTGTATGAACAAGATGCTGACAATTGAATCTTGCTTTAACATTTCTCAGATTTGAGTGCACTGCAACTTAGCCAGAAACCTGAAAAGAGCTCCCTTTCCACCCCAATCTATAGTGGAAAGCATACAATGCTGCCATATGGTAGAACAGATTATGTCTCTATTTGACCCACTGTTTACTGTTTCTGTGATTCTCAAATTTTGGTCCTCTGGCTATTTTGGACCTCAGCTCCTAGAAAGATGTGCCATCATTGCCATTGTTCAGGAAATCTAGAAACTAAGGTCTGAAACAACTGAAGGGGGAAAAAAAGTTGAGAACCATTGGGTTATTCTAATAGCTTTTTTTTTCCTTCACAAAAATATTAAACTCAATTTTATGGGTAGGGAAGATACCTGAGACATGGAAGGAAGCTACAGTAGTTTTAATTCTTGACAGAACTTGACAATAACAAAGAGTTATAGGCCTATTTCATTACTGTATGATGATTGCAGGATTCTTCTAATGATTTTAACAAAAAGATTGAAGAGAATTTTATAAGACTTTATTAATAAAGACCAAGTTGGATTTCTGATGAAAACACAGTTATGTGACAATCTCAAGACAAGGAACGACATTAAGACAAAGTTACAAAATTGGGTGAAATTATTTCTGTTGGGACAAATTTCAGTGATAAAATGAATGTTTTGTCAAGATTTTTTTTTCCAGATAATACCTATCTTGGCTAAGGTGTCTTATGTAAACAATGACAGAGTGAATTATCAAAATTTATATAGCAAAGGAAGAAGCTGAGAGTTCAATATCAAATTTTACAAGATGCAAAACAAAGAGGGAGATTGGGACTACTGGATTTGAAACTGCATTTCTCCACAGGCTGTTTGGTTTGGCTGAAAGATTGTACTGTACTGACACATAGGAGATGGTTGGACTTAGATGGTCATGAATTGTGATTTGGGTGGCACAATGGCTTGTGGTATGGTAAAGCTAAAATGAATGCATATTTTGATAACCAGTCTGTGAGACAAGCTTTGTTATAAATATGGAAGAGAAACAAATCAGAGTTATGTCCTGAGACACCTTTGTAGGTTTCATCGCAAGAGGGTTTTTACAGGAAGGAGATAACAGGAGATTATTCTTCATTTGACCTAATTCTATATTATTCTTGATCAAAATTCCAAAAGATCTCAATAAGTTGTCCACTTTTCTTTTGCTGTTATCTCCTTCCTGTAATAGATTATTACAGTTTCCAATAGTTCTTTTATATAAAATTAATGGGAAGGTCCAAAATGAAGAAAATTGTATAATTTTGAGTTGAGTAAATCTGAATTTGAGAAGCAGTTGTGCTCAGATTATGAAAACTTCATTGGTAAAATGCATACTTTTTGTTGAAAATAGAGATAGAAGAGGAACAGATCAAAGACTGTATGATAATGTGGGCACAAAATGTGGGACACAATATATCATTGGCAGAGTGGGAGATATTGTGGTTGAAAGGAATTAAATTTACAGTGTGACGTGATCTCAATGAGAAGTTTTATAAGATGATACATTGTTGGTATTTAACACCAGAAAAATTGATCAGAATACACAAAATGATTTCTAATGTATTCTGGAAATGTGAGCAAAAAGTAGGATCTTTCTACCATATGTGCTGACTTGGTGAAAAGACCAAAAATTGTGGTGGTGGTGGTGGTGGTTGTGGTTGTTGTTTTGTTTTAAAGACTGGGGACCTTTGAGGAACTTTAGAAGGAAAGCAATATAAGTTGTTGACTTCAGGTTTTGACTTCAGGTTTTGACAATTAGCATTTCTGCAGATAAATAAATAAATAAATAAATAAATAAATGTAGTTGAATTATTTGAATGGTATTTAAAATGAGAGAAGTTGTGTTCTTTTTTATAGATATGTATAATCTGTGTTAAGAGACATATATGTTCTTTGTTGTCTTTGCTCCCCTCCCCCTTTATTATCTCTTTTTCTTACATTTTTCTTGTTTATCGTTTCTTTTTTCTTTGTATATGTTTTGATTCTTGTATTGGAAAATGTTTAATAAAATTTACTTAAAAAAAAGAAAGAAAGAAAATAGCAGAACCCATCCGTGCTGCTGATCCCTTTCTTCACTGACATGAAAGTAGCTCAGGGCTGTGGGGGAGTCACACTGAAAAGTGAATTGAGAAGGGGTTGCACTGAGAAACCTATTCTAGCTAAGTGCTATAGATACAGCTTTTGCTGCAGGATATCAGCCAGTATTTGAAGAAAAGCAAGATTCCCTTTCCAAAGCATTATTGTATTTAGTATGTTGCTTCCCAGAAGGGACTGGAATAGACATTTGGCAAAAGGTTGAAAAATAATAATTCAAAAAAGCTGACAGGTAGATTATGCTCCTGATGAACTGAACCTAATGAATCTAAAATGTAGTTCCACAGCAATACATCATTTAAACCTGGACCTTATACATTGCTTCTGGCTTAAATGTTGCATATTTTTGGAAGCCATTTTTCTGTTGTATTGCCATAATTAGGAGTGCAACATTTTTACCAGGTAAGATGGCACTGAGGTTTCTGTTCAGATTACTACTTGGGTTTTAATTTCAACTTGAAATGCACATAATATTTTATAGAACATTGAGATATGATTATTGAAAAAACATAGGCAATACAGATCATGGTTCAAAATTCAAGGGAAAAGACAACATTATCAATGTCCTTGTTGAAGAATAAGAAAACAGAATGCTGTCCTTATTGCTCAGGAGTCTCAAAAAAGTACCCTCACTGAGTTTTACAGTATGTAAATTTAATTACGTTAAGTTGATTTAACTGGTTAAAAGCAAGACAGTTAATCTGTTAAAAAATACCTTTGAAAAACCACCCTCAGGCCAAGGCAGTGTCAAGTTATTTCTAGTTGGTCAGCCCACCTTGAGGTATGATGCTGGAATATGTTAAAGTAAACTAACATGTGGAAGGCTAACCATAAACAGATAGATAGATAGATAGATAGATAGATAGATAGATAGATAGATAGACAGACAGATAGACAGATAGATAGTTTGATTGATTGATTGATTGATTGAAGAAATGCTCACTTCCTTATTGCTATTGCATAATGGCCTTTTTAACATTGTTTCCACCTTTTACAATCTTTCTAAGATTGTAAATGTTGTTTGTCAGACAACCTAGAATTCTGAGTTTTATTCTAAAAAATAACAGTTTAGGCAAGGGAATCACTAAGCCAGCCCTGGCTCACTGACCTCAAAATCTAGCTTTTGGAAAGTGCCGGTTCTCTCCTATGATTCTACACTGTGTGACAAGAATCACAGCAGCATAGACCAGGCAGTCAGGTACTAACTTTTCTCTATTGTTACTGAACTTTCCTTTTGAGAAACCCAAAGAACCTCAATCCCATTTCAAAATCACTGAAATCATGTGCAAACTGTTCAATCACTTTTGTGACCAAGGTAATCACCAACAGCAAGTATTTTCTCTGGATAGATTCACTTGTTCTCAGTTTCCATTTTAGAAACTGCCCAGCATATTGAGTGACTGACAAAATATTCAAAATGCCCCCCCCCCACAATAATATTGTTGTTGTTGTGTGCCTTCAAGATTTTTATGGCTTATGGTGGCCCTAAGGCAAATCTGTCATGGGATTTACTGAGAGTATGTAACACGCCCCAGTGGGTTCCCATGGCCAACTGGGGAACAGAATCCTGGCCTCCAGGACCATAGCCTAATGCTGAAACCACTACACTGTACTGACTCTCACACAATAATATTATTATTTGTATATCAGCAGTTCCAAGCAAAGATAGTTGAGGATTTTGCTTAGCTTTGCTTTTGATCAGAAGTCACCATCATTCTCACATATTATTCTCAATTTTCTGAATATGAGAAGAGAAAAGGAAATCAGATCTGGCCATCCAGGTAGGGTCGGATAAGAGTTTCAGAATGACAATAATTAACGTTTTCTTAGATTGTGGATGAAAGCACACATGATGAAAATAAGAGACCTTTTGCTTTGTGTGGAGGAGGGACTCAAGAAAAATATAGCATAAATTGTTCTTTCTTTCAAAATCCTAGAGAAAGATAATCTTTGCACATAAATGTTGATTTAGAAAAAGGAGTTCAAGGAGAATTTTGTGTTTGTTTTCTATAACTGTTTATGAAAATGTGTAAATTTCTTCTGCCAAGACAAAAACTTGAAATTTTAGTTTTCTCTGAATGGGGTCAACTTCAGTTTACCCCCCAAAGAGGCAGCTTACTGATAATGAGAGTATCTTACTTCTGCTTCAGTACATAATGTTTACTAAAAAAGAGCATAGGATTTTCATGTCTTAATATGACACACACATACACACACACACACACACACAAATACCCTAATGCAAAAAACAAGTGCATTGCTCATGTTTTAGATGTGTTCCTGCTTCAAAGATAGATGTGACATCTAGCTACAATAGTTCCCAGCACAACATCCCCAAACTTACATTTTATCAGCTACAGCCCCCAAATCTCTACATTTCCTGGGCAGGGAAGAGTAGGGATAGCAGTCAACAAATGTCCAGATGTAGCTTGTAGCTGGAGGCACAGTAATAGGCATCTGCAGTCCTGCAGAGGTCCCTGCAATGATGGTATTGCTTGGTGGCACAATTTTCGTTGTTGCAGACTTCTCAAAGACCAAAAGGGTGAGTTTCAAGAGCATAAGTCCAATTTACACTATCGTAATTCACAAAAAGAATGCTAACCAAAATCTGTTTGCAGAAAGTGTCTGAAATTTGTTGGATATTGTTTACAAATATATGGGGACAATATTGTACAATGGCTCCAGTGTAGATCTAGTTCTACCATGATGGTATGATAAAATGTAATCTGTAGGGACAATGTGTCCCACTGCAGTGTGAAGAGGTTTTCTCTGACACATTGTTTTCTGAGTAAACCTTTAGTAGTTTGATTTTCCTGTTATATTTGTTACACCACTTTTGACATTGTTCTGGGTAAATTTTCTTATTGGTTGCAGATTGTGGCATTCTATTTGGTTGTGTATATATTCCTTGTCATTTCTTATCCACATGAACTGTAAACACTATCCTCATTAATTTTGTCATTACATTCCTTCATATTTTTTGTCTATGATTTTATGATGGATTTTTCTGGTTTATGTATGTGAGAAGGTTACCAGCTTCATGACAATCATATAAAGGAAAAGTTTCACTTTATTGGGGGTACCTGCACCTACTAAAATTCACAAAACACATAATTGAGGAGCCCATTTAGTGCCTTTTAAATAAGACCTTACAAAAATTATTACATACCATCAAAAATTAAGTGGAAAGGACTATACAATATAAAAGTGCATCATGGATGTGGGAGAAAGCAAATGTCTTTTAATCCCTAGATTCAGGAACACGGTGTGATGGAACAATAAAGCAATTGACCTTGTGGTGACAGTTTAATAAAAATCATCCACATCCTACAGCAAGGGTTTGCAATGCTGTGTCCTTACCTGTTGTATTTTAGCTCTCAGAACTCCCAGCCATCTAATGATTAAGGATACTGGGAGCTTTAGTCCAACAATATTTGAAAATTGTTTGGGAACCCCTGTTCTACAGCATTACTTTCAGATTACAGAAGCTTCAAATATGTGTTTCCTCATCTATAACCCCATGTATGTGTATGTTTGATCATTTCAAATCACTCCTCAGTCCTTGTTGTCCAGCTGAATTTTCCAAAGTAAATTTAATCCCAATAAGGAAAGCAAAATAGCTGGTTCAGGACCAACAGAGAGTCACATATATCTGTAATGTTAATGAGAATCAGTAAATAAAAAAGTTGGCAAGACAAGCGTCTTTCATCATTCTGTGGTGCTATAATGAGAATGGCTGTACCTGCCAAATGTCTCCCTGTAATGTTGCTATTAAACGTGCAATGTCACCCTTGATGTACTCACCAGGCATTGGCAACCCAGATGTTTAGAATGACGTGGTCAAATTGAAACCAACTAATTCCAGTCTCTTTTTCAACATGGCATAAAATTACTGTTGGGCAGGGGGAATAGTAGTGCATGCAAAAAGTTGAGACACTTGAAATTTAAGTGCCATCCTGAGTTTCACTTATGTTGGCTTTTGTGAATTCCAAATATTGAAATATTGTTTGAATCAATCCATGGTAGAATTGTGTGTATGCAGACTGATTTCACAGTTAGCTAACTTCCAGCCCTGCCTATTTGTCCATCTGTCTAAAAAGGGATAGGCAGAAGGTAGATCTGAATCTTGGTGTAAGTTTCTGAGTGATTTTCCATAGATCACTAGGGATTTTTGACTCCCACTTGTTCAACAATAGTGTGCCAAATGTCTATCCTACACCTGACTTACACTATTGAAATGAAGAAATCGCTTGTTAAGCAGATTTTTTTTTTCATATTGAAGGACTGTGACGTCCATTTAGTTCTAGTCCATAAATTTCTGAGCTTAGTATTCTTTAATTCTAGGTTTACATCTTTTGTGCACAGTTCTTGTTTGTAGATCAGGTGCGGGGGGGGCGCAATGTCATAGCTTTGGGGGGAAAAAGAAAAAGAAGAAGAAAGCAAATAGATGCCACAGGTTTTGGATTTTCTCTGTGAGCAATACAACATTAGCTAATTATAAGTAAAGAAGTAAATGAAAAGAAAGAGCATGCTGAAGCGTTGTAGACCAGTGAGAAAAGATGTTTTAAGGACTGAAGAGCAACAGAAAAGTGGAGAAGAATCTGGTAATTATTGTCAGGATTTGATTTTGATGTAAGATGGAAAAATAATTTTGGGGATTGTTAATTTTGCTTCTTGCTTGAGATCTCCCTCCTCCCCTTTTTTTAAACTAGCCTCCAAATTTTGCTTTTGTGCCTGGCTCTGAAAAAGGTGATCAGTTTCTTCAGTCCCTGATAAGGATTAGTTGCTGACCAGAGAGCTTAACTGTCTGTGTGCATTTATAGTGTTTAGCCCCAACAGTCACTGAAATATTTGTTGCCTTCTAAGCAAAACTCCAACACAAATAGTAATTAATCATGAAAACAGGAATGACAAACATCAACTTGGAACCACACTGAAGGTTTCACACTTTATTTTTGTGGCATTTGACTTACTCTTTTTAGACCAGTGGATTAGGATTGAGAGCAGGTGGTCTCAGAAAACAGGATGCAAATAATGCTCTTTTCATATTCTTCCTTTAAAAAGGAGACTTGTAAAACTTGCAATGAAGACATATTTTATTGGTTTAAACATCTGGATATTTCTTTGGTGGCACACACACACACACACAAACACACATTTTAAAAGTATTCTAGAATGATAGATATTAGATCATCACATGCAAACCTTGAAAAAAGAAGATTTAAGACAAGATTTCAGTGGGGCACTATAAGGACATAGTGACCACTTTAAGGCACTATAACAGTATAGTAACCACTTTATTTATTCATTTATTATGCATTCCAAGTTGCTGTTATTATTATCATTATTCCAAACTGTGTTGCATCTTGGTTCCTGCTGTTTTCAAATGCAGTCAGCACAAACTTCAAATTGAAATGATATGTAAAGGTGCTGCTTTTCAGATAAAGTACATAAAAGCTGTCTGACATTCACATATCTTTCCTTGCAGCTTCTTTCATGTGTGGCAATGTCAATTCAGATTTTATTAGCACATACAAAACAATATTGGTGCTCCTGTTACTGCTGCTGCTGCTGATCTTCCTCCTAGCAACCCCTAAAATAACAATAATACAGCTGCTGACCTGTTTTTTTAGAAAATACTGGAGCCAGGAGAACAACAACACAAACCATACTAGTACTTTAAGCACATGGTCTCATGATGGAGCGTCACACCAACATTTTACATGGCATACTTGGCTAGTGACTTTGGGCAAAACAGGGGCATCATGTATCACTAACAATGACATTTTTTTCCAACCACCAGAGGCTTACAAAATTGACTGCAGATAGCATTCTACTGGAAATTGAAAACATGGTGGTTTGGAAATTCAGGAACCTCAAGATGTGGGAAGAGCAAAAAGGGTTAATGCACTATAGAAAGATGGACTTGGCAGCTCATAAGTGATGCCATAACCAAATTTGGCAGGTCACGAAAGGACTGAGGAAGGACTATGGAGCTTAAGAAAAGCAGAAACAGACAACCAGCAGCAGCAAAAAGTCTAATTATTCAGGGTTCAGTTACCATGATACCAAATGACTAACATACTGATGTGAATATGTGATTGAATAATCACACAGATAACACCCAGTATAGCGCTTTTATATAACCTCACAGCGTAGTAAGTTAATACTACATGCAACTTCTTGTCATCCATTGTCCAGCACTCACATGCAGAAGAAGCAGATGATATCCCTGCATGTGTGAACAAGTTCCTAGTGACTGGGAACTGAATGTATGAATATATCAAACTCACAAGGATTATGTTTAAGGAAACAAAGGACTCACATTGTTGGAAACAGAAAAAAATGTTGGGACACTTTTACTGAGGACTATGTACCTATGGAAATGATAATACTGTAGAGACAGAAACTTAGGATCATCTGGATGAATTCCTTTTGTTGTGTTTGATTTTTCTCTTCCTTGTCTATAGACTGATATTCTCAGGAATAATCCATTTCTTTTCCCTCCAGTCCTTTCTCCTCTGTTCCAAGCATGTAGTTACCCCAGCACTATTTTCTCAAATTACCTCTCTATCAACAAAGTGTGTTCTAATTTTTAAAGTTTCTTTTTATTTTCTCTAAACTAGGAGTGGGCAACTATAAAGGGGATTTTGGTTCATGCTCCCCAAGGTCCTAGTATCATTTCCATTGCTCCTGGAAGTGACATTACTAATTTCTTTTTCCTTGGATTTGTTCTAAAAAACAGCATTTTTTTAAAAAAAATATTCTTGGTGTTTGGAAATTGATAAAAACACATGTAAATAAAAAATCAGAACATTTCCAGATTGAGTTGTTTGTGGACCATTTTGGGTCAAAGGAGATGGAAAAATATCAGTTGGGAGATTTCTGATAATTTTGGAAGACTTCTATGGAGACAAATGGAATGTCAAGGCCTGCAATTTGGTCAGAGAGCACACCTTCGATAACCCCACTCTGATCAGTCCTTTATGTTTAATCAAGCCCCTATCCCTCCTTTTAAAACATTTTTTTCTCATGTATGAACACCTATACTTGGGATTGTTTGAGCACTTGTACTTGCTATTCCTGAAAAAAAGAATTCAAGTATGCACATGCCCACTAATAGGGATGGAACAAATATTCACAGCTATTCATGTGAAGGATTTTCATGCAAGGATGAAACCGTCAAGGATTTCTATCCCTACAATGTGGAGAGACTTCATGACAGTACATGAGAAGATCCTTTTGGTGCACATGTTAAATGCAGAGATGGTAGGGGCATGGCTGGTGCATATGACAACATGGGGGGAGCTCCCATCAGAGGGCAACCTGTCTTTCACTTGGTGAATGAAGAGTATTTGTCTGAACATCTCCCATGTGAACATTTTACCCATGGGGAAGGCTAATTTGGATGTCACCTATGATAGCTCATTCACATAGACTTGTTGTCATAAGTGCTAGACATGAACATCTGAACCGGTCCGAAAAATATAGAAAATATATTAGAAGTTTAGGGAGATGCTTATTTCAAGATCAGTACCATAGAATATGGAATAAAGAGAAAAGTTGCACATGGAAAGATAAGTGGTACATGAACTACAACTACCGTTTGCTTCAGAGGCAAGTTGCATTCTTTGAGTTAGTGAATTCAGTGTGCTTTCTCTGTTTTCTATTTTGGTCTCCATAAGAAAAGGCTGGGATGGAGATAATACTGTTACACATTTTTGGGAAAAGATTTTATGGGACAGCTTATAACATATCATCACGACACTTGTTATGCCTTAGCACATCACAAAGATTTTATTTTATTTTTTATATTATTAAGGAAAAAGTCCTATTTCTCTACCCACACAAATGGGTTCTAGTCTTCCAATCCCTGGAAACAGTTTCCTTCATTCTTTGCAGGCAACTTGCTGTTGCTAGCAAAAAAAAAAAAAGAAAAAAAGAAAGAAGGATGAAGGCAGAGAGTGGCATAATAGAAATGGGCTAAGAATTGCAAAAAATTGCCTATGGTATGAAAAGAAAAGTAATGGAAAGATACCTGACAGGTAGAGAAAAATACAGAAATACCTGTAAAATGTTTGTCATCTTTGAAAGAGAAGAAGAAATAAGGTCCCAGAATTTTCCACAGAAGTTAATTTACCACACCTCCCATTGATTTCTGCAGGGGGAAAAAATCCTTGTCTTTCATACTGCAGTTTAAGATTTCCACTCCATATACATCTTGAATGGCTGTGTACTTTTTAGAAAGGCCCTTTAAATAAGGTACCACTGAAGAAACCCTAATCCTAACACTGAAGAAACCCTAACCCTGGTCAGTGAAAAGTATGAGAAAATCTTAGTATGAGCAATTGTGGTCAGGTCAGGCAATTTAGGGGATTTTTGAATGATTCTCACAGTACATCCAGGGAAGATATACTACAGTGAGCATATGTAAGCCACAGCCAATTGATGAAGAAAATGGTGTCTAGTTTCATTAGTCAAGTACTGGGGAAACAGCAGTCTACCAGCCACTTCTACAACAAAAACTACAGGAAAAATAATGATGATATCTCAGCAAGTATTAATGAATGCATTATATTGTCCATGTACTCAAAATCAACTAAATAGTTATTTACTGCTACAGCTACGTCTAGTCTTCATTCAATGTGTATCTGTCAAAATTTTGCATACAAGAGGAAAACAATTCCACAGAAATGTGTCCACTATTTCTGGAAGTGTTATCTAAGAAGGGTTTTTATTGTGGTTAGGGATAGTCAGGAATTGATGATATTGGGTCTTTGAATGATTCAGTTGGGCTAGGTTGAAGGGTATAGTTATGGGAAACAAATGATCGTGTTGCCCTCTGATGAATTCTGCCACCCCATGAAATTGTCCTTCAGTCCTCAAATTTCTAGCATTGCAAGTGAGCAATTAGAAATACAGCTTAGGTGCCCTAATAAACAAATATGGTAGAATTCCGAGAAACCCTGACACTAGTACTCCATGAACTTAGTTAAACGTTGTACAAGTACGAAGAAAAATTTCTATTCATATACAATTTATATACCACAGGACTCATCTTTGGTACATTTACATCTGTATGTAAAAAATCACTCTTAATTTTGATATATATGCTGACAACATTTGAGTGTCCAATGTCTCATCAGACAATGGCAAATTTGGTAAGTCTTTTGAAGGTATCATAATGGAAGGAATTTTCTCACTACAGTCCGGTAGGACTGAAGAGACGTCTGAAGACAAAATTGAGAGATAAGGAAGGAATTTCCTTTCCTCATCAGTCTGTGCTTCTTTTTTACCCCATTCACTATGAATTTCTGCACTTTTCCACCTCCATATCTACGTTAGTCATGATTTCCTTCCATTAAGCAAATAACATTAAAAAAAACCCCTGAAGCTATTGTTTTATATCTTGAGAATACTGAAAATGGGCAGTTGATACAGATAATCAAGATAAATTAATGGACATTCGCTCATCTTTCCCCATTTACCTGCGCTGATAACAACTGGTATAACCCTCCATAGACAGTGAAGTTTGTGCCAGAAGGAAATTTTTGGACTTGTGCATGTGCAGATACATGTGTGGTGCACATGGCAGCAGTGTAAGCAGTCATGTTAGGAAGAAAAAAGCTCTAGGCATAATAGTCATAAAGGAACAAACAGGCTGCTCAGAACTGGCAGATATTCTCTAGGGATGTAATTCCTTCCTAATTTCATTCTCAGACAAAGAAAGGAGTAATTTTAGTAAACATATTTTTCCTCTGAGCAAAAGTTTGAGAAAATTCTGAAGTTTTGGACTTACTATTTTCTGCATTTGCTGTGGATTTACTATTTTCTGCATTTGCCATGGAAAATGCAGAAAATTGTGTGCAAATTTTGCACAGAATTAGCCCCCCAGTTACAACATTTTCTGTCCTGGAAAAAAAGCTTTTTTCTGCACAGAAAATGCTACCTCCCGAAAAAAAAATCTGATTTTTGTGGGGAAAAATGTGAAATTTGTATAGAATCAATCTTGAACTGTTAAGATGCTCATCAGTTCTGGATTCTTCTAATCAGGTTTCCAAACAGTCAAGAAATACATTTTTCAACTAATTTTTTTTTAATTATTTCCGGTCCCAATTGTATTTACTTTCTCTCACCACTGCTGTGCCACCCCAGAGAAAGCACGTCTGCTACTACAGTGGTCTAACAGAATTTTGGTCTAAGAATTCAATGAGCTTACTGTTAAAAAAAAGTTTTATAGGATTTCAACCTCAGTGTAAGACTGTGAGAAATAGTTGCATCTTCTGCTCAGATCATATTATACATATGGATTGAACACACTAATGTCCTTGGGACTACAGTATCAGTTCCCACACCTCCCAAATTAAGTGACAACTGAGTGTGCTCAGGGTTGTATGGTGGTCTACTCAGATCTTCCCACATCCCTTTTGTCACAGACAGTGTACATATTTGTATCCACCAAACTTAGTTTAAGAAAAAGTCTTTTTGAGACTACCTTTCTGGGGAGGGAAGGTGGCATAGTGGCATCAGTGATGAATGATGTATCTCTTTAGACAGGAGAAAGGGCAGCACTGCCAGAAGGATACTTTCTTTTGTATTAAAAACATAGGTTGCAATGCATAAGAAGCCAAAGGGGAAAGAGGGTGAATTCTCATAGGACAGATAGGATGTTTGAGCCTAGTGACAAAAATAGTAGTAGGAAATCACCATAGTTCCACTGAATTCAGCACAGTGCTGCAAAATAGCATCATCAGAGGATATGTTTCATTTTCATTTTTTTAAAAAAAACTGAAACAATAACCTTACACATATATGCTGTTCAGAATAGAACATGTGTCAGACATGGGATCTTCTATGTATAACACAGACGAACTTTTCGGAGAACAGAAGAAAACTGGGAACTCTAATCAGTAGAAAAGACACAGTTGTGCACATATCAGTTTGCATCAGCTTCTTTCTGTTTTCTAGGACAAACTTATGCCTGAAGCTGAGCCATGCACTGTTCTTAGAGTAGCCAATTAGAGTAGCTAGTTGTGTATAAATGAATGACATTTTTAAAGAAGAGGTGTCCTGAATTAATGTAGAATTCCATTAAGAATAATGTCTCTTCCATGTTGAAATTGGAACAGATACTTTTTCTTCCAGTTGTTTTGCTTGGCAAAGCTGTCATTCATTTTTCCATAGCCTGGCCATTTTGAGTTGTCAACAAAATTATGCCCAAGGTGAAATTTGAAGTAAAAGTATATCTGTGTGTTCTTAGGAAACCAGAAGAAATCATAAGATTAGTGAAATTCCTCAGGCAGATTTGACACATCCCTTCATGTCCAGCATTGGTGTAAAATGTCCAACATGTGTAATTCTCATGTGAGGTCCTCATAGTGAAGTGCAAAGTGAGTTTGTATGCTCCTTCTCAAAAAGAATGTATGTTCCTTCTCAAAAGAAATATTGGGAGCAGATGATGTGAGTAGCTACATTTCTCAATAACCTTCCATGTATCTCTACATTGTTATTAATTTTGCTGAATGGGATACATGAAGAAAACATGTTCATTCTCAGATGGAATCTTGCAGAGGAATCCAAAAGATGTTGGCAATGACTTTCAGTATATCTCTGGCAAACTGATATTTTGGGGCATTTCAGATAGTCGAAACCCTTGAACAAATTCAAAAGCCCGATGATATGAGCCTACTGTATTGGAATTGAGGGAAAACAAGTTTTCTATTATTCTCATCTTTCCTATGGCTTTTTTAAAAACTAACCAAACTTCATCCACTGATACGAATCAGAAGGAAATGAACTATGCCGACCCTAGAGCTCATGTAAATTAACAACTGGTTGTTGAGATTATCTGAAGGCCAAAAGAAATACAGACATGACTTCTTTTAACCCCCACTATACTTGTCTGGACCATCACAGAAGTTTTGATGGCTGCTGAAATGAAAAATCTAGGGCTCTCTCCACTTCACCCTCCCAACCCACCTTAGGGAGAGAGAAAGATGGGACTTCAATGACACTTATTCAGGAAGTTGTCTTGGTTCCATCCTTCTCCTGTCCCCAGGGCAGCATGATCGTGCCACAAATCATTGACAGGTTTTCCCTGTTAATGGCCTGTAATCACACCACCATTACAGGCTTACTTTGTTTGAGAGGACCTGGAAGCACAATAGCTGTGCTTCCTTCCCCAGTGCAGCCTGGGAAACTACTCAGCTGTGCTGCGTCAGGAGGAGGCATGGTCATCACTCTTCCTGGATGGCGGTGTGGAAGGGAGCACTTCTGTTGCACTCCCCTCCCAGTAGGGCCAAAGCCAACAACCATGCTGGATGTCTCCAGAACAAGGTAAGGTGAAGAAAGGGCCTGAGAGTGGATGTCCTCTTCCAAAGAAAGGCCCTCTATTTCTTCAGTGGTGCAGATTAAACAAATTCTGGTACCATCTGACACTCTCTGTGGGACTATGGGATTGCACCATAAAACTTTCATGGAATCTTATTGTTTTGGCAGGTTTTTAATCCAGGTGAAAAGTTTTGTATCAACATGATAGGTGGTTCTAATTTGGATGCATTCTTATTCCTCTTTCAATCTTATATCACAGTTTTGCAGCAGCTGTTCACCCAACCATTCTTAGTTGTCTGAAGCCACAGAAGCTATAGCATTGATAAAGAATGACTGTCTGTCCATTGTGCTTAGTGCACATCATTGTCATCACCAATAAAATATGCTTTTGAGTCTTGAGTCTTTCAGGAATCTGTCATGGACACAACATCATCACAGTTTAAATTGGCCATGACTGTCTACTCACATCCCCATGGTATTTATCATGAAATGTTTTTTGTTCTCTATCATTATTGATCACATATATAGTAATATAGTAAACATACAGACCTTATTTAACTATTTTAGACAGTCATATCACATTAGGGTTGTGAAGAATAAAAAAAGGAGCTAGGAATATTGTTCTGCATCAGACATTACATTCTTGCTGTTTCCTGAAAGTCATGAAAAAATAAAATAAAAAAATCCTTGAGGCCTAGTTAGTGGTTTTGGAATACCAGATTCCATAGCTATACTGAAGTAAAGCAAATGTGGTCACCAATTTGTATATAAGATCAATAGAAACAGTGTGAAGAATAGTATTAGCATATAGTAAAAGCTAAAAAACCCCCACAAAAAACAAACAAACGGAACAACAGAACTTCCTGAATCTAAAGATCTCACTATCTATTTGTTTACTTTCACTCTGATTTCCATGTCTGATTTTTTAAATCCAACTCTATTTGTTGCCTTGGTGGTGGTGGCCATCATCATCATCGTCACAATTATCATCACCATCTTTATTTATACCCAATTTTTTCCTGAAAATTGGAAATCAAATAGAATCAAATAGGGCACAAATTAAAATGATTACAATATGGTGAAAAGCATATAAAACATCACATTAAAATAGAATTTAACTATTAACAATTTTTTTTTAAAAAAAAATAAAACATACTGTTAAAAAGGATGGGTTTAATATTAGGTTAACCCAATTTGATCAGAAGTATGTCGAAAACAGCACCCTTTGGGCAGCAGTTATATGCATGACCATAATGTAGTGAGAATCATATTATGTTGCGTCAGAGGGAATTGTTATTTAGAAAATATTTCTTCTAGTACTGACCAGCAGCATATTGGGTAATCACTGGTTTTCTAGCTAGTTACCAGATTACTAGATGCCCTTCAAAATTCTTTCCATGTGTATAATCCTTTAAAACTATGTATTTGACACATACCATATGCCCATGTGGAAGATGGAAAAAAAGAACTGGCAAGTGGAATTTATCCAGGCTGAAACAGGTGGCAAAACGTGTGATGCTCCAAAACACAGAAACTGTACAACCCATCAAGAACAGCATTATATGATACCATCTATATTCTAACACAGTTCTTCATCATCTTCATCATTTGCTTAATGAAGAAGTTAATATTGTTGTAGGATTTTTTGCTAGAAAGCTGTGCCTATCCTGATCAGCCCATGTCATGGAAACTTACACAGACAGGATGCAACAGGAGGTGGGATATAGTAACTGAATCTCTGCAAATAGTCTTCCATTGTTCTTTTTATTCACCCTGCGTGGCACCAGTTCAGAGGTGGTGCTATGTCTTTGCACTTTTGATGCTTGTATCCACAAAATTATTTGACACCTATGTGAGATGGAAAAAATTAAAAAATACAAGGCAATGATAAATATGCCTTCATATAACATTATCATTTCTGCTAATAGGAAGCATCATTTAATAAGCTAACATCTCATCATTGGTAAACATCAGTAGAAGGTACTGAAATAGAAAGTACGGGGTGGTATTTTACACTCAAAATTCATGTTCCTTGAAAATGTTGTTGTTGTTACAAAATGTTATGCTGCATTATATTGCTTAGATAAATCCCATTCTCTATTAAGATTCAATATCTCTGTTCGGTATGATGATTTGGAAGATAGGAAGTGTAGAAATCAGATGGAGGGCTTTTGCAGGTACACATAGCTCTTTGAATATTTCAAGTGAATATATTTATCACATTGGCTCCCCAGCTCTTGCACTGAATTGACTTGTAATAACGGCAATGAATCTGCCTGCTGCACTGTATGTATTGGTGTGTGAGTTCATATTTAATAAGAAAAGCACCCCAGGTACTAGCCATTGGGGAACGTTTTATCACTTGCTAAAGTGACAGCAACTTTGCCAGTGACTATTTCAAATGTAGGACAGTGCAGAATATTCCCATGAGAAATGCAACAGGATCAAGAAAAATCCCTATGGATGTCAAACAACAATATAAAATGTGTAAGAATATATTCAGAAGGTGATTCAAAAGGTATTTTGGGATTGAACGCAAATTGGAGTGGATGTCAACAGAACAGTGCCTCATATTTGAATAAAACTTCATCACCATGAATGGATCATTCAACTTCAGATTTATTGGGAAGATATGAAACAGCCTTTTCCAACCTGAGCATAAATCCAATTGCTGCTCTCAACTACAGTAGACAATAGATTCAAAACAATGTACATAAGCACTGATTTGCTTTTTAGCAATTGATTCAGTGGGTCTTGTATAGTTATGACTAGCAGTTGAACTTCAGATTAAAACTTTGAGAATTCTAGACCACTGGCAAAGTGGTTGATGGAAACTGAAGTCCAAAATATTTAAAGACGGTCAAGTTGAGGAAAGCTGATGTGATATATTCAAATTGCTTGTGCTTATGAATACATAAACCTAGTTCTAACCAGGTCATTAGCACACTCAGCAAAATAATGACTGACTCACCATGGTTCTAAGCAGAGTTTTCTACTCTCCTGATAACTGAGCCCTTTGCTCTGTTAAGATACTTACATGAAAATGTATATGTGGGATATGGGATGTAGTTGCTAGTGGTACTTGTATGTTCCTGTCCAATAGCTACATTTGGCAGAAGTTCTAAAAGACCCTACATCTGTACAAAGGGTTAATAATGCAAGGAATGTCTCTGTGACTATATAAGCATGATTCATAAACGTGCTGGCAAATTGTATGGTCATCTTTTTTTCAGATCTTCCTACTGATACAGTGAACACAGTCTCAGTTTCCCCATGTGTGCATTCAAGTGGCCTTCTGAAAAGCGATAGGTAGCTTCATCTAGAGGTGAACATGGATAATCCTACAATCAAAGCACATGTTCCATTTCTGAATCCTGATATGATAGTAAGAGAGGCACAGATGTAAGACAGTAGAGAGATGTCAGATGTGAGAAATCCCTTCTATGTGAAACTCTGCATTTACTCACTATCTTAGGTGCAATCCGTAGGCATTGTCATACCACTGGGCGGGGTGAGATGGCTAAATGTGTGTGCCATATGGCTTGCCTTCTGCCTCCGTAACTATGATACTGCCCTCTGGTGTGGTACAGAATGATATCCTTTGCCAGTTTTGAAGAAAAATTCAACAGCTGGATCAGCTGCCTTTGCATGGCAGTACTGGAGAAGATGCCATCTTGTTCTTTGGCAAAGGCAGAAAAAAATGCTGCAGGCCAGAGTTAGCAACAAAAAATGAACTTAGAATAATCCAAGCAGCTGAACTAACCATCTCTTTATGCTGGCATCTGATTATCCCTCCCATACCAGCCATCCTGAGGAGCAATGCACTGATTTGTGAGACATGTCTTCTCAGATTTCCTCATTTTGGTTCAGAGGTCAGGCATCTGCTGAAAGCTCATAATGTTGCTAACTTTTTCTTGTTCTTTAGACTGAACTTAATTGTTGCATGTGTCTCCTCCTGTCTATAAATGAGAAGCAAAAGAGTACTATCTGCGTGCTGTGTGTAGTTTGCTTTCTAGCTGCTTCTCTTGCTCATAGGAAACGCTAATGTAGCAAATATCTGTGTTATTGGTAGCTCTTAAGTAGGGTATATATCTCCAGTTGATTCTGTTGAATATTAGCATGGATACCAAAAGTTAAAAAGCCTGGACTTCTTCACCTGGTGGATGTGTTATTGGGACTTTGCGGACTGCTAGAGATAAATAAAATGAAAATTGAGCCATAAAACACACTCTTCATCTCACAGGGACCTGAGCAGATTCTGTTTTTCTAAGACCTTATAGCATTGCTATGCAGTGTTAAGTTAGCTTGGTTTAGACCTCTATCACACACATACCGTAATTCCACTTACCATGAGGTTTGTTAGCACTAGTGTCCGCTAGCTGAAATGCTCCTCCCTAAAAGCAAATCCCAGGACTCCGTAGGATTGAATCATGACAACCAACATGGAAAAATAGTGCTATACCTTGTAGTGTGAAAGAGTCCATCATTTAAGTTTGACTATATACATATTCCCACCATTACTTTTGTCATTCTTTATAGCTTTACGTTCTCTTCTTCTCCTTTTCTCCTGGACATAAACCTGCCTTATTATAAATGTGTGTTTGTTTATTTGAAATAGCTGCAGTACTGAATCCAAGCCTGGACTATATAGTTCATTAGTGTTGTTCATTGGTTTCTAGCCTAAAACAGAGTGTGCATGGTTTTTCCTCTTCATGTCTTGAAGTCTTAGGATGCCCTATAAGGTTTGGGGTTCTTCTGGCCCAAGCTGACTGGCTATCAAGGATGTAAATTATATTGACGATTTTCTTAGCCTTTAAGAGATTTCTTACAAATAACATATATTAATGTGTTACAGGTCTTTTTGTGTGTGTGTGAATTTTTGACAAGGCTTTTTTTTTCCCCAAAAAAACCTCCTTCTTTTTAAACAAATTGCATTTTGTCCAAAACACAACTGTTTACATAAATTATACTGCATTTCCTCAAAAACACAATGCTTTTGTATAAATGAAATATTCACAGAGTGTGTGTGTGTGTGTGTGTGTGTATATATATATATATATATATATATATATATATATATATTCACTATATATATATATATTCATTATCATGCAAGAATGATGTGAATAAAGACTAACATCTCTGGTGGACAGGTAGAAGTGGTGTGAGTATACTTTGCTGGATTAGGCTTCAGACTTTAACTATTTCTTGCTCTGTGGCTGTATGTTGCAGGGATACATTGTTTTACTGGTTTGTAGTGAAGAGAGATTGCATATATGATGTTTGATTGAGTCACATGATGCCCTGAATCATCTGTTGAATACAATATAATCTAATAAAAATACCACCACGTGAACTATTTGTACACTCAGAGACTTTATAGCACAATCCTTCATGTTTATATTCAGTAAGGCCTACTGTGTCTATGATCCATATTCTCTGGTGCCAACCTTATTTATACCATTATATATTTCAAGTGATTATAAGAACAACTATTTTCTATGTCTTTAATCGTGTTCAAAATAGGACAGGGAAAGAGGATAAATGATGTAACCTTTAGAATTGTCACAAAGTCTTTTACATTGATTAGCAGCAAGGTCAGGATTTAAAATGGATACTATTCTAAATATAAGGTGGATTGTTGGGATGCTTTATGTTGTCATGGAGACCCACTGTCCATTTCAAATCTTTAATATGAGGTGCTCAAGTAGAGAAAATAATCCTTTACCAAGTGTAATCTATCTCCAGCAGATTTCATTCCAGATAATTATTTACTTCTAGAGAAAAGTAAACAGTTTTCTTTTTAGAATATAGTGCATCAACAGTTTTAGGAGAGAAAAAAAATGTTATGAAATAATCTTAGAACAGATGTCTCATCAAGTAGTCAGATGGGGGTGAAATTATTTATTTGGACTACAAAACCCGAATCCATCAGGGTAGTGGTAGTAGTCCCTCCAAGTTTTTTTCAACCTTAAAAATAATAAAAGTATTAAGCTTCTCAGAGACTGCAGAATGATGGCTTGCTCTGTCAAAAATGTTATACCAAAATGAAATGCTTTCAAGATCAACTGAGCTCAGTTAAAGACTCACATCTTTAAATTGAAATCAATTGCCCCAATTTTTTTTTCTCTCTCTCTTTTAAGAGCTGTTATTGCTGTTGTTGTTGTGTGCCTTCAAGTCATTTCTGACTTACAGTGACCATAAGGTGAACCTATAATGGGGTTTTATTGGCAGAATTTGTTCAGAGGAGGTTTGCAAATGCTTTCTGAGACTGAGAGTGTGAATTGCCTAAGGTTGCTTAACAGGATCCATGGCTGAGTGGAAATTCCAACCCTAGTCTCCTAATGTTCTGGTCCTACTCTTAAACCCCTACGTCGCACTGGCTCTCAAAAAGAAAGGAAGGAAGGAAGGAAGGAAGGAAGGAAGGAAGGAAGGAAGGAAGGAAGGAAGGAAGGAAGGAAGGAAGGAAGGAATCTACAATGTCTTTTAAGACAAACTGTTTGAGATTGCTTCCTCATATGTAAGTCTGAGCACTCTGCAACCCAGAAAAAGGCAAGGTAGTACCTAAACTAGAAACTGTAGAAATTTCTAAACTAGAAATCCTAGTGGGAAGGTAATCCAGATCTGATGGTAGATCCATTCAATATCAGGCACTAGAGCTAGGACTGCCATGAAGAGGAGCTAAAACTAGAGATATCCAAGAGAGAGATCAAGTGACAGCTGCTGTACAAGCAAAAGACAGGTGTGTTCCTCTTTGAGAGTAGACCCCTGGTTCCAATATAATCCCCGCAGCCAGACAAGCACTTCTTCACTTACTCTGTAGCTCCCAACCTTTGCCTTAACTCCTGATGACCAAGGTGTGATGGGGAAAAATTTTGACTAATGATGCAGAACAAGGACTTGCCCTGAACATCTCTCTCCAGATCTATCCAACATGGTGACTTCTTCTGGTATCTTTGTTATTAGTGAATTTTACAAATTTTACACTTCTTTTGTTGCTATTAAATTGCTTGTTTAATTTCTCAGTTAGAATGATACCCCAGCAGTAGCCATACACATTTTTAGTTGTTGAGTCTATATTTAATGTCCAGGTGTTTGTAGTGATGTAGACTCTAGCTGATTAACTTGTACTCAAGTGAGACCCAAGTCACTGCAATGACTCGACTTGCACTTGACTCAATAATAAATGACACACTGACTTGACTTGACTTGTGACTTACATTTTTTTAGTGACTGTCTTCCTGCCCTTGGTTCAGTAACATAACCCATTCATCCAGAAACTTTACAACTTTGAACAACACTTCCATCTCTTTTCCCAGCTTCAGAAATGGGAAGTAAGAAGGATCCTATTTATCACTTCAGATGCCATGGACTCTTGTAGATTCTGTTCCCCACTTGCAGATCCTTGTATACTTCTCTTCCCCCCTCACATCCCCACCACCATCTCCCCGACTTGGCTCCCAGACTTGAGATTTGACTTGAAAGTGTCTTGCAAATACTTGATTTGAGACTTAAAGGCCAAGACTTCAGACTTTACTGGAGACTTGGAGTAAAGGACTTAAATACATCACTGGGTGTTTGTGACAATTTAATACACAGCTATGTCTACACTACTGTTTTGATAGCTGACATTCTTGATCAAAATCATAATTCTGAATTTCCTACCTGAATACCGATATTTGTATTACATATATACACACACACACACACACACAGAGAGAGAGAGAGAGAGAGAGAGGGAATCCTGGAATCCTGTAAACTCCATTCACTGGGAACCAGATTTTTTTAAAAAAGTATAACTTTAAAAAGAAGTTTGTTTTGGCGGGTGAGGAACTAGCTTTTGATAGAAAGAAATTCTTTTCAGTTTTGTATGTGTGCCAGCGCAAGTTACAGGGTATAAAATGAAGATGAAATAGCCACAGATATACAGAATCATCCTCAGTTTACCCTCTGGGGACAGTGATCTCTTCTCCATTTCTGTGATACATCACAGATTGTTTAAAAATTCCAATTCCAGAAGAACAAACTAAAGTGCTATTATTTTTAGGTTGAGAGGCTGTGAACACTAAAAAGAGAGAAAGTGGGGAACCTTTTGACTTCTGAGTGTGTTTAGCTATGATGGAACCTATATGGAATTGCCTTTTTTTTACGCCCAAGATCTTTTCCTAAGCAGTTAAATGAAAGATACTTGACAGAAGCCAGCCAGCACAACAATTCTGTTCCAAGAGGATGTAAAAGCAATTCAGTTGGACAGGGCTTTAAAAAGACTGTTGGAGGAAAATGGCCGGTAAATGGGAAGACAGATGTTGTTCTGGGTAGGAAAATTATTCAGGATTTGCAGTGGAGAAGACATGTACACATTTAAATTCCATGTGCAACCTGTGCAAAAAGCCTCTGAACCCAATAACATAATTTCAAAGAGTGTGCACCTATAATGTGATTTTCATCCCATTTAGGAAGCTGTGTGACATTCTGTTGGCCATCAGGCCATACATCTTACTAGCAAATTTACCCAGTGTTGCCCGGGATTTTATTTTCTCGTAGGTAACACTTGTTAGAAATACCTTAGGAATTACCTTACCTTACCTTACCTTACCTTACCTTATCTTAGGAGTTAGATGTGGTTGAAATACACAGATTTGAGATCCTGTGTCTCTAATTCCCCAAACTGTGTTGTTCAGTACCTGTAACTTTTGTTCATATTCCCCAATCCAATCTGTATTCAGAGTTGTTAACATATAGTGGTTGGGTTCGTGAGGAGACTTGTTGCTAGGCCTCATGTCCATAGCAACTGGCCTATTCAGATCTCTCTGGATGAGAACTCTAAAGATCCCTCCCTAAACTGCCAACCCCAGGATTCCATAGAATCTTCACAGGCAGCCAATCGCAGGAGGTCTTCACCTGCCTGACACAGACAAACAGACAACTCACAGACAAACTTTGACCTTTATGTAGTAGATTATTATTTACACGGACTAGTAGCAGCTCCAGCACATTATTTTATGCACTGACCAATAGCAGCTCCCCAGGGCTTCAGACAGGGATTGTTTTAAAACCCTATTTAGAGGTGATGGAGGTTGACACTGACATTTCCTGTGTGAAAATCATGCACTCTGTGGTCTGATCTATAGTCTTTCCCAATTTTTAAAGGCCGTATTAAGCTGCTATGGCTGAGGATCTATCTAGTGCCACCCTAGCTAAGTGCAATCCTGTGACCACAGGTGGTTAAAAAGTATTAACCTACCCATGTTAAGTGTTTTAGAAGTTCTTCTATTGGAGGGATGAGAACTGCGTTCCCTCTCAGGTGCTGATGTACTGCAACTCCCCATAGCTCTAGCTAACACATGATGTTATTAAATGGAAGTTGGCTTGGATAAGGGGTGGAAGCCTAGAAAGATAGAATAGACATATATATATATATATATGTATGTATGTATGTATGTATGTATGTGGTGGGAATTGTGTTGCCTTCCACTGATGGGAATGCTGGGACTTGCAGTTCATCAACATTTAGAGAGCAACACAATTCCCTTCACAACTTTGTTGAATATTCTGTTTTCCATCTTCTAGACTTTCATCCCATATGCAAACAAGATTTCATTTAATAACACTGCTCTTGTTCAGACAGTATCACGCATATAATTAGAATTTAATGAAGGGTTAAGTGGGGACAAGACAATTGTTTTTCCTATCTCCCTACAACCTTCTACTGAAACAGGTGTGGTTTCCCCATCCCTTTCTCTTAGATGAAGGATTGAAAGTTCTTTCTGTTATTTTTGTCAGTCTGTTATCTTGTAAAAGTTTCTTGATGTTTGCTATTTTGATCACCTGAGCACTCAAGGCTGTAAACAACAGAACTGTTTAGAAGGCAGATTAATGTCAACATTCCCCTTTAGAATCTCTTAAGCTTTAGATTTCACGAAATCTATTATGACAGGGGAATAAGCCTGTGGCTTTGTAATCTTTTCTATATTTATTAAATAAAACAATTACTTATATAATTACACACTCCTTGAGGTGGAACATCACATGACATCTTATCACATACTTATCTCAGTCTGGACACATTAGCTTTCATAGACAGTGCTTATACTTCTTATCATAGGCTTTTACAAATAGTGTTAGTCATATTACTTTTTTAAAGATTATATGGTCTAGGCATCTTATGTTTCTTATCACTTATAAGACATTCATTTTAAACTTATAAAGTACATGATACCTGTAATACACTGAAATGATGTGGAATATTAACTTATACCATAGTTGTCATGCAGAAGCATAATATATCTCACACAATTATCTGCTGAGGAAATTGGCACATCTTATACAGGCATGTCAATGAATCTGCATTATTTGGCAGCATTTCAGCATTTCCAGCACATTGCATTACAGGTAAGACAGCTAGCTTCTTATGAAAGACAATTCAGACACTTTTCAACTTAAGTCAGCATTGTAGTACATTTCCTAACTTTACTTTGATTCAGTATAGATATTCCTACAGATATGTGTTGATATCCCACAAAGTCTAGATAGATGCAAATGTTTAAATAACATTTCCCAATCCAATTCCCCCACTCCCTTTTAAAAAGTGAGCAGCCACGTTCAGCAAAATAGGTCTGTTCTACTACTGATTGGAGAGCAAAGAGGACGATGCTTCCACATTTCTCCAACTAATCAGTGAGAGAGCAGTGAAAAATTTGAACATGAGTCCTGCTCACTTACTTATGGTGGGGGATAGGGAATGTCATTGTTGGTTGATGTGGCTGCTGGCTAGTAAAGTAAGTTTGGGAAGGCTATTTATAATTGCCATAATCATGAGCATGCAGTGTTGCTCAATATGGAGCAGTTATGTATCCATAACTCTAGGTTAATGATGTCAAATGTATCCAAAAATATTTGAAAAAATTAGTTGATAAACAAGTTTTTCTAGCATTGAGAGACTCTGATAAGAAGAATCTTGGACTGAGAAAAATATTTACAATTCAAGATTTCTTCTGTGCAAGATTTGAAAATGGTTGTTTTATGCAGAAAACAGCATTTTATGTGCATAAAATAATAATTCTATGCAGAAATACTGTTTTATGCGCATAAAATGCTATTTTCTACATAGAAGTATTTCCTTCACAAATAATGTTGTTTCTTATGTAGAAAATACTGAAATTGAAGGTTTATTTTGCACAATATTCAAAGCATGGGTCATTTCCATGCCAAACATTTGCTGTACATGCAACCATATTTTCTGCATCAAAAAAAAATGTATTTTCCTGTACAGAAGATGCTGTTTTCTCTCTCTCGCTCTCTTTTTAAAAAAAAAAAAAAAAAATTGCATGTGAATTTTGTGCAACATGAATCCTGAATTGTGAATAGCCTCCAAAAGCTGCATGTTTTTCAAAGACTTTCTTGCATTAGGAAGCAAATAGCTAAAATTATTAGTTCCTTCCTTCAAGAAGAAACTTATTGCAGAATTATATCCCTACTCCAAGGCCCTTTTTGCAAGACGCTGTTGTTCTGACATAAGGATGAGAGAAGGACAGGACTGCAACAATGGTTACACATGACTCTGTCATGGTCCTGTCCTTCTCCCATCCCCAGGCAGTGCAATCATGGATTAAATCATTGATGGTTTTTCCCTGTCAATGACTTGTGATTACACTGCCATCCTACCCTTACTGGTGCATTGAGGGTCCAGAAATTCAATGGCTGTGTTTTCTGCCCCAGTAGGACCTACAGTTGTAGTTAAATTAAACTCATGGTAGATTCTTACACCAGTAAAAGACAAGGCACTATATGCCTTTAGAATCTTAAGTTTCCAGGGTTGAAAAATTTGGTAGATGTCTCCACAAGTGACCATGGGTCCCTGGTACAGTTGTTAGTAAATTAATTTTTAATATAATAATACTATTGGTTTATTTGGTCCTTAACATACATTTTTCTTGAAGCTCACATAGCACACACAATATTGATAATGAAGCATAAACCATTTTAATAATGGATAAATATACATAAATGGATAAAACACACATGATTGAGAATTCCAGACTGTATGCTATTTAAACAACTTGGATGAATTGAATAAATCTTTCATAATCATAAAAACAGAACCTTGTGACTCTTTCTCAGGTGCCAATTTCCTAACTTGGGTGTTCCATCTGGAATAGAATTACCTCCCTTGTAATCACCCATCTTGCTTAATTTGTCAGGGCACTATAGCCAGTGCCTTGGAAGATTAAAACCTAATGATTGGGAAATAGAGCTTCCATTTCAACTTTCCATACAGGTTCCTTTATTTGTTTCCAATAAGGAAAAATTCTGAAAATCCACAGCTTACTCAGTATCACTTTTTTAAAAAAAGAAAACTATAGAATTATTCCCTGAAAATATCAGTGAAAACTTTACTGTGTATTATTACTATTATGCAGCAAATGTAATTCAAGTGCAGCTCTATTTCAACTTGGCATGCCACCAAGGATATGAAAACACCCTCAGAGATATAAAATGTACTTCAGTTTTTCTGCTTTAGCTCTTCAGACATTAGGATATAACCTGCTATTCTTGTGATTTTCATTGGCAGTTTAATATTGTGTGTAGCTTTCACATTTAGTGCAAACTGATATGGATTTCCTGATGTGAAGAGGGTCATACTCAGCATGAAAGAAAACTAGAGGTAAGGAAAATACAGAGTAAAAAAATCCGATAGCGTGACAAATTTGCAGAACTATCAGGGAAAAAAACAATTTAGAAGAGCTTGCCTGGCATACATTTATACTGCACTGTTTGGGAGATAATTTGACTCTACCTCTTGTAGATTTAAAGTGGATGTCATATACCAGAAGAAGCTTGGCCAAAAACAGAGAAAGGAAAATATGTTATATCTCTTTTCTTTTTGGCATGGACAAAAGGTTCTTTTTTTAAATAACAGCCAAAAAATATTAATATAATTCTATATTGTCTAAAGTTTTCCAGCATTATGTGTAATTCTGGTAGGAATAAACGTGTTTGCCAGTTCTGGTTTAGTTTCTCTCTCTTTTTTTGTGGTACAAAATGGTTGTTTTGACCAGGTTCTACTTTTTGTTTATTTCTTTGTTTGGTAAAATAAATAAATAAAAATCTAGACAGAAGTTCATGTACATTATCATTCAGACTTTTCCTAATGCACACAGTTTTGCCTACACTTTTCCCCAATGTGTACTTTTTTGTCCACATCCTTTGCTAATGTAGGTTTTTTTTCAGGCTATTTCCCTATAATAATAGCAGTCTGTACACATGTATCTCTGTGTGTTTTCATGTGTTTATATTTGTGTATTTGGGGGTGTATTTTGTTTTATCCAGAAACCCTTGGAACCAGATGTTAAACACATTGTCAAATACTTTGTCCAAAAACAGAACGTTAGACACTGGTCAGTACTTTTCCAACACAATGGGATGCAGAAAAGACTTTTTTTTTTTTTAGCAATGGTCTTATAACTGTCTCATTTAGGTATGAAGGAACTCTACTTTGTTTTAGTGATGCTTGGATCACTCTTTTTACCCACTCGGTTACTTCCCCTCTCTGATTATTTAATAAGCCAGGAAGGCCAGGAGACTAATATACAGTGATGTAGACTCGAGTCAATTGACTCAGACTAAAGTCAGACTTAAGACACTTCAGTGACTCGACTCATGTGACTCAGCAAAAATTACACACTGACTCGACCTGAGACTTGAATATTTTTAGTGACTGACTTGCTGCACTTGGTTCAGTAATGTAACACATTCATCAAGAAACTTTACAACTTACTGGTCACATGACGATCTGTCTCAAGCCCAAAGTGTGGACACATTTCTCAGAGGGAACAGCGAATGGGTTAGGCAATGGACTTGAGGTGGGCTTGAGATCTAATCAGCAGCCTGTCCCCGCTACATATAGGAGGAGCTTTTAAAGATTCTTCTAAGAGCAGAAGGCAAGAATCATGCCCAGAGTGCAGGGCACATATCCAGAGAGGAACAGAAAATGTGCTAGGCAGTGGGCTTGACGAGGATGGATCTTTCCTTCTAAAGCTCTTGAAGCTTCAGTAACAGGGAATAAGAAGGATCCTATTCCGCACTTCTGTAAAAGCCTCCAGCTTTGCAAATGGGAAGTAAAAAGGATCCTATTCCCCACTTCTGAAGCTGCAGATGGCAAAATCACAAAAGTAGAGGGCTGACTCTACTTAAATTGTTAAAACTGACTTTATTCAACTCTGTCCAGAAATTCTGGAATACAAGTTGCAGTATAAAGTTGGCTCCCAGACTTGAGACTTGATTTGAGACTTGACTTGAATGTATCTTGCAAGGACTTGAGACTCAACTTGAGACTTGAAGATAGAGACTTGAGACTTAAATACATCACTGCCATCACCCCCTTTCCTGTTTTGAAAAAAAAAAAATCCTTCCTGTTGTAGACTAGCAGCACCCTCAGGGATGGTAACATTCAAGCAACCTACAGATAATATTCTAGGTATGAAACCCTCTTTCTTCTTTCAAGTAGCAAGTCAGGCGCTTGTCCTAGTCATCCCTGAAGTGGCAACGTGAAATGGTTCCACCTTCTTTGACAGACCCCCTGTAGGTAGTGACCCTACTGCCCAAAGACTCCTTGTCTTTATTTGTCAGTTCTATGGACTACTATGACTGGGGTGGGTGACACTTGCTGGCAGAAACTATTGAGTTATATTTTTGGGACCTGGCTCTGCCAGGAGATAGCTTTTCCAAGGAAGGCCCACAGATAGATCCAGCCTAGCAAAAGGAGTAGTTGAATGGAATAGCATTTTGATATCCTGGATTTGATATATAAACTGGAATTTGCATGAAGACTTTCTCTCTTTCCCATCTCCACATCTGGTCCTAGTCCATTTCTGTTAGTTGCTGGGGTTCCCTCTTAGTGGATAAAATCCATCTTTTCTTCTGTGTGTAAAGTGGACGTTATTTCTTGGATCCAGTTCCACCATTAATTAAGGTAGAGTGTCTTGCACACCTTGCCTTGTATCATTTGAAATATTCTTTTTAATGGCCAGTTAAGTGGACATTTTATTATCTGTATGCCCTCCATTGGCAGGTGTACTCTAGAGTTCATCATGCATCCAATCGACAAACAACCTGGGAAATGGAAATGTGATGAAGTCCATACAAAATGTCCTCTGGAGCTGATCCTTGCACATCCTCAGCGGGGAACACTTTAAGAGAACAATGCAAATTATCTTCTTAGCAGACAATTGCTTTGACTTTCTTTATATCATCAGTAAAGTATTCTGTCCATGGTAAGGACTTGGAATTCCCACTGCTTTGTAGAATAATTCTGATCTTAGACTGTTTCAGAAATGATGAATGCCATTTGAAGTGCACAAATCTATTGAAAAAATAAAATATTGATGCTCTTTTCTATCAGCACTAGTAGATTATTCTTCCAAATTACTTTAAAAATCATGCATGGTGGTGCTGTGAATAATTAAAAAGCACAGGAACATTAGTGATGAATACTGTTAATTTATAACCTCAACATCTTTTTCCCTCTTTTGACTATAAATTGCAAAAGAATGCTGTGAAATTTGGCATTCTACATTTCATTTTATATATGTACACATTTTCTTTGCATATATCCAAATATTAGTGAATGTATACTTTATTTAGCAGACATTTCATACAGGGTTTGTCATTGGTCTTGTGTACATAGTGCTAGATTTAGAGGAAAAAAATTCATCCATAATCTTTGCTAGCTAACCTTCCTTTAGACAGTATTGTGAGGTTTGGAATGGGAAAGGTTTGGCTCTCCAGATGTTGCTGTCCATCATCCCTCACCATTAGTTAGGCAGAGAGAAAGTTGATAGGTATTGCAGACCAAAAACATCTGGATAGCCATATGTTCCTCATCTTTGCTTTAGACCAAACCTACAAGTCAGTGGTTGTGATTTTTTTAAACAGATAATAACCCCATATATACCACCCTGATTTTATTATCATATGCAAAAGAAGCAATCTATTTTACAATTTAGACTGAAAAAAAAAAGCTCATCTTCTGTGAACTACAGTCAGCTGCATTGAAAATTCCTGTTCTGCTATGTACATAGTTCCTTATATCCACATAAAGCTGTAGCCATATTCAGATGTTACCTTACCATGCTTTATTCAATATGGGAGCAAGAGAGTTGCCTAACTTTGACCTTATTGGCTATTCTTATCTCACATAGAAAAAGACATTTATTTACAAAGAAAATAGATTACTGTCCTCTTGGAAAAGTTCTTCTCAGATGACCCTTTGAAAATTTGGTCTTGGTCTTGAGGAAATCCTTCACATGAACAGGGTTGTCTCCATCCTCAGACCTGTTGTGTCCATATGAGGAAACGGATGATGGAAGCAACAAGGTTGGGCACTTCTCTGCTCCCACGTTGTACACTTTTGTTGGATTGTAATTGCAGAGAACAAATGCAGCAGTTGGATATTAATTTAGAAAATGTTTCAAGCATCTTCTCATGTATTGGCTACAAGATATAAAATAGAATCTGCATAATATGGTAGTCTGAGGTTAAAACTCCTGCTCAGACATGGAATCCCACTGGGTGACCTTGGGACAGTTACACTCTCTCAGCCTAAGAAGAAGGTAATGTCAAACCCTATCTGAATAATTCTTACCAAGGAAACCCTGTGACAGGGTGTCCATAAGTTGGAGGTGACTTGAAGGCACATAATGATAAAAGCTAAGACCAAAATATAGTATTTCAGATTATATCCTCTGACTTGTCCAGAATGTTGCTTATCTCAAATTGAAGAAGCTTAGAGAAGTGTTAGCTGTTCAGGTTTCAATCTAAAAAAAGGATCTCCTATCTTCTTCTTGCATCCTGCCTTCTGTATTCTAGTGTGCATCTTTACAAAGAAGTGTCTTTGCCTTCCTGAATTCCTTGTACCTCTCTAGTTCTCTCTACACAATAAAGTGGTCCAGTCTTCATACCTGTCCTGCCAAGCTTGCTTTTGCAAGTGAAAATCTATTGAGATCCTTGAGAATGCATATTGATTGGATATTATACTTTTTTTTCCTAAATTATTTTCCTAAATTAGAAACATTCCAACAAAGTAGGAAATCTGCCATTTTGCAAATGACCCCTTCAGAGAATGGTGAGACAGAGGAAAGCATTTACAAAATGTGTTGCATCAGTTTTGTGTGTGACAGTGGGAATACATATTCTTTGAACATACATTCCAGCTCTGAGATGCTTCAGAGTGTAGTATGTTTACACCTCTGGCTGAGTCTAAAAGTTGAGTGACAGAATTTCAGTTTTTAAGGTTAAAAATAAAAAATGCAGGTAGGTGGGGGAGGCTTAATTCAAACAAAATGGCAAAAAAAGGTAGGTGTTTAAGTTTCTTCTGCAATCTAGTTACACTTTTGATTTAAATGGATTCAGTTCCACTGAAACAAGTAAAACAAATCTTGCTTAATGCTAAACACTCCAGTTTAAATTAGTTGAAGTTCAAGTCACAAAATGATTCCCCCAAACATTCTATTTCTGTTTTATGAGAGCCAAAGTGATTTCTTTCTGTTTTGTTTTATCATTTATTTGTTTATGCATGCTTGTTCAGGAACAATAGTAGATATTGCAGAACGATAGTAGATATTGGTAGAGTGTAAACCAGGAAAAGAATATCAGTAGAAAGAGCCCTAAGGTGCACAATTAGTTCTATGGAAGAAAAAGTAGATAGTCCAGGTATAGTTTTGTTAGAAGTAACACATGAAAAACATGTGAGAGCTGGCCTGCCTCTTCAATTTAGAGATATAAAGTATTCTTTATATCCACAATTTATTCTATCCTATTAGGGAACAAGAGGATTGAAATGGAACAGCAAGGGGAAAGGGGTTGAGGTGGATTTTAAATAGAAAATCTAATAATTCCAAGGTCTGACAATTCTCTCTAGTTGCAAGCAGCGTTGGCTTATTGATTTCATGCATACGGTTGTAGTGTGCAAATGAGCATCCAGACACAGATATATACACGCACCTTAATTTGATCAGTTGAACAAACACTTTGATTTATTTTATTTTATTACATTTTGTTTTGCTGGTTTTTGGTGAATGTGTGCTACACGTCAAATATAGATATATATGTATTAAAAAGCAGTTTCTGAGTTCCATCTGATGTGTCTAGAGGTAGAAAATGTGTTATTTGCTTTGACAATTTTTAGAATAAAAATATCTACATACAGATGAGGAGTCATGAGAAAGACATATAGTTTTAAAGGGACAAGTTAAAAAAAGTTAAAGGTAAAATCACTTTGAAAGGTAAAACATTTCCTTTTTCACTATGCAACAGCACATTTAGTAGTAGAGTCAAAGTCTATGCCCAGACGTGCTAGCACATGTGCTGTGTGAACAGATGACCTTACTGGCTTGTTACCCCAACAGGTGGAGGGACCCTAGACGTCCTCCAGCAGTTTCTGAAACTCTGTGCAAAAATGGGGGATTAATTAGTTCTAATTAGGAAGGCTGTGACAGGTGGAATAACCTAGTGAGATCTTTCCACCAATGTTTATGGGGTCCTTGCTGGAAAACCAACAAAAGACTAAAAAGTAAACTGAAAATGTGTTTTATTGGGGGGAATTCAATCATGCATGCACACAAGATACAAATAGTCATGCACTCACACAAAAGCTAGCTGAAGGAAAGGGAGAAAAGGTTGATAGTGAAGTTTTGGGGTTTGGGCAATAATTACCAATCAAGAAAAGTAGCAGAGAAACAGTGAAATGGCTCAGACTCGTTTTAAAGGCAGTATAATTGGGATTCAAAGTGACATAGTGGTGTTCAGCAAACAAAATACTCCATCAGACTGCTCAAAACTGAGGGTTTTTATACTCCATTTTTATCTACTCTGCAACCAATGAAAGTGGCCCTTATTTAACTAAATCCTCTGTATCTGGTCTCCTTCCATGGTTAGTTATTGATAAGTCCTGTATTGCAAATAGGCTTCAAAAACTATAATTTTTTTAAAATACTTTCTTAGAGTAGGAAAAAGATTGCTGAAATTACTCATTGCTATATTTAAATAGAAACTGAATGAAGAATTACATCACTAGCATCCCTAGTGAATGAGTAATGATGTTTTAAATCACTTGACTGCTCTAGAAAAAGCCTCTACTTCATCAGATGGACCAACAGCAGTTGTCACTGTAGAGGCAGTGCAGGATGAACTGATACTGTTGAAGGTATTGAGCCGAGGAACAGTGGCCCAAAGTGACACACTCACTAGGGAGACATCACTTAGTGGGCCTAATTTGACTGTGGTTTCACTCACTCCATATGTGACCTTGCCATACGGTAGCTCAATCAGGTGACATTACCCTAGACATTAGAACAAAGAATAGCATCAAGGTCCTTTGTGGTTCCCCAGATATAGGCTGAGTGACAGCTTCCACATACATCTTGGCCAGCCTGACAGAGGCTGCCTACAGATGTCAGGGAATGGGGGCCCTAGGATGGGGGCTTCCTGACATCTGTATGTTTCTAGCCTTTATTTCACCATGCCTTTTGGGGAATAAACTCTCTCCCTTGGTGACCACCTTCTCCCAGTGACAAAGGAAAATAAAATATAGTGCACTCATGTACATTGACATATTTACTTTTACAGTAAAAGGGATTAGAGAAAATGGAAATGGATAAGTAGAATGATATAGAAAAAGAGAGGCTGAGAAGATGTAGGGTAAGCTGTAACTGGGCCAACTGACTGAGTGGGTTTTTGATCTATGGTAATGTTTTGCTGACAATCCAGCCCTGCCAGCCTTTTCCTTCCTTCAGTATGTCAGGATGATCCCCAGGGCATATATTGATTTTTTTTCTAGGCATCTAGGCAGCAACAGTTACCCTGTTGGGAGTTTGGGTTGCAAGGCTCGTGTACCTGGCACCCAGGTAAATTCCAGTATGCATGTTCTATTTGTGCTGGCAACTGTTTCTTTCATAAGTACCTCAGATCTGGGAGTTCTGGAGGGGATGATGACCATTAGCAGGGGAATAAGGGAGTTATGAGTACCCAGTCATCTCTTAAAGAGCCTCAGTCCAATTAAACTAGAGCTGGTGTTAGCATTACTTCACTGCTATTCCAATCAAGAATTGGAGTAATAGCTGAGGGATGGTTTTCTCTTTGGATTTAGGAAAACTTCTGGAATGTTTTAGATGGGCATTTAAATCTAATAATTTATATTCAGTTATTGGTATGAAGGACATGTGGGGAAAAAATCCAAAAGAAAGTTTTTGAGGGTAGGGTACATGGTCCATTCCCTGATTCCCTCTTTGATAATTTGAGGTCTTCTCAATTGAGTGTGGTCTTGAATAAAGTTCCAGAAAATTTTGCCTTATTTATCACATGTCCTACTCCATGGGTAAGTCAGTGAATAATGCATGAGCACCCTGTACGTGACAGTATCAAAAGGACGTATAGTGCACCATGCACAGGTGGCTTGGTGACAGTGCTGAGCTGAAAGGTGTAATATCAAATCTTCCTTTCACCTTCTGCCCATCCATCCTGGCAATTCTTGAGTTGCTAGGCTTCCCCTTTGATGGCCTCTTTTATATGGACTGTGCTTTACCAATGGAGTATTCAATATCATGCACTTGCTTCGAATAATTTAATCCATTTCTTAAGTGGATACCAGCACTACTGTAGTCTCCTTGATGATATTCCTCCTCCTCCTCCTCCTCCTCCTCCTCCTCCTCCTCCTCCTCCTCCTCCTCCTCCTCCTCCTCCTCCTCCTCCTCCTCTTCTTCTTCTTCTTCTTCTTCTTCTTCTTCTTCTTCAGGGAATTAATGGCTAAAGGAAATGGGAACAGAAAACAGATTATGTTTGCTTTCTTTAGACACTGAGAATGCATTGGAGTTTCATTGGCAGAGAAAAAAAAAGTGGGCCCTTCCCATCAATGTTTCTTTGGAAGGGCTTTGAACTGATACTTGGCAACAGTCATTTAGACATCCAAGGGAAAGCTCAATGCAAAATTGAGGTATGTTTACATCATAAGATGGTTATTCTCAGATGCAAGAGCTAGTCAGACATCTTGATTTTGCATGCTGGGTGGTTGCCCTTGGCAGAACATTCCTCCACACACTTTGTGATACAATTTCTGCCTTGTGCCAACCTCATCATAGGCTGTACATCACAGAAGAGATCAGATCTGACCTGCAGCTTTGTCTTGACTTCATCAAACAGGATAATGGGATATCCTTTTGGAAAGACGAGTACTAGCTTAGGAATGTCTTGCAAGTTTCTTTGCGTACTGCTGGATCCATTGGTTTCTATTTCAGAAGGCACTATCATTTGGAAGTTTAGTGGGAACAGAAACTACCTTTGACCCCATGTTCCTAGAGCTTCTCCCCATAGTAATGCCAGTATGGCTATGGACAGAGGAATTTTTTTAATTCCTCCATGCACTTCAGGTGTGATAACCAAGCCCCTCTCCAGGCTATCAATTCACTTCCATCTGGAGTGGCGGGTTCTGAGGCTGGTGCAAGTATTCACTCTCTGGGGTCTGTGTGGCAAAATATTGTTCACAGTGCTCCATGTGTATGGAGTGGGAAATGTCATGACTGATGTTCTTTCCCACAAACTGATGGAGCACTTCAGATTCTTTGCACCAGAAGTCAAGACTGCCCCAGAAAAGATGCTAATGAGTATGGTATATCAGGTGCAAAGACAGCACTAGTCTTGTTTGCCAAAGCTCAGGATTTCATGGACATCACCAGTGATTTCAGGATTCAGAAAATGCAGAAAAAGTGATCTCAGGTAAGTCCCACAATAAGATGGAGTCTAGGTCTCCATATATTGTCAAGGTTATATAGGATCAATGTGAGGGATAATGCCACTCTCATTGTTCCAACCATCAGCATTGACAATATTGGGGGGGGGGGGCATAAGATTTATGGATTTGTGTTCTCCTGGAAATGGGATGAATTTGGACTTAAACTACAATGTGATGATATTGAAATGAGAAGGAACCAAACAACTATAACAATTAGGAAGTCTAAGACTTGTCTAAGATGTATCAGAAGTGTAAGGGAAATTGTACCTTTTAGAGCTGTGTAACAGCATATCACTATGCCAATTGAGAGCAGTACAGGAATATCAAGTTATGCCGAATTCTTGTTTATCAAAATCATTCCCCCTATACCAGCTATCAAACCTGAACCATCACATGCCATTTCCACGCTACACTGTTATAGTGCTATTATTCCACTTTCAACATCCTGTAGAAACCTAAGGTTTGCAGTATAGGGAGGAGCATTTAAAATTCTCAGCCAGAGAGGTCTTTGGACTCAATAAACTATAAACCCCAGAATTCCACAGAATGGTGAAAGTGGAATAACAACACTATAACCGTGTAGTGAAGAAATGACCACCATAAGGGCACTGGAAAAATTAGGACTGGGTGAGCATAAATCTGAGGTCATTTATTTAAGATCAGAATAGCCTCACCACCGTCACACTGGGTTATAGCAAATAGAAAGTTAGAAAGATAGAAAGATAGTAGTCTCCCAACTATAAATCATATGTGCCTCCTTTTCAATTCTAGTTGTTCTTGTTGTTGTTGTTTTAGGTTTGTGCAGGTGGCTAGATTGGATCAAGGTGCTTATCTGTGGGCATCGCATGGTTTACTGTGTTGTGCAGCAGATATTCAACAATCATTTGGATCTCAAGTGGTCTTGAGTGAATAGACCACTGTGGAATGTTTGGGACAGAGGGATTTAGTTATTCATCCCATTACTCAGGAGAGAGGGATTTACTATGGCACAGGTTACTCCTGCTCCTTTTTGAGCAATGTGAGGGGGACCAATCTCCAATGCTGTTATTTCACTTGCATGGAAATGACCGTAGTTTGTTAAAGGGTAAAGCCCTTATCATTCAGGACAGAAATAACTTTAAGGTGACACAAGCCTGGTGACCCAGGGTATTGCCATGCCCTGCTTTCAGAGCATGGACTCTGACTCAGAGTCTGAAACAGAGGGTATGCCAAGGCCTGCTGTACAGAGACAGTGCTGGAAATAGAGCAGGGGGTGGTACCAACTCCAGCAGAGAGTCCTGCCTCTTCAGATATAGAGGAACACTTCCATCAGCCCAGCTTTGCAGTACACAGGCAGCAAAAAGAGAGCCAGCATCGGTCTCTCAGGATTTATAACTGACAACAGTCAATCAAGTCTCAGCTGCCCTAGGCTCAACACCTATTTAGCTGGCCTTCTTCCCCTCCAGGAGTTGTCAGAGCTTATCTGACCTGCTACCTTGTAGATACCTTGATGAATGCTTGGATTGACCTTGAACACTCCCTTGCTGTGAACCCTGCTGGATTTTGTTTATGTTGGACTTTATTTATGACTCCATGCTTATTGCCTGGAAGTAAGTAACAAGCTGAGAGATATTCACTCTGTTTTGTTTGATTTATCAGTTGTACCGGGACTGAGATAGGACAGGTATTAATTTTATGGCCAGCAATTCCATTATGTCAGATGTGGTGTATCCACTGTTTGGATCTGGGTAAACAGGGACATTTGCAAGGGCTGGGGAAACGTTCAGTTTACTCTGTCTTAGTATCAGAGAAGTAAGCAATCTGCATGGGTGACAGCCTACATTTATCTGAGCAGAATAATGTTTTGTTTTCAATGACTTCCAAATGGCAGTTTTGGCTGGCTTGGTGGGGGAAAGGGGTTAAGCAGGTGCTTTCCCCTTGTCCATGTCAGATAGTAGAAGAAGAAAGTTGTAAATGTGGTGAGAAGCAGAGATACAGATCTGAAAGAGAGTCTCTGAAATTACCTCTTCTGGTCATAGGACCCAGGGGGTAGTGAAAGAGATCACCCTTGAGCTCTACCTGGAGGATGTTATGGCTTTAAGTCACAGGACTTGAAGAATGGAGTTCAGAGGGGGAGGTTTCTAACAAGAAGGCAAGTTGAAGGCAAAAGCCCCCCACCTTGGATTGCTTTCTGGGACTAGGTGTTTCATTGAAGGGTGGTTGAGAAGGATGTTGGAAAGGGATCTTCTGTCTCAGCTGAATTCTACATTGAGTACTTCCCTCCATTGTAATTCATGTATAAAAGGTTCAGAGTTAAGTAGCCAATAAAACTGGTGATACTTAATCCAAAAACTAGTTTCTGGTTTCCCTATTTCACAGTGAGTCTACAATAATTAGATTATATTGTTGTGCACAAATTCCCAGGCCTGAATTCCAATCTGAAGGTTCAAGAGTGGAAAAGAGTTTCATACTGCTCATGGGTACATGTTAACCATTCCAGCACAAAGAAATACCACATCCTGAGGCTGACAATGTTTTTTGTTTTTTGCTTTTGTTTTGAAAAAAAAAGTTTGATCAATACTGAGAGGTGTGGATGTTGTGCACATAAGGTGAAAAATCACAGAAAGTTTACAAAAAAAAATTGCAATTTTACTTAATAGAAAGAACATAAGCAAAAAAAATTCACTGAGGAAAAATAAATGAAGATCTATATTTCTAGTCCATTCTTATACTTTCAAAATTGACAGAAAAATTAAAATAGCTTCTTATAGGTATGAGTACAGGCATCCTTCCCATGACAGACAGAGAAGGACATTATAAGGAATATTATAAGCAGAGAGAGGTATGTGTATGAGTATACACATGTGTATGTGCATGTGTATACACACATACATATAGAATGAGAGAGAGATGGTAATTCTTGATTTTTTCTGTCCTGATCAGCTTCAAGAAAAATCCATTTATTTTCTTTCTGGGAGATGCAGGGTGTTTTTGTTTTTGTTTTTTAAGAGATGATGGGAAGGTGCACAGCTTTCTCAGGAATCTATGCAGCTTTCATTGAAAACTGCACAGAATTTCCAAGCAACATGTTTTCCCACAACTTCCCCTCCCTTCTCCCTGTCCAACCCCAAAGTGCAACATCATCACCCCAGAAAAGTTGTTACAGCTGTCAAACCAGCTGGGGGAAAGAAAGGCATTGCCAAAAAGTTTCCATCTCTCTTTCAAGAGCTGCAGCCTCTGGCCGATATTTCTGTGAAAGATGGAGGATTGTTGCAGAGGGAAGTTGTATGTATCAGGGGCTGAATTTGGGCAGCTGACAATCTAGTTCCTGTTTTTACTGCAATTTCCATGCCCGCTCATGTCCCAATCCTGATGAGATGCTGTAAAGCTCAACTGGCGGGGGAGGTGGGGTGGAGGAAGAAACTGAAACTGAAACATCTTTTCCCTGTCTCTAGTCATGATTTCAGTGAAAGATTGGTATTTGGTGGGAGGGAAATTGAGGGGAAAAAAGAAACTAGCTTGTCAGCTGCCAAATGTCCACATTTCTCCTCTAATCTTTCATATAAATCCTGGCTAGAGGCTGTGAAAAGGCGGTGCAGTTTCCTCCTCTACCCCAGCCCTCCAAAGGTGGTTTGACAGCAGCTGAAACATCTTTTCACCACCTCTCATCAGGATTGTGGCTTGAGGGGAGGAAAGTTACAGCAAAAACAGAAACTAGATTGAAAATAGGAACTTTCTTCAACAACCCCTTCCCATATTTTTTCAGATATCCCAGCTAGAGGGTGCAGCTCTCAAATGAGAGTCTTGGGATCAGGTTGGAAGAAGGAAGGGAAAGTTGCAGAAAACAGTGCATGGAACAGGTCACCTGGAAAAGATGTGCACTTTTCAAAGAAAGCTTCACAGCTTCTGGCTGGGAAGAAGAAAAAAAAGGGATCATGGCAAACTTGCACCTTTTACTTGCAGCAACTGAGGAACCAGGGACTCTGATTGATGCCATTAGGGAAAATGACAAATTCCCATTCCATCTCTAATATCCTTAACCATGTCTATATATGTATTTCAGTGATAGTGCTTGTTGCATTGTAGTGCTATATTATAACAAACCTGTATATTTTGCTGCCCTTCCTGGTTCCTTTAAGCACAACACGGCCTCTCGTATTTTGTTATTACACTGAGTTTTCCTGACAACAGTACTGATAGCCAACCACACTAGCCATGGGGATATATATTCCCAGAAAAATGACTGTCACATCATGTTCCAAATCCTCTTATTAGTCCCAGGTAAAGTAGACTCATTGAATCAGTGTGTTAATTTGGCACATTGGTATTGAATCAGTTAAAACAATTGATTGGAAAAGTCTGTTCTGGTTGGGAATAAGCAATAGGATTCAGGCTTAGATGTCGTACATTTTTAGATATATCCAAAAATAGGAAAGAAACAGAACAACAGCTCTTATGTTTCATAAGCTGTGAATCTGCTTTGTAAATGAAATTTGTGAAACCCCAAAGATATCCAGCCTTCTTATTATTGTATTTATTCCAGTAGTTATATGACCATCATGGTGTATTGGTTTGAGAGGAGTGCTATAACTCTGGAGTCCAGGATTAGAATTTTTGCTCAACCATAAAAACCCACTGGAAGGCCAAGCAGAGGTCATATACTCTCAATCTCATATGTAGGCAAAGGCAACTCCCTGTGAACATATCTTGCCAAGAAAACCTTGTGATAGTTTCACCTTAAGTTTTCCACAAGTCAGAAATGACTTCAAGACATAACCACAACATTAAATTATATCCCAAGCTTCTATAATAAATCACAGTCAGGGTAGTTTACAAACAAAACATGCAAGCATTACACTCTTAAGAATAGTTGTTAATTTTGTGTAAGATTAGTTTTGAACTGTAAAGATTCTCATCAGCCTAAAATTCTTGTTATCACAATTTCTCAACATTTAAGAAAGACATTTTCAACCATCTTTCACATAATTTTGAATATTACTGTATTAGATCACAACTCTTCCTTTGTGATTGTCATGATTCTATATTTGACACATGATTCATGTTTACTAGGTTTCACTCTCTTTTCTCTAGAGCTCCCTTTTTTACTGCCTGGACAGTAATGTTCAGAACCCCAAGAGCATTCTCAAGCCTAAAACTTTGTAGCAGAAGTTTGTAAAATTTAACAAGTTGGCCACTGGTTCTAAGCCTTATTTTCTGTATAGCACTAAAGGTGAAAATTTTTTCTACTTAAGATTGGTTAAAAATTCAACACAATAGAATGTCCATCAGTCTTAGATTCTGACTGAAGAATATCCTACTAGATAAAACCAAATTAAGAGCTTAACAGTGGGCAAGGGATATGTCTCTCGTTTAGTTCTCTTTTGTCCCAACTGACTACTATACCAAATGACAATGAGGAGAACTTCAGAATCTCAAACAGGTTAATGTGATAGATCCATGAACTGAGATACCTTGACATTAACCCATAAAAATGTTTCAGGATGAAAGATAACACATTGAACTGAACCTGGAAACATATCTTTTTCCTCCTCACTTTTTAGAAAATGGATAAGTTTTGCTTTCCTGCAGGTTCCTAAAAGAGGTTTGCCTTCACCAAGGTCCTTGCAAGCTGTCCCAAATTTTGTTGCAGCAAAACTGACTGGGAACTAGAGTTGAGAGATAGTTGCAGCCCATCTAAGAAAAATTTCTGACTCATTAAAATGGCATTAATTTATTTCAGAATTTCTAGAGGACCTTTTTTTAAAAAAAAATAAAATAAAATAAAAGCTGAGCAGGATTATTTTGAAGAATGGGCAGGAAAGCCGTATCCTTCAATGAATTAGAAGAGAAACTTTTTGTGGCAAGTGTTAGGCCTGGAAAGTATTATGAATGACTGAGATAAATACAAAGTAGAGTGAAAGACAACTGTGGTTCATGAAGCAAGCAGGATTTCTCTATGTGACTGTACAGCAAATAGTAAGTATCACCACTGCCTCCTTGGTGTTCACTGACTGACCTCTATTTATTTAAAACTTCAGTAGCTCAATCGAAACAATTTTAAGTTTATTTTTAACTTAGCCTGGGAATTCAATGTGCACCTTTTTCTGTTGTCAAAAAAGTGAGCTTTCTAATGCCCTGTAATAATGTGTTTTTTTTTGTGTGTGTGTGGGGGGGACTTCCCTGTTCAACAGTTTGGCTTGGATTTATCCGATTAAGTGAAGCATGGGGAGAATGATAAGATGGTAAGGACCAGCCATGCTTGTATGCTGGCAAGTGTCCAGTTTTTTCACAACTTGAATTATTTAGCCCTATTTAGCATATTTCTCAGATTAATTTCTCTTTTTAAATTCCTTTTTCAGTAGGGTAAGGGAACAAAGCCTGTTTAAACATTCATAATGAAACTGGATGCCTATAGTATGGGTGAATGCAGTTTTTCTCCATCAATTTTCAGTGGCACAATATCAAATCAATAGTGTTAAATGGCTGTTTTTATGACAACAATAAGAGTAACTAGTTTTACTAAGGTTGGGAAGAAAATGTTGTGTGCATTTGGTATGGACCTGAGAAACATGGATTGCCAATAACATTCATCCTTATTCATTCTATATTACTAAAAAGCAGCCCCACATGGCTGAGCAAAGCTATGGCTGTTGTTGACTTAATTCATCTTGGCTTTCTACTGAGGAAATTAACTATGGCTTTATTCCAAATGCCAGTGGAATTCTACAATTAACATCCAGCTCTTGTTGCATAGCACACATTCTTCATTCTTTACTGCTGGCTTGTTGCAACCCACTGATCTTAAAAACAACAACACAATCATAATTACAAGCAAGAAGAGAAAATGGAACTCACAGAAGATGATGATTTCATTTGCTACATAATCTCACTTCTGGAAATGAGTGAGGAGGCAAGATATTAGTTTGTTCCAGTTGGGCATTGTTGGCTTACACTGCAAAGAGACTGCAACAATAAATATCAACTGGTATATGGTAATATGTTTCCAAAGTCAGATAACTAGTCCCTTGCCGGTGATGGTGCCTGCTTCCTTTTGTTTCTTTTGTAAGTATTTTTCATCACCGAAAGATATTTACGTGAATGGTAATAAAAATGAAGAGATCTTGCATGTTCAATGACATATTGCAAACATAGGCTGGAAGCATCCTGGAAGTGGATCTTGTCCATTGGAGGAGCTCAAAACTTAATCCTATAGCTTATGCTTTACATATATAGGATGAGATGTTAAATGGAAGTATGAAGCTCCACCAAACATACCTCTGCCTCTCCCCTATGCACTCATCCAACTGCTGCTGCTACCATAGACATATAGTGGTTGGGGAAGGAGAGAGAACTCAGGCAGCACACATCTGTACTTTTGCAGCTGAATGTTAAAAGAAGAAAGCATGCTACTAGACCCCCATATTGTCCTCCTAGATAATGACTCTCTTGTGCATCTAGGCTTCACATATTTTCAGATGATTGTACAAAAGAGATACTGGAAATAGCCTTCTACAGTATTCTTAAAAGACAAATGCAAGGATAACAGGATCCCCCCCCCCCCCATGCATGTTGTTAAGAGTCCAGTCATAGGTCATCCACCTGACAGGGCTGTCCTGCTAGAGAGATGGGATGGCAGTGGTTAGACAGTCATGCTTCTGCACTATTTCATCACAATCCTGCTGCCATTCAGTCCTCAAGCGTTGTGCTCATGGACTATTTGCCTAATGGATTAAATCTATTAGATGATCTAAATCTGTTAGATCATTAATTAGATGATGCAGCGAAAGGAAGGGGACAACTGCAGTGTGAAGGGAAGGGGAGGGTCCCCTGCACTTCCTTTCACATCCAGCCAGTGGCGTGTGGAGAAGAGTGCTGGGGACCCATGGCAATCCTGGCAGAGGTGCTGCCAGGATTGCCTTGAGTTGACATGGAAGAGGTTCATCTTCCGAAAATGGCCATAGACTCCCAGGTTCAATCCTTGTTTATATATAATTAAAGGTATTTCAGGTAGGCATTTTTGAGATCCAGAGAACCACAGAAGAGCATAATGGATTAGGTGTCTATACCTGTGTGCACTTAGTAGACCTAACTCATAAGGCTTTTAGTTATTATGAGTTAAGGAAAAAAAATGTCTCATTATATCTAGTCTTTGAGGAGAACAAGACTGAGGAGAAAGACATGCAAATCTTTGATTTAGTCTTTTAGTCATAAAGGTAGATGGATGTACAGCAATATATCTTCACCCCCCCACCCCCCAAAATGATGAATATTTTCTCTAAATATAAATATATGACTAGGAAGAGAAAATTCAATGAGCCAGCTGCTTACATGGAGACAATGTCAGCCATTCTTATAATTACAGTTTCTTGAGAACAGAGCAGCCACAATGATAGAAATAGTGTATATGTAGACAAAAGAAACTTTTTGATATTAGGAATTATAAGTATAAAGTAGGATAATCCAGACACACAGTAACAAAAGGATACTTCACAAACTGTAGGTTCAACAGAAACATTTGAAAGTGGCTTGGACTTGGGGAAAGCACAGGAAAGAATAGTAGATAGAGGGAAAGGGGGTAAAAGGGAAAAATTGGGAAGAGAGGCTTTGACTGATACAAAACATTGATACAAAACAAAGTATGCTTAATATGGAAGGGGAGGGAAGAAATAGGGGTTGTGTACATCATTATATATTATATCATTATTGATATAATAATATCATATATATCAATATATCAGTATATCAATATATTTATATCTATCTATCTATCTATCTAGTTAAAGATTGCAAATGTAATTGTACATAGATAATTTATCTTTTCTTGTCCTACCTTATCTTTTCTCTTTATATATTGTTTCTCTATACAGGGAAACAAATTGAGTACGGTAATGTCGTTATGGGAATATTTACAGGTAAAATGTTTGGTATAAAAATAATGATAAAAAAATAGAATAGAAGAAAAAGAGAGAAAGGAAAAAAAGAAATCTAGCCTCATGTTCAGTGTCCAGCCAATACTAGCACTTCTTATGCAGCCACAAACTTGAGTACTTGATTGTATTAATGCTCCACTTGTTTCGGTGAACTGTCCCTAGGGACCAGTTCACATTGAACTTTGCCAATAAGTGTCCACATGGTAGGATGCCTCAGATGATTGTTGTTGTCATTGGTCATGGTAGTGGTGCTGCTGCTGCTGTTGTTGTTTTTGGTTTTGGTGGTGGTGGTGTTGGGTGCCTTCAAGTTGCTTCCAACTTATGGTGACCCTAAGGCAAAGCCAGCATGGAGTTTTCTGGGTTTGAGAGTGTATGACACACCCAAGGTCACCCAGTTGGTTTCCATGGCTGAGTAGGGAATCGAACTCTGGTTTCCAGGGTTGTATTCCAGTGTTCAAACCACTACACCACACAGACTCTATAAATGATTATAGAAGCTATTATTTGTAGCTGCTGTTGTAGCTACTCATTGAGAGGCCACATCTAGTACTTTTTTAGCAGTTCTTCACCATCTGTTGTTTGTCTGCCATTTACAAGCAGTTTCTTCTTCCAGGAGCTCTTTCTTTTCTACTACTTGAAAAAGAAGCCAGGCACTATCACTGGCTGGTTTACACCACTGAACAACAACACCTGAAAGAGACAGACTTTCCATATGTGATGAAACAGACATCCCAAATGAAAACTGACAGTCACTCAAAGCTTTCTCATCATATGGAAGCTCTTTTACACTATCACAATATTTTCATAATTTCCTACTGCTGTATAAGCACTTTTGGCAGCTTTTTTTTTTTAATTCTTCATTTGACAGAGCCAATGTATTTTGGAACCACTGGTCAGTATTAACTCCAAGTGCTATAACATACAATTATCGTCCTGCTTAACATGTCTTATCAACAATTCACATGTCACAATTGGAGGACAAACATCAGGAGAGGAATGTTGGCTTCCTGATCTCCTTCTATGCTTCCCAGAAGGTTCTGGACAGTCCCTGTTAGAAAAGGAATTATAGGCTAGAATCAGGGCTTTCCAAATGGTGTGCCGCAACACATTAGTGTGTCACCTGATGTGTGTAGGTGTGTTGCCTACAATCTTAGAAATGTATGTTTGTTATTTATAAATCATATATTTTTAAAAAATATATGAAAGGTTTTCATGAGATATGTTGTATTCCCATACATTTTGTTCTTACAATTTATGTATGTGTCTATATTTCTTATAACAGGCTAGTTTAACCTCCAGTTTGCTAGTAAAACTGAATTACTGTGTTGCAGAATAATGCACGTCTAAAAGTGTGTCACCAACATGAAAAGTTTTGAAAGTTCTGGACTAGATAGATCTTTTATCAGACCCCACACAATATTTTTTATATGTCTGTGACAATTCGTTACTCTGACCCCCCCAAAAAACCTGCTCTTCAGCTTTTCTTTCCTCAAAGCATTGCTTTATTCATATGGTGATGGGGCAGGACAGTGATGAACTGAGGTTTTGGGACCCCTGTGTCTAGGAGTCAGCTTCATTTTTTCCTCCACTTCCTTGAGTGGAGAAGCAAGGAAAGGAGTAAAATGCACTCAGCCAAGTCCTCAAATCTCTAAGCACTAGCTGAATGGCAATGGGTGCTTTCCACGTTCTCCTGACAGGAGAATGAGGAAAGGGCAAAACTAGCTTTATTTGCTTTTGGACTCAGCTGATTCTCCATGCTAAATGAGGTAACCTTTGCTCTGTCCTCACCTTCTCAATGAGAAATAAAATACTCATCTAGGGTTTGCTTGAATAGCAGGCTGAGTTCTGATTGCAGTTTCCATCATCCCTTAGCTAAGCTGCCTGGACCTGATAGAAACTACAGTTTAGCCATACCTGGAAGGCCACAAATTGCGTATCCTACTCAAAGCTTTTCTCACTTTGAGGCCTCAGATGTTATTGACTTAAAACATTTACCACCCCTTATCATTGGCCATGCTGAGATGAATGATAGAAGTTGCAGCTAAACAACATGTCATGGAATGAGGTCAGGAAAAAATACTCAGAAGTAGTACAAAAGAGTTTTGGTGTTCCAAACTGTTGTTTTTGTTGGTGATTAAGTAAGAGTCTTTTCTGCTTGAACAGATGCAAATCACTTCAGCAGATGGGATAGTGGTCTATCTGGCTGGATGCCAGAAATCAGACTTGTTTTATTACTTTAGTTTTCTCTTCTTTCCCAATTCATAGGACTCAGCCCATTTCAGCATCTGCTGTTGTTGATACATGAAGACTTGAGTGATCTGTACACACTAATGATTGTACGCCCACAGCTAGTATGCTGTACCAGCAAAGAAGCAAAAATGATTCAGAGGAAATCAGAAATTAACTCTACCTTTTCTGGTTGATGAAATTCTGATTAAGCTATTATATAAAACAGGAGGAATAAGTTGAAATACCAGAGAGAGAGAATGAGAGAGAGAGAGATTGCATGAGTTTTGGAAAAAGTTTTAAACACAGCAGTTAGAACAATAGAGATCACTAATATAAGCACAAAATTGGATCCATTTATAACAAAATGACAGTCATTACCAGTTTATGTGTGAATCTGGTACACTGCATGAATGCTTGGAAGTTATCCTCTTTCTCTGGGTGCTCTCTATATGTATAATGCTGCCTGCAGGATCTCTGTCAGTTATGGTCAGATTGTTTAGCACTGACAAAATTTCATTCAGAGTTTTTCTCTCTCTCTTTGACGCTCAACCATGGAATAAAGAGACCTGTTACTGCCCTGGCTAGCCCGAGCTTTGGAGGATATAAAAAGATATCTTTTGATATCAATAATTCGGCTTCACATATCTCTTCCACGTGCTTGTGAGGCCCCCAGACAAGCATGCATACAGGCTCGGCCGATAATCGCCATAATATTTCAAAACAATACAGGTAGGCCAGAAATAGCCAACTCGCCGCTTTAGGAGACCCCAAGGCAAGTACCTCCATTAGGTATGCATGCAACTTTCAAAAGATCCTCTGCCTAGAGCTGGCAGCTTGATGATCGGACTATACAACACTCAAGTACTCCGCGTTTGCATACCGGCTATCGTATTGACAATTTGGCTGTAACTCAATCGTTCAAATTCTGACCTTTTGGAGGCTTTGTCTCCAGCCCCAAATCTATTGTTCTCCCCAAGTCCGACCTAACCTGCGGTCACAATTCTCCTTATAAAAACCCCTGACTTTGAGGGCTTCCTCGGATCGCTCCCGAGTTCCAGACCACCTTGCTGCCGCATGGCTTGGCGAGCTTCCCCTCAGCTCCACGTGCTGAGATACATTGAACCCCAGCCTCGCTCTCCATCTTCTTCCAGGCTTCAGGAACAGGTTTCGTATCACCCGAATCAACTATCCCTCTGAAAATCCCACTATCTTACTCACACCTTTATTTTCCCTAGTTCCTCACTCCATGGAGACCATCAAAAGCTTACCTTCCTCTGCAGTGATGTTTCTCTTTCTCTCTCCCTCCCTCCCTCTCTCTCTCTTTATTCAAAAAAAAAAAAACCTATCTCAGTATAATAGATATACATTTGTCTTATAAAATATGTTGTGGGTGAAGGTACTGGTTTGATGCCCTCTATGGGAGAGACCAGGGTGTTTTGCAGGTGCTGCTTGGTGCCCAAACTTGGCACGTATGAGGGATGTGGTTTCGTGATATAAATTGCCTGCCCATCCCTTCACATGCAACTTTGATCATTGTGATTTGACCCACCCACCTACTTCCATTACAGTGTGAGCATTCCCAGTCTTTTTACCTGTTTTCCCTCTTCTTTTATTTTCTTTTTTTCCCCCCTTTTTCTTTCTTTTCTTTTTTTGGCCAATCCCATACTGTATTTGGTGGACTTGGACAATTGGCTTTGGGTGATGTATTTAAATAGGCTGTCATCATGAAGGCAGTGGGATTTAAGACACCTTTAGCATCCCTTTGTTTTAGGGTAGTCCTCTGAAACTTTCTCTTTAGGTCCAAAGAGTTGGAGAGAAGGAGAAAGGAGGCTATCCTTTAGGCTAACCTGGGATTTGGGTTCTTACTTCTAGGGTTGTATGACTTGGGTGGGGGTCCCATGGATTTGCCTTCCAGTTACAGTTGGCTGACGAACAATCAAATTATTGTTTTGCCCTCAGAGCTGAGGTGTTTTGCCCAAAGAAAGCCCGAGGAGGTGTCCAGGAGAAACACCCGGCCTCAGCTGGACCCAAATCAGCTTGTTGCCCCGCTTGCTCCATTTCCAGGCCAACATAATTTAAATGGCTTAGGTCAAATAAAGTGGCCCTTATGTATTGTTATTCCATGGTTGGTCATCAAATATTACTAAATAGGGGTGGAAATATTTACTCATTTCATTCCTCCTCACTCCCCAAAAAATCTGCTTTTTTCCCATGTAAGAGTATTATGACAGGTAGAGTTTTTGTGGGGGAATAATACATTTTTGATTATTTTTGATGATTTTCCATGTTTTGAATTTTCAAAAAAAAGAGGCTGTGCAAATACCTTTTTGATTATTATTATTCTGTGGAAAAAAGTACATTTTTAAAAAAGAAACGTTCACTAAAAGTCCTGAAATGCAGGGTGAGAAAATTGGGGGGAGAGAGGGAGGTGCTAAATCTGTCACAATGAGTTGAATTGCTTTCAGACATCGTTTCTGAGAATGAGAAAAAAATCATTAATATTATGTATGTTCTTACCACTGGCTATCATACATAGCTGAAGTGCAGAACTTTGTTCAGCTTGGTAGATGATAAATTGTGCAATCTTGCTGTAAGTCATAGAATATGATAGGATAATATAACAGATTATATGATCTGGATAATGATGGACTAAGAGATGGTCTGCTGAGAAAAAGGAAATTTCATTTTGAAAGGTGTGGACAATTCAATTTGCAATTCAACTTTTCCTTAGGAAAAAAAATCTTTTATGGCAAAATATTACTAATTATTAATTTCTGACTGGAGAACAGCATATATGGGATTCAAATAAATTTTAGATTGAGATTTTAGTTATTGAAATTGTTGAGATTTCAAGGTGATATCTTCACATCCTAGGGGAACTTTGGTTATAATGGATACTCAGACGGAAAACCCTGAGATATGTTTTTGATGGTTGTGTTTAGCATGAAGGAAATATATCATTTATTTCCTGGAGAGGTGATTCAGAAGCAGCACTAGGAATAAAATGCAACAGAGAGGGCCACCATGAGTCTTAATTAAATGCACACCTATTATCTGCCTGTTTAATTTTGAGGCAATCTACTACTATTCAAGCTTTCCCTAAATGCATTTTCCTTGTTCTTAGCAGTGAATGCTTGCTTTAAATTGGCAGAACTCATTTGCAATATTGTTTTCTTTCAGATATCATTTGAAGTCTTCTATTAATATTTCAAAGCTTCTGTTATCTACTTGGTTAAAAAAAAAAAAGCTCTATAAGTGTAGTGTCCACTCTGCAAACTCCATTGCTTACTTGGCTGGAGAGCCATTAACACTCTAGCCCTCCAGCCAAAAATCAGGTATTTAAACCTCTAGTTTTGGCCAATCAACTCGCAGTACAGACTATTGGTCATCACTCTGCTACTCTGATTCCTGTTTGTGTACTGTTCTTAGACTCTCATTGAAGCCAGATTGGTTCTTTGCTACTCTTCTAGATTGGTAAATATCACACACTTCACCCTGAATTCTCACTATCTGAAAACTTTCCTCTCTTTCCCTTCTGTTAGCCATGTGTGATTAATTAATTGCTTGGATCTTGTATGTGTGACTGTTAATTCCCCCAATAAAGCATGATTAAGCTTACTTGGGATCTCTGGCTGTTTTTTCCCAGTAGAAGTACAGGTAAACGTAGGTGTAAAAGATCTCATTAAGTTACCTCCCTCTTGCAGGCCTTCTGTTTTGAGCTAATAATTTCCCACCATTTCACAGAGATATGGGCATCATGGGTGGACCCCTGAGTCAACCCATTTTGGGATAATGGAATGTTAATCACTGAATGACATGAACATTACAAAACAGTGTCTTTATTCTTTCTGGTTTTGGTCTACAGTTCCAACAGAATGGATTTGCCATTCTGGTAGGGCTCACTCTACTATTAGATATAGGCCATTTCTGCACTAGAGTGGAGGAGCATTTCACCACATTTTATGAGTGGCGTTTTTTACTTTACTTACACCAATTCCTATTTGCACACCCTCTAGTTTCTGTTGAAGTAAAGTGGAGAAAATCATCTGTAGCTTCCGCACCATCAATTCTCCTGGAACTCCTATTCCCCTCGCTCTTCCACTGTGCCACTGCAATTTAACACCCACGTCTGTGGTGTTAATCAATGCAACAATTCCAGAGATAGGAAAAAACGCAGTGGTACCACTGTGGTTGGTTGGAATCAGAGTTTTTCTGTTTTTATATAACAACAGTTTCACAACAATGTGAACCACACTAAGAGCTGAACACGTGTAGAACAAACTACGGCAGAATGACATCAAACCAGTTTGACATGCAGATGTATTCATGAAGCAGCACCACTACAGCAATGTATCTCCCTTGTGCGGAAAGGGCCATAGCATAGTAGCCTTTATAGGATGCAGATTTTGGATGTGATAAAAAGGAAGCACATTCTTTTTTTTTTTCCCTATTATTTTATGTTTCCTGCCAGGGATGGGGAGATACGTTTATGCAATTTTCTACCTCATGTACTAAAATTAATTGGCTGGCACTGGTATTATGCTTCTTGCCTTGGAAGGATAGGAGAACCTTTTGGGTCATCTCTGATTCCCTGGGACAATTATTTCCCTCATGGGAACTTGGATGTCTTCCCAAACAGTTTCTCACTCAATGTATCAGGACACTAGAGAAACAGGTAGGTAAAGAGGAAAAATTTCCCTTCTTTTATGCATATCAGTCCACCATTTCTGTTTATCCAGAATGTGGCCTGCATTGGGCTTTCTTGCGTAGGTGCAGGACTGGAGATTTCTGAGTGCATTTGGGCATCAGCAGGTGGGGGAGATTAAAATAGGAGAGGGCTTTGTTGATCTTATGAACTCATAGCCCGAGAGAAAAGTATTTTATTTACATTGACCTACACATTTGTTCTGCTCTTTCTTTAAACTTGCACAAACATTCATTATCATTCTTCATGCACAATAGCTCCTGCTTGAAAATTGGCATACTGTGTGCTTCTCTGCTATTTCCCATCAAGGAAAGTCCTCTCTCTCATCATGGAAAGGCCCAGAAAACCATAGCCATGGGGAGATTTTAGACATATCTGCTTAAATTTTCCCTCATCTCCATTCTGTTTCCCACCCAAGCCAATATTTTCCCCACCCCAAAGGGGGAAAAAAATAAAAAGTGGCCCAGGAAAAGACCTAAAGGCACATGATTTAATTCTGTGGTGTTAGATGAGCAGGTTGGGCTCCATAAACTGTCACATCAGGAGACTGCCTATATTGCACATATACACAGCATGTTTCAGCAATTCTTTTCCTCAAATGTCAAAGTTCAGTCTAATTCTCAATTTTCAAGCATCCAGTGTACATTACAAGACTGTTTCATTCTTGCTATTGCTCCAGATGTGACTCTCCAGGTATTTGAGGTTAATAGTTTCAGGAGCAGAATTAAACCCCAAGGATGTGGCACAATACCGACTGCAAGTGGAAAACTCATTTTTGATGCATAAAGTTGTCAGACGAAATAAAGGGGATCCCCCTTCAGCTTTGCCTAGAATAAAAGACTTTGCTTCAATAGTATGCAAGGCATGTTTCAGCAGAATCAAAGGTAGAGCTGATCTTTAAATTTGGTTTGAGGAGCTCCAAAATTAGGTTTTCTATTTAACCTACTTGCTAATTAGAAAAAATGAGTCATATTCATCTTCATTTATTTCCTGGAAGTCAATGTCATGAGATATTGAAATTTGAATTACTGAGAAGCATAGGAATATTATGCATAGTGGATGTTTGGACTTGAGTTAATAAGTGAAATCTATCTCCTTCCACCCAAAAAAATGTTAGCTTAATTTTTGTTATAATGTGCAGTAATTAATGATCACTGTTTTCAAAACATACTCTGCTACAGTTATGATATTTAACACTTTGCCTGGAATTTTCTATCACATCACCTCCAATAAGACATAAATGAGCTCCTCCAGAGTAACTGATACAAGCTGGAAAACTGTTTTGATTAAATATATTCTCAAACAAAATTGCAAGCCCTGGCTTTTACTAGCTACATACAGTTGGCATTCTGCTACATAGCCATAAACACAAAGAGCAGATGTCTGATTTAACAGAAGCCTGCAATGCCTTGCTAGAGTCAAGACAGGGGAGCTTAAGGAAATGACAGCACCACCAGTTTTGCAAGCATCCCTTAATAAGAGCTGGCAACTTCACAGTGTGTGTCATTATAGACTGTCATCATGAAAGATTATGAGAGAAAGCAACTTGGCAGAAGCATTATAGCATACACAAGTCTCTACCATTTCATGCTGTCTTTCCATTGGTGGTGGGATATTGAACGTCAGCTCTTTGCCTATTAGAAAGTTTTTGGGCCCTCAGAGTGTTCCTACAGTGAGGTGGTGTTTGGGGATTAAAAAAAAACAGATACTGGAAAATAGAGGCCATTGATCTTCTAGTAACATTGATAATTGGCCCTATTGTATCAGGGATCAAAGTACATAGTACTGGCTCCACAGTGTCAAGGCTTGAGGCCTAAGCATGTCTTAAACTGATACATGAGGGATGTCACACAGAGCTTCAGTCTGCATAGCACCTCCTAGCTATGGATGATGGACAGGAAGCTGGCTCAGACACGCTTGTGGAAGAATTAAGAGATTTCTTTTTACTTGAAGAGAAAACTTGCAATAATCTTTTCTGTAGACTGTCATCCTTTTTCATTGGCTATAATAAGGTAGGTGCAAAGGCCAATGGGAAATGCAGAATGTTGGGTCATGACTCCCATGTTAGTTGTAGAGTGCATTGACTCTGGGTTTTAGTCTGAAGGTTAAAGGAACTAACCAAGATACCGAACTTATCTTGGAGACCAGTTCATGAAGCTGCGACTAATTCATAAAGCCCTGAATTATTTGGTATACCTATGAGATGTACCACAGTGTTGTGTACTGATCAGGATTGTACATGTACACAGAGAGATGTTCCTCATTTTGGAATGTTTTATCGGTACCTACAATTAGTTACTTTTTGTAGCTAGACTAATATCAATCTGACAGTCAGATACCCACTCATTGCCTTTGACTCCTGTGTAGATGTTCTTTCTCTCTGATATCATTTCTTCATTGGAATATCTTCCAAATGACATGATTAAAGCATAGTCTATCCTATGTATGGTCATGGGAATCATTAAATGGTCATGATTTTTAGCCTTTCTCTGGCTCTTTTGTAACTTGATCAAGCAACTTCTCATTCAGAGGAAGGAACTGTTGTCCATAAACCATACGTGGCCTGTGTGGTCACCTATGCAGTCCTTAAGTTGTCAGACTCCCATGGAACTCCAAAACTGAGTATTTTTTTTCCTTTAAAAATCAGTCAAATAAATGATTTTGGCCTTAAAAATTGTCTCTGTGCATGCGTTTCCTCCTAAGTCTGTTTTGTCTTTCTTCATGCTAAAGCAAAGAGAAAACACTTGAAAAGTGGCTTATTGGAAAACAAGTCATCATTGCTTGAGTTGAAGTGGCTTCTAGTTACCGAAAAATTCACTTACGGTCACCAGAAATGGTGCCAGTGTTGATCACATGCTAATCTAGAGGAGACATAAAATGGCGCTCTCACTTTCAGTGTCTGTTCACTGAATATGGGGTTAATATGGGGTGTGTATGGTCAGGTTGGTTCATGCTTTGACATGAGAATTATATCTCATATCATGCTTTGGTTCTTCTAAATTTAACACTAGGTTACCCTTCCTGTTATTTCTCTTCATCTTTTTCAGTCCAATGACCTTGTGTTATGTCCATTTTGTTTGTTTTAAACCAACCATACATTTGTTTGTTTATTTGTTTGTTTGTTTTTTCAAAGTTGAATTCAACCATTTAAGCCCTCAATTGCTTGGAATCTGGAACCTATGGGCTATGTTCTTCTGTATGTCCATCTCTGCATATTCTTCTCATTTGATACCTTCATCCAGATTGCTCAGCCACCTGGGCTATAATCAGAGGACTTTTCAGTGTCTGGGACAAACTTTACCAAACAATTTTATAGTTGAATTCTTTCAACTAGCGCTGCGTGACATTTGACATGACTGGTCTGTTTCAGAAAGCTTTTCCCCAGAGAATTTTCTGCTTTATGGGTTTGTCAAACATAATGCCATAAGTGGAGATGAACAAATTTTCTGCAGGGGAGACTAAAGTTTTTGGTTATTTTGGTTACATTTTAAATGTGTTTTAGGTATTTTGAAGGAAAATTTATATCTTCTCAAAAATGTATCTAATATATACATGAAAAGCATATTCTGGTTAAAATGCATAGAAACCATATTTTAGGATAAAAAATGTTAAAAATGCATTTTGGAAGGAGAAGACTAGATTTAAAAATAATGTGAATGTCTGTGTGTGCAAATATTGTGTGTGTGCACGTGTGTTTAGTGTTATTAATAATTCCCCAACAGACATGGAAGCAGAATATTTACCTGGACTAGCATGACAAACATATCTTCAGGGAGTGGTAAGCTTTGGAAGATCTCCATGGAGTGAGATCAGAATGTTATGTTTGATTGGTGCAGTTTGGCCCCTATCTGTATCATTCAGTGTTTGACATTGACCCACCCTCCTGTCCTCAGTGCAGTGTGAATTAATCTGGTTGTTTCAGGATTGGATAGGAATTTTTCTCCCTTTTCTCAATTCTTTCCCCCCTCTCTCATACTGTCTTTAATGGAATTGGGGAAATCGGCTCTAAGTTTTGTCATAAAATCATAGAATCATGGAGTTGGAAGAGACCACAGGGACCATCCAGTCCAACCCCCTGCTATGCAGGAACACAAATCAAAACATTCCCAACAGATTGCCATCCAGCCTCTGCTTAAAAACCTCCAAAGAAAGAGACTCCACCACACTCTTGAGGCAGCATATTCCACTGCCGGACAGCTCTGACTGTCAGGAAGTTTTTCCTGAGGTTCAGGTGGAATCTCCTTTCCTGCAGCTTGTCAGTAAATAAGTTGTCCTTTGGCAGATAATGGGGGAGAACAAAACTTTGGTGATCACCTATTGGCATCCCTTTGGTGTAGGATAGGGTTCCAGAATTACCTCTTTAAAGCCCTGTATCCCAGGGGGTTGGTGAAGGAGGCTACCTTGAGGTTAACCTGGGACTATAGCTCTCTCGTTTAGATCCCTGCAGCTTGGATGGGAGTCCCTGAGTTACCTTCGAAGATGCTGGACTGGGGAGAAATCAAAGCAATTTGGATTGCCTCAGGGGCTGAGGTGTTACTGCCAACGGGTATGCTGAGCAGGTTGTCATGTTGTGACTCTCACATCAACTAGCCCTGATCATGTTGCTTCCAATCAAACATAACATTCTGATCTCACTCCATGGAGACCTTCCAAAGCTTACCAACCCCTGCAGATACATTTGTTGTGCAAGTCCAGGTAAGTATTCCGCAGTCATGTACAGACATGGGGGTAAGGGGGGGTGACTCTCCCCAGTTGGCAATGTTTCTGGGGTGTCCTGGTCTGTAACCATGTCCCAGCATGCCCCCATGCACTGCAGCCATGCCCCACCACACAGTGGCCACACCCCTCATGCCGTAGCCCCCCTCCCCCACACACACACTCCAAGCTCTGCCGCTGGTTGTGAAGAGAGGAGGTCTTGGCTGCATTAATCCCAGAGTTATGGAATACCTAGTTCTTTTAAAGGAGTTTCTGCCCTGTGTAAAGACTGTTTACTTAATTGAAATAGAGTTATGTAGTCTTCACTCAATGTGGAGACTAAATATTTTGGGGACTCAAACAGATGAGACTAGATACTGATTTGCAATTGTTGTTAATTTCATTTAATTTTATTTTAGCTAGATGGTGTTGGTGGTGTAAATGATGGATTGCTTAGTATTTTAAATATATCCTTATGATTTTGTGGAATCTGTGTGTCGCTTTGGCTGTATTAAAAATGAATATGAAACTTTCAATGAGCTTTCAATGAGCTTTCAACAGATAAAGTATGAAAAGCTAAGTCTTAAATGCTTGGCTGACCTTTGCTTGGCTTACCAGGACACACTTAGATTTCTGCCCCAGATGACTATTTTGTGGAATAATATAGCTCAGTTCCAACAGGTATTGTAGTTGTACAAAATGTAAAACAAGATAAAATTTCACTTGTTGCTATCCTTTTACTATTCATAAATGAATAGTAATTTGTTTTTTTCAAAAATGAATATTGACGAGACACTGTGGTGACTCTTTAGGTGTTAGATTTAGCACACTTAAATGGACATTCAGATGTGTTTATGTCTCCTAGCAGTCTTCAAAACCATTTTTCACCTAGGGAAACGTAACTTGTTTACTTATACTGAAACCACAAGGCTTTCCCCATGCTAGATAAATGGCACTCAGTTCTGTTTTCAAAAGAGTCTTTATGAAAGGGGCTTTGAGAAAGATTTGTTTATAGCTTAGCTTATTGCACACATTTTTTCTTTTTTTTTCTCCTCCCACTTTCTCCCTTCTTTTAATGTCTATGCTTGAAAGTATCTCACCCTCTGTGACAGATATTGATTTCAAAGGATGAAAATCTTCTGCATGTTTCAAACAGGTGAAAGTATAAGCAAAGGACAACTCACAGCTATCTGTGGAACACAGAACAAAGTGGATGACCTTGGGAAGAAAGAGCCCATAGGAACACAAAGCTTAAGAAGGTCTCTGTTCAGTTACACTCATGCGTGCGCGCGCGCACACACACACACACACACAATGAAAATTGGAGTAAATACATGGCCTGAGCCACAGTAGATCAGCTAAACGGTATTTCCAATTAGAGAATTGCTCAGCCTTGTCACTTGCATCCAGGGTTTATCAGCCAAAATGTTGAAAGTTCACAAATGATATCACTAGCCCTGTTTGTCAAAATGTCATATTGCCCATATGCTTGGAACTTTCTTAATTAGCATCATGAAATTAATACTGTGATTATTTATAGGACAACCATTCCAGCAAATTAGGGTAATGTAATATTGTGATAATCCTTAATTAGCCTAGAGACAGCAATTAAAAATAAAACCTAAACCTAACAGATTTACATAATATTGAGGAAAAGAACCCCAAAGGTCCCAGTTCATAATTTTATTCACACATCCTCCTCTTCCTCCTCCTCAAGCAATGAGAACTTCAGACAGTTCTATAGCAGACTAGCGTCCTTTGAAATAGAGTGTTTTAATGTACTTTAAAGAAACCAATATGCCATTAATGCTGCATGCATAAAGGCATGGATGAAGATAAATGTGCATGAAAATAAATTAATAAAGTAGAATAAAAGCACACATTGACATGTACATAATTTGCTATTTGCTTTTGGTTTCTCATTTCTCATATTTTTCTCATATTTTATTTTAAATATTCTGTTGCCTCTAGGTATCTCACAGTGGGGCAGCACCAACCAATGTTAAGCAGTCATGAAACAGGTTAAAACCATTCAACATAAATAAAATCATACATGAAGGCGAAAGAAAGAACAAGGCTGAAAGTAAAATCCATGGTTCAAGAGGTCCAAATTACTTGGGTGAATAGACAAGTTTTACCTTACACTTTAATAATATCCAAGGTGAGGGTGCTAAAGTTGAGAAGACTCTCTCTCTCATGTCACAATGAAATGTGTTGTTCCCAGTGGTGGAGAACAGATGTGGCCCCATTTTGTAGATCTTAATGTTCAGCACCACAGGGAAAAGAGCTTCCTTATCAGATCTTAAGTTATTTGTGCTTTAACTTGAATACCAACATGTTGAACTCAGACAGAAATCATATTGGCAGCTACTGGCAACCAGTTCAGATCCTCAAAATGTGGCTTCTACAGGATTTTCTAGAAAAACTAGTTAAGATTACTGTCCAGAATCTAGCGAGCCAGTATGGTGTCATCGTTTGTGTGTTGGACTATGACCAGGGTTTGATTCATCACTTGGCCATGGAAACCAACCAGGTGACCGTGAGTGTGTAAGACACTCTCAGCCCCAGAAAATCCCATGATAGGATTCACCTTAGGATCACCATAAGTTGGAAACAACTTGAAGGCATACACCAGCATCAGTCTGTCTATGACCTTCCACATTTGATCATCCTCAAAATCCATATGGAATCCAAAATCCATACTTTAGACAGGGAGTTACTAGTGTCTGATCCACTGTGTCCAGGTTACCCCCATTCGTGAATAGTCCTAACTAACTGGCCATCTAAAACTGACCATAGACATTCTGAACCAGTGGGGACACTTGGATCTCCAATGAGAAAAATGAGCCAAGGATTTTCCAAAACCACATTCCTGCTTGCTCTGGAGAAATGTGACATCATCCAGAACAGGTTGATTACCATATTGTCAAAATTGAGAGGCAAAAATTCATAAAGTTTCCATCTTTTCCCAGTATTCTGCATCAGTATATTGATGCTTATTGAGCCTGTTACAGCATTCTGTCACCAGTTCAGAACTTGCACAGCCTCACTTGATTCTGACTTCTGGTGTCAAGAAGAAACAGAACTAGCTATCATGAGCATAAACTCCCAGACTTCTGAAGAATTCACCCAATGGATAATACAGATATTCAGCAGCATGGGTGACTCAAGCATGTGGTATTCTAAAGCTTAACAGTCATGAGGATGAAGAAATATCCCCTGCTTTTCTGTTCACAGATTCTTCCAGTATTTGGTTTTGTTCACAGTCTTTCTTTGGGTTTTCTATTTTTCACCAAGCAATGTCTTTAACAGCAACTCGATAATTAGTAGGCAAGCCCTTCCAAAGTACAGTAACAAATGTTACGACTTGCTAATAACTTCATAAGATGTCCATGTCCAAACATCCTCCTGAACAGAATGTTTAGTGTTCCTAGTGACATGTTAAGAGAAGGATTCTAAAACTTTAGTGTCCCTTCTATGTGTTCTGGCTTAGAAGTTTAAAATGGAAGAGGCATGAAGGGAGAAAGGGGAGTAGCAAAATGTTCTCCTCTGAAAAGCAGTTACTATGTGAAAGTAGATACTCTCTGTGTGAGATCAGAACATTCATGCCTCCTATACGGCCTGAAGCCCTTACTTTCCTTCTTCAAACTTCCTTTGTACTCTATTATTTATATAAACCATATAGCTATGAAAAAGTTTTTTTACCCCAGTTACTGCTGAATCTTCTCACTGCAGGGAGTCTGCTGTTCAGGAGGCAAAGCTTCTTGCTGTTAAGTGCCAAGGCACACAACTTCTATTTTGCTAGATTTTGTATGTATGTCTATATGTGTGTGCATTTCCTATTTCTATTCCCTTGCTAGTCTCTGCTCACACCATGTTTTTCCCTCAAACTCTCTCCTTAGCCTAACTGTCACACATCCTACTAAAACTGTGAAGTCAGCCAGAAGAAACATAACTTCTACTGGAAAGGAAATCAGGCATTGGGATTTAAATCTTCAGCAACAAGTTTGATAGAGGCACCTCAATGTTTCTAGCAAATCAAAGAGACAGGCACTGTCATCCTACTGTTACCCTAAAGATCTCACTTCTTATAGCTGTTGAGATGCGTGCTTGCTTCAGATCTATTCTTGCTGGTCATAGCCTAAGGCATCCACTGGGGCTCCTTTGCTGATGTTAAAAAAAAAGAGCCCTGAAAACCAAACATTGATGTAAAAGAACCAAAGGGCAATATTGATTCCCATTTTTAAAAGAATCATATTCTTGGCAGTTCTTGGAGTTAGAAGGGCAAGTTACAGGAAAGGTACTGTTGGCAGCTTTTGGTTGGCAACATGAGAGGAACAATGGCTCAAATCCAGTGACAGTAATAAGCAATGCCACTAGTAGTCATGATAACCCCTTCCACTATCCCACTGAGACTCAAGACCATCCTTCCTAAAACCCTGGAACATTAATCAACACAGGAATCTCTGTGAAAAAAAAATAGACATGAAAACAAATTTATCAGAATTTCCATACATAAATATTTGCAAGACATTTGGTGTATTTCAGAGGGGAAAATGTGGGCACAACCATTTGTACATGTCAAAAATATGCATAACTAAAATGTGTATGTTAAAAAAAATATGTAGAAACATTTTAATTAAAGTATCTCTGCATGGAATCTGCTGTTGCTTTCAGCTGATAGAAGGTTACCCTGTACAAAGAAGGTATTACGACTGTTTTGGGAGTGTAGATATGTATAGTCTATAGCAGCAATGATCAACTGCAGAGGTCAGAGGACAAATTGTCATCCTTGTGTCCTCCAGCAGCCTCCTCACCACCTCCTGGGGGGGAAAAAAAGGCTTATCAGTGTCTGAAAGTAAAATCAGAAGCTTCTCTTTTACTACCATTGTTCTATAGGATTTAAGTCTAAGATGTCAGTTTTGTAGATAACCAACAGCGCTATTGTCTGTCCAAAGAATTATGAGATTCTAGAGGTCAGCTGATATCCAAATCAAATATTTTGGCAAATCAAAATGTTTCACACAACATTCAAGGCCATATGTTGCGTAAAACCTCAGGATCTAAATGGCAACCTAAAACAATAAAGACAGTAGAAACAAAGGAAGTTGAAGGGAACCCCTATGTACAGAGCTTGCATGACATTGAATATCAATTCTGTGAGACAAGAATGGAGGAGAGTTATTGCCTTCATGTCCTGTTTTTGGGCTTCCCAGAAACATTTATCTGAACAATGTGAGAAAGATATGCTATAGAAAAACAGTTTTTAAATCAAATTGTAGCTCAGTAATATTTTTATTTTAGTATACCTTCTCCATTTCCTATTATAAAAATCTTATATACTTTCTGCTGGAATGTATGGATGAATCAAGTTATTTCCAATCTGCTCCACTTTTGTATGTGTCCATTTTGTTACATTTCAGCATTGGCCTGAAGTTGTTTTTTTTTTTTAAAAAAAAAAACTGCATGAAAATCCCACATCTGAATACGATATGTAACCTAGAAACACTACAATAAGATGTTTCATTTCTCCAGATGCAGAAAACAGACAATACTAGATCGAAATTGTAGATCTACTTTTGTATGGATTCTGCATTATACAAAAAAATGCACAAGGACAGCGTAATTGCTACTAAAATATCCACACAACACAGTATACTATGAAATATTCCAGATCCAGAAGAACTTCAAACCATAATTATCAGTGGCTTTCATTAAGAGTCTGAAATTTTTTTTAACTTCAAGAATTAATTGCCATCATGAGGTATAACTATTCTGGCTTTTCATCTTCCACTGTCTATTCAATTTCACTCATGTTTTCACTCTGGAATAATCCTTGCAGGTGTGTGTGTGCGTGCACATGTGCATGTGTGCATGCATATCTAAACTAAAGTTGTCCTTGTTGAATTTGTTTTGACAGACCATATAGGCAAACTTTTCACCCAGTCTTCACCATTTTCATGGTTGTGCAAGGTGCATTCCATATGCCCTGCCTAAAGACTCATTGTTTGGTAACAGCAACAATTACCATTTTCAGTGATCTCTGGAGATTAACCATGACATCTTAAACAAATCTAGGCCAATCTAGGATACAATTAAAAACAAAACAAAACACTTCTTCCCTTTTATAAGCCAGCAACCTCATTTTGTGTTTAATTAAGGACCTGCTACCTATTACCCAACCTATTGAACACTGCTACTTATGGTATACTTACTGATGGTACCTTGAACATGCTACTCAAAGTATATTGTAATAGTTAGGATTGTCTACTTACACCATGGCCATTTCCACATGAGGCGAGGGAACCGTTCCGTGCCGGTGCTTACCGGATCTTCTGGGCATGGACCAACGTGGACTGTCCCTTAAGCTCGTCCACAGGGCTCCTTCTCTCGTTCAGGGTGAATAGGAGCAGTGCGAGGTCTTAGATCTGCACTGCTCCAGCTTCCAAAATGGCGGCTTCCAGTTGTTCGTAAGTCCCGACCAACCACGAAGCTCGCCATGCCTAAAGCCTGCTCTCCGCAGATTACAGGCTCGCCTTGGTGTGAGCCTACGAATCTGCACAAGGGAGCAGGTATGCAATGGCGCGCTCCGAAAAATTAAAAAACAGTTTTCTACCGTTCTTCAAAAAGCGCACTGGAGGACCAGTTGGGGGCGTTTCGGAGCGGACTGAGGTGCAGATCTGAGGTAAGTAGTCCATATTTAGTCTGCTCCAAGGTGCAGACGACCTCTGTGAGAGGATGCACTGTGCCGTTTTAATTCCCTTGTGCGGAAATGGCCCATATTTGTATTACGTGAACTTCATACGTGTCACATGTCATCCAATCAAGACACGGGTACATCTCATGCAGGCATTTACACACATTGCAGTATTTGGTAACATTTTGGTACTTTCAGTACATTGCAGTACATGGACGCCATTGTAATATATTTGCATACAGTGCTTTAAGTTGGCATAGCTATCTTATGGAGAATGGAACTTCATCTGTGGAACATGAATGTTACTGTAAATAAAACATTCTTACCCATCCTGGGGTTTACATTTAATAAGTAGCATTTGACTTTGGTTCTGTGATGAAAGGATTGGCTTCTAACAATTGCAATCAATATGCTTTTGACAATATTAAATACACCTTGCCTATATTTCCCTTGTCCACTCATGGATACATTATATATAGGATATTTGCACTTTATATGGAAGTCTAACGATATAATTGAACTGTCTAAAAAGTGCAGTGAGGAACTGTATCAACCTTGACCTGTATATGAACTCTAATACCTATTCTTATTGTTATCTTAATAAAAGTTACAGTTTATTTTTGCAAACACTGACATGGCTTGAGTTGTATACAGTATGTAAAGTAACACAGAAAACCTACTACCATAAGATTGTTTAAGGGGTTCTGAGTACACATTGAAAACTCTTGTCCTTTTACATAAAGTTGCTGTTATAAGTGAGGAGGCAGAGCTGTGTAATAAAGACAGGGTACCTTATCAGATTGGGAACAGTCACACCAATCTAGGACAGTTAAGGTCTTGTCACAGTAACATTTAAGCTTGTGATGCTTAACATATTTTAGCCCTTTAATTCAGCATGAAGAACACAAAATGACAAAACAGTTGACAGGATTCCAACGAAAGCATCAAGAGCTTCAGCAACATTTAAACAGTGGTAAGTTTGCAGGGAAATATTATTGCAAATAGTGTTTGCAGGCAAAATAAAAATGCAGTTTTATCCTCAGCTTTCTCAAACAAAGTATTTCCATATTCTTTGGGACATTATTTAAGATGTCATAAATCAGACCAAGAGATGTGTTCCTGCTCTGCTGTAATGGCAAACTCTCAATGAGCCACAAATCAATAACTCAATAAATTGATGAATCAGTCTGTGAGCTGAAGGCAAGAAAACTAACAGTCAAAAATAATTTCTATAAAACTAACATAGACACATCAAGAACAAAACAGACTAGGTTTAGAGCTTCAAAGAGAAGAATATAGTAAACAAAGAACACATATCTTCCCAGCTAGCACAGAGTGATTGATCTGGACATCCCATCTCTGAAAATATCTAACATCACTCATTCTTTTCACTCAAAGAAAGCCATCAGCCACCTCCCTCTGGATAGAAGCTAAACTCTCTTTCTGGCTTGAAGTAACTCATATCCAAAGTCAAGTGCACACTAAATTTATTCATCTTTGTCATCTCTCAGTATCTATGGGAACCTTTCTGATGAAATGCTAAACCTTTGCTCTGTGAACCTTGTGCCATTTTTCCAACCTCAGGTTTCTACAGTTTAAATCTTGAAAGATTGTCAGGAGTCTCTGTTCCATCACTGGGGGCCTTTCTGCACAATCCTGTTATAGTGCTATTATTCTACTTCAACATCCTATGGAATCCTAGGGTTTGCAGGGAAGGGCATTTAGAATTCTCAGCCAGAATGCTCTTGGGCCTCAGTAAACTACAAACCCCAGAATTCCACAGGATGTTGAAAGTGGAATAATGGTACTATAACAGTGTAGTGAGAAATGAAAATGGCATAGTCCACAACTCCAAAGCCTACACACCCAAAAGCTGGCACAGTTATAATAAAACTATAATAAAAAAGAATGTGTCTCTTTGTATCATAGGCCGTTTCTACAACAGAGTATTATGGAAAGCCTCTAAGACTCAGATGATTACTCATTTCCACCTATATATTCAGTGAACACAGCAAAATTTTCAAACAAAATGATACTTTTCTTCATAACAGTGCTGCATTTTCACAATCCTGGGGGATCACTCAGGTCATACAATTAGGATTTGAAATGCCTTCTATAACAAGATATCAGTTGTGGTGCCTTGCTCAGTGCACCAAATGGTTTGAGCTAGAACTGGCAATAATTCCAAACTTCCACTGGAGACTCTTTTTTTTGGTACCAAAAATGTACAGACTTTACTGGAATAAGAAAAGCTTTGTTGGTGATAAATGATAGAGCAGTTGGTGTGTTGCAGTGAAGTATTCCAGTTCTTTAGTCAGTGGGGTCCAGCAGCAAGTAGTAAAACTGCTTTCCTAACAATCAATTCTATTCAGGCTGTTTCAAGGCCAGCAATCCAGGTCCCCCTGCTTGGTTAAAAGGAAGGCAGATTCTCTTACTCAGTAGCAGCTGTTGCAATCAATAGAGGTCTACTCCCTGGAAATTGTTCATGTGAAGGGTGGATGGGATCATCAGCCAGCTGTTTATTGGTCACCAGAGGAAGAGATCCCCATCAATTGGAGTGGCTGCTGCCCAGTAAATAGAGATTGGGAGACTTTCATGGTCCCTATGTGTCCCCTAAACTAGGAGCTATGTAGCATTCATGAGTATCAAACAATTAAAAGTGAGTAACTCTAAGTTATACAACAGAATTCTGGGCAACTCTTGAATGCTGGTGGCTGAGGCCATGCTAACTCCAACTCACTTTCTTGTAAAAGTGCTTCAAATTTCTTCTATCTTTATAAGGTAACAAGCCATAGCCTACACTGACCATGAAGTTGGGTAAGCCAACATTTCAGCAAAAAGGAGAGAGGTATGTACAGACTTAAAACACAAAATAAAACAAAAATCTAATCTCTCTATCCCTCACTTTCTGATGCCTCAGCATGTGTGTGGCCAGCATCAGGGGTTCTGGCCTCATTTCCCAGAGGCAAACAAAAAGGTTCCTTCCCAGAAATCATGGCAACACAGGTAGAAATTGGGCTGAACTGACATATTCTTTGAGTTAAGTGCTTTGTCACAATGATTAAAGATGATTCATTTGAACTCTAATTCCATATAATAAAGACTACCCAATATGTGATTTACCCATGGGGTAATTTACATTAGGCATGGGTGAGAATTCAATTTCGTTTCATTTTTCTAAATTAGAGTTAACAAAACTCACAATATTCAACTATAGGAGAAACTGGCAGATATGTCTATCCTTCAGGCTTGCCCTAAAAAAGAATTCCATTTTAGTTTTCTTTCCACAAAAATCCAACAAATGATGGACAGTGAAAAGGTTGTGGAATGCACTGTAATAATAGTTTTCTGTCATTACATGTTTCCTACAGCTTCAAATATCAGGTCTGGAATGCAGGAAACTCCTCTGTAGAAATGTGTTGATGTCCCCATTCCCACTTTCAAGAGATGTAAGTCCAACAGTTTTTAAACATATTCCACAAAGAAGAAACTCAGAACAGAAAGATAAATTACCTTTTTGTAGAGATGTTCCATGACCTCAGAATTTACAACACTTGACCCCAAGAAGCATGAAGCATAGATTACTGGAGATTTTATATTATATCCCAAATACCTATGTGTCAAATATTTATGAAGTTATATAACTATTTTGGTTTGCTTTATGCTAGCCTTGCATAGAAGTCAAAGCATAAAGCAAACGAAATTTTCTAGACTTCACTCCTGTATTTCAAAAACCCAGTGTCTCCAGGTACCATAAAGGATGACTCATTCTTCCTACTATCAGCATGGAGATTCCACCCCCACCCCCACCCCTAGATCAGCACTTGCTTCTTTCCCTACAGGGCTAGGAACACTGAGATATTGGACGATAAAAGCCGTGGCATTTTTATGTCTCAAAAAAGCTATTTTAGGTCACATTAGAAGCTTTTACAGCTCCCTCTGGGTCTATACAGTTGGATTCAAGCTAAAGCATGAGACTTTATCAGAGGAAAATGCCCAGATGGAGTCATTGTACTAAAGCTAATCCATTTATGAAACACCCTGTCTCACTTTCTAGATCTCCCATGTCCAGATATAGCTCACCAAGCAGTGAGGTAGGAGTGAGGGTGTCTCATAAGCACAGGCATATGATATTAGCCAAAGAGAAACTAAAATATGGAACACAAAGCCCCATATTTCAGCAACTTGAAATGCTACTTAGTAACATCAGAGAGTATAAGTGAAGAGATCCCTGTAAGAATAAGTGAGTTTCCTCTCCCATGTGATTGTCCAATGTGGGATTAAAATAGAGACATTAAGGCCACATGTATTGGTTATTTCAGTTTTATTCTGTCTCTTGCCCTCCACCAAGGTCACTAATGTGAGTGGATGTGCATTAATAAAACACTGAAAAAATATGATCCTGTTGCAATTGCATAACTGTGTGTGTGTGTGTGTGTGTGTGTGTGTGTATGCACTCATCCTGCTCACTTTTGGAAAAAAAAAGAAAAGAAAAAAAAACCCTGTGATGATGGAAGCAAGTGTAATTCCTAATACACAGAAGTGTTATTCCCAAGGGCCCCAGTGAAGGAACCTAAAGATCATCATGAACTGAAATACACACAGTCTTCCCATGTGTAAGATGTAGCTTTTAGGGTTTTTTTTTTTTAGCAAAAGACATACAATTTCCCAGAATACTCTAATCTGTATACAAAAGCATTGGTGTCCATGTGGCCATAGTCATGATCATGCTAATGGTGGTGGTGATGATGATGATGATGATGATGATGGGGACACAGAATGATAGAGACCAAATATGAGCTATGTTCATAGCCTTTTGCTTGAATGGATAAGTGTTTTAGTTGTGTTTTCTTCCTTGTTCAGTTGAGCATGAAGGTCTGCAGTGAATTTGTAAGAGTATCCAGCAACACATATTTACAAACCCACTGGCAATCTTAGGAGTAAATGCACAAAATTCAATAACAGAGTTTGGTGCATGGCGATGTTGGAAGACAGAACAAATAGGCACACTCTCAGCACTACCAGCCCCCCCCCCCCATAGGGCTAAAAAGTGCTATCACATTTGATTGATTTTAGACATTTTTTTCAGTGTACATGAGTATATGTATATATTGAAAAAAAATCACAAAAAATTTGATGATATCACGACCACCATGGTGGCAGTGGTGGTTGCTGCTGCTAAAAGTACACAGCTGTTTATCCACTCCAGTACTCATTTCCCAGACCCTTAGTCTCACCTCCGTGCCTTTTCTCTTATTGTGCTGTCTCTGTTTCCCCTTAATCACATTCTTTTTTTTTATTCCTTACTGATCTTGTTATTCCTCCCTACCCACATGCTTATTCAGATTTCTTCTCTATGAACTCTCTTTTTTTCTTTACCAGACAATCAAGAGTCTCACTCTGTCTTGTTCTGTCTCTGTCTCTATCTCTTGCTCTCTCTCTCTCACACACAGAGGCAAACACAATATATACACAAACACAAATGCATTCTCTCATCTGGTTGATTAAACAGATTGACATCACGTATTCATACACCACTAATTCCTATTCCTTTACAGGTAAGAAACAGAAGATTGTGTGATACGCATGGTAAAGATGTGAAGAACAAGAAGAAACAACATTCACGTCCTCAATGAAAGAGGTGTGTTTGTCCTTGAGATTCTTTCCATGGGGACAATTCATTTGCTCATAAATACACACATGTGTTTTGGGAACCAAAGACATTTATTCTTTACAAAATGCATGGATTTGTTTGTTTGTTTGTTTGTTTGTTTGTTTGTTTGTTTTTTGGGGAAAAATTAGTTTGTGAGACTGAGATCATGATTAAACTAATAGTTGGGGGGTGAGGGTGGGGACACTTAAAAGTGGAGACAAGATAAGAACTATGTTCATATCCTTCTGGTTGGATAGGAAAAAAAATGTCTCTTTTGCTTTCTCCCTTACTCAGTCTTTCAACTTTTAATCATGAACGTATGGAAAAAATGCAAATTGAATATATCAGAATTCCCACTCCTATCTAACCCATGTCAGCATAATCCTAGTTTCTGTGATGTATGGGCTAACATAGATGTCACTGTTCTGAGTTTTCCCACAACATCATGGGAAAGGGAATACCATTGGCCCCACGGTAACTAGATGATATGAAAGGGCATTAGGAATGACCAGAAGCTTCCTCCCAGTTAAGTCTAATGGCTACTGTTCTTCATCATCAAGGGAAACAAATGTCCAAATGTTTATCTTCTAAATAATAATGGTTTGTTACATGCTGAGGGTAAAAGTAAAAAATGGTTCTTTTTCTTTAAATCTAGACATATTCAGAGCTGGCTGGAAAAAAAAGTGTTTCACTTTTTTTTTGGAAGCAGAGACTTCTTTACCTATATATATATATATATATATATATATATATATATATATATATCTCCTACTGTCTCTCCTCGGATTGCATGTTCCAAGCTTTTATGAAATTGGAAAATTATCATTAAAACTGAGCACTGCACTTAAATTGGCTTATATGCATTGACTTCAGTGACATAAAAGTAGTTAAGTGCAATGTAATGGTAGAAGGTGGGTGTGCGCAGATATGAAGCATTAAGAAGGAATATCAATTTTCCATTTAGATGCCTATGGCTGAAATTCAAGAACAGTTTCTATAGGCATATATCAAAAGATTTGAAGCAGGCTAACACTTAGATCATGAGGACAGATGCCTTGACAGAGAATTCCTTATGCAGCAAGTGTGACTGACCCATTATTTTCAATGGAGGTCATCATTCCATAACTCATTCAAATGTGGCGTTGACTCATGAATACTGGTGCTTTCTCTGTGTGCTTCTAAGTTTCTGCAGATATAAGGAAGTATTCCCTTGAGGCAATTATATGAAGATTGTGTTTGGGGAATAGCAGTCAATCTGAAACACTCCAATGCTTACCTAAAAGCAATTGAAGGAGATTCAAATTATGCATTGCATGGGAAATCTACAACTTTTGATATTGCACCAACGAATAAACCCACAATTAAAATAGTGAGAGACAGTGCGAAAGAGAAAATAATGAGTGGGTGGAGGAACATCAGAAGTTCAAAACCTTGGGAACATAACATTGAAAGCATGAGGCTGTGTGTTATTTACTTCAACTATTTCTTGCCTTCATTTGCCCACTGGGAATGGTGCTGAAGCAAATGAACTCCACTAGTGATATAAACTGTATTCAAAGCGAAATAAAACAAAATAAAACAAATAAGAAGAATGGGCTTGCACACCCACTCAGAAATGCAGAGGTTGACAACAGTGATGGGTCCCATTTATTTAAGGTATAACTCAATTCTGCAGTGAAGTCAAGCTAATATGCAAATCAGCTGAGGTCAGTGGTCTTTCCATTCCATTTCCTCAGCTGTGCAGGAATATGCGTCCAAGTGTCAAGACCACCATAATCCTATGGTTTGACTTTGGCATTCAGCCAATTTGACCTGGAAAACCATTCAAGGCCAATTCTTCCACTAAAGTCTTCACCCACCACAACATCACCCTTTTCCAGTGCTTTTGCAGAAAACATCTTTTTTCCCGGTGCTACCAGGTGACTGATCAAGACAGAGGCAAAGAAGGCAAACTGTGAGGCTACATGAAAAACTGCTTTCTCAAACTCTCTAAGATAGATAGATAGATAGATAGACAGATAGATAGACAGACAGATAGAAGGACAGACCAGCAATCCTCATGGCCCTTGTAGTTTATCTGTCACTTTCTTCTTCCTCTCCCAGTCAACCATTCCATCATCTTCTGCAATCTACAGTCATTCATCTAGTCCTCCAACCTCCACATTCTGCCTCAAATGCTGAGACTTCAAATGCTCAGGTCTGCATTGAATAGAGTGGAGACAATCCTTTGCTCTGCCTGTCTACTCAAGATTCCATGTCATGTCCTATCAGGAACTGGACAACTTGGATGCAGCCCTGGCTTGCTTAGGATTCCTGAAGCCATCATGCAGCCCTAACATAGGCCATCTTGCTGCTAGGGGCCAATGACATACTTATGGCTTGCTTGACCTCAATTTCTCCATCTAGCTGAGGGCCAGTTGTATCTTCTCCTCTATATCATTTGCCTCTGGAGTGAACTGCCCAAAGTGAGAAAAGTGTGTTCTGATAGAGCATCAGCAATACTACTGTCTACTTTTGGTATCCAACCATTTATCCTCCCACTCAAAAGACCTCATTGTAGTATTCCAAGAATTGCTACCATATCCTCAGATCTGTTTTCAAAACTACCATAGCATGAAGCCTCTGCTATGTCCTGTTCAGGTACTTCTTAGTGCCTTTAAACAAGTAAAGGAAACTCTGGCTTGGATGAGAAACTTGCTGCAAATTTCAGATGACATATCAACTCCTGAAGCACCCTCAGTGTGACATTTCGATGCTCCAAAAAACTGTTCACCAACTTCTTCAGATCTTGTAGCTTCTCATGTGACAGATGGCAGAACTGGTTAATGATATTTAAAGAACATAAGCATGATGGAAGACCACTCTGTCTTCTCTGCTGCCATTAGAACCTCAGAGATTTCAGTTAGGTGTACAAATACAATAACAATAGATCTGGAAGGAGCCAATGAGGCCCCTTCTAGCTCTATTATTTTATTATTCCAGGAACTGCCTGTTTGGAACTACTTCTGGAGTAAAATGTGGAGTGTTTCTCATATGTGGGACACAGTGGTCTCTTGATTTGCAACAAGAAATGATCTTTCTTGAGCTGGGGAAAGGGAAGGGGAAAACCAGTTGTCTAGATAAGTCCCAGCTGCTATTCTAATGGCCTCACTAAGTTCCAGGACCACTGCTATAATATGGGCAACCAGTGGGGAACAGGGTAGGCAGCAATACAAAGGCTATATGGGGCCTTTGTAGGCCCATGGACAAGCACATGGCTTAGGCTGAGGCAATCGTCTTGCCCCTTACATCACTCCTAAAAAGTTTCCTGGTGTTGTGCCTCTGACTATCCACTACCCAACTGGTCCACTGCAGTATGCAAAACCAAGGTGAAGGGGTACCAATTTTCTTCAGAATTTGTTCCAGCAAACTCCCAGAGCTCCCTAGGGGCCCAATGGTGGTACAGTCATTCAAAACGACCACATATCCTTGTTGTCTTCAGTGCCACAAAACTCCTACTCACTGCACATCTAGCATGTTGCTCACTCAAGGGTTGCATGGCTACTGCCACCCTTTCTCTTCAGGCAATGCTGAAGTGATGCTGACAGTTCCCTTTGTGTCACATGTCATCCTTGCTACTCACTGGGCTAGGATCAGACCTCCCAGTCTGTTATCAAGCTTGGCTGCTGCTTCAATTGACACAAAGGAAGAAAAGAGGCCAAATGCTTATCCCAAATTTCAGGAGCATTATGACCCAGTAATACAATTACATTTTCTATGCAGAAAGCATGGTTCCTGTGTGGAAGTGATTTTTTTGTTCTGAAAAGTATTTTTCTGAACAGAAGAGTTATTTTTGGCACAGGAAAAAAAAATGTAAATCTTGAAGGACAGATAGTTGTAAAAAAAAGCTTGCAGTTTTCAAGGCCTTTCCTTTAGCAAGAAGGAAAAAATGGTAAAGTGGTTTGTTTTTGTCTTCTTCATAATTTAAGCAGCCCTCAGGAATAGCAATGAAGAACTCACCTTTCAATGCCTTTGTGGGCTGGGGCATGACATCCTCCGTTTCGGCGTTCTTCCTGGGGTGCCCGGAGATGGCGGCAGTCATGTTCGTGCATGCACAATTGTATATGCGCAAACATTCAGTCCAACGGCCAATGAGTTCAAAGTGACCTGCTTTGAGCTCATTGGCCAGGAGAGTGGGCCTGTGTGAGGGCATCCTAGCTTCACTCAGGTCTGCTCACTGGGTACTTACCTGGCGGGTCTCTGGGCTTTGCAGCAGGAGTGACGCTGACAGCGTGACATCCGGGGGTGAGTCAGGAAGGGGAGCAGCATATCCCAAGGACTACTGGAAGGCCTTGGCCTCAGTGCCTGGGCTTCCTGGATGGGCCATTCGTAGGCGTCAATGGGATGGAGTGGGCCTCCTCAGTCCCAGTTCTGCATGGATGGGATCAGGGCAGCAAGAGGGGTTGCCAGCTCAGGCCACTTTTGGGGACCACAAGGACCCCCCGGGGATCCATTAGAACAATAAGACCAGGGAGCACATCCTTGATGGTTATTTTATAGATGTTTTCTCACTCCTCAAGCCAGGGAGCGAGGAGGGACGCACTCCCAAGTCTCACAGACATTGCAATAGGGAGGACAACTCAGCCTTGGTCAAGCGGTCTTTTGATAACTGACTGGCAGACTACACGGTTTTCATGGGGGTGGTCCAGGTAGCATATCCTGTCCAGGGTTGGCACCTCACCAATCACCTGGGAAATGTCCTGAAAGCGCACGCTCTTGCGGGTGACTCAGCAGCTATCAAATACGATACTGTCTTCAGTAAGAGGGCCTTCCAGAATGATCATGCTCGATGGGACCTCATAAATGACAAACCGTGGTTGGTCATTATAGGTCCTCACGTCAAAGGCAGAGCTGAGGGCCCCAAGCTTTTTTGTTGGTCTGGGAAAAAGGATGCCAGAAAGCTGGTCTGTTGGGAATTCAATCAAGGGAAGTGCATCAGGGTTCGCTGCAGGTATGACCACCTCTACGAATCCTCCCGTGGACCACATTCCAGGTCCTCTTGCCCCCGGCGAGGGGGAGGCCAGCCAGGTCCCTGGCCTGGCTGTGCTCCCTTGCCTTCCGGGAATAAGCGGGATGGGGGCAATGCCAGTGACTCTGGACCCCCTAAGCAGTAGGGGGTCTATGGGTCACAGCCCAGTGTGTATCATGGTGCTCCTTCCCCTTTTGGATGCGTACTCCAACCAACAGGCTGCCAAGTTCCTACAAGAGGGCTTATCCCATGGTTTCAGGATCCCAGCATCCAGTCTGCACTTAGCGTTTAATGCCCACAACCTTAAGTCAGCTCAGGAGCTTCCCCATGTGGTCACAGCCAAAATTGAGAAGGAGTGCTGGGCTGGGATGGCAGCTGGGCCCTTTCCCGTACCCCCTTTTCCCAACCTCAGGGTCTTCCCGCTAGGAGTCATCCCCAAGAAGGCACCTGGTGAATTTTGACTCATCCACCACTTGTCCTACTCTAAAGGGGCATCAGTCAACGACACCATTCCGCCAGAGTTCTTGTTGGTGCGGTATGCTTCCTTTGATCAAGCGGTTAGGCTAATCAGGGCATGTGGTCCTGGGGCTCTTCTGGCAAAGTGTGACATCTAATCGGCCTTCCGGCTCCTCCCAGTTCATCCGGAGGACCAGTGCTTACTGGGATTCAAGTTTGCGGGTGCATGGTATTACGACAAAGCCATGCCAATGGGATGCTCTGTCAGGTGTGCGGCCTTTGAGGCTTTTAGCACATTCATTGAGTGGGTAGTCCATTCCAGGTCCAGGTCCCCCTTCATCACTCACTACCTTGACGATTTCCTCATGATAGGTAGGACTTGCAGGGATGATTGCACCAGGCTGTTGGGTACATTTCAGGCAGTAGTGGAAGAAATGGGCATCCCGTTGGCTTACCTCGGTATTCTGCTCGACACTGTTAAGGGAGTATCCTGTTTGCCCCAGGAGAAGCTTCAGGCCCTGCGGCAGCCATTAGGCGGGATGATGGGTTGCAAGAAGGCCATCGTCAAGGAGGTGCGATCCTTGTTGGGGCACCACAATTTTGTGTGCAGGGTGGTGGCAACAGGTAGAGCCTTCTGCTCACGCCTAGCCAGGATTGCGGCGGGGGTCAGGGCTCCGCATCACCACATTCGCATCACGCAGGGCATCGACGAAGACCTAAAGGTTTGGCTCAGTTTTTTAGACAACTTTAATGGCATATCGATGTGGCAAGAGGCCATGGAGCTGGGTGCTGGGCTTCAGGTCCAATCTGATGTGGCAGGGAGATTGGGTTTTGGGGTATATTTTCAGGGCCACTGGAGCTCAGCAAGGTGGCTGTCCCACTGGGGGCAGGAAGGGATACTCAGGGATCTCACCTTCTTGGAATTTTTCCCTGTCCTGGTTGCTGTTTTCCTTTGGACAGACTATTTTCGCAACAAGAGAGGTTGTTTCTGGTGTGACAACAAGGCAGTGGTGGCAGTCATCAACAGGCAGTCTTCTAAGTCCAGCTGGGTCATGGGGCTGGCCAGGCACTTTGTACTAGAATGTTTAGCTGCTGACATATCCTTCTCAGCTCGTTATGTTCCAGGCTTAGATAATGGGATCACAGACTCTCTGTCTCACTTCCAGGAGGACAGGTTTCGATTGCTGGCACCGGCAGCAGATCCCATGCCAGAGCGGTCCCTGGGGGACCTGTGGCAGCTTGGAAACACTCCATAATCCAGGGAGTCATGCATTCCATAGCTCCAGTAATGCGCAGGGCCTACTGTTACTGCCCTGGCTAGTCCAAGCATTGGGGATATTAAAAGATATCCTCTTGATATCACAATTCGGCTTCACTTCTCTATTCCCCTTCCACGTGCTTACGAGGCCACCGGACAAGCACGTAAACAAGCTCGGCCGTTAATCGCCGTAATATTCCTGAACAATACAGGCAGGCCAGAAATAGCTGACTCACTGCTTTAGGAGACCTCCAGGCAAGTACTCTAATTAGGTATGCATGCAACTTACAAAAAAGCCTCTGCCCCGCGCTGGCAGCTTGATGAGTAACTATACAATACCCAAGTACTCTGCGTTTGCATACTGGCTACTCTATTGAGAACCACTACGATAACTCAATCATTCAGATTCTGACCTTTCGGAGGCTTTCTCTCCAACTCCAAATCTATTGTTTCCCCCCAAGTATGGCATAGCCCGCAGTCACAATTCTCCTTATAAAAACCTTTGATTCCGAGAACTTCCTCGGATCGCTCCTGAGTATCATCCCGCCTTGCTGCCGCTTTGCTTGGTGAGCCTCCCCTCAGCTCCACGTGCTGAGCTACATCTCACCCCAGCCTCGCTCTCTATTTTTCCGGGCTTTAGGACAGGTGAAGTATCACCCAAACCAGCAATCCCTCTAAAAATCCCTCTATACCGCTCCAACCTTTATTTTCTTTAGTTATCTTGTGTGAGTGTGTCACATACACTGTTTTGCTTGTGTTTAATAAACATCATTTGTTATTTCAACTTCTGTGTTCTCCTTGACTCGGCCTGACCCCGTAGACATAGGGTTCAAGATCTCGCTACGTTACCCTGCCTCTCATAACGCTAATTAGTGCTCTGAGCTAATTTTCCCCACCTTTAGTTGAGCACATTTTGGTGTCCCTCTTGGGACCCCCAATATACAGGGTAACACTACATCGGGGCATTCCACAGGTTTCAGAGCTTTTGGGCCTTGGCAGGCTACGCTGACGAATGGCCGGCTCCAGAGATGCAGATGCTGCACTTCCTGGCTCTTTTGAAGGATAGCAGCATGACTGTCCATGACTGTCCAGTTGCTGGGGATCTCCTTCTTCAGCAAGGCCAACAGACTTCCTGACCCATGTGCTGGCTTCATCGTTAGGAAGACAGTTGAGGGTTGGAGGGGGATGCAGCCACAGGTGAAGGACAGCAGGAGGTCTTTGTCCTTCCATCTGCTAAAGAGCATAACCCAGCAACTTCCAGCCATCTGTCATTCGCGATTCAAGGCCAGACTATTCAAGATGGCCTTTGTGGTGGCCTTCTTTGCGGCCTTGCATGTTGGGGAGCTGGTGGCTGGATCCAGAGGGGGCACATCCAACAGGGCATTGAGGGTGGAAGACATCTCCTCCTCAGGAGATGAGGTGATATTATGAGTCAGGCAGTCCAAGTCTGATCAGCAAGCCAAGGGCGCCCTCATCCACATGCGCCCCCTACATGGGGAGGCCCTTTGCCCCGTCCAGGTGATACGGAAGTTCCTCAAGAAGTGGCCTGCTGGCATCAGCCCCCCTCTCATTCACCAGGATCGCTCCTTGCTGTCCAGGTTTCAGTTTGTTGTAGTTCTGTGGGCAGCTGTACGTCATGCTGGGCTCCCATCCTCGGAGTTTGGGAGCCACTCCTTCTGCATTGGAGCAGCCATGGAGGTAGGCGCCTGTGGCCTTCCCGCCACGGTCATAAAGAAGATTGGGAGGTGGAAATTTGGAGCGTTTGCAGGCTACATCTGACCTGAGCTGGGGCTCGTCGGGCCCACGTGCTGCAGACAGGAGAGAGCTGGTCAGTGAATGTCAACAGGCACTCCCATCCCCATTGCTGCAGGGGAGGACATTGGTATCCTGGCTTTATTGGCAGCAGGGATAGGGTTGGCGGAAGGCAGGCAGGGTGACCTGCCTGCCTCTTTGGTGGTTTCATGGTCAGTGGATCCGGGATAGCGGGTACCTTTGCCACATGCTAGGGGACAGTTGGGTCCCTGCTGGGGTCAGGGGGTGTGGTGAGCTGCCCAGCTCGGGTGGGCACGCAGTGGGCACCCCCGGTGGCAGTAGGACCGCGGTCAGCTATGTGCCACCTGGTTACGGGCTGGATAGTTGGGTTCATCGGTTAACAGGCACGTTGATTGATGCCTGGATCCATGGCCATGCTTACGCCACCCTTGTCCATGCTTGTAGCCAATAAAGTTGTGGCCTTTCTTTCTCCAGTTGAAGTTTGTTGTGTTTTCTTTGCTAGGAGGCTGTTACCCCTGGCCAAGCAAAAGGTTATCAATAGCAATTTATGGAACAGAGGTTTGCATATTTGTTTTTGTCTAAGGCTTCATGGCAATTTATTTTATTTATTTTATTTTATTATTTATCTGGATGTTGTTGGGCAGTAGTTCCTATCAACTCCCATCCAATATGGTCAATGGTGAATAGCCATGGAAGTTTTAGTCCACTGTCTGGAGCAATATCTGTAGTATATTTCTTGGTTTTGCTGGTCATGACATTCTTCCTCTCAGAATGATTTTAATTTATGGCAGTGGCTATTCATCTCATTTCATTGCACAAGCTATTATACATCAAACCAAACACAGAAACTAATTAATCCATAGTTAATTCTACAAAATGTAAGAGGGATTCAATGAAATCATCACCATATGCTCATGTTACTATGTATGAATTTCAGCACTAGTCTTAAAACTCTATCACATGTGGAGATGATGATGATGATGATGATAATAATAATAATAATAATAATAATAATATCATTAAAATTTGATTGGAACACAGCAAGTCATGAGATGCATTTTGATCAAATCAAAGAACTCATTTTTGATTAAAACGTGCAGATTCAGTCAGGAGAACTTTGGACAAGCACATGGCCTGAAGAGTTAAACTGTGAGATCCAAAGCTTAATAAAATGTTCAGAAACCGGTACATAAATAGATACAGACTCTTATTAGAGGACAAGCTGACATTGTTTTGATGAGAGTTGAACAAAATTATTAAACATTGTAGGCAGAGTGAACGTACTTAGGTGTAACTGTCCTATTTCACATAATTAAAAGACCGGACTCAATTTATTGCCAAAATGATTAAGCAATTAAGTAAAGCAATTAATTAAGTTATTTATTTATTTCTATCCTGCTTTTCAATATATTCCCTAATGTGATTTTTAAAATGATAAATCCAAGGACTTTTGTCCCTCTCAAATCTTGCTCACCAGTGCTATACACTAGGATAATTAAGTGAAAAGCTTTCTTCTTTCTCTCTCTCTCTCTCCACCCTTCCCATTCTGCTTTTTAATCATAGTATTCCTCCTCCTCTTCCTTGATTTGGCAGTATTTAACTTAGTAAACAATTGATTCAATGAATCTGTTCTAGTTGGCATGAACAAATAGATGATGATGGTGGTGGTGGTGGTGATGATGATTTCGATTTCTTACCTTTCAGTATTGATCAAGGTAGAGAACAACAAGAAATAACATAACACATAAAATCAATTAAAAGTGTATAAAACCATATATATATATATATCAGCATCAATCAATAGAAGTTTTAAAATTCATAATTTAAAAATAATCTGGATTGGCCTATTAGAAGAGGCTAGGGATTACTGCTGTTTTGAAGGCAGGTTGTGTTTCTAGTGATGACTCTCTTCTGGCAGGTCATTCTACAATCTGGGTGTGGTTGTAGAAAATGTCCTCTGAGTAACAATTATCTGAGTTTTGTCTTACTGAAGTAGTTCCCCAGAGGGCATGACTGTATGGAATCCCATATAATCCAATCTGAGGAAGATTTTTTTTGGGATTTCATACATTTATGATCTTCATGGAATTTTCACAAAAACGTCCTGAAATTTTTTAAAAAGTGGTTCTTGTCATTTTTTAAAAAAAATTGCAGGAACTTCTAAAGTGTCATTATACCCACCCACCCCTTTTTTTTTTTCCTGTGACAAATGTTTATCACATTCCTTGTCCGGAATCCAAGCTTTGAATGTCCTTTTCTATATTCTCACTTCCTGGGATTTATACTTGGATTCTTGCTAAGGCCAGTATATCACACTCCTTTTTAGAGTCTTTTGGAATGTACCTACCCTGACACTAATGGCCGTACATTTAGAAGAGTTATAACAAAGGAAAATGTGACTTTGTCTTGTTCTTGCTGGCTTTTTCAAACTACACTTCAGTTCCTCCCTACTGCTGCAAAGCCAGTCAATACTAAGCAGCCTCCATCTCACTAACCGTTCTCCCCCTCAGCCCACTGTAGGATTGCTCTCAGTATCTGACCTATCCTTTTGTATATTTCTTCACTACAATTCATATTTTAGAGGGGAAAAAATAATCTTATCTCTTTTGCTCCAGTGATAGTTTCCATGTCATTGGAGAAGAGGGTCCACTCTGAACTTTATCCAAGATGCTAAATCCTATCCCTAGAATAAGTTTATAACTTACTTTAAAGTTCAAGCTAAAACTCAGATAAGATTAACCATCAGGAGGAACACACAGTGGCATCCCATGGCTTTTACGTCTTTAAGAGCCATGGGATGCCACTATTTATTCCTCCTGAATAATATGTGAGATACACGATGTAGATCCAGCATTATTCACTGCATGTTCTTGTACATGAACATTGCAGCATGAATGTGTAGCCATATCACTAACAGTAGTATTAGACAGTAACCTGTCTCATAGCAAAACTAAGGCCATTTCCGCACCACACTCCTATAGCACGATTATTCCAATTTCAACATCCTATGGAATCCTGGCGTTTGCAGTTTTGGGAGGGGCCAAACGGCCCCTCCCAAAACTGCAAAACCCAGGATTCCATAGGATGTTGAAAGTGGAATAATTGTGCTATAAGAGTGTAGTGTGGAAATGGCTTAAGCCAGATTTGTTGTAGGATGCGGTACATTTAATCTAAATTCCCTTAAATTCAGAAAGTGGTTACATCTAGTAAGTTATGGCTCTGGAGTAAATTTGTCCATGTGTGATTTATGTAGCTTTCATATACAGTTTGATTTCTCCCATTATCAATTCAGTGAAGACCTACACAGTAGAAAAATTTCTCAGGCTGTAACAATATTCTCCATAGGTATACTTTTGTTTCTTATCAAAGGTCATTCACACAGAAGCATAGATAGACAACCAAATTCTATAGTCCAGTGCTTAGGATAATGGCTGCCTTCATAGATTCTTCCCTCACAGAAAAATATACAACTTATATCCTGACCTCTACTAAAGCTACTTGCTCTATTCAGCCAACCCCCTGGTGTTACTCTGTGAAATGAACTGCTCTGTAAGTATCAGTAAGTTGGACCTCATGTAATTCACATCTTGACATTTTTATCCCCAGGCAGTCTTTATGGTTTCCAGAGGTTCTCACTTTAATTTAAACTGTCTCTTTTAAAAGGACCAAAAGTGTCAGATGACACTTCTGTTTCCACATTACACTATTTTTGGAGTTCCTTAAGCATGATGAATTTTGGTTTATTTCATCTTGTCAGAGTAAATCAAGCAGAGATCTATACATAGGAAGTAGAGAGATCATTTTTAAATGCAGTTTTTACTCAAAGAACGATCAGTAAGAAAAGACTTCTCCCCTTATAAACATTTTGCCATATTTTCCCCCTGATCCCAACAGTTGGGATGCCTCACATACAGGAATGTGTCCTTTTAATTCTATAATTTAGTGCAATGTTCTGTACAATCAGTGACAAAATTCTGCACCTAAATGTGATAACTCCTTGGCCAATGTAGTGGTTTGAATTCTAGGTTAGAAATAAGGAGACCCAGCTTAATTCAAATCCCCATTCAGACATGAAGCCTTTAGAATGACTTTGGGCCAGTCACTATTTCTTGGCCTAACTCACCTCAAGAGTGTTTTGAGGATCCATTTGGAGAAGGTGTGTATGTTGCCTTGAGCTCATTGGACAAAAGTGAACAATAGCAGGTGGAAAATGATTTTGATGAATTGGACAGTCCTGACAGAACTAGCCTTATCATGCCTCTTGAAACCTTGCTGTGAGTTGAAAGGTACCATATCTTGCTTCAAGCATTTGGACATTTATAAGGCTTATGGGGGCATTTTGAAGAAGCAAAATGCACACAAAACAATGCACACCTTTTAAATTGCAAGTAGATGAAGTGTTCACAACTGAAAGGGTCTAAAAAAAAGTTTTCTTCAATGCAGAAAATATTGAAGTTAGATAACATGGAAATTTCACATGAATTTCCATGTGTGTTTGTGTGTGTGTGTGTGGGAAATGTACATGCACACGAGTCTCACAACCCAATACAAAACAGGGATTAATAAAACAAAAAGTAAAATTGGATTCAGAGAAACACAGCCAAATGGAGACACAGGTCTAGGATCAAAGAATCATAGAATCATAAAATTGGAAGAAACTAAAAGGACCATCGAGTCTATCACTGCTGTTCAGGAATAAATTGTTAAAATACAATGGTTAGTCTCACCTAGGGAGACAGACAGGCACATAGACAGCTGGATTGATAATAGGATGGGGAGAGGAATCGAGAACTCTTTTGATTGCAACAAAATGAAGAGCATAATGTAGATCAGTGACAATTTCCAGGACATGTTATGCCACGGACTGCATTTGTTAGTCCTGGAAATACATACTTCTTACATATTCAGCATAATTTATGGAACCTTTCTGGATAAGCTGTCAGAATTAATTTCACCAACTCCTACCATAAGTATGTTGCACATTCATGCTTCAAACAAATAAAATAACATTTACTAATTATATTTTCCCTCCTACTCCATGGAAATAAAGAAAAGTGTATTTTCACTAAAACTACACTGTAAATTGTGTTACCTCAATGACATTATGCTTCTTTTGTGGAAGAACCTGATGTGGGCAATTGCAGAAGGGTCCTGTTTTGAACATAGTAGATGGGTGGTACAGTGCTTTGACGTTAAATAAGAAATCTCTGTCTTCATTTCTCCCTCCCCCTCTTCCCTGGGTCCTTTACTCTCAGCAACTCTTTCTGCCTCTCTCTCCCCTCCCTCTTCCTATCTTTTTCTCCAATCCATTCTTCATTCTATCTTCTTACTAACCTCCCCTACTCTGTCTCCTTTCCCTCTTATTACCTCAATTCCTTCCCTCCCCCTTCCTACATATGCACATCCATGCCAACCTGGAATATGTAGCATTATTAAACAGCCAATGGGTATTTGAATAAAAATGTACACAGTGGTAAATTAAAATAATGAGTTGTTGGGGATACTTGGGAATGGAAAATGTTTAATCTATCACAATTTGTTCTCCTTACTGATAACCATGATTTATCTTACTACTTTACTGCAGTATTTAAGGTAAAAAAAAATGACCCACAGGAATTTAGGAAGATGCATGGATCTTTATTGGAAAAGAATGAACAGTACTAAAGGCCCAATAAGCAGTGCAGGGGATACAGAATGAAACAACTGTCAAAGTCTGAAATAAGGGAGGTAGTATCAAGCTTACTTCAGTTCACCTTTAGCTTGTATCATCCATAGTGGTGGTGATATTTTACTGTTATTGGCATATATTTGAGGTATATTTATTTATTTTATTTATTAAAATATTAATAGCCCATGCTGTATCAAAGATCTCAGGACAGCTTACAGTTGAGTTTTGTCAATGATGGATTTTAATGGTTTTTAATGTTCCACTTCTATTTCAGTTATTTATTTTGGTATACTTGTACATGCTGCCTAATTTGTGCAGTGTTTAGAGATGGAATTTTTCCAGCTGGTGCAAGAGCAACAATATGAGAGAGAGAGAGAGAGAGAGAGAGAGAGAGAGAGAGAGAGAGAGAGGAATGATTACTATCCTAAGCCATATGCTTTTCAGATTAATTTGATTTGGATTTGGTACTTTTGTGCAGAAAACAGCGTTTTCTATGAAGAAATAATATATGCACACAGAAATTTTATTTTTGTGAAAGAAAATGTAGCTGGTAATTTATTCTGCAGAGACTTTGCACTTTCTCTCTCTCTCTTTTTGTGGCACAAGTCCCCATTTTCTGTGAAGGGAAGTACTGTTAGCTGTGATGGGGCAGAATGCAAATTTTGCACAGAATAATTCCTGAATTGCAAACTTTCTTATCAGTCCAGAATTCTCCTTATGAAGGGTTTGATGGTACTTGAGAAACACATTTTTGACCTTTTTTTCAATATGTCTGAATCTTCTTTCCATCTGTATATTCTATTAATTACGAGAATCTTTACCAATGGACAGGTGCTTCTTTTTCCTCTTTATAATATTTCTATTATATATAGTGGAACATCATTTTTCAAAGTGATGTGGGAATTGCTGAGAAATGGACACATTTGGCAGGAAGAAAAATGCTTGCAAGACATGTCCCTCATTCTATTTTGGCTCAAAGCTGAGGTAGAAATTATAAGTGTGCAAAGAAACTCATTAAAACAAAGAGGTTGTCATACTCATTCTTCGGACACTGTGTCTACTGTATCTATCTGAAGATGAACTTATTTAGACAAAAAAAAAAGTATTCAAATGTTCTAAATGAGTGTACTGAAAACACAAGCATTTAGGTAGAGAAGAGTCCAAGGTGAAGATTAGACACTCAGATTTTTTTTTTATCAATATGTAAAAAGCTAAGATGGCCCAGACAGAAGAGCTATTTAGAATTTCCAGCAAAGTAAGGAAAGCAAAATTGACACAATAATATGTATTTTGTATTCTAAGTGTCTTGCTCAGCGTGAGAAGAATAATAATTTTGATTTGTTACCATTGTCTCATAACACTAATTACTCACAAACGTTAAAAGTTCTTCAAGGACACATTATGTGGTCCATTACGGTTTTAAGAGTTCAGTTTTACAAATGCAGTGGAGAGTATTTCATCTACAAACGCAGCCATTTCTGACCAACATTGTACAATAATTTTCAATTTGCCAACCTCTGACCTCTTTTAATAATCAACTGCATGCATTAAACTAGGCACTGGAATCTATTTAGGAAAAGGCCAGTTACCTCACTGCCAAACAGTTGTGCAGAAATCTACATGAAAAACAAAAAGAAAAACAAATATATATTCATATATCATATATATCTGAGGTCCTTTCCACAGGTTACCAGATCACAGAGGCGTCCCGATAGAGCCTATCCCAAGAGGGGAGCGTGACAGGCGTGCACCAGCCGAATGAGGGAATAAAAGAGGTGTGATGACCACACCTCTTCTGCGTCACAGTCAGGAACTGTCCCAGGCTGTACTGGAGAGGAAGTATGGCCATCGTGCTTACTGACCCTCAGTAGCTCAGGTAAGTGCAGGAGAGTGGTGGGAGGGCTGTACGATTGCTGGTCATCGATGGGTAAAACCCATCAATTATTTGCTGTGTGATCCCACTGCCTGGGGACAGGAGAACAAAGGGACATGGATGATGTTGTGCATAAGTGTCATCCGGGTACCTTCTTCTCTTGTCCCCAGTGTGGGACAACAACATCCTGCAGAAAAGTTCTCACAATCTAACTATCCAAAAATGTAAAGAACTTTCCAAAGCTGTCTACCATGGTGTCTCCATCTAATTTTATTAAATGGAACTATTTAAGAACTGGGTGGATGTTACAGTGCTCCAAAACAATATCCTAAAATACCCGTTTTATACACACACACACACACACACACACACATATATATATGGTATTTTTTTAAGTATATGTACATTGCTTTTCTCTCTCTCTCTCTCTCTCACACACACACACAGAGTGATTTTTAAAATATGTGTAAATTGCTTTTCTTGCATTGCCTAGAAAGAAAATCACAAAGTAGACATCTATGGAGGTTATTAAATAACCAGGAAATGTTCATACTTAGAACATTTTATTTCCAGAATTACACATAATCTTTTCCATTCTGGAAGACAAACTGCAAAAGGCAAACATGGTTCCATATTCTCCAGAGAGCTACAGCCAGTGCAACAGCTCTATGTTTAAAGGCAACTACATTGTCGCTACATTTGTCATATCCACATTTTCCATTTTAAGGTGTATACTGAAAAGCATGAGTAAAATTGATCTTTCAGGTTTTTATTCCCCATTCTCACCTCTTATATCAAATAGGAATAGTCAAATGGAAAGGAATTTTGTTGGGTTTGACAGTCTGGATCAAAGTAGCATTTTTGCATCTCTGGAGACTTGTTAAAAGAAAATGCATGCCTCTCCTGGAATGTTCATATATTTGTGAGTCTTATATGGCATTTCTGAGAAATGAAGTATGCACAAATCAATGTACACATTTTAAAAATGCATATAATTAGAAAAATGAATGAATGTGAATGTGAAAAATACACAGAAACACACCAGTGATGGAAAAAGAAAGAAAACTGTTTAAGTTAAATAACTATGAAAATAAATGTGCATATTACTAAAAGTGTATTAAAGTTGCCCAAGTTTTGGTACAGGAAAAAAAAAAAATCACAACATCTCACAACCTGCAAATAAGAGAGGAATAAAATGCTGATGGGATTATGGAAAATTTGAAGACATCAAATTTTCACATCACTAGTTATCAATAAGTCATCCACACTCACATTAGTATTCCACAAAGATGAACCTTCTCTAGTCCTTTGCCTTCCTTTCCTCGTGGTTTTCTGCCATTTATCTCAACACATCAGTATTACTCACCTTCTTAGGTGTCCTGTTCAATAAACTGGATTTGAAGCCCTTGTGATATGTCATCTTTTGCTAATTGCATATAATGGATAGAAGAAATGTCATGCGTTTGAACCAGTGGTGTCTATTTTTTCTGGTGGAGAAGAAGGCAGCCAGCCAATCAAATATGGAGCCAAGAGTGTGTCTGCTAGACAGCAGGAACTCATTTCTCAGAAAGGGAAAACCAAGATATGCAAGCTAAAGTCAAGTTCATGAATTCAAAGTAAACAGCTGGCAAAGAACACTTTTGATCTGCACAGCAACACAATTAAAAAAAAAACACTTTTGGACCACATTTTGTCTGCTCCACCAAGAAAATTTGAGTTGAATAGGAACAGGGAATGTGTACCAAGTAACATTACAATAACTGAGTGCAAAGCAAACTGAAAGATAGAAATTGCATAGAAAAGGAACAGGAAAACAAATAATGTACTGAGGGACTTTCATGACACTTTCTTATGCCCCACAATTTCTCTTAAGCCACAGAACACTTTTAGGGGGCAAAAAAGGAAACAGAAAGAAACTGTGAAAACTGGGGGGGGGGGGCAGCAAAGGATTGGAAGCTTCAAAGACATTTCCTACACATCATTGACAATTAGGTATATATTTAAATTGACACTGGCTAAAGATGGTTGTGCATGGCTAAGGATCCAACCATGTCAAGTGCTATCTGTTGATGATTGGCTCTGTGGAAACTATTCAAACATAACTATATGATAAAGTCAGCATATTTTACATGATTCTACCCTTCTTCTGTCAAAGAAATGTCATTGTGTATGTGATGAAAATTGGAGAAAGACAAAAGATCTGGCAGCCATGTTCATAAGCATCAGCCAGCTACATTTGATTCCAGTCATTTCCACATCACCCTCCCAACCCACCATGGGGATGGAAGAAGGAGGGGATGATGACAATGATTCTTCATGATGATGTTCTGTGGTCCCATCCTTCTCCTGTCTCCAGGCAGTGCAATCACAGATTAAATCATTGACAAGTTTTCCCTTTCAATGACCTGTGACTGTGCCACCATCACGGATTTATCTATCCTGCAGAAGCCCAGGAAACACAATGGCTGCATTTCCTCTCCCAGAACAGCCTGGGAAGGTACCCAACTGTGCTGCAAAAAGATGAGGCATGGCCACAGGGCTTCCTTCATGATGACGCCAACTGGTGCAGAGGGGAGTGCTCCTGTCTCTGTTTCCTCGCAGCAGTGAATGCCAGGATCCCCGCCGGAGGACTCTAGTAAAAGGTAGGACATGGAAAAAGCCTTAGACACTGTCAGTTCTAATGGAGTTCAGGAGATGGGGCAGGAAGACTTGAAACCAGCACAGTCAAATAAAAGAAAAATATCCATTTTTTTTTTCAAAAGTGAAAACACTTTGTAGGCAGCTCACCCAATCCAACCACTCTTCATAAGAAATTGCCTGTGCTTGAAACTCAAATATACAAATTTTGAAATCATGAATCCTGAGGAGAAATAATAATTCTACATTCTGTTCTTTCCAATCAGTTTAGACTGATATCGGGGATATATCAGTGCTCAGATATGGATATTGACAAATTCCTTTTAAAAAATTTCTTCTGTGAACAATACCACTACAATGCAACATTTTCTGTTTAATAATAATTAGGTTAGCACTATGTGGCAAAACCATGTTGAATATGTTTCTTTTAGCAAGTTGTCCTCACACAGGGCATTCTCCCCAACCCATTTTGTTAAAACTAAAAGTTTTATGCACTCATTGGTCTTCTCTTATTGTGATCTTATTGTTCTCTGTATCATTCTAATTTGTTTCCCTTCCCCTTGTGCCCTGAATAGATCTTGGCAAAGGAAAAATACTTTTTGGACTGCAGTTCCCATAACCCTATAAGAAGCATGTTCATTGAGATGTTGGATATGAGAATCTGAGTCTGCTAGTCCAGGAAAAAAAATAATAAAAAAAGTTTTCCAAACTCTGATTCTGTGGCCTTCTAAAGTAATTTCCATCAGAGTTCTGTTTACTAAACAGCTAAACACCAGAGCAACACTTCTACAGGACAACTTTATCCTTCAGTAAACAACTGGTACCTGAGGCTATTTATTTTGTTTCATTTTATTTAGCTGGGAATCTCCAAAGTGCTGGTATTTTTTTAAAAAAGCTTTCTAACGCTGGAGATTAAAACCAGTTGGTGATGCATAGGTGATGCGCACTGAGCAGTGTTGATCTACCAGGCATGAGATGGCTTTCTGCTGAAAATTGTTGACATTCTCACCAAGATTTACTGAAGCATGCAAGGACAAGATTGCACAATATACTGGCTTCTGTGGACATGCACAGACATTTCAAACACATCCTAAGGGTGCATTTCTTAGATAGGTCTGCAGAGAAGTCAAATTCAATGTCAAAGAATTTGATTAGAATGGTAGCTGATTTGCAGATACAAGCATTCAAAATAATTTAGAGAAGAAGATGAAAAAATAAAATAGGTACATCTATGGAGTGTTTCACAGTTAACTAGATGTAGTCTATCCACTTTACAAATGTTTGTTCTATTTTGTTTATATTTCCTTATGATGCAGTGCCTGTATAATAATAACCAAGCCTATGTTTCAAACCCTCCAGAGTTCTTTTTCACAATAAAGGACAAATTTTCCTCATAAAGGAACAGACACATTCAATAATTTAGAATCCATTTTCATATACACCAAATATCAGTGCAACCAGAACAACCATTGAATCCAAGTATTAATCAACATACAGTATTACTTAGAAACTATAATAAAAAAAAAGAATGTGTGACTCTCTTTATGATAGGCCATTTCTGCACTACACTGTTATAATGTTATTATTCCAATTTCAACATCCTATGGAATCCTGGGGTTTGCAGTTTAGGGAGGGGCATTTAGAATTCTCAGCCAGAAAGCTCTTTGGCCTCTGTAAATTACAAACCCCAGAATTCCACAGGATTTTGAAAGTGGAATAATAGCACTATAACAGTGTAGTGAGGAAATGGCCATAATCCACAACTCCAAAGTCTGCACACCCAAAAGCTGGCACAGTTCTTGTGTAATTATGTTTAACAATTTGTTGAGAGTAATTGAAGCAGGCGAGTAATGGATATGTCTTGCATAAATTTCTGAATTGGTAGTATGGGCAAAGAAATATTTAATATTTATATATGTTGGAGATCATATATGGCCCAGATATGACATTCATATTTTCTGCATTTTTTTCTGAAAGCATCTTAAAAGGGTACCAATCCAGCAGTTATGATAGCCTGGTTAGGATATAATTTCTTTTTTAGCCCTTCAGGGCTCAAGTACTGCAAGAAAATATGTTACAGGTAAATGAACAATTTTCATCATACACTAATATATGGCTGAAATACACATCAATTATACAGAACGAACCGATAGGAGTGAGAGGTGTGTTCATAAAATGTGGCAGAAATCCTATTACAACTAAGTGAATCTGTGATCCAGGACATGACCTATTTCCAAAAAGAAAGTGCCTAAAATATTTGGAAGAAGGCCTCCTCAACTTAGAACAGATCAGTTCCTACCCAGTCAGTCTGGGCATCTTGCCTCTCTGCATTGTCTACAGAATAGGGAGGAAACTTTTCAATTCAAGAAAGAAGTGATCCATGTGGTAAGTCTCCCTGATTCAGGGAAAATTGTGTACATGTCACAACTGACATAATGCAACATAAAGCTCAGAAACTGAAAATATAATGGCTATTGAAATACATAGAATTGAGAATCTCAGGAGGGAGAAGTAATGTAGATTCTAGGCAGACTATATACATTTCTTTCTGAGAGATCTTGGTCCCAGAAAAATTGTGATAAGCCATTCACTGTGTGTAACAGACTAAATTAAAGAAATGAAATATAAAATATTTATCAAGTAGTGCTGCTGGGTATGTTTTTCTGCCCTCTTAACATCATAGACATGGCTTCTAGAACAGGAAAATTAAAGACCTCTGTACTGCAAACCACATTTGGAAAGTTGTGTACAATGCTGGCCATGATTTTTCAAGAAGAGCCGAAGCACGTGTGAAAAAGAGCAGCCAAAATAAAAAAAAACCATGAACATTTCATTGTGAAAAAGGTTAGAATGTTTGGGACCATTTAAGGGAAAAAATGGCTAAGGGGTTTATAAAGCATAACAGATGTTCATAAAAATATGCATGGTGTGAAGATGGATAGGGCGAGGAGTTGCTCCTTCTCTCATAATGTTAGAAGTGACACTCATCTAGTGAATATGAGCAATGAGAAATCTAAGAGAGACAGAAGGAAGTTCTTGTTTGCACAATATGTAGGCAAATTACAGAATCTGCTGCCACAAGTTTTTGGCTTTAGGAGAGTTGTTATGTGCTTCAAATCATTTCTGACTTTGGTGACCATAAAGTGAATCTATCATAGGGGTTTCTTGACAAGATTTATTCAGAGTGGGTTTGCCATTTCTCACCTGTTAAGCTGGAAGAGTTTGACTTGCTTAAGGTCAACAACTGGAGTGTTCATAGCTAAGCACATATTTGAACCCTGGTGTTCCAGAGTTTTGGGTCATTTCCGCACTATGCTATTATAGTGTTATTATTCCACTTTCATCATCCTATGGAATCCTGGGCTTTGCAGTTTAGGGAGGGGCATTTAGAATTCTCAGACAGAGAGCTCTTCGGCCTCACCAAACTACAAACCCCAGAATCCACAGGATGTTGAAAGTGGAACAATAGCACTATAACAGTGCAGTGCAGAAACAGCCCTGGTATCCCGGAGACCAAGAGTCAAACCACACTAGCTACTTAGACAAATTTACGGAAGATGAGGCTGCATACTAGTCTCACATCCAGTGTAAATTATGTTTCTGTACAAAAGCAGCTAGGGAAATTGTGTGGGAGGCCAGAGTTATATCCTTTTTGTGGCCCTTTTATCACCACCTAGCTGCCTGTTGCTAGAAGAGTATCCTGGAATAGTTATGTTTTTTGTTTTTTGTTTTTTTGTTTTTTTCACATTGGAGAAGGTTCTTCTCATGCTCTTACGAAGTATTTTGATGATAGCAAGTTTTATAAATATAAAGAAATAAAGAAATAACTTGTATGTGCCTCTCTATCTGCTTGTGCTTTCTCCCTTTAGATCACTGTTTGACCAATGAATCATTTGTTGAGTTCATACCAGGTGTTTTGTGTATCCATCATAGAAGCAGATTTAAATGGGTAGCAAAAGAATGCTGATGTGCATATATAAACTTGAATTAAACAAAAAAAGAGGTAAAGATAAAAGCATGGGCAAGTTAATGAAAGCTACCAGGAGGAGGTTGAGAAGAGCAATTACTCACAGTGGAGAGAAAGAAAGTTTCTAGGAAAACGATAAAAATGAAATAGTAGTCATTCTAATATTTTACATGCATATTACTGGTGAGACAAATGTCCTCTTCTGAGAAATAGAATTTTGTGACACTTAAAGTAGCATTTGATTTATATCAATAAAAATAGCTTAAAAGAATGTCTGTGCCTTTCTTATAAGATAAGGAAGAATTCAGAATACCTCTTCTGTAAAAATAATAGATAACCTACAGAGTAACACACATGACAAATCAGAAAATTTAAAGAGCCAGGGTAACTTAAACATGGATGTATAGTGAATGTAGCAACGACACAATTTTATACTGACTTGACTGAATGTTTATTTATGAATTGTGAAAGTATTATCTGTGGTGGAAACTCAAAAATAATAACACAGAATGACACAGGAGCCTCAGAAGTTGTATTATGCTGAGTCTATCAGCACAGAATTGTCCAAGACTGGCAGAAAATATCAAGGATTTAAAAGACGATTCTTTCTTAGCCTTTCCTGGAGGTCTGTGAAATTCCCTGGCAGTTTTCCACCCAAGTACTAGCCAGGCTCAACACTTCTCAGATTCTGGAATCAGATGAATCAAGTGTGTTCAAGGTGATAAAAGCTAGACTTGTCATATAAAACACTAGGATTTTGGGAAAAACTGCTGGGTATCTTTTTCCCATTTCACTGGGATGACAGGATAGACACATGTGCATTTCTGTATGTGCATGCACGCATGCACACATTTATACTCCTTTTTATCTCCAAGGAGTAGAGAGAGATGGATTTGTTGATTTTTCCTTCTTTCTCATTTTTTCAAATCTTACATTCTTACCACTAAATTTATGAAGAAATCCTTGCCTAAAAAGAACCAAATCAAATTCTCAGCCATTTGTACTGATCCAATTCATTAGGGACAGCTATATCCAGCACAGCAAATAGAATAGAATCTTTATTATGGTCATAGATCAGCACAGTGAGGATCATAATATAACTATGTCCCATGCAGCTGTTAAAAATTAGAAATCCATCTAGAAAAAAGAGAAAGAGAGAGACTGAGAGAGAGATGGCAAACCTAATTCAGCACAGTGAAGATAGGTGAATAGCATTTTTAAACCCAGACTTTTAAAACTGAGCTCTGACCTTGGTTGGATAAATTTATCAAATTCACTTTGTAACACATTTTTTAAGTCTCAAATTATTTCCATTGTTAACCTACACAAAATAAAAAAGAGCAGTAACCCAAAATTAAAACATATAGAATATTTCTAAAAAGAAAAGTCAACAAATATTGTTTGTAACATTAAATTCAAGTTACATACTGATAGCCCTTCCTAAAAAGGAAAAAGTTTCACCAGTTTCCAGAATGTAATTATAATCCAGGAATTGCTCAGGCTGTACCTCTTCCCCATACCTGCATTTCAGGAAGAGAAATATTACTAGAAAGACTCACAGTGTGATCTCCTTCAATGCAGTCTGGGATTTTAATGAGACTGTGGCAGAATAGGAAGGAAGCATCCTGAAGTGGTTCCAGTACGATACACATAATAGGAGGAGGAGGAGGAGGAGGAGGAGGAGGAGGAGGAGGAGGAGGAGGAGGAGGAGGAGGAGAAGAAGAAGAAGACCTAAGAATGTTGGAATATTTACGAGAGTAACATTTAACTTGTAATTAACAAGAATGGAAATTGTTTTGTAGGTGTTATTTAGAAAATGTATTTTTCTTATAAGTTTTCGACATCATGTGACATTTGGGCCTCATTTCATTCCCAGAAGAAAAGAAGGAAGACTTGGCATATTGATCTATAGGTACTGATATAGAAAGGATTCATAGAATAGAATTGTAGAAGCACAGAATTGAAAGAGACCCCAGGGAACATCCTCTCCAACCCCCTGCTATGAAAGAACACACATCAAAGCACTCCCAACAGATGGCCATCCAGTCTCTGTTTAAAAACCTCCAAAGAAGGAGACTCCAACACAGTCCGAGGCAGCATATCCCACTGTTGAACAGCTCTGACTATCAGGAAGTTCTTCCTGAGGTTCAGGTGGAATCTCCTTTCCTGCAGCTTGAATCCATTGCTCCTTGTCCTAGTCTTTGGAGCAGTGGAAAACAAGCCTGCTCCCTCCTCGATATGACAACCTTTCAAATATTTAAACATGGCTATCATGTCCCTTCCTAACCTTGTCTTCTGCAGATCAAACATACCCAGCTCCCTAAATCACTCCTCATAGGGCACGGCTTTCAAACCATTCACCATTTTGGTTGCCCTCCTCTGGACACACTCCAGCTTGTCGATATTCTTCCTGAATTGAGCTGCCCAGAACTGGACATAGTATTGCAGATCAGGTCTAACCAAAGCAGATCAGGATGGTAACATTACCTCCCTTGATCTAGACACCATACTCCTATTGATGCAACTAAGAATTGTGTTTGCTGCCTTGGCTGGTGCATCACACTGGTGACTCATGTTCAGCTTTTTGTCTACTAAGAATCCTAGATCCCTTTCACACATACTGTTATCCAACCATGTGTCCCCCATCCTATATTTGTACATTCCATTTTTTCTGCCTAAGTGTAGGACTTTACATTTTTTCTGTGTTGAAATTCATTTTGTTCACTTTGGCCTAGCTCTCAAGTCTGTTAAGGTTGTTTTTAATTTTGATCCAGTCTTCTGGCATATTAGCAACCCCTCCCAATTTGATGTCATCTGTAGCTTTGATCAGCATGCCCTCTACTTCTTCATCCAAGTCATTGATGAAGATGTTGAATAGTGCTGGGCCCAGGGAAGAACCTTGTGGCATCCCACTAGTCATTTCTCTCCAAGAAGAGGAGAAGCCATTGGTGAATACCCTTTGGGTTAAGTTGGTCAACCAATTACAAAACCGCCTAACAGTAGCACTGTCTAGCCCACATTTTACTAGCTTCTTTACAAGAATGTCACGGGAAACTCTGTCAAAGTCCTTACTGAAATCAAGATATGCTACGTCCACAGTATTCTCTTCATCTATCAAGCTTGTAACTCTATCATAAAAAGAGATAAGATTAGTCTGGTATGACTTATTTTTGAGAAATCCATGTTGACTTTTAGTGATTACGGCATTGCTTTCTAAGTAATTACAAATTGACTGTTTAATGATCTGCTCTAGGATCTTTCCTGATATTGATGTCAGGCTGACTAGGTGATAATTATTTGGGTCATCTTTTTTTCCCCTGTTTGACGATGGAGATGACATTTGCCCTCTTCCAGTCTGCTGGGACTTCTTCTGTCCTCCAAGAGTTCTCAAAGTTTATTGCGAGTGGTTCTGAAATGACTTCTGCCAGTTCTTTTAGTATCCTTGGATGCAATTCATCTGGCTCTGGAGACTTGAATTCATCTAGTGTAGCCAGGTATTCCTCTACTCTACCTATTTTGTGCTGCATTTCCCCCCTTCCCCACTTGTCTCCCCCCCTCCACATTGAGCATTACTATCCTTTTGAGAGAAAACTGAGGCAAAGGTGTTGAGCAGTTCTGCCTTTTCTCTTTCCCCTTTTAGTAGTTGGCCATATTCCCCACACAGCTTCCCTATCATTCTCTTGTTTTTCCTTTTGCTGCAGACATATCTAAAAAAGCCCTTTTTATTGTTTTTAATGTCTCTGGCAACCCTGAGTTGATTCTGTGCTTTAGCTTTTCTGACCTTCTCCCTACATATCCTTTGTTTGAATTCATCTTTGGTGATTTACCATTCTTCCATTTCCTGTACATGTTTCTTTTAATATTTAGCTCAGCTGAGAGTTCTTTAGTCAACCATTCTGGTTTCTTTAGACACCTCCCATTTTTCTTCCTTATTGGCACAGTTTTAAATTGTGCCTTCAGTATCTCACTTTTAAAAAACTCCCATCCGTCATGAACTCCTTTCTCTTTCAGTATTCTTGACCACGGAGTTTCAGCCGGTGGCTGTAAAAATTCCCATGTCATTGGGCATTATTGAGTCAGTTCCTAAGGCAGTGCATGAGTCCTGCCTTGGAAAGACTCATGCATTGTCTGAGGAATTAACTCAATCATGATTCAATCATGAACTCTGGGATACATGGTCCCTTAAAAGTTCTACAAACACCAAGTTGCTGCCAATGTTATGTACATTAAAATTTATGGGAGACTGCTATCTGCATGAAAATAGAGTCAATGAACATTTGGGACTACAAGCCATACCTTCATGACCAATTTTTGGATTCCAGACAGTTCTGAGATCTGGAATGTCCCTTTTCAGTAAGTACTGATGTCTTGTCTGAAATATAAAGGAAGCACCTGGTCACTGACAGTGCTTGATTGTAAGTTTCTAGCATATTAAATATGTTATACACTGAGCTCCCTTATATCACATGATGTTGGACAGAAACAACCCGGAAGAAGATGGTGAATAAGCATGCACCCACTGAGTTTTCAGAATATGATAATTTATTCAGTTTTTAGCCCACTATGAGCTGAAGGGTAATTATCTTATCAGTATGTGTATTTGTCAGTGCTTAACTGTATTGCTGGGAGATTGACAGCCACCTCAAAACAATTTAAAGTCGAGCATGAGTTTCCAAGTCTCATCCTCAGAACATATGCATATAATACTGGATTATATCAGCAGGCAAAGAAGGAATCTCGATTAGTTTAATCAAGCTACCTCACTTTCACTCACTGTCTCTTAATCAGTGTGCTCAATATTTCCAACCAAACTTCTGGATGTAATTAAAAATGCCTAAAAACAAGTAAATACAGGATTAGTGGCAGGGTAGTGAGTTAAAGTGATGAATGTGAAACATTAACTTAGAACATTGTCTTTTAAGAGAGAGAGAAAAAAAAAGTGCGAGAATGAAGCCTACCTATGAAAATGAAATTGGTTAAAGTAAAATTCTTTTATCCTTCCATGTGGTTTGAGAGATGGATCAGTCAGGTGTAAAAACAGTGACTTGCATACCCACCTAGGATAATTGAGAGAAGTCTAAATTCTGTTGGAAGTCCCAGCTACAGTAGATCCACTGAATCAGTTGTTGTTTGTTGAATCAACATAATAGGTACATTTCCTTGATTCAATGGGTTTGCTGTAATTGTGTCTTCCAAGAAGATTCCTGTGAGTGTCACTAAGCATATAAGTCCTATCAGGAATTTCTTCTCAGTAGCAAAAGAAACACCAGAGTCCTTTCACACACACACAAAAAAAATCTACTCCTGTTTCCATCTAAGCTTTTTTTTTAAAAAAAAAAAAAATCAATGGTCTCATTTAGAGGGGCAGCAATTCTAAGCCCCTTTCCCCATGATGGGGCTTAGAATTCCTTTTGTTGCAGCCCTAGCAGGGTAGGGAGCATGACAGGAACACTCCTCTCCACACCGCACCAGCTCCCTGTGGAAGGGAGTGTGTTGGTCATACATCTTCCTTCTGCAGTACAGCTGGTCAATTTCCATTGCTGCACTGGGGAAGGAAGCACTGTCACCACGCTTCCTGCCCTTCTGCATGGGCAGCAGCAATGAGACTGTCACGCAAGTGGTGGCACAAACATTTTTTTTCCATTTGACAAATACCCCAGGAGTGTGATGTACAGGGACAAGATGGTGGAGGGACCATGACAACATCGTGCAGAAGTACAACTTGCAGACAGCTGCCACTTGTCCCCACAGCAAGACAGTCCCATTGTGCAGAAATGGACTAAATGAGGTAATCAAAAATACTTGCAAATCTACTACACTTCATTTAGAGTGTGAAATTTCCTAGCAGATCCTAATCCACTTTCTGCAAACTCGTACCATATGTTTTACATCCAGAAACATTCATTCGACCCAAAAACATGAGTTTTATAAAGGCATCAGTATAGAAAACAGCATGTCTGATATCCTAGTAAACAGCATCCTTTTATACTAAATGTTGTAAATTATAATATGTTTATAGCATTTTTCATTGTTCAGAAACAACGTAGTCTGTCTAAAGGCATGGGAGAGTGACTTAAGGGTATCTTTGGAGTATTATTGGATGTGCATCACTAGCATTCTTTAAAGTCAGCATTAATAAGTCAATAAAAAGAGTATCATGTTCTTCATAGGTGTTACAGTACCCTTGTAATGTTTGATCTAATGAACTGCTGTCAGTAGTTACCAGAAAGGGTGGGTCAGATCAATTCATACATTCACTTTTGTTGGGAATGGCCAGCAACGTGGGTTTCTGGAAGGTAGTTGCTGATCACTGCCAGGAATTTCTCCAGATGACACTGCAGGTAATTTTATCCATGTGTCTTTATCATTATGAACCTTGGATTATTGCTTAGAATATGTTCCCTTAAACAATTAAATGCAATGACAAAGTCATTCTGAATACACAATAGAAAGTCTCTTTTTAGCAGCCACCTTAAGAATAGTGAGTTTGTGCAATATGGGTTGCTATGGGTTGATGAAGATCCAGTTCGGTGTAGTGGTTTGATCATTGGACTACCACCTTGGAGACCAAAATTGTTTCCTGACTTTATCATGGAAACCTACTGGGTGATCTTGGGTGCATCACACACTCTCAGCCCTTGTGATAGTGTTACCCTGATTTCTGGGGGTCCCGGGAGGGACACCTCAATGTGCTCAAAATAATGGGGAATGTGAATTAGCTAGAGCACCAGTTAGCAATGCGAGAGGCAGGGCAACGTAGAGAGATCTTTTACCCAGTGTCTACGGGGTCAGGCCGAGTCAATAATCAAACAGAAGTAAATAATAATTGTTTTCCTTTATTTATAAAGTAACAGCAAACGTATATACTCACTCACTAGAAATTAAGAAATACTGCACAATTGCGCAGTCATGCACACAGTCCTAAGAACATAAAGAGAGGAAAATAGATAGGGGATTTTCAGGAGGATTTTCGGGGAACTACGACTCCTGGTCCTGTAGCCTGGTAGAAAGAAAGAAGCTTGGGAGCGTAGATTCTCAGCACATGAAGACTGAGGGGAGGCTTGTCAAATGGAGTGGCAGCAAGTCGGGAGGCAAGTCACAAGCGATCCGATGAGATGCTCAAACTCAGGGATTCTTATAGGGGAAAATGTGCCTGTAGGCTAGTCCATTCCTGGGTAAAACAATGGGTTTCGGGTTGGAGACAAAGCCTCCGAAAGGTCAGTACTTTAGATGATTGAATTATGACAGCGTTGTCAATAGCGCAGACAGTATACAAACGCGGAGTACTTGAGAGTTGGATAGTCCACTCGTCAAGCTGCCTGCTCGGGGCAGGGGATCTTTTGTAAGCAGCATGCATACATAATATGATCTTAAGAAGGTACTTGCCTGGAGGTCTCCTAAAGCTGCAGTCTGGCAATTACTGGCCTGCCTGGATTTGTTCAGCTATTTTCGGCCTTGCCTGTGTGCGTGCTTGTCTGGGGGCCTCGCAAGCACGTGGAGAGGAATGGGTAGTGAAGGCCAAATTCTTGATATCATATAGTTAGTATAAGGCAAACCTATCATGGTTTTTTCCTAGTCTTTAAGATGCACAAAACTGTCATTTTGCAACAGACTAACACAGTTATCTACCTTTCTGGCAGTTTGTTTACTTTTATAATAGTTTTCAGAGACATAGCTGTGTTACTTTACAGCAGCATAAAAATTTTTGTTTTATTGTTATTTTTGTTGTCTATATTTTTTTTCCTCAAAATAATATGTCATAAGAAATTCAATGTATGGCGACATGAATCAAACTTTTTTACAGGAATATTTCATTCCATTTCAACTTTCTTCTAAAATTACATTTGCAATCACTCTCTTTATAGAGTTTACTTCCTTTTCTGAGAGCAGTACAATAGGTTAGGATGTCTGCTGCTTTAGAATGCTTTACCTTGATTTTGGGAAGACAGGGGATGTAAGAATATTATTTTGTTATTTGCTAACATACTATTTACTATTTTTTATATATTCTGATTGATTTTTTATTTATTCAATGATGCTTTCTGCTGGTTATTTTCCTATGCAATCCTGTCTTCACTGCCATGGACTCCCAGGCATTAAAGTGGGGTGATGGGAATAAAATATCCTCAGAAAGATCTGAGCTTGGAAAGGGAAATCCTATTTTGGATACCACCACATTGTGTTCCATGGTCTTCCTTTCCCTTGTGAATTGAAAAGGGCAAGGATCAGAAGCATGGGTGGGGCAGACTAGCAAAGTATTGTTCCCACAGGGTCTAAAGTACTTCCAGCCCCTAACTAGGTCCCACAACATGGTGAGATATTTCCAACTGCCCTAGAAGTTATCTAAATTATTTCCTTTCTTTTATAGGGATCAGACAAAAATAGCTAATTTTTTTATTTTATTTTATTTTAAAAGGAATGCATAAAAATATCATCTGTGCTTTTCATTCTTCTGGGGAGTCAAAGTAGCCCTTTTGTTCTTTAAAAATAAATACAGTTGGCCCTCAACATTTGCGGGTTTGACTTTCACAGCTTTGATTATTTTAGGAATAGCTCCAATCCCCACACCCCCACCTCAAGCAATTCTTTTCCAGGAGAACCTTCCCTCTTATCAGCTCCAGTCAGGCCATGCAGACCTTTAAAAACTTGCCTGTGGTCCTCTTCTTCTTCCCTCAGCCACTGCCTGACCAGCTAAGGACAACTCACAGCCTGATTTCGCAGCACCAAATAACCCTCTTCCGCACACACCCAAGGAAGGAGATGGGTGAGAGAGAGGATATATGAGGGCCCCATGCAACCCACTCCCCTTTCCTCTCCTTTCCCAGACCTGGTTCTGATGCTGGGTGCCTGGTCTTCCCACCATGTCTCAGCTCTCTTTACACAGCCATACACACATTTTTATATATATATATATATATATATATATATATATATATATATGCATATGCATATGCATATGCATATGTATGTATATGTATATGTACATGTATATATATTTGTGATTTCTCCCCTTTTGTTCCCCTAACCCTAGTGGATGTGGAGGGCCAATTGTATATATTCCTGTCTATTAATGATGAGGAGTTTTGTCAATACAATTCAATCACTGCAAGGTTTTAGGCCATAAATTAAGCAATAAACTGAGTATGGGATCCTGTATGAGAGTTGCAGAAATGTAGCTTGCAGTTAACTGCTCATGAGTGTTACATAGTCCCAATCTCTAAACTGGGGCCTATGCAAGGAATGTGAAAGTCTGTCAAAGTCCCTCAATCTCCACTTACCATGAAGTAACCGGTGTGATCAAAGTAGGTCTGTTTCCCTGTCACTCAGGAAGAAGCTAGTTCATGGTCCCACTCATTGCCTTGCAGAAGTGATCTACAACATGAAGAGGAATTATGATGGGAATCCTGTTTCTTCTTGTCGCAATGGAGATCATCCATCATAGTGGATGGGAGTGGCAACCAGCTGCTTCCCAAGTGACTGAGGAACAAACCCCCATTGATCACAATGGTTGCTGGGCAGTAAGTGGAGAATTGAGGGGTCCAGCTAGAATTACTGTGCAGCACAGTAACCATGGTGCTTACGTATATATAAGGACCATACAAGATTCTGGCTTATATGTTATTGTGGAAAGAAGCTCACACTTCTGTAATGACAATTTCACTGAAAAGTTCATCTTGTTTTGAGTGGGGGAATCAAACACAGTATCTTTCTCCATCCAATTGAATGAGAATGGTAAAAAATGTGGTAGAACTTTTTGGCACAGCCTTATGGGAAACCACATAAAAGAAATGTGTGTTGGATTAAAGCCAAAAGTGTCTAAATGCTGATACACAAATGGGTCTGAAGTCATTCAGAGCATTGTCAGTGTCTGCCTCATTATGTATTCCTTTGAAAAGCACCAGACAGAAAGAGAACAGATGGAAAAATGGCATATTAACATACCTCAATGACCCATAAACACTAACGACTGACAGAAACTGCTGTTTTAGTCAACAGGAAACAAATTTGATGCAATAAAGAGTAGAAGGTTGTGATGCACATCACAGCAAAAAATGTTAGATCCTGATCCAGCAGTTTGCATTCCTTCTCTCAGAACGACAGAACAAGGTCCAGATTTGTTTTCTTTTTTCTTTTTCTTTTTCTTTTTAACATACTTATAACAAGCAGGGTGGTGTTTTTTTTTTTGTACTTATCTTACGCTTTCTGACAGCATTTAATACCCTAGCAAACATATTATCATTTAGAAGGGGAGGCATATAACTGCTCTTTTACAGTTTAATCCCCTGGTTTTAATGAAAATTACTTTCATGCAAGTCTGAAAAGAATTTCAGTATTGGATTACTACTTACTTGGGGGAAAGTTCCATGAAGATCAGTGGGGTTTAGGATTTCTGGTGGCAACAGCACAGTGACAGGCTGCTGTTCACTAAGCTGGTGTTGAACAGCCAAAGTCAGGAGCACATATTTTTTAAAACCAGCAGAAAAATTGTCCTTGAACAAGTAGAAGGGGCTTGGAGGGTCTCATTGGGGACCTGGTGCCAGAAGCCAGTGTCCAGGGGAAAGGAGAAGAATGCCTAGACACTGGCAATGCTGATGGGATTGTGGAGCTGCCATTGCCTTGCTTAAGCATGTTACCTAAAAGTGCTCACAACAACGGGGAGGGAATTAGCAGAGAGCACAAGTTGGCAATGCGAGAGGCAGGGTAACGTAGCAAGATCTTGAACCCTATGTCTACAGGGTCAGGCCGAGTCAAGGAAGAGGCAGATGTTGAAATTAATAATTGTTTTATTTAAGCACAATCAAAAAAATGTATGCAACACACTCATGCAAGAAACTATGGAAAGAAAGGTAGTAGTGGATAGAGGGATTTTTGAGGAGGTTTGGTATGGGAAATACTATACCTGTCCTGAAGCCTGGTTAGAAACCGAGAAGCTGGGGAGCGTGGATCTCAGCATGTGGAGCTGAGGGGAAGGCTCGCTGGACAAAGCAACAGCAAGGTGGGATGGAAGCCAAGAGCGATCCGTGGAAGTGCTCAAAGTCAAGGGCTCTTATAGGGAAAATTGTTACCACAGGCTAGCTCGTACTTGGGGGAAACAATGAGTTTGGGGCTGGAGACAAAGCCTCCGACAGGTCAGTATTTGAATGATTGAGTTATAGCCAAATTGTCAATAGAGTAGCCAGTATGCAAACGCAGAGTGCTTGAGCATTGTACAGTTCGATCATCAAGCTGCCAGCGCAGAGCAGGGGATCTTTTGAAAGTTGCTTGCATACATAATTGTGGTACTTGCCTTGAGGTCTGAAGCTGCGAGTCGGCTATTTCTGGCCTGCCTGCATTGTGTTGGAATATTACAGCGATTATCGGCTGAGCCTGTGTGCGTGCTTGTCCGGGGACCTCGCAAGCATGTGGAGAGGAATGGGTATAGAAGGCTGAATTATTGATATCAAAAGATATCTTAATATCCCACAAGCTTGGGCTAGCAATGGCGGTAACAATCACATGAATTGGCCAAACCTCACCACTACTTTTTTTTTTTTTAAACAACTTCTAAAGAGCTTATTTAATATTCACTTAAATCTACTTCGTCAGTGTTGGGTGATTTGATCCTGGTATTTAACTTCTGGACTGATTTAACTCAACAAGTAAGTAACTTTAATCACTTTGGTTTTCTGGACTTTTGGTTTTAATTCATGGACCTTGCAACTTGCTATTGTTAGCTGAGACAAATGGAATAAAGCTGAAAGGAGCAGACTATCTTGTGTGGGTTGTCAAATTTAACATTGTTAACATTGTTTATTTCCTCTGCTGTCAGTCTTTAGACTTAAATCATCAGGAATAAGTATCAAAATAACATTTAATTATTTCAGTTACTTTCTTTCCTGTTTGAGTTGTGAAGGACTTGTCTTAAAAAGGAACAGATGGTCTGGAGTACTTTGAAATGACTGACTTTGAGTAAGCCTTCTAATTTTGATATTGCCTGAACTAATTTTTTTCCCTCTTCTTTTTCTCTTTTGGAATCTGGATTTTAAAATTCAGTTGGGCTCAAGTCTTGAATAGAGATTCATAGGACTTTGTGGTTAGAATTATAACATTTTAGTGTACGTAGTAGTCTTAAGTAACCATCTACTCCTTTGTTATCTATTTCAAATTGGTCATTTGTCACCACTGTACATACTTCTGAAAATCACTAACCAACTTTCCATGTTCTGGTAGGATTCTTATATTCTAGTTCCCTAAAATCTGGTGGCCTCATTTACATATCATGGAAATTATTTGATCATTATATAATTCATGTAGTGGGTTGGGAAAGGATTGGTCAGCCAGTATCATACACTTTTCCCTCACACACATAACACACTTTTCCCTCATACACATAACATACTTTTTAGCATTCAAAACTAGTCCTTTCAAAGTTATTTTATAGATAGGAATCAGAGAGCTGGGCTTGCTTAACCTATGTCTCGATAATACAGGGGCGCACATGATGGTCCATGTGAGCCCCTTGTTGTTTTATGTGTTTCCTATGGTTTATTTTCTTTCCCATATTTTTCCAGAGGGCTTTTGTGCCTACAACAGCTACAAGAGGTATAGATATTCAACATGTACAGCCTTTCTAGCAATGGAGGTTTCTCAGTGTTTGGTATCCTTATTACAGCATCAGCACTTGCTAAATTTGCAACAGATTTAGAGGAGATGCACCAGTCATATAATCTAACACTAAGCTGTCAGAGCCAGACACATGTTTCATGACCAAGGTACATGCAGAGTTTGTAAGTGAATGAAAAGGGAGGGAGGGGAGGAGGGATGTGTTACTGCCTTGGCTAGCCCGAGCTTTGGGGGATATAAAAAGATATCTTTTGATATCAATAATTTGGCTTCACATATCCCTTCCACGTGCTTGTGAGGCCCCCAGACAAGCACGCACACAGGCTCGGCCGATAATCGCCGTAATATTCCGAATCAATAGAGGCAGGCCAGAAACAGCCGACACGCCACTTTAGGAGACCTCAAGGCAAGTACCTCCATTAGGTATGCACACAACTTTCAAAAGATCCTCTGCCTCGCGCTGGCAGGTTGATGATCTGACTATACAATGCTCAAGTACTCTGCTTTTGCATACCAGCTATACTATTGACAATTTGGCTCTAACTCAACATTCAAATTCTGACCTTTCGGAGGCTTTGTCTCCAGCTCCAAATCTATTGTTTTCCCAAAGTCCGACCTAGCCTGCGGTCACAATTCTCTTTATAAAAATCCCTGATTTTGAGGGCTTCCTCGGATCGCTCCCGAGTTCCAGACCGCCTCGCTGCCGCATAGCTTGGTGAGCTTCCCCTCAGCTCCACGTGCTGAGATACATCGAACCCCAGCTTCGCTCTCCATTTTCTTCCGGACTTCAGGACAGGTTTCGTATCACCCGAATCAACTATCCCTCTGAAAATCCCGCTATCTTACTCACACCTTTATTTTCCTTAGTTATCTGTGTGTGTGTGTGTTGCGTACATTGTGTGCCTGTATTTAATAAAGATCATTCATTATTTTCAAACTGGTCTACTTCTTGTCTCGGCCTGACCCCGTAGACACTGGGTTACAAGATCCCGCTGCGTTACCCTGCCTCTCGTTTTGCAAACTAGTGCTCTCGACTAATTTTCCCAATATTTGTGTAATTGCAAGGTTATTTAGGTGTTCCTCCCGGGACCCCCAGAATACAGGGTAACAGATGGAGGGCGAATGGGGCTTACAAGCTCTTGTTTCTTATCTGGAAAAGATTTCTGTACCCACAGAGACCTGTACCATTGTGAAAACACAGAAAAAATATTTGAGGAACTAACATTCATTTCAGAGCAATGAAAGGTCCCAAAAGAGAAAAAGAGTAGCATACCTCAGCCATGGGAAAAGTATGCAAGCAGATCAGTGAAGAAGTTCAGTTTGTAAAGTAAGTTCCGGTTCACTGAAATAATTAAGTACACAATCTAAAACTGATGCTAAGTGGTACCTACAGCCAGACAAATCTAGTATATCCAAGGCATATACAGAGTGTATAAATTCCATGCTCAGTTTCATGTGTTCTACCCACATTTTTTTTTCAAAAAAAAATCATACAGATCTTATTCCAGGTTAGGGTTGTTTTAAGTACTTCTCAGCTAATAACTAAAATATGTTATGTACATTAAAAAAATCCACTTCTCAAACGATAAAAGTCATTATGAATAATGGCATTATATAGTTTCAATGGCAGTGCAAGAATTAAATAGTGGATTCATCATTCCACTGACAAGGAAGCCACCAGCTGCCACTTAGAGTAAGTGGATATAGGACAGATTGCATCTTGAAATATACTGTCCCAGTCTCTCTCTCTCTCTCTCTCTCAATTATACAATCCACTCCTGCTTGTTCGCAATGCAAGCAAAACTGCAGCAATTTTGGATAAGAAGGTTAAAGCACCTCCTTCAGAGCTTTTTTTTATTATCTGCCAAAAAGAAGAAGGGCAAAATGAAAATTCAATCACTTCTAAGACATAGAAATTGGCATCTGGGGTGTGTGCATGTACCTGTGTGTACCATGGAAATAGAGAATGAGAGAGATGAAAAAAAAAGCAATACAGTTCGGTAATTTTGTTTATTAATCTTTATTTAGAGAACGGAAATGCCAGGACATAGCCTCCTTGGTGACCACTTCTAGAATATAGAAGAAGCTCTTAAAGAAGACTCACTTTGTTCCCTCTTTGTTCTCTCTCTCTCTCTCTCTTTCTTAATAGCCTTCTTATTCAAAGAGATCTTCAGCCTTTAAGTGGTTGGGGGTAGAAGGATATTGGTACAATGATATTCTTCTATATGTGTCTGTATTTAATCGTTCTACATTAATGTTTTAGAAGTAATGTTTTAATTTGATTGGTTCTGTAATACTTTTTTAAACCTCTGTACTGCATATTGCTTTAGTTATTTTGTTTTAACTTATATTGTAAGATGCTTTGGGAGGAAGGCGGGATATAAATCAAGTGAATGAATGAATGGGTATTTAAGAAATAAGTATTCTCTCTGCTTGTTACAACTGTGTTGGCAGCTGTAAGTGGTAGTTTTTCCATAGACATATTGCCCATCCTAGGAGGAGGGAACAGGAAGCAGTTTTGCCACTTTCCCTTTCTATGTATTTGAGTCATGAAAGCATTCAAGTCTCATGTTTGTCATGTTAACCACTAAATAGCAATGCTTCTTTGCCTGACCTCATATAATGTATTACAGAGCATTCCATTCTACAAATCTCTACAGTTCTGAAAATATCAGTTGTAACTATGACTTCACTTGTTGGCTAAATAACACTGAAAGGAGGTAGCAGGCTCATTTCTTGAAATATAGTTGGAAATAATAGGAGATAATTTATTTGATGGTATATCCCACATCTAGAGATGTCATTTAAAACTAACTGAAAAAAACTACTTCAGGAACCTGATCCAGTTCATCAGTAATAAAGCAATGTGTGTCATGGCTAGAATCTGATAAAACATATTCAGTTTTGGAATATGGCAACCCAAGCATCTGGTGAATGCACAGGTTCACTAAGCTTGGAGTATGCAGATGAAGTCGGCTCAGCACATGGAAGTAGAAACTGAATCCATTCGTGGAGTGTTCTATATTTAATCCCTAACCCTTCCTTAATGGAAGTCCAGATGGCCAACTTAGAAGGTATTATTTTGAGCAAAACAACTTTTTCGATACCCTAACCCTCCCACTACAAATACTCATATAGCATGGTAAAGAATGCCATGGCTTTCTATATTCCCTCCCTAAACTGTACTCTGAGTACATTAGGCTTCATTAGTGATTCCTCTGATACTGTTAGCAATTAATCTAGTATTACATTTAGCAGTGTGGAAATCATTTAAGCAAATCTTTTTGTGCTATAGAGGTTTAATTATTTACTAAGTTTCTTCTCAAAAGAAGCAGCAAGAAATTTCAACAGTTTTCCTCCTACTGCAAGAAAGTCTTTAAAAACCATGCAGTTTTCAAAGTCAATTTACAAATCAGGACTTACTCTGCAGGAAAAAAAAATCCTGTGTAGTTGTTTTGCACAGAAACCAGTATTTCCTGAGCAGGAAAGAGCCTCTGCTGTAGTAAAAATAGTATTTCATTGCAGAAATATTAATTCCTGTGGAAAACAATGTTGTATTCTGCACAGAAAATGCTGTACTTGGGGATTTATTCTGGCTAAAAATATGCACATGGTCTATTTGCATAGAAATCAGAATTTTCTGCACAGAAAATAACATTTCTGTGGAGAAATGCATTGAGGGGCATGTTTCAGTGCTGAAATATTATTTTTCTCTACAGAAATATTGTTTCTTGTGCAGAAAATGATGATTTTGGCACAAAGCAACCAATGTGTGAATTTTGCGCAGAGTAAGTCCCTAGAATTGGTCCACAATTCTTCTCATCACAGTTTTTCAATGTCCAAAAACATGTTTTGATTTTTTTTTCAAATGTTTTTCAAATATTTTCAAAATTTTCTCCATCTCTGTTATGCTACTTGGTAACATCAGGTGTCAACAGGCAAGAGTATTCATATGCTACCACCACTTCATTTTCCATGTGAATCACCAGAATGTGAGGAAGCCAGGCCACAGGTTCAGATACAGAGATTCCCTCATTTTTGCTCTACCATGTGGCTCAAATTTTTGACCCTGGCTTTATAAACATGTGCTTAAATCCAACTGCTAGTCCCAAATAGACCAAACTCATGGAACAATTGGCTGAATGAAAAATCAACGTTTGCATAAGTTCTATTGATTTAGTGAGCTTACTCTAGTGGAGACAAACAACTGGATTTCGGCCATAAGAATTCCATTGAATCACGCCTCCCCCAAAAAAAGAATAAAAAAGAATAAAAGAAAGCAAAGAAAAAATATTTAATGCACTTTTCCCTTTCCAACATCCAGCTTTTAGTCTGCTTAACAAAATCTGAAGGAGAAGATTCAGTCTATGGCACACAACAGTAGTGCTAGATTAATATTCAGTATACAATGTCCCTTATACAATCACTGAGCTCTGTTGTTGTTGTTTTTTTAATAAAAATAAAAAAAGCAAAAAAAAAAGTTAATGAGGTTCATTGATCAACCTAACATTTCAATGTTTCCCATCTTTCTTCATTTCTCTAAGGAAATCCTCAATGGGCTTTTAATGGATTGAGTTTTTCTTTTGTATTTTCTTAGCATATGTGCACTTTGTTAAACGATTCTAGAACTAGAAAACCCAAGTCGAAAGAAGCTTGCCTTGTCACAGGCATGACAAAGTGCTATGCAGGGGGTTTCACTTCCTCCTGGGCAAATAAGCTGTTTCCATTCAGAGGCTGCTGCCACCCACAGTTTTGCTTTCTAGCCTTGCAGTGTCTGTGATTCTTTTCTTTTCCATTTTGCCCAGCAGTAATGCTATCAACAGGCATTTCAAGTGATCATCTGCAATGTGCTTAGCCTGTGGTGTTTTCCATGCTTCATACCAACAGCAGAACACAAACCCCTTCCTTATATTGCCCAGTGTTAAAAGCCTAAAACTCACATGGGAGACTGAGTACTCATTAGATAGTTTGACCTCAGAACTGGCTCAGTCCCAGAAACTCCTAAAAAGACTCTTCAAAACTGGCTTATTTGCACATTCTTCTCAATGAAGAACCTGTGCTGCTGGTTCCCAGGTGGGATGTAGGAAACGCAGAACCTGGAAACACCCTTTTTTTTTTTTTCACATTCTGAGTCCCAGAATATCCCAGAATCACATGGACAATGTCCGTGCTGTCTTGAAGATTCTAGAATTTGCAAGCTAAAAAAGTAAGATCCAAGAAAACATATTTTAAGTGAGGTGTGGTACAAGAACCTTATGGTTAGCTTCTAAAACACTGGTGGAATATCTTTAACAGCAGCAGCTGGTGGCTTCCATTGCATTGGGGCAGTGAATCTACTGCAGGATTTAGTACAAATGTTAAAGAAGCTATCCAAAGTGCTGAACACTATCCTCTAAAATAGTTTCAGCATCATGGATACCTTCTTTAAAGTTCAAACAAAAACCTTGAGTGAATTGGTGATGACCTTTAAAGTGCTGGTGATGACCTTTATAGCCCTACATGGCTTAGGTTCAGGTTATTTGAAGAACCATATCCTCCCTTATGAACCAGCCCGAGTGTTCAGATCTGTGGGAGAGGTCCTTCTCTCAGTTCCACCACCCTCACAGGTGCATTGGGTGGGAACACAGGACAGGGCCTTCTCAGTGGCTGCTCCCAGGCTCTGGAACTCCCTGCCCAAAGAGGTTAGACTGGCACCCTCCCTGCCTACCTTCAGGAAACAGTTAAAAGCATTCCTCTTCCAGCAGGCATTTTATATGTAATTTCTATCTGTGCTGGTCATTTTAATTGTTATTTAATTGATATTTTAATGCTGTTTTTATATGTATTTTAACATGTTTTAATTACTATTGTGGTTTAATTTTCTTTTAACTTTTGTATATGACAGTTTTTAATTATGTTTCTTTTAATGGCTGTAAACTGCTTTGAGTCCCCTTGGGGAGAAAAGTGGGATAAAAATAAAGATTATTATTATTATTATTATTAATAATAATAATAATAATAATAATAATAATAATTCACCTATAGACATGTGAGCTCACTGTTGCTACTGACCTATAGCTTTCCATCTATTTTTTTACCAGCAAAAGTTATCAGTGGGTCGTGATCTTTGTGGGATGAGGTCTAAAACATCTAAAAAATCAACTGTTTCCAATCCTGTGGCATAGTGCAGTCAATTTGTGGAAGCATTGGACAGTATCTTTGTCCCATCACCAGTCATTAATCTCCTATCAGTTCCTGGCATAACATAAGCAATGGCAGGTCTATGATTTGACTGCCATCTAGGGAAGCAGAAAGATGCCACCTTCCATGACAGTTGAACAGACAGGTATTCTACTTGTGACTCTTTCTTACCTTTGATATTGCTCTTAGCAGAGCATTTCAAAGGCTCAGAATATTGTATGCACTGCAACTCATTTTTCTTTACCTTTTTTCTTTATGTGGCTTTCATTTCACCATTTATTTGATTTTGCCTCCTGCCTTCTTTTGTATTTTTCTGTGACTGGAACTGAATGATGAGACACACACACATACACACAGCTTAGAGCAGAGCTTGGCTTGGGATAAGGTTAGCTGTTTCTCAAAAAAGAAAAAAAAATCAAGAAATAATGTGACTTCTTTCCCAACCAGTCCAAAGGGAAGGGAAAAACAAAACAAAACATGGAGTCAGACATTATAATCTTCATCTTTTATTTAAGATATACATTATAAGCCATCAAGACTCACATTTCTGAGACCAGAAATATAATCCTGAATATTGCCTATACTGAACTTCTTCCCTTGCTCTTTGTGGATTGTTTCTTTTCCTTTTTTTAAAAATTAATCTTTTACCATACTTTCTTTTCTGTACTATTTCCCAGCTTTCTTGATTTGCATGAATGCGGATTGAGGAAACAGATACTGTAATTCAAATAAGAATACAATATATCTCAACATAGTAGGAAGACAGTGACCAGCTAAGGTATGTGCATGTTCAGTCTGATATTCAGATGTTTAATAAATTAAAGCCTTCCTTATGCTGTTCCATCTTTAAACTGAATTTAGACCAGACAGCCCTTCAAACAGGTTCCTGTTCTCTCTGCAGGATGAATCACAGGACAATCTTGGATCTGAAACAAGGAGATTCAGAGGATTTGCTCAATCTCAGGACAAAGCTGACTGTTGACGTCTCTTTGTTTGGCCTTAAGCATTCATACTCTGAGGAGCCCACCTTTCTCTCCTCTGTTGTTTAACTGTGCAAACATGCACAAATGCAGAAATATTTGATACAATCAAAATAAAAAAACCTTATATACAGTTAGCATTTGAAAACTGTTGGTAACTATCTGGATACGTGTAAAGTTGGAGGTTTTCATGGTCAGAATCCATGTGGGTTTTTCAGGCTATGAGGTCATGTTCTAGCAGTATTTGCTCCTGATGTTTTGCCTGCATCTGTGGCTGGCCATAAACACCTGGACAATTTTAACAGGAAAGAAGAAACTCAGAAAGTAAACAAAAGTTGGTTACCAGTACTGAAAAACACTAAAATCAAGGCTCAAAAATATGCCAATGAACACCACCCAGACTCAGGAAGGCTCTCTACAGGATACAATACAATCGATTGCTAATGAGTACCTATATGCACACACAACTGTCATGCATATCCCCTGACTAACAACGCAACCCTAGGGGCTAGTCCACTCAACAATGAGCTATCTCACAGGCCAGCTGCATCACTAATACATCACAAATGCAAACCCCTCCCACCTGGGGATCACACAAGTATATATACTCTATTCTACCTCCATGTCTCCAGATCCTTTGAAGATGACAGCCACAAATGCAGGTGAAACATCAGGACCAAATATTACTAAAACATGGCCTCATAGCCCGAAAAACTCTATCTGGGTAGACTTTAGCAACTGACAGTGGGTTGCCTGTAGGTATGAGGATATTAAAAGATAATGACCTTTGCTGGCCACCGGTGCAAAACTTAAAGAAAAATTACTTTGTATCCACTGTATCTTTTCCTTTTCAGAGCTTGTAAAATTTAGTACTTTTTTAAAAAAATTACATCTCCCAGAGTAATCAGCCAGCATGACCATTGTAGTCTATATATATAACTTTTCTGAGTAATGTGCACTTCTTAGGGATTTATGCCCATATTTATTTTTTCTAATGACAAGTTTTCCTTCTTTTAAGGGTCTGGTTGCCTCACCCTTACATTACTGGAAGCTTTGAATTAGATTTATTAAATGACTGAAAATGTATACTGTCTTCTTCATTTAGTTGGACTTTATTTGTTTTTGGTAGGAAATGATTGCCCTTCATGATTTAAGATGAAACTTGCCTATCCTGATTTCTGTTGATTCTTTGCCTGAATTCATGCCATTTGTTTGTTTGTTTGTTTGACCAGCTGTTGGCAGTAGGCATAGAAAGAATATTCAAAACTCCTTAAAAAATGATTGAAACATGTTTTCCAAATATAAAGAAATCCTGATGAGAAGTATCTTGGACTGATGAAAATCTTTGCAGTTTGAGATTTATTATCTGAAAATTTTGTAACTAGTTGTTTTAGACAGAGAAAAACATTTTTTACTCAGTAAACAGTTTTTTTCTTTACAGAATATAATATTTTTTCATGGAAATATTATTTTCTGCGCAGAAGAAGCTGCTTCCTGTGCAGAAAATGCTGCAGTTGGGAATATCTCGTGCAAAAATTGCATGCAGTTTAGCCTTTTTTCTGCATAGATAACATTTTTCTGTGCAGAAAATAATATTTCCAAGGAGAAATATTATTTTTTGACCAGAAAACACCATTTCCTTTCATAGAAAATGCTTTTTGTGCAAAAACCAAATTTTTCAGAAAATAATTACTGAATTCCAAATATACTTCAAAAACTGTGTGGTTTGTGAAGCCTTTCTCACAGTGGAAAGAAAATTGCTAAAATTACTTGTCCCTCCATTTAAGAAAAAAAAAACAGTGACAAATTACATCCCTAGCTGTTAGTGTCAATGGTTGTTGGTACAAATGAGCCTTCTTTAAATATACTAAAAGTGAAACAGAGAAGCTATTTCCTCTAAGGTTGGTGTTCAGATATTCTGCTCTAGGAGTCAACCACTGATGTTGATTCGCTCCAAGACCATTTTCCAAAATGCTATGTAGCTGCCATCCTTACTGCCATTCCACCCTGTGATATATGGAGCACAAACAAGGGGTTCAGAAAATGGGATTTCTGTCATTGCTCTGCTTCTGTAGTTTGTAGTATGTTATCTATATTTGCATATTCAGTGAATGAACACTTTCAACTTCTTCCCACGATAGGTGAAGTACTACATTGCTCTGAGAAGGTGGCTTTTTCTCTTGTAATATTTACTTATTAATTGGACTGATTAAGTACTCCTGTTACCCTCAGAGGTGGGGGACTTTGAGGTCAACCTGCAATGCCAGTGTCTCCTTAGAATTTGGGGGCTTATAGCTCAAAGGAGGCCTGTATTAGGAGAGTAGTGGCAGGATTTTTTCACCTGTGTATACCAGTACTAACTTTAGAAAGTACTCCAGTTAAAAATTGAAAAGTGTATCTTATTTGGAATCAACAAACACACAAGAAATCAGACGCTCTTAGGAATCATACAAGGCTTTTGGAAAGTGAGACAGGAAAGGTTGGATAGAGAGAGATTGGGTGGAAAGGGTGGAAGTTACCAGTCCTGAAGCAGAAGGTTGAAGCAGAGTGACTCAGATAGTGCTTATGGAGAGCACGGAGGAACAGCAGTCTGGGATACCACATGTAGCATAATTCCCTGAATGTACTGCAAATTACTGGAGCTGAAGTTGGGGTTGATATACCCTATTTCCTACCTGGAAGGAGAGTGCATAGATAAAGTGGTAATTGCTTTCTCGCAGAGTTGACAAAGCAGGCCAGAAAGGGCTGATTATCATAAGTCAAGGTGACAAAACTCTGATGGGAGTCATAACAATCCCTTAATATCTGGTTGGGCAGGGGGTCTAGGGAGGATTTCCATAGCACAGGATCACAGTAGGGTCCTTGATTGCTTCACTTGGACAGTTTTGTCTTAAGTCATATTCAGGTATGCACAAATCCAGTGGAGTTGAGAGGATTATCACAAACTCACTAGTGTTGGGTTTTCCCACCTAAACCTCTCTGAACTTATGACTCGACCATGGCCATTTCCACACAGGGTTTTTAAAATGGTGCAGAGCGTTCTCCAGGGGGGATGTCTGCACCTGGGAGTGGACTGAGCTGGACCTACTTAACGTAGATCCACACCCCAGCCCGCTCCAGAATGACCCCAAGTGGTTGTCCAGCGTGCTTTTGAAAGACCGCTATAAACAGGTCTTTTGAAAGCATGGAGCGCGCCAGTGTGAGCCTGCTCCCTTATGCAGATTTGCTGCGATCTGCCGGGGGTGGGCTTTAGGCTGGTGAGCTTCAGCAGTTGGTCAAGACCCTCGACCAACCAGAAGCCACCATTTTCATCCCTGGAGCAGTGCGGACCGGTGGCCACGCACTGCTCCGGAGCAGCGTGGACCGGACCAGGGAGCCTTAAAGTCCGGTGGGTAGCGTCACGGGGCGATTCCCTCACCCCGTGTGGAAATGGCCCATGTCTGAGGTCATCTAGCCAGCACTCTTTCAAACATGTTTTCCAGACATATATATGTTCAGTTATGAAAATAGCACATCTCACATCATGGGGGTGTAAGGTGTGGTAACACTCCCACCTTTCCCAAGAGGAGCTGGTAAGTGAAATACCATTCAAATCTCCTCCAGAAACAAAGCCCTGAATGCTATTAATAGTCCTAACTAAAGTAGATCAATTGATTCTGTGAAATTTACATAAATATTGACTCATATTTTCACAGTTAATTTCTTGAGGTCTACTTCTGTTAGTAATGCCAATAGTATCCAGACCAAGGTTTGCTATAGCCTTTCCCAACTACCTCCAAGTGTTCATAATATGCAAATGAATGCATTTATTGCACAGCATTGATGAAACTTGTGTTATTTTATCAAACCATTTATACCTGTATCTGTGTACAAGAATTTGTTACATGTACAAACAATCTTATACAGCATGTGTAGTTATCTGTCTGAGAAATCATTAGTGGCTGTGCTCATGCTATACTGGCAGATGATGTCATTCATAGCCCCTGAGGCAGCCTGCTTCTTTCCTTCTAGGCAGGAGTTCAACTGCCAGACATTTAATGGCCTGAACTTTAGTGGTTTTTCTGATGGTTCTTTAGAGGTTCCTCTTTAGAGGGCAATTCTTCAGAAAACTAGACAATGTTTGGAACAAAACAGCAGGAGGTTTCTATTTGTGTTATTATCAAACCTTGTCCTGATGCTCTACAATATTTTTGGATTTGGCCCACAGTGAATGAACACCAGTTATCATCATAGTTTAAGCAGACACTGCTATAGATGGATTTCTTGGCTATTTTGAAATAGCCTAGAGAATATATATTCTTTTCTCTTGTACCTTCAAAGTGGACCTATACCAATAGCTACAATATATTTCAAAACTGAGCTACACTGATCCACTGACAAAAGTATACACATCTGAATGTGGCAGGCATGCTGGGGAACAAAATGTTTTTAACTTCAGTAACTAAAGCTTCACTGGTCACACAAATTGTTCTGAGGTGAAGCTGACCTGACCCTCATCAACCTTCTGTGGCTTCTTCTATTCTGAGGAGCCTTGGAGAGTAACTTGCATGGAGTGATTGGCCTGGTTCAGTTGTTACACTTTTAATTTTGTGTTATGTGCATGAGCCAACCCTCTCTTTCTCTAGCATGATAGCAAGGAACTCAGAAGCACTCATTTCTGTTTTAAGATTGCAGTTTCTTGTTTTGTCTAGAACCTACAGCTAGTTTTACTTATGACTTTTCTAATGAGCCACAATCATAAAATAATTTTCTGGGCTTAGTGTGTTCAAATAGTGGTGCCATGAGAAAGCTGAGTAAGGAAACATCTCAGATGGAAGATGCTGGGAGTGAAAGGTGGACAGCAGTTGTTGACCTTTGGTTGTTTCTTCGAAAATAAATAAATAAACCATTTCCCTCTGTTGGAAGAAAGAGTTGTGTGTGCCACATAGCCTACTGTCATGTATGGTTGAGCATGCTCTCCTACTGAAAGTATAATTCATCTGGAAGTCTAGTCAGCTTCTGCATGTGGCATAGTAGAGAACTGTTTTTTCGTCCTTTGCCTCAGGGAGCCTAATATATTCAGCAAGTGCTACATACAAACCTTAAAACTGACCACATTAAAATGTCTAGTACTGATAGGACAGATTGTAGTGAATTGAATATTGAGCTAAAACTAACTTCCTTTTTGTGGCCTGAACTATTTTTTTTAAGTAGCATTTTACTAGTTAGAAGTTATGTATTCTTTGAAATATTTCTTTACTTTTTATTTTAATTTGATGACATAATGCAACCTAGAGTATATGGACCCTAGCACCATTTCTCCAAACCTTAACAACCCCAAGGTCCCCAGATCACTGATTTTCTGGCAAAAAGGGGTGAACTCTCTGTCCTAAATGCTTCCAGGAGTTTTGATTCATCTTTTAAATAAAGAACAAGTTTTTTTCCCTAAACCAGAAATTGATTTGCAGTGAAGGAATAGATGTAATAACAACAACAATGTGTGTGTGTTAAAGTTAAAGTGTATTAAAGTTTCTTTATAATGGCCTTTTCACCAAAGGGTGGAACCTCAACATATACAGTCAAGGACAAAGGCAATCAACATAACACTATAGCAACACATGGGATGAAATCCCTAACATCCCACTAGTTGCTAGCTATCTCAGCACCTTAAACATAACTCTGTAGATTAAGATGGTGAATCAAAGAAGAATGTCTTCAACCCTTTACAAAAAGGGGTGAGATCCTCCTCTAGCCAGAGGTCCAAAGGAAGACCATTCCACAAACAAAGAGCAAGATCTCGAAAGGTTCATAGCCTTGCCAGAGCTGTGCATGTTGGTGGAACAAACAATGATCCTTTGCCTGTAGATTTTAGATTCCTGGATGGAACATACCATAGTAGCTGAGCTATGAGGTACAGAGGGAGGTTAGAATGCAAATCCTTGAATACCAGAACCAGAAGATTGAAACAGGTCCTGACCTGAACTGGTAGCCAGTGAAGGGATCTTTGTAAATATTTAAATATTTTAAATATTTAAATTCAAGCTATAAAAGTGGATTCTCAAGTGTCCCTACTGAGGAAAAACCTGGATGAATGTCAATCTGCAGGACTTATTCCGTATGAACAATGTGCGTGATTTTTTTTGTTCAGAAAATGTTTTTTTTTTCACATAGAAATATTTTCTCCACATGAAAAAACAGTTCTGCACAGAAGATGTTTCCATTTAAAAAAAAATGTGGTTTTTTTCATAAAATTAACCCCAAACTGCAATTAATCCTCAAAAAAAAATTTTAAGACATTTTTGCAGAGGGTTGAACAATAGTAAACCTATTCATTCTTACTGAATAGATTGAGATTTCTGATGCTTTATATCCATATTCCAGACTGTTCTCGTTTTGTGCTTTGGGGTTTTGGACACTTTTTGTGCCAAATGAAGAGTAATGGTGGTGGTGGGTAATTGGTTTCTGAATCTAATGAAGTTGCTCACTCCTGCTTTAAGAGTTATCTTTGGCCATTTCCACTCTACACTGTGCTATTATTCCAGATTCAACATCCTGTGGAATCTAGAGGTTTGCAGTTTAGGGAGGGATATTTAGAATTCTCAGCCCAAGAGCTCCTTGGCCTCAGTCAACTACAAACCCCACAATTCCATAGGATGTTGAAAGTGGAATAATAGCACTATAATAGTGTAGTGCAAAATAGCCTTTTATTTTCAAAAGATCTCTTAAAAAATTCTAAAATGACCAAGATGCCACCCCTATAACACTGAAAGGCAAAAGATTAGAATAACATCACCTGCTGTGTTAAAAAAAAAAAGTAATGATACTTCCAGTCATTTTTATTTGTTAAGTAACAACAATAATGCTATCGCCCACAAAGTAGCATGTTACAGGTAACATCATTTTAACATGTTAACTTCCAAAGCCTGCTTATCGCTAGGTACCAGAAGAGGAATAAAAGAGAGGCGGGTTATGCAAAGACATGAGATTCATTCATATAGCACTAAACTTTGGCAGCCTTTCAACATTTTCATTTCATGCTCTGTTTTTTGAAATAGTCCTTTCCATACTTGGATACACAGGTATAGTGTTGAGCAGACTTCCCCCACCCTCTATATCTTTGGTTCTTCAGGTTTTTTTTCATCAATCATAGAATCATAGAATCATAGAGTTGAAAGAGACTACAGGGCCATCCAGTCCAACCTCCTGCTATTCAGGAACGTGCATCAAAGCACTCCCAACAGATGGCCATCCAGCCTCTGTTTAAAAACCTCCAAAGAAGGAGACTCCACCACACGTCAAGGCAGCATATTCCACTGCTGAACAGCTCTGAGTATCCAGAAGTTCTTCTTGAGGTTCAGGTGGAATCTCCTTTCCTGCAGCTTGAATCAATTGCTTCTTGTCCTAGTTTCTGGAGCAGTGGAGTCCCTCCTTGACATGACATTCCTTCAAATATTTAAACATAGCCATCATGTCCCCTCTTAACCTTCTCTTCTGCAGACTAAACATACCCAGCTCCCTAAACTGCTCCTCACAAGGCATGGCTTCTAGATCTTTCCCCATTTTGGCCACCCTCCTCTGGACATGTTCCAGCTTATCAATATCTTTCTTGAAATGAGGTGCCCAGAACTGGACATAGTATTCCATACGAGATCTAACCAAAGCAGAATAGAGTGGTACCATTACCTCCCTTGATCTAGACACTATGTTCCTATTGATGCAACCAAGAATCATGTTTGCTTTCTTGGCTGCTGCATCACACTGCTGACTCTTGTTCAGCTTGTGGTCCACCAAGACTTCTAGATCCCTTTCATACATACTGTTATCCAGCCACGTGTCCCCCATTCTATATTTGTGCATTCCATTTTTTCTTCCTGAGTGTAGGACTTTACATTTCTCTCTGTTGAAATTCATTTTTCTTAGCTTTAATCCAGCTCTCCAATCTGTCAAGGTCATTTTGAATTTTGACCCTGCCCTCTGGAGTATCAGCAACTCCTCTCAATTTGGTATCATTTGCAAATTTGATCAGCACGCCCTCTACTCCTTTATCCAAGTCATTGATGAATATGTTGAATAGCACTGGGCCAAGACAGAACCTTGTGCCATCCTACTAGTAATTTCTCTCCAAGAAGAGGAGAAGCTATTGGTGAGCACCCTTTGAGTTCAGTCAGTACAAATCCACCTAACAGTAGCCCTGCCCAGCCTGCATTTTACTAGCTTCTTTGCAAGAGTGTCATGAGGAACTCTGTCAAACGCCTCACTGAAATCAGGATATGCTACATCCACAGCATTCCCTTCATCTATTAAGCTTGTATCATAAAAAGAGATAAGATCAGTCTAGCATGACTTGTTTTAAGAAATCCATGTTGGCTTTAAGTGATTACGGCATTGCTTTCTAAGTAATTACAAACTGACTGTTTAGTGATCTGCTCTAGGATCTTTCCTGGTATTGATGTCAGGCTGACTGGGCAATAATATTTGGGTCTTCTTTTTTTCCCTTTTTGAAGATGGGGACAATATTTGCCCTTTTCCAATCAGCTGGGACTTCAGTATTCTCCAAGACTTCTCAAAAATTATTGTGAGTGGCTCTGAAATTACTTCTGCCAGTTCTTTTACTATCCTTGGATGTAATTCATCTGGTCCTGGAGACTTGAATACATCCAGTATAGCCAGGTATTCCTGTACTTCTTCTCTATCTATTCCGTGCTGCATTTCCCCCTGCTGCTCCACCTGCCCCCCCCCCCAGGTTGAGTACTTTTATCCTTTTGTGAGAAAACTGAGGTAAATAAGGTGTTAAGTAGTTCTGCCTTTTCTCTTCCCCCTGTTAGTACTTGGCCATCTTCCACACAGCAACTCTGTCATTTCCTTGCTTTTTCTTTTGCTGTGGACATATCTAAAATACCTGTTTTTATTGCTTTTAGTCTCTCTGGCAAGCCTGAGTTCATTCTGTGCTTTAGCTTTTCTGATTTTTCTTCCTACGTATCCTGGCTATTTGTTTGAATTCCTCTTTGGTGATTTCACTATTCTTCTATTTCCTGTACATGTTTCTTTTAACACTTGACTCAGCTGAGAGTTCTTCAGTCAACCATTCTGGTTTCTTTAGACACCTCCCATTTTTGCTTCTTATTGGCACAGTTTTAAATTGTGTCTTCAGTATCTCACTTTTTAGAAACTCCCATCTGTCATGAGCATCCTTCTTTTTCAATATTCTTGATCATGAAATTTCAGCTAATAATTCTGTAAGTTTACAGAAATCAGCTTTTTTAAAGTCTAGAATTCGTGTCTGACTGCACTTGGCTTTCCCTTTCCACTGAATGACAAATTCCAATAGAGCATTGTCACTCCCACCTAAGGATGCTATGACTTCCAGCCCATCAACAAGGCCGTCCTTGTTGGTCAGGATCAGATCTAAAATAGTTGATTCCATTGTTGCCTCTCCCGCTTTCTGAACCATGAAATTGTCAGCACGACAAGTAAGGAACTTGTTGGACCTTGTGCTCTTGACTGCCAACTTATATCAGGATATTTGAAATTTCTCACTACTACTCCATCTCTCCTTTTTGAATGTGTTGTAATCTGCTCCAGGAAGGCATCATCCAAATCTTCAGACTGGTTTGGAAGTCTGTAGTAGACCCCCCCCAGTGCCATCCCTATTGTTTATTGCTCCCTTAATTCTTACGCCTACGATCTCGACTTGACTTCCTGGATTTAAGTCATGGATCTCTTCACAGGTTAAAACATCCTTGACATATAAGGCTACTCCTCCTCCTTTCTTATTTGGTCTATTTCTGTGAAATAGGTTATACCTCCTTACTACTACATTCCAGTCATGAGACTCATCTCACCAGGTTTCAGTGATGCCTCTAATATCATATTTATTTTGTTGTATTAAGAGTTCCAGTTTATCTTGGAACCCTATGCTCTGTGTATTAGTGTAGAGACATTTAAGACCGTGTGCCCTTCCTGCAAAACCTTTACTGAAGTTGCTTTTCCTGTCATTGTTGGTCTCTAGTACTACTTGGCCTGCTCTACCTATAATATTTGGGGGCTTTTGCCCTGCACTTGTTGAATTCCTGCCCTGAATAATACTGTCTCCCTCCCCATCCAAACTCAATTTAAAGACCTCCTGATGAACTTTGAGAGAGTTGTTTGTTTGTTTTCCACCATCAGAGTTCCGTGATGTTTCCTCCTCATTTCCTAATATTGTTCCTAGATAGAAATTGCAGGTCCATAGACAGGATGTGGATTGTAGGTGTTCCAGTCAAGCCTTTATCTTCTCCTCCTTGGCTCAGCCCTTTCTTCTTCATTACACATATGTAGACCTACAAGCAGGCTTACAAGAGAGGTGAAAAACCCTTCTATCTTTGACACCACCACCATCCTCAAATGAACTTACATGCAACCCCACAAAATATATCATCCAAGGAAATTTACTTGATAAATTTTGATAACATTGGTGATAAAAATGGTCTCCCCCTAGCCATCTTTGATGGTACAAACAGGAGAATCTATGGTTGCTGTGCTTCACAATTCAGAAGTGATTTTAAAATATAGGAAGAATCTTAGGACTGCAAGTTGCTATGAGTAGGAAAACCTGTACAGAGTTGTACTGCGGTTGTCACTTACTCTGAGGGTTCTGATAAATATTTATACGACTCTTTTTTCCCTCTCCAGATTATTTCTCAACTACATCCATTTTTAATCCCAAATGCAAGAAGGAAAATGTTATCCAAATTGTTAGCCTTTTAACTGTTTAAACTGCTTTAACTGCTTAGTTTGTATTTCAACAGCCATAGTTGTCCAGTTCTTTTTTTTTTTCCTCCAAAATTAATTCAAATAAAATCCTCTCACATTGTTTCATGGTCAGCCCAGCAACCACTGAACAAATTTAATAAGAACAAAAGAACATGGATGCTCTCATTCTGAACATCTTTCACCAATGACTCAGATATTCATAAGCACTGGCTTTCTCTCTAGTACACAGAAGGTGATACTGTTAGGCTAGTAAATATATGCAGCCTAGCACAAGATTCTTCCTGTAGCCCAAGAAGAAAATTGAAATGTCTCCCTAATTTACCAAATAAAATGCACTCATAATGCAATCCTATACATGTCTGTTCAGAAGGATCCACCCTGAGTTCAATGTGGGTTATATACCTAACAAAAAAGTAAGATTTAATTAATACAATGGTGCTTACTTCAGAGTAAACATATACAGGATATCACTGTTATGTTTCATGTGTTTCTCTTACATTGAACTATATTCAGTTGAACATTTACATCTTCAATATTTGCAATAACTCATAATTTTTATTCTTAATAATTTTTGAAGTGTTAGAATCCCAGAAATCAAACAATGAATCAGTAATTTTTTAAAGTCACTTAGGAAGGCAAATGTATTTATTTATTTGCATGGCCAGCCAGGAAATCTGGAAGTTATTCCATTAGCTAAAGGAACTCTTGAACTTCCCTCTCGAAAAATGCCACCTATTAAGCTTCTGTTCACAGCTTGTCACCTAGTTCCAGCTTCAATCCATATCACAGCTTATGACTGCTTCCAAAACTGCAGTGTTCCTGCCCTATTTAAGTAAAAAGGGATGGTGATTTTCAGAGTAGACTGCAGTATGTTTAACATCAAGTTTTATAGATGCTCATTTGTAAGAGGCCAATATTTTGGGATTTACAAGTCAACATTTTTATCCAATATGCCATTGTCAAGCTTTGCCATTCCTTATGTGTCACCATCTGCTCTATGGTATCAACATTCCATTCCATCTTACCAGGGATTCATGATGGAACCTGGCTCAGTCTGCTTGCCTTGGCCAGCTGCTGACATTTTTGGAGACCTTATCCTCCCTGTAGCACATGAATGTCATTACAAGCACAGAAACCAACTGTGTTGTACAAGTTCAAACAGAAATAGAAGCACTTTCTTGTCATCTCATGTAGTGATCTCACAGAAGACAGAAAGCCCCCATGGTTGATAGGGTGGGATCCACAGAAGACCTCCAGGTAGTTCTGGTAATATTGCATTCTGTCAGAGGTCCATTTCATCAGAGGCAAAAGGTTGAGTTCTAATGAGTGCTGGCAGAAGTGTGTTTATTAAATGCTATAATCATCTAAAGATAAACAGATGGCTCCAATTCAAGCAGGGCAAAGGAGTGATTATACACATCTGCACAATACCAATAAACACTAATACATCCAGAAGCAATTGGCTGCTCTTTCAGAGCAAAGCCAACGCTTGCTCATCATTACATCTTTGGTCCTGCATTTGATTAATTCTACATAACAACTGTAATGACATACAGAGAGGATATGGCCGTCTCCAGTGGCTGTAAACTACTGTGTACGCAGGAAGCTACCCAGGGTGGTTCATCATTTAACCAGCCTCTTTTATTCCCCTTAGATTTTGTGCCAACCTTCAGCTGCCTTTTCATAAAACTGATGTCATATTAGCAGCTCCTGCTTTTTAAAAATCCTGACCAGCACCTGCCACAAAGAGTAAGCTATGATCACACCTCATCTGGCTGACCAGAAGTACAGCTAACAGATTAAAACTGGAGTGACATTCCCTAGAGTCTTACTCTCACTTTTGAGTGTTCATGTGCTGGCATCTATCTAAATTACGAAATATGGGCTTCACACTTCTTCACTGAAGAGCCAGCAACTTAACCACATGGACAGTTGTGTCAAATAGTTTTAGTGACTGACTGAATCCACTGGTCCTTTGAAAATGGGAAGGGGTAAATGAAAATTTATTCAGAACTTTGTTTATCTAATACTTTCATTGCAAGAACAGATGACATGGATTTCTAGTGATGACTGACAAGGCATTTTGCTCAATAAAATCAATAAGTAAATAGATTGCATTTTATCATTTGGTTAAAAACCTTTCCGTGTTTACTAAACCACCAGTGTGACAAGAAATCAAGGCTCTCAAGGGTCACACCTTCAAAAGAGCTGTAATTTAAGCAACAAGGATACTAAATAACATGCAGGGTCCAAACAGAGTTTCATGGGGAGCAGCAAATCTTTTCAGTGTAAACACTTTTTTTGTTACATGAGTAAATTTCTTGCACAAAAATCTGCCAAAAAACCCCACACACCCTAAAACCTAAAAAATTAACAATATTTTTCAAGAAGAGTCCTAAATAGTTAAGGGTTTTCTTTATAGCTATAAGTTGTCACCTCTTTACTGGACTTTACTTTACTCTTCAGTATTAAGACCAATATGGTAGGCAGGTATAACTCATGCTGCAAATACCCATAGCTGTTGAATTTTGACTTTCCAAGTGAAGCAGACTTTTGTTTCGGTGCATTTTTTAAGAGTTAGCCAAAAATTGCAAATTTCTTCATATTTGGGATGGAAAGGATTTAAAAGAAAAATGCAGGAGAAAGTAAAACTGGGCAATTTCCCATCTCTTTTTTACTTAGTGGCATTGAGGAGTCACTTTCTGCAGGCTCAGTTATCCCAAGTCTTTCACTTTTTGCTCCAAATTTCAATTGGCATGTTACCTTCCTATATTTACAAACCAATTCAGAAAGAAAAACTAGTTAGTAGACTGAACCACATGTTTTGAGAAGTTTTCCACATAAAAGAAAACTGCAATCCAGAAACTGGTACCTCATACAACTGGAAGCGAAGAGTATGTGACAAAAAGAGAATGACATGAGTTGAAGTTAAAAAAAAACACACAACTCTTCTCTACAAACAGTTTTCTAGTGATCAACTCTGCCCCCACCATATGTGATTAAAAGAAGAAAAAGAATCTACTTAAAGCAGTCTGATTACTTCCATTGTCATCCCCCCCCCCCCCCCGAACAAGAAAGTGGTCTACATTGTGAAGCGGAACAGACAAGTATCATTTCTCTGACAAATGCAATGTGTCACCCATTGACAATAATTGATCCTGACGCCCATGGGAATGCTGATTTTGATGCAGTCACTGTCAGTCTTCATCAGTTTTGATTCTTGCCCTTCTTGCCAAATGAAATCTGTGGTGGCCATTGTGAAGTCTCTTACATAAGGATCTTCCTTTCTGCTGACAATAGCGAGGAGGGTTTAATTAAGAACTGGAAAACTGAGAAAAGACTGTACTCAATTGAATATTATCAGCACAAAGAACAGAGATAGAGCATTGTGTGTGGGAGAGAGACAGAGTGAGTGACTGAATTTAGGAAGCTTCCATTCCAAAGAATTGCAGATGCTATTTCCAGTAATACTGAGCCAGAAGAAACAGATGAAACTGAAAACCACTTAACAAAATGGCTAAATGAGCCGTTTTGCTTATGTTGAGTAGTAGCATTAGCTTTTCATGATAAATAGTTTTGTATGCACAACTAACCAACAATCTAAAAAGAGACCATATTTCTGTACCAGTTGCAGAAATATGTGTAACTGTCTGTTACATAAAAAGTGTGTGTGTGTGTGCGTGTGCGCTCGCGCCCGCATGTGCTCTTTGTGTGTATGTGTGTGTGTACATGCACATGTTTGTGGGTGTTTTAATCTGGCTTTATTTTTTACCATTTAATCTCTCTCTCTCTCTCTTTCTCTCCCTGCCTCCCTCTGTCTCTTTTTCTCTCCCTTGTGAGCTGCTTTGTGTCCTGAATGTGAAGAGATAATGGTGATGATGATGATGATGATGATGATACACTAGAAATCTATCTAGTGTTAATTTAAATGTCTGTTTCCCCACTTTGTAAAACTGCTTGAGTTTTAAGATCAACCCCTGTGGCCCTGCTTTTGATCAATTAATAAGAGATATTAGGTTCACAAGTTACCTGAGCAGAGCTTTTTTGGTAGTGAGCACTAGGACATACTCTTCTGTTAGACAGAGTGAAGTTATATCTCAGTCAGGAGATTTCTGTGGACAGTAGCAAAGCTTGCTCTTGAGCCTTACAGTCATTTCTATCTTGATTTTGGCACATCCACAAGCTAATTTTCTGCTCTAGTATTTTGAAGGAGTCACAAGAATTACAAAAAGTGTCCCCCCCATGCCACAGGTTTCCAATTTTGACAAAACAAAACAAAAACCCAGATCATACAACAGCAATTATATGCTTAAATAAAATAAAAGGGAAAAAACACAATACATTTAATCTTAAAATTATTGATTTTATTATTTAACTATTAGGTTTCTAAAAACCGACCATAATAATGTAACCAAGATTTTTCAGTTATCAATAGAGATTACAACATTCTGTAAATCTCCATGGGACTTCAGAAGATGAACAACATCAGAATTATCGTTGTCAAAAGCATCAAAAGCAGGTGTCATATAAATTATCTAAGAAATATACATAATGGGGCACTTTGACCATTTTGACACTTCACTATTATATTGCTATTATCCCACTTTCAACATCCTGTGGAATCCTGGGGTTTGCAGTTTAGGGAAAGGCCTTCAGAATTCTCAGGCAGAGAGCTGTTTGGCCTCAGCAAACTACTAATCCCAGAATACCACAGGATGTTGAAAGTGGAATAATAACACTATGACAGTGTAGTGTGGAAATGGCCTTTGACTTATATTACTAGTTTCTTCATAAGTGCAAGATTTCCAATACGTGTACACCATTGATCTAATGACAATCCTTTAAACTCTTTCCATGCCAAGATGATTTCTAATGTTGCTGCCAGATGTAGGAATATAATAGTATCTTTGTGTATTAGTTGTTCATAGGTGTTCACCAAATTTTTATTTGTCTTACCCATTACCTGTCCACAGATAAGAGAAAAGTGTCTGTTTAGCATCTAGTAGGCTGCCCAAAAGCACCCTCACCCCACCCCCTGTTGCACATCTCCCAAGAATAACATATTGCCTGCATCTCCCAAGAATAGCACATTGGCTGCATCTGACAAGGGCACACCAACAGCTCTGTAGAGCTCAGGCTACTGGAAAATTATCTGATGATTTGCAAGACCCCTTTCGGCAAAGCATTCCAGGTTTCCCTGTATACACTTCTCCATGTTCAGTCAATGCATTGTGAGTCTTCCCATCTCCCACCTACCAGGGCAAAATGGCAGACCACATTATGGCCACACCAAGCCAGTTCTGCTGTATGATCTTAAACATCATGAATGGTTTGTAGAATAAGAGGCTTGCCCTTCAACAAATCTAGGTCATTACCTCCCAGATGAATGAGCAGTATATGAAGTGGAGGCACATGGCACTCCCCAAAGAACTTTGGCATCAGATCATGTCACTGATGGCCTCTGTTTTCTAGCCACTCAGCCATAAATATGTTGGACAATCCCAGGTGGTATCCAAAATGGCAACGGCAGGCCTGGCAGGCTGCCCGGTAGACTGTATTATGGCTTCAGATGCCTCACTACTACTACTACTACTACTACTACTACTACTACTACTACATCTTCTTCTTCTTCTTCTTCTTCATCTTCTTCTTGTTTCTATCTTTATTTGTGTCCCACTTTTTTTCTTGGAAGCTCTCAAAGAGGCTTACAATACTTGTAAAAAAGAAAACTAAGATTTTTAGGAGGCTACAAACCCAATAATTTTGTCCCAAGTTTTCACAATGCTCAGTGGTCTGAAGAGTTCTCATCCCATGAAAACTAGTGAAATACAATGAAAGCGACGTGGAAGCACAGCAATAAATTTTATTGTACATTATTTACAATCACCGCTTCACTGGTGACTGCATAAGATTAACTACGAATGAAGTGAGAAATGCTTTCCACTAGACTTACTGATCCAAAATCTAATTAATAAGATATACTTTCTATTCTAGCACTGACAAGGTTGAGACGGTTGACTTGTTCAATCTAAAACAAAAAATAATAGCAGACAAGGCTGAGAGGGTAGAGGTTTCCAGATAATTTCTTGATGTTAAGTACTATCAAAGTGTGAACGATGTTTAATATCAGATTAACGCCAGAGTAATTGAAGACAAAAGAAGGTATAACAGAAAAGGCTCAATCAGAGTAAATCCACTGGAAGGGGGGTATGAGTATAAGGACAGCATGGTGTCTTCCTTCACTCTCTCTATTGGAAATTGACTGGGAGTAGCAGTTATGCCTTCTGTCAACACTGGCAATGGAACAGGACACCTCACTATTCCTGAGGCCAGTAGAACAGTTGTGGGATGTAGGAATGGCTGTGGTGTGCATTCAGCTCTGTCTTTCATGGCTTTATCCCATTCATCCATTCAGCATTTAGTGAGCAATGTCTACCACAGTGAGTTCACGGAAAAGACCAAAGAGAAAAGGATACAGTGAGGAAGGGATGGGTGAATGAACTGGCAAGATCAGGCAGAAAGAGAAATGAAATGGAAGACTGAAAGAGGAAGAACTGGAAGAAGGAGGCAGGAAGCAGCGACAACAGTATTTGAATTTTCTGCTTCTTGCTATTTACACTCAACTTTAGCAAAAAGCCACATAATCAAGTTATGACAATGGATTATGCTTTTTCTCAAATTCTTTTTCTTGGGGTGTGTTGGAATGTATGAAAAGATGGTTGGGAGCTACATACGAACCATGGGATCATTCTCCTTAGCCTAGAAAAATGAATCATTATATACTGAGGAAGAGGTCTGTGGAATTATACTTGGGGTGTAGCTACAGGGAGAAAGACGAAGGCTTTGCTCTTCAAATAATTCTGATACCTTACCAATGACATTTTCCTTCAGTCTCCACACTTCTAGATTGGCAGATAGAGACACTGATTATGATAAATACCTAGAATTCTTACAATTGCTATATTTGCATTCCCTTGATAACTTTGCCTGCCCTTTTCTTTGAATGCCTAAACTGTATTTTTAACTGCTTGGCTGACATTATATGTAACTGCTGCATAAGGGATTTGGGTTCTAAAGAAAAAACTCCTTTGGGGGACAGAATTCTTAGTTAGGGGTGTCATGCCTTCATTTTCCCCCTTCTCGGTTCCTTCCTGACATATGCTTCTCCTGACATTTAGTGATATATAGAACAAGACCATAGTGTCAATGGAGCAGTGGCAGTTCCCTGGTGATACATATCTTTATCTAATTCTTGCATGTCAGCATGGAACATTTCAAAAATCATTTCTTTATTCAGTGAAATGATGAATGGTTTTTGAACATAGTTTGTATTTTTTTTTCAAATTTCATGGCATTTTCACAAACCTTTTGTACACCCCCCCCCCAAAAAAAAAGGCAATGCAGATGAGATACTTCATATAGGGCTTTTCTGCAATACACTGTTATAGTGCTATTATTTGCACTTTCAGTGTTCTATGGAATTCTGGAGTTTGCAGTTTTAGGGAGGTGTATTAAGAATTCTCAGCCAGAGGGCTATTTGACTTCAGTAAACTACAAAACCCAGAATTCCACAGGATGTTGAAAGGGAGAATAATAGCACTATAACAGCATAGGGTAGAAAGGCCTTTACTCCTTTAATTCTTCACAGAGTATAAATATGATCAGTTTGTATAACTTATCTATGACTAACCACTAGTACAGAGGCTGATGTATAAACTTACCCAACAGCATAGTCCCATATATTTGAGCTCACAAGTGTTATTAAGGATTCATTTGTTAAAAAAAATAGGATTTTTTATTATTACCTAACAGTTTATACCATCTTTTTGCAAGATGGGACCTGGCTATCATTGCATCAGCCTATCCTTTGTGACTCCAAAGGCTATGTTGTCTATTTTTTACGTGGAATGTCCTCCCCTTGCAGTCCTGATTTGCACTGGCATTAGTTTCATTCCAGTGCCAAGTTAACATTTGGCTTTTTATAAAACCCTTTGAGGCCTAATGGCTTCATTCAGTGTGTATATGTGCTTGGTTTCATATTGTTTAAGCTCTATTTTTTTAAAAAAACAAACATTTGTTTAACCTATTTTAAGAGATTTTAATTATTTTTGTTTACTTTAGATATTTGTCTTGTATTTTAAATTATTCAGACTGTTTTATTTTAAGGTGTTTAGAAATCTTGTGAAAGATGGTAGGATAGAAATATTTAAAATTAATTAAGAATGTTTTCTAATCAGATACAAAATTCTTGCCATGCCTGTTGTTACTGTTGCCTAGCACACACCCAGCTTGGTGAGTATTTGTTTAATAAGAAAATGGCAAGAATTGTCAGCCTAGGTGACAAGTTTGACTTTTTTGAGTCCTAAAGAGATGTTTACTATTTCTTCTTTAGTGTTTCTTCATTTTTCATTCACAAAAGACAGTTCTGAAAAGTAACTTACTCAACAGTGGAATAGCAAAAAAATTTTTCCCCAACATACACTTGTTTTGTGTGCGTGCGTGTGTGTGTGTTCCTTTTTCATTTATGGATGTTCAGTTTTCATTTTCACTGAATCCAAATATTCCTCTTTGGTACCAGTTCCACATTATGTTGCTGCTATGTCTTTGATGGAAGCATCCTCATCTGGCTCTGCAGGTGGATATGAAAGTTGCAGAACCAGAAGATCAGACTGACACAGAAGATCAGACTGCTTCTTAAGACCCTGGAACATTGTGGGAGAGAGGGTGTGAGACTCCACTCTTCCAGAAGCAAGCAAGCCATGTCTGGATTCAGAGGATGAAAAAGGACCTCTTCCCAGGTCAAGAGAACAGAAGAGAAATAAAATAAATGCAAGATTGAAAGGATGTGGCAAAATACTCACCTACAAGGAAAGACTCCATTGAAATGGGCTTTCTCCTGTCCTGCTGTGAAGAACATTTACTGAATGATCTATACCTGAGCTTTGAATTGAGGGTAGACCAAGTAAGCTACAAAAGCCACAGTTCCAGCTTAGAGCAGCTGCTGGAAACAGCATTTGCCTAAGCATAGATGCTGCTAACCAAACTTGATATTCTTAATTCTTATTGTGACTACTCTGTTGGACTTGGATTTTCTATCAGTTGCTGTAGGATTATCCTTGGATTGAGGTTGCACTGATCTGTTGAACTACTGGCCCTGAATTGTTTTGACCTTGGCTGTGGAGTTTTCTGCTGTGCTTTAGTGTGCCACGGACTTGCCTCTTGACTCTTGACTTGATTATTGGTTTTTTATTATTTATTTATTTATTCATTTATATTTAATGTGTTGTATTTCTCTCAATATCCTCTATTAAAACGTGAAACACGTATTAAAATGTAAAACAAAAGGGATACAATATCGCTGTATCTCTTTTGACATTGTGTTTGTTTACAAGCAGAATATTCAAGCATAAACCTTTAGCCATTCCATTAGAATCTTCAAGTAAAGTTCCCAGAGTCTTAAACTGAATTCATCTGATTCCAAATCCAAAGGGTCTACATGTTTTTCATACTGAACTTTTTTTAATATAATGTGTCATTCTGTAGGCCTCAGTCCTCACATTCAGCTGTGCATTGGCTTGCCCTTCCTTGTATAGAGACTGAGTTGTTCTCTAACTCTTTTGATTTAGACTAATCACTAGCCAGTTTTTAAGACAGAGTTGCAACTGAAGGAAAGCAGGACAGTTCCAAATCTTTTTATTTCCTCATTGAAATGTGTACATTTTTGTGTGTACATATTTTCATGGGTGCATTCTAATGTAGGCATTTTCTAATGCTGGTCCAGAAGATAGCACCCAATCTAAAGGATTTAAATTTAAATTAAATCTCCTCTTAGACAGGAGATTCCAAATAAACATTAGGAAGAATTTTCTGGTGGTAAGAACCCTTTGATGGTGGAATCTCTTCAGCTCTTCAGTTGATCATGGACTCTCTTTTGTTAGAGGTTTACAAACAGGTTGGATGTCCATCTTTCAAGGGTACATTCGGTTTGTGCTGCACATTTTTCAAATGTATGCAAGGTTCTGTATATATCTTCCTTTACCAAAATGTATTGCAATATCAGGCTGGGTTGGATTTCCACGAGAAGACACACTTTGTTCCATTGCCACTGTCAAGAAGTAGAAAATGTATGCTTTGTAGGGAAAACAAGCCCAATGTTTTTTCTTTTCTATATCTACCTGTGATGGAATTTATATAGTTATGTGAAAAAAATTCTCTTTAGCTTTGATTGACCAAAAGGGTGAACCCAATAAGAGGTAGAATGTTTATGAGAGATGGTAAATCTACATGAGTTATGGGAAGATTAAGTTCACTCAAATACATTTTTACACATTAAATGCATTCTCACCCAACTCTGCTTTGAATGTAATTGGGGCAAACCTGTGACACTTATTTTGACCCACAGCATGATACCTCATCCTGTCTGAAATATTATTTTAACTATTCGTCTTTTTATTACTTTCTGAGACATATGAGAATGCACATGTGTGGCCATGAGCTATAACCTACGCTAGAGTATGATCGATAGAAATAGGAAAAAAATCCTATTTTCTGAGTACAGGCCTATGGTTTTACTCATCACTAATAAAAATATTGCACTGGCACATGCTATTACTAAATCTGTTCATATCTCCATCATTTCAACATTTTTTTCCCTGTCATCTAGTTTCAGGAAAAATCCTTTGGTGTCTGGAGTTGTTTCAGACCTGAAAAGCTGGAAGGCTACAGGGATTTCTTGCACTGCTTATTTCAGGCAGCAAATTCAAGTAACTAGGCTTGTCACCTGCACTCATTCATTCATATTGTACAGGTTGCCTGAATTAATTATGGAACCATGATGCAGAAAGAACATTGAGTCCCACTGTAAAATCAAGATCTGCTGTCATTATGTTTATCCAGCCTGATCTCAGTGACTTGATGTGCTGCTTCTAATATTAGAGTTGGTCCCATCTATCAATTAGACTAACAAAGCAGAGTCTGCTATCAGAGGTTCTGCAGGGACAAAAGAATCACAACAAGCTAATGACTTTTCCTACCCACCATTAATTCCAGCCTAGTTCCCTGTGTTGAGTTATGGCTAGAAGCTACCTTTGGATGCTATTTCTTGGGATAGGAGTAGAGGAAATTCATGATGTTCTAATTGGTAGTCCATGTTCTGTATGTATTAAAAATTGAAGTAAGCAAGAAATCACATTCTTTTTACGTCTTCAGGAACCGCATAGGACAGAAAAAAAAGAGGCACTTGTAGGTCTCCCAATGTTTCTATATGACAGCTTCCATCAAACCTAACCATAACACTTTTTGGCTTTTTCTAAAGGGAATGTCTAGTGATGCATGAGGTCCACAAGTCTCCTGAGTCTGCCCGAGGCTCACATCTGTGTCTACTTTGAGCCAGCAGCTGAACTGCTTTGTGTGTCACTTAAGAGGTTGACATTATTATAATGGACTGTAAAAAATAAAAAAATAAAAATCAAATCAAATCAGGCACATACTATACCAACATTCTATCCCACACTGTTATAGTGCTATTATTCCACTTTCAACATCCTGTGGAATCCTGGGGTTTGTAGTTAACTGAGGACAAAGAGCTCTCTGGCTAAGAATTCTAAATGCCTCTCCTTAAATTGCAAACGCCAGGATTCCATAGGATGTTGAAAGTGGAATACTAGCACCATAACAGTGTAGGGTGGAAATGGGCATAGTTTAATGGGGAAAAAAGTAACATAAAAGCAGAAAGTTTTTTTTTACGGCTATTTGTGGAAACGGATGGCTTGCATTTATGGGTCTTTTGTTTTCTACAGCAAATAATGGAGCAAGGCTTTGCATGGAGTGAACTGGTAACAATTGATCCAGTCCAGATGTTAAGATCAGGAGAAATCTTCACCTGGGGAGGCTATCTTGATGGGTCTGAAGAAGAGAGCTTTCTCCTTCCAAAGTTCTGAAATGTATTTTCTCTCTCTTGGAGTTGCAGTCAGTACCCAATTGCTTTTAGGAAGGATGGGAAAGCCCATCCCTTCAAACTGTTTTTTTTTTAATGATATGTTATCTATTATATGTTGATTTCATTGGTTTTATTGTCTTATTTTTTTCCATTTGTTAGCCACCATGAGCTCTACGTGTAGTGGACGGTCAGAATAAACATTCATACGAATAAACATAGAATAACAGAATAAATACTTAACATATTTGCAATGCTATTTCTTTTTTAAAAAATGTCCATTGATAATGAAATGTACCTGCTATATTACACTGCAAAGCTAATACAACAGAATTTAACCTCAAAGTTGAAAATGCCAGCTGAAGCAATATGTTAAGTGCCCACTTAAAAGCAAGCAATGAAAGGACCAAAACACCTATAAAGTTAACCTATTCTATGGCCTGAATGTACCATAGCAGGGGGGAAATTGTCTTGCACCCATTGTACCTATGTACAAATGTCATATCAAAATTCTCTACATATTTGTTTGGCAAAGAAATATAACGGGCAGACATTTCATCAAATTTTTCCAGTAGAATGAGAAATTATTCAACAAATTATTGAGAGCAGCATCTTCCATCTATGATACTTCCTTGCTCCTACAAGAGAAAGCAGCAACTATATTGTCAAAATGGCCACCATTTCGTAATCATGGACAATGTGCAGGAACTAGAATCATTCTGGGGCATTGTGGTAGGAAAACAGCGTGGAGTCTCAAACATGATGCAGAAAAAGCATGTCCTTGTGCTCCTGTTTTGTTTTTGTTTTTTTCTTGTGGTTGTGAGAAAAAGAAAAAGAAAAACAGCATTTTTTTCCCCAGAAAAAGTCTTATAAGAAATATCAGCTGAGTTCTAGCTCTTGCCAACTAGACATGCAAATACCAGACTGCAAGAGAAGCACCAGAAGCAGAGTAGAGATCCTGGATGTATTCCTATTGGGCCTATTATTCAACATCCTGTCAACCAGCTAAGGTTTCTTCTTTTTTAGAAATCGGTTGCAGTGCATTATATATGTCTACTCAGAAATAACTTCAATTTGTGTTCATTTAAACTTAAGGCCCTTTCCGTACTAGATTGTTATAGCGCTATTATTCCACTTTCAACATCCTGCGGAATTCTGGAGTTTGTAGTTTCCTAACTCCAAAGAGCTCTCTGGCTGAGAATTCTAAATGCCCCTCCCTAAACTGCAAACCCCAGAATTCCATAGGATGGTGAATGTGGAATAATAGCGCTATAACAATCTAGTGTGGAAGGGGCCTTACTCCTTTGTATGTGGATAAGGTTTCAACATAAAGTAGCTCCTTTTTAATGAGTTATTTAAAAAATTTCTGCAAAATTCTAAAATATTATTTATGTTTCAAATAAAGTAAGAGACAAGGTATAAACAAATCGTATTATCCCATGTTTTGCCTATGCCAGCTGAACCTTTTCAGCCTAAATTCTAAGTTTCCCTGTGCCAGCAGATCACAGAGATGTATCTCCCCCAGACACTTTATGTTACTGAAGATATACTGCTGCATATTATATCACACCACTGCCACAACACAGCTAGCACTAGAACCAAGACAGCTGGCATCAACAGAGGAAGAGGTATTCTAGGAACCTGGAAAAGAAGCTTTTTGGACTAGAACTCCCAGAACCCCACAGACAGCACTATCTATTACCGTACTATGCAAATGTAAATTTATGTCAGTGTGGTGAAAATTAAAACACCCTCTGGCATATTGGCTAAGGTGCCAAGGCCATCCCAAGGCATATTACTTCTTGGAGCTAAGAGCAACGTAGCACCTGTCCTATTCTATATACAAAATCCAGGCCTGATTAGACAAAATGTTTTCTTCAGCAGCAATAATGGGACACCATTCTCTACAGCAGTTCTGAGTGCACATAAAAGGCCATGGTTTTCTTCAACAATATCATATTAGTGTCTCCCACGATCTGCCACTGATTACAACTGTCTAATCTAATCTGTGTCTAATTGCACAGTGTGCCTTTAAATATCCACCCAGAAACTAGGCAGCACATATTTATACACAATTGAGTCAGGTCAGGTGGAATGCCGTACAATCAAAAATATTTCATCTCTACCTCAGCACACAAATACTTCATGACATACCAAATCACCATTCAAATCTGATTTTTGACTACAGTTGAGAACTCTCATTCTAGACATGGAATCTGTTTCTGTTTGATTTTGATTTTTTCCATCTCTTTTCTGCTTTATTTGGATTCCTTTAGCCTCTCAGACCTAAGAACCCTCTTTGGGGCAGATGTCTACCAGGAATTCTGCCCATGATATGTCCAAAATTTCAGAGGTTCGTCTTCACGCTCAAAAAATAAAAAAAAATAAAAATATACTTATTTCTTTTTTGTGGGAATTTCATGGGTTATGTAGTGCTAAGACACCACTGGACAGAAAGAATGGGCCAAGATCCACTTGCACATGTGTGGACCTATTTGTACTTGATATGTGGTCAGGAAGTGAGACCTTTGTGATTTGGATACATGAGTAAAACAAGTAATTTATTCCTCCTGGTTAGGAAAGGAAAAAAAATACAGTTATGCAAACTCTGATCTCAGTTGGGATATTTTTAGTGTGATCAAGACACGGCTGGCAACCCAAAGGTGATCATTTTTCTATAAAATAAAAAATAAAAAACACACTCCTGCAGGATACCTGATCTACTCAGGTATTCCCTCTCTCTTTCAGTACTATTAAGTATGGTGATTAATTAGCTATATTACATTTACAGTGAGTATAATAGAAAAGTATGTGTGCGTATGTGTGTGTAGAGAGAAAGAAAGAAAGAGAAAGAATGTAAGTGGCTGTGTTATTGTTCTTCTCTGTGAGTCTGCACCCCCACACACACTTTATTTCTAGATAGGTAATTTTTTCTTCAAATGGAAATACAATAACAAAACCCAAGAACTGCTCCCTGCGGACTTGAAAGCAAAGCAGTCATATCTTTAAAAGTTTGATAATGCCACCACTGGCATAACACAGCTGACATCAGGACTAAGAAGAATCCTGATCCCCTCACTTGTTGAAGGATTTCTTTATCCATATGGGCCAAAACAACTGAATGTCTTTCCTGCTCCCTCAGTTATCAATATTTTTGCATCTCTCTTCTCCCTTTTCCCATTTCTGTCACTTCAATGTTTGGCTTACAATATCTGTTTATTCTTCTTCTGAGGCCTGAGAACAGCAGCGATCTAATGTTTCCTTTCTCTCTGAAGTCACATTTCCCTTGTTCTCTGCCCAGTGGGTAGGATAGAGTACTGATGTCCCTGCTAGAGAGGCAAAATAAGCAGGCCACTGTGAGAATATTGGATTACTCTGAAAAGCTGCCACAAACTGTTAGAAGGTAAGACCACCATAGGTACTAGCAGCTGTCAACTGCCACAAGATTTGTTGATGCCTGGACAAAAGAAAAAAATATTGGTATTTTAGTTTTTTTCAGCAGCAATACACACCCAACCTCTCCCCTAAAAACAGATTTTGCACAAAACACTTTAGGAAATTTTGGCCAAAAAAAGTCCTGAAATGTGAAAAATAATTGAAAAAAATGGGTGAATACTCTCATAATATCACCTAGGCCATTTCCACAGTAAACTGTTATAGTGCTATTATTCCACTTTCAACATCCTACGGAATCCTGGGGTTTGCAGTTTGCCTCAGAGTTCCTTCCCTAAACTGCAAACCCCAGGATTCCACAGGATGTTGAAAGTGGAATAATAGCACTATGACAGTCTACTGTAGAAATGCCAGTAAGGAGAACTTTCCACCAATGTACAGGAGAACAAAATAAGCAAATACTTACGTCCATAGTTCAGAAGGCCAGGACTCTTATAGATAAGAACCTGAAGTTATACCAAGATTAGATGATGTAGACTTTATTATTATAGTTATTTTCTTCTTTCTAGCCATTGGTAAGTGGTGCTCACCTTGCCTATGAATCTCCCACACAGGAATACTGTGGTGAACTATATGTGTGTTTAGTCCAGAATTTTATGAAAATATGGGCCTGCTTCAAGAAACAAATCTGTCACAATTATTACTCAGTTGTCTAAATAACATTCACTTAGGGATGTGGGGGTGGAGGGCAATTCACCCTGGGAGGCAATGGTTCTGGGGTGTCCCAACCTGTAGTCACACCCCTGCTTGCCCTGGCCACAACCCTGCACACTGCAGCCACACCCTTGTGCCATAGCCACACCCTCTTCCGCCCCCCCTCCACACACTCCAAGTTCTGCTGCTGCTAAATAACAATATTTATGTTGCTAAAATGTCCAGAATGTCATAATAAGGAGGTAACAGCAGGCTTAGAGAGCTCCTGCTATATCAGAAGTTCAATGAAATTTGAGGAGAAGGCAAATAAGGGGCTGAAACAACTCACTGAGAAGTGATCATGCAGTGACCTCAAAAATTTGCTTGACTATTGGAATCTAAAAAAAAAGAATAATGGAAAACGAGGGAGAAAAGATGAATGGACTAGAGGGGTGGGAAAGAAAGCATGACTAGCTAGTTAAAATCCAAATCATTTTGCTGTAGAGCAAACTGTTCTTTAATGGGTTTCATTTACCCAGCTTATTATAATAAAAACCCCAGATTTCCTTCAAAATAGACACACAAATTTAATTTGAAGCCATTCAAATTAAAATCAGATTTTAGCAAACAACATTTCTACTGAAAATAACATCATAAAAGTGCCTTCTCTGTGAAACTTTTTAAGAGTTACCGAAAGCACTAACTATTCCTTAAACATTTCCACTTTTTTCCCCCAGTTTAGAAGCCTTGAATCTTGAATTAATCTATTCATGACAAAATACAAAGCAAAAGATATTTAACTTTGAATGACCTTTTTCATTGAGGCCTTTAATAGAAGTGTTGCAATAACTTCCTTAAGAAGGTTGTTTGTCAAATTATAAATTAAAATCTTTCAGCTGAAGTGTTTTCAGAATGAGATTTTTCTCTTCACTTGCAGTATGTACAGAAATAACATTTATAAGCCTTGGAACATTCTAGTTATTACTATTATATATTAATAGGGTGAATGAGAGACTGTTTTTTTTGTTCTCCAAAATGTGAAATTGCAATTCATTGTGGATCTACAAAACATTTCTATAATGTTTGGGACCCTCACCCCACTCCCAGAATCTGAACTTGCTTGTTTTAGTTATTCAAGATCTTCCAGCTACTTCTCATTTGGCACGATTACTTACCCAGTGGAAGATGAACCCAAACCATGGTATGACAAGTTAATAAACAGACAAGTGCATGATTATTGAAATCTGTGACATTTTCTTTCCAAATAAATGTATCTAGAATTACAGTATGAGAGCTACTTGCATATTGTATCTTAAAATGGCGTGTTAAAATGGTCTTACTTCCAGAACTGAAGTAATTGACAATGAAGAGAAAATTTGGTTTTTATATTGTGCTGTTTTACACTTTAAAGGCTGACATTAGCTTCTAATAGAAGGCAAATTATAGGCCGTTGACTTCGCCCAACAATGTTGTTCATGTAGCTCTCTGTATTATTATTTTTTTTCAATACCAGGTACCTCAGATGAAATATAAATCTTCCAAGAGCTCTGTCACAGTCATAACAATTGTATCTTTCCATTATTAATAAATCTGTATGAATTTTCATAGATCTCGAGAGGCATTATTGCTTCATAGATAAAATATGTAGATGTAAGATGAGCTGTCAAACCTTCAAATGGTTAGCAAAATTATTTTGATTGCTTTGGAATTATACTCACTAATATGAAACGTAGCAAGGAAAAAACATGATTTGATGAGTCTTTCTTATTTTTGATTCTTTATTCCTTTATTAATAATACATCTCTCAAGGCATATGTGTAGTTAATAAGCACTTACTGTACCCCTAACAGTACCGATGCTATTCAGAGAACAACAGATTGTTTGATATTGCAACTTTGAATAGTTAGATTAGCTGCAAGTTTATTGTTGTTGCTGTATTATTATTATTATCAGCAACATCATCATTATTATGGTTGTAACATACAAGCTCTGATCCAAATAAACAAAAGTCTAAGTCCCAGTGTAACCAATATAACAAATTAATCATTTTTTAAAAAATGTTTGTAATGAGATTTAGGTTACAGATCTTTTACTCATGCTTAGGAAGTTTAAATCTCACTGAATGCAATGAGTTTCTCTATGTGAGTCTGTATAGGACAGGATTACAATGAACCTCTCTGTCTCTGTCTCTGTCTCTTTGTCTCTCTGTCTCTCTCTCATTTTTTTTTTTTTTTTTTGACAGCAGTCTTTATTGAAGACTTTGTACCTTCAAAGAGAATGAAAATAACATTATGCCAGACTTCCTTAATGTAGTGCCCTTCAAATGGTTTGGATGACAATACCCATCAAACATATCCAGAAAGATCAATAACTAGAGACATAGTGCAAAACATCTAGAAACCACTTTGTCAGGGGAGGCTGTGTTACACTGTCAATGAGGTCAAAGGCAATTGTATGTAGAAGTAAATCATACAGTCTACCTTGGTATTAGCTTTTTGTGGTTGTGGGATTGCATGCTCCTGTAAAGCAAGAGACTATGCTGACAGTAGCATTGCTGCTTGTAGGGTCTCCCACATTAGATAGACTTTTGCTGTGGAGCCAGACTAAGAACACTTCTGCGCTACATTGTAATAGTGTAATTATTCCAATTGAATATCCTATGAATCCTGGGGTTTGAAATTTAGGGAGGGGCATTTAGAATTTGTTATAATTTAATTTTAAAATAATTTAATAATAATTTAATAAATATTTTAATAAAGTTAATAATATAATATAATAATTTAAAAATAATTTAGAATAAGAAAAACACTGGTCTTATTGCCAGGGCCCAGAGAGTTTATTTTCCTATCTAGTATATGGATATAATTCATTGGTCCTTTGCAGACTTTACTGGTTCATTGTGGTTGCTTTTTGATGAGGCTTTCAGGATGTAGGTGGCTATGAACAGCACACTGAGGTACAATCAGGTGGATTCACAGTTGTGGATGCATTCGATGACCTCTGTCCACCCAATTCAAGGTGAGCAGTCACATAGTGGTCACTTTGTCCAGAAACCTCAGCTTGGCATAAGTAGTTAGTGCCAGGAGCAGCTGTTGGTCAAGGTAAGTTATGCTGGGAGTTCAAGGCTTCTGAAATAACACCCCCTTGCAAATTTAAGTACTTGTGTTTGATTTGCTGTGAAGTACATTCCTTTTGGAATTGCCCAAAAGGCAAGGGTAATGGAGGTTCCAAGGAACAACAGGGAGTTAAGACAGGATGCAGAGCTCCCCCGAAACATCCAAAGGGGCCAAGTGCAATTGATCTGGAGTAGCTAGTGGTCCTTTTGTATCTTTACCCTAATTGTGAGGCAGCTTATTTGTAGGATGGTTTTAGGGAAGCGATCCAGATTCCATTTCAAGGAATCCAGAACTCTTATTTTGCTAGGAATCTCAAATATGTTGTTGGTTTGGAACAGGTGGTTAGGGATAAGATTGCTAAGAAAGTAGCTGTAGGTAGGGTTGTGGGTTCATTTTCTTCCTCTCCAGCTGCCATACTGGGTGTGGATGTTAGACATGGTTCTGAATAATTTGTTTGGTGGATTGAGGCTATTTACCATTTATCTTATCGAAAGGAGACTAAGTTATTAATGCTATCTCTGCCAAATTATGTACAGTTAGGTACAGGTTATGTGATACTGCTGCTGTGGCTGTCTACTGGCATGGAATAAGGGTGGAGCTGGCAAAATGTGACATTAAGGCCATTTCCTCATGGGGTTGCTGAGCCACTTTTGAGGTGGGATGACAGTGGTGAGAAGGTCATGCTTCTGCATGACATTGTCACCATCTGGCTGCCATCTCATCATGAAGCATCACACTTGTGCAGCATTTGAAAAATGGAAAAAAATCCATTTTACACCTCTCATCACATGGTGCTCCTGTACTTACCATCATGCAGAAGCACGGTGATGCTTCCTGCCCCAGCAGTGATGCTTCCTGCCCCAGCACAGCAATGGCAAGTACTTAGCTGTGGAAGGAAGGAAGGGGCTATCCTGTTCCCTTCTACAGAGAGTGAGCAGGTGTGGAGCGTAGCATTGCTGATGCACTCTCTTCCAGACCCAGATTTCCAGCGCAATGAGACAGAAGAGCATTGACATGCAGAACGGGCCTAAGTCTGTCTTTCACCTGCTCCCTGTTCATCCTCGGGATTTCAAGTTGCTAGTGTTTTGTTTTGAGGGTCAGTATTATATGGATTGTACCTTCCCTATGGGGTGTTCTGTATCTTGTTCTGTCTTTGAAAAGTTTAGTATCTTTCTTGAGTGGGCCCTGAAGCTTAGGTCAAAGGGACAATGCACTATATTTACTATTTATTTATTTATTGGCAGGGCTAGTAAGGGGCAGTCCAAAGCTTTGACGAAGGAATTTTATCCCCCATAGAGGAGCTCCAAGTACTTTTAGTCCATGAGAAGACAGAGGAAGCAGCTACTTGTTTGGTTTTTCTAGATATTGAAACTGACACTGTAAATCAGTATTGTTGCAATATGCAATATGCAAACATCATTCAAAATTAGGAAATTTGAACACAAGGGTGACTGAATTTTTGGGGCTTTGGAAAGCCACTTTTAGGGAGTTTCAAGAGCTCATTGGACAACTTAATTTTGCATGACTGGTAGTTGGTCTAGGTAGGGCCTGTTGAGGTGTCTCTGTGATGCTACTGTTGGGATACACAAGACTCACACAGAATTAGATTAACTGGGGGAATTAAGGAGGACTTAAAAGTTTGGCATCTTTTAATGGATATCCTTTGTTAGAGGGATGAACTGTGTCTTAGGAATGCCTTAAAGGTATCTTCAGATTCAGATGGATCTCCTGGCTTCAATATGCATGTTAAAGGACACTGATGCACACTGCTTTGGCCTAAGGAATGGATTCAGTCTGGCTTATTAACTGATTTGATTTCTTCAGGTCTTTTCCCCCTTTATTATGCTAGCTGTTATGATTCAGGCTGAGGAGTTGGCTAACTCCTCTGTCCATGTTTGGTGTGATAACATGTCTGCTTTTCATGTGATTAATGCAATATCCTCTAAATTCCCCAGGATTATGTGTCTGGTTAGGGTTTCTGTCCTGCAGTTTTTGTACTACAACTTTTTTTCACAGCACTCCATGTGGCAGGTGTGGATAATGAGATAGCTGATGGTCTTTCCTGCCAACAGATGAAACGCTTCAGATAACTGGCCCCAGAAGCAGGTGCCAAACTTGCCCCTATACCAGTGGACCTATGGAATCTTGGAGGGCTGAGACTGTGTGAACAATTGGTCTCTCATTAGCCCCAGGTGTGATTACTAGAAAATGGGAAATGATTTTGAACAGGTTAGGAGGACTTATGAACTGGAAGCTGCTTGGCCAGTTCCTGTGGAACAGCTTTTGAAATATTGTGTGTATTTAAAGGATGAGGGTTTAGCACCTCAATTAGATCTGGGTTGTCCACTTTGACTTTTGCAGCCAGGGCACAGGGTTATGAGAACTTGGTATCTGATTTCAGAGTCTGCAAGGCCGAATGGAGAAGTATGGAGAAAGGATAGTGGTCAGATGGCTGCTCAGGTGTCTCCAGAGAAGATTGAGAGATTAGGTAATATTTGGCCTATGATTTGTACTTCAGGCCAAAAGGTAGCCTTGTTTCATGCAGCTGTACTGACTGCATTTTTGAGGCTTTTTACATTAGCAAATTAGTCATGTCAGCAAAAAGGGGATGTTTCTGGCAGGAGTCTAGCCTCTGCAGATGTAGAATTTGTTGAGCAAGGTGTTGTGTTACACATTAGACATTTCAAAACTGATCAGAAAGGGGTGGAGACTAGGTTGCAGTTGGGATATTGTTCTGACCCAGCCTTATGCCCTGTTTGGGATCTGAGAGTTATGTACAGCTCTGGGGGGAGGGAGGGGGACAGAAGACTAGGGTTGTTGTTTTGTCATTTTGATTTCTCCCCCTTCACCAGGTATCAGTTTTGGGCAGTTACTGCAAAGGCCTTACAGTGCTTGTGCCTGCAGGGGGTTAAGTTTGGAACCTGCTAGTTTAGGACTGGGGCTAACACCATGCTTCTGCAATGGGAGGTTAGGCCCACAAGTCATCCAGAGCATCAAGCATTAGAAATCTTCCACTGCATCCTCTGGAGATTTAAGATTATATTGCTTAACAAATTTGGTTCTGCTTTTTACTTGTTTCTGTTAGATTCTAGAGCCCTTTTCACATCTTACGTTTTCCTGGTGCTAGGCTGCTCAGCTCGCACATGAAGGCTTGGGAGGAACGCTGTCACGTCCCTCCTGCTTCAGCTCCGCAGCTGCTTCCTTTTCGTTCAAGTGCCCTCCCTCTTCCATTTGCAGTGCAGCCTGGGACCTGCCAGGCTGCACTGAAGAGATCACGTGCGATTGGCCCGGCTCCCGAGGCTCCGCACACCAGGTAAGTGTGCGTGGGGCCCTGGAGCGATGCGCGACCATGCAGCATTTTTGGCTTTGAGCTGAAAATGAAAAAAATGCATGCGCAGTCCACATCAGGTCCTTGAGCATTGCGCAAATGTGAGTGTGTCGTATGGACCACAAAGGGCTCAAGGGGCCCTTTCGCTTCAGAAATGCTGTGTGAAAAGGGCCTAGGTGTGGTGTGGCATGACAAAGGGTCCTGTAACTGCAGAATGGCATTCTGGCCAGCATTTCAGTCCTGAAGTTGCCATTTTGGGGCTCAACTAAATTTGAACAGTGTTGCCACTGTGTAGTGGCTGGGCAGAAGAGGCCTCCAGTGGGGTGGTTTGTTGTCTCTTATGTTTGAGGAGTTCATTGGGCCTCCTCCTGATGTTTTAGTCATTCACCTCGGAGGGAATTACTTGGGCTTACTGAAGGATAAGACCTGGGTTTTGCGAGCACTGAAAGATTTTCACCTTTCTGTTTCTTTGTTGTTGTTGTTGTTTTTCTGCCATTTTGTCCCAACAAATTTGCTTGTAGCAGGCCACCTGAAGCACTTTGCTCATGTCTGTCAGATTATGAATAACAAGCTTCAAAATGCTATGGGCAAGGGGTTGGCCCATTTTCTTCCTCACTCTAACATAGGCCCTTTTCACATGTTATCTTTTTCCAGCGTCAGCACAAGGTGATCACGCAAGAAGTCTCTTCCAAGAGGCACTCGCATCCCCTCTGCTGCTCCTCCACACCAGTTCCATGCTGGCCGGAACGAAGGGTGAGTGCTCCACCCCTTCTTTCCACAGCACAGCCGGGTACTTTCCCAGGCTGGGCTGGGGGAGGAAGCATTATGGCTGCACCTCTGGAGACTCCGCACTAAAGGTAAGTGTGTGTGGGGCCCAGGAGGGATGCGTGATCATGCGTCATTTTCAGCAACAAGCTGAAAATGACATAATGTGTGATCACCATCTACTGGCCTCAGAAGCGTTGCACGATTGTGAGGACGTCATGTGAAATGGTCCTTGCAAACATGTGAAGCTCCTGAACCCATTTCACAACATGACTAGTGTGCAAAAAGGGCCATAGTTTTCCAGTGGCTGGAGGTCTATAGGGCAGGCTTCCTTCATTTGTTGGAAGAGGGGAATATATTGCTCCTCAGGAATTTGCAGCAGCAGTGAGGGATGTGTTAGATGGCCTGAAGGGGAAAAGGGAGTAAGAAGACACTTTTCCCTTGTCTATGACAGGAAGCACAAGGAAGAATGTAAGACTTTAGTGATCACCTTTTAGCACCATTTGGTGGTAGGGTAGGGTAGAGTAGGGTTCTGGAACTTCCTCTTTAACGTCCTGAATCCTGGGGGTGGGGAGGCTACCCTTGAGGCTACCCTTGGATTTGGACTTCCATTTATAGGGCCCTGAGGCTTCATTGGCAGTTCTCTGAGTTATCTTCCAATTATGCTGGGTCAGGGAACAACCAATAGCATTTGGATTGCAATTGGGGCTGAGATGTTTCCCCAAAAGGAAGGCTGAGAACATAGTTACAGAGGGACACCTGGTTTCAGCTGTAGCTGCCTCAGGTCACTTCCCAGTCTTACTCTATTTCCAGGCCATCACAACACAACCAGAAATGAAGTGGCTTTATCTAACACAATTTTCTGTGTCTGGTCTCATTATTTCATGGCTGATCATCAAAGCATTGAAATAAAGATTTCTTATACCTTGGCTTATGATGTGGTTTGAACATTGGAGTATGACCCCAAAGACCAGGGTTTAATTCCCTGCTCAGCCATGAAAATCCACTGGGTGATCTTGAGCATGTCACACAACTCTCATCCCCAGGAAACCTCTTGGTAATTTTTCCTTAGAGTCACTATAAATTGGAAATGACTCGAAGGCACACAATGACAAATACCTTGCCTCAGACATTAATCAAAATAGAGATGACAGTCAAGAAATCAGAAGGCAGCTAAGACTTGGAAAGGCAGTCATGAAGGAACTAGAGAAGATCCTCAGAGGTAAAGTTATATCATTATATACCAAAGTCAGAATCATCCCAGCCATATTATTTCTGATTTCTATATATGCTTGTGAAAATGAAGAAATCTCACAGGAAGAAAGCCAGCTCATTTAAAATATAATGCTGCAAAAGAGTTCTATGAATGCCATGAAGTGCTAAAAAGACAAATGAATGGGTCTTAGAGCAAATCCACCCTGAACTCTCATTAGAAGCAATGAGGAATAAACTGAGACTGTTCTATTCAGGAATATCATGTGATGACATAATTAATTGGAAAAGACAACATTAAAATGGGAGGCAAGGTGGATTGATTAAACCAAGGAAGCCACAGCTCTGAGTTTGCAAGACTTGAGTAGGACAAATGATGACCAGAATCTCATTTATGGTGTTTCCATAAGTTAAGGTCAAGCTGGTGGCAAATAACCAAAAGAAAAAAAAATCATACAGTTCAACTCTGCTACTATCCTACTGTAGAGCCTAAGACCTCTGTTTCCTGCATGATCTTAATAGTGAAAATTGAAGTACTAAGTAATTCTACAAACCAATACTTTCAGTTATAGCACTGAATACCTTGAATAACTATTATTTCATAAGAGTGGGTAGCTCCTACACCAGTTCAGATCACAATTATTCCACATTCTTTTAGCATTCAGAATTGTTGCGGCTAATTTGCCAGCCTTCTGCTAACAACCTACTCTGCACTTAAATAGGCTGGTCCCAAAGGAGAAGAATGGATTAGAGGGTCATACTAGTGACCCAGTATTCATCTTTATTACATGAAGTGCATTTCTGCCTCACATCCTCAGAGACAGTTTGCTGAGCAGGATGAGAGCACTGAACTCCTGGCTATCACACTTTGATATCTTTTTTCCTCATAGTTACAAGGTAACATACATTGTGGACATGTCAAGGTTACTCAGCTAAACCTTCCAGTCCAGTAAAACATTTATCTCTAACTAGATATCAAGCAAGTCAGCAATAATTTCCATTCCTATGTATATCCGGTTCTCTTTTATTAGGAAAGCAACAGGAAGAATACGCCACAGTGTTACAAAACACAACCAACTTCCTTTGTTCTTGTAGCATTTGCTTATTTACTAAGCCTTATAATATGGCCTGTCTAAACCAAAGTGAAGGCATATCTATGCCATGTCTTCAATCTTCAGATAACAGATGTGTAGTTTACCGCTAGGATGATGCTTAAAGGTTAGCCAGTTTGGTAGACACTGCAAAATCTATTTGTCTACTGGAATAGCTTCAAGAGGCTAGGGTGACCTTTACACCACAACAATGGAGCAAAGTAAGACATTGTGGAGGATAAGCACCAACTATCATTTTAAAATGCTGGGAAGAAGCTCAAGTACTAGATATTATAAAATAGCTTTTTCCATTGTGAATGTTAAATTTTCATCCTTCAGAGTCTCAGTTAATAGTTATTTCAAGGAGTTAATAATTCTTCTGATGATGCTACATTGTCTCATGCTGTGACAAGTATGGTACAATACTTTCACATAGTTCTTCAACTGGTGCTAAAAGAGTATGGTTGTGTATTTGAAATACAGCATATTTTTTTTCCAAAAAGAAAAATTTGTCTTTGTGTGGAGGAATCTCTTGAGAAGGAGGCTTTGAAAAATAATTTCATGAAAACAAGGCACTCATGACCATAGGAAGTGTTCTTCAATCAACAATAATACAAGCTGAGATACTGCATTTGATCAACCATGGAATAATAAGACCAGACACAGAAAGTTGGGTAAACAAGGACCACTTTATTTGACTCAACCTATTAATTTGTGTTGGCCTGGAAATGTATCAAGGGGGCGAGTAACCTGATATGGGTTCAGCTGAGGTCAGGTGTCACTCCATAACTACCTCCTCTGCTTTCCCTTGGGCAACACACCTGAGCCCCAAGGGAAATCGACAAATTGAGTTGCTTACCAGCTGAGTGTAATTGTAAAGTAACACAAGGGACTCTCACCCCAGCCACAGAGAGAGCCCGAATCTCAGCTTAACCTCAAGGGTAGCTTTCTCCCTCACCCCCTAGGCCACAGAATCCTGAAGTAGTTGCTTCAGAGCACCACCCTGCACCAAAAGGTACACACAGAAGTCTTATATTCCTTACCCTCTCCCCACTACCTGCCTAATGGCAGCCTATTTAAAGACATAAGCAAAGCCAATTGTTGAAGTCCCTCAAATACAGTATAGGGCAGCAGGGAAGAAAATAAGTAAAAGGGAAAAAAAATCCAAGTGACCAGTAAGGCTTACACTGTAATGAAGGCAGCTGGATGGGTCGTGTGAAGGCAATTAAAGAGGAATGTGAAGGCATGAGCAGGCAATTTGTATCCTAGCATTCTGACCCTTTCATGTGCTGTGCTCTAGCCAAGCACCAGCTGTAGAAAACCCTGGTCTCTGACATAGAGAGCATCAAAGCTTCTGCCCCACAATCTCTAATGCCACACAAGTCCAGGTACATATTTCATTCAGAAAGTGCATGATGATGGCTACAAGTCAAGTTCCGAATGCTGAAGTGTATAAATAGCTGCCTTTTCTTTACTCAACTTTATTCCATTTTCTGCTGTTAGCTATTACTTATTGTCCATGCAACCCACATGCCATCTTTGTGAAGGAATGTCACATTCCTCTTAGAACATGATTAGGTTCAAGTATAAACCAGTTAATAGACTTTTACATCAAAGGGTTTATTTAAAAAGAAAATGGGAGGCTGCTTTATTATTCCAGTGAGAAATGAGGCACCAGTCCTAAATTGCCAAGAAATTTCAAGCTTCACCCATCCTTGCTAAGTACAGTAGGAAATAAGTTCATAAATCAACGCCTTAATATGTGCCCAGTTCATGTACAACAGAAACCTACTCCAGTTAAATGATCTCAGGCATACATATAGCTGTCTGGCCACATGTGTGCTTGTATAAATGAACAATTCCACATAGATAATTTATCAAGCCATCATGGTTTGAATTCTCAGTAGGAAGCACTGAAAATTTAATTTCAGATCATTTAAAAAAAAATCACTAACTTCTTCACATTCAAGATGCAGTGAACTTAGTTTTAAAAAAATAAAAATAAGGAAGCAAGTCAGAGGAAAGATTTCTGAGCAAACAAATGTAGAAGTGATAAGGACTGAAAATATTTATGGTCATCCATCCTTTCTTATACATTATATTAAGAACAATGTCCAGGATCTAGCTGGGTGCATCTAGCCAGAATAATCAAAGGTAAAAAAGCCAACATTTGTAGTTTGACAACATCTACTCACCCCACACTAATCCAAGAAGATCTGTCAATGCACCAAGAAGGATGCATTCTCTTCCCCTCCCCTCCAGTAAAACACACACAGCTTCTCTGTGCCCTCATTATTCATTTTGGAGCACAGTTTTGGCTCAGAGTGACTGGAAGAGGTGAAAGAGGAGAACATTTTTGTTATTGGTGCTGGGATGCTGCAAAGGAAAGCAAACCACCTCTTTCTAGATCCATCTGAGGTACCCAGATGGATCTTGGTCCAAGAAATGCAAACCACTGAACTTATGGTTCAGATTGGTGGGCTGATCTGTGATCTCACAAAGAGCCCCCAAGTGCTTTTAGATGCTTTCAAATTCCCCAAGGATTAAGATGTTGAGAGATAGTAAATGTATGTTTATTTTCCATTTGATTAGTAGAGCATAGTGGAATAAAATGACTGGCAGCAGGAACACTAATGGTATATTGAGCTCCAAAGAAAAACAGTTGCATTCTGCCAGAGCAGCATCACAGTTTTGAACTAACTATTGCTCAAAATCCTGTGGTACTGTCAAAATGCAAATTTCCATGTGTCCATTTTTCTTTTTCCAAGTTCCAGTAGTAGCAAACTTTTTCCCTATCTTTCTCAATTTCAGAATGGTATCATTTTCGAAAGACAGGAGGGAAAGATTTGAAACTATTAAGGAAACTCCATACCTTTTGTTAAGCCACTGATCATCCATAGCCTGTAGATGATCACTTCTCTTTCACAGTAATCAGGAGTTCCAAATCCACAACAATAGTTAAAATTTTTAAAGCTTCAGAATGTTACGGGTGCTTTTATGTATATTAATCATTTTCCCATATAGAACTTACATTTGAGGGAGTCAAGTTGTTTAAAACCTTCTTGCTATTCCTAGACCAAGATCTTTGTCATTCAGCTATAATGGTACTCCCATGAATTTCATCGCTTGAAAATAATTCAACCTGGGTAGTTGATTCTTTTTGTAGGATTTTTTTAAAAAATAAAGATACATTGAATACTGCCAGGAAATATTTTGGTCCAACAGGCACGCCATTATTTCCAGAATGCTTTGGGAAAGTTATGAAGTCAAGTGACACAGGACATTTTCGGCTCTCTAGCCATTTCTGCACTATACTATTATAGTACTATTATTCCACTTTTAACATTCTGTGGAATTGGGATTTGTAGTTTACTGAGACCAAAGAGCTGTCTGGCTGAGAATTCTAAATACTCTTCCCTAAACTGCAAACCCCAGGATTCCATAGGATGTTGAAAGTGGAAATACTAGCACTATAACAGTGTAGTGCAGAAATGGTCTCAGTCTCCAACATGATTAAAATGTTAGTCTTCCTCATCACCTTCATTCCTATTTCCAAACTTCAAGTATGGGAATTTCCATTCAAGGTCTAGACCTTCCTGTGTAGACAGTCCCATTCTTTAATAATGTTACAAAAATGTACATCTCTGCAGTTCTTAGTCTCAGTCCTTTGTTATCCAATGTATTCTAGTTCAAATCACCTGTAGCGAAATCTAGCCCCATCAGCAAAAATCAGTTTGCTTTCTTTTTAGCCTTTTACTCTATAAAGCAAAATAGGACACAACTCATAGCCAAAACATTTATACATCTATTGCATAGGAACTCAGATTCAAAAAACCAGGTTTACGCTCCCCACGAAGACACAGATCTGCAGAGTGAGTATACTACTGGATTCAGCCCTGAGCATGGACACTCTGATCATGGACACTTTGTGCTATTTGCACAGTCAAAGCTTGTGAGCTAGCTGTGCCCGTTCCTTGAGATGTCTGACTGGGGCCATTTCCATGCTAGACTGTTATAGTGCTATTATTCCACTTTCAAAATCCTATGGAACTCTGGCGTTTGTAGTTTAGGGAAAGACCATTGAGGCCTCTCTCTAAATTTCAACTCCCAGAATTCCATAGGATATTGAAAGTGGAATAATAGCACTATAACAGTCTAGTGAGGAAATGGCCTTGGCTGTGATAACATCTGCTTTAGTCACATCTCAAGTGGACTCCTGTAATGCACTCAACGTGAGACTGTCTTTGAAGAGTGTTTCAAAACTTCAGTAGGTTCAAAGAGCTGAACCCAGATCACTAATGAGTGCTGGTTACAGAAAGCACACAACTCCCTTGTTGCAACAGCCTCATTGTCTGTTGGTCTGTTTCTGGGCACACTTCAAAGTGCCGGTTTTGACTTATAAAGCCCTATAAGGCTCAAGCCCAGGATATTTGAAGATCTGTAACTTCCCATATGAGCATGCCCCAGCTCTAAGATCGGCACAGATGGTACTTTTCTCTAATCCCACCATCATCAAAAGCTTGGCTTGTGGGAAAATGGAAGAAGGTCTTTGCTTCCACACTTTGGAACTTCCTCCCTAGGGAAGTTAGGATGGCTTCTTCTTTGTTTTCCTTTCAGTGGCAGGTTAAGACCTTTCTTTTCCAGCAATCTTGCAGAAAGTGATTTTAACAAAAAAATAACTTTCATGGTACTATACTGTTTTTTGGTTTAAATTCAGGTTTTAATTGGTTTTAATCCTGTTGGTATTTAATTCTGTTTAAATCTGGGTATTTCTATGTTTTTAAATACATGTGTTTTACTGTATTCTGTCTTTTTGTAAGCCTCCTAGAGTCCCATTCTGAGAGAAATGTGAGATATAAATAAAGGGATGGATGGAAAAAACATCTTCTCACTTCCTTTAGACTGGAACTTGAACTGTAGATGTTTTTACAGTTATAGATTGTGGCCTCACATGACATATCACATGCTTCCAATGCTGACTTATGGAGTGTCCTGTGCTCATATATCATGCTCAGTTGTGAATTGTGAGGTGACAATGACAGTCCGTTTTGAATCACACATCAGCAGTTCACAGAATTCAAGTTCTTCCAAAGTAACTCCAAAATAACTATTCTGTTTATTTTGAAAACAATTAGTTACCTTTGAAAAATAGTAGGTAATGGTAAGAAAGCAGTGAATGCCACAATGCCATGGAGCTGCATTTTTATGCAATTACGTTTTGAAAATATCTTTCCAAACATTGACTCTAACATAGTTGTCCTTCAAGGAACACTGACATCATACTGTCATGAAGCTGTTCAGAGCCAAAACCTTTGCACTATCCATTGTTTAGTTCAAGGGGGAACTGCAGGCTACAGGGTTTCCAAATTAGAATCTATTATCTCCAATTTGACTTAATATAATTAAAGAAGCAATCAGAGAAAAGCACATATTTACACAGTCTACAATATACTTACCAAGATGACATAAAAAGCTCCTATTGTGCTGTTCTTTTATTGTTCTTACAAAGGAAGTATGGCTAACTAGGCATGGAGTGTCTTTATTCAGAAAAGAGCAGCAAGCAACCCTCAGCACTATATCAGTTTTACTTTGAAGGTTTAATTGGTCTAGAAAACTTTCAGCTTGCCTTTTGTAGCAAGGTAACTTCTCCCCACTGTTCTTTCTTTGTATGTGTGTATAAATAATTTGAGGATTATTCCTGAGTAGAGCTTGGATGTAATTTGTTACAAGTAATTATGCTATTTGTAATGAATTGTTGTTGCAAAATAAACAACATAATAACAACCCTGCTTTCTGGATAGCATAATGAGCACCACAATTGTTACCTTCTGTGTGCAAAGACGAATATTCAATTCTTTAGAATAGCCACTATTTTTATTGGGGGAAGTGAGGAAGGAAGAAATGCTACTGCTCAAAGTACCTGAAGTATACAGTGGTTGCAGGGATTATAAAAAAAACAAAAACAAAAAACAAAAACATGCTGCTCACTAGGGCTTCTGGGCAAATCCTCCATGAAATTTACTGGTACCAGCATTTCTCTTTTCTGAAGGGATATCATCCTCCGGACTGCCAATGTTTGAGCAAAATCTAAGAAAAGACTGCATTACTTTTGAAAGTCAAAACTGATAGATGCAAATAAAAGGGAAGGGAGATGAAACCTATATTTGTATGTATAAATTTATATCAATATATTCATTTTATCATATCTCGTAAAAAAAAAAGCCCTGAATACTGTATTGTGTACTATGTAGACATCTTTTTATCTATTTATTTGTGCTGGCCTCTTATAGTTTATGCATCTGTGCTTCAGACCCTTCTCTTTCATATGTTTGTGGCACATTAATGTTGAATATGTTTTATCTATTTAGCCTCAAGTGAACTGGAGTTCACATCATCAGATGCATGGTGTACTGCTTCAATTGGCATATTGCATACAAGCTTGGGTAGGTGGGTGGTGTGGTGGATAGATAATCATAATCATCAAAAAGAACTGAGATATAAAAAAGTACAAATAGCAATCGTAACCATTACCACAGTATGTAGCAGATAGTAGTTGTGCTGTGACTGATATACCAGTCCACCTTTGTTTCCTTGTCTCCCTATTAGAATTATGGAGCTGAAATTGGGTCCTCAATCAGTTTGGAAAGAAATCTCTCTCTCTCTCACACACACACACACACACACACACAAAATTACTTTTGATGGAGAGGGATCACCTTGTCGTCCCCTGCTGTCAGCTTGGGTGCAGGCAATGGTCTAAGGAAGGTGAACAAAGTTTTACTGAAACATCAGGATTTTTATAGAGCTTCCAAAGAGACAGAAAATGTGCACGTGAGTTGCTTAACATAAATCGGTCAGGGGAACAAAGAACAGATCATTCTAACATAGGCATGCTTCTTTCTTTGAATAAACACATGTTCTCAATCAGTTATTTTATTGACTTTTGACACAGTTGAAGAATACAGAATGGTTTGTTTAGAATTGCTTAGGAACTCAGAAACAAAACATGAAACACTCAGAAAACTTTTATCCCACACAGGTGGATGATAACACAGATATCCTTCATTGATTAACATATATTCCAGGACACAAAGACAATCCAAAGTCAGGAGTGAGAGAACAGTCACAATAAGGGAAACAAAAGAAAAGCAGGAAGGACCTAGAACTTGGGAACAAAATTGTTTCCAACAGTCTCACAGAAGTCAGGTTAAAGTTTGTACTGCTGGAACGCTGTAGCCTTCGTTCAAGGAGACATCTTCTTCTGGGGAATACCCCTACATTGAGAAGCCCTCCTTTGTAGATTGCAGGCTTTGCAATTAGCTTTAAAATGACTGTGCTTTTATTCTCAAACTGGGAGAGGACCCAGTCTGATCTTCTGAAACCAGAGGTACACTATTAACAGACCCCTCAGCAGTCCCAAGTGTTCTGGCCAATGCAATCATGTCTTCTTCATCTTCATAATCTGGGGCTTGAAACTCATCTTCACTGGAGGAGTACTTTGGCAGTTCCCTGATAATACTGTGGGCAAACAGATAAAATAATTCAGATAATTTCTAACCTTGTGAGTTTTTGAAAGATATCAGGGGAAAAAAAAAAAACAAGAAACAACAACAAATAAATAGGCATTTGACACCTGCAAATTTCTGACAAGGAAGGGAATATTTTCTCAATTTGTTTTAGGCATTCAGCAGACAATCAGAGAGTCAGCATGTTGCATTCCCAATGGATAAATTTCATTTATGCACTCCATTATTCCTCTCATTTCAACCAATGTGCTAGATTTTTTTTCTTTTTGCTTAGTAGAGAAATATGGATACCAGCTTATGTACTATACAGATACAGATGGCACAGATACAGTCCGTGTATATATAAAACAAGTGTTTTGAATAACAAACTTGATGTTTCCAGAACCATCACTATCTTATTGCTGAAATTATGATACCCAGAACAGAAATGGCCATAACTTGAAATGGCCCATTCCCTGATTCTTTACCACATGGCTACCTTTGCCAGGCAAATTACCACACAAATCCAAAAGTTAGCCTCTGACCGCTCATTGTCCCAAAATAAATGTATGTGTTAGAAATCTTAAGCTTTCATGCAGTGTTTCACAGCCTGATTTGTTCTACATTGGCTTGTACAGTACATCATTCTACTTTGTTTGATGACATTCGGCACCAAACATAATGCTGTACTCTCTTTGCCCTAGAAATATCCAATAAACTAACCTCAATATTATCTCCAGGAACATGCCAAGGAACATGTCATTCTTTTTCAAGAATAGTAGTATGGGTGCTGAAGAACTGTAAACTATATTTAAAGAATTATTATTAAAGATGAAGCACACTAAATACTTAATTTAAATACATACTACTTCCCAAAAGTAATGAAACAGTCTTTCTTAAGTTCTAGTGAAGTGATTGAAATGTTATATTGAGTAATGGGAGATGCATCTTGAAGACACTAGTGAACCATGGCAGGTGATCTTTGGCAAATCATTCCATTGCAATATGACTTATCTCACAGTCAATGATGTCCTAGGCCATTTTCATGTCTGTGACAACAGACAAATTATTTGCCCATCTCAAGTTAAGGCGTACAGTACTTGACGCAAGTAACATTAGCGCTCATTCCTGTTTCTCTGTTTCTGTTCTGAATTGCATTTTGGCTCCCAAAAGAGATAAATACATAGAACCCAACACTATTGTGAACTCATGTGGCAATACTGTCCTTACATTTAATCTGCTTCAGCCTCCCAATCCACATTGTCTGTCATTTCAATGTAACTGTTCTTGAACTAAAGAACCTGGAAGGCCAGATCTAATGTATAGTAACTGAATTACTACATCAAATGAATTTAAATGTGGCCATTTCCATGCTAGACTGTTATAATGCTATTATTCCACTTTCAACATCCTACAGAATCCTGAAGTTTGCTGTTTAGGGAGGGGCCTTTGGAATGCTCAGCCAGAGAGCTCTTTGGCCTCAGTAAACTACAACCCCCAGAATTCCACAGGACATTGAAAGTGGAATAATAGCATTATAAATGTGTAGTGCAGAAATGGCCTGAGTCATCAAGAAGTCCAGTTCTTTCACCTGTAGCTTTAACAGCAACTATTATTTTGATTACATTACTGGTATTCGTCAGTTCATCAATGTCTAGGTATTAGTGTTACTGCCCAATTGTTGTTTGTTAAATATCATATTTATGGTGATGATTCTTATTGCACTTCTTTGCATTTTGATAATTACAATTTTTAACCCACTCCAACACCCACTTACATGGCAGCTTACCTTGAATAAGCAACTTTAGACTTTCAGGTCCCATAACTCTTTGTTATTTTTCTTACTTCAGTAGACTAATGTGTTTTAATCCTGGAAACTGCATTTAAATGTGCCATTTTGATGTTTCAAGTGGATGAGAGACTTGTTGCTTGCGCATTTTTGAAACCTCCAGTCATAACTGCACAAACAAATCATTATTCCAAAAGGTGTGTCAAAACATGATATATAGAAAGTAGGTTGAGAAGGCTGGGGGAAAAGATGTTAGTGCGTGGATTCTCCTGAGAATCCTGTCATGTTAGACACCCAAACACCATAGGAAGCTTCAAAATCTATAGCTGAATTTGTAGCACCATGTAGCATTAAAAATTTATGGGTCTGATATAGAACTAAATGAAAAAAGAAAGAATGAAAGAAGGTAGGTTTTCAAGGAGGATTTATTTTCTTTTATTTAAAGGCACCTAAACATTTCAGTTGCTCCTTTAGTCCGATATTGAACATAAGAAAGAGGCTGCCTTCATTCCTTTAAAAATAAATAAAACTGTGAGAAGGTAGTTTAAATTCTGGAACTCTACCCATTCCATGGCAATGACAGTGTGCTAAGATAAACACAAAACAAATTTGTCCTTTATAAAATGACATTTCAGAACCTCCTGAGTACAATTTCCAGTTCATGCCCAGATCTAAAATGTTTATAGCAAGTTATTATCATCAGAATGGTGTGTCATAAAGTGTACATCCCTTGTCTCTTCCAACTGGCCTTTTACCAAAGGGCTGTAAGAGAGCATAGTTTGATAGACTGGACAATAAGACAGAGAAAACATTCTCTTCCATGGAAAATATGTTCAAATAATTCAAAAGTAAGGTTAGTACAAAGACTCAGTTGGATTGGCCACTTCCATTGTATGGTCATCACTGGATGAAACCCCCTTTATTCTTCACCTATGATGTTTTGTTGTATGATGTTATTCATTTACACATGTCTGCATAAAGCTAAAAAAAATGTTCATTATTTTTAACAGGGTTAAATGAGGTGTATGTCTCCTCCACCATTCAAAGATGAGTAAAAGTAAGTGAGTTTATGAAAACAAGAGAACAGAATAGTCCACAGTACTTTAAGGGAATTAGTTTTCTCCATCTGAAGTATTTTCATGTAAAGTCTCCTTGCTCTATTCTTGATTTTATCAGACATGAAGCATTCTTGAATTTGATTTAGCACTTTGGTATGTACATTTTACTTTTGACTCTGCTGGGCTGGTCAGTTTTTGACTATCGAGATGTTCTTGGACTGCAAGTTGATGTCCCTAATCATCAACCCTAGCCAGCCCAACTGTGACCAAAGCTAGGAGGTGTAATCCAACAGTTCTGAAGGAATGACAAAAGAACATTCACTTTTTTTTTAAACCTCAGCAATGAGACACTAATTATTGTGACTGCTGTAGGATTCTTCAGCCTATGCAACAGTGAAAACAAAAAAGAAAGAAAGAAACAATGTATTCCAGTAGCAGCAAAAAAAAAAAAAAGGTCCAACCAAAAAATGTAACATCACACTGAGGGGAAAAAATCCTTTTTGCACCATACAATCTTTCCAAATTTTCCCCTAAAAAGAAAAAAAAAAGTGAAAAATCATCAAAAAAGATACAAAATTCTCTTAATCTCACTCATTGGGAGAAAATATTTGAAATTTTTCATTGTTGCATGTGTGAACAAAATGACCAAAGATTTCATTCCTTCTTCTGGAGATCCACAGATAGTATGCCTTTGTTTTAGGCTTTCTACTATGCTGTTTCCCAAACTTAAGGTGATCTTAGCTTCTGTCTTCATCATGGAATTACTTTTCAGAATATGTTTCCACAACCACAATAGCCTGTCTTCGTATATACAGGATCCAAGAACGCTTTCATTCAAAGAAGAAAATAAGAAGAAGAAGAAGAAGGAGGAGGAGGAGGAGGAGAAGAACAAGAAGAAGAAGAAGAAGAAGAGAAAAAAGAAAACATGGTACAGTTTAAAGAATTGTTAATACAAAAGCTTTTAAACATAAATGTAAGTTTAGCTTAAAAAAACACAATATTAAAGCAATATGTCACTAAAACATAGTAGAAAATGATAAAACACAGATAGAGATTAAAAACAGCACCCCACTATATACTCTTTTATTCACTGTTTTTGTCACAGCCAAAGGCCTGCCTCAATACAGTCAGTTCTCCGTCTTCATGGATTCTGTATCCATGAATTTGATCAAGCACAGCTTGAAAGTATTTTTTAGAAAATCCCAAAAGCAAATTTTGATTTTATCTTTTTATGTAAGGGACACCATTTTACCACACCATTGTACATAGTGGGGATGTGAGCATCCACAAATTTCAGTAGCCAAAGGGGGGTCTTGGAACCAAACCCTAGTGAATACTGAGGACCTACTGTAAAAAATACTTTTATCTGCTAAAGAAAGGACAGAAAAGAAAGGGCCAACTGAATGTCCTATGGGAGGGCGTTCCATAACCTGGGATCAGCCACTGAGAAAGTTCTCTCCCATGTCCTCACCAAATGTGCCTGTGATGGTGGTGGGACTGAGTGAAAGCCTTCCCCCAAAGATCTTAAAACTCAGGCAATGAGTTACAGTTTCAGTGTGGACCCAGCACATATAGGGTTTTAAAGGTAATGACCAGCACTTTGAATTCTGCCTGAAAATGCTCTGGTAGCCAGTGAATCAGTTTCAACAAGGTTACATGTTTCTGGCAACCTGCCTCAGTCAACAGCCTAGCTGCAGCATTTTGGAACCATTGAAGTTTCCAAATAGTTTCCAGAGGCAGCCCCACATAGCCTGTGGTATAGTAATCCAACTGGGATGTAATCAAGACATGGAGTACAACGGCCAGATCTGACATCTCAAGAAAGGAGCACAACAAGTTCATTAGTTTTAATGATGCAAAAGGAATCCTGGCCACTGCTGGTACCTGGGCATCGGGGAATAAATCTGAGACCATGAGTATTCTCAAGCTGCGAACCTGAGATTTTATGCAGAGTGGTACTCTATTTAGCACAGCTGAATTCCTATTCCTTGATTAGCCTTCCAAACTGAACAAAAACACCTCTGTCTTAAGGAGATTAAGGTTCAATTTGTTTGCCCTCATCAGGCCCGCTACTGATAACAGACATTGGTTTGACACTGAAACAGCTTCCTCGGAGTTACACGGAAAGGAGAGATAGAATTGGATGTCCTCAGAATACTGATCGCACTGATATCCAGAATCTTTGATGACCTCTTGTAAAGTTTCTATGTAGATGTTAAACATGATCAAGGACAAAATAAAATCCAGAGGTACCCCACAAGCGAAGGGCCAGGGGGTAAAATTCCACAGCACCACCTTTTGTATTTATGCGTCCAACAAGCACTAGAGCCACTGCAGAACAGTGCTCCTAAGTCCCACAGGGACATACATTTTATGTCTAGTTCCCTGCACGGGTTGTTCACCAAGGCAACCAAAGCTGCCCCAGTCCGATATGCAGGCCTGAAGCCAGATTGCAATGTAACTGTGTAATCCATGAAACTACCCAGTTTCCTAGGTTACTAAAAAGGAACTGCCATTTCACTGACTCAAGTACATTTATTGCTATATAAAAAATGTAGCATACATTTAAAACTGTTCATATTCATTTTCTCAACAAGAGAAAAACTTGTACAGTTTTTTCAAATTGCAGAGAAATGGATATATTAAAACAAACAGAGAAATAAACACAGATTTTTTTTTTTTTTTTAAAAAAAAGTCTAACAAAAACCTGATTGAGAATGAGCTCCGAGGCAGAAGTTGACAGCTTGGTGTTTTTCTTTTTGCTTGTTTCTTATATATACGTTCAAACATATTAGTGGGTTCTTGTACATTTCTGATTGACACTGGACTGCTCGTACATCTAGGAAATAAGGAGAAAGCATACCAATCTTGGGTTGAAAAAGGCCATATTGTTTACTTGATCAAATTGTGAACTTCAAAAAAAAAAAAAAAAAAAAGTGGAAGCTGCCCAATATGAAATGCACTGAGGCAGGGATTTCTTTCTTGGCCTTCCATTTAGTCATCCCTAGGCAAAGTATCTCAGGTTTGCTAACAAATGAAATTTGCTGTCTTCTTGTCCAGCCAGACACATTTTAAAAAAGGGCTTTCACTGATGACCTCCCAAGATCCATGATACACCCGGAACTGACCCCTCCAAAAGTGTCTACATAAATTGAGAGTTCAAAATGTGCAGGGATCTCTGAGACCCTTAAGCATTGCAGGCTAAAATAGGAATTGATATAATATTGGAAAATATTTTTAAAAAAATATTTTTTGAGTATTGAAAATGTTTTTTGAATGTTGAGAAGCCCTGACGAGAATATTCAGTTCAAGATTTATCCTGTGTGAAATTTACAAGTGCTTGTATTGCACAGAAAATATCACTATTTCCATGCAGAAATGTTAATTTCTACACAGGAAAAAAGTGATGTTTTTTGTGGTGAAAATGCTGTCATTGGAGCTATGCTCTATGTAAAATTCACATGTGCTTGCTTTATATAGAGAAGAACATTTCCAAATATTTTTAAATAAAATTATAAGACTACATTAAGACATAACAAACGTATAAAGAAGAAATAGAAATACCTAGCCAAAAGAAGGGAAAAATATATAATGAAAAAAAATTCTTTTAAGGAATGAAAAAAAAAAGTAAAAGAGGGAGAAAATGAGAAAGTGAAAAAAGTTATTTCCAGTCTTTTTTAGCAGTTGTCTATACATATTATTGTTTCAAATCTATCTAAACTCCTTATACACTCTCCTTCCAATGCCCTATTTATCATTATTCCTCAAATTCATCTACTAATAACTCTACTTAGATTATTGATTCTGTTACATACTTATAGTATGTAGCCTCACAATAATCATTTCCCCCCTAATCGAGGTGAATTTGTCTCATGCCATTATCAATAATGCATTGATTTTAAGAATTTCTTTAGTAAAGTAAAGCTTCTCTTTAAAACCATATCATCATACATATCACATCCACATATTCCCATGTAACAAAGTTTCTTTAGTTAGTTTAACACACTCATTTCACTCACATTTTAATTTTAAATTTAACTCTTGAATTTTGTTTCTCTCTACAAACCATGGGATTTTCCCACATAACTGCATGCCATTAGTACAGACAAACTCATTCTGATACAGAAGCCACATTCTCAGCAAATCTGTCTTTTTCATCCCACTAATATTTCCTATCACTAACCAATTCTATCCCTCCCCAGTTCCTCCATCCATCTAATTTGTATCCCATATTTCAAGGCAGTTATTTTAGAACATCCTGCTTTCCTCATTTATCCCATCATCTCTCCACTTTACATCACTACTCCTAATGTCACAGGCTAATCCTTGTATGAAATCAAATTGAATTTGCTCATCCCTATGCACATTTTCCATACACATCATCTCCAAATTATCCTGATTTCCTCCTTGAATTATACTTTCCATTTTACAATACAAAATCTCCACCTTAACCATTCATCTCAAATTCTTCATCTCTTCTTTCAGCTCTTTCAGCTCCATTTTCAGATTCCTCTACAATTGTGGAAGCTCTTCCAGTCTAATCAGTCCAATCTCATGCAGTAGCTTCAGTAATATTGGTGGGAAGGCTCCATTTTTATTGACTCCGGCAATTACAGTGTTAAAAACCAGGAGCTATTCCTTTCTTTGTTTCTTGCCAGAGTCTATTTACAGTCAATATCACTTTAAAGACAGTAAGAATTCTATTTTCCCATGCCACAGTTTCCTCCTTGCTCAGTTAAATTCAGTATTTTTACTCATTAGGATCTAATCAATAAAAGTAAAATTCAAAATCTTATATCTTTTCAAAACCACTGTCCCTTCAGTTCATTATATCTCTTTAACACACCAACCTTTCCATTTTCAAATCATATTCTCATAAGGTACAGCTTCACTACTCAAGTCTTAACTGCAGAAAGAAGGTAATTTGTGAGGTTTCTATTCCAACTCCTTCATCAGAAATATTTCCTTCCTTTGATATCCAAAGATGTTATCAAGAATTTAAGAAGATGTGTTTCACATATCTCAGGTCCACTATCCATTGAAGGGAAATGGCAAGCTTGTTCCCAGTTGGGTAATCTCTTTTCCTCTGTCTCTCCTCACTTCACTCACACTTGATTGAAATTATAATCTTATGACCAGGATCCAGAACTTCTGACACTTGTCGGTGATCCTTGGGAGAAATTCTTGCTGGTCAAATCCTTCAGCAACCTGAAATCCACATGCAAAACACCATGTATCACAGAGTACTTAATAGGGGCACACAGCAGCCCAGCAAGCACACTGGAAAAGGACTTTTTCTTTTTACAATGAAAACAGCATTTTCAGCACAAAAATTAATATTTCTGCACTGAAATAATATTTTTCATGTAGAAAATGCTGTTTCCTGTGGGAAAAAAATCTGCACAAAACAACCACATGCAAATGTTTCACAGAATACATCCTGAATTGTGAACAACTTGGAAAACTTTTTTAAAAAAGACTTTATCACAGCAGGAAGTAAATGACTGACATCACTCATTGCTACATTCAAGAAGAAACTTACTGAAGAATTAAATTGTTAGGTAAAAATGGCTGATGGATATCCTTGGCTTCACTTCTTTTTCTCGCTCACCTTGTATGGCCTGAAATCGCTGGTGTTAGGAAACCTTTAAACCTTTGGAAAAAAGCCACAGCTGCCATCTGTCCCCTTCTTTAATAAGGAGTGATTGTTTTCCAACTAATGACAACATTTCCTGCGATGTAGCACTGAGATAGTCCAACCCAATGCCCTTATGAAACTGCTCAAACTGCTTGCTCATTTACTCATTCTTTTGAGCTCTAGGAGACACAGGTTAGCCTGCATAACCTAACTCCCCCAGAGGTTTCAAAGTCCAAAAGACATCAATGCTTGACCTGTCCTGGCTGCTGGGGGTGGCTGTCTAACCACTGTACAATATAGCCAAACCTATTTGTTTTTCAATATATGCAAACCTATAAAACTCTTACCATTTTACAAGGTACCTGAACTTATCAGTCAGTACCCCTCTCTCTTTCTCTGTGTACAAACAGAAGCATACACCAAAAATGCACATCCCACAACCAAAGGCTTCCTTTCAGAGAAGAGGGCTAGAAACAGTAGCACAAGAGGAAAAAAAGTAATATTCTTTTCTGGAATTTATGCATCCCCAGTCCACCACTCTAACCACCAAAACAACAAACCAGACAAATGGAACATCTGGAGAAAATGGAACTACAAGTTCCATTACCCTGCTGGACCCAGCCTCCTTTGTTTCAATAAACATACTGCACCAGTGTACACAAGCACAAAGAGTGAGACTGAGGAGCTGAAGAGGAGAAAGGTACAGCATCTGGAGTTTAGAGATACATGCCTCAATCTACCTAGAGGTGATGTGTATGTGACCTAATGAAAGGACGACAGTACCAATCCAGCACACTGTTTCAGCAAATTCCTGATCTAGCAAGATTAAAAAAATATATATATATAGGAACAAAATATTTGAATTAGGGATTAGTTTCTTCTCAAAGGTATCAAGAATTTCTAGCCAATTTTCTTCTCACTGTGAGAAAGTCTTTGAAAGCCACACACTTTTTGAAGTCTCTTCACTATTTGGAACTTATTCTGTGCAAAAACTGCACATAGTTACTTTGCATAGAAAACAGCATTATATGTGGAAACAACAATTTCTGCAGGAAAAAAGTATTTCAGTGCAGAAATATTAATTCCTGCTCAAAAAATGCTGATTTCTGTGCAGAAAATGTTGTTTTCTATTCAAATAAATCTTGTGCAAATTTTGCACAGAACAAATCCCAATTACACTTTTGTTATGTGCAGAAAACCACATTTTCTGCTAAGGAATTAATATGCCTGCATGGAAATATTATTTTCCATGCAGAAGACCCTTTTTCCTTCACAGGAAATGTGGCTTTCCACAAAAAAAGAAAAAAGAAAAAGAAAAGCAAATTTCACACACAATAAGTCCAGAATTGTGAAGATTTTAATATTATATATTCTAAACCAATATTTGAATATTTTAAAATATTCTTTCTATCCCTAGCTTGAATGAGACTGGTGAAACTGTTTGCAGTCTTATGAACGTCTTACAACTCCCTCTTGCCACTCCGTTTTAGTCTAGCTGGGAGGAAATTATAAAGTGATTTCCTTGGTAAGTCATCAAGCCTCTAATGCTTATTTTAACTAGAAGCAGACCAGCTTCAGAACACCTACTGCCTGCCTGCCTGACCACAAACAGTAGTAGATGCACACACATAAATAAGATATTAAGTCCTGAAGAATCAGATTTCATTTACTCCTTATTTTGTAAAAAAAGGTTTTAAAGAAGATTTTAGTACTGTTATAACTAACTAACTTCTTCAGACTTTCATAAAAGGCTAGACTCCCACAAAAGGGTTAACGCCCCAATCAAGGTCACACTCTCTGACCAGATCCTACTAGAGTTCAATTAGTCTTCTGCCTCTCACTAGACTTCCACTGAGAACTAAACCTTCCAGAACAGTCACGCTCCCTGACTGACTAAGGGATTCTACTCCCCAGCTCCTTTTCCAAATTCCATTCTTATCTCCTCAGTATTCTGGATAGGGAAAAGTATACTTCTAATATTTTTCCATGTGGGGAGGGGAGGGGATATCAGAAAATACATCTGTGTTCTAGGGGGAAAACATGGAGGATATAGATCACGATGGTTCTACTCATCATGCTTATGTGTCATGCTATGCCTGGTATCAAAGGAAGTATGGAATTAATACCAATACTAATAATAGCATTTATTTATAATGCCCTTTACACCAAAGGGCAGAACAACATATACAATCACGGACAAGGACACTAAAACAAAAAAGCACAACAATACATGGCATGGAATGCTCAACTATGCATTGGCAGTGGCTACACATCTCAGCACCTTAAACACATCAGTCACTTAAGATGGAGAGTCAAAATGTCTTCAACCATTTACAAAAATGAGTGAGATCCTCCTCCATCCAGAGGTCCAAAGGAGGACCATTCCACAAATGTAGAGCCAGAGCTTGAAAGCCTCACAGCCTTTACAGAGCTGTATGCATTGATGGAACAGACAATAATCCTTTGCCTGCAGATCTCAAATTCCTGGATGGAACATACCAAACAAGCCAAGCTGCAAGGTACTGAGGGAGGTTAAAGCACAAATCTTTAAGGACCAAATCTTTAAGGACCAAAAGTTTAAAACAGGCCCAGGCTTGAACTGGTAGCCAGTGAAGGGATCTACAGGGAGAAGAAACAGGTGAATATTTTGGCAGATTTAAAACAATCCAGACTGCATTGTTCTGAATTAAAACCAAAGAAAGAAGGGAACAGAAAGGCAAACCTGCCAGTAAACTGTTACAATAATCCAGGTGTGAGATAACCAAGGCCCAGACAAGCAGATGGGCAGTCTCTAGAGTCAAGAACCTCCTGATCCTGTGGATGTTCAAAAAATAGAAGTTGCATGCCTTTGCTGTAGCCCTAATAAAGGGATAAAGAGATAGGTGGTCATCCAGCAGGATTCCAAGGTTCCTGGCAACTTAGATAGGAGCCACTGTGCAACCTTGTAAATCCAGTGGGGGACATGAGAGAGGGGCTACTGGGTGATCAGGCTGAAACACCAAGATCTCTGTTTTGTCCATGTTTAGCTTAAGATGGTGAGTGGTAATCCATGAAGAAACACACAACAGATAATCTGTCGCTGACTTCCACACAGTGGTATCAATTGATTTGAAACTCTAAAAAAACCTGAGTGTTGTCTGCATAAATATGATACGGAAAACCTAATTCAGAAATAAGAAATCCAAGTGGGAGTATATACAATGAAAAAGAAAAGGGCCCAAGATTGATCCTTGTGGCACCCCTACCATTACAGGGAAAGCTTTTGATGTGAGTCTCCGAAATGACACAGAAAAGGAATGATTACACAAGAAGGATTTAAACCAGGACAGAGCATTCTCTGTTATTCCTAGTGATAATAGTAAGATCTGATGGTTCAAAGTGTCAAAGGCTGCAGAAAGATCCAGCAGGATCAACACAGAAGTTAATCGCTGTGCCTTTGCCACTAGAATATTGTTCATTACATGATTTAAGGTCATTTTGGTGGAATGACCTGTAAAGAATGCTGATTGTAATGGGTCAAAAAATCATGTACAGTCTAGTATGGCATCAACTGGGAAAGGGTAGCTCTCTCCAAAATTTTTGAAAGAAATGGAAGAAGAGACACAAGGAAAATGTAAGTAGGGAAGATGTATGTTATTACACTGTGTCATGCATATGATATTCCTATAGTTATCAAATAATCCACTGTGAGAATTCTGGACCTGATATAGTTTTGTTATGGCTCATGACAATTTTTGTGTTCTGCAGTACTGAAGCCCATGCTGAAGTATCAAAGCATTCAAGTATCCCATCCTTTTGAAGGGTTTAGTGTTAAATTATTTCAACTATATTATGCAGCCTGGTCTGTATAATTATTATCATTACTGTTCAGTGTCAGCAGTTTTCAATCCCTAGGATTAGTATCTGGAGAACACAGTGTCTCTAGGGAAATCAGAAGCCAGCTATCCTTTATCTACTATAATAAATGTAAATACATACTACAACAATTACTATTCTGCAGCTATCAAAGAAAGCAGTTGCTTAAAATACTTATCAGAGCAAAGGAATATCAGCTATAGAAATACAGGTTTTCACATACTACCATATAAGATATGATGCCAATGCTGCTATTTTGATGTGCTATTGAGTGCTATCTTCCAAAAAAAATCCTTTTAAACAAGAACAAGAACTAGGAAGTAAAACCATGACAACACTCTGCAGAATCTTGTATTTGTAGCCAACAGACCAAAGAGGCTGTTAAAATTTCCAGTAATTAGAACTGTTCAGTTTGACTCCAGTCCTACAAGAGAATCATTTTCAAAATACCACTTGACATTTGGAATGCCTAAGAAGTACCATGAAAAGTAAATCACTAGATGCTAGTTGTAGACAATACATCAAAACCAACAGATGCCTATGTTCATTAATATAATTTTTTGGTTCATCAACTGACAACCAGAAATTGGCATGCATTAATTTGTTAGGCGGCCAAGAGGTAAAGAAGCACAAAGTGAACTGCTGTGCAGGTGTCACCAAACATAATAAAAAACCGAGATTGAGAAACGGAAGCAAGAAAAATGAAACAAATACATAAGTGATTTTAATGAGGCTTATTTGTTTTATAAAATCTTAAACTTGGATAAACGTTTCTGAATATTACAAGTATGGACACATGTCTCTAAATATTTAGAATGGTTCTAAATATTGCTGCAAGGTGGTGTACTTTATGGGACAGAATGTATGTCCTCCATTCAGTGTGTAAAATAGTACGTTTACACATACATACATTCATAGAATCATAGGCTCTTTTTGCATAGCATTTGCCATTCAAAAGGGCCTCTGGAGCATCACACAATTGCGAGGAGCATTTCAGATGACATCCTTGCAATCGTGTAATGCTGCTGGGGCTGGCAGGTGCCAATCGTGCACTATTTCATTTTCAGCTCGTAGTCGAAAATGGTGCATGATTACGCATCGCTCCAGAGGCTCACGTGCACTTACTGTGCATGCAGAACCTCCGGAGTTGCGGTGCTTGCACTTCCTCCCCAGCGCAGCTTGGGAAAATGTCCAACTGTGCTGTGGAAGGAAGAGGCAGAGCCCTCGCGTTGCCTGCCGACTGGCTGAGAAAAGGTAAGTTGCGGAAAGGGACATAGAATCAAAGAATTGGAAGGTGCCCTATGGGCTTGAGGTGTAGCCCCTGCTCAGTGCAGGACTTCCAGTAGCATCCCCAGCAGGTAACTGTCCCGGGTTTCTTTGAAGACATTCAGAGAAGGTGACCTCACCACTTAAAAAAAAAAACTGGGAGAACCACTCGAAAGTAATTAAACTGATCAAGATATCTTTAATGTACTTGTCCTTATGCATTTTGTATAGAAAGCCCCAGTACATGCCATTGTGGGGTAATGGTTAATGACTGGGACCTGAGAAACTCAAATGCAAGTCCCCAGCAAGCCACAAATATCGCTGGTTGATCTTGGACTATCCACAATCTCTCAAGATGACCTAACTCACAGACCTGTCGTGAGGCTAAATTGCAGAGGAGATGCTCAAACACTCTGAGCTAATTAGAGGAAATGTGGGATACAAATATTAAATCATGCATTTAAAAAGTTTAAGGCCATTTCTGCACTACACTGTTACAGTGCTATTATTCTGCTTTCAACATCCTGTGCAATCCTGTTGTTTGCAGTTTTGGGAGGGACATTTAGAATTTTCAGCCTGAGGGCTCTTTGGCCTCAGTAAACTACAAACCCCAGAATTCCACAGGATGTTGAAAGTGGAATAATAGCACTATAACAGTGTAGTGCAGAAATGGCCTAAGTTTTCTACAAATTCTCTCCACTACTAGTAGTTCATATCTTGTTCTTAACCATCTTGCTCAGCTCTATACACCACTCTCTAAAACTTCAGCTTTTCCAACCAATGTAAGTTATGCCTACCTTCTGATAGAGAATGATGGATTTCTAGTCTATGTCACTTTCATGAATGCTGAATCACAGGTCTAACCTGCCTCATTTCCACACCAACATTAGATATTTCTAAATATATTTTATCTTAAACTATGAATTTTAATACCCCTTTCGCCAAGAACTAGACAGCAAGATTCAGAGAAGTACGATATCTGAATAAAGGATAGAATCTGGTAAGGCAGTTAAAAGTGTTTAACCAAGGGTTCATATTTACAACCTCTAAATATTCTTTTTTTTAGCAACATGTAAAGACCATAAAAGTCCCACAATCCCACCTTACCAGGCATCAGATTCTGCATCAATAGGAGTCCAGTTTCCTGTCAATTGGGAAGCAGCTGACTGATGCCCCTCTTGGTGTGAGTTCTCTTCAATGAGAGGGGTTATTGTGGCAGGAGCTTTGTCTCTATCTGTCATAATTATTATAGCTCATGGGACAGGGTGGGAGCATCAGTCAGCTGCTTCCCAACTGACAGGAAAGACACCTACTGATGACAATGAATGCTGCCTGTTAAGTGACGATTGGATGGGTTAGGCCAGGAGACACTAAGTAGCAACATAACTGCATTGGTTATGTAGTTACATAGCTGACAGAAAATTTGAGCTGATAATTATATTCTGATCCACATGTTAGTTTTGCTATTGCCAATTAATCAGTTTGTACCAGAATTTGCAAACAACCCTGCCATCTATATCTTGATGGCCGTCAAACCAAATTATATAGGTACCGATTACACTTTCAACATCCATTGTTTTAAAAACCTTTATCTGGCAAAGGAATATGCCTGTACATCCCAGTTTCTAACAAGCCATCATCTCTTTTCAATTATAACTTTTCCACACACACACACACACACACACACACACACACACGCACACAGAGAGAGAGAGAGAGAGAGAGAGAGAGAGAGAGAGAGAGAGAGAGAGTTTTCTCTTTGGTAAGTCCTCCAGATTTTCTCAGTCTTGGAAGTGATGCACATCAAGTAGGCCTACTTGAGTACTGGAATTTTCTCTCCAGGGTTGTTTGCCTAGGGAAAGAAATGAAACTTTCAATATCTATTGCACCTTCTTCTCCTAAGCATGCCTATTCAATTGATTTGATTATTGTTTAGAGAACTGCACTCTAAGTTAAAGGTTTCATCCACAGACAGGGCATGCAGGCATGTAGGAAGAATATTTTTACAATACTTAAAATAATTGCCACAGGTTTTATTGAAAAGTATATGGAAGGAAAGTGTTAATTTATGGAGGGAAATTTGTTACAGAAAAACCATTAACTCAGCTAAATAACACAATGGTTAAAATGCAACTGGTTGGTTCATTTCATATATTGATTTGTACTACAAGACTTCTATGTGCAATTTACTGTTGTAAACCTGTATTTTTGTTTGTGATACTGTATGTCAATGATGTATATTCTTAAAATATTTTTAAAAACTAAATTTGCCTGTTAGGTTTTATTTTGTCATTTCTACTGTACTCATAAATAATCCTGCTGAATTCATATTCCTGGGTAAGAATAGAAAGGATTGCAGCATTAGTGTATAATTACAACTATAACCACAATAACTGTTTATAACCATAATAACTATTTATCTGTTGCTATTCTGTCCCTTCTCCCACTAAGTTTTAATATTGTAAAAATAGGGTTGAATTCCATAAACTGTTTCAAAACAGAAAAAGTATAGATGAACAGGTGAGCTCTCAGAATGAAAGGGACACAGATACATGCAGTGGTAAAAGAAATCACTCAACTCCTTACATTTCCTAAGGGGAGGGGGGATTAAATATATGTGACAAGATAATTATTTTTTAAAAAAATTGTAAGTGTGTGTAAACTCTCTCTGTGTATATGTGTGTGTTGTAGGATGAGCATGCTCATGTATTAAAAGGACATAAGAGGGAACAGACAGACACTTTATTTCGGTCATTGACCGATAAAACAATAATAAATACAGAATAAATACATAAAAACTAACAAGGACCAATAACAAAATTTAAACGACTCGCATCAGCCACTATTACTATTATCAACCGTTTGAAAACGTATCTTACACATAATATACAAAAACTTTGCTACTTTGAGCATAACAGTTTGCTCCTGATTATCCAGCAGATGGCGTAGATAAAAACCATCAGAATGTCCTGGGAATTGGATTAGTAGAGGAGTGATCAGCTCTTGTTGAATGTCTCGGTAAAACTGACAATATAGAAGTACATGAATTGTAGTTTCTACCGCACCGGTATTGCAAGGGCAAAATCGCATCTCATAAGGTATTTTCCTATATTTCCCTTCCAATATCGCTGTGGGAAGAACATTAAATAGAGCCAATGTTAAGGCTCTCCTGAATTTGGGCACAGTGACGTAGTATAAGTATGCGGCCAGTCTAGAGATCATCAGTTGATTATTGGCAAGTATATAATTAGTAAAGGTAGCAATTTCTGTTTGACCTTCTATATCTAGTATCCTTTGTTTTACAATAGCTTTTGCTTGATCTAATCCTAATCCTAGGATATAATTGCTCGAAAGTCCACAGAGGCTCAACTTCTGAAGCACAGCTGTTTCCCATGAGGATTTATATTTATCAATCAGAATTAACTGGGTCAGTCCATTCTGATTATTATGTAGCTTTAGCCAATAGGTAAAGATGTTCAACCAGATACTTGATTCCAATTTACTGACTCCTGTCTCCCTTTGCAATACAGCATTTGGAACACATCGAGCAACCTGAAATATGTTCCTCAGAAATTTTGTTTGAACTCTTTCTAGAGAGATCATATTACTATACATCCCCAGCTGAGCTCCATATATCAGTTGAGCTCGGGCTTTAGATGTAAATAGTTTAATTGCAGCTGGGATGAACTGTGCTCCTTTGCTGAAATAATAATTTTGAATGGCTACAGCAGCTCTCTGCGCATTACCGGACACGTAATCTGAGTGAGCATTTCTACTTCCTGAAGCTTGAAAAACTATCCCCAAATATTTAAAGATCTTAACCTGCTCGACTAGTTGTCCTCCTAGAACCCAACTTCTTTGCTTAGGATGTTTTGAAAAAGTAAGAATCTTAGTCTTGGTGTAATTTATTATTAATTCCTCTTCAGCACAGTACTGGATAAGTGATCTAAAGGCTATCTTAAGGCCGAGAGAGGTCAATGACAAGATTACTGCATCATCAGCATATAGTAATAAATTAATATGCCTATGGGCTAATTTAGGGGGATGGAAGGCAGAGTTACTCAGATAAGGAATCAATGAATTTATATAATAGTTAAATAAAAGTGGAGCCAGTACACATCCCTGTCTGACTCCTTTCTTTACTTGTACTTCCTTAGTAACATATCCTTTATTACCAAACCTGACCTTCAATCTGGTATTCTCATGGATTTTGATGAGCAACAGAAGTAAGCGCTTGTCTATTGTGGAATTTTTAAGTTTAAGCCATAATCTGAATCTGGATATTGAGTCAAATGCTGACTTAAAATCAATAAATGCTGCATAGAGAGATTGACCAGCTTGGTAAGTGTACTTCTCTGAGAGATGTTGCAGTACCATTGCATGATCTATTGTCGATATACCTTCCCTAAAACCAGCTTGTTCATCCCTCAAAATACCCTCAGTTTCCATCCAGTCTATTAATTTAACCTGTAGATGTTTAGCATACATTTTACTAATCTGACTTAACAGACTGATTGGACGAAAATTTGCAGGATCATCTCTTTTTCCTTTCTTATAAATTGGGATTATTATAGCTAAGCCCCAGTCTTCTGGAATCATAGCTGTATGGTCAATTACATTGAAAAGTGAGGTTAACATCAGGATCCACCAGTCTAGGTCATTTTTTATTATCTCATAGGTGATAAAATCAGCACCAGGTGCTTTCCCTGGTATAAGAGGGAAGTAATTTGTTTTGTTTTTATGATAGTTTTTTTTAAAAAAAAAATGAAAAAACATCTGGCCCACCATGATGTTTTAAATCTCGTTTGCCAATATTGTAGATTAAAACAAATGTTTTGTTCTAAAGTTTTAGAAACTGCAGTTGTCACAGATGTTACCAAATTACTATGGATATCCATACATTCTGCAATATAGTACAAGGCTATAGCAAACTGCATATCTTTTTGCCACCTCCTAGCTTTAAATATTGACAGAAATGCCAAAGTGGGAGTTAGGGTTGCACATGGCATGAAAAGTTGTCTAATTGTTTAATGTTGTTTGTGCTGGTTGTGCTGAGGAGGGAGGCGTGCTTCCACCCTTCTACATGGCTGGGAAAGGTGGCAGCACAGCATGGTGCTAGGTGTAAAATGGATTTTTTCCATTTTACAAATACCGTGCTCATGCAATGCATGGGGACAAGATGATGCTGTGACCACAATGACATTGTGCAGAAGCATAACCCGTGGAGTGCTGCCATTCTGTCCCAACTGCAGGGCAGCTACGCCACGAGGAAAGGGCCTCTGTTTGCATTTGGAATCTTCAGTGAGAACTAGCCAGAGAAAAGGTGATCTTGAGTATGATTATCAGCTGAGGATAAGACACAGGGAATTGATGTCTAAACCAGGAATTAAATGACTAAAGTCTGTCAGAAGTTTAAACTGTTAATGTATCAGCAATGTCATACAACTGAACTTTAACAAGATACTTTATTTCCACTGTTACTGCAGATAACTGCAGTCAGCCTAAGTTATCTAAAGTCACTGCAATAAAGAGAACATTCTGCTTTAAATAAATAGTTTGGTTCTGAGGAACAATTAAAACTCTAGCCCTATTAAACCTCTAGCCCTGTTACACAAATATTGTGATAAGACAGTGGAATCAGGGCAAATGATACTGACAGGATACCTTATTTGATTAGAACAGCCACGCCAGTCTGGGAGAGAATAAAGGGCCTGTCACAGTAACATTTCTCCATTTCTGTGAAAGAATATAGATGCAGCAGCTGGCTGCTTTTGGAGACAAAAAGAAAGTTATAAAACAAAGGCAGAAGAGTGAGATGGGAATATAAAACAAGCCCAGCTCAGAAGACATGTGGCTGGCTATAGTGGTTTAAGCATATATTTCCACTCATTTGTGGATATGTGATTAATCTTCAACACCCATTTATCCCAGCTTGCAGGTAGCCATGGACAGCAATGGGATCCATAACTGAGCATGAGAATTCTCATAGTTAGAGCAAATTGTTGTTGTATGCCTTCAAGTTGTTTCCAAGTTAAGGAAACTTTAAGGAGAACCTATCACAGGGTTTTCTTAGCAAGATCTGTTCAGTGGAGGTGCCTTTACCTCCTCTGAGGCTGAGAGACTGTGATTTGCCTAAGGTCACTCATGAGGTTCCCATGGCAGAGCATGGATTCAAACTCTGGTCTCCAGACTTGTAATCCAATGCTCGAACCACAACACCATGCTGGCCCTTTAAATTATCATTTGCCCCCGTCAAAATATATACTGAAAAACACTGATCTAGAGTGCATAATACCTCTTTAAAACTCATCTGTACACCAGTGTTGGTTGTCACTGTGATAACAAGTGCTGGCTGCCATTGACTTTAGTCAAAAATATGAACATTGCATTTAGCACATGATGAGAAGAGTTGCTTTGTGTGTGATAATAATCTTCTGATTACGAAGTCCATTTTTAAGCCTTTCATGCAGAGAACTGAAATTGTAAGCAGTGGGTTACCTGGGTGGGGAAAGATAGGAGAACTGACACTGCCAGGATATCGGCAATTTGTTAAAATTATCAGCTAGTCTCTTCTGGTGAAAATTATCAGCTAGTCTCTTCACTGAGCTCTAGGGTAAAATTGTTGTGTTTCAGTGTAAATAGTCAGCAGCACCCTGTTGCAACTGTGAATGAATTATTGTTTCCTTGAATGTGTTATTTTAGTGACAAGATTCTTTATTCACTAAGCCGAAAAGTCCTTAACATTTTATCTAAAAACTCATAATTTCTAACACCCAATATTAGCTGTCCCTATTAGTGTTCCTGACAGGCTGGAGACAGGCTACCATAAAGTGGGATCAGAACACAGTGTCTTGGATTCCCCACCCTCTGTATGTGAAGGACAGATTATCAAATTGCAGTAAACTGTACCCATTTCAGGAACAGTGCATAACATTTATTGTTTTGCTTCAAAAGGAAAAGGAGGAAGGAAGCATTGTATTGTTTTGAGTGTACTAACCAATGTTTGCAGAGAATTGCTAACTGGCTTTCTTTCCTGGTGAAATTGTGTAATGCTTTGTGCTTTAGGATTTTTTAAAAGAATCAAAAAGACAAGCAAGGAATCCTAATTTTTTTCCCACTGTCATCTTATATTCAAAATAAATTCATAGGCTACAGTGCTTGTTTCCCAAACAGCAAATGACTCTATAGATAAGGACTGGCTCAGATTTTAAATGTTAGTTTAACATTTGGTTAGTTGATAAAATGAGGATTACTAATGGTTAGTTGATAAATGGTTAGTTGATGAAATGAGGATTACTAATAAAGCCTAATGGGATCCCTCATATTTGAATGTTAAAATAATGTATTGAGAATTATATTATCTTTGATGCTCAATGATGGAATAAAGAGACCAGACACAAAGTTGGGTTAACTAAAGGCCACTTTATTTTGACCTGTACTCTTTAAATTACATTAACCTGAAAGATACAAGAGGAGAGGAGCAACATGGTATGGGTCCAGCTGATGCCAGGGTCACAATGTGACAACCTGCTCAGCCTACCAATGGGTGATAACACCTCAGCCCCAGAGGCAATCCAAATTGCTTTGGTTACTCCCCAGTCCAGCATCTTGGAAGGTAACCCAGGGACCCTGACCCAAGCTGCACAGTTTTAAAAGTGAGAGTCTTATTCCCAGGTTAACCTCAAGGGTAGTCTCCTTCACCAAACTCCCTGGGATGCAGGGCCAAAAAGAGATGGTTCCAGAGCCCTACCCTACACCAAATGGGAGCCAATAGGTGATCAGCGATGTTTTATTATCCCCCATTATCTGCCAAAGGACAACCTGTTTAACAACAACACCCAGAGCCAGTTTTCCCAATTACATCAAATACAGTATGGGATTGGCAAAAAAAAAAAAAAAAAAAAAACCTGAGAAAAGGGGGAAAAAATTCCTATCTGGCCCCGAAGTGACCAGATTAACACACACTGCATTGAGGAAGGGAAGGTAGGTCAACGTCAAGCACCAAATGACACGTATAGGGGACAAGTTGCTTTACTGTCTCTTTTGCCCCATCACATGTCTTGATTTGGTGCTTAGCACCAATCAACAATAACACTCTGGTCTCACTCCATGGAGACCATCAAAAGCTTACCTTCCTCTGCAGTGACATTTGTCATGCGAGTCCAGATAAGTATTCTGAAAAAAAACATGGTTTGAAATTCAACTCTTGGAAACAGCAGGAGTTTGTAGCAATGAAAGAAATTTTTTTTTTTTTTTTTTTGGTGAAATCCATCCAGTAAGAAAACAGAAGGAATCAAACATTATTTGCTTGAATTATTTGCTTGATTTTCACAATGACAGTTATGAGACAAGTGAACTAAGAGCAACCTGAACCTCCAGAATTGTACTGAAGAATAGCCTCATCATTAACATTTTTTTTTTTTTTTGGGAGCAAACATGATCTCTGTAAATGCTGGGGGGGGGGATAGATCATTATATCAGAAATTAAACCATTTTATTAATTGCCTTATACAGTTGTGATGCAAATTGCACATAATCCACAACTGACTCAAAATATGGGAGGAAGTCTATAAGATTTGATGCGTAACATTTGAAACCCAAAGTATACACTAATTTGAGAGACAGTGTTGTGTCGTAGTTTGAATGTTAGACTACGGCCCTGGATACCAGGGTTTGATTTCCTGCTTGGCTATGGAAACCCATTAGTGACCTTGGGTGCATCACATGCTCTGAGCCCCAGAAAGCCCTGTGATATTCCTCTGAAGATGCCAGCCACAGATGCAGGTGGAACGTCAGGAGGAAAGACAACCAGAACACGGTCTCAAAACCTGAAAAACCCACAAGAACCAATGGATTCTGGCCGTGAAAGCCCTGGACTCTACAGCCCTGTGATAGTTTGCCTTAGAGTTAAGATAAATCAGAAACAACTTGATAGCACACAACAACACGGTAGGGAGTTAGACTCGATGGCTATTGTGGTCTCTTCCAATGCTATGATTCTTTGGACGGCACACTGAATTTTGCTTTTTGGACAAGACAGCAGTGTCAGTTATGTCCTTTCTGAATCTGCAAAAACAATGCATAGAGGTACTGTCATACAGAACAAATGGAATGTCAATTGCCAGCACTGATGACATGTTTCTTTCTGTGAGGAGAAGTAGGAAGATGGTGTGATCAGCTTTCAGGGGAAAAAGGGGGAGGACATTTTCCATGGAAAAGTAATAGAATCATGACTCCAACTGACAATAGAAAATTCAGAGATGAAGAAAATACAACACTGTCATGGTGCACTGAATACCTGCTGAGACATTATAATGTTGAAATATTACTAATGTCAGCATTCTCTCTTCATAATGATATGAAATTGGTTGATTTACAGACTCTTGCTACTGCACTCCATGTTGAGATTTGAGTATAACAAGATGCATGACAACTATAATGTTTCAAAACAAATAAAGGAAGAAATTGTATCCATGGAATATGCCATAGATTAGAGAAGGGTGATGGCTTTCAAACAAATGCAAGAGGGTAAAGGCAGCCAAATGAAGAAATTGGTCTCTTTTCAACATCCCACTCCTGTATCTAATAACTATTGTGAAATTAAACATTAATATGACCTGTGCAGATCATCTAGACTTCTCAAAACAAAATAAAAAAAAATAAGGATATGCTGAAAATAGCAAAAAGCCAGCACAAATTAAAAAAAAAAAAAAGAGGAAGGTGAAGATAAGCCAAACCAGTTTTAAAGTAAACATATCAGACTTTAAGGAAAGGCATTTTAGCATGAAAGTCACATACTGGACACAAGTTTTAAAGGCTGACAGAAGTAATCTCTGCTCATGGTTGTCTTTGGAGACATGATGTTTATTTATTTTTGTTTTTTAAATAAATTTAATTTTAATAACTTATTTTGGCATAATGACAACACAATGACAAGCAGAAAAAAGTACAGCCAGGGAAGAGAACACACAGAAAAGAACAAAAACATTATTAAAAAAATATTTAAAAAATAGAAGTGTGTTTTTGGCCTCTAAATTATGATTTTCAATTCCAGCTTGAAATATAAGGTGAATTTGAGTGTATGAATTATAGATCTTACACACACACACACACACACAGTAAATAAATAAATAAGTAAATACCCTCAAGTATGTTTTAAAGAGTGTCCACTCCATTCTAATTGCACTTTTTCAACAGAAATCTATTACATATTCATATCAGTTTCCTTCAATATATATGAGATTAAGCCAGTGGGCTTTCTCATGTCAAAAAGGCACTGCAGAGAAGCATTTCAGAACAAACTTGGATCTGACTAATAAGACTGTTAAATAAAGAAATCAGAGAGTAGCCATCTGGAGTACTTGGAACATTTCTACCATTAGTTCAACAAGTGTTGAATAATCAGCATTCCTCATGGCAAACTCACCTTTGAAAATACAGACATTGTATTTAATAATGTTCTGTGTTTCTTGTAAGGTTTTGGAAGGAACTAAATAAAATTAAAGCACTGTATCAGTAAAATAGACACAAAATAGCATCCATGGATACTGGTAAGTTTTGGACTACACTTTGGCACTTACTATATGCATCTTAATTTATTTGAACTCTGCAAATTAGCTATCTGCTATGGATAAAACTCACATATAGCTCCTATTAGTTTTCTTACAAATTTTAATTTTATAGTAATATTTCTGTTTTTGAGAAGGCACTTGAATTTCTCCCTGAATCACCAGGCAAGGGCATAACAAATCCTTCAGCTGTCTTGACTTTAGTTTATAAGGGGTAAACTAAGTATCTTTATTAAGTGTACAGAACATTACATCAGTGTTGGGCACTAGAGCTCAGATTTCCTTTACTGTGATGACGAAGAAATCCTAATCTTGTCAGCTTCATTCCTTAAACTGCCAGTACATCCCCAAGATGCCTCCATTGTGCCCTTACGTGCAGAATGGAGCTGGAAAGTCACATATGGAGTGGCTTGGGCTTCACATGCATTCTTTATTGCCTCTACTTTGTGTTTTGCCTGGGATTGTGCTTTACTACTGTTCTGAGCAGTGATACACCACTGGCATCATTTTTTTTTCTTGCAAGGAGCTTCCAAAACAGTCCTAGTGTGGGTGGGAATGATCAGTCTTAGTTGAAACTAGTCATGGTGAAATATGTCACTTTTGTTTTCTCTCACATTCCCTTTTTAATATCAAATTCTTTCTACTGTAAATATTTCAGAAGTGTGAAGGCAAATAAAATGTCCCTTAATGAAATTATAGAAATTCTCCCTGATCTGTACCAGCCGACTTAATAAGGACATTTAGCTTAAAGAGGACTTTTTCATATATAAGTTAAAGCTGAAGGTCTGCTCAGAAAAAAAAAAAAAGCAGTGGCAACACTAATTCAGCACCACCAAAGCTGTGTAATACACAACAAGTGAAAATGAAACTTTTTTTTTTTTTTTAGGACCTGAGTACTCAAAATGCTGGACCTAAATCAATCTGTGAGTTTTTACTTTTAAAAGTGACTTTTACTTTAAAAAAAAAAGAAAGAAAAAGAAATCAACATTGTTTTCATCCTAAATGTGACAAAATTGTTGAATATTGATTAATTCTTATAAAAAAAAGATGTCATAGCTTACTCTGCAAATCCATCATAGGCAAGCAGTCCAGACAGTCTGGATGACAGTCTTTTTTTCTTAGAGGACCTTCATTTTCAACATGTGTGTGACAAGTCCTTAACCAGATCAGGTGGCTGATGAGGAAAGATCCTTGCCATTTGTCAGCAACTATAAATCTCCTTGCAGCAGGAGGAAAGGGAAATTTCTCATTGGAGGCAACTGATAAACAAAAGAAGGACCTGCCTAGTGTGCTTTTAGATTAATTCATGACTCCTTGGACATGCTTTAAGTTATATGTCATGTCTTTTTCCTTCTTTGGTTTCGGTCTTCATGACTGCATGTTTCCAGTGATGGACTCCAGAATGTTTGAGACCTCACCATTACACTTCCCATAATTCTATATGGCATGTGCATCCTCTGGAGTGACTTGAGTCTCCTGTAACTGTTTAGTCCTGGTAGAGTATGATTTCATCCAACAATTGCTGCTTGTAGGCATGGGATGAGAGTCAGCATGGTGTAGCCCTTTCAGTATTGTATTAGGACTCCACAAAGCTATAGTTCAAATCCCCACTCAGCAATTGAAACCCACTGGGTGAACCTGGATAAGTCACACTCTGTCAGTCTCAAAGAAAGGCAGTAATAAACTCCTTCTGAACAAATCTTGCCAAGAAAACCCTGGGGTAGGATCACCATATGAGGGAGACTACTTGAAAGCAGACAACATTAACAAGAAGAAAGCATAGGACAAATTAACAGAGATGAAATGCTTACCCCTCCTTAGCAGTAACTTTACAAACAGACTGAGGCAGATCTTCAAAAGGAAGGCCTGATAGGATCTATCCCTGCCTAACTTGGTGGGGTTCCTTCCTTTCCTTCATGTCTACCATTTTATCTAGCCAGGGCTTACACTGTTCATCACAAAAACATGTTGTCAGCATTTGTTAGGTCATGCTTCCATTTGGCCCTACCAGCTCTTTCTTCTGATGCCTTCCACATTTGTGTAGTTCTTTCCCTGTGTTTTCCGGCAGCTTCATTACTCATCATTCTTCACCTCTGACCTGGTCCAGCTGTGTCTTATTAATTTTGGCTCAGCAAGGGAGCAAGTGGCTGCCAGTTTGATCTTTTGACTCAGGTCTTGCTATGGGACAATCCTCCCCAGTGGGTAACAATTTCTCCATGTTAATTTCTTTGTTCTCAAATGAGACCCTGCAGCTCCTCAGAAGTAACCCTTTGCATCTTCCTCAGAAACCCTACAGAAATTCCTTCCCTCTACTTTGGAGATATATATATTCCACTTCTAAGGGTACTACAAAGTAGAAGACATGACTTCTTTATGTACACATCTTGCTTTGAAAATTCATATACACGTAAAACTTATGGGGCAGTTCCAAATAAATAGCCTGTGCTAAAAATATGAACAGTTGGAAAAATGTACAAATATGCTTCAGTCAATGGTAAAAGTGTATGAATTAGGTAAACCTTGTCAGTATACATTCACATTAGGTAAAAATACGTAGAAAGATGTATAAATTTGTATGTGTCCCCTTTCAAATCATGAAACCTAATACAAAACAAGAAGCTGAAGAAAATGCATGTGGAGAGTCATAGAAACATAATGAAATTTAGACATAGATTTTTTACATCTCTATTCTGCTTTTATTCCACAAATGTATTCCTTGATTAACATGAAACAGAAGCATCTAGATTTTGCTGTAGGTTGATGAACTGAAGAGTGTGTCTGCAATAGACATATAGGAATGCACATGTCTTCATCTGCACAGCAGCGATCCTTGCACCTATTGCTTAGGGATGGAATGAATGGTCAAAACTACTAAAAAAAAAGTTGTTGTAAGTGTCGGGAAATCCTACAAGAAGAATCCTAAACTTATGAGATTCTTTACAGTTCAAGACTTATTCTGCACAAAATTCACATGTGGTTTATTTCAATAAATACAGCCATTTTCTGCACAGGAAACAGTGTTTTCTGTATGGAAAATGACAGTTAAACTCTCATAACATTTTCTGTGTAGAAAATGTTGTTTTCTGCATAGAAAAAAAGCTGTAATTGGATATTTGTTTTGCATAAAATTTGTATTTAAAACAGTATTTTATGTGCAGAAGACCACACTTTCTGAGCAGAAAAAAATGTTTTCTGCACAAAGCAACCATATGCAAATTTTGTACAGAATAAGCCATGGATTCTAAAAAGCCTTTGAAAACTGTATGGATTTCAAAGACTTTTTCACAACAGGAAGAAAATTGCTGAAATTAATCATTTCTACCTTTAAGAAGAAACTTAGGAAATAATCACATGCTTAGTATTGATAGAAGTGTGTATGTATGCACCAGTCTTGTTCTGGAAAAGAAACTACAGGAGTCAGACCAAATGTTTCTGCAATCAGACACATGAAGAAGTAAAAGAGAAAATGGGTGAAGTGAAAGTCAACTCCATTTGCAAACTCTTCATATTCTGAAGTGGGCTATGACTAGTTAGCATCAAAGATGTCCTGCTGTCTTATAAATGTGTAGTTCTGAAGTACAGTCTAGTCTGAAATAAGCAGGCAAGCAAAGAGTTCTTACAGTGCATTGTCTGAAACTGAAAGTTTCAGGATTGTTCGAGACACAGTCTTTATAATGTGTGCACTAAGAAAGTGCTTTACAGGCATTCCTCTTTCTCTATCTTTAAAAGATTTTCTGAGGTACGAAGGAAGGAAGGAAAGAAAGAAAGAACAATGTCCCTTAAAATTCACTTAAATCAAGTGGGAAAAAAATGAGTGGAGCTCCTTCTGTCCGTAAAGGTTGGACCAAACCTGTAGAAAATACTTTGTGATTTGGGTTGTTAAGTGTACCTGTGGAGAGCCATGTGACTTTAGCTGAGTCATGCTGAGTCATGCTGATGAGCAACCAGGGTAGAAGGTTGCATCAGGTGTGGGGAGAATGCAAAGGCTGGCAAGATTGCATCAGCTAATGTGAGTATAAATGTAGCTGAGAGCTAGCCAGCAAGTTGCACATGGTGCCTGATGTGTCTGTTGGAGGCTTTGTCAGAAAGAGCAAGCAGAGAGATGCTTGAATGCCTTCTGGAGATTCTTGTAAATATGTACACATTGTAACTGAAGAATAAATTGCCTCCTTGATGGAAGAGAACAATTGGCATGGGTGAGTTTTGCCTAGCTACAGTGCATTGCTGCTAAAGTATTCTCTGCTGCTGGGCATGCTTCCAAAGCTGTGGGACCAATCTCTGCTATATTTTGGGTGTGACACCCTCTATTAACCCACTTCCACTGTGGAAATTAAGATAGGACTAATATATTCATTTACTGAGTTCTAATCCTATGTCCATTAATGCGAGAGTAAGTCCTGCTTAACTTAGTGGGGCAGATGTCTGAGCAGGCATCGTTAGGACCATGATGTGGGATGCTAAATCCTGATAATATAGAAGGGCAGTATGCTTGTTATGTGTCTATAGCATATGTGACATATTGGAAGTAATCCATTAAAGGATCACTTTACCATGGTTATTTTCACCTTTGAACTTTTATAGACAAGGAAGTAGTGGAGGAGAAGGAAGGAGATGAATGAGGGGGGGAAATCACTTTGTTCCAACTGTAAGGTCCATTAAAAACATGCTTGATTGTTTCTTTGTTCCCTAATGCTTTCATTTTCTAATTTGAATTCCATTTTCCACTGGCTGTTTGCATAGTTTAACACAGTTATGAATATCACGCACTATTAACCCCATTAAAATACATCAAACTGTTTTCCTGCCTTAAAAATAAATATTGCTATGATGCTTTCATACAAAAACATATCTTCTGGCTAGTCCTCATAATGGATATTTGTCCACAAGAGTAGACCAACCATCCCTGTATATGCACTCATATAGTTGGATGTAGCATGTGGATGAGGTAATTATGAATACATCAGCAATAGTTCTCACAAACTTCTGTGGTTCTGGGCATTGCTTCTGGCCACATATGTTTATGTATTATTTATTTTGCAGTATGTGTAAGATGTTTGTAATTCTAATGCATCTATGGAACAACACAAAATGAAATATATTTTAAAACTTCCAAATATGACTGTATTTTGCAGCAATAAAAATAAATGCTACTTTTGCTCTTTACATATTATATTTGTTTATAGCTTCTTGCAATCATAATGATTAAACACAATCAGCGGTTGTTGGTTTATTGCCTTAATCCTTTTTAAGATTCTAAACATGTTGTGGTTTAGGAGTCCAAGCGAAATCTTATTCTTTGAGTGTATGTATAGTGAGACCTCAGTGAAACCTCCTTCTTGCCCTTCAAGCAAAAGGAGGGAGAGATGAAGAAATTGCTCTAATCATAGTTCCCTCAGTGCCAGTGAAAACATAGCACTAGGGACATAAATTCTTGATTGTCTTAATTTGTGTCCAGGGACAGAAGCCACAAAGAAGTCTCCTCACCTGTGAGACAGTGATATTTCTTCTGTCAGTTTGGGGAACATTTTTTATGTGTTTACCACAATGACCTTTGTACAAATTTAATAAATTGTGCAACTTGCATGCCTAAGACAGGAATCACTGTGTAGAATTTTAAAAAGTTTATACTATTATATCTTCTATATTCATAGTGTATACTTTCAAAATTCAAAGCATTAGATGGGTTGCTTGCATCATATTGATTATTCAGACTGCTTGTGTGTGCATGTTGTGCGTATGTGTGCATGTGTGTACACACATGTGCACTTTGCTTCACAAAGAGGAAAAGCACTACATTTTCCACACATTTCCTCCCATAATACTGAAACATCAATGAAAAGAAGTACATGTTATTTCTTTTTCACGCTGGAGATGAGAAATCTTGCAGAGGTTAACAGTTTCAGAAGGCTGTTTCAATCAGAGTGAGTAATTTAGCAAAATTTCATCACATCTCTGCATAATGTTTAACCATGAGTAGGGCAGCCATACTTTATAAACTCTCTCCAAACTATCATTTCCTATCCTAATTTAAAGACTCAGGTGTGAGAACAGTGGGATATTGAGACATTTTGAAATATTTGCTTTCTCACTGTAGCATGCTCTGTTACAAAGATATAATTTCAAGTGGCCATACAAAATTCTCTGTTAGCTTTAACATAGATAGTCCATTATATAATTGAACACATTCTATGCAGGAGAATGTGAGGAGCATGGAAAAGGTGTAAGGAGAACTCACATTTCCTTTAACCTATTGTGTCCTTCATATCTTCTCCAACCAAGAGTGAGGTGGGATTGCCTGCACATCATCCTCTCACGCCCAACCTAGTAATGTGGCTGTACCACCAGAGAAGGAAGGCATGACTTCCCCCATATTGGATATTGGCTAGCAAAGGTTGGTTGCAAGTAAAAATTGGTTTTGAATTAAATTCTCAAGACCAACAATGCCTTCGCTGCTGTATGGGAATGTAGACAACGTCCTTCAGGCTGAAAGACAATGACCTATTGTTCCCAGTCACATATCTCTAGGCAGCCACAATAGACTCTCTCCTTGATTAACAAAAAGGTTGCTTCAGCCCCAAGCCACGCTGCTGAACTTTGCAAGGGTAGAAAATCAAGGTCTATCAATTTGGAATGATAATCCTATCATGTACCTGGACTTTCCTGGGAGAAACAATACCGAGGAGAGGTCGTGATATTTGCCTAACATTATATTCCGTAATCGTTGCCCATTAACACCACTTTGCTAGCCTATACAAAGCCTGAGGACAGAAACTGGCTATAAAAATCCTCACTTTTTATTAGATTACAGATGAAGGTAAAGCAAGCTGAATTAAATTAATTTAATTTGGAAGAAATAGAGCAACACAAAAAGAGAACGAAATGTAATTTCTTCGAACAAGATAATAAACCGTCAAAACTTTTGGCAGGTTTGCTGCGTAAAAGAAGGTCCAGAAATATCATAACCAAGATTAGAACAGGAGAAGAAAGAATTACAAAACAAGAGGGAATAAAACAAGCATTTTATAATTACTACGTGAAGCTGATGAGTAAGATCTCAAAGGGGAAAAAAATACAAGAAGTGGAAGAATATCTGGAGAAAATGAATAAAATGAGATTTAATGAAGACCAAAGATCGATCTTCAACAAATCTATTACTATGATGGAAGTAGTTGAGGCTATTAGGAATTTGAAGGACAATAAAGCTCCAGGACCTGACGGTTTCACTGCAAGATACTATAAAATTATGGAACATGAGATTTCAATACCTTTGCAAAGCACTATAAATGAAATAATAAAGGAAGGAATACCAGATACTTGGAAAGAAGCTAACGTTGTGCTGATCCCAAAAGAAGGAAGAGATTTGAGTGATGTAAAGAACTATAGACCAAAATCACTTTTGAATACAGACTACAAGATCTTTGCTTCAGTTCTAGCAGCGAGGCTTAAAAAAGTGCTGTTAGAGGTAATTGATGAGGAGCAGAATGGCTTTCTACCAAAAAGATCTTTGAGAAATAACATTAGAATGGTCTTGAACGTAATCGAATACTATGAAAAGCATAATGAACGGAAAATGGCCATGATATTTGTAGATGCGGAGAAGGCTTTTAACATGATCAGCTGGCCATTCATGAAGACAGCCGTTAAACAGATGCAGGCAGGAGAAAAATTTGTTGCATGGATTGAAGCAATTTACAGCCAACAACAAGCTCGACTTGTCATAAACGGTGAAAGAACACAAATGATAGAACTGCACAGAGGTACGAGACAAGGGTGTCCCCTGTCTCCTCTGCTGTTTATCATGACAATGGAAATACTTAACAATGCTATAAGAGAAGATAAAGAAATAAGAGGAGTCCAAATTAAGAAATATCATTACAACTTAAAAGCTTTCGCTGACGATCTGGTCTTCTTATTGAATGACACAGGGAAATGTATTGAAAAATTGATTACTACAGTTCAAGAATATGGAGAATTCTCTGGTTTTAAAGTTAATAAGGAAAAAACAGTCTTCTTACCCAAAAATATGACTGAAAGAGAAGAGATGGAATTAGTACAAAAAACAGGATTCAATAGAGGACAAAAGGTAAAATATCTAGGTATTTGGATAGCTAAAAGAAACAATGAGTTATTTCAAATTAATTATGAAAAAAAATGGAAAGAAATAACAAAAGACTTGGAAAGTTGGACCTCCATGCGTTTGTCAATGATGGGGAGGATAGCTGCAATAAAGATGAATGTTTTGCCAAAAATGAACTTTTTGTTCCAAAATCTTCCTATAATAACGAACATGAAACCTTTCATACAATGGAAGAGAGAACTAACTAAGTTTATATGGCAAGGGAAAAAACCTAGGATAAAATGGAATACTATGACAGACTCAAAAAGTAGAGGAGGAATGGGACTACCAGACTTTCAAATATACTATAAGACCGCGGCTTTTACATGGATAAAAGACTGGGTAGACCTACAAGACGAGAGAATGTTGGTACTGGAGGGAGCAGACCTGAGAATGGGGTGGCATGCCCATATGTTTTATGATAAAGCAAAAATAGATAAAGACTTCACACATCACTTTATCAGAAAATCGCTTCTGAAAATTTGGGAAGGATTATAAAACTAGAAACACACAGCAGCTCCCCACCTGGGTCTCACTGCAAGAGGCTTTTTTTTGCCAGATGGACGGACACAGATAAATGGTTGCGATATGATGATATAATTGAGAGATCAATGTCCAACAACTTTAAGATTAAAACAAGAGAAAAACTAGAAAGAGAGGGAATAACACTAAGTTGGATTCCTTACAGATAGTTGGCAGAAAGGTTTCAGATGGATATAAAAACATATGGAATTGAACTTAAAGAGAAAACTGGAGTAATTAAATGGCTGTTCGAAAATCCGCCTCATTTACTTGCCCAAATATATCAAGAAATACTACACCAGGAGAGGAAAGAAGAAACAGTAAAGGCAACAATGATTTCATGGGCACAAAATATCGGACATTCAATACAAGTAGAGTCTTGGGAGCAGAGCTGGAAAAAAAACACAGAAATTTACAGTAGCATAGAATTTGAAAGAGAACTATTACAAGCTATTTCATAGATGGTACATGACACCAGATAAATTAAAAAAGATTTATAATATAGGTACTGGACAATGTTGGAAATGTCAGAATGAGGTCAGTACGATATATCATATGTGGTGGACATGTCCTAAAGCTAAGAAATATTGGACTGAAATACATAACAAAATATGTGCATTAATGATAGTACAGTTTGCTAAGTTACCAGAATTGTATTTGTTAAATCTGATTGATGTATTAGAAGGTACTGGTATAAAGAAGTATTGGAGAATATTACTGTACATGATAACAACAGCTCGTATTGAATATGCAAAGATGTGGAAAACTCAGCAAATACCCACATTAGAACAATGCTGGGGTACACAGATTGAAAACAAAAATGCTGATATGGTCTCTCAGAGATTAAAAGGGAAATCAGATGAAGAGATACAAAAAGAATGGCAAATTGTAATGGGTAATTGCTGGGTACCATCAGGTGGAAATCTGTGATTCATGATTTAAGATAAATTATGAGGGGGCTACAGGATATATAACATGAAGCGGGAATATGGAGATGGAAATGCAAGAATCAACAAGTAATAATAGCACTAAAATGTAGTACAATATTTTAAGCATGCTAAGAAATATTGATAATGAAATCTAGCTCAGCGTGGAAGACCAGAAATATTTCAAACAAGTTGACAGTTGTAATTGTTTGTTTTATATCTGAATTTGAATAAAATGATTATAAAAAAAAAAATCCTCACTTTTTGAGCCTCTTCGGAGAGCCTCCCAGACCGGACAAGGGCCTGTTTCGCTGCTACCGAGGTGTCCCACTTAAGCCTCTCAGATGCTGCTGAGAGCTAAACTCGACTCGCATATCCGACTTGCTGCGAAACCCCGCTGCTTCCAGCCTTCCAGCCCCGGGATCCAGCCTCCCCTTGGTGCTTTACACCGAGACTTCGCTAATCTTCTCCTTTCCGGGATGCCTAGACTAAGGTCCATATGCCCTCTCTCCCTGTCTCTCATTCCCAACTTCATTTCTGTAGCCCTTGTGTGACTGTAGAATTATTTGTTGACGTGTGTTGTGACTTTTCCTGTTAGTTTTAATAAATTTAAAGTAAATTTATTTAATTTATTATTAAATTATTAAATAATTAATTAAATTTAAAAATAATTTAATTATTTAATCTAAAGTAGTTCCTCTGACTCTTGAGTGGTTCTGAACCCGTAGACATAGGGTTAAAGATCCCTTGCCCTGACCTCTTGCAAAGCTTTGAGTGTCTCTGTTAATTCCCTTAATTGAAGTCCGTTTGGGTGTCTTCGAGATATCCTGAAAATTTGGGGTAACAGGATGACAACAGGCTGTGTGACTGACATACACACACAGCACATTAATTTTCAAGAGATGAAATAGCTGTAGGCGCTCAGGTTGGATAGCAGGAGAGAACATCTGTCAAATCCTGTCCCTGTAACATCTGTCAGTGGCATCTGAAACTATTCCCTCACTTTACCTGATGGTAGGGCCTGCAATACATGTTGGATAACAGGTGTAGACTGACTTGACTAAATATCATTGTGTGCAAAAAAGAACTCAAGAAGACTGCAGGTTTATACAGCTGTGATAATAGGCTCTCCCCATTATCCAGGCAACATAGTTGAAGGGTGATAGTTTCTTCTCCAGGTAAACTAGAGGTTATTGAGAAACTCACTTTAAGTTATATTTACTAGAGTCAGCATCACAAGGAGCAACAGCGTTCATGAGAGACAATTACCCAAGCAGCAAGACCAACTGAGCAAGAAGTTATAAAAAGCCTCAAGAGACCATGAGACTTGAGAGGGAGATAAGAGAAAGTTGGGTTGCAGGCTAGATCATGAAGGTCTAGACTCCCATTTCTCTATGTTCATCCTAAATATGAGATCATGAGCAGAAAAAAAATATTTTAGCTAGTCATGTTAGGGGCTTATGTTCTTTTGAACCTTGGCTGATATGACTTAAACTTTGTTTGTAATGTTACAACTATTTCTAAGTAATGCCCAAAGGAACGTGCCTTCATGTATATGATACCCATTTACCAACGTAGATTGCTTGCTTAGAATAAAAGTTTTCCTTTTGAAGATCTCCACACTGTCCTCACGTACCCTGCTTGGTATATGTTTTTGCACACACAAATGGAATTCTCATCTTCCTCAGGGGAGTGGAAAGGGAAAGTATCTGAAGATTCAGAGGTGGAAGTCTTAGTTAACTCCCCAGTAATTTCCCATTGAGTTACTAAGCCACAGGAATTAAATCAGTGGGGGATAGCAACCTAGATGATCTTCAGGGGTACCTGAGAGCAGGATATAGGATTCTGTAAGATCCCTTACAATAGCTGCTGAAGGCATCCTTATAAGCCTTGGCCTACTTCTGGCAATCAGCTCCCTTTCCTTGGCAGGGTGGTTGTTGGGAGAAATATCTCAGGGCTCAGAATAGCATCAAGGAAGGCTGTTGTGGAGCTGTAAGGATTTGGTAAAAGCTACATTTGAATTTTGGAACAACCAAGTAATAATTTGCAACATTTTGTTTTCTGTGTGGGGTGATTTTATCTAACCACCCTCACAGTTTTGGATGGTGACGATGATGATGATCCTCCTAGTTTGTAAGTATAAAAGAAAACCAGCATATGCCTTCTCATACTCTTTGCAGTAACAGAATTGACTGTGAATACAGAGTATTCAGTATCTAATGGAGGAAGGAATAGACACCCTGTCTTTCTATTACACTTCAGGGTAATTGGTACTTGATTTCATGTAGGCAATAAGGAGAAATGATACACAGATCCATGATAGGGAGTCCGGGAGTAATCTCAGCTCGTGAAAGACAAGGTAGATGCCAATCTTGTCATCAGTGGAGTGAACCATGGGACTACAGATGCTAAGAAGTTCAGAATATTGATGGCAAACTTGTGATATATCCTATGATCACAGCTGAACCATCAATAAGATAAACTTCTCAGCATCCTTGGTCCCTGACTCACAGTGTGGCAACATTGGCATCTACCTGATCCCCTGAGATTGGGAAAGAATTTAGCTCCCCAATTGTACCAGTCTTTCTAAGTTTGGATGAGACAATCGTGAATCAGCATGAAGAAAATACTCTGATGTAACGCTCAGTTTTTTGAAAACTAAGTCACTTTTACCCAGATCAGAGCCATTTCCTTGATGATAACAACTGAATTAATTCAACTTTCCAGAAGGCTTCAGCTTATATCATATAAGTTCCACCATGAAATAAATAAAAAGTAGATGTTCCAAAGTCAGCCATGAAATAAAGAAAAAAAAATTCCTCACCTAACAATATATATATGATTTTAGATTTTTAAAACTGAAAGTCTTAGATTACTGCTTCAGTGACTTTAAATTACATCTTTTTAATGGATTAAGCACACCCCTGGTGGCTCTTCCCCTAACTAAATCTGATGATACACTCCAAGGGAGAGAACTACTAAAATGCTAACTCAAAGCTATAATTATGAATAAATAAAACTAATACCATAATTGTGTTATTCTTTTTCCTGCAAAGCCAAATTGATTCAAAGGAATACTTTGTACGTGTGTCAAATAGGATGTTCCATTTCAGAACTCAAAATTTCCACCACAGGTGCCTCAAGGAAATAATCATCACCATCAATGCTGAAGGGTTTATAAAGCATTTAGTCATTATCATAAAACAGCTTAATTAATGGAAATGTATGCATTTTATCACATTTGTGTGGAAAATGCAGTAGTGCTTTTGATCAACCCTCAGAACCTGAAGAGAGATTTAAAAAGAAAGGAGAAGAAAAGAAAAAGAGAATAAAAATGAAGTGGAAACAGAAGTTTTACAGCAGCACTCTAAAGGGAAAAAATGAAATTTTGTTGATATAATTATTTTGCCCTTCTAATGCTCTTTAAACATTCGAGGAAGCATTGATCATTTTGTTTAAAATTTCATTTCAGAATGTTTTTGCAGCATATATCGTCGTTTCAAAATGTCAAGCAAGCACTGTGTATCTAACCAACAAAGCTCATACAATGGTTTAAATCCAACACTTCACTAGCAGATCTCCTGTAGCACCACAACTGGAATTCTGTTTGTCCTCTTCTCCACTTCAGCCCTTCATGCTATATGAAACCACTCTCCCCTGGGTCTCCTAGACCTCCCTCCAGAACGGATGCTAAGGAGTACAAAAGGCCACAAAAGGAAGTTTGCCCTCCTCTATTGACAGATGCAAAGCACTGGAAGAGAAACTCTTGTTGAACCTCTCAGGCATATTTACAATCAAGATCAAATGCACTAAAACTTAGTAGGAAGCTGTTGGGGGGGTATTACAGAGTCAAACTTAATTGTTGAGGCCAAGGGTATTAATTATGCAGCAAACCACTTGCTGAGGTGGATATCCCAACGTCTGTAACCCACAAAGCAACTGAAAAGGAATGCTAGTTATTTGGAGTACTGCACAATATCTGGACGACCACACAATTCATACTCCTGGCCTTGGCAGAACCATTACTGAACAGCAGTTTTCTGGGTTCTAAAATAACTAAACATGCATTTACCAAAATTGTTAATCAACCACATCAAAACAGGGATTGACTGCTGGGGCTTTGAAATTAACAACAAAATAACGTCTGTGCAAAGAACATTGTGAAATCCTAAACTGATATGGGCAAATCCATAGTTCTGGAAGTTTACCTAGCGTCATGATAAGGATTCCAAACACAAACTGAATATTAAAGGAGACAATGGATATCTTTGTATTATACCCCATTCCACTGTAAAGAAAAAAAGGTGGTGGTGGGGACATTGTTCAAAGCCCATGCTCTTGGAGCTGAATGTAATTTTTTAAATACATTTTAAAAATATTTTTGAGAAACCCAAAATTGGCCAATATGTGAGAATAAACAGTCAGTAAAATTTATCAAGAGCCTTTTGAGCAGCTGAAGAAATAACAGCTGGCTGATCAGTACTACCCAAGTTTAAAGCAATCAAGTCCACAACCAATCAAATATCAGTTCCCTGCCTGTTTTTGATAAATCCCACCTGGTCAGGACTTACTAAAGATTAAATGACTTTATGTAATCTCCTAGCTAAAGCAACTGTCAGTATTTTGAAGTCAATCTTAAGTAAGGATATAGGGCAGCAGTTAGCCCAGCAAATATGATCCTTTCCAGGTTTAAGTATCAGGGAAATATAGGCATCCTTGAATGATGAATACAGGGAGTTAGCCTCTATGTTTCTTAAACTTGAAGCAGTACCATTGCATTGGAACCCATATGGGTCAGGAAAATTCCTATTTCTCATATTTGCTATTGTGTTGGTGGTATGCCTTCAAATCATTTCTGACTTACAGAACCTGAAATGAGGTTTTCTTGGCAATATTTATTAAGAGAGGGTTTGTCTTTGTCTTCCTCTAAGGATGAGAGAATATGAGTTGCCTGAGGTCATCCAATGTGTTTCCATGGCTGAACAGGCATTCAAACCCCATTCCATAGGGTCGTAATTCAGTCCTTAAATCACTACACCCATTCTTGCTATTGATAATTTCCTGTAAGTGTAAAGGTTCCAAAAGAAATTGTTGCTGTGATAGGCTAAGATGGGAAAAAGTCAATATGAGAAAAGAAAGTCTCCATATCCTTTTGACAAATTTCATTATCAAAATGATAAAAATTCACATAAAACTTCAAAAATCATAGATATAAATCTGTGGGTGATGTGAATAAATTATTACCTTCATCTTTGATAGCTGAAAAAAAGATAGTGCTGATGCCTAAGGCTATGAGCCAGAATTGGGACAGTCCCCATTTTCCCAAATATGCTTGTGGTAGACATGTCAAAACCATTTGTGTGTGTGTGTGTGTGTGTGTGTGTGTGTGAGAGAGAGAGAGAGAGAGAGAGAGAGAGAGAGAGAGAGAGAATGAATGAGCATTATTTAGTTCATATTTAACTTTTTGCAATTCTTGATAAAGTTGTTCAGACAAAGAAACAACAAACTGATGCCTGAACACTCAGCTGCTGGCTCAATAATACGATTTTTTTAAAAGTATTTTTTAATGAAAAGAATATGCAATTATTTCACAACAAATTTAGCCTTTACGTACTTCCCATTCAACAGCATATGAATTTGCATAACCTTCCTTCATTTTAAAATATTCTGTAAGGTCTGCTAACATTTGATCCCAACACTGTCCGTCACTGACAAATGAAACATTAAAACAGCAGTGACTAAAGGGTTTAAGAACATTAGAAAAATGTCATTCTAAACAAACTGGAGTATAATCAGACATTATCAAGGATTCAGTTTTAAATGTACTTATTTTACTAACTGAGGATGCAGAAATTAAGAAATAATCTAATAGAAAAGAATCATGGTGTACTGGAGAAATAAAGGTATATTCCCCATCTCTTGGGTGTAAAGTTCTCAATGCAAGTATTAAACCATATTCGTTCATATATACAGGCGTAAAGTAGCTTTCACCATGGATTGTTTTCTTGGTGGAAGTCTATTGCTGTCCAGCAAAGGATCCAAAGTTTCATTAAAATCACCATCAGAAATAAAGTAATTTCCCATGATGCCCAAATTATTTTTGTTAAATATGATATTTATGTTTGATAAAACTTTTCAAGCGAGAAACAAAAGAATATTACTTTATTTAATCACGGCAGCAAGGATGGTGTTTGCGAGAGCATGAAAACTACCGGTAGTTCCAGATATAGAGCAGTGGACTCAAAAAATAGCTGAATTAAAACAATTCAATTTATTCTGTTTATGGTTAAAAGGGAAACAAATAGATGTAATTGAGAGACTGGCAACAAGTAACAGAGTTTATGAAGAAAAAAGGATATTGGTATTGACATTGAAATTGTATTGTACTGATATTGATGTGGTATTGATATTGAAATAATATAAGGTGATATAATAGTAAACATAGGTTGGATAGAAACAGATGGAATGTAATTAAATGTGTGGAAGAATGATAAAAACATAAATGAAAACGAGAAGACTGCATTAAAAAGTAAAGTCAAACTGGGAGTAGATAAGTAAGAAAAGAAAGATGGATAAGCATGTAAATGTTTATATATGATTTGGGAGTTTCGTGTGAAAATAACAGTGCTGAAAAGATTCTAGGATAGAGGCCAAGGAAGTCAAGGTAATCATTACCAAGAAAGTATGTAAATATTTGTATATACGTGAAAAATAGCAACGACAAAAGTGTAATGTGTATGTAAGGATTTTATTAAGTATGATTTAATAAAAATAAAATTAAAAAAAAAGTAATTGTATTCTAAGTCAATGCAGTTACTAAAATAGTTATGAAACATCTTTAGCGCATCACTATTAGGCCAATTAACATTAATAAAAACAAAAAAATTTTCTAAATTTTTTCCAACACTTTTTTTTAAAAAAAAATCTGAAATCTATTTTGGTTCATGTACTAAATGTAAATATATGTGTGGATTAGGAATGTCACACATCTATGCCATCTAGAAACATTTTGTAACATGGACCTCAACAATCCAATTTTTTTTCCCATGACGGCTGTTCACTACCCTCTGTAATTAAATGAGTTTCTTGTAGGAATGTGATGTCAGACTTAAATTCTTGTAACTTACAAAACACTCTTTTTGTTTGTTTGTATCTCACAACACTTTGACATTCAACAAAATCACATTAAGCATTAAGCCACAAGTACATTTCAGCATCCACATCACGACCATCATTTCCCATATTACAGAACCTGATTTTAAAAAGCTTTCATAGAATAGTGTCTGTTTCCTAAATTGTGCTCTGTAGTTATTAATTTCATCAATGATTTCTTCACTGGTCATGCCACTTATGGTTATCTTACAAACTCTGAAAAATAAGTGAATATAAGCATATAAGTGAATAAAATAAAATAAAAAGTGAATACCTCAGATGATTCCAAAAAAATAAAAAAGAAGTGTCCACAATTCCCCACAAAACACTTAAACAAATGCAAAACCAAAACCCAAAAATTGTTAAGATAGTTTTAGAAAAAAAGAAAAGGAAAACAAAAAACAAAAAAACCCCAAGCAACCTCATGGACTTTCATTTGGAGAAAACATCGTAATCCACTACTCTGTTCTTCTCCCTCCCTGTAAACAATTTGTTTCATAGAACCCTCTCAACAGGAAGGGGAAAAGAAAGAAAAAAATAGAGCCAATAAAATAAATGACTCTATTATAAATATTTAATTGATAGAATGTGATAAAGCAGACAAAGAATGAAAGCAAATGGAGAAGACAGATCAAAATAAAGGGGAAAAGACAAAGGGAAAAAAAAAGAAGAAAGAAGAAAAAGAGAGAAAACTAGGAAAAAAGATTGAACCAGAGATTGAAACTGATATATCTCAAGCTGAAGTCTGAGGATGGAATGGGATGGTACCCATTATGCTGAGAAGCCCTCAATAAGTAATAAGAGAAAAGAAAAAAAGAAAAAACCTTGAACAATCTTTTGTAGAAGCAGAAAACTCTCCCCTCTCTGTCACACACTCAGGCTGGTGTTTTATTAGTGATATACACACACGTAAGTCACAGTACATAGCTGGTGCTATTCTTTGCCTTAGCACAACAGATATATTCTGCTTTGCAGTAGTAGGAAATGAAGTTGCACATATGGCAATGTTAATATTGCTCATCTGTCACTGTGCATGCTTGATTCCTCAGTACATGATGACCTAGGAGTACATGTTTTTCCTAAGCCACTCTGAGATCTTTGATATAGAGTGGCAGATAAATATTTTAATAAATAAATACTTTGCATCTTCCCTTCACTTGTCTAACCACCTAAGATCCCATAGTTCTCCTTTCTAATTGTTGAAGTGCCTTCTCAGGCACGATGCTCAATACCCCTTTCCAAGAATCAAAAATCAAAGCATCAAGGCAGGAGTAGTGTTTCCACACCATACACCCCTACTCTATGTGATAAGCTGTTTTCATAATTGAACATATTTTATGGCTGCAACACAAGTTTGAAAGTGTACTGGATGTAAGCATATATCAGGTCAGTCTGACCTCAGATATGATCAGGTCATAAGGTCAAAGAGTATTAGGCAAGAAAAAACGATGCTGATGGGCTTTAGATAATCCTTCAAAAACTAAATTGTGAGCACTCTGAAAAACAATAGCAGGTGAAACTGCCCAGGTAAAGCAATCAGGAATCTCTACTGTGAGCATATCTATAGAGACCTTCCCTGTTCACACTACCTGACCAAAACATTAAGAGATTGTCAAGACTCCCATCAGTGTTTTGTCACCTAAAATTAAGGAATCAATCAATTCCAGGCTCCTTTGTCATCTCCTTGAGAAAGCCATTAACATTTTGTCCATGCAGCCTCCTTCAGGACAGGAAATAAGGTATAAAAACCCAAGCTCCAGCCCCAGTAATTTGTAGTACTTTGGACATAGTACATGGCACCCAGGTCTCTGCTCCTCTGTGTTACTCTGAGCTACTCTGATTTGATCTTTTGCTTCAGGATTGGTAACTATCACCCTTTCCTCCCAATTTATCTCTGTCCAGGCTTTCTTGGCTGATTTTCTCACAGCCTTGTGTGGGTCTTGAGAGTGTCTGATTCCTTCTATGTTTGTTAATTCCAAATAAAAAACACTCTGTTTAACTTTTAAGTGGACTCCTCTCTATGGTTAATACTGTTATACACAGGTGAAAAGATCTTGCTGTTAGCCTCCTCTCACAGGCCTCCTTTAAGCTATAATTCCTCAAAATTCTAAGGAGATGCTGGCATTGCAGATGGAGTCCAAAGTCCCCCACCTTTTAGGGTAACAGCAAGATTGCACATTGTGGTTATCCTGAAGATTGTACATTGACTTCGGGCATTGTGGTTGCTCATTGTGAATTGTACACTACATGTTACAGAATGGCACCTGGTCATTGTTGTGTGTTGTACAATGTTGCTATTTTGTGCAGGGGTTACTTACTGCTAGTGCAGTACATCTCCACATGCAGGTATTTATGCTACACTGAGGCAATATTGAACTGAAGCCTCACTATCCATCTCTGATCATCACAATTGTCAGTGAAGTACCTTGCCTGGACAGGTATAGCTCAGCACATCATGGCTGAAAATCCTCCATCAGCATAGTACATTATAAATAACTACTTACATTATGCTTATGTTATATAATCCACATACTAGGCACCACTGTAGCTCAAAATATGTGAATTACTGCCAAATGTGCATGAGTGATGCCCCATTGCAAACAGCAATGCACAATGGGATGAATATACTGGATAATGCTATTGCACAATATCCAATAAAATCGCTGTGCATGAGTAACACAACTTCAACCTGTGTATGTCACTAATAGGATGCTGGCCTATAACTACCATGAAGACTGCACACAGATACTTTGGAGAGGTGGCCCAGAAGTAGGTGCTCATTCAGTCCCTCTTCCTACCCAGTGTCCTTCTCCAAAATCACTTGCTTTAAATTTCATGACTAGATTTCATACCTCCCCAGATCTGAATTCTCTTATGCAGGTCTCGACTGGCAATTCAGTTCAGATGGTACATGTGCACCCTCTGGGCTACTGTTTTGGGCAGTCAGTCTGGCATAACAGACCTCTCTTTCCATCACCTCCCATGCATTCACACTTAATTTTCTTTCTTCATCTTTCTGTTTCTGGCAGTGGCAATGGTAGTCAACCTCTTCTCCCCTCACTTCTCAAGGGTGTCAATCTCCTTTTCAGGGCCAGGCACAAAGGTAGGCAGAAAAGAGAGAGAGAGAGAGAGAGAGAGAGAGAGAGAGAGAGAGAGAGAGAGAGAGAGAGAGAGAGAGAGTGTATACACATACATAAAGGCTTTTTAAAAAATCCAGCTAAGGTGAGTCTCTAATGCAGTTCATGTTCTCAATATACTTCTTCTCTCCTCTCCAGCTTTATTCTTTCTCTCTCTTCTCTTCGCCAAATGCAGCATGAGTTAGCCACCCTTGTGTCTTTTCTCCCTTCCCCTTCTATTGCTCAGACTAAGTTTATAGAGTCAGCAACAAGTAACAGGTAGGTGTTGATTCTCATTTCACTGAAAAGTAGTGAATTGCAACCATTGCATTGACAAGCAAAATGCAACTCTGTTCTGGCTCACTGTTGCAGAAAGTAACTAGTGAACAAACTTCCTAGCTGTCATGCTCTCACCTCCACTTTCCTAGATGGCTCCTTCATTTTGCATTAGAATACAAATCCAGATTTAGCCCGCCCTATCCACCAGTGTTTCCAGCTACAGAAACAATCAGGGAATGTTTACTATTCATTTTACTCCTTTTAGAGTCTCTGAAGCTCCATTCCCTAGACCTGGCTCTCTAGGTCCTAGAGCTTTATTGGTCAAAAGCTATTAATGCTATCACAGAACAATTTTTCAGCATAATGACATGGAACTTTTTTTTTTTTGTTCCTGAGAAAACAATATGGATATTTTTTCTTCTTCTCCCAATAAAGCAAGAGATGAAGGATGTGCGAAAACAGTAGGTACAATTTTTTTTCAAAGTCACAGAGGTTCATATTTCAGGCAAATAAGAACAACATTTTAAAAAATCCTGCTAACTAAAATCAGCTTGCACACTAAACAAAACATAACACATTTAGAACGTTGGCACAATATTAGGGATTTAGTTTAAATTTGCTTTGCAACATTATGCATCATGGAAACAAATCTGCTCATTAAAAATAAGAATCGTAATTCTAGAAGGAAAAAATAAGCAGTACATTACAGTTTTGTATTTTCCTCTCTGGCTTGAATACTGATCTGGTATTTTAAATATCTAACTACACATTCAAATTAAGGGCATTAAGTTCACGGAACATCATCATATTATGCACATTGACTAAAACTGCTAGAAAAAGAAAGATTCATGTGGACAAAATAAGATATAGATCTGAACAAGCTTTCTCTACATTTTGCTCATTTAAAATACTAATTTGCAACCAGGAACAGAGAAAGCAGTTAGATAAAGAATGAACCCCCCCCCCCAAAAAAATCTAAGGTCTGATTCACATATTATTATTAATAAATACTGCTATATAGCACTAGAGTTTTTAAGGTGGTTCATTTATACTATCTCAGTGATCTTAACTACCATTTTGGAAGCAGGTCATATAATTGATTCATGGTCCATACAGGACCATGAGTCACAAAGGTTACCTGGTACATTTGTGAGATGAGACTGGAACTGGTGGCCTACAACTCTGTGTAAGGAGAATTATAGCTTACTGGCAAAGCTTGCTTTCAAACACCCTCTTATCGAGGAAGAAATAATCCAGGAATCTGGGTTTCTATGCTGGAGGTCTTAGATTCAGCCACTGTAAAGCTGACCTTACCATTAAGCAGAGTAAGGCAACCTATTCAGGCAGCAGGTACTGAGGATGGCAGTGGAAACCCTACAGCCATTCCTCCTGAACGTCATCGACATTCTGCACTTTGGAAAAAGAACTTATCATGCACTATCAAATATAGACTGTTCCATTTAGGTGTTACATAAAATACTTCAGAGTTGCTATGCTGCAGTAAGATTTACTGGGCACAGTTTTGAAAACTTGGCTCCTTGAAGATGTGATGGGAAATACTGCTACCTGAAACCAGAGAATGCATTAGTGAAAAACAATGCTGAAATAGATGGACCAATGATCTGATCTAGAATAAGGTGACTTCTGTCATGCCCTGCCTTGGAGACTGTGGCATCAAGGAGGAGGATTCTGACTCCCAGGCAGAGGCTTCCCCAGAGATTGAAGTGTCCCCAGAAGCTGGTCCAGAGGGAGATAATACACAACAACAAGAAGGGCCTGAGCCAGGGGAACAAATAGAAGAAGACATAGCTGACACACCTACCTTGCAGCAGAGACACCATGAAAGGGAAGGCTTGTGTCGCTCAGCCTGTTTAAGTAGTAAGTGAGCCCTAATGAGGAACACCTGTGGTGACAGCAGCCATAGATAAAAGAGGGCTCCAGCTGGACTTTCTTCCCAGGGTCAGCAATTGGTTTCTTTGGCCTTGAAACTCTGTACTGTGCTCTTGGATCTGGTTGTCTTGGAACTCTGCCAGTTTGGACTATGGTTTGGATTTGCCCCTTTGAATTTGTTTGCTGTTGGCTGCCTGTTTGGACATTCTTTGACTGTCACAAACAGCTGTGCTGTTTGTGAATTACTGCCTGCTTTGTCATAGACATGACAGATTCCCATATTTCTACAGCCCTGTTGATGTTGCTTATTGTTGATATTATGCAGGAAGGAAGACCACTGAAAATAGTGGCAGTGAGTTTAGATGGATGGTAGACAACTGCCAGGGATCAAGTCTGCATTGCCACTCTTATGCTGTAGCCCATGCCCCTGTTGTTCCTCATTTTTATATATATGTGTGTGTGTATGTGTGTGTGTACTCACACATACATATATATACATATATGTGATTTGAAACAATCACACATATACATCTTAGAGGTTGTGGGTGCCAATTTCACTAAATTTGAGGCTTCCTATGCTGTTTCGGGTACAAGAGAGACTTTTGTCAAGGAAGAAAAATAGAACCAACTGAAAACAGTTCAAATGTAATGCGTAATGTAGCAAACTGACTTCTCCATAACTCTGTGTGCATTCTAAGTCCAACCTATTTAAAGAAAAATGGGGGAGCAGTTCATCTCTATGTCTTTTCCAGCAACTTTTGCTGAAATTGCCATGAGCAGAAAGGAAGCCAGACTGGGTAAGAAAGCAAGCTTCTTATCCAACAGATCCAGAAGAGGAACTCTGGGAAGAAGAAAATATCGTCTGAATATCTTTCCCAGAAACCTTTGCTGATGTTGCTGTGAAAACTAAGGAAGAAGACAGATTGTGTGAGGAAGCAGTCTTTTTAGCCAGCAGTGCATACCTTGTAGAAGCCACAGTTATATTCCAAATAATTTCTACAGGATAAAAGGGGAGAAAAATTAACTTCAGGGCAGTGTGCAATGCTCCCCCCCCCCCAAGTACACTTGTAGTGAGTGCAAAATGGTGACTGCCTTGGAAGACACAGTCAGTGCACTTTAACAACATTTTGACATTCTCCAGTCCCTCAGAGAACATAAGGACTTCCGGTATAGAACAGAGGAAGAATTGACTTTACAGAATCAACAGGACAAAATTGTCAAGGAAAGTGAAAAGGAATGTATCATTGATGATGCCCTGGAAAACAGTGACTGTCAGGAACAGACCATACACAAAAGGATTCAGAGCCACTTCAATTAAGCAATCACTTCCTGCATCTTCCTAAATATAACAGTGGTGAAAATAACCCAACCAGAGACCTAAAACAAGAGAAATTGAGCTTTGCAAGGGTTTGGGAAACAAATAAGATGAGCTTGAAGTTCTAGTACAGGAAGGTAAATATGATTTTATAGGTATAACAAATACTTGCAGGGATGATTCCCATGATTAGAAAGATGTAATCTGTACAGAAAGAATAGTTACGGAAGAAAAGGAGGGCAGTAGCATTATATATCAAAAACAAATTCACTTGTATAGGCGTCCATATCAAATTGGATCAGTGGAGAGCAATTGGGTAAAGATAAGCCGAGAAATAAATAAAAGCTACATTGTGTTACAACTTTACTACAGGCAACCAAACTGAGATAAGGTGGTATATCAGGCTTTTCAGAAATAAATCTCAGAAATCTCCATGATGCAAGAACTGGTAGTTATGGGGAACTTCAATTATCCTGATATCTTCTGGGAAACTAACTCTACTAAGGATAGGCTCTCCAAGAAATTCTTGATGTGCCTTGCAGATAATTCCTCTTTGAAAAGGTGGACAAAAGAAAAAGAGGGTCAACAATCCTGGAGCTAATTCTAATCAACAGATAGGGTTTAGTCACTGGAATCAAAGCAGTTGATACTTTAGGTGGAAGTGAATATGTAATGTGAGAATTTGTGATGGGTCATGCTAAAGAAGAGTATACTCAAATATGAACCTTGGATTTCAGGGAAGCTGATTTTATCAAGCTCAGGGAAATACTGAAATACTGTTATGGCTAGAGATGCTAAAGGAAAAAGAAGCCCAGCATGTGTGGTATTTCACGAAGGAGTAGTTGCTAAAAGCAGAATCACAATTCCATGGAAGAAGAAAAGTAGGAAACACCTAAAAAACAGACAACAGCAGCAGCAGCAGCAACAATGTGGCTACACAGCAAACTTGAGGAGGAAATGAAAAGAAAAAAAAGAACTTCTATAAAGAATGGAAGAAAGGATAAATCATGAAGTAAGACTACAGATGTGTATCCCAAACTTATAGGAATAATGTGAGGAAATTCAAAATCAACCAAATGTGGTGAGGGAAGAAAGAAGCAATGAGAAGTTTCTCCCACCCCCCAAATATGTCCGAAGCAAGAGAATGGCATGAAAATGGCGCAACTACTGCTCAGTAAGGATGGTGAAATGCTAACCAATCACAATGAAAAAGCACAGTTACTCAATAGCTATTTTGTTTCAGTATTTTTTTTCAAAAAAAAAAAAAAAAGACTGTGTGCTGCCATGCAGCAGCAGAAACCTTGGCAACAAATCTAGGTAACAAATCAAGACTGAGAAGGAGTTGGGAATCATCTAGCTAACCTAAATGAGTTCAGACCTGCAGGGTCAGATGAACTGTATCTCACAGTATTGAAGAAAATTGCTGACATACTTGTATAACTACTTGCCATCATTTCTGAGAAATCTTGGAGTATGGGTGTGGTGTCAGAAGACTGGAGATGAGCAAACACTCTCTTCAAAAAAGGCAAAGAAGATGATCTGGGAAACTAGAGGCCAGTCAACCTGATCCCAATACCAGTAAAAAGAATATTGAAACAGATTATACAGGAGTCTGTCTGCAAGTATCTTACTGACAATGAAGTTATCAGTAGCAACATACATTTATTAATAACAAGTCCTGCCAAAAGTATCTTACTCCTTATCTTATCAGGTCACTATTTTAGCAAATGGTGGGAATACTATGCATGGCATTTATAATGTTTTAATTAGAAAACTGATTAAATATGGAAGAGATGGAAACAATGTCAGGTGGATCCCTAATTGGTTGGAAAACCATTCTCAAAAAGTTGTTATCAATGGCTGTGCTTCAGATTGGAAGAAGGTCTCAAATGGAATGCCTCAGGATTCTGTCCCAGCATCATTCAAGATTTTTATAAATGGCTTAGATGATGGGGTGGTGGGAATCCTCATTCAGTTTGCAGATGATGTAAACCTGAGAGGGGTAGCTAACACACTGGAAGATAGGAACAATTTTCAAAAGGACCTCGAAAAAATAGAAAATTGGGCAGAAATTAATAAAATGTAATCAATAGAGACAAATGCAAAATTCTGAATTTAGGTCACTAAAAAAATTGCATTCATAGGACTGGGGATGTATGGTGGCATTACATGTGAAAAGGACCTTGGGGTTATTATCAATCATAAACTGAACATGAGGCAGCAGTCTTATGCGGCAGCAAAGAAGGAGAATATTATTTTAGCCTGTATTAATAGAAGAATAGTTTCCAAATCATGATACCACTTTATTCTGCACTGGTCAGGCCTCATCTGGAGTATTGTATTCCATATTGGACACTTCGGTTTAAAATGGATATAAGCAAGTTGGAGAAGGTTCAGAGAAAGGCAACAAGGATGATAAAAGGTATGGAGAACAAAACATATGAGGTTGTGGGAGACGAGGAGGTTCAGTTTGGTGAAGAGAGGACTGAGGAGTGATATGATTGTGCTCTTTAAAAACTTCAAGGGCTATCACAGAGAGGTGGATGCTGGTTAGTTTTCTGCTGCTCCACAGGGAACTTCTAATGGTTTGAAGTTCCTGGAAAGCAGATTTGACAGTAAGAGTGGTCTTGACAGTAAGAGAAGTTTGGCAGTGGAAGAAATTGCCTAGAGAGGAGATAAGTTCTCCTTCCCTGGACAGCTTCAAAAAGAGGCTGGACAGCTACCTGCTGGGGATGCTTTAGATGGAAATCCTACATTGAACAGGAGGTTAGTCTCAATGGCCTGTGAAGCCCCTTCCAGTTCTATGATTCTATGTCCATTTTCACATGATGTCACTGAGCCACTTCTGTGATGGGATGGCAGTGGTTGGTAGGTCATGCTTCTGCATGACATCATTGCCATCCCACTGCCATCCCTTTGCAAAGCATTGCACTTGCATGGAATTTGAAAGTTGGAAAAAAATCCATTTTACACCTCCCATCACATCACGCTCCCACACTGACCGTCATACGGAAGCCACTGCTGCATAATTGTGACGTTTCCTGCCCCAGCACAGCAATGGCAAGTGCCTGGCTATGCAGCAGAAGGAAGGAGCGGGACTATCTCACTCCCTTCCATAGGGAGTGAGCAAGTGTGAAGGGGAGCTTTGTTGATGTGCTTTCTTCCAGACCTGGATTTGCAGCACAACGATGCAGAAGAGTGTTGTCATGTAGAAAGGCTGTATGATTCAATGTAGCCCATGACCAACAATTTCACTGCCCCTGGGGTGAATATTTGAAAGTTATTGTTTTTACTAAGCTAAATGTTCCAGTGGTGTGCAGACAGAACATTCACAGCAGTGCCACTGAGTATTAGTGTGCCACTGTAAGGGCTCGCTACAAAACTGAGTTCAGATAACCATTCTCGTTGTAGTTAAACTATTTTTCATAGTAACTCTTGGATAATTTAATTTGTCATTTCTACTTGGCCTTATGATACCCATGGCCTTATCAACTGCAGAATATTTAATATTATCTCTTAGCCTGGATTCCTGGTTTATCTCTCCATTAACAACAGAGATTTAAAGCCAGGTTTTTAGCTAGTTCCTGGCTTGCTAAAGGAAGATAAGATTTTGAATTGAGACATTATGTTAATCTTTCTATTTCCAGTACGTCTCCTGTTATGGTAGGCATGCCTACTTGCCGGAAGAGCCAAGTGGGACTGATGGGCAACATATACCAGCATATTTTTCATTAGCCATATATTTCCAGCTATTCTGGCTTGTTGCTTTGGTGAAAATGGTCAGTGTGTGAAAAGTCCCCATAGATATTTCTCCAGATGGTCTACTTAATTAAGCAAGTTAAATTGCACAATCAATGGATGATAAACAATCAAAATATATGGAAAACAAAACTAAAATAATTAAATAATTTTAAACAATTAACAATTTGAATTTAGTAGCCAATTTGAATCAAGATCTTTTTTAAAAAATGACAATATAAAGAACAGATTAAGGAATATATGATTAATTAGCCAAGAATTTTGGTCTCAATATATCCACAAGTCAGTGGGAAAGACTTTGGAAAGAAACTATGCTATGATCTTCAAGAAAATTTCTGTAAGTTGATGATGCGCTGATATCTCACAAGAAAGAGGTTATCAAAAATGTATAAAAGCATGACAGATAGATATTGGATATGTCAAGAACATACTGGAACTTCGTATGTGGTGGACTTGTGGGAGGGCTAGGAAGTTTTGGATGGAAATACAGAATATGATTCAAACAATTTTGAAATGTCAAATAGTGGAGACACCTGAATTATTTTTGTTAGGAATTTGGAGTTATGAGGTTAAAATTGACAAAAAAATATCAGAAACCGCTTCAATATATACTGCTGGCTGCAAGACTTGCCTATCTAAAGTATTGGAAGAAAACTGAGATCCCATCAATGACTGAATGGTTTAATAGACTGATGTCAATTGTAGAGATGGATAAATTGTCTGTCAAACTGAAGGGAATTTCTGATGAATAATTTATTTCAGATTGGAGATGTTTAATAGAATTTTTAAGGATAAATGAGGGTGACTTGGTGATTTTAAGGTTTTGAAGTTGTTTAATACTGTGTATTGAAAATCTGTTGTACCACATTATTATCCTGAGAAAGATGCTAAGAAAAAATTAAATATGGTTATAAGTTATTGCTACAATATGTTTTAAGATACAGTTGATTTCATTAAAGGGAGTAATAATATAGTGGAATTAAATAATCATATTTCAATATAGTTAATATTGATTATTGAACTGGAAATTTATGGAATATGAGAAATTTAGGAAATTTAGAAATTAAAATAGTTTGAGAATATAAATAAAAGGATCAACAAATTTAAAACAGTAGAAAGTAATGAGTCTGTTAAGTACATTTTCATATCTTGGAGCTGTTTGCAACAAGGATAGCAGCTATTTTTAATTAGATGTAGTTTTTATCATTATTGTTGTTTAGTATAATTCAATTATCAGTTTAGTTTAAGTATGGTATATACGTATACAATTTTTTTTGTATGTTTAGTGTAATTATATATGTACATCAATTTGTTGTTTGTCTTCATTCTATATTGCTTTGGTTGGTTGGTTGTTTTTTTGTTTTGTTTTGTTTTATATATGTAAAATTTCTAACTGAAAAAATGACAATATAAAACATCTTTGATCTCTTAAGATTTTTATAATGTAACCAAACCTGCTCCACAAATTCCATACCCCCACCCCATCTCCTTCCCAATATGAACATAACATAGACTTGCTACGTATAACACTAAGAGGACAGGGTTTCTGTATTGTATTCTAAAGAACAGTTAAGAGGCAAGACCCCTGTCCTTTTGTGCATTCTGGCCACCCTACAATAGCAGCTATACAGTGAAAAATAGGGCTTCTGCCTACTGTCTGTTGCACTTGGGCACCACATGTGGAATTGGGCAATTGGGCAAGATCTGTTTGCTTACTCTGCAGTTGTCAGGCAATGCAAGATCCATGTCTGGCATCCTCTTAGTGACACATGTAGGCATAACTTTTAGTTACACTTCATAGTGTGCGTGTGTGTGTGTGTGTGTACACACACACACACACACACACACACAATGGTAAATGGAGCAATTCAGCACCTCCCTCTACTTTAACTCTCTCTTGAAGTCACCTACGTTCTTTTCTTCCTGATTGTCTCTTCCCACAAACATTCAACAGCCTGAAGAGGAAAGAAGGAAGTTGGCAGACAGACAGGTAATTATCTGTTTCTATTTCCGGAAGGTACTTCCTGACACTCATAAGGGTCCTCTAATAATCACAAAGTATGATATCATCTTCTTATAGCAGGTTTCTAAAATGGAGCTAGCTGTCTGCCTTGCTGGCCCTGTCCTCTCCTTATCATTGTCTGGCCACTGAATGGCTATTGAGAGGGATACCCCAACACGAAAAAAAAAAGTAAGTTGGGTATGTGCTGAGGGAGAAAACCATAATTGTGCCTGACAGATCTTTACAGTCCTCCAGAGTGATGCAAGTTTTTGGTGCTATGTTATATTTAACTCTGGTTAATACTGTGGTATATTAATTCCATTAGTAAAGGATGGGAGGATTGCTTATAAAAGAGGGTTATTTCTTCAGAAGAAACACAGACAGAAATAACTATTTCAGGCAAACTGTACATTCCACTTCCATAACTTCATAATATTCCATCTCTGGATTGCCTTCTCTGGGGAGATCCATCTGGGATCCTCACATTAAATGCTTCACATTTGTGCTAAGATTTTCCTCTTCTAACAGACATTTCTTCCTTTTTGTGTGGAAGTTTTGCTGCTGACATCTTAGCATTTTAATGTTTTGAGGCAGAATGGGATGATTTTATTGGTTTGGATAGGATTTTATTGATAATCTCTATGTTCATATTCCACTCCAGCTAAGAAGTATATAAATTTAACAAACAAGTATAAGTGATATGCACCTGTTGTTGTTGCTGTATGCCTTCAAGTCATTTCTGACTTATGGCAACTCTAAGGTCACCCTATCACAGGGTTTTCCAGGGCTGAGTGTGTGTGATATGGCCAAGGTCACCCAGTGGAGAATCAAATCCTGGTTTCTGAGATCATAATCCAATGCTCATAGTCCACTACACCATGCACTACACCATGCTGGCTCTTTATACAGCTGCTATTCCCATGTATAAAGTAAGTATCTCCAATGAGGAAGATCAGGGTTCCATACCCTCTGGAGAACCTTCCCAGATAAATACTACCTCCCAATTCAGAACATCACCTTCAATGCATGGAGGGCAATGAAAATGGTGTTAGAAAGGTGATGGGTAGGGAAGAAAAAATGTTTTCTTCTCATGTGCTAGACGAGAATGCACATACACTTAATAACCTTTCTGCAACAGACATTGGACATTTCTGCACTATAGTGTTATAGTCCTATGACTCCACTTTCAATATCCTGTGGAATTCCAGGATTTGTAGTTTACTGAAGCCAAAGAATTCTCTGGTTGAGAATTCTCCCTAAACTGCAAATCCCAGGATTCCATAGGATGTTGAAAGTGGAAAATAGCACTGTAACTGTGTAGTACAGAAATGGAGATAAATTATTAATGTCTCTCTCAGAGACAAATTTCAAATCTATGAGACTGATTCTGTGAGCTGCATTTTGGATATAGTGGAGGGTGCTCTGTGCATATGGTGTGGATCATGACACAGAAAGGATTCTGGATATATCAAGAGTGTGACAAATTCAAGTATCTCTCCTTTTCCTGGTTTGGACCGTAGAAACGGAACCAAAATTTGGACAATTTTCAGGAAAAATGTGGCATTCTTAATTATAATGGAATCTCATTTTGGGAGAAATGTGGGATATAAATTCAATAAATATTAATAACAATAATTAACCTTTAATCTTCGTTTTTGGTGCAAAAGGACATTTTCGGAAAAAAACAGGAGGCTTAAATAAAAGGTTTGCAAGCACAATTATGGCTTTAAGCTATTTCCTCTAATTCAAACTGGAATAAGATCTTGAAACATCTTGCCCAATAGCTCATTTTAAAAGCTGACTTAGGAGGGGGAAGTTTATCTATTATAAGGACAGCAGAGGAGCTCCGTATATTCAGTGTTCTCAGTGGGATACAATATGTTTTGTTCTATTAATTCCTAAATAACCGAGTGCCTTTACTTGTCTCACATTAATTGTTAGGCCTATAAATACTGTCTTCATGAACAGGGAAGCTAGGGTAACTCACACATTAGAAGGAAAGGTCTCAGCATATATCAAAACCTTTTGTTGTTCTGCCACTTACAGATTTGCTGCAGAGACAATGGAACAGCAAAAGAGCAAAGATATTGGCCTCCAGGGCTGCTTTGGAGCTGTCAGGCTGAGAAGTGATGTGCTATGGGTTAGGGATATGAAGAGCAGTCTTGAGTTGCATGATTTGTAAGAACAGTGAGTTTCAGAATCAGTGATAATACCAGTAGTGCATTGAAGTAGTGTGCTATCTGTCCTCCTGGCATAATCCAGGTGTTTAGAGGAAAACAGATATGAAACTAGTAGAGAAATTCTATATTTATAAATTCAAACTGCAGGCTAGAGATATTTGTTATATAGCTGGAAGCAAAGCTTATTTTTTATGTTTCTGAACATATAGTCAAGCCTAGGTTGGGGTGTGTGCGTGTTGTTTGACGGTTGCATTAGGATTCTGGACAACAGGATTCAAATCCTGACTTGCCATGGAAACCCACTGGGTGGACATTGACAAGTCACGCTCTCTCAGCTGTAGAGGAAGATACTGGCAGACCACTTCTTAACCAGCCTTGCCAAGAAAACCCCATGATAGCTTCACCTTAGGATCACCATGAGTCAGAAATGACTTGAAGGCACATGGCAGTAACAACATCAGCCCTCAAATCATTTTCCTAAAGCAAACCTACCAAGGGGTTTTCTTGGCAGGCTTTGTTAAGAGGTCTTCCTCCTCTGAGACTGAGAGACTTACCCAAGATCACTCAGTGGGTTTCCATGGTTGAACAGGGAATCAAACCCTGGTCTCCAGATTCTTAGCCCAACAATATATCGTTTACCAATGTACCATGCTGTTTCCTTGGTTCAACTGCAACTATGGAAAGAATTTAGAGTCCTTGCTTGAAGCATAATCAAGGCACAGACAGTCTGCCTTAAGCGCCCCTTACCCCATTCTGCTTGTAATCTAGCTGTCCATCAACTTCTATGGCTTCTTTTCTCCCCCAGGACACAACTCTCACATTGGCAAAAACTTTGGACTAGTTACTCTTGGCCCAACATGCTAAAGAATTATAGTACTGCTATTATTATAGTGCTATAGTGCAATTGCCAAGGTTCTGTCCTATGGAATCCTGGGAAAGGTAATTTAGGAATAGACACTGAGAATTCTCAGCCAGAGTGCTCCAGTGCTTCACCAAACTATCAGTCCTAGGATCCGATAGGATCAAACGAGGCAGTTAAAACTGAATAACAGTACTATAAATGCTATAGTGTGAGCTGGCCCTTGGTAGTGCCTCAGCCTGTCTTACATGCAGTGAATCCTCCATATGAGTGACCTCTGGATCTGTGAATTGAAGTAGTCACAGAGCATTGTGTCCCATACCAAAAATGGTGGTGATGTGCACTAGGACGTGTTTAAGCATCCTCACTCAAGTCAGCTATATTTAATAATATGACATGCAATTTGTGATTTTTTTTTTCCATTCATGGATTGTCCTGCAATGGAACCTCTGCAGATATGGAGGGTCCAATGTATTTGTGAGAATAATGTGAGGAGGAAGCAGAAGGCTTCCTTGAGTTCATTTGAAGAGAGATTGGATATACACGCAACAAATAAAACAAGGAGGATAAGTGCAGCAGGAGAGCTAATGAAAAGTGCCATCATATTATGTGTACATTAAATCACTTTAAAAAATGTTGCTGATTACATTTACTCAGAAAAAGGAAAGGGTACTTTAATGCACTTAATTATACCAATTGCTTAAATTTAGGTTGTACTACTGCATTAATGCAGCTCTGGACCTGCATGATGCGGAGGTGGGGGGCTTTGCTGGCTTCCAATGGAAGAGAGGCCAAGATTTTCATGTCTGGAACAATGGTGCCAGACATGTTGTTCATGACAGGGCAGAATCAGGGGCTTTTCAAACTCCTGCCACTTCAGTTGTGTTCTCTTTGATGGCGATCTTGACCCACTGTTCCACCCTCCTGTGCAGAGTGAGCATTGTTGGTTGTTTTAGGGCTGGGTAGGAATTTTTCCATTTTACCTGTGTGTTTTTTTTTCCTATCCTAAACTATATTTGGGGGACTTTCCCAATTAGCTTGGGGTGGTATCTTAAAGTAGGCAGTCACTTGATAGCTAGTGGAGAAGTTATGTGAGAGCTACAGTGAACACCTTGGGTCTTTCCCCACTACACGATTATCATGCTATTATTCTACTTTCAACATCCTGGGGAATTCTGGGATTTGTAGTTGCCTGAGACCAAATTGCTCTCTGGTTGAGAATTCTAAATGCCCTTCCTTAAACTGCTAATCCTGGGATTCCATAGGATATTGAAAGTGGAATAATAGCACTATAACAACGTAGTGAGGAAAGACCCCTTGTCACCCATTTGGTGAAGGGGAAGGCTCTGGAGCTTCCTTCTTAGGTAATGAAACCAAGGGCTAGGGAAAGAGACTACCTTTGGAGCAGGCCTTGGGGCTTTGCCCTCACTGTAATTCCTGCAACAAGGGAAGGGTTCCTGTAGGTCTGCTTTCCAGCCGATTGTCAGATGATGAGCAACCCAGCTATTAATTTGTCCTTGGGCTCAGTTGGCTTGCCTAGGAGAAGGCTGAAAAGGTAACCAAGGGTGACACCTATCTTCACTGATCTTGTGCTAGGTTTCTCTTCTTCCCACCCCAGATCCTTTCCAGGTTCAGCACAGTCCAAATACAGGCTTCCCATACTTAGGTTAGGGACTAGACCACTGTCAGAAAATGGAGCTGGCTGAAAAAGAGAACTCATGTACTATACAGTAGGGAGTATGAAGGACTTCTGGAAGCTCACTTGTTACCAACCATGTGTGTGTTGCTTGCAAATTCTCTCATCTGGCTTAATGCCTTTTCCTCCTTCTCATCTCACTTTACAAGAAGTTAATGCATGCAAGTGGTTCCAAGTGAACCTTTGTAGGCAAGAAGAACTGGCGATAGAATGGAACCCCAGTCCAATTAATGGAATTTGTTCTTAATTTGGAAGCATCAAAAGCGGGACTCACCAGATAAGGGGGTTTCAAAATGTGGGGGCTTCCTGGAGGTTCTAGGTTAGATAAAATGGACCATATCCAACCCAATTCATTGTGCCTAGTCTTCCGTGGATGGTCAGCAAAAAACTTGTATGCATGCAGAGAGAAAAACAAAATAAAACTACCTATCAATTCATTCCTCTATCCCATTCTCGCTTTGATTTTCGGAGAGAAAGAACCAGCTGAAGGAGGGGGGAAAAAAGGTGTTTTTTTTTCTTTTTTTCTTTCTTTTCTTTTCTTTTCTTATCCACACAAAACCCTTTGATAGGAAATGGTTAAGGGTTGCAAAAAAATATACACCCAGGAATGTGGCTTTATGAGAAGACTTTTTCTAAATATAAATAAAAGTCCTCTCCACTGCATCCCATCAACAATATACCACAACAAAATAAGAATATTGCATGCATGACTGATGAAATAACAAGAAACAAGAACAAATTTCTTATCCTTAGCCACATATATTATTTCCTTAGTCACATATATTATTATTTAGATAAGCAAACCATTCTGCAGTCGGACTACTGTTCGTATTTACTGCTTCACTGAGGGATCATACTGTCTTTTCTGCTGCTTAGGTCCTCTTCTCTTCCCTACCCAACAGCTTCCATTATTTCCTTCCATTTTTCAGTGTATATTCTTTGAAAGAGGAGAGAGAGACTAAATTGGAACAAATTACTTCATGTTACAACTTATTCAAAGCATACTTGTTGTTATTGTTGTTGTTGTATGGAAACAAAAAACAACCTAGGGAAAAGCCACAAAAAAGCTTTCCTTAAAATGTTCTTTCGAACCGAATACCAATTCAAATTGACTGCCAGCAAGAGTACCTTTCTAACACCAACTCGTTCCAGTGAGAAGTTACTGATGTTTCATACCCACACCATTCGTTCTTTAGGCCAGTATATATATTCAAGGCACAAAACAAGAAGAACCCTATTTCACTGAAGTGAAGGCATACTTTGACGTCTTCAGTTTTCTTGGGATATAGCAAGGACAATATGATAGGGACGTGATTCTTCAGTAATTTTCTTCTCAATAGAAGCAACGAGTAACGTTAGCAACTTTCTTCCTATCATGTAGAAGCCTTGGGGAACCACTCAGGTTTACAGTTCAGAATTGTTCTACTCAAAATTTGTAAATGGCTCAGATTTGCTGTGCAAAAAAAGTGTTTTAATGCAGAAGTATTATTTTCTGTGCAGAAAATGTTGTTTACCCTACAGAAAATATTTTCTGCACAAAACAACCATGTGTGAACTTTGTGGAGAATTAGTGCAGAATAACTGCAAAGATTCCCTTTGGTCCCTGATTATTCTCTTTAGGGTATTTTGAAACTTTGAAAAAATGTTGTTCTATTATTTTCAATTATTTTAAAATATTATTTTCTTTCCTACAATATAAAGCCTTGAGGAACCATGACATCTTCTCTCAGTGTGATGACACTTCAAAACTGAAGAGGTGTTTTTTTTTTTTAATACCTACCTGGTATTTGAGGTTAAAGCAAGAGTGATGTGCAGAATCACTGGTAAAATTGGCTGCCCTTCAGTATACATGATACATGTTCAGTTTACATGTTTAGCAGCTTCAAATGTGGTGCACATCAGAGAATGATGTAACTATCAATGGATAGCTAGTTGAATTCAGAGGTAAATATCCATTCTAGCAGTATGTGCCAAGCAAATCAACAGTGAGAACATTCTGATCCACATTAAAAGGAAAACACTGAACTGATCTCTCCAGCTGGGCTGATTTGTAGCTTGCTATACATTAACTCAGCTGTTGTTATTCTCCCACTGCAAACAACCATCTCCAACACTCCCTTTTTGACCTAGGCCATTGTCATGCCCTGATTCCAGAACATGGACCCCCAACTCAGAATCTGAAACATGGGACATGCCAGAGGCTGAAACACGGGGCATGCCAGAACCTGCTGTGCAAGAAGAGGTTACACTACCATAAATAGAACAGGGGGTGGTGCCAGCTCCAGCAGAGAGTCCTACCCCTACAGACACAGAAGATAACTTGCCAGGACCTACCTTTGCTGAATACAGACAACAAAGAGAGAGCCTACATCAATCCCAGGGAATTTATAACCAGCAACAGTTACTCAAGCAACAGCTGTGTTAGGTGGCTGACCTATATAGCTGCCTCCCTTCCCCTCCAGGATTTATCAAAGTTTATCTGACCTCTCTGTTTGCTCAATGCCTTGCTGAACTCTGTGGATGACTCTGGATTACTCTGAATGACTTTGGACTCGCTTGTCTTTGAATTCTGTTTGACTTTATTTTTGACCATGTGCTTACTGAATAAAAGTCAGTTTTCTTTGTTTGAATGATCAGTTGTGCTGCTGGAACTGAGATAGGATAGCCATTTCTGCACAGTGTTTGCCATCCTGAAATGGGGACATGTTGGCAGTAGTCCATGAATCATGCTTTCACATGACATTGCCACAGTCCTTCAGCCATCACAATTGTAGGATATTTGCTTAATGGAAACAATCCATTAAGCACCCACAATCATGATTGGAAGGGGCAGAAGCACAATGTAGACACTTCATTCCCCATCACAGCATGGGAAAGAGGCTGGCTGCACTGCAGAAGGAAGACAAGTGTTGCTTGTGCTCCCATTTGCAGGGAGTCAGCTGGGTGCCGAGGGAAGTTTTCACATCATGCTCCCTTTCTGGCAAAGGCACTGTCAGGATCATGAGGTGAGGACCATGGAAGGAGGTATGGTGCAGAAATGGCCCTTGTCTGATGTTTCTGGGTTTGAGATCCTTGAACCTTAGGAAGTTCCTCAGTTTACTCATTTAGGTAGCTCTCTGGTTCTTGCTCAGGAATGCTTTACAGTTATGGAGTTCAGATAGTCCAGACTGTGCTTCTGCTTCCATTTACATCTTGTAAATTATCTGAAACTGGTGTGGTTTCTTCACTGTCCCTTGCTGTGAATTATAGGTGCACATATCTGGACAATTTTCACCTTCTAACATGAGATATAGCAATTGGGAACTAGGTACACAGAGAGAGGGGGGGAGGAGAGAGAAAGACAATGAATACTGTACAGAAATTAACTTTCCTGTAGTTTGAGATGGGAATAATAAAGATTTTTTTATGGCAACAGAGAATGTCTCAAGCTGTGGATTTTGTTAATTAGATCCATAACCTCTGGGTAGCATTTGAATGTAAGCATCTTGCAGCAAACAAATGTGAAGCTATAATGATGTTTAGCTGCACAATTTGATCATAAAATGATTACAATCGAGATTCAGATTTCAGGCTTTTATATTCATGGAGGCTCATCACAGCATCACCTGAAGACAATTATTTAATCTGCCCAAACAAACACACACATATGAATTGTAAAAGATTAGAACTTGTTGAAGGTGTGGATTGCTCAGTTGTTTTTACATACTTATGACCTATTGTCACAACAGCATTTACTTATCGTGTGCCTAGGCAAAACTAGCAATGTGAAGACAGACTAGTAATTTTGAAATGGAATGATGAACATTGGAGAAATAAAAGCACTTTGCTTAAAACTGTCTCAATTGACTCAATAGTGTTTACTCACTGTTAAGTGTGTATATGATTCATTACAACTGGAGAAAGATGTTTCATTTTTTTTTAATAGAACTTTTTTTGGTATAATTTTACAAAAAATACACTGTTTTGGGGGGGAAATGTGTAGAAATTAGTTTTTACAAAAGTGCCAACTTATGCAAAAACTTGTGGCAATTGGTCGTTTTCTTGACAAGTATCTTGATGAGCTGAAACAAGCTTTCTTGTCAAAGATGAAAAAGTCAGTGAATATTTTACACTGTTGTTTTAAATACATATAAGAAGTTAGGCCATTCTAAATTCCTGTTTCCTCTTCCTACTTTAATTGGGTGCCTAGTCTAAATATATTTATCATCATCATCATCATCTGAATGACTATTTTAATACCTGCGTGATAGAAGGAAGGGGAAAAAAGGGAAAAAATCTCAAGTAGAGAAGTTGGACAAGGTGTATCTATCTATCTATCTATCTATCTATCTATCTATCTATCTATCTATCATCTATCTATCTATCTTTCTACCTATCTATCTATATCAGTCTGTCTAGATCTACAATGTCACTGATTCTGTTGTGATCCAGTTGTTGCAGGTCAGATTATTCAGTTGTCAATGTTGTGACTTGGCCATATAATTCAAAATGTAACCTAGTATATTTACAGAGCATAAAGAACAGATATAGTATAAGAAAATAACACATGAAGTTAGATCTCTCTCAATCTCTCTCTCTTTTTGTGCACGTGTGTGTGATTAACAAGAAATCAGTTCAGGGGGAAAAGGCAAGGTGCTTTGTATGTATATGAAAATAAGAAGTAAGCATGCCAAGCATGTCTTGTCTCACTATGAGAGACGAGACAGAGAAAAGAGATGACCTATGATAAATCTTGTCTGACATTCATATAACCCTGCTAGCTAGTGCACTGGGGAATGAATCACGAGGGCAGACAACAGACTACATATACAAAGGGCTTAGAACCATAGATACATTATAGAAAAAGATATGTGCTTTGATTGGAGAGATATAAGCCAGAGGTAGTCCCCACCTTTGTTTTTATTGGCAAGCTGATTAACTGAGTAAGTGAGGTAGAGAATAAAAGAAGTTAAGATAGACCTCAGGTCAGACTATGAAGACAGAGGTTTGAGAACAGCTGCACTGTTCTTGATAAACCGCCCAGTATGCTGGGACTGGTGACTCTATGTTAAAATAGACATGTGCCATTACTGCACAAAAATATGCTTTGTCTAGCAGCAGAATTAGCCTTGCTCTCCTTAAACAAACAAACAAACAAAAAATCAGTGCTTTGAGATGAAAGGCCTTCTGCACTATACTGTTATAGTGCTATTATTCCACTTTCAACATCTTTTGGAATCCTGGGGTTTGCAATTTAGGGAGGTGCATTCAGAGTTCTCCAGCAGATAGCTCTTTGATCTCAACAAACTACAAACCTCAGAATTCCACAGGATGTTGAAAGTGCAATAGTAGCACTATAACTGTATAGTGCGGAAAGGCCTTTAAACTTCAACCTGTAGTGTATCAGTTTTAACCTATGGATCAATCTTCTTTATCTCCTTCCCCTCCCTCTTTTTCCCTTTGCTTTTCTCCCTTCTATCTTATTTCCTCTTCTCTGTTTTCTCTCATTCTTTTTCTTCTTTATCAATTTTAACACGTCATATTAATTTTACAATTTTTATTAGAGTTCCATTTATTTTATCAATCCTATTTTTTTACTTTCTTTGTTTCTTATTACTATTGAGGCTGTTATGGGAGACAAATTAGTTGAGTGGAAGCAAAAGAGTGGAGCAGTAGATCACAATGTGTTCTCCAACTGGAAGCCCTTGGGGTTCTTTCTATCCCTCTCTCTCTCTCTCTTCATTATTTTCACATTTTTAGTGTACATGTTTTTGGGGTTTGTATGTATTTATTGTTTTTTTGGGTGGGAAAGAATTTTGCTTATGAACACTTTTTTTCATATTATATTTTTACACAGCAGAGATGTCCATTGTCTCCTTTAATATTCAATTTGTGCTTGGAACCTTTAGCTTGTGTCCATTCCAGGATCAATGGATTTGTGCATGTCAATTTCCAACTTAAAAACATTATGTTTTGGAAATGATCTTTTGTTGTTCATATCAAAGCCCCGACAGTCAATCCCTGTTTTGATTTAGTTGATTAATCATTTTGATAAAATATCTAGGTATTCAATAAACTGGCTTAAGTCAGAAATACTACCAGTGAGAGACAAGACAGGCTCTAGCATGATAGTGTCAATATTGTCCAAATTCGATCATTTCTTTTGATATAACTATCCCTAGGGACTTGTGTCAGATGATTAATCTTAATGTAAATAAGCCGATAAAAGATATTGTGAAAGATTTAGAGAGAAGGTAGCCTTAACAAGGAGTCTGTGGGGTAAGGTAAACACATCTGAAACAAATGTTTTATGTACAATTGTTTATGTTATTCGTGAAATTTCTCTACATACACTTTGCAAGCATTTTCGAAAACTGAACAGGTTGTTCAAGATTTGGGGGGGGGGGTTAAATCTCCTAGAATTTCACTGAAAGGGGTGCAAATTCCAACCAATGAGGAAAATTTGGCCTTTCAAATCTTCTTATATACTATCGGGTATATCTATTTCCTTGTATTAATTTTTGGACATATCCGCTTAAAATAAGTAATCCACTGTGGTCAGTCTTGGAGTCTTCTTTTCTGAAACCTATTCAGATAAACAGTACTTGGTCCTCACCTTGTAAAAAGAGACAGCATTTTTCCAATAGTTTCAACAGTTAGAACTCTATGGAAAATATTGTCTAGCAAATTGCAAGACAAATTGAATTTATGGAGGAATCCAGGTTTGAAAAGTGGTAAAGAACTATGTTTATGGAAGGTGTGGATCAATAATGGGATTGTTACCTTAAATCAAATATTTGGTGTTGACAATGAATTTTTGCCTTTTTTCAGTTTTGCAAAAGCAGTTTAAATTGCCTCTATAAGCTAAAGGGCAATATCTACAACTGAAACACTGGTTACAATCCAGATTTGTCCCTGCAGCTGTAAGTGCATCTGAGGTTCCCTTGACACTGAGACCAACCAACTATTCACACCAACGTGTGTGTATGTGTTTATATTTGCTATCTATACATAAATATGACATGTGAGTTTTACTGCAAGAATGGAATAGAAAATTGGAATATACAGTCCTGGAGTACCTAGAGAGTCCTAGTATTGTGTTTTCAGGTGTTTTTTTGTTTTTGTTTTTTAAGTACCATTTGAAATTTTTATTTTTATTTGCAGCTTCCCCATTTTTGTGGGAGTCTTGTTGCCTAACCCCCATGAAAGTAAAGGGCTGACTTTAATGTCATTATTTTTCTTCCTCTTTTTCTTTTTTTAATTTTCCTGCTTTTGTTATACAGGAGCATTATTATCTGTAATTGAGAACCCTTTTTAAAAACATAAAAACAATCTCTACGCAAGTATTGCTGTGCAACAGAATCTACCTTCCATTCAAATTTCTTATGTTGCTATGAAATCATGCTACATCAGAGACAATATGGAACATTTAAAACATGGCTGCACTCACCTACTGCTTTCTTGCTGTACTTTCACCAGAGAAGAATCCATCAGAACCATGAGTGGAGTAAATACAGGCAGTAGAAGGCACTCTGCCCATGATTTCCTCAGAGCTGAAACCATCCTTAGCTTATATTGGTGACTGAAACCAGTAGGGTTTTTATTATTCTGTCATTGGGTGCTGACAGTACTGTCTTACACAATACAGTGATAAGAGTTTAGATTGCATGCAGACTGACTTGTTCATGATGGCAACCACCAGAAGGGACAATAATTCTGATATCAGAATAAATGAGGCTCTTCTCAGCCTTTGTAGCTCTTATGAGGTTTCTGAGGTGTAAATGGATTCCACAGATGGCATTAACAAACAGCTAATACAAAACAGTTTAATTCACTTATATTGACACATTCATATTACCCAAAGAGGTTGTGCACATGTATATGCGTGTACACATGATAGGTTTTTCTGTTGTTGTAGCAAGAAAAGCCTGATCTATTATGCTCTTGTTTGTTCCACCTGTTCTAATTGTTAGGCATTCAAGTCAGCCCACTCTGTGTCTTTGTCACTATAATAGCTCTTAGGAGATATCCATGGCATGATGAGGATTAAAGATGACTCCCATGACTGTGGCTGTGCCCCCTAACTGGTTTCAAACCATCAATATTATTGACCTTGGAGGGTGAATCATTTGCTTTGTGAAGTACTGCTGAATGTGCTGCAGATTTAGAGTAAAGAATGACTCAACTGATGGCAGATTTACCAAAGCAAAGGGAAAGAAGAACAAATCTGTTTGGGCATAATCAGAAGTTGGGATTAGCTTCTGTTCCTTCTGTGCTCACAGTAGATAGCAAGCATTTCCCTTTATTTTAGAAAAAAATGTCAGTCAGGATTTAATGACTAATGCTTCCTCAGATGAGAATAACAAGAAATCTTGAATAATATCTTGAACACATCCATGCCAGTTTGGTCCAATTAATTTGTTCAATGCAACAAAAAGAGAGTCAGGATACAAAAAGGAGACCTGGAATGAAATTAAGACTGGTATAATTCCAGCCCATATGTAATAATAATAATAATAGTAGTAGTAGTAGTAGTAATAATAATAATAATAATAATAATAATAATAATAATAATAATAACAATAAAATTTATTTCTATCCCGCCTCTCCAGATGGATCAAGGTGGCAAACAACAATAACGCATTAATTATATTAAAAAACATTAAAAACATACCCAATCCTCCACACCCACCAACCCAGCTAAAACCAACCCCCTAAAACCCACAACAATTAACAATTAATACCTGAACTGTACTTATTAAATATGACACATGTGTTAGATGGAACTGTTGCAAAGAAATATTGGCAAATAATGCTGTATATGATTACGACAGCCCGTATTGAATATGCAAGACTATGGAAAACTGAGCAGATACCTACAATAGAGCAATGGTGGGCAACTTTTATTGAAAATCGGAATGCAGATATAGTCTCTCAGAGATTAAAAGGAAAATCAGATGATGACATTAACAAAGAATGGCAAATTGTTCTGGAAATGGGTTGGGTGTTGACGGGTAGTAATTCTTAATTCATGGTAGCATGAGTAGTTAGAAGTAAAAATCAGTGGAATATCACGGAACATGTAAAGTAGGGTCGAAGAGCAGGATCTATCTTGTATGTTAACAAATGCAATGTGATGCATAATGTTGATATGTCGATGAAATAACACTATTGAAATCCAGAGAGGAGTGGAAGATAGCGGTAATAGTTCGGTAAAATGTACAATGAGAAATGTTGTTTTATATGATGTAATCACAATAAAACAAATTAAAAAAATTAACAATTAATTAACTATTGAAAGAACAACAAGACAATTGGTGGGAGGTGGTGGAAGTACTAGTCTTGGAAGGCCTGTCGGAAGAGATCAGTCTTGACTGCTTTTTTAAAGCAGTCACGAATGGTAATATCTCCTCCGGCAGGCCATTCTATAACTTGGGAGTAATAGAAGAGAAGGTCCTCTGGGTAACCGCAGCCAACCTAGTTCTGATGTAGGAAATATTGTCATTCCAATGACAAACAAAATACATTTTTTTTATTCCAAACTGCATCCAGTCTTTGATACTAATGCAGGCTCCTGCATGTGTTGGTTGCTTCATTCATTTCTGCAGAAAGAGCAGTTGCTCCACATACAATAAGAATGCATTGTTGATTTGTTTGAAGGGATGTCATGTCGAGGAGGGAGTGGGCTTGTTTTCTGCTGCTCCAGAGACTAGGACAAGGAGCAATGGATTCAAGCTGCAGGAAAGAAGATTCCATCTGAACCTCAGGAAGAACTTCTTGATGGTCAGAGCAATCCAGCAGTGGAATATGCTGTCTCAGAGGGTGGTGGAGTCTCCTTCTTCGGAGGTTTTTAAACAGAGACTGCATGGCCATCTGTTGGGAGTGCTTTGATATGTGTTCCTGGATAGCAGGGGGTTAGACTGGATGGCCCCTGTGGTCTCTTCCAACTCTATGATTCTGTGATTCTATGTTTAGCAAAGGGGGAAAAAGTTACTGGGGCAAGAGAACTCAATAGGCTCTTTGGCTTATTCTATAGATAGTGAGCAATGCTATTATTTTCATGAAAGCATTGCCCACTTTTCAAAGAACTATGTGTCTGTTGACCTCATTAGTACTCAGGATTTGTGTTTCTCACAACAATAGCTCCATTCTCTGTATACCAAAAAGCAACCTTGTTTTGGTATTATAGAATGATATAAAGGAATTGTGTAGCACCTTTGAGACTAAGACCATTGCCACATGACAAGGCTCTTCCACATTGTCGCAGTTCAGGTCCAGAAGGGAGCCTCCGCACCTAAATGCTCCTTGCAGAAGGAAGCACAATGGCTCTACCTCTTCCTTCCGCAGCACAGCCAGGCACTTGCCATTGCTGTGCTTGAGCAGAAGCATCGCAATCACGCTTCTGCACAATTGTAAGTACAGGAGTGCTGCAGGATTGGAAAAGCAAAATGGATTTTTTCCATTTTGCAAATGTCACGTGAATGCGATGCTTCGTGACAGCATGGCAGCAGGATAGCAATGCTTTTATGCGGAAGCACAACCTGCTGACCAGGTAATGTTAGGTGAATGGTGTAGGTGTGCTCCTTTACTCAGCTTTAAGCTTGAATGCCAGGTTTTAGCAATGGCAAGATGTGTATTTGCACAGTTAGAGCTAATATGCCAGCAGCACGTGTTCCTTAAGATGTGTGATTTGACCATGGTGATACATGACTTGGTTACATCCTGTTTGGATTACTGCTGCACACTATATGTGGGCTGCCTTTTGAAAATATCTGAAAACTACAGTGGTCCAAAATGCTGAGACCAGACTATTGACTGGAGATGGTTACACGGAACATATAACTGTTATGTTACTGGCTTCTCTTTCTAGCTATAATTTAAGGTGCTGGTCATGATTTATTAAGCCCTATATGGCTTATGCCTGAACAATCTGAAACACTGTATATTCATATGAGCATGTTGGAGTTTGTTTGTTTTTATAATGCTAACAATGTATAATCAAAGAAACAGAAGAAAGAAAACATGAGGGGGGAGGAAAAAGACATATAATTAAACACAGTAGGGCTCTTACCCCGCATCTGACTGTAATGAAAAGAAAAAGAAAAAAAAATCTACCGTTACAGATCCATCTAGATAATCCTAGTGAAATTACTAATAACCATAACCAATATTACATCATTAGATTTCTTATTGCTCAACAAATCCACAAACGGTTTCCAGATTTACAAAAAATTGTATCCTTCAAAATGTGTGTTAATTTGACAATTTGGGCCAACTCAGCAAGCTTAACCATCCATTATTCTCTTGTTGGTGCTTCAGTCCATTTCCAAGTTTGAGCAAACTATATTCTTACTACTTGGTCATGCATTGAAGAGTCATCCATATTTAATATGCAGTTCATTATCCATAATGTCCTACAAAAACATTTCCGGTAGAATTAAAAAATCTATCTTTTTTAAAAAAAAAAAAATCTTAGAGCGCTAAGTTTTTGCTTTCTTACAAATTAAGCACATATGAAAAAAGGAACCCTCCCTATCTTGACATCACAAACATTGGTAGAATGTTCATGGGAAGGTGTTGTCTCAGTCTCAGCATTACAGAGATGCTTAACGAGGACAGAGGAAAGAACCTTCTTGATGGCTGCTCCCAGAATATGTAATTGCCTTCCACAGGAGGCTAGGTTGGCCTCTTTTTTGTCTCATTCTGCCAATGAAGAGACTTATTTTATTTAGAAAAACAACTCACTGGTCATTAAAGAAACGGTTTTAATGGAAGGTGCTGTATTTTTCTCTTATACGCTATATTTGAAATGATTTTAAATTCATTGCTGTTTTAATGTAATAGTTTATTAGGTGGAGGTGGTTGTGGGGATGATCATAATGATCGCTGTTACTGGTATTTAGCTTTGTTCTTAATCTTAATTTAATTTACAATTTAGTTTAATCTTAATGTAGTGAAGGGATATCATATGGAGTGAGCCTGTTTTTTGCTGCTCCAAAGACTAGGTCACAGAGCAATAACTTCAAACCTCAGGAAAGATATTCCATCTAAACATTAGGCAAAACTTCCTGATGGTAAGAGCAGTTTGACAGTGGAATGTGCTATTTCAAAGTGTGATGGAATCTCCTCTTTTGGAGGATTTTAAACAGAGGTTGGATGGCCATCTGTCAGGAACACCTTGGCTATGAATTCCTGCATGGCAGGAGGTTGGACTCAATGGTCCAACCTTGTGGTCTCTTCCAGCTCTACGATTCTATGAGTCTATAATTTGTGCTGCAAGACACCATGTCTCCCCACACTGGAAAAAAAGTCTGGCAAATAAATAAACAAAGATTTTTTGGCTTTCTATGATAACACTAGGGATGTTAAAAACAGTTGCTCTTTTTGCCATAGTTCAGACAGAGGGTGTCTTGGCACTTCCCCTTGAACAATGATCAGCCACTACAAGGTGCTTTATGTGTTAGGACATTTTTTGTGATAAATCTTCTTCACACAATAAAACACTCTTGTTTTGGTGGAAAATTCCCAACCCCCCTCCCATATGCAAATATACTTTCTGCACAAATATGTTGAGTTTTTGCATAGCAGAGCAGCACTGGTGGAAGAAATAGTAGCAAAGTTCACCATGTATATTCCTGGATGTGGGCTTTAAGGACTCCATAACACATCAAAAATGGGGAGAGGAGCAAGCATTAGAAGTCCTTCGAAAGCTTCTCTGACTCAAAGGGAAGGTGGACACAAAGACTGATGGAGAATTTGCAGCTTGCAACTATTAATCTGCGGTTTAAAACAATGACACCTTTTTAATTTAAACATACATTTTTCAATGTGTTCTGCGGCTAAACACACGTTAGTATTTCATCTCAAAATTCACATTTGCCTGTGCAGCTGGTTATGTTCTAAGCCAAAATGTGTATTACAAAATTTTGACAAATGTATTATTTGCAGGAAGCTACATGCTGAGTCATACTTGCGTGTGCATTTCAGATTTACCTTAGTTATTTATACATGTACTTGCGTGCAATTCAAAAAAGGAAAAAATAATTAATCTGATGTTTGTAGTTTTCTCCAAATGATAAAAAACTGAAAGACGTATGTGAGCTTTTGTTAGCTGTTTCCAAACCCCAAGTTGCATAAGTCAAACAAAACAAATACTCAGTGCATTTTTCTTCCTTTTCTATCTACAGTCAAAAAGAGGTCTGCAAGAAGTAAGATTGACTGAGGATATAAAGAAAGTTATACTCGTTCTTCTGGAAAACTGCTTTATTTTTATTTATTTTATTTTTTTGAGTCTACCTATCTGTCTCTCTAACCAAAACTTTTATTTACTAGGATGTCTGTAATTGTAAGGTATATCAACTACCTACACCACCTATTTTCAAACTATATATATGAAACACTAGCACAGCATTTTACAATTCACTTGAACACTAGCTCAGTTTTTCAAAAATTTTGTTTTTACTTCAAAATTTCTTAGCAACTATTACACATTAAAAATATCTCCAAAGCATACCAAAGTGTCACCCCCATTCGTCCTTTTCACTGAGATACTGTGCATTTATATAAGCATAAAACTTCAATTTCAGTAATATTGCATCTTCTTTCTCCATGTATAATTGGATTAGGAAACATCTGGTACTATGCACCAAGTGATCTTGTTCCTAAAAGAAACTGAATGAATTAAGCGGATTTTTCTAGTATGTGTGTCTTTCTCCTCCTTTTGCAATTTGAACATATTGCCAGTTTTAATTAAGGGAGACAGAGAAACAGCAAACTGAGGAGAGCAGTGGTATATTTGGATTTGGAACTACTAATCTGACTTTAAAATCTAGAGTAATTGGAAAATGATGGTCTGGGTTTTCCTTCACAGGAACCTTGACATGACTAACCAACTGTTGATTCCCAGAGAAAAGACGATATTCACTTCATTTTTAGCCCACTGGGTGGTTAGTTGCTGCTGTAAAATGGAAGCCTTCTTGCAAGTGCTGTATTTCTATCCTTTCACTAAGTGGTTACATGAGCAGAAATATACTAACTTAGTTGTCCTTCTGGTAACCTCAACATTAGGCTACAGGAATATCAGATATGAGGTTTCCTTTGAAGACTGTTTGGACAGATTTTCCCCATTTAATAATACAATAAAAGTAAGCCTAAGCAATATCTTTCCAGTAAAATTAGCACTTGGAAGAGTACCACCATAGCTTCACAGGAACAGAAAAATCGGAAGTTGGCAGGAGAAGGAAAGAGACAGAAACAAGATGGTAGAATTGCAGTGACTCTCCCAAAGATTGGTTATAACTCATACAGTTAATATATCTGGCTATATCAGGAACAGAGCTATGTTGGGTTGTTCTACAAAAATGCCATTAACCATATAATGGTGGAGGGGGAAGTGTTAGCAAACTCTGTGAAAACACCTGCCTTTGAACCTGATTTCTTTCAGCATTATCTTTAACACTCCTTCAGTAAAAAAGACCCACATCAAAAATGTAATGGTAAAATCTACTATTGTAATCCACTTTAATATGGTATGTGCCAAGAAATCACATTCTCCTTATGTATCTATTCTGTTCTAGTTACCAACAGCCCAAAGCTCACATGCTGTAGTTGGCCCTCTACATTTATGAGTTTAGCTTTTGCAGACTTGATTATTTGCTACTTTTTTCCAACCCCTGCTCTCCCACCTCAGGTACTTCTTTTCCTGGGGAGCCTTCCCTCTCAGTGGATCTGATTAGGCTGTGCAGTCCCTTAAAACACCACTTCTGTTCATCATTGTCATTGTCCTCCTCCTCCTCCTCCACCAGCCACTACCTGGCCAACTAGAACTGCTCGATGCCCAATTTCTCAGCACCAAAAACCATCTCCCAATGCTCCCCCAACACCCAAAGAAGGAGGTGGATGTGAGAGAGGAGGTATAGGGTCTCCATGCTGACCCACCTTTCCTTCTTCTTTCCCTGACCCAGTTTGGACCCTGGGTGCCCATTCTACCCACCATTCCTTAGTCCCCTTCCCACAGAGACCCACATGCGCATTTAGATATTTGTAGTTTTTTTCCACTTCTGTGAGAGTCCTGTGTCCATAACCTTAGCAAATGTGGAGGACTGACTGCATTCTTAACATTACCCAGGATAATGTAATGCTGTTAAGAATACCAGGGATCAGGCTGCTACTTGAACTCAGGGAACTGCTGTGCTTCTTACTTGGATCCCCAGTTGAAATCACAGGACAGAAGAGGAGGAGTCTGATTTTTTTGTATAGTGTAAAGGCAGGGCATAAAAATCCATGCATTCCCACTTGATGCCAGGCCCCTCTGGCTCAGGATAAAAGTGTTTCTGTTTGTATTGCACAACATCATTGTCCCATAATTTCAGGAATGAGAAGAGGAGAACGGGGAGACTGATAGTGGCTGTGTGTAACTTGGGCCTATTATATCATTTGGAGTGAGACTCAGGGTGGAGTGTCAGTGTTAAAACTTCCAGAAATAGTGTTTACCCTCATTTCCAACTTTATTTCCTTGTCTCACCCTTTCTAACCTGTCAATGATTCAAAGGCCCTTTCCACAGCTTACCTTCTTACTGCAGTGTCCGGCGGCGATCCCGGCAGCAGCTTTGCCAGGAAAGGAGCATGACAGCAACATTCCCCTCAGCACAGAACTGGCTCCCTGTAGAATGGAACATGATGAATATGTTACTTCCTTCCATAGAGCAGCCAGGTTCTCTTCCAGGCTGTACTGCTGCAGGAAGGGCTGCCATCACACTTCTTGCCCTTCTATGGGACAGAGAAGTATGGTATGGTGATGCAATCACAGGTCATTGACACGGAAAACCTATCAATGATTTAACCTGTGATCACACCACCTGGGATGGGAGAAGAATGGGACTGTGATGATGTCATGAAGAAGTGTTGTCACTATCCTCTCTTTCTCCTATCCCCATGGCTGGATGGGAGGGTATTTCGGAAAGGGCAATAGTTTGTGATTTGAATTGCGCCTACCCTATGACATCACAAAGACATCCTGCAAGGTCTGGGTATCTTCTTGTCCAGAGTAGTTTGGTGGGAAAAAACAAACAAACAGAGTTAGTATTAATTGTGATTATTCCAGCTAAACCTGAATTATCTTTCCCTTTCTAAGGAAGCCAGTAACCTTAGAGAGAAAGAAATATAACACTAGTGTAGATAGATTTCCAGCTGTTGCCCCCCTCTCCATGCTTGCCAGGCTTCCATTTCTTTCAGGACAACCCCCCACCCCACCCCACCCCTTCCAGGCACTGAATAATCTGCTCACAAATCATCCAGATTTCATTTGTTCCATCTCCAGAGGACTGTTGGCTGGTTGAGGCACTCTGGGAGAGTCAGCACCTTAGCAGAAGAGGGAACAACATCAGTCAGGGAAGAAAGTCTCTGCTACTTGGTGCTGCTTGCTGCTAGATTTCGCTCATTGTGGACTTCTTCCAACCACAACTCTATCACCTTCAGGACCAGGCCCTTCAGGACCAGGACTCTCTTCTTCACAACATGATCAGGGCAATGATCCAGCTCAGAAGCACGCGGATGGAGAGATGAATATGGAATTAATATTTGTAATGAGCATATCTTCACTGGGCAGATAACCATCAGCATAAACAGATGTTTCACACATAGATACCCCATTAAATACATAAACAGGGGCTGCAAAGAAAGTGTACTCTTTCAAAGAGAAGCTGAATCTCAGCAGTTGGATATTGGGGAGGGTTAGCAGAAAGCTTGAAGCAGTCTGTTCTTCTTTCTACATAAATATACCCAAGCTTAGGATGTGACAAATCAAACACAGATTCCCCCTCCCCCCATTCATGCATCCACCACTAAAAATTGTGGATTAAAATAACTCTCTTTCTTGCATGCACAATTTATCTGCTTTGGGGTGGAAGAATCATGTTTCCTGGTGCCTTTTGTTTCTTGTATATAAATTATACAGCAATCTTTTAAAAGCACAGAAGCATCTCCCCCCTTTTTAGTGAGCACAATGATAGAGTGCAGCAATTTCCAGCACTTACTGGACCTACAAATTACATGTTTTTGGCACCAGCTTCTACATCTCTTGCTGTTCCATTGCTTTAGATGAAGGGAAGAAGGAATTAAAAGCAAATTAATGGTGAGACCTTTCAAAGCTATATAATCATATCACCAAAAAATGTATACGCTGATTAAAACTCTTGACACTTCAAAAAATTCTCTTTTGCCCATCCTGTTGATATATGTCATACTTGTCAAAGTAGCAGGAAACCTGGGAACTTGGAAAGTTGAGTTGAGCTGAAATATTGCAGAAGACATTCTTTCTGAGAAAATGTCAGCTTGTTCCTTTCCAACTCTCCATACACCACAAAAAGAAGGGTCATTTTATAGGCGTATCTACAGATAGAAACTTTTATGTGGTAGTTACCACGTACACACCCTGGCCACCATTGCATACCAGCACAGTTGCTACTGCTATGACACATTGTGAAAGATTTCAAGAAACCATTTGCATGAATCTGTGTTGGAAACAATGCACTCTAGCCTTCAGAGGGCAATGGGGTTCAGGTTATGCTCCTGATCCTTACTGGGATCAAGCATGAGGCTAGGTGGCAAGTTGATCCATTTTGTGAGAGCTAGGGCTTGGAGAAAGAGTGGCAGGGGCTTTACTTCAGAAATGCAGAAATGTTCAGCCAAGGTCAGGAAGATGTCCAGTATCCAGTGGAGTTGGGTAGCAGACAAACAGAGTTTTCTGGATGGAGTTTCCCACATATAGATCCTTTACCCATGAAGAAGCCTTTGCTGTAACAATCTACTTCTCTTGAGCTTCTCCTGATGACTGGCCTGCCTCTTCAGGCAGGTCCTGGAGACTTTATGATTATTCCATCTCTACTCTAAAGTCTAGCACTTCATCAAAACTCCCTGATGGCCCAAGCTCCTCCTAGGCAATTCAAGATGTCTCTAGGGTCTCAGGTTGCTCCTCAGTAATTGATATGGGCAGTTGCTGAGCAGAACCAGTTATTCAAAGACTCAGGTACTTCTCTAGTTGGAATATTGACACAAAGCCAAACCTTTGTGAGCAATTAAATGAGGTTAGAAAACTGATAAAAATGGTTAACTTTCTTTTTCTTGTCATTATTTCCCATGGCCTCTTATGTCTCTTTCTGATTTATTTGTCCAAAATTTGATACTATATGCATCCTTCTCTGCGAGAGATGAGCACAGTTGTGTTTATTTATTGTGTATTTCACCTCTCCTCTTTAGGCTTTTCCTGGACAGCTGCTGCAACAAGAATTTTCAAAATGATTATGCTTCAACAGAGACTTTGTTGGTGGGATGGTGGCAACTAGAATCATGGGATGCCAACATAGTTTTTATTTTGCACTTAGGTTGAAAAATTACAATGGTGCAGAGCCAACTATAGGATATGAAAGCAGACAAAGAAGACAGTGGCCCTTTTCGCATGGCAGTTTGCAAGCGAAAGAGCCTCTTGAGCATTGTGTAAATGTGAGGAGTGGTCTGCATAACACACTCCCATTTCCACCACGCTTAAGGCCTGCATGCACAGTAAATACACATTTTTTTTATTTTCAGCTTTTAGCCGAAAATAGCCCACGCTTGCACAAGGCTCATGGGCCTGGGCTGCACTCACCTGCAGTGAGGAGCCTCTGGAGCTGGGCCAGTCACACATCCTCTCCTCAGTGCAGCCTACAACTCCCAGGCTGCACTGCAGAAGGAAGGGGCGGGGTGCAGGTGGGGCTCTTGCGTAAGCAGGAAGGAGCTGCGGATCCCGAGCAGCAGGGAAGCAGGAGGCTTGCGAGAGCCTTCCTGCCCAGGCTTCTCATGCGAGGCCCGCACTCCAGCAGCGTTAAAAGGTAAGCTGTGGAAAGGGCCAGTGATTTGGTAGAGAAATAGTAAAGAGAAAATGAGGAATTCTCATGGGAATAATGATAATACGGACTATTTCTGTGAGAATTATAATGTTGATCCTTGGTACTGATTGGTTTGAGGACAAGTGCTAAGTAATTGTGCACCAGTGTATTTGTTTTGAGTTCCTTGGCTGGATGAAAAATAATTTAAGGTTTTATGTGCTGTAGTACAGGTAGGTGTGATTGCTGACATACCGAGAGAGTAAGAAGGTGGACACCAGCAATATTTAGGAGTTTTATACAATCTTACATTCAATAAACTAGACATCCGTTGCCAACAGTTGAATGGGTTCATGGTTTTCATTCATTTAGCAATACTATTAGGTTTCAGGTAGTTTTCTGGTGTAGTTTAGGTTATATCATAACTCTGATTTGGGGAGAAGAGTTTTTCTGTGTGTGTGTGTGTTCATTCAGGCATGTTTCTGGGACAATTTATAGTGGATTTGACAATACTGCGTGTTGCACTTGTAATTAGCCCTACTGGGATAGTCTCCAGGATTTCGCCAGTGTGTAATTGTGTGTAATTTAAAGCAGATTTTTTTTTCTTTCCTAAAGATGTAGGCATGTCAGAAAATCTCAAACAGGTGCAGACCAGTAGCCATATTCTACCTTGGAAAATATAGGGGCAAAGGCTCAAATGCATTTGGATATCAGCAACTTTTCCAGCACTCAGTGATTTGGGAGAGATGGAATGTTCTGGAATCAACTGCTATTTCGCTCCCCCCTAGGATCTTTGTGAATTCCCACACAAAATGTCCTGGTCTGCAACTTTAGGATTTGGTTGGGTAAAATGCAATCCTGGAGCCTCATACATATTTAACGATGGAAAGAATATTCAACAATAATAGAAAAACTGTTGGGGAAAAACAAAACAAAACCATGGCTTTCGAGTATCAATAAAGATACTCAAATGAAGAATCCTGGGAAGAATCCTTGCATTTGGGGGCTCATTCTATGCAAAATTTTCGTGTAGTTGTCTTATGCAAAAAAATAGAATTTTCTCAATGGGAAACAGAATTTTTCTGTGCAGAATATAACATTTCTGCAAATATTATTTACACACATATAATGCTGTTTCCTGCATATAAAATACTGTAGCTAGGGGCTTATTCTGTGCAAAATGCACATGTCATTTATTGCGCTGGAAACTACATTTTCTGGCCAGGAAACTTTTTTTTTTCTGTAGAAAATAATATTTTAATGGAGAAACACTATTTTTTGCACACAAAATGTAGTTTTCTGTGCATAACAACCATGTTCAATTCTTATGAAGAATAATTCCTGAATTGTGAATAAGCTTTAGAAACTGCACACTATGAAGACTTTTTTCAAAGTAGGAAGAAAATTGCTAAAAATTTCTCACTGCTTCTTTCAAGAAGAAAATTAATGAAGAATTTGATGCTTGTTTTTATGTCTTTCAGATCTTATAGACTTTTAGACCATCTTTCTTCTGACCAGAAAAAAAAAGTGTTGAGGGGGGTACATTGAGCAGCAAGCCACTTTTTAAACAGGTTGCAGACCTCCATCTCTATCCCTACTGGTCCCTGACTACATATAGTTGCTTGTGCTAATATGTTGTACATTTTTTCCAACAATTCTCATTCAGAAATGCTATAAACCATAAAACATGCATTGCTGGAGTAAATACAATAGGCTGAATAGAGTCATGCTTACTAAGGAGAGAAATTAAATCCATAAGATTTCAGTCATATATGGATGTGGCTAACTTATCCTACCGGATCTACCCGAAGTATAAGAGTATACTGGTCTGTTTTCCTATTGCACTCTATAAAACTCAATAGTCGTGCATTTACTTTGCTAAAAGGTATTATGGGAAAAGAAAAACCTCCTACGTAAATTTAGCATACGGTAAGCAGAAGGAAGGAATATTCCCAAGCTGGATATCTTAAAATATGATTTAAAGAATCTTGTTATAATATGTAATTAGCAATGAGCAAATACAAGCAAGATCAAGATCACAGGCAAATAGACATGTATAGTACTAATTTCTATAGAAGTTTGAGTAAACAATGAAAAAAACAAAGAAACAACCAAGTTTTACAGTCTTAATGCTGCCATTTATAGTCATGACACAATGTTGTCAGATTCTGGTGACTAAGAGGACCAGAAAACTACATAACAGTGCTGGTGCTGATAAAACTGACACTGAAATGCCTACATTATTAAAAATTTCTATAGCCACAATATTTCCTTGTTAGCTAGTTTTCTATTCTTTAGCATAAAAGAATTGTAAAGAGAAATACCATGTAAAAATATAAATGAACTATTGGCTACGCTAAGAAGTAGTGGAAACATTCTACTGCCATAACCCATAAGGTGTTTAAAGTACCAATCTCTGAGTACACAGAATTCCAAAATGCTAGCACAAACCTAAGGACAATAACTTGTCTTCATTCTGGCTCAACATGTAGTTTTAGAATCAATGAGAGAGAAGTCAGCTGTGTAAAACTGAACACTTCATGACTCCATCTTTCACTTATATGGACATTCTGCATCAGGAAATGATGATAAAGGGGTAAAACACTTAGAGACTGAACAAGCTATGTTTCAAAGCCTGTAATATTCCTAAGTCTTACCAGAGGCTACTTGTCAGAATCACATCTTAGCCACTGTCTTAAATATATCCCCAAAGCATGATGGTGGTTCGGAGGTAAAAACAAAAGTTTCTTTTATATTTGTGTCTGTATGCAAACTGCTACAGATGTTTTTACTTTTGTGTTCCCTCCTTTTACCCTGAAGCACAACCCAGCTGGGAATCTTGAAGACTTCATAGTTAAACGTAGTTTCTACATCACTGCTGTTTGTGATAAGCCTATTATGTGTCCGCTTGGAATTTGATCATGTTGTTCAGTATTTTTTTTTCTTCTTTGCAAAGCTGCGAATCCACATATCCTCTGATACCTGTAGGTACCTCAAAACATCAACTTAACTTTAAAATATACAGAAACTCTGTGCCTAGTATCTCTTGAGCAAATGGGAAGAAAAATGCCAACAGTCATGCTATGATAGCAGGCAATCAGCATTTTGTTTTCTGGGAGGAAAAATTGTTAGCTACATCCAACTACAAAGGAAAAAAACAGGCTACTGTCATAAGTCACTGTATGCAACCTTACACTGGTCCACAGAGAATATGTACTCTATGTGCCCTTCCAGGGTATCTATAAACAGCTGCTCCTCAATAAACAAATCCAAGAAATCCATTCTTTACCTTTTCCTCAGGCACAATGGTGATGTAGCAGCTGCCAGTTTTTGAGGTTCAACTAATCATTCAGTTCCTTTATGGAGACAGGTTTTGGATTGGATTGGAAATGCTTTTGAAATGTAGAAATAGCATGGGCGGGATATTTGACATTCAGAGTCTCCTCTTATAATTACTTCTGGGCTTCCACGGAAAATGGCTACACACTTTCTTTCTGGCATTGCTCAAATCACTACTTCCTGGGAGGCAAACTCTGATGTGGGAGATTCCTCCTCCCTGTACACAGATTGTATATGTGTGAGTGCCATGTGCAAACACCCCTAGAATTTTGATCACCAGTGAAATGGAATACCATGTGGAACTGTTCTGAATATGCTCAGAGTTGACAATCAATATCCTGAAAAAGAACCCCAGATGGCAGTCCTCTCAGTACAATAAAAATTAATGTAGCAGAAATTGGTGTGTACAGAACTTGGTGAATCATGGTTGTGTGACTTGAAGATAGAATCATAGAATCATAGAAATGTAGAGTTGGAAGAGACCACACGGGCCATCCAGTCCAACCCCCTGCCATGCAGGAACACCCTCAAAGCACTCCCGACAGATGGCCATCCAACCTCTGCTTAAAAACCTCCAAAGAAGGAGACTCCACCACACTCCGAGGCAGCATATTCCACTGCCGGACAGCCCTGACCATCAGGAAGTTCTTCCTGAGGTTCAAGTGGAATCTCCTTTCCTGCAGCTTGAATCCATTGCTCCTTGTTCTGGTCTCTGGAGCAGCAGAAAACAAGCCCTCTCCTTCCTCTACATGGCATCCCTTCAAATATTTAAACATGGATAATGACTGAAACTGAAGAACAGGGTACACTTTATATCCCTATGAGGAGTTGGTCTGTAAAGTTTCTTACAACACAACTCTTGTGTGCCTATAGCAACTTCCATGGAGGTCTCTAGAATTTTTTGATGAGATTGTGAAGAATTCAGAGGCAATTCTGAGGAGAACTGATTGAAGAAATTCATATAGGAAGGGGCGCTGAAAATTGGAAGCAGCAAAAGGGGACTGAGAAAACAATGGTGACTTAGATTATACGCATGCTACAGAATTATAGCACTTTGGTACCATTTTAACTATGGCAGTCAGATTGATGTAGTGGTATCAGTGCTGCACTAGGGCTTGAGGAGATAAGAGTTCAAGTCTCCACTCACCCACAGTGATCCACAGGAGGACATTGGAAAAGTCTCAGTCTTAGAGGAAAGAAATAGCACACCTTATTTGAATAAATCTTGCCCCTCGAACCCTGTGACAGGTCTCAATAATATGTCTGAATCACTTTGAAGGAACATGGTATATAACAACAACAACCACTTTAGCTGTCATGGCTTCATCTTAGGATAGCCTGAGATTTTCCAGATTTTCAGAAACAACTTTAAATTCTCTCTTAGAAATTTCTTCTGGTGGTATAATTTTGGAGAGATCAGAAAATTCTTATTCTTTGTTCAAACTACAGATCCTAGATCCCCTAAGACAGAGTCATGACAATTACAATGTAACCAAACTCTGATACTTGTGCAGTGCACATACACCATTAGGAAGGAAAGAACTAGGTAGAGAAGAGAGTGGAGAGCTGACTTCTTCTCAGCTGACATATTATTTCCTGAATATCAGCTTCCTATCCAGGGAATGACAGAGAACAAGGCCAAAGAGGGATTTTAGCCCAGAAGTGTGGAGCAAGTAGCAGGTGTCCCTTACCACTATACACTTTATTTATTTATTCATTCATTCATTCATTCATTCATTCTAAAAGGCTTGTCTGGGAGTTAAAAATGAAGTGCTCAGCTGTGGACAGCTAATTAATTGAACTTAATCCTTTCCTATTTCATACTTTGGAGACTTGCTTTAAACTGCATACTAATTTGAGTTGCTAGTCTTCTTCCTGCTTTTCATTTCCTTGTTAAATAAATCAATGTGTGCCTGCTTCCTCACTCCTACCCCATTCTTTCACATAAGGTGTTTGTTGTCACTGTACCCTATCTTAGGGTTGAAATATCCTCTACTTCTCCATCCTGCTACATTTTGAACCCAGATTTGCATCATTTCTTTCCAACAAGGCTTGCTATTGAGGAAAGTGAGCATAAAGGGGAAAAAAATCCTAAAAATCCTAAGTTTTTCAACAACTAACAAGGAGTTAGATTTAACAGTGGCAACTTATAGAAACATAGGAAGATGCATGTCCCCCTCAGGGGATCCTAGAGGGTTCAACCCTTATCCTGCCACACACACACACACCTTTAAATTGTTCTCCATTACTTTTTCTCTTTCCTTTTTTTTTAAAGAAGCTTTACTCAAAAAATCCTAACTCTCCAGGAGGTATGGGGATAAGTTTGACATGTTTGCATAGCATCCAACATTTCACAGATAAAAACTGAGACACATGTGGCCAAGCAACATGAGAATATAGTAGAGATAGCAATACATGCTAGCAGAGACTGGAGCAGTTTGCTTTTACCTACCTGAAGGAAGGGCAGTATTACATCCCATCCTCACCTCTCTCCCTTGTTGAATTAATTGAGCACAAGCTACTTTTTCACTTTGCACTCAGCTTGTAGCAATTGAAGTAAGATGAAGATGAAGTGGGAGGAGGACAGAGAAACTGGAATATTTTACAAACAGCTGGAAGAATGGGATGACAGGAGATTGGCTGGGATTGTCCCTGACAAGTCAGGAACATTGGGGGGTATCTGTTTTTAATTTCCTCTAAAACTACTGTGGGTCTCTGAGACCATTTTTTAAAAATGTTCCCAGATATCATTTCATCATTCACAATAGTCATGAAGTACAAGCATTTGGCAAAGCAATAGGACCATCATAAACATTACCTAATAGCAATTTTTGAAAATGACAACAGGGACCACTTGATTTACTGAAGATGTGAAATGCAAAAATACATTCATAGGCAAGGTAACTATAGCCAGTCCACTACTTTAAGTACAATAATGTTGAAATGAAATGCTAGGATAAAGGAAATCCATCCAAAAGAGTAATCAGTAGGGGTGGGGGTGGGGGTGGGGGTGGGGGGGAGAACAGTATAATTACATCACAATTTCCCTAATTTGTAAATTTAAAATATCCATGTGATTTCTAAATAGTAAGTCTTTCTTAGGTTAAAATGGCATTTACTAAATACCAAGCAGGGTAATTCTGTGTTTTCTTAGCTGTTCCATGTCAGGGATATGTATAGTACAATTAGTACATCATTTTATACTTAATGCATATAATTTTGTTTCCTTTTGTTGTAGAACTGCAGGGTTCTTCCCTCCAGAAATTTATACTGCGTGTCTTTTTTTTTTTAATAAAATAGAAGAAAAGGACTTGGAGACTGAGTAGGAATTGCCAAATGTCTGCATGTTTAAAATCATGGTCTGAAGGAAGATAGATATTGATGTAGGTATAGATTATCAAGGGCAGTATGTTGGGAGAAAAAGTCTCCCAAAGTCTGAATGGTTAAAGGAATTTAAATAGAGAACTGGCTAAATATCTAAAATGCAAATGGTTTAAGGTTTCGTTATAAGTTTAACAAAAGTTGTTTGGATACTAACATTATACCTATTCTTGACATTGACCTATGTCTATCCGAATAATATGTATGTCCATCCAGTTGCCCGTTCTTGTATCTCCAAGTGCCATATAAGTTTAAATTGTCCATCATATTAAAGAAGCTTTTAGGAAGTTTGCCGTTGTTTCAGGGAGTGAACTTTTGCATTGTCCTGTCAACTTGGGGACTGATTGCTCCATTAAAATCCCCCAAAACCATAATGTTAGAATTTCCTGTTTCATTAAGATATCTCAATACCTCTTCCTGTATTGTAGGGAAGAATTCACCTTTAGTTCCGTTTGGTGCATATATTCCAACTGTTAATATTTTATCCTGTTTCAAAGTAACTTCAACTCCTATATAACGACCATTGCTATCCTGAAAGATTTGCTTTGCACCAAATTTTCAGTTTACATATATCAAAACTCCCCTCTTCTTTTTTTCAATCGTAGCTGCGAAACAGCTACCTAGTTTCAAATTCCTGACATATCTCAAATCTTGAGTTCTAATTCGAGCTTCTTGCAGACATATTATATCTATATTCTGTTTCTCTAGATGGTGAAAAATTTGTCTTCTTTTGTGTTCAGAGTTAAACCCCTTAATGTTCCGAGAATAAATCTTCAAATCCATGTTATGGGTTATATTAATATGTTATTACTGAAGTTTAGCTTATTCCTTCAGTATGTCTCCGTCTACCTCCCCTTCTTCTTGTTCCACAGTTCCTTGCACTACTTCTATTACTTCCTCTTGTTCTCCATCTTCTTCTCCTCCTTGTAGTTGTTCTCTTTCCTCCTCTGGAGGTAGCTGTTCATGATCTTTCTCTCCTTCAGACGTGTCCTTTTGCAAGTCTTTCTTCAATCTATCCATCATTTCTTTTGCTTTGTGTACTGAATTAATCCTCTGCTGTTTATAAGTAAAGGACAAGCCTTCAAACTTTTCCCATTGATAATTAATCTGACGCTTTTGCAGAAGGTTGGCCAACGGTTTATATTCTTGTCTTTTCTTTAGGATTTGATAAGGTATATCTTTGAAAATTCTGATGTCTTTATCTTCAATCTTCAGTAGTCCATCATAGCTTCACTGTAATATTTTATCTCTAACCATAGTCCTCATGAACGCTATAATAATGTCTGTTGGTAATTTCCTCTCTCTCGCTACTCTGGAGGAAACTCTGAACATTCTGTCAATATATGTTTCCACCTTTTCTTCTTCAATGTCAATGAATTCTTCCAAAGCCGGTACAATTTTTTCGTACAGATTCTCTGCTGAAGCCTCTGGAACACGTCTAAATCGAAGACATCTTTCCCGATATCATAACTCCTGCTGAATAATTTGAAATTCATCTTCTTGTTGCTTCCCCTTCATCTCAGTCATGTCCTTTTCAACTTTAACTTGTTGTTTTATCTCCTTTGTTTCTGTCTTTAGCTTTGTCACATCCTTTGTTATATTTTCCAATTTCTTCCCCAGTTTGTCTATTTCTTGTTTCATGTCAGCTCTCATCTCTTTCCTTGTTTCTTTTATATCACTTCTTATATCATCTTTCATGCTTTTAAACTCTTCCATCATCCATCCATCATAATTTTAACTCATATAATAACAACAAATTTTGTTGGATCATATTAAGAGTTCTTTAGAAAACTAACCTTCTTTATTCACTTGTGATGAGAGCTGGGCACGGGGCTTACTGGTTTGGGGAAAAGCTCTCCCAGACACAAATTCTCTCTCTCTGTGCAGAACCTTACAGCCTCTAGGTTTTAAAAATGGGCAATTAAACAGATTAGCTCCAAAAACAAGGGAATCAAAAAGAAATCAGGTTGAAGACAAGCTGATTTTGAAACATAAGCAATTACTTATTTATTAAGAGACAGAAAAATAAAGCAGCAAAATCCAACAGAACAATCCATGTTCAATACAAGCTGTTTCTGAAAAGAAAAGATGTGGAGAATGGCAGAGATGCTAAAAACCCTTCTCGTGAAGAAACAAAGGGAGCTAAAGATGTGCAGCTAAGATTAAGGAAGTGCAGACCAAGGCCATTTCCACATGTGGTGGTGGAAACGCCCTGTGCCGGTACTTACCGAACTTCTTGACTCAATGCTGTAGTCCAGGCTGCTCCAGAGCAGTGCGTGGCCACCACTCCACACTGCTCCAGGGAAGAAAATGGTGGCTTCCGGTTGGTGGAGGCTCTCCACCAACCGCTGAAGCTCGTCAGCCTAAAGCCCGCCCTCGGCGGATCTGCAGGCTTGCACTGGTGCGAGCCTGCAAATCTGCACCAGAGCACCGGAACAGAGTGGCACGCTCCGTGCTTTTGAAAGACCTATTTAAAACAGGTCTTTAAAAAACACGCTGCGCAACCACTTCTGGACGTTCCAGAGTGGACTGAGGTGCAGAATTACAAAAAGTAGCCCAACCCAGTCCACTCTATGGTGCACACATCCTCTTTGGAGGATGGTCTGCACCATTTTTTTAGCCCGTGTGGAAATGGCCCAAGACACATAGAGGGATACTCTCCCTCCAATGGGAAAAATAATCTAGTTGGCAGGGTGGCTGAAGATCTGGGCAGCAGGTCCTTCTTTTGGGGGACTCGCTATGATTCTTCCAGGCTCTTTCTGGTCTGTCTCCATGAAGCCTTTCCTTTGACATTCTTCCAGGCTCCTTCTTTAAGCTTTTTTTTCTGTCTGGGGTGCAGGTCTGCAAGTCTGTGTCTGCAAGCAGGCTCTTTTCTCCTATTAGCAGAAGTAGCCACCTCTCCCCCGCCAAGTCTCTGTGTGTCTGTATTTAACCCCTTCCTAACTTAGGGGTGGTCACCTGGATTTGAGCGGATGCATTCTGGTAGGGGCTAACACAACCATAATGTTAATCCCTAGAGGTTCAAAAGTTTAGATTTGAATCCGGCCTCTGCTTATTACCCTCTGGGCACTGGCAATGACTCTTAAGTAGTCTTAGGAGATACCAATAATATATTTCACATATAACGTGGTCCAATAGAACCATTTGCTCTCTTTCAAATACAGATGAGATTTCCCAACATCTCTGGACAATGCACATTACTTCACAATGGAATTTATACCAGTCTGAACCAGATTTGCAGGGCTTCCTTTTAGTGGAAGTGGACAAGTCAGTTAAATACTGATTGTACTCCAAAACACATTAGGTTGTCATCAGAGGTGTGTGTGTGAGAAAGTTCCAGCTTGCATTTTATAATAAGGCCTGATTTCTCTAAGATTTCTCCAAGATAGACATGCGGTACAGGCAACTGATTGTCCCACTTTGCACGTATGCAGACAATGGGAAGAGAAAACTCCCTTCTTGATGCATCAAAGTCTACTTGCAATTAATTTTTACCAAGCATAACTGATAGCACACTCCTTTCTTCACTGAGGTGGACTTGATACTTGCCAAGTTTTTTGTCTTCTTCCAATTCCTCTTTTCACATATCTAAACTTCTTATTTCTATTTTCATAAAGTAGTGAAAATAACTTACTTTGCCCAGATTAAAAACTCATTAGCCCACCTTCAACCCAGTTATCTCTGTATTGTCTTACTCATCCCCCATTTTCTTTCTTTCGTGCTGATCTCTCTCAGTCCATTCTAGTACTCATTCAGATTGTAGCAATTTGGATATCTATCTATCTATCTATCTATCTATCTATCTATCTATCTATCTATGTATCTATCTATCAATCATCTATCTATCTATACTTAATCTTACCCCAACTACAATTTTATTCTCCAAAACTCTTTTTAGTTTCTAGTTGTTCCTTCATCTCTCTGTTCATTCAGTCTTTCCATTGCCTAACCGTTCTCCCATTCCTTACCAACCATCATGAGTCTCTCCCTCTTCCACTTCCCATCTGAGTTGCCATATGCTAGTTCTGCAAAACTAGGCAGGCAAATCTGTCTCTCTGTGTTTGTGTGTGTGTGTGTGTGTGTGTGTGTGTGTGGAACAAGTAAAGCTCATGACTACTGAGTTACACAGAAGCTGGGCCACCGTTTTTCAAATCGTAGAAAGACTTAAGTAGCTTTATTCACCAGAGCTGCAACACAAACCAGCTGCAATTATTTGACTCAAACCTCAAGGCTTCCTCTTTTTGAAGCCCCAACTCTTGAGACTCTTGCATATGCATGAAGATGCTGATGTCTGATCAGCTTGTTACTGCATTAAAATTAATTAATCCTTTTCTTTAAAAAATAGGCAAACTAGAGATGTACACAGTTAGAGGTCCCTTTTTATTCATGCAAATTTTTGGAAACCTAGATTTCATCAACTTGGACCTAGGGTGAAGACAGACCAGGAGGCAGACAGGCAGCCTATTTTCTCTTTCTGAAACACATTCACTATAATGGTTATAGATTACGGAAAAAGCAAGCCTTATTATGATTTATCTTATCTTAGAGAACCAAACTAGAAGTTTCTCTAAATTTCAATAAGGAAGTGGGTTAAATGAAACTCTGCCCAAGTACTGTGGCCTTATAATATATACAAAGATTGCCTTTACTCCAGTTTGAAATATAACCTTCTGGGAGTATTATCACTTGAAAAGTTGCTTGAATGATGCTGATTCCTGTTTAGTACTTTTACTTCCATCCATGCCAGCTATTTGGAAACTATTTGGAAATAGTTTGGGACAGCTATTTGGAAACTGCTTCACCAACATATTTTGTCACATGTAGCCACCTTTGCATTGCCAAGGACAATTGCAGCAGTCTGGTGAACTGATCCATGAGTGAACCTGACAGGGAAGAAAATATATGTTTACTCATATATATATATGTATGTATGTGTGTATATATATATATATATATATATATACACGCACACATACATACCCATGCACACACACATATATATTTATGTGTGTGTGTGTGTAGATAGGTATAGATATAGATATAAATATAGATATAGACATATTTTTCCCTCTTTGTTCTAGTAATAAACTAAACTGTCCGAGACACTAGTCCTTTTTATATACAGAATCCTTCAGCTTAGTAATAGCACTTGACATTATTTTTCTAACAGTAGCAGGGTAGATAAACAATGATTAAAAAAAAAATCAATTGTTTTGATTTTAAAACTCATTGGTTTTTATCCACCCTGTTACATTTGGAAAAGAAGCTTAAGTGCTATTTATTCCACCATGATCACCTGACAGCTCTTTGGCAAAGCCAAGGCTGAATCTCAGGTTTCCATAATCCAAGTACAATGCATCACCCACCGGAATCAGGCATACATTTCTATTCCATTGCAAGAGAGAAAGGAGACGTCTCTCATCTCTCGGTGGGGAAGACTGTCTTTAGTGAATGTAAACTGAAAAGAAGAAAAGGAGGTTTTTTGTTTTGTTTTTTAAAAAAATGGGACCAACATTCTCAGCTGTCAGAATTTGATTCAGGCTCACAGAAATGACAAGGATGTTTGCAATATTTACAGGTTTGCATCCCAGTAATTTTTGCAAATGCACACTTCCAACTCTGTCATTCAAGCAACAGAGTTCAAACAAGAAATGTGCTCTGCTTTTCAAAGAAATGGTGGTTACTCTTCAGAGATTCAGCTGTGGTCTTTGAATGTATCCATCTTAGTTCTCTTGTTTTTCCTCTTATTTGGACTTACTCACTTCCTGCTTTTGGTACCATGCTGTGCATTGTTTCAGTATGACTTTCCTCATCTCTGCCATGCTACGAATCACATAAAACAAGACGTCTAAAAGATTTAAAGGAGGAGGGGAATGGGATGGAATTTTTACCATCTCAGTTAAAAGAAAGCAATCTTCAAAGGTGATACAGTGTTCAGGATCTTCCGCAAAGACTTTGTCAACCATTACTAACAAGCTTAAAGTAAATTCCAGAGGGGCAACCGTGCTAGTCTGTTGCAGCAAAAAGCAACAAAAATGGCATAAGGCACGTTAAAGACTTAACAGATTTATTGTGGCATATATTTTCATGGGCTAGTGCACCCTTCATCACATGCATGAAGTGTTGTCCTCAGTAAGCCAATTATAGATACATACTTAACTAGTTACAGAAGAAGAAAAATGTGAACAGAGGGGCCAAGAGGCTGTGAAATTCAAGAGGTCCAGTAAATCTGTGACATTTCAGTAGAATACTCAGGTGCATCCAAGGTGAGGGAAGTCAGGGGCATTCAAAAAGCTGATCACTCCAGTAAACAGTATGGGGGGATCTTTTCAGTTTTGTTCCCTGTTCCAATGCTCCCCAGAGATTTATATTTCAATAGGGAAAATAGAAGAAGACAGAAGTAGAAGTGGCAGTGGTAGCAGTAACTGCAACTGCTGCTTTGAGTATTTCCAGTTGCCACCAGTTCATCTTTTCACCCCATGGTCTGGACTGTGATTCCAGATCCCAGTGTCCCTAGTGGGTAGAACAATGATCTGGATATGACTGGAACACTTATGACTCCATTTTGGTGAAGGGTAGGTCTCTGGAACTTCTCTTTTAGGTCAGAGTACTAGGTGGATTGGAAAAGACATTTCCTTTGGGCCTGGCCTGAGCATTAAACCTTCACTTAAAAACTCCTCCAACTAGAGGAATAAAACCTCGAATTGGCCTTCCAGATGCAGGTCGTCTGGGGAGCAACTCAGCCTCTGGGTTCAACCTGGGGCACAGGTGTTCCACCTAGGGAAAACTGAGAAGAGGGACAAGGGTAGAGATCACCATACTAGATTGCTCCCCCATTTGCAGCTTTCTTGAAGGAAACATATATAACCTAGATTTTTAAAAAGTGGTCCAGGTTTCAACTCAGTTTTCTCTATCTGGTCTCATTATTTCCCAGGTTGGTCAGAAAGAACATATTTCTAAGAAAAGGATAAATGAAGAAGATAAAATGTGAGAATAAATTAAAGATGGCTTATATTGCAAAAATATCTATAATTAAAGGCCTTTTCCACACTAGGTGAGGGAATCGCTCCGTGCGGTTACTCACCGCTTCTTCTGGGGTCCGAAGCAATGCGGACTGTCCCAGAGGCTCTTATGCAGGGCTCCTCCTTGATCCAGGGTGAATCAGAGCAGTGCGAGGTCTGTAGATCCGCACTGCTCTAGCTTCCAAAATGGTGGCTTCTGGCTTCCAAAATGGTGGCTTCCGGCTTCCAAAATGGCGGCTTCCGACTTCCAAAATGGCGGCCTCCGGTTGGTCGTGGGTCCTGACCAACCACTGAAGTTTGTCAAGCCTAAAGCCCACCCTCCGCAGATGGCAGGCTCACATTGGTGTGAGCCTGCAAATCTGCACAAGAGAGCAGGAACACAATGGCGCGTTCCAGGAAAATAAAGACCTGTTTTTTCCGGTCTTCCAAAAACATGCTGGAAGACCACTTGGGGTTGTCTTGGAACAGACTGAGGTGCAAATCTCCAGTAAATAGTCCACTCCTAGTCCACTCCAAGGTGCAGACGACCTCCGTGTGAGGACGCACTGCTTTGTTCTAATTGCCTGGTACCGAAAAAGCCAAAAGGCATGGAGGAAACTGACAGTTCTTACACCAACATGGACTGAATCCTAGTGTTTAGACACTGCTAGAGTAAATATATTTGATTCAATGTGACCATTGTAGTTGGGACTAATCAATATGACTAATTGTGTGGTCACTTATTTTTTTATGTTGCTAATTCTTCTGAAAGCCACTGTAATTATTTGAATCTTAGATGAAGTTTAGGAGGCCAAGGCTTGAACACCCTCTTAGCCAGAGGAACCCACTGAGAGACTCTGGACAAATCACATCTCTCAGCCTCAGGGGATTTCAATGGCAATTCCTTTCTGAACAAATCATGCCAAGAAAACTCTGTGGCAGGTTCACCTTAGGGTCACCATAAGTTGGAAACAATTTGAAGGCACAAAATTGCATAACAGTTCTTAAGTTAATGCTTTGATTATTGATAGAAACCATAATAACTTTTCAATCATTTTATGTCTGAAGATCACCTTTAACATCACCTCTTTCAATTATTTGCAATATGTATCTATCTATTTTCTCTTCCCCTCCCTCAAACCTCTTAGTCTTTCTATTTGGCTTAATGCTAACAAGAGTACCACAAAAGGAACATCAAGAAGAAAAGAAGGAGGAAGAAGTGGGTGGGAGCACTACTGTACAAACCTGTCATAGGATTCTTTGCAAACTATTTAGAATTATTATTCACACTGAGGGAGGTCATCATTTGGTACAAGATTGTAAAAGCAGATGAAGATGGCAATGGTTTTATTTTTAATAACAAGAAATACCCCATAGCCAGGAATATATTTCTGTGATGAAGGTAAATAAGAACCATAAGGCACACAACTGCGGTTCTGTTGACAAATGATCACCCAAGAGGGTTACAAGCTGATAATACAGACACTTAATAAATCATGAGTAGGTGTTGAGGTTAAAAGGAGAACAAAAAGCTGAGTTGAAAGACACATCTACCTTGATTTGAATACCACTGTCGCATTTAAGTCATGTAACATTTGAGTCAACATATAATGAATATCTTAAAGAAAACAAGAGAGAGGAAAGGTCTTGTTAAAACTTTACTTAATGCAGGGTAGAAATCACACACACACACAAAAGAAACAGTGATTCCATATGTAAAGTAGATTTGAGGAGTTGTACGGCCTTTCCACACTACACTGTTATATTGCTATTATTCCACTTTCAATATCCACTGGAATTTTGGGATTTGTAGTTTACTGAGGCCAAAGAGCTCTGTGGCTGAGAAGTCTAAATGCCCCTCCCTAATCTGCAAATCCCAGGACTCCATAATGGTGTAATGTGGAATACTTCTGATGCCTCGATTCAGCCATCATATTTTAATAGTTGTAGTAGTTGTACCAGGACATTATGATATAGTGATGGAACCCTTCAGGAATGTTTGTAGGAATTAAAATAACACTTGGAAAGTTACTGCAAATTTATAGGAACTTTTGTTTTTGTCTTGTTCTTGTATTTGTTTGTGTTCTTGGCAGAGGAAAATATGCACACTTTTCAAGAATAACAACAACAACAATAAAAACTATACAACCAAAGAACAGTATATTAAAGCGTTATCTCTTTCTGTGTGTGGTTTGTTTGTTCTCTGGATAATATACTATTTCTCATATTTTCAAAGATATAGTTTTTGTTCCCATTTTAAAGTTGTGCAACATTTATAGTTGTGCAACATTTAATACTATGCAATGTTCCATTTTTTGCTTTTCTTCTTTATCTTCTTGGAAAGCTGTATGGCTTTTGAAGCTTTTGTGATTCCACTTGCTCTTTTTTCAGGAAGTTTCATGTCTTTCAAAGCAGTACATCATTCTTTTTTGTGCTCCCTCATCTTTTAGGAGAAAAAGGTTTTCAATGTTGTAAGCATTTAAAATTGTGCACAATTTAAAGAAGTGCAACATTCCATTTTATCTTTTTTTTCCATCCATCTTTTTGGAAAGCTTTCACCGGAAAGCTGAGCAGCTTTCCAGAAAAATACGCTGCTTTTTGGGAAGCTCCATAGCTTTTTTTTAAAAGTTGTGCATCTTCATAATTGCAGAGAAATAGTTTCTGAGTGTCTCAAAACTACAAGAAGAAAAATTGATTACTTTTTCCCACCATCTCTTTGGAATGGGAAAATCTAGAGTTACCATTCTTATCATGAACACAGGTCCACATTTATATGTGGTAATGCCAAACTATGTGTAATGAAGTCAAGTCCAGATCTCTAAAGGTGCCTCTGTCTCATCATGTACGAAGTAGAGAAAATGCACCCTAACCACCACATCAACTGTCCCTTCTTGAAAGCATGTTTCAGGGCCTCCTAATACTGAAGCTCAGCTGCTGGGGATAAGGAACAATTTTACATTATGAACTACAATATAGGCAATAGCACACATTACCAAGAGGAATGTTGTCTGAACAATGCAGTACATGGTAGCATCTAAGGACTAACACATTTAACATGGCAAAGGCTTTTGTGGATTTCAGATCATTTCATCAGATGAATCAGGTAAAGTGGGCTGAGTCCCTGAAAACTTAGGCCGAATAAAACTTGTTAGACTTTGAAGTGCCACTAGATTATTATTCGTTTTTGTTTTCTATACATCTCTGGCACTTTGAAACCAATTTCTGCTTTTGTGATTGAGGCAACAGTGTAAAAGGCGCTCATACATAATTTGGTCATGAGCTGTATAGCTTTTGAAATTAATGGAGCAAATGGTCACTTAAATTTATAGCTCACTTAGGCCATTTCCACACAAGGCAAGGGAACTGCTCTGTGCCGGTACTTACCAGATCTTTCTGGGCACGGACCAATGCGGACTGTCCCTTAAGCCCTTTCACAGGGCTCCTCATCTCATCCATGGTGAATCCGAGCAGTGCGAGTTCTTACCTGCTTTCCGCACCTTACCTTTTTGTGGAGGTGGGGGGCGGCGCTCGCGCAAGAAGCCTTTGGGGGAAGGCTTTCGCATCCCTGCTGCTTGGACTCTGCAGCAGATTCCTGGTCGCGTGAGCACCCCACCTTTTCCTTCTGCAGTGCAGCCTGGAAGCTGTAGGCTGCACTGAGGACAGGAAGCGCGACCGGCCCTGCTCCAGAGGTTCCGCAGGGCAGGTAAGTTCACCCCAGGGCCCTGACTGGTGAGCAAGTGCACCCCATTTTTGGCTAAAAGCCGAAAATAAAAAGGTGCGTATGCACTGCCCATGAGGCTCTTGAGCATCGCGTAAATGGGAGTGCGTCATGCAGACCGCTTCTTCCATTTATGCAATGCTCAAGGGCCCTTTCGCTTAAGAAATGCCGTGCGAAAAGGGCCCTAGATCCACACTGCTCTGGCTTCCAAAATGGCGACTTCCGGTTGTTCGTGGGTCCCGACAGACTGCAAAGCTCGCCATGCCTAAAGCCTGCCCTCCGCAGGTAGCAGGCTCACATTGGTGTGAGCCTGCAAATCTGCACAAGGGAGCAGGTATGAAATGGTGTGCTCTGGAAAAAATGAAAAAGCTGTTTTTTCCGTTCTTTAAAAAGCACGCTGGAGAACCAGTTGGGGGTGTTTCGGAGCGGACTGAGGTGCGGATCTCAGATAAGTAGTCCAGACCTAGTCTGTTCCAAGGTGCAGACGAACTCCGTGAGAGGACACACTGCGCTGTTTTAATTCCCTCATGCAGAAATGGCCTTAGTTTGAGCAAATGGAAAAGGTGGAAGCAGAAAAAAAAAGGCTTATTCATTTATACTGTGCTCTTTGTTTTATATGCCAGAGCAACTTTGCATCTTATTTAGATCCAGCTTTCTTTTCTCAGGTATACCATTGTTATTGCAAAATGTGGGTGCCACAGGGGTCCACCCATGATGCCAGTACCTCCATGTGACAATGAGGAATTAATTAGCTCAAAAATCAGGAGGCCTGCAAGGCAGGGGTAACTTAATAAGATCTACACCTATATTTATGAGGTCCTTGCAGGAAAGAACCAGTCAGAGATTAAAAGTAAACTAAAAATATTTTTTCATTGAAAGAAGTTCATACAAGCGTGCAAAGATCCAACAACTCACACACTCACACAAGAGCTAACTGAAGATAAATGGAGGAAAGCATGAATAGAGGACCTTTCAGGTTGAGGGGATATTTATTGGCCCAAAGATCAGCGAGGAAAGTAGCAATGTGGTTTAAGTAGGCACATAAGGACAGTCATCATTTGGGAATCAAATGGACAGTGTGGTGTTCAGAAAAGTAAGAGACTGCACTCAACCGCCCAAAATCGGGGGTTCTTATACCCCCAAAATGTCCTGTGGATATGGGTGTGAATCATTCTCCCAGCCAAGCAGACAATGGGAGTTGCAACACAAGCAATGAAGTCTAGATAGAGTTAATAGTTTTCCTGTTTAGGTGACAAAAGGATGATGACTGTTCTAATAGCCCAGAATTGTGGAGATGTTGAGAAGACAAAGGGAAACATCCAGGTGTGTGGGATCGGGATTAATAAAATCATGATTTAGTGAGGATTTCCATTTTCTACTCTGAGATGTCTGGCTTGTTAGTATAAGACTATTGTCTCAAGAGTGGCCACACTATTAACCTGACAATGACTTTGACTTTTACCTAGGGGTGGGTGCCTCTTCCGGCTTGAAATTCCAGTCACCTCAGGTATTATTTATATCAATGCCAATTAATACAATGTCAAATAAACCATGCCAATCATGGTGTGTGTGTGTGTGCGGGCGCGCACGGGACCATAATACCATCATGTTTAACAGACATCAAAGGCAGTTTTCTAAATCACCTCCTTGTATATAGTTTACATTTATTCAAAGCAACTGAAAATGGCAGAAGCCAATACATTTTCTTATTCATTTAACACAGCTCTGCTTGTTAATCCCTTGTATCTATGAATGATACTTACATGCATATGTGTGTGTGTGTGTGTGTGTGTAATGCTGTGTGTATCAGCATACTCATACACATACATACACACAAGGAGATATATAGATATTTAAAAAAAACCTAGAAAATGAGTTTTTCATGTCCATATAAACCCATTTTTTAGATTTCTTTTAAAAAGTTTTGTTAATGTCTCAGTATAAATTATTTTTGTGCTTATAAAGCAGCTGCAGTCCCTCACTAAGTATTTAACTTTTTTGGCCTGAAGTGCTGTGTGTTGGGAGGATGACTTCCCCTTAGTCATTCGAAAGGGGCATAATGTAGTGTGAAAAGAAAGACTGGGCATGTAAAAACACATAAATAGGAAAAAATTAACTTATATCAATTGTTAATTATTACCTAAGTTATTAATTAAGTTGGAAGTTTTACACAGTAGGCAACATATCTTAAAAAAAAACAACTAAAGGGATTGACATAAGTTAGAATTTCATAGAATCATAGAGTTGGAAGAGACCACAGGGGTCATCCAGTCCAACCCCCGCTATGCAGGAACACACATCAAAGCACTCCCAACAGATGGCCATCTAGACTCTCTTAAAAACCTCCAAAGAAGGAGACTCTACCACACTCCAAGGCAGCATATTCCACTGCCAGACAGCTCTGACCATCAGGAAGTTCTTCCTGAGGTTCAGGTGGAATGTCCTTTCCTGCAGTTTGAATTCATTGCTCCTTGTCCTAATCTCTGAAGCAGCAGAAAACAAGCACACTCCCTCCTCGATATGACATCCTTTCAAATATTTAAACATGGCTATCATGTCCCCTCTTAACCTTCTCTTCTACAGACTAAACATACCCAGCTCCCTAAGCCATTCCTCATAGGTCACGGCTAGCAGACCCTTCACCATTTGGTTGCCCTCTTCCGGACATGCTCCAGTTTGTTCATATCCTTCTTGAATTGAGGTGCCCAGAATTGACACAGTATTCCAAATGAGGCCTAACCAATGCAGAATAGAATGGTACCATTACTTCCCTTGATTTAGACACCATACTCCTATTGATGCAACCAAGAATCACGTTGGCTTTCTTGGCTGCTGCATCATACTGCTGACTCATGTTCAACTTGTGATCTACCAAGACTCCTAGATCCCTTTCACACATTGTGTTATCCACCCACGTCTCCTCCATCCTATATTTCTGCATTCCATTTTTTCTGCCTAAGTGTAAGACTTTACAGTTGTCTCTGTTGAAATTCATTTTGTTAGCTTTAACCCATCTCTCCAATCTGTCAAGGTCATTTTGAATTTTGACCCTATCCTCTGGTGTATTAGCAACCTCTCCCAATTTGATGTCATCTGCAACTTTGATCAGCATGCCCTCTACTTCTTCATCCAAGTCATTGATGAAGATGTTGAATAGCACTGGGCCCAGGACAGAACCTTGTGGAACCCCACTAGTCACTTCTCTCTAGGATGAAAAGCAGCCATTGGTGAACACCCTTTGGGTTTCTTCAGTCAACCAATCACAAATCCATCTAACAGTAGCATTGTCCAGCCCACATTTTACTAGCTTCTCTGCAAGAATGTCATGGGGAACTTTGTCAAAGGCCTTACTGAAATCAAGTCCGTAGCATTCCCTTCATCTATCAAGCTTGTACTGTAAAAACAGATAAGATTAGTCTGGCACAATTTATTTTTAAGAAATGCATGTTGACTTTTAGTGATTATGGCATTGCTTTCTAAGTAATTACAAATTGACTGGTTAATGATTTGCTCTAGGATCTTTCCTGGTATTGATGTCAGGATGACCGGGCAATAATTATTTGGTTCTTCTTTTTTCCCTTCTTGAAGAAGGGGACAACATTTGCTCTCCTCCAGTCTGCTGGGACTTCTCCTGTTCTCCAAGAGTTCTCAAATATTATTGCCAGTGGTTCTGAAATGACTTCTGACAGGTTTTTTTAATATCCTTGGATGTAACTCATCTGGCCCTGGAGACTTGAATTCATCTAGTGTAGTTAGGTATTCCTGTACTACTTCTCTACCTATTCTGTACTGCATTTCCCCTCACTTCTTTCCTCACCTGCTCCCCAACCCCCAGGTTGAGTACTTCTATCCTTTTGGGAGAAAACTGAGGCAAAGAAGGTGTTGAGCAGTTCTGCCTTTTCTCTTCCCCCCCATTAGTAATTGGCCATCTTCTCCACACAGCAACCTTATCATTTCCTTCTTTTCCCTAGTAAAGCTAGTAAAGGCCCTTTTTATTTTAATTTTTAATGTCTTTGGCAAGCCTGAGTTCATTCTGCACTTTAGCTTTGCTGACCGTCTCCTTACATATCCTGGTTATTTGCTTGAACTTGTCTTTGGTGGTTTCACCATTCTTCCCTTTCCTGTACATGTTTCTTTTAAAACTTTGCTCAGCTGAGAGTTCTTTAGTCAACCATTCTGGTTTCTTTAGACACCTGGCATTTTTCCTCTTTATTGACATAGTTTTAAATTGTGCTTTTAGTATCTCACTTTTAAGAAACCCTCATCCATTATGGACTTCTTTCTCTTTCAGTATTCTTGACCATGGGATTTGTCAAGTAAATCCCTAAGTCTACACTTCAGCATTAACTTAATTCCAAAATTAACTTATTAATTAATGAAATTATAAATAATGCTAAGCAGCCAACAAATTTTACATTTTCTAACATTTTTTTAATTCAAAGCCTAACTCTTTTAGATTTTTTAGAACTTCTTAAATTTTGTTATGTCTCAGATTTTGCAAATTAAAATGTTTAGGTCCTAAGATTCAAACTCATTACTCATTGGTAGTCCAAGTGAAATTAGTTGCTTTCAGGGGTTCTGAAGTTAGAAGTAGCTGTTTTTATTCCATGCCATACCATTTCTAAAAATCAGAAAGAATTCATACTAATGAAACCAGATATTTATTTTTCTTTTCTTTTGTCAAGAAAATTGTAGACACACTTGAAATTCCAGTGAAATATGGATCAAAAAAGAAAAAGAAATCCTTAACAAAAACACAGTTTGAGACAACATTATCTTCTAAAGCCCATGACAGTTCACACTGATTACAGTATGACAGTTTAATCAATTTCAGTGTTAAAATATTTCAAAAGAACAAGTGGTATGACAGCTTGGAAGAGGGTCATTGTCTTTGTATCCAGATGACATTCCTATGTTCAACACTGGTTGTTGTTGTTGTTACTCATCATCATCATTTTCACCACCACCACCACCATTTTCATCATTCTATCTTTTTTTCCAGTCCAGGACTGATCTGTATAGAGATTCTTCATCTCTTCCAGGAAAGTGAAATTTGAAGACCTGGAATACCTTCTGGGATCCATGGTAAAGAAAGGAGAGGTAGAATAGTAACAACAACGATGATGATGATGACGACGACAACGACAATGACGACAATAGGGAAAAGAAAGTGAAATCAAGAGAAGGGGATTGGGGTAATGAGAAATGGGTTTTTCAAAAGTTGATATAGCTGTTTCTGTATCCCCCATGCTTGAAACACAGAGTAAAATTATGGACAATATTTTCAAGCTTGCATCTGGTAAAACTTTTAGGTCAGGAATTTGACTTTAAATAGTACTTTAGCATAATTTTAATATTTTGTGTTCCCTCTTCTAATTTAAATGCCATTGAATTAGATTTTTGAGGGGCTTTTTAACAATTTACTCACTACAGTAACCTCTTTTTAATAACTTCCCCATGCCTACATGTACTCCCAGGTTTATATCCTGGCATCTCCAGGTAGGCCTGGACAACTTAAGACCCCTGACCCTTATCTTGGTTAGTACCCACTAGCCAAGATAAGAGACACAGGATTAGGTGGTCCAGTAATACGGAGTGCTTTAGATCTTTTTGAGCTTGGCATCAGGGGATTAACTGGAGGATGAGTATTTGGCAGAGAGACTTTGCATGCTGCACACATCAGGTTGAAGATCCACAGGCACTTCACAGGAAGAGTTCTCTGTGGGCCATGAGAAATCCACTCCTGAGGCTTTTGGCACAAGACCCATACTTAAAAGGCGGGAACTACAGACTTCATGAAGATGAGTGGCAGCAGATAATACTGTACTCCGAATTTATAATATGTCCCAAATACCAAATCAGACCAAGTACTCACATCTCTGTCCCCTGTGGAGGGGAAGCAGGTTGGGAAGCTCAGGAAGTTCGGATTCTCTACTCTCATCTTAGAAGTGGGCTAATATCCTCTGCCCAGCAGCTCAGACTTGACCTAGTCACCAGAAGGAGATGGAGCTGAAGTATGATAGGAGCACAGTTTTGCAAGGTGCTTTTACTATGTAGGTCGGATTTCTGCATGGCAGTCTCTTGTCATAACCTTGACCTCAGTAAAAGGGTTCAAGTGGGAAGTCTTCAAAAGACCTCAACATCTGAGGAAGACAGAGAAACAGGAGAAGGAGGGGAAGCAAAAGGAGGAGGAGGAGAGCTAGATGACTCATACCATAGTGAAATCTCAATTGAGAGCTCTTCATTTTGCATAATAGCAATACTACAAGAAGGCCTCAATGAGTATTCTTAAAATATTGGTGAAAGGGAAAAGTCAACGTAACCGTACTGAACATTTTTGAAATTCCCAAGTCCCTTTCTTAAAAAGAATTACGGATTTATTTACTTTTTCTTACTTCCAAGTATATATGGCATGCATTGACATCACTGTGTTTTTCCCTTCAGTAAAATCCACAGCTGTAAGCCCACAGAAATAAAAATATGCCTGTGCGTTGTATCAAATACCTGACCTTGCAGTAAAAATATTCCTTTAGGATCCCATGGGCCCTGATTAAAAAGAAAAAAAAATGTGAAATTCGTAGCTATAAAGTGTATGCTAAGCATTTTGGACTAGTTTTACACAGTTGAAATTAGGTTGTTTCCCTACCACCACCATAGTGAGATCTATTTATTACTGCTAGATGTCATGGCTAATAATTTTGATTTGGTTTTAAAATTTCAATCTCTGTATTGTTTTAGATGATTTTACTTGCAGTACAACACCTTTGAAAGCCCCTGAAATACTTTAAACAGATAAGTAACAAGCTAATAAAAAAGAGTTCATTGAAAAGAAAGCAAAGTTCCAGAACAAGTTTACTGACATGACATGGTAGTCACCAGCTCTCATTTCTATAAGTACTGCATGAACTGGTCCTCCATTTTCCCTCTGGTTGTATGAAATGCTTTGACAAAAGTTGGGGGGGGGGTGACCTCCTGTCACGTCAGAGAAAGAAGGTCAATGAAGAAAGATAGAATCCTCCCAGCTATTTCTGCATCCCTTTAATTCTGTAATCCACAAGAAGGAGGAAATTGTTCATCCACCTTATTTATGTATGTGTTTTCTCCCATTGGTTTCTGTTGAAAGTCTATTATGTTTTTTGTTGTCTTCTCGAACTATGAAGATAAAACAGGTGTACATTCTGAACTGCTATGCATCTGCACATCCCCCATCTCACTGGATTTTAGCACGCTAGCCAAATGAACAAGCTGCAAATAAATTGGGTGTTTGACACAGCTAGAGATTTCGTCTAAGCTCCCTCCTACATTTAGTGTATCTGTTGCATTACAGCTCTTGTGCGGGGACAAAACTGTCAGTCACTGGTGTGCCTCTTCCATTCTAAATTAATCTCATTTCCCCTGTTTTTTCCTCTCTCCACTGGATCACTTTCCTGCTAACAAGAACAATATTAGCAGTGTAGGTGCCATGGACTTACCTACATAATAAGTTTTTCAACTGAAAAAAATGAGAGGAAATCAAAACATTTTTAAAGAATGGTCTGAAATAAACATTTAATAAACATTTAAGTTGGAAATGACAGAATGGAGCGACATACAGGCCGTATCAGGGCAAGTATTTTAAAAAAGTCTTTTCATCTTGAAACCTGAACAATTCATTTGTGATAGAACAAAAATACTGGAAAGAGACAAGAAGAACTCTGGCAAAGGAAATTACAGACAAATACAAAGTGACATGTAATTATAGTCCTGCAAAGATGGCCACCTCAGAGTGGCTGCTTACATTAGGAGAAACTATCTGTATCTTATCCTCACTCAGCAACAATTCAGCAATTCAGGAACATGTTAAACAATGGGCTTTTTTTCACTTGGCGAAGAAAACGCCCTGTTCTGTTACTTACCGGACTGGTGTGCTCCCTCGGAGGATCCAGGCTGATCTGGAGCAGTGCATGGACGCGCTATACACTGCTCCGGGGACGAAAATGGTGGCTTCCAGTTGGTGGAGGCTCTCCACCAACCGGTGAAGCTCGCCAGCCTAAAGCCTGCCCCCGGAAGATCTGCAGGCTCGTGCTGGTGCGAGCCTGCAAATCTACACCGGAGCACAGCCATGGAGTGGGGCGCGCAGCGCTGTTGAAAGACCTGTTTTAAGCCATCTTTCAATAGCATGGCGAGCGACCACTTCTGGTCGTTCCGGAACGGGCTGAAGTCCGGAATTACAGAAAGTAGTCTGGACCCAGTCCTCCCCCAAGTGCAAACGTCCTCGCTGGAAGACGCTCTGCCCCGTTGCAAATACAAAGTGCAGAAAAGGCCAATGTCCCTGCCCTCAGTTTTAGTCCATTGCATTTTGGATGAACATTCATACTGGACTTGAATGCCAGTTAAAACACAATGATCTGACTCCTGCAGAACTAACAATTAATATTCTATGAAAGAAAGAAAGAAAGAAAGAAAGAAAGAAAGAAAGAAAGAAAGAAAGAAAGAAGGAAAGAAGGAAAGAAAGAAAGAGAGAGAGAGAGAGGAAGGAAGGAAGGAAGGAAGGAAGGAAGGAAGGAAAACACACACACACACACACAAAAATCCCTCTTCATTCAGACGATAGGATCAAAATCCTTCATGTTATGTTGAAATGACAATAGGAAGTCACCATTTTCTGTAGTTTTAACATGATCTAAACGATCTGTTTAAACCATCCCTTCCAAGAACTCTGAATGATTGGGAAAGTGGCAATATACATGCATGTGCACACACATATGTATATGTACATGCACATATATGGTCTGGATGCACAGCTGGTCCAAAATTTGAACAGCTTAAGTGAAGTAAAAACAAAATTGTCCCTGCAAAAGAGCTTATCCTGTGTAGATTTGCATTAGTTGTTGTTTGGACCACACCTCTTGACTGGAAAGTGCCATTTCTAGAGCAGAAATCCATCAAAGATGGAACAGGAATCCTTCCATGAGGTGAAAGGAAATTCTCTGTATTTGGAATTTCAAATGATCCAGTCATATCTAATTCCAAATGAAACATTGTCTCCTAGTAAAGTCAGATAGAAAAGATAAAATGGATCATAAAAAAATACTGTGGACTCCCTTGTTGGTAGTAAGATGCTATGGTTTATTGGAGTCTTTGATCATCATTACATACAACAATTCTTTCATGACACAGTATGGTGTCTCAGCATAATATTGTGAAACTTTTGAACTTTAACGCATTTCCAGAATATGTATCAGACAGGTTTGTTCAGCTTTTGTCTTAACATAAATATTGTATTAGAACTTCAAAGTTTATCACTCTTCTTGATCAAGTTCAAGGTACTGGGTTTGACCGTTAAATACCCAGATGATCTGAGACGAAATAATCTAACCCAGCCCTGTTCTACTTGAACCTGCCTTCTTGTAAATCATGTTTTTGGAGGACCACCTTTAGATACTTCCTCCCTCTAATTTCCCTACAGATGTAGGGTATTTCCATGGTGATGTGTAAACCGTGGAACTTCCTCTCAAATCACTCTTTCTCAACACATTGTTATCTTGTAGACATCTAGCAAGGCACCCAGCAAGGCGCATCTGTTAATAACACTTGGAAATGTTGTTACTGCCCCTTTTGCCCTCCAGCCTGTAAGAAAGAGTAAGAAGGGATATTATTTTTATATAAATCAAAGATATTTACGACTGGAAATGCATGTGTGCTGGCCTGAGAAAGAGTTGTTGTCAGGTCAGGTTGCTAGGACATGAATAGGGCCATACAGTTCAAGGGAGACTGAGATGAAAACCCTGAGATGAAATCCAGGAGCCTCAGCTAATCTCTTTTTCCTATCACCAGTCTTTGAAGACCCAGACCATTTCCGCATGGCATCCCTATACCGCCTTACCAGCAGGTTGTTAAAGGTCCAGGAGCGATGCTTCCACATGACATCATCACTATGCAGCTGCTATCCCATCCCCAAGTGTCACAAAAGTGTGCTATTCTATTTCTAGAAAAAAAATCTGTTCAGAGCCTTATATAATGTTTCAATCTCATTAGCAGCTCAGTGTGAAACTGTTATAGTGTTTGATCGTGCTTCCAGTCATCACAAATCCAGCAATACGTGGGCTGTGGGCTTGCCCAGTTTGTTCCCTCTCTGATTGACTCCCATGGTGTGGTAACTTCAAAATCTATCACCTCTCCATGTTTATTTGAAAGTTCTCCTTTGAGTTAACACTTTTTATTTTTATTTTTTTAAAAAAAAACATTTGGGGGTATTATAGTGTGAAAATGCAATAGTGTACTTGTCTTGTTTAGTATGGCTTTCAAGGAGAAACCAAACAACCCCCCCCCCCAACCAATCAGGAGTGATGGGGCAAGGTGAAGGTGGATGAGGTGCGGTGCAGAAGGAGCACTGGTGGCAATACTGCTACTTATCTGCTGATGGAGGAATGGTACAGAAAACAGTGTTCCTAACCTGACGGCATTGCATGAATGGCAATGCCACAGTTGTAGCAGTATATTGTACTATGGCTTCTACTGCAGAAATAGCCCCAGAGATAATCAGAGATTATCTTTTGATCAGAGGTTATACTTTTGAGTTCTCATCCAAATATTTCCCTGCCAATCCAAGCTTCAAGAGGCTAACACAATTTCTATAATTTTGTCAACCTGGTGTCAAAACAATCTCCTATCAGTTAGTTCTGTGAGAAAGTGTTGAGCTTTGCTAGAAGCTCCACTTCAAAGTGTAGAAAGAGTATTTAAGCCCTGACTGTTTTGCACTTCCTTGTAGTCCCTTGAATGCAAGCTGCCAGTCTGTCCATTTCCTTCCCGATCCTTCACGGAGTCCCTTGGAAGTGACTGTCACTCTGTCAATTTGTTCCCTGATCCTAGACTACTCTTAAGGCCCTCAGGTTTGAGCCTTTCAGCACTGCCCCCCTCCCCCTTTTCAGGACTGATAATTATTAGCTATTTTTCCCTAAGAACTTTGGTATCTAAACTTTTCCTCATTTTTTATTCAGTTAACCTTGTGTGATTGTGAGATTGCTTCAATCTTGTGTGCTTGATTGATTAATTATCCGGTAAAGCATTTTAAAGGAATTCTTTGAATCTCTGGCTGATATTCCTACAGTAGGACTGGTAGACACTAATGTTGAAAGATCTCATAAAGGTTACCTCCACCTCTCACAGGCCCCTTTGAGCTAATACTTCCCCACCTTTTCATGAAGGCATGGGTACTGTTAGAGGACCTCAAGTTCTCCACCTTTTGGGGTAACAATGTCTTTTTTCTCCCCATGAATTAGTAGCTTTTACTTTTTCTCAGTGTCTTCTTTTTTTATTTTTTTTGCTGTTTCATTTTAGTTTATTTTAATACTGTTATTAGGGTTTTAGAAACTGTTTTCAGTATCTTTTGCAGTTAACTGTCTTGAGACCTTCCCAATAGGGCAGGTTGTGTAGCTTCAGTCAAATAAATAAAACAATAAAGTAAGCGTTCACTTCACTTTGACGTCTTCCCCCGCTTACCTTAAAGTCACTATTCAGAATTCACAGAAGAAAGGACTACTAGGTGGACATAACACTGAATGTAAAAAAGACTCTGGTCTGCTGCCAATGTTGTTTTGTTTCTAGCAGAAAGGCAGAAATACATGAAAACTGACATTTGGAACTGATGTTGAAATGTTGCCTGGAAATCAACAGCTGTATATCAAGCACATAAAGGTAAAAAAGCTTAGTGATGATGGCAAAAGCAAAACCTGAAAAATCTCTCTCCCTTCAAGATGAAATCCTATATCCATTCCCTAAGTGTATGTCCGACTGAACTCAATAGAAATTACTTCTGAGTAGAAATGCACATGATTGCACTGTTAAGCGTGTTTCTTCCTACTCTAGTTGAGCAAAGCTGTTTGGCTCTATTTGTTCCATCTCTTGGTTCCCCACTGCCCAGCTCCAGGCTCTTTTTGTAAGTCTTCCATAAAGCACTAACCCAGCAGGTATAAAACAGCATTGCTATACAAAGAAAGATAGCTAACAAAACATTTGGCAGTTCAGTAACATTTACCCATTATATCTTCTCTGCCTAATGCTTCTTCACTCTATTAGCTAACCCCCTGCCAGTAGCAAGCTTTTAGTTTATCACCTTTGCATAGATTTTTTTTTCACTTACCTTAAGGTTCTGTGGGAAATAAGTGGTAACATTATCATTCAAAACAAAAACGAATGAAAGGATGGTTTTGGTTTTTGTTTTCGGTCATTCTGTCCTCTTGAATACTTGCCAAGACTAGAGAGGTCACAGTGTCACAATAGCTTCAGGTGTTGTATCAGAACTCATTGTCATGCCTTGTTTTGCCTCTTCATGCAAATGAAGTTGTTATAAAATAACCTGGAAAGTTGTGGTGAAAAAGTAATGGCTGAAAATAATTTTAAGCAAACAACAGTTCCTGTATTTTTTTCCTCTTCATAAAGTGACTAAAAATCATAACCTTTTTTCAGGACATGGGTTTAAATTAGTGTGCATGAAAACATGAGCAATGAATTAAAAACCACTGAGAAGTAATGGAGGGACAGACAAATCCTGTATCTTAGGACTGGAACTACTGTATCATCTTAGTGGTGAGGAAACTTTGACCCTTTCAATGTTTCAGATTATAGCTCCTATAGTTCCTTACCAATTGTCATATTGAGTATGTCTGATAGGAGCTGTAGAGTCAAAGACTTCCCACACCTTCCTTAAACAACAGTGGTTGCACCTGAAAAATTTTTGCCACAAAAGCTACCATGCACGCAAGGCCCGCAGACACAAAAATAGTGGTGATATCATCCCACAAAGTTGGTCCTGTTCCATATTCAAGTGGAAGTAAGATATCATATTCAAAATCCAAAAAAGGGATATGTAATAAGAGTGGAAAGATATTCTCCATTTTCAGTTAAACTGATGTGCACACAGTCTTGCTGATGTCCCAAAAGCCAAAACACATCTTCACAATTCACTAACAGGGTTTCTTAGTGCCTCTGCTATTTAGGTAAGTGCACATAAAGTTATATTAAATAAATAAAATGTGATATGGGGAACCAGTAATAATTCTTTATTCAAAGTTTTGGGGCCTAATTGATTTTATAAAAATCCATGAATGTGTGTGGTTGTAAATATTTTTAAACTATTTAGGTGATTTTATTCTATCATCTTTTTACTTTTTTTAATCTTTGAAAATCGGTTTTATTGTGTGTGAGAGAGAGAGAGAGAGAGAGAGAGAGAGAGAGAGAGAGAGAGATAGACCAAGTTGACTGTATTGTACACTAATATGATATTGTTACATTGAAGGTAGGATACATATTTTCATTAATAAATAAAGATTGCATGAACTTAGAGAGAAGGAGGAGGTTGTGCAACCAATCTTCAGCCATTCTTTACAGGGTCTGAAAGAATTCCGAGTTGTGCAGCTTTCTGTTTTGTGTAACTTGTGCACAGTTGTGTGAAGACTACATGAACTGCAAAAATATGATTCCTGCATAGAAAAACCACACGTATTTTTCTTGAAAGCGTTTCCTGAGGGGTAAAAATAATTTTTTTTTAAAAAAAAAATGTTTTCTGTCCTTTTTTTTCCCCCGTGGAGGAAAACTTCTGTATTTTCATGCAACTGAATTTTCTCCAATGAATTCCTAAAGTATAAATAATGCTTCAAAGTTGTGCAGCAACCTTGGTATTCTTTTGAAGTAGGGAGGAATTGTCCTTGTACATGGGAAATGGATAGGAAAATATTTGGAAACTTACAAAGAATACATTAAATGTGGCAAATATAATCTTCCTGAACTCATTCCTACCACACCTTACAGGAACTAACAGTGTTTCAAGGGCCAGATCTAACCTCATAGTCCACTAGTTGGCTGTTGCTGGTGGAGTCAATAGATCGACAGAGTTGTTGTGGGTAGAATGGGGTCAAATTCCCAATCAAGCCCAAAGCTCATTTGGTGAACTTAAGCTAAAAATTACGAAGAGAACAGGACAACCATTTGATTACAGTGTGTCCTGTATGGTTCATCACTTCTTAAATCAAAAAACACTAATAAGAAGGAGGCAAGGTGCCTCCTGTTTGATCAATGAAATCTAGAATAGATTACTGTGCACCAAGTAAGAATGTTCTGCATGGCAAGAATTGTTTACAAGGTCCAATGCTCTCAAGAAGAAAATCAACTGACTTCTTAAATAGCTTAAAGAAGAAAGTGAAAATGTTGTGGAAGGCTAGGGAATGTTAATATCCTCTCAGAAAAACCTTGGAGGACCTTGGACCTCTCACTGAAAAACTGATTTTTTTTTAAACTGTCCTGAATGCCCTCTCGGGGGCATAAGGCATATTCACCATGGACCTTTTTACACGGCATTTGCCATGTGAAAGGGCCTGTGGAGTGTTGCATGATTGCGAGGAGTGTTTCAGACGACGTCCTCACAATTGTGCAACACTGCCGGTGCTGGCAGGTGCCGATCACGCACTATTTCATTTTCGTCTTGTAGCCAAAAATGGTGAGCAATTGCGCATTGCTCCAGAGCCCCACACACACTTACTGTGCATGCGGAGCCTCCAGAGATGCAGCCCTCATGCTTCCTCCTCCAGAACAGCCTGGGAAAATGCCCGGCTGCACTGTGGAAGGAAGAGGCAGAGCCCTCACGCTGCCTGATGGCAGCCGCTGCAGAGCTGAAGCAGCAGGGATGCAAGAGACTCTCACAAGAGGCTGCTCACGTGATCCCCGCACCCCCACACCGGAGAGAGGTAAGGTGCGGAAAGGGCCCATGTTTTTACTTCCCTTTGGTCATTTTAGTGGCTGAAAAGGAATTTTTAACAGCAGTAACTGAGTGTGACTCATTTCCTGTTTACTTCTTGTTTCAAGAAAAGGTATCTCCTAAACCTAAATTTGGCTGAGTGACAAAAACAGGTTAAAAATCCCCACATGCATCCAAGAAGGCATTTGGAAGCAATATTTTGACTCCTGGGCTCTCCTGGGGCGTTACAAAAATGTCACTGGAGGCTGTATGTGGCCCAAGGCCACACTTTGGTAATGTCTGCCATACAGCAAGGGTAAAGAACTTCAGGTCCCATAGCTTAATCTGGCCTTTCCATGGTTCCAATCTTAGCCTCTGAGTTTCACCAATGACTATTTCCTCTTCTCCAAGATACCAGCTCTGGGTAACACTCATATGTCTTTTCCTCCAAAAGGTTGAAATACTTCTTTCCAGATATAGTTACTGTTAGTAAGACATTTACACCAAAATATGCTTTATTATTTTTTTTCTCACCCATTTGCCTTTGTTATTGCTTGTTCTTGGAAGGCAGGCTTTCAAATCTAGAATCCTGCCCTTGGAATGAAAGTGGTTTTCTGTCCTTGCATAGGGAATGAATTAATGTTGAAAGAGGCCATTTTAGAAGCTGAATTAAGCAGATACACTATATTGAAGTTTTGGTGAAATGAGGGATGGTTGTGACCCAAAGAACTTGTATCCAACTACCATATTTGGAGGTTATTTCTCTCAAGTTATTTCTTTCAAGTTTTTGTTCCATCAGCTCTTACAGCTGAGGAGGCAAGCTTCTACTTAAATTGAAAAGCAATTCTTTAAAAATTGGAGTTGCTGGATTGGGGAGTAAGTTCTCATAGAAAGACCATCACTCCAAGTATTCAGTTTGGTGAAGTTTCACTGTCAGCAGATTCACATGTTAATGTCACAAAGTCTGATATTAAAAAAGACAGATATGCTAAGGTGAGACACTGACCTTTAAAGCCTTGTAGCAGAGTAGGTGCAGTTGTAACAATAAGATAAAAGCCATTCAGTATGACTTCCTATTTGATCAGTGAAAAATAATAGCAGAGCAACACCATGTTTAGCCAAAAAAGAAAGAAAAGGTCTAGTCATTATGTACTTCCTTGTTGACAAATACAGAGATATCTACCTAAACTGCTCTGGGATTTTTTATAGCATCTTGTTCAGAGCAAACACCCAGGTTTTATTCTTTGCCTATAAAGAAACAATTGTTTAAGAGACCAGCTACATCACCAGAGATATACAGCCCAGATGTATATGACAAGAAATCCTTCCAGCAGCCATACTAAACTAAATATACACAGGATTGCCAACTGTCAAGAAAAAGATTCCAGCCAGGTTGTATGTGTGTTACCAAAACACTTCACATTTTCCCTCTTTCAACCATTGTATTCTTTCAGTGAAAAGGCGAGTTTTGTTCTGCTCCCATTTCCAATAGTTTATCTTACTTTATTTCATTAAGTGACTGCTTTAGAAACTTTGATTTTGCATCTTGAATCTTCTGTGTGCATGGAATTATAACACTATTGCTTCTAGCGTTGACAGTCAGAACTTAGAGCTTTCTCTAAGTCCACTCCTTCTTTAGCCAAACCAGAGTACACACCTTGTTTCCAAAGCAGCAGTGGCACCTGGTTGGCAGGTGAAAATTACAGCATTTCACATGGAAATCTCTTGTCAAAGAAAAACACCACTGAAAGTCACATTGTGCTACCACAAGCCATTCTGCATGCTTAACATAATGGATCTTACTATTCGAGATTACCCATGCAGCTCCGGAGGACCACGGGAATGGAGCAGAGCTTGGAACATTAGTACAAGAAGCTTGATCATTTATTTAGATTGTTAAAAAGCTCAAAATATATAATTTGATTATACTGCTGTTGGTGGGGGTACCTTTAATCTATTGTATCTATGTTTATGTTATGTATTATCATTCATCATCTGTGGACGAAAGGGTTGTAGTTGTGAGGACATGAGAGAGAGAGCTAGAGATGCTACTTTGAAACGTAGGAAAATATAGTAGCAAAGCTAGCAAAAATTTTGCCTAGGTTAAAAAACATTTAGCCCCATACTCAGTTCAGTGTACTCTTTCTCTTTCTCTTTTTCTCTGTCATCCCCTCATGTGTGTGTGTGTGTGTGTGTGTGTGTATGAGGGAGAAAGAGATACCTTCTCTCACAAAGAAACTTTGCTCCCTGCAATACCTCTGAGCTGAAGCACTGAATGAAGGGGGTGTTACAACCCAAATTAAAACATTTAGATTCAACCTTTTCATTCTAAAGTAGAAGTGTGAATGTGTATTTCTGCTGGCTGAAGAGGACTGTGCCCCTAAGAATTGTGTGCTGTCCTAGCAGTACATGTTTCAGTTAAACTTTAACTGCTTTCTACCTCTGAATAATGAAAAAGGGAAAGAGTTATGTTAAAAGTTGCATCTCCAATGGTAGCTGACTGCTTTCAGGAGGGCTTGGAATTCTGACCACAACTAATTGCTTTAAAAAATAACTTTGTAAGCTTTACTCAAAACTGACACTATTTTACCAGAGGCAAAATAGTTAAAGACACTTTTGAGAGTGCATGACATCTGTTTATAACATATGTGACACCTGCAAATTCTAGGCATGGCCCACCATTGAACCATATGATATTTTTTTAAGCTATCACAATGAGCATTTTTTGAATATTGATGACGGTGTGTTGCTTTTCTTTGTCTATGATAGCAATTCTCTGATTGCACTTTGATTCATGGAATGTTATCTGTGGTGGGAGAGGATGGTTAGAGGATAATTTATTATAGAACTATGTTAGTGTTTAATAATATATATTACTCCAAACTGTATGATTTTATTGCAGCTTCCGCTTATAAATAATAATTTCAGATGAACTATTTTGACTTTCTGAAGCCATTATTAAATTGGGTCTAATATGTGGCTATTGGCTTGCAGACTGCTCTGAGGTACGGTTCTATGAGGAAGTGCAATGGAAAAGACTGAGATAGATAGTCTTAAAAAACAACAACACTTTTCGGGTATTATTCATAGTGAAATAATTCTAAATATATCCTTTCTTGTGGGTTTTCAAATATTGAGAAATCTTTATTAGTTTAGCCTCTTAGTAAAATGAGAATAAGAAACTCACAATTCTCCAAGTACTTCTGAAACAACAATAACTATGTGTACATTTGCAGAATACACATAAGAGAGATCTGTTGAGAAGGCCATACCATGTAAGTGAATTCATGGGTCAACAAAGTAGTCATTGACTCCCACAGCAGTGTCAAAGAAAATCCACTTTGGGATTTTGCCTAGACTTAATAATAACAAGCAAACAAAAACTGTCAGTGAAGCCATGGATGACCTCGTTCACACCATACTTTCTCACCCGTAGAGGAATGCAATAGTAGATGGTCGCCATAAGTCAGAACAGATTTGAAGACACATGGAAAACACCATCAATTAAGCTGAAACTATTTGTGAGATGGAGTTCAGGAGATCAGAACCTTGGACAGCTCTTTGGAAGAACAGAAAAAATGCAGACTAGGTTCACCATAACCTTCACATGCAAAGCATCCACCTCTATTGAAGCTCCAAGGACATGAAATGGTGTTGTGAGGGTGAGGTGGAGAATGTATTGATTAAGATCTGCAACATTCAGATTGGGGATTTCATAATTATACAGCAGGGAGTTAGAAAGGTTTAAAAAAAAACTTAGACGGCAAACTGGGTGTATATACCCAATCAGTAAGAGACAATTATTTGATGTTATTTGGTTTTTAATTTTGTTTATTTATTTTTCTTTTGTCAGATTGGACTGTTTTGTGAAGACAGTGTTTTTACGAGGGATGATTGGAAATAGTACTTGACAGTGAATTGGATAGGACAGGAAACATCTACTAATCAAAGGAGCAGTTTCAGGGCATCATTAGAATCTTATATAGGAAGCAACTTGTTGAATTATTTGACTGAGAGAGGTTGGAGAGATGTACTTGCAGCTGAATCAGACAGAACATTGGGATCTACTAATCAAAGAAATAGCCTGAGAGTGCCATTAAAAGTTTGTATGGAAAGTCTGTAACTTGTTAACATAAAGAGTGTACTAAACTGAAGGAACTAAGTTTATGCATTCATTTCAAATTGGCATTTAAATTAATCTTCTATGGATTGTGTTAAATAACGTGAGATATTCTAGCCATTATAAATTTTGATTTTGAAACATGCCCAGATTATACAGAAGCACACTATGATATTGGTCATAAATACTGAATAGATTTTATTCAGGAATGGATTGCAAAATATATGACTAATATTACTTAAAAAAAACTGGAACAAGTACTTCATTATCAAAGTTAATTACTCTTCAGTAACAATTACCATACTGTTCAAATTGCCTGATGTTCATGTAAAGTTTTTAGTAGAGTTTTTAAAACAAAAACAAGATAAGAAAATGAATAAAGAGAGGGGAAGAGAAAAATTTTATTTTATAAGAAAGTGTACATTTCAAAGCTAACACATTGTACTATTTCTGAACCTGTATATGGGAAATTTCCTGAAGCTAACTATTAACTAGAACAGAGAGAAACCTGGACAGTTCAAACAACATTAACTCATCTTAAATATCCATAGCAGAAGTAGCATACACTGATTACTTTTTGTCACATAAACATGCAAGTCCTGAAGAAATACATATACCAAATTGTTGCAAAGCATTAAGAGATTTGGCCAGCTAGTCCTGAAATATGTAAAGCATTCAAAGTATATTAGAAAGCATTTAACATGAAATAGAGTATAAGAGATAGAGAATTCAGAAAAGCTTTGTGAAATATGTTTATTTAGATTGCTTAAGGGCAAAATGGAACTGAAAATAACCTGGATTATACTGAAAATTCAAACCCAACTTTTGTTACCAGAGATGGTCCCATGACTGGTGGGCAGAGAGAGATTCTTCTGAGCATCATAAGTGTTGAATGTTCAGGTCCTTGGATAGAAGGAAAGTTCATGTTTGGGGGGGGGTACCTTGAGTCACCTTGAGTCTCATGTTGGAAGAAAGACAGGGTATAAATGAAAACAAATCAAATCAAAACTCAGAACACGTGCAGATAATCTAAAGTGTTCCTGAGTTTGTTTACTCAATTTTCTGATGGGTCTAAAAAGTAAGCTGTCATTCTGAGTGACTACGCAGCTTGCAATGAAGTTATGCAGGGAAATTATTTGAGGGAGAATCTCAGTACTCTTCCTTAGCAGATATTGGCCCTGGGAACAGCATTTAAACAGCAATTTTCATATGAAGATCAATTTTAGGATGGGTACTTTGAGGATAAATACCTGCATAAAATGCACATATTTTCATAAAATGCACATATTTGTATAAAATACTATATTTTCTCTGAACATTATTGCTACACAGCAATACTGTGTAGAAATCATTTCTTTTGTGAACTTCCACGGTTCACAATTCAGGTTAAGATGATCATAGAGCAGAATAAATCTGCAGGTAAATCCATATGGAAAAGTCTAATCAGTTGTTTTGCCTAATCACAAGAGAGAAGCACCAGTAACATTTACTCTCTTGAGAAATAAAATGACTTTGCTTAGCCACTGCCTTGAACCATGAAAAGAAGACATCATTCTTTGTTTTGTACTATAAAAAAAGAGCAATTGGCAATGGTAGAGATTAGAGCAGGGAAGGAGATTTAACTGAAATATCCTTCTGGCTAGATACTACTATAAAAGCTCAGTTTCCTGCAGGAAGGAGAAGCTATATAAGGGAGAATTATAGGCAACTGGCCTGCCATCCATTCCTGCCCATGGTTATCTCATCCAACTTCAGCAGTTCATTCTCTGAAGCTTGGCTTCATTCTAGACAATCGGAGATACTGAGATATGAAATCCAATAATACCTGAGGACCAGTGTTTGCAAACCACTGCTCACATGTAGCAGGGCTTCCCACATGGCTCAGCTCCATTCAGTCTACATGAGGGACTTCATATACTTCAAGGAGCAATGGGACAGTAGTCTAAAGCAATCTTGATGAATCAGAGACTCGCTCAAGGGAGTCTCATATGTCAGTTTCATTTTGAGTATTTTCAGAACTTGGAAAATTATTTTAGGGCATTATAACTCCCAGGATCCCTCAGCGAGAATGACTTCGATGAAACAAAAAGGGTCATGAGATTTTTAAGGCATCTGCGAAATCTATATTTAAAGAAAAAAATATGTCAAAGATCCAAAACAAATTGTTCTACCCATCTCTAGGCAAAATAACAAGAAAACCAAGAGATTGACTTTGCTGCCAATACTGTAATTCATTGGCTAGAACTTTTGTTCACCCCTTGAAATGCCATTCTTTCTAAGGGCTTCCTACCTGACCCATGGAAGGAAACCAGAAGTACTACAGTCCCAAACCAGATATGAGTGCATTGCTTTAAGAAGATTCCTGCCATTCCATTTCCCTTCTTAACTAGGATTATCAAATTTTTCACATCCTTCAAAAACTCTATAGATTTATTGGACTTTATGTAAGGGAGGATCAATTGGGCTTTATTCTATCCCACCAATCAGCTGACGATGTGCAAAGTTCTCTGAACTTTGTTCACTATTATAAATGTAAATGTTTTTAAAGCCTCCAGCAATCCTTTCCCAGAATGCTGGGAAAAAGTCACTTGCCTGGAGGGAACTTTTCTCCTTGAAACTTTTCAAATTCTGTAGTTGAGAGACAATGTTCCTTCTGGGTGATTTTAGCCATTTATAACAGTTGTAAAGTACCTCTCAAGATTAATACTTCTAGATATGAGGATTTTTTTCTGATTGAAAGGAATACTTGGAAAGACTGTCCCTTTCCTTCCTTCTCTTCTTTATTTGGCCTGTAGAGTGGTATGTAGAAAAAAAAATTGCTGAGACAAAGTGGCAAAGGTGGGTAGCTCACCTCATAGGATTACTTTGTCTAATGTTACAGTTTTTCACCTTTTTTCACCTGAATCATTCTTGCAAATCATGCAGACCCAAATAAGTAACTATCATGGGGCTGGAAGGTTTAAGAGTTACAGCTACATTTTTTATTTAAGATCCTATTATTCTCTTGTCAACTATTTTGAAACTATTATCTTCGCTTATATCTGCAGCCAATATAATTATCTAAGAGTGGCAATTAGAGTGTTATTGCTATTGTTGTTGTTGCGTGCCTTCAAGTCATTTCCAACTTTTGGCAACTCTAAAGTGAATCTATTGGAGGTTTTTCTGGAGTTTATACTACCACTCAAATAAAATCATATTATGCCCATGTTTAACTTAAAAGTGGTCTGGAATGATGAGATTTGGTAAATTCTTCCAGGATGAGCAGAATTGGAGCATTCAACATTGCATCTCTATCAGAAGTGTGGTGATGGTTGTTTCATACCATCAGATTACTTACTATATCTCATAACAGCACAGTTCTATAGCACTGTCATTGGAGTCCATTTGAACTCAGTGAAATTTGATTGGATGGACAGATGTAGCAGATTGCACTATAATTTATTTAACCAAAAGAAAGCAAAACCACATGAAACAATAAAAGAAAAAAGTAAATACTACCAGCCTAAATCATTCATCTCTTTTCGACACTATACTCCTAATATGCATCTCAAAATATCTTTGAAATGTCCAGTCTTTCTGCACTACACTATTATAGTGCCATTATTCCACCTTCAACATCCTGTGGAATTCTGGGGTTTGTAGTTTACTGAGGCCCAAGAGCTCTCTGGCTGAGAATTTTAAATACCCCTCTGTAAACTGCAAATCCCAGGATTCCATAGGATGTTGAAAGTGGAATGAATAATAGCACTATAACAGTGTAGTACAGAAAGGCCCATACTTTCTTAATTACATATATGATCTCCTTTTGCCTATCACTTTCCCTGTTTTTTGGTGGGAATCATGGGAACCTGAATCCTATCGTAACTTGATGGGGAATGTAAAGAAGTCTTCATCCCAAAACAGCATCTTATGCCTCCAGCTTACTAAGGCTCCTCTCCCCACCATGGGGAGAAGGTGCTATGAATAATTTATTGGCCTATGTACGTTTTGAAAGACACAAGAATTAGGAATTAAGTAACAGGGTAAGGGGGGAAAGTTTTTTAAAAAGAAAAAAAGTCAAATTAATATTTCAGTATCATTTTCTAAAAAATCAAAAAGGAATAATATCACAAAAATGTATGATCCATAAATAGTCTCTCATCATTTTTTTTTCTTGGGCTGTGCAGTCTAGGACTCAGAGGAAATTGGAATTCTCAGTCACTGGCACTTTATGGACCACCTTGGGAATGGTTGCTCCAAGGAAGCAAAATGACACTGAAATTGCTATCCTTCTCTCAGTGAGCCCTAAAATCTCCCTTCTCTGTCTCTGCCATAGCTCCTTAGTGACAACAAATGGTTGAGCTCCAGTGTTTCCATCAGCTGCTGATTTGTATAACCCACAGTTACACTTATAAGTGCTCTTATAAACTGCTAAGTTGAGGCTACCTTACGTACTCCTCAAGCCAGAAAACTGGAAGCTCTGATTGAGGGTGGATAGATGTTTCCTGTGATGATTAGTGGTGGTGGGGGAGAACAGGTATTGGAATATTGGCCAGTATTTTACATCAGGTACTTGCTTAAAGATGTGTAACTAAGTAACCTCTCCTGGCCCAATTCCCCCTCCTCAAATCAGTCAGAAAAGTCATTCACCCAATCACCAGCAGAATGGACCTCTTTCTCCCAGTGCAGCTGACACCCAGTAAGGTAGGTTGAGGAAGGAGCTATAATCATGGCAATAGTGTCACAATTGTGACCAAGTAGTGGTTGTAGAAATGGAACAGTTACCTAGTTTATTCATGCATAAATGTTCCATATTCATCATCACTGCTTAACAGTTGTCATACTATTGCCATGATCATAATTTTCCTCTAACCTGCTTTACCAGACATCAGCTGCATTGGGAGAAAGAGGTCCATTGTACAGATAATCAGAGCATGGGTGAATGATGTTTGGAGTGGATGGACCAGAAAAGTTGTGCTAGTTTACTTAACTAAGTAGCCGATGCTGAATACTGATGAATATTTTCAAACTAATCACTGGTTGTCATTACTCATTATTTTAAAAAATTGCTTTTAATGAGTTAAGTTTAACTACTTTTAAAATAACTTAAAATGCATTTTTAAAATATAAAAATGGCCAAAAATCCCAATCCAAAGCAACATTTTAGGAGTAATGAATCAACATTACTTTTTACATCTTGCCTGACATTACCTTAGTTTTAAAAACAATCGTTACTCACCACCTCACAATAAAGCATTAAATGTTGGAGGGGATATTTTTTAGACTTCAAATTCTGAGAGTTGTAGTCTCAAAAAGTAACTTTCCCATGATCTGACCCACAATAGAATTGTAGGCTAAATTGCAGAATCTCAAGAAGACCATCCAGATCAATGCGCTTTTAGGTACAGTCCTTTCACCCTGTTAGAGATAAAGAGAGGCCAGTCGTTCAGACTTGTTTGAATACTGATTTGTTCATTATAGTGGAATAATTATATTCTCCTTCCCATATCTCTTAAATCACAACAGAAGACCAATCCCTGTATGTATACTGCAGCTGTTTACAGCATAGATGCTATCTAGAGGATATTTCTGCCATTCCACATGAAACAAAATACCCAGAAGATCATTGTCACTGCTGGTATTTCAGAGGGGAAAAAAAAAATTCTATGTGGGAAGATTAAAAAAAAAGTTTCTGCTACAACAAAGGGGGAAACACATCAGCTCTAGAGAAGAATCACTGCTTGGGAAAGCCTCCATGAGAAACAATTCTTATCTCCTCCCCTGTTTGGGGGCAAGAAATCCAAAGATTGAAAAGAGTAAACAGGATCTTTAAAACAACATCAACAACAAAAAGCAAACAACAAAACAGGTTTGTAGTCCCATCTGCTGCCTTTGGGTCACATGAATCCCATCTGTGATGTAGAGCCATAGAACATAAAAGACTGTCATAATATTGTTGACTCATTATAATGTAGTCTACTAAGACCACTAGAATCTGTGTGCATGTACTGTTGTCAATCCAAGTGTCATCCATCCTATATCTGTGCCACTGTTCCCTCATCCAAATAATTTATAATATGTTGAAAAAGGCCTGGCTCAGGACAGAGTACTGTGATATCCCACTTGTCACTTCTTTCCTGGATGACAAAGAACTTCTGGTGAGGATTTTTTCAGTTTGTTCCATCACTCATCTACAAATCCAACTAACAAAAGCATCATCTAGACCACATTTTATTAACATGTCTGCAAACATGTCATGGGGGAGGAACTGTCAAAAATCTTACAGAAATCAAGATGCACTGCTTCTATAGTACTCCCCTGATCCACCAAACTTGTGAAAAAAGATAAGATTAGTCTGCAATGATACATTTTGTAAAACTCATGCTAGCTTACAGCATTCTTTCATAAATGTTCACAGGCTGACCATTTAATAAATCATCCCATGGTACTGATGTCAACTTGGCAGGCCAATTGTTGTCTGGGTCCTCTTTTTCTCCTTTTCTGAAGATAGAAACAATACTTGAAGTTCTCCAGTATGTACTAACTTCAACCTTTCTCCAGGAATTCTCAAAGACTATACAGAAAGGTTCTGAGGTTACACCTGCAAATTCCTTTAGTATCCTTGGGCGCAGTTCATTTAGCCTTGGGTGCATTAGCAGCATTAGCACATCTTCTTTTACCCTCTGTGGAGATAGGTTGTCACCAAATGCATAGTTTCATGTTACCAATAGCAGTGTAGGCTCCATCTTCCCTATAATGTATGCAAACCCCATACTTCCATTGAAGTATCAAAAATAAATCTTTACTCTTAGGACTTACTAAAAAAAAATGTTAGTTATACTTTCCATTTTATTTCTCTTCATTTTCCAATGAAAATGCTTTTTTTTCTAAAGGGATATTTCCCATAGCTAAATATTTATGAAGTGATTATGTGAACATCAGCATTTAGTAGCAAGTACATGAAATTGTTGTTTTACTAAAATGGGAGAGATTCTGTTTTGTATTATAAAATAATTATGTTTAGGTTTCAGAACAGCTTTCATCTTCATGGAAATCTGACTAAGCAAATTGCTGATATTAGATCATTAAAAAGATTTAATTATTCTATTCACACTTTAAGACACAAACAGCAGCAAAATGTTTATTCTGAGCTACTGGGTAGATATAAATATCCAGCTTGTATAATAAATCCAGCATTTGGTTTATGAAGGAGTTGAAAGGATAGAAACATATCCCATGAAAATGAAGTAATTATCACACTTGTAGCAGAACAGTAAAACCTAATGGGCTAGCAAATAAGCTGACTACCCTATCAGCATGTCCTAATATCACTGTGAAAAGCAGGTGGGATGACCACCTCAGAGAGTGCCTCAGCTGTCTGATAAGAGAAAAGCAGAAAAGAGCAGACTATGTAGCCATTTTGGGGAGAGTAAGCAGTGTCACATTGACACCCAAAGTAGCTACTAATTACGGTTGAAAATCATTGACTATTTTATACTAGCATGCAAGAATGAATTATTTTCATAGCTTTCTCTCTATTGGGGGACAAAACAAATATTTCTGCAGTTTTCACTTGATTTCCATACATTCCAAAGTGTTCATTGAATTTAATCTGCGTAGAAATACACACCAGTATTCTGTTATCAGCTAGTTAGCTAAGTGTACTCTCCTGGCCCTGCCTTCCCAAATCTGATGGACACATTCACATGTACTCCAACTGTAAGTAGAATGAACCTCCTTCTTCCCGTGCAGCTGGTGCCCACAAAGTTAGTTTCAGGGGTTATAATTGTGGCAATATTGTCACAATTGTAACTAAGTAGCAATTGTGAATATGGAATAGTTAACTACTAGACCTTCTCATCTATAACTGTCTTGTATTCACAATCGCTGCTTAGTCATGATTGTGACATCATTGCCATAGTTGTAACTCCTCCTCCCAATCTACCTTACCAGCTACGAGATAAACAGGGAGAAGGAAGTTCATGCTGCCAGCTATCAGATCAGGCGAAGGATGTTTCCATCATAAGAGGTTACTTAGTTCAGTATGCTTAATTTCCTTAATTAAGTATCTTGCTTAAGTCATACTTAGCCTTAAGTAGTTAAGTAGCAGATACAGAATATTGGCCACTGTTTCCAGGAACACATGCATTTTTTTTAATTCAAAAATCATGGTTTTTTTTTTTAAAAAGATATATTTCTGAAAATAATGAGGGGGTCTGGATAAAAAAAAAGTGTGAGTCATGGTGTAGGGGGAAAGGAGGTAGTTCTTGTCACGGGTCTGGGAGGCAGATGGAGATTACTTGATGAGGAAAACACATCTGGCATGCATGCACAAGCACAGCCAAGTCCTACAAGGCTGCTTACTCATGAAGCAGCCATCCTGGGTCTGCAGGGAATTGAGAAGGACTTCTGCCACATATGATTGCTGGAACATCGGGCATCATGTGTGCTGTTTGCAAACAGTACATTGGTGATAGACTATGTGCATCCACTGTACACTGATCATTCAGACTGCGAAGCCCCTTGTGGTCCCAATAGAACAGAAGTGATTATTGGAGTGTGAATGTAGTTTGCAATACTTATCACACTAGGTATGCCAGCCACATAGTAGAACTCCTCTTCCTGTGTGGCTACCAGGTCCCACTGGGAAATAAATGAAATAGCACCCATGGTAAAACATGGCATCCAGGAATCTTCTCAGGCACCTGCTCACAGATGCCTGGGTGATAAGCAGTCTCTCTCCCCTCTCCTCCATGACTACCTGGAAGGAGTCTATGGCTAGCATGCATGGGTCTGGGGGGTGTATAAGTAGCTGTACCTCTGTGGTTGGAAGGCTGGGACAAGCAACTTCAGGAAATGGACCAGACAGCCTCTATTCAGCCTGGGTTTTTCTTTCTTTCTTTTCTTTTTTTAAATGTACTCCTCATCATAGTCTGGAAAGTGTTTGCAATGGTAGTCATGGAGATGAGCCTGTCACCAGAGGGACTACCACTACCCCATCCACATGCACATGGTGAAGGAGTAAAGTGCCCACTCCATATCAGCAGAAACAAAGGGAAAGAGCACCACTGACCACTGCAACAGTTGATACCCCAGAAGGAATGCCTTGCCCTACAGGGAGAGTACTCTGTCTCCATCTGCTAATGGCCCCTCAGGAGGGCATCACTGGGGCCACACAAGCCAGCAACAGAGTCATCACCCTGTGGCATGACACTACATATGCCAGTGGGAGGTGCCTCACGGAGGCTGAACACGACCATTTTTGAGGCAGAGACTGCCATTCAAATGTTTGCCACTGCCAGAAAGGATCCACAGTGCAGTGCATTTAGGTATTCACCCAGTCCTGATGCCACAATGGAAGGAGCATTATTTTCCACACTCACAAGGAAGACATGGTGAGCCAAGGAGACTTGTGCTTGGACAGGCCACACAGAAACCTAGAAAGTGTCCAGTTGCTACCACTGTCAAACTTGGAGGGTGACAGCAGAGTGATTGATGCCAATAGCAACTAAGGAGGACATCTGCCAACAAGTCAGAGAAGGGGAGATTCAGGTCCCTCTTGCCCTGGAGCTGGATCCTCAGGAATAGCAGCCAAGGGGCAGCGACAACCTCCAAAGGGGCTGCAGTGCCAACTTTCTCATGTCTGAGACAGATTGACTGGTGTAGCTGGTGCTTGAAAACAGCTGAGTGTTGGGAGACCAGAGTGTCACTATGTTGGTCTGGGAGAGAAAGAAAGCATTCTGGATGCCTCCAGCAAAAAAGATCACTGGTCTAAGTTTCTGTGTGAAGCTCCATCAATGTTGGAAGAAACAACAGGATATGTTATGTAATTTCAGGAAGAGCTATGCATTCATACATCATAGACTGGGTAGTGGAGGAAAATGCCCATTGTGAAGATGGCTTTTAACCAGGGAGATAAAGTCATTGTCCTAAAGCTGGAGGAGGTAGGCTGGCCTGGAGGCAGCAATGGGTGAGTCTTGTGATGGGGAAAATGAAAGTTCCAGTGATTTCTGGCACAGTTACAGATGCTGAGTGTACAGCCCCTCCCCTTGGGACAGAAGGAAGGGAGGGTTAAGAACCGCTCGATCAGTGTGCATGGAATTTCATGACAGCAAAGTGTCTATCACAGCCCAAGTAACAACTACCTTGCCAAACACAGCTGGGATGATATCTCCAGTTAAGATTCATGCATACAGCCTCTTAGCAAACTTCCATGCAGGTGGATGCTATGGAAACAGAGCCAAAATAGCACTCTACACATTCCAAGAGGCAGTCTACAGACAGTGCTTCTTATTGGGTGTGATTGGTCACTGACTGTCCCATTCACTGCCCATGTTTAGTACACTGCCATGTTCCAACAGCAGCCACCACCAAAAGGAGAGCCAGTTCTGCAGTGTTGCCACTGCCACATCCCACCCCCATATTTCCTCCAGGGAGGAGGAGGCAGGCACAAATAAGTGGCAATAGGGAGTGCCAGACCGCCTCCCACATCTGACTGCATCTCATCTGCTGAACAGATGAGGACAAGCACTCAGGAAGCTCTGTAGAATGAGTGAAACCATGGAGTGGACTGTCCCAGCCTTTCACATCTTTACCCATGGTTCATGCAGGGCCTCTGGGAAGAGGTCATTTGCCAACAGAAATGAGTAGCAGAGAGGCACAGGGAGCTCATGGCTGAGCTATGAATTCCCTGAGAACACAGAGGTAGTGGCATGTCACAGCAGCTGTGTGAAGAGATCAGGGCACTTTGGGAAGACCTGGATGGTGCCGTACTTGACCAGGAGCAGAGGGAGTTTGAGAAGCAAAGCAAAATGATCAGTAGCTCAGGGAGATATCAGCTGAGCTCCCCACTCTATGGCACACACCCACTCCCTCCCCTGTGCACACACATTTGCAGGCAGAGCAGTCTTCTGCAGAACCCCTGCCACTCAGATGTGTGATGAACCATCCCATGATCCCTGCTGTGAGAGATCAGTAGCATTCCCCCCACCCTGAGCGGATCAACCCTGCAGTGACATTCCTTGTGTAGCTGGTCCAGCCAGGCTACTGAAAGCACTGCTTTCTGCCCTCACCTGCTTAAAAGGCACAGGGTCCAGAGAAAGTTATTTATGCTTCAGACGAGGTAGGAAAGGGTACCACTCACCTTAACTGGAACCTCAGGAGTCCCCAGCCACACCAGCCTCCTTTTCTCATTGGTACCTGTGCACTCATTACTCCTGGCACTGGCAAGAGTGGTACCTGGAGACCTCTGGATGTAGCAACCATATCTGCTCCAAGCTTCAAGGTGATTGGGCCCTGAGTGCTTGGTCCTGTGCCTCTGCAGTGCCCTCCCTACGATATTCCACATGGATAGCTGCTACTGTGCCTTCCCATGTGTGGCCTAGATTAATTGAATGTCCTGCAACCTTTTGATCACTTCTTGCAGTAAAGCACCCATATGAATATGTGGCCATTTGTCAGGTTTAATAATAGAAGGTCAGGACATGGGAAATCTGAATCTATCTCATGGGAAGTGGTACCATTTACAATGGCAGCACAGGAAGGCCCTACATGGATCTCAGGTTTATGGAAACAGCAAGACATAAGACAACCACAACTCTATCTACAATGAACCTTCCTTTTTGTGGAGTTTAGGGATGCATAAAAATTAATATATATATATATATATATATATTTTTCTAAAGCTGATACACTCTTTATAGGAATCTCTGGCAGAAGTGGGCCACAGAGTCATGCTCAAGGACCTAGCAATGTCTTGAGTAGTGTTCTCTTCAGGAATCCCTAGGCCTTCCGGCACTTTCCCTAGGACCTCCAGCACTCTACGGCCTACTTCTGGTGGAGATTCCTCGAGAGAACATTTTTTTTCCCCACGATGGGACAAATAGATAGATAGATAGATAGATAGATAGATAGATAGATAGATAAATAAATAAATAACCAAATCCATGAATGCTGAGCCTGCAAAAGCAGAGGGCCAACTATAATCTAACATTCCGTTCACACAATAGCATTCTGTTCACACAATAGCAAACTGGATGCCTATAGGAAGATGAAAAGTTGACAAATTGGTAGATGCCTATGGGAAAACTGATAGAAGAACACAGATGCAACTGTATTCTCCTCTTTGCCATGTTTTGTATCAGATGGCATGCAAGGACATATTCCCTTTAATAATAGAAACAATACATAGTCATATAATTGCTAATTCAGAACAGCCCCAGAAAGGATGTATGTGGGAAAAAAAGAGTCCTGGACATCCACATTTGTCTTATGGACCACAGGTTCAAGAGACTGGTGCAGACTGTGTAAAGATGATTTATTTGTGCTCCTAGAACAATCCAACTCTCTTTTAAAAAACCTGAATTGCTTACCATGACTGATAATTTGTTTTTACTCATCCCATGCTCAAGACCATGAAACATAAATAAATTAGAAATATCTAAATGTTCTTTCAAGGTTATCATCTTATCTGAGTGCTGCCAGTTGTCTTTTCCATTAACACCTGAGCACAGCACCATTCTCTATGCAATATGGTTTCCTCCTTTTTTAATTAAGATTAAAAATATGGTGCAAAATAAATTATCTGTATGTGTTTTAATCATTACTTGCATTTAGGAAAACAAACACCTCTGCAGTTACCCAAATTACTTATGATTGTACTTGAACAATGCAAAGTTGTTTATTTGCAAATGTCATTTTTGTGAAAATTGAGTGGAATAAGTCTACTTTCAAAATGCTGGCGGGGGGGGGACCTCCTCATTTAAATCACTCTCTGGGACAGCTGTTAATATCATTAACATATTACTAATTAACAACCCTATGGAAAAAAATGGGCATCTGTAGCTCAATCTAAGATCTGTATTTACATACTTAGGAGGATACCAACTGACACACTCTCTGAACTATTTGTTATCATTTTTGATAAATCTTGGAGAACAGCTGAGGTGGCAAAGGCTTGGAGAACAGCAAATGTTGCCCTTCTCTTCAAAAAAGGCAAAAAAGAAGATCTAGGAAGCTATAGACCAGTCAGCCTGACTTCAACACTTGGAAACATATTAGAATGGAGAATTTCTACAAGTATCTTGATGACAATGCAGTGATCAGTGGGAGCCAGCATGGGATTGTCAAGAACAAATCCTACCAAATTAATCTTATATCTTTTTTAAGAGGTCACTAGTATAGTAGATGGTGGGAATTCTCTGCATGTCACTTATCTGGATTTCAGCAAAACATTTGATAAGGTTTGCATAATGTTTTAAATAGCAAACTGATTAAATGTGGAATAGGTGGGGACACTTGACAGATCAATTCATAATTGGTTGGATAAACATGCTCAAAGAGTCATCGTCCATGGTTGTACTTCAAACTGGAAAGAGGTCTCAAGCGGAGTGCCTCAGGGTTCTATCCTAGGGCTTTTTTTATCAATAACTTTTTTTTTAATCAATTACTTAGATAACACAGTGGAGGGAATCCTTATCAAGTTTGTAGATGACACAAAACAGGTAGGGATAGCTAACACTTTGGAAGATAGGAACAGAATACAAAAGGACCTAGATAAACTAGAAATTTGGGCAGAAAATATTAAAGTGACATTCAGTAAAGACAAATGCAAAATTCTACATTTAGGTCACAAAAGCCAAATGCACAGATATAGGATGGGGGATACATGGCTCAGCAGTACTACATGTGAAAAGGACCTTGGGATTATTGTGGATTATGAGGTGAACACGAACCAGCAGTGTGATAATTTAGCAAAGAAAGCAAATGCTGTTGTAGGCTGCAATAGTAGAAACACAGTTTCCAAGTTAAGGGAAGTAATAGTCCTCCTATATTCTGTTCTGGTCAGGCCTCAGCTGGAGTGCTGCATTCAGTTCTGGGCAGTTCATTTTAAGAAGGACATAGACAAGTTGGAGCAGATTCAGAGGAGGGCAACAAAGATGATAAGAGGTATAAAAAACAAAACATATAAGGAAAAGTTGAAAGAGCTGGACATTTCAGTTCAGTGAAGAAAGGACTAGAATCTAGAAACGAGTGTCCAAATTCAGGCGGATTTTTTTTTTAAATATAACACACAAAAAAGGTAAAGATATCAAAGAACCCTCCCTGAAAATTTCAGTTTCAGTTTGGAGAAAATGGAAACACGTATTAACTCCCAATCCCCCTTCCAAATTAGGCAATTTCTTCAACACCCACTCTTCTACAATCCAGACAAATTCAGTAAATTCAAATTGTGGGAAGATAAAGGGCTTTTTACCATTTGAGGTTTATTTAACAAAGATAAATTCAAAACCAGAGAGGAGATGATCTGCACTTTAGTGTTGTGGGAGCACAAATGGCTCCTTTTACACCAAGTTGTTTCCTTCTCAGTACAACTGGAGAGGTCCCATGTTCATTAACTTTATTTGAAAATAATGTGTGTCCTGACAGACCAGACCAGACAGACAGCAAAATTCTATAAATTAATAGTAAAGGAAACACTGGGAGAGGTTTTAATCATAGTACTGCTTGGGAAAAAGAACTGCAAGGGGCAATTCTGTAATATGAATGGATGAAAATATGAAGTTAATTTTCCTTTAAATCAAAATCTGTTCTTATAAAAGAAAAGACACTAAAAATAGTACATAAATGGCATCTTACTGCTGTTCAGTCAGCAAGGATTAAAAAGAAAATGTCACTCAAGAGCTGGAGAGTTTGGAACAGTTAAAAGACCTATTTCACACGTGTGGTTGGATGTCCAAAAGGCAATATTGGTTTATAATCATTGGCATAATATCCAAAATTATGAAGCAAAACTTAAAATTATGTCCTGGTCTATTTTTGCTCTCCTTATTCTTAAATGAAAACAAACTGTTGGAGTGAAGGGGGCTAACTAACTTTTGTATAGCTTCTCCCAGCACAGAAATTGCCAAGAATTGGAAAATAGGGGACTACACATTGGCAAATTGTAGCAAAAAATATGAGACCTATGGAGAATCTTTCAGATAATATAAGAGCATTAAAAGGACAAGTGGATCATGTGTCCTCTCATTGAATATGTCAATGATAATTCATGGCAGTTGAAACACCATGCATATTTGTAGAGAGATTATGTGAAGACCCAGCCACACATGTAATTTTAGTATCTTTCTCCTTTTCTTAACCACATCCACAAATTGTTGTTTTGTTATTTGGTTGATGAATTCTGACATTGATTGATTCAGGCAAGCTTATGACGATTTAAATGTTGATAATCTACACCCATGTTTAACTTTCTAGATTAAATACATAAATAAGTATGTTTGTGTGTGTGTATGTGTGTGTTTTGAAGAGGAGACTGAAGGGTGACATTCTTTAAATTTCTCAAGGGCTGTCAGAGAGAGAAGGAGCCAGGTCAGTTCTTTGCTGCCTCAGAGGGTAGGACTGAGTCTGAAGGTTTGAAGTTACAGAAGTGTAGACTGCAATTGAACATCAAAAGGAAAATCTTGACAGTAAGAGTGGTTTGGCAATGAAACCAATTGCCTAGAAAGATAGTGGGGTCTCCTTCTCAGGACTTGAGGCTAGATAGGTACCTACTGGGAATGCTTTAGCTAGTGATCCTACATTGAGTTGGACTCAATGGCCCACAAGGCCCCTTCCAACTTTATGATTCTATGGCGCTTTCCACATCCTACCTTTTCTCGGTGCTGGGGTGCAGTGATCACATGAGCAGCCTCTTATGAGAGGCTTTCACTTCCCTGCTTCTTCAGCTCCTCACAAGCTTCCTGCTCTCACAAGAGCCCTGCCTCTTCCTTTTGCAGTGCAGTCTGGGACTTTCCCAGGCTGCACTGAGACAGGAAGCATGACCGAGGCTCCGCACACCAGGTAAGTGCACGTGGGGCCTGGAAGCAATGCGCCATCACACAGCATTTTTGGTTGAAAGCCGAAAATACAAAGGTGTGTGATCGTTGCCTGCCAGCCCCTGGAGCCTTGCACAATTGCGAGGGCATCATCCAGATCACTCCTTGCAATCGCGCGAGGCTCCAGGCCCTCTTTCGCATGGCAGATGCCATGCAAAAAGGGCCTTTATGACTCAAAGATTCTAGTTGAACTGAATATACCCTTCATCACTGCCACACTCCTTACCATCACTCTCTGTTTTTATAAAGGACATAAATACATATGCCAGTGAATTTTAAATAACACCATGTTTTGTGTGGTTTACATTTAAATGATGCATTTACCTACTAATCTATTTAATTAGTGATGTGTCTTACAGAAAATCTCTAAAAACTATGACACAGAAGAAAAAAGAGGTTAGTAGGAAGGTAGAACAAAGCAAATTCAGATACTCTTTGTTATAAAATTCTCAAAAGAGTTCTTTTTCACTAGCATGGCCCCTTTAACTGCTCCTTCTCTAGATAACATCTGATCTTCATCTTGCCATGATATCTTTCCTAGGCAGCAGATGGTGTGGCTTCCCAGTGGCTATGGTTTCCATGCCAATGAATGAAGGCAGAATATTGTGTCCTTCAGATGGGCAACCCCAGTTGTGCAACTGTTCAGCCGTGCAACTCTTAATGTTATTTTTCCTCCCTGAAGCTGTTATTTTCTGGGTAATATGTGGGGCCTGATTGGAATTATAATGACTAGTCCATGTCCAGCCGCTGCTTATTTTGCTAATGAATGTGGACAGTATATGCTACATTTCAGGGCAAGAAGACAAGGCAATTCAGGACAGTTCAGCAAAATAAATACAATCCAATGTATGATTGCACATTTAATATGTTTGAGGAATACATTCCCATCTTTTGTCCTAGTGCTATCTACAAAGAAATTCAAAAGATATGCTGACTACTTTAACCCACGTTTTTAAAATTTTGATTGAGGTGGGTAAAATCTTATTTACATTTTTTGCTAATAATCATTGGTTAAAAAGGATGTCTTGGTATACTTCCAAAAAAATAAAAGTTACAAGTCTTTCACATTTTTTTTATATTTCGATATTTTTTGCACAAATTATTATTTGCAAAAATTATTTCGTGCAAAGATGAAATTGTGCACAGTATTTTGTTATTATTTCCATTTCATCAGGCTTTGCAAAAAATCATAATGTTCTTGGCACAAAATAAAATGTAATCTTCAAGGTTTTTTTAATGAAATATAATGTTTGCTCGATCAAAATGATCATGAAACGGTCCTGAAATTCATCTCTGAGTTCTAAAAAAAAAGTTATAATCATGTTTTTTAAAAAGCCCTCTCATGATCTTGTCAAAACATTTTTAGTTCTCATGTGGGAGAATGAGATTAGCAAAGATTTGCATCCCTCATCTACACAATAGAAAATTAAATTGTTTTGGCCAAGATCCCATATACTTTTAGTACAGCATAAATATGTGCTAGTGTAATTAAACTAGACTTTTGAAGCCTCAAGGTCACCCAGTGTTCCATAGATAATTAGCTACCCACCCACCAAGTTAAAAATGACAAAAAGAGTTGTGTATTTGCATGAGTAACAAATGGTTGTGGTAGCAATTACTATTACACAATCTCTGAGAAAGCACAACTGTTTCTGCAGCTACATAATTCTACAGCAACACACTATCCCAACAGGATTCCAGGACTTTATTGAAGGGTAATAAGCTACTTGTAAGGAAAAGCTTACCAATGTCAGCTTTTGCCAAGCACTATCACCTTTCAGAGGGCAGAGGAAGGTAGTTATAAAAATGCTGTAATATTGTGCTCCATTCTTTCCTTTTCCTGATGTGTTTGCCTTGAAAGAAAGAAAGAATAAGTACACTGTAAAGACATTTGTATAATAACCATTGGCTGATGCAGTAAACTTTTACTTACTTACCGGGAAGAACAGGTTACAAGATTGCACTAATGCTACAGCCTCACAATTTGCTTTCCATTGATCTCCTGGACTCTAAACCACCCTCCTCCAAAAAGGTCAACATTCACAGTATAATTGGAAGCAGATAGCAGAGCCTTGGGGAAAGAGCCTGTGTCTGTTCCAGCATAATAGGACAAAGATGTTCATGCTTTGCTTGAATGCATACTTCAGTTTTAGGCAAACAGAATGGATTGTGGGTTTTTAAAAAGAAAAAAAATCAGATATCTTTTGATGCAATATAAAGAAATTCTACTTCTGAGCATTTTGAAAAACTCATGCTGGTGTTAATGTGCCATGAACAGGCCAAAAGATTGTTGTTGTTTTATGCTGGTATAAATGGGGTTGCACAGGTAATTGCATTTTCTCAGAGGTTTTACAAGGATGCAACCCTGGATACAATAAGATACAAGGATGTATCCTTTTCAGGGTTTTGGAAGTCCCATTATGCCAGTGTCAACCATTGTGAAAGGCTAGGAACTATATCCAGTAGAGTCTACAACTGAAGTTATTCATAGTGGATGGGGAGTTGAGTTGATGGTAAGCAATAGGAAAGTGCATGGCTGAAGTAATCTAATCAGTTGCATAACAACATGGACTAGTACTGGCACAACACAGTTGTTTGTACAGTTTTGCACTATGCAACCAGTGAACAGGATCAAGACCTTTGTGAAGATATGGGCAAACCTTCAAAATTTTTTCCATGCATTTTCAATGCCAAGGATGTTTTATTTTTATTTTTCTATGGAAAAATTCTCTCTCCCTCTCTCTGTCTATCTATCTGTCTATCTATCTATTCATTCTGTGTCTTTTTCTTTTCTTTTTTAAATATTTTTATTAAAATTTCTAAAAAAGATATAAAATGAGAACATTTCTTTTAAATGTTCCCCTCCATGCAACTCCCATAACAAGTTTTCTTCTCCAGTTTTGCCCAGCTGAATCAAACAAAAGGTACGATATAATAAATACAATACAAGGAGTCCAATCCACTATACATAGAATCTTTGGTATAACAATCATAATTTGTCTTTTAACCAGTCAATACATTTTTACATTTTTTATCAAATTATATCACTATAATCATTAGCTTTAAAATTGGAGCCACTCTTTTATTTTGCTCCATTTTCTGTCGAATTGTTGAATAGATTTGTTCTTTAATGCATTGGTCAATTTCTCCATCTCCATCATATCCATAACCTTTAATTTCCATTCATTTAAATTTATTTTAATATCTTGTTTCCAACGTCGAGCATAAGTTAATCTAGCTGCTGTAACTAAATATAACATTATTTTTTTATGCTTTCTAATTTCTGCCTTTGATTTTATTATACTCAATAGATATAATTCAGGTATCATTTCAAAATTCATTTTGAATATTTTTTGAATTTCATTGAGTATTTCTGTCCAAAATTTCTTCACCTTTTTACAAGTCCACCACATATGATAAAATGTTCCCTCTTTTTCTCCACACTGCCAGCATTTTGAATTTCCATTCTTTGTAATCTTTTGTAATCTCTCTGGCATCATACACCATCGATGCAACATTTCATAATAGTTTTCTCTTAAATTTAAGTTTAATGTAAATCTTAAATCTGTTTTCCATACCATTCTCCAACTCTCAATATCTGTTGAATGTCCTATATTTCGTGACAATCTCACCATCATTCCTTTAATTTCTTCCTGTTTCATTTCTCTTTGTAATAACAATTTATAAAGTTTGGATATTCTTTTCTTTTGATTTTCTTTCATGAGTACACCCAGTTCATTTTCCTTCTTCTCAAATCCAAATAATTTTAGGTCCATTTTGTACCTTTCTGTCAGTTCTCTCCATAGGAACCAATTCATTTCATGTCCAGCCTCCTTCATTTCTTCCAGCATTTTCACTCTTGGTTTATTTCCATCCCAAAAATGTATGTCCTGATATGTCAACATTTTCCCTTCTTTTGTTGGAGAAATTTTAAAGGCTTCTTGTGGTGATGTTCGAGTTGGGAGACTGGAATAAAATCTTGAGTATAATTGTTGCCATACTTTTAATAAAGTCTTCCAGATGCGATGGTTATTAAATTCTCTGTTAACCGCTAGTTTATTATAACACAAGTAACCACGCCATCTGAATCTATTCTCACGTTCTTCTAAGTCTTTTATTGATGATTTTTGTAGTGATTTCCAGTTTTGAATCCATTCTAAGCAACATGCTTGGTAATATATTTTCAAAGATGGCAAGTCAAATTCCCCTCTTTCTTTAGTGTCCTGTAATGCTTTGAATCTTATTCTTGGCCTTTTACCTAGCCATATAAATTTTGATATTTCCTTTTCCCAGTCTTTAAATATTAGTCCATTTCCAATTATTAGCAAATTTTGAAATAGGAACATCATTTTCAGTAACAATGTCATTTTAAAAGCATTTATCCTTCCCAAGAAAGATAGATTCAATTTGCTCCATTTCTCCATTTCTATTTTCAATTCTTTCCAGACCATTTCATAACCGTTTCAAAATAATGCTTGATTCTTCTTTGTTACATGAATTCCTAAGTATTTTATCTTATTAGAGGATTGGAAACCTGATATTTCCTCTAATTTAATTTTTTCCTTTTTCAACATATTCATAGTCAATATCATTGTCTTCTTTTTATTTATTCTATAACCAGCCACCTTTCCAAATTCTGTAAGGCACTCTTGCAATTTCTGCACTGATTCTCTTGGTTCTCCCAAAAAAATAATTGCGTCTTCTGTGAAAGCTCTCAATTTTATTTCTTTTCTCTTTATCTTCAGGCCTTTATCTCCTGTTCCTCTTTTATCTTCATAATCAGAACATGAAAAGCCACGATAAATGGTAATGGTGATAATGGACATCCTTGTCTTACTCCTTTTGTTATATCAAATTTTCCTGTTCCAAGATGCAATAGACTATTATGACAAAAGTCCAGGGAAAAATCAGCAATGATTTTTTTGGACACAGAGAAAGCATTTGATAATATATAATGGAAATTTTTACAACAGATATTAAGAGAAAGCAATTTTGGAGACGCGTTTTGTAAATGGATTGAAAAGATATACCAAGACCAATCAGCAAGATTAGTGATTAATGGAGACATCCTGTGTCTTTTTCAAATGGTTGTATTAATAGATGCATGCACCATTGGATAAAAGTGGAAAAGTATACATTTTAGAAATGTACACAGTGTTTTTTTAAATCTTGCTTTGAAATAAATGTGTGCATGTTGTCCAATAGATTTCTGTGATATGTTTCACAAGGCCAGAAATTTAGATTTCTGACTGTAGACTGCATCTGTTTCCGTGTGTAACCTGGATGTTAAGCCAGGAAGATGGAAAGAAAACCCACAAGAAGGTGAATTTAGGGGGAAGTCAAAAAAAACTTCAAGTCAGTTATCAAGTGACAGCATAGATGATGATGAGAGATATGTAGATAGATATATGGATGGACAGATGGATGGATGGATGGATAGATAGATAGACAGGCAGACAGACAGACAGATGGATAGAGATAATTGTTGTGCAGTTTTCCTTTGTCCAAGAGGAACAGGAGAGGCCAAAGACAATTTCAAATACACTTTATGAGACTTAAAATGTACATTATTTTGCTTGCTATAATAAAAAAAATACTTTTCATGTTTATTTTTATTTTACTTGCTAAGTTTGACATTGAAATTCTTTTTAAACCACTTAGTTCACTGATTTCAGTGCTGAGCAAATAGGGTATGTTTCAAGAACTTTGGATTCTCTTTGTGATTTTTTCCACCAGACCAAATTCTTATGAAAGTCAATGTGAAGACTGAGTGTATAAAATGTGCCTCTATTGCGGAGGCAATTGGGTCAACAATTCCCTTTCTCACCTCAGGCCAGTCACACATAATGGGAATAATTAATATTTTGCATTTAGATGTGTATGCTTTCCGCAGTCTGTCCCAACATTCTGCTGGATTGGGGAGATCTTTGCTGTGTAAGTCAAGTAGCAATGAGATTACCAGTGTAATAAGACAAACATAGATCCCTGCCATGTTGCAGTGAGACAAACATTTTCTTTACACTCAACAAAAACAATAAGACCTCCTCTTTTGCCACATTGATGTATATCAGCAATTTGGGTTGTAAACCTGTTAATGCTGGGACTTTTCCTGTGAAAGACAGGATAGACGGAAGGAAGGGAGGGACGGAGGGAGGGAGGGAGGGAGGGAGGGAGGGAGGAAGTGATGGCTGCTATGAATTTCACCCTCTGTTGGAATCAGATGCAGCCACAATTGTGGATGCAGTTGAAGACCCCAGCATGCCCAACTCAGTGATCAAATTGTACAGAAGGTGCAAACTTTACTGGCTACTTGACCGCAGGGCAGACAGACGCAGCAACATAAGTTTATGTATTCAGAGTTTAGGGACCCAAGTGCATGTACATGCAGACCATATATGATTTGCCATGAGTGTTTGGTGTGCAGGGGCTCCCATTCCTTTCAGAACCACCTCAAGGTTAAAAGCAGTAAGAACCACCAGGCTAGTATGTGTGGTGCCATAGGTCCCCCCAGCTAATAAAAATATTCATTTTCATAAGTTGTTCATTCTTTTACAGTTATATTGGAACAGGTGGCAGCCCATTATTTAAGGGAAGGGTTTCACATGGCTTTTCAGATTGCCTACCAAGATGTGTACTGCCCCTTTAGATCTCAGAATTTGCATTCAGTTGTGGATTTAGAAAATGTTTTTAGGGACAAGATTCTGAAGGAGGTGCATTAACGGAGATTTCTCATCCACCCTAATTCCTAACTTGAGAGTTTCACCTTTAGGAATGGTGGCCAAGAAAGCACCAGGTGAATTTAGGTTAATTCACCACATGTCTTATCCTAAGGGTGAGTCAGTTAATGAAACTATTCGTACTGAGTTTTGCACAGTACGCTACACTTCCTTTGATGCTGCTGTTTGTGTAGTTCTCAGGGTAGGTGTGGAGAGAGTGGGTAAAAAACAGCATTAAGCTTTTTGCCAGTTCATCCCACTCGTCTTCTCATTTGATGGCATGTTCTACATGGACTGGCCCCTCCTGTGGAGTACTTTGTGTCTTGTTCTACATTTGAAAAGTTAATACATTTCTGGAGTGGGCCCTAGGCAAAGGACTGGACACAAAGGAATTATTTGTTATTTGGAGATTGTTTGCTTATTGGGCAATTTGGGACTGGTCAGTGGGTGTGCCAAATGACCATGATTTATTCCCTGGCAGAAGAGGTAGGTGTCCCTCTTACTCATGAAAAGGCCAAAGGGCTATGTGAAACCTGCTATTTTGGGAAACTGAGACTGTGTCTATTAAGCAGCAGTATAGTGTTCCAATAAAAAAGGTTTTGGCTTTACATAAGAGAGTCTCTATTTTTTTTTACAACATAGGAAGGTTACGGCTCAGGAATTTCAGGAGCTCATTGATCATTTGAATTTCACATATCACATAGTTGCTCCTGGGGTATTCTTCCCTCATTGCCTTTGTGATGCTACTTGTGAGGTGAAGCAGTTGTACCATAGTATCAGATTTGTGGTTGTGGCATGAATTTCTTCAGGGGTTTAATGGTGTTTTCTTTTGATAGCTGAAGACTAAGGACACTCTTCAGTTTGCATCAGATGCTACAGTTTCTATAGGGTTTGGAGTTTATTTCTAGAGTTGCTGGTGTTTTGAGACTTGACCTGAAGCCAGACTTCGTTTTGGATTTTCTTTTCCAATTTTGGTAGCTGTTTGGGTTTGAGCAGAGGAGTTAGGTAATTCCATTGTGCACTTTTGCAATGACAATATGGCCACAGTGCAGGTAGCCAATTCTTTGGGCCTTTCAGCACTACACCGTTACAGTGCTATTATTCTACTTTCAACATCCTGCAGAATTCTGGGGTTTGTGGTTTACTGAGGCCAAAGAGCAATCTGGCCGAGAATTCTCAATGCCTCTCCCTAAACTTCAAATTCCAGGATTCCATAGGATGTTGAAAGTGGAATAATAGCGCTATAACAGTTTAGTGAGGAAAGGCCCTTTATCTCTTCAGTGTAAGTAGATCATACATGTAATTAGGACTTCTAGATTACAGTGTTTACAGCACAATATTTTGTTTAAGGTGCTCCATGTGACAGAAGTGAACAACTACATTGTCAATGCTCTCTCTCATAAACAGATGGAGCACTTCAGGCACTTTGCCCCAGAAGCAGCATTTCCTCCATACCTGATTGCCACCAGATATCGCAACCATTACTATTTCACTTGTCTTCCATATTAGAAGAATTTATCTTAGGACATGAGGGAATTTTCCCATTTCAGGTAGCAACAGGGACTTTGGGTTGGTTGACCTTTACTGGTGTCACTTTCTACAGTTCTTTGTTCATCTCAGAGACAGGCGGTTGTAACCACAGTTCATTAAAGGCAGGTTGTCAGCCCTGGCCTTTTATACTAAAGCTCTGGGACTTTATGACGGCACAGGTGATTTCAGGGTTCTTAAAATGCTGGAAAGCTGGTCAAGGGAGAGAGGAACAGAGGTTGATAGGCATGAATCCCTCTCTCTGGCTGCATTGAGGGGCTTCAGCGGCCTTTGGGCCAGTGTTTGTTCTTTATACTATAAAGTTTTGCTGTTTCATACTGCTTCCTTACAGTTTTTCCTCTTTTTTGATGTTTGAGTGTCAGTGAGTTAGTGGTGTCACCCAGGGGACACCTCTGATAAGGTGCTTTTGATGAGGGATGTTCAGCTGCTGAAACAGCAGATGGTTGTTACTGTTCATTCCTCTAAGGGGAAAACCAGAGAGAACTGGCACAACTCTTTGGCTGTTTCCTCACTACACTGTTACAGTGCTATTATCCCAATTTCAACATCCTATGGAATTCTGGGGTTTGCAGTTTAGCGAGGAGCATTTAGAATTCTCAGCCAGACACTTCTTTGGCCTCAGTAAAATATAAACCCCAGAATTCCTCAGGATGTTGAAAGTGGAATAATAGCACTATAATAGTATAGTGTGGAAATGGCCTTCGATTAGGCCTTGCAGTGGCTGGACATTATGCTTTATAGTAGCACTACAGTTAAGCCTCAGTACCAATGGATTCTGTATCCATGGATTCAACCAACCATGGCAAAAACAACAACAACAACACTTTGATCTTGCCATTTTATGTAAGAAACACTGTTTTACTACATCATAGTACATAATGGGACTTGAGTATCCACAAATTCTGGTATCCAAGGGAAGTCCTGGAACCAAACCCTAGTGGATACTTCAGGACCCACTGTGCTTGCATTTTTGCATGCAGTGATTCTCAGAGTGGTCCGCTATTCTGCCATGCAAATAATTTTCTTTTCATTAAATATCAGTTCTGGGCAGTCGTTGCCAAGGCATAGTCCAGATTGGGCTTGAGTGGGGTTCAATTTGGGATTTATTCTTTTAGAATCAAAACTGTCTCATGAGCATCCACAATAGACGTTGATAGGGGTACCATCCAGAAGCTGGTTTGATGGAGGTCTTCAGCTTACAAGAGGCATATTCACACTCTCAAATATTGAAATTATTTGTACATTAATTTAGTTATGTTTCATTTCCCAGGTTCTGCCTGAAGAGGTTCTGTGTTTTGAGCTGTCAACATAGCATCATCTATTGGGCAGCACAATATTGGCAGAAATGCTGTTTCAGATTGCAACTGAATAGGACTGGCAAATAGGGACCTGTGCTGGCATGATTTGCTTCCTATGTTGTTCAAGGAATGCAAGGGGCCTTCACCATACATTCCTTCTGAGCATTAATGCCTTTGATTTTATTCCATTATCGAAGTAGTCCATTACTTTCAAATTAATCAAGTCTGATGGCCTGGGGTGCACTTGTTATGGTCAGTCATTCTTCCTCATCAGGTTTGGCAGCATAAGGGTGATTCAAATTGTCTGGATAGAGCCTGCAGATGGGTCAATAGGTAAGTTAAAATGCATGATAAAAGTGTTGGGCCATTTTTTTTGACCACATCTCTAAATAGTATTTCAAAGGCCAGAACTTTACAAAGCTGAAGGTATTCACCTCTCTAAGGACGGCAATATGTTGTTTTTGGGTGATTTGCAACAGAGAGTAAAAGCCCTTTTGGGTGATGTGGAGGGGGAAAGGAGCTAAGCAGACACTTGCCCCCCACCCATGGCATATAGTGGGGGAGGAATAAGATTGTGATGAACACCTATGGTGTCCATATTAGTGATGGGGCAACCTCAGGACCTACTTTAGGTCATGGGACCTGGGGGTGGGGAAGGAGACTACTCTAAGGGCTGCCCTGGATGCTATTCCCTCATAACTTGGGGAGAGATTCCCTTGAATTGCCTTCCATTGCAAGACTGGTTGAACAGCCACCCAGATACTAAATTCTCTTTTGATTTCTGGTGTTTGCCCAGGGGAAGCTGAAGAGGGGGTTTGGTGAAGACCCATTGCTTCAATTGCTCCCTTACCAGGTTACTCTTCCTTATTGCTTATTATAGAGTTTAATTTAGTTAGATAGGTTAATAAATCAATGAAGGAGATCTTATTTAACCTAAACTCTTGTGTCAGGCCTCTTTGTTCCCAATGCGGTTCAGCAAACAACATTTTATGTGAAGAAATGTACAGCATACTAACAAAACTGCCTAACATATATACACACATGAGGAAATTCAATTAAGGAAGGACTGTATTTTTTTCTTTTCTTACTTTTTTTTTTTAACTTAACACAAACTTTGTATTTCAAAAAGGTTAATGTTGGTTGAATGAACCCCCTTTTTACTTTTATTTTGTTTTGTTATATTATTTATTTATTTATAGTATATCATTGTGCTTAGACAATATTAGCCCATTTGAACTCGGAAATTATTTGTCCAGATCTTAATTGCAGAATAAACATTGTATTCTGTATGTATTAAAAGCAAGAGGCATAAGAAGAAGGGAAGAGGAAGAATGAAGGAAGGACCTTTTAAGTATAAATTTAGCAGTGCCATCTAGTGTTGAATAAAATGTCTGAAAAGAGTTTTCAAGTAGATTTTACATTGAAAATGTTCTACGTGCAACTATATAACTAAAGTTCCTAATAATAATACATATTTTATATCTCTAAAGCACATCAGCTATAAGCATAATGGTCTGAATTTTGGGAAGTTGCAATCCAACAGCATCTGAAATATTGCTCCTAACAAAGGAAGCATTTAATCAACAGTATTTGTGTTAGTTATGACTCACTATTTAACACTTGATTCAATTAATTTACTGTAGCTGGGATTACAATTGGAATCTAGGCTATTACAAAAAGTCAAACGGGAAGTCAGCAACATATTTCAAAATATTTGTTGATGTATCTAGTGTTAAGGTAAGGCAACTTTGTGAATACTGCTGTATATTTGAATACTAAAGAAGCTATGCATTGTAAAACAAAATAAGGGGCAAAAAATTAAAAGAATGATCTGTGGCAAGATAATGATCTGAGCTACCCATCACTTACCAAAGATGCCAAAAAGCTTTCTTTTCTTTTAACATTACAAACAACTCAGAAGGCATGCAGAGCTGTGACTTTAAACATAAGTCAGAATATTGGATTAGGTGGCCCATTATGTTTCTTCCAAGTTAAGTGGTTTCATAATCCTCAAAATGTAGCATTAGCGTCACCCAAAAAATGGAAATATACTAACTAGGTGAATGTAGACAGCAGCTTTGCTCAGGAATTAATTCTGTGTATGGTTTGTTTGGCATATTTAGAAGGAAGAACAAAAACTGGCACAACTCTTGTCCTCACCACCGTTCCTATAACCTGTGTGTCAAGTGTGTTTGTTTGCAGTGGCCCTGCACCCCTGGAGGCTCCCTGCTCATGGATACTATATACAGTGGTATACTTATGTGGAGTGTCAAAACTAGGACATTCCTCCATCATAAGAATACCTCTGCTGCCACTGATATTTCTCCAAATTTATAAATTGTAACCTTAAGCTGAACATTAAGAAATATATTTTAGGCATCCAAAGAAAAGAGGCAGGCCAAGTTATCAAAGGAATGTAAACACAGCAAACTTAAGAGTTCTATGTGTGAAAGATTGTCAGTATCTCACAGTCTGCAAAGCAAGACATTAGGGAACTGAAGGAAACTATCATGGGAGATAGACTACTTATTTAGGTGGTGATACTCTTATTCCCTCCCTCCCACCAGAACTACTTGCCTGGAAAACTTGGACAGTGCTAATTTCAACTCTTCATGAATACTGAAGAAAATAAAAGCAGAAAGTGCAAAGGCAAGATAACAGTTGAATATTAAGGAAATAATGGCCACAGATGGATCTACATAAGCTTAAAGTAGACAATGAAGATATTGAAATGGTTCATGGCTCAGTCATTAATCAGATGGCTGGGTTTTTAAAAAAAAAATCAAACAAAGACTTGGGAGGGCAGCTGTAAAGGAATTAGACAAGATCCTCAAGTATAAAGCTATATCATTGAATATTGAAGAATATTGAAGTTAGGATTGTCCATGCCATTGCATTTCCCATTTCTATGTATAATTGTGAAAGCTGGACAGTGAAGCAACCTGATAGGAAGAAAATTGACTCATTTGAAATGTAGTCATGGAGAAGAGTTCTATGGATACTCTGAATTGCTAAAAAGACAAACAAAGGGGTCCTAGAACAAATCAAATCTGAACTATCCCTAGAAGCCAAGATGACTAAGGTCATTTCCACACAAGAGGGGAGGAACGGTTCACTGCATGTCAAGATTGGTGTTTTTATACTCCAATTCAGAAACTGTGCTGTCTGCACCCCCCATTTAAGTCGTACTACCGCAGAGAACAGTGATTGCTACATCTGCAACAGCAAGTCCCTGGTCACTCCCATTCCTCTTCCTCAGCCTGCCCTGCCATCTCTGACTGATCTGTTTTTTGTTTTTTTTGTTTTGTTTTTTTTAAAAAACATTTTAAACACATTTCTGTGTTGCTATGTTTGTGTGTAGGTATGTATGTTTGTTGATACTTGGAAAAAAAAACACGCCTTTACAGTCCATTACCAGATCTACTGTCTTCGCGCTGTCTGTTTAACACATGAAGAAAATAATGACAACAGGCTGTCCTTTGATGGACGGAGAGAGATAGGGACGGAAATGATAGAAAGGACAGCCTGAGAATGCCAATAGCTGGCCACTTCTGCACTGTGAATCAATGCTACACTTCTCCATGTAGGCAAAAAATGAAACAGAACCAGTTTGGGAGATTTACATTGGAATTTTTCTGGTTTTCAGATACAGCAGTTTTTCATAACAGTGAACTGTTCTAGGAGCTGAAAACATGCAGAACCATGAGGAAAACTATGATACTAAAACACTACAATGTGCAGACTGAAGGGTAAGAATTCAACGCTACTATGACGTATCAACCTCATGCAAAAATGGCCTAAATGAAAGCTGTTGGTCACATCATGAGAAGACATGATGTACTAGAAAAGACAATGCTGCTTGGTAAGGTAGAAGGCAGTAGGAAAAGAGGATGACCACATTACAGATGGATAGATTCAATCAAGCAACCTATGTCCTGGAATCTGGTTAATGATAGAATGGTTTGGCGATTGCCAAAGGTCATAGGGTCACCAGATGTCAAGGTTGACCTGATGACAGTTATCAATAACAGCAAAGCTAAAAAAAAATTCCCTAGGTTTTTGAAGACATTGAAGTTAATGACACATTGACTCAATGAAGTCAATGACATTTTGAGGCTTCCATTGGGCAAAATGTACCTGCCCTGTCTTCTTTGGGTTATGAGTGGGGCCCTGCAATGTGAGTATGGCAAATGTTCATCAGGATTCTGGCCAATATTTTTTAATATACCACTTCTCTGTATATCAAGGATGTCAAATGATAATGCTCTAGATATTCTTCAAATACAATTCCCACAAGCCCTAATGATCATAGCCAGTGATAAAGTCTCGTGGGGGTTGTGGTCCAAAAAAATGATGGAGGTCAAATTGTCCATACCTGTCATATGTTACTGCATGTGCAACGTGATTTGTATCAAAACTGAAAAAAGTACAATACAAAACAGAAATAAAAACAGAAGTAGTATCAGAAATATCATGTAATAACAATGCAATACATCTAAATTTATTATAGTTGGCATGAAAGGATTCCCTAGAATTCCCAAGGAAATTAATAACAATATAGAGACCAACAGCAATTCAAATTAACCCTGTAACATAACTGCCTATTTCCAGTTGACAAATGGAGAGAGAAGGTGTCAACTACTGTTGTTGCCAGGGTTCTTTGCCAGGATTCATGATCTACTATTAAGAGCCTATGTCCATACAAGTATATTGCCTACAGATTCTGCTCCAATATTATGATCAACATATGTGTCTTCCCTTTATGAGTTCATATTTCAGAAGTATGGTTACACAAACAAGGTTTAGGAGTTCTTCTGATGTGTGATATTTATTAATTGCAATACTGTTTTCAATATTTAATGTTTGGTTATACGTTTCCCTTCTTTTCTCAGAATTATAGCTTGTTTACCATCTTGAACCAAAGGTCTTTTCACTCTTAAAAAATTTTTTGCTTATAGAATATAGGCTCTTAATTTTTATTGTCTAAGTCACAGTCTTGAGGCCTATTAACTAGACAGAGAAAGAACCAGTAGTGTATTCGTTTTTGCTTAACCTGAGCAATGACATGACTTAAAAACCTGGGGAAAAAATCAATATCTTAAGTAGAATTAATTGGAACATGCTTTTTTCACTTGAGCTCATATCAATGGTGTTGCACAACTTTTTAAATTAAATAGCAGGACCTTTGCGTTAAAATCACAAAAGCAAAATGACCATCTTTAGTTTGTTATGGCAAAGTAATCACTCCTTCATTTGATAACTTTGCTTTCTATACTTAGCTTTTTAGATATTTTGATGAAAACATTCATTGTCATTCAGGCTATCAAATAAAAAAAAAGCTATGCAGAAGAGAACAGAGTTGCCTGCACATTCGTTCTTTCAGTAGGAGCAATAGTTAGGAGAATTGCTTGTCTCATGAGTCTAAAATATGCACATCAGTGTGCAGGGGTGAAAAAGGGAGTGGGAAAGAAGGGGAAAAAAATTTGTTGTCACCTTTCCCTCCACATCTCGTCACACTCTGGGGAAGGGGAAAATGACATCAGTTTTCCAAACCTCATATCTAATTGGCTTAGGAAGCAGTGTTTCAACTACTAAAACTCTACTTTTAAATGTTAATCTTTCCACACATATCTCTAACAAGGACTGGAATAGTGTGCTAAGCCCCAGGTGTTTTGGTTTTTCAATTGCTAATGTTATTTCCTTTTGATTTGATGTTATAACTATCAAGCCTTTTATAGTTTATGTATCAAATTTAAGAATAATAAATGATTCTGAACACAACGTAACTGTGCATGCCACAGTTTGAATAAGACAGCTGGAAGCCTGTGCCTTTTTTGTGAACTTTCCATAAAGATGTTTTCTGCATGCACAAAAAGCAACCTTGACATAACAATAGAAACTAAACAAGGTATCACTCAGTATTAAAGCAGATAGTGGCACCCTGGCTATATTACCATATTTATAACTGACCCTTCTGGATACTATGTCCATCTTTCTGCTTCTATTTATGCTATCTTTCCCCACACATATTTGTTGTTCAATAAGCCTTCTTTGTATGTGAGGTATTCAATTTGAGAAGGTAGCTAAGTGAGGAACTGATACCTTGAGTGAATCCAAAGTAAGTGAAAGATATGCTAGTCGTGCTGACATGCATCAGGTGTTCCCACAAAAAAATTTTCTATTCACCTGATGCCCCTAACCACTCTCATTTTGGGAAAACTGAAACTATTCAAAGATCTCATGAAAGATTAGAAAGCATATTCGTGGAACAAAGGGAAGTAGCATAAATAAGTACATTGATATAACACAAAACCAGGCAACCACTCCTCATCACAATTTCACCACAATTTGCAGTGATGTCTAGTTTATATCTGTGAATCTGTAGATACACCTGCCACCACTGATTATATTGTTTGTAGAAGATTTTTGGCATCCTAAATGTTACCATTAATCAGCATATCTCTATGAATTACACCAGGAGTGGATAACATTTTGTTTATTGAGGGCATAACAACAATGGATAGGACTGAATCCAACAGTAGGTGGTACCAGAATTAAAAGGGGGCAGAGGCACCCTTTTCTTTCATTCCTTGTGCCACTGTCTCATTGTCCTTCTCTTTCTGACATACTTTCTTCTCTCTCTCTTCCCCTCCCTGATTAAACAGCTGCCAGAAGAAGGGCAGCCTGCTTTTGTCAGAAATGTGAACCAATTAATAACAGTGATATTTTCAAACTGAACATAGGATTGCAGGAAATGAGGTCAAGAGCTGCATGCTGCCCAAAAGCCATAGGTTGGTCAATTGGGTTGAAGTCTAGTTGTTATTGGATGTGTCTCTTTCTCACACACACACACACACACACACACACACGGGGGGGGGGAGAGAGAGAGAGAGACAGACAGACAGAGATCCTGACTGCTGTGATTTGTCTTACTGTCCTTTTTTTAAAAAAAAAAATTCACTGAAGTTATGTTCACATACATATTTACTTGGGAATCAGAACTCAATGGAGCCTGCTTCCTAGTAGCCATGCATTGAAACAGTATCCATAGCTTATTTTCCCTCTTTAAGTGAATTAAGTGACCATTTTTATTCTGAAGAACAAGAAGAAAATTCTTCTATGTACCTTCGGCTGGAGCATTAGATCCACATCAGGACCTACAGCATTTTTTTATCACCTGGCTGCTATTTTATAAAATCATAGAATCTTACATTTGGACAGGGTCATAAGGGCCATCTAGTCTATGTCAAGCAGGAGTACATGGTTAAATCACTCCTGGAAGACAATCAATCCAACACGTGCTTTAAGACCTCCAAAGAAGGAAAGTCCACAAATTTCTGAGGCAGTTTATTCCCCTATTGAACTGTTCTTATTTGACCGTGAAGATGCTCTTGACAGTAAACATCACCTTTAGAGGAGAGAAGAAATTTCTAACAAGAAACAATTGTGAATTCCCAATGAGGATCATGTTTCTTTTGCTCTGTTTCACTCAAAGATTTTTTTAAAAAGTCCAGTTTAAACATCTCATTTTTTAAAAAAGCTTCAATCAGATAATCTGAAAGTGGTGGTACAAAAAATCATTATTTTAGAATACTCTGAATTATAATTCCTATTTGGAAAAATAATATGTATTATGTTGTATAACACCAAACTATATTTTATGGCCTGCCAGGTGCCTGCTAGTCCAATGCTTTTGGCAGAACTAACCAGGGAGAGGGGGGAAAAAATGAACATTAAGTTTTTTTAAAAAAAAATGTCCATACTTACGCTCGCATTTTTATAAATCCTCAAAATACAGATTTAAAAGTGCTACAAAATGCTAAATAATATATAACGATATAATATAAAATGATATGTGAATTCAATATATGTTTTATACATATCCAAAACAGTAAAACACATGTTAGTCTGAAATACATATAGAAGGGTCGCAAGAAGTAGGTTTGCCTTTAATAAAAACATAAATATAGGGGATGTTAGAACTTGCCTATTATCAGAGAGAAGAGGAGTGCCAGAGTCTTGAATTATTACTGAGCATACTTCAGGAGCATTTGACACCAGCAGGAGGGCCCCTCCAGATGAACTTATTGGCCGAAGTGGTCTACAGAAAGGAAAATGAAGTATCTCTGATAACCAGCCTACAAGCTGTTTAGACCCTTATATACCACCAATGAAATCAGAGATCTGACTTGCTGCAAATAGGTAGAATAGTTCCTTTTCCACAAGTTAAAAACTGTGCTCATTCTACTCAGGGAGCTAGTTAAATGATGGCCCTTTCTGCACCCTACCTTCTTGGTGGTCCTCCAATGGCAATCCTGGAAGCAGCTCTGCTGGGAAGGGAGTGTGACGGGAATGCTCACCTCCTCACTGGACTTGCTGTCTGTGGAAAGGAGCGTGAAGGACACACCTCTTCCTTCTACAGCACAGCCAGGCACTTTTCCAGGCTGTGCTGGGGCCGGAAGTGCCACCATCATGCTTCCTGCCCCTCTTCAGGACAGATAAGTCTGGGATGGTGGTGCAATTTGGGGTCATTACAGGAAAAACCTGTCAATGGTTTAATCTGTGATTGTGCCACCTGGTGACAGGAGAAGGACAGGACTGTGATAATGTCATGCAGGAGCATCATCACAGTCCTGCTCCTTTCCCATCCCCATGCTGGGATAGGAGGACACTGCAGAAGGGGCCAACAGTTCATTAGCTACAATTCCAAAATAGTTTTGCAGCTATAATTGTGTGTTCAGGGCCAAGTTTTCCAGGAAAGAAAAAACACATGTAGATGAAGGACTGGAGGAAAATTGGCCACAACTTTATTGGCTACAGACGGAACAGGGTTGGCATGCACGTGGGTCCAGATCCAGGCATGGATTCCACTTATTGACTGATGAACCTGATCTGCCAGAACCATATGGTGTCCAGTGCATTACCCACCTGTTCACTAAGGAGTGCAGTGGATGCATGCACCTCGCGCACAGTGCACACCGCATCCTACCCCACACTTTTTGCAGTGCCTGTATTTACTATGGTCAAAAGGCTTTGGTAATGGCTATCCCAGATCCAAGACCCATGCCAACTGACCCAAAGTGGTGACAATAATAAATTATTCTCTTCCCCCTGGCCAACCTTAGCCTAACAGGGGGAGGTGGGTGGGATGACACTCCAAAACAAAGAGATCTCTGGCCAAAGAAGCTCACATATATAAGCCCTGACAGAAGGAAGCCTGCGTACAGTCTATATCAGTGCACATTATAATAATTGTGTGTGTGTGTGTGTAATTTTACGTTGAAAAAATTGTGTTGACATACAATGATCAAACATGCATTTGTAATTAGGTACGTTATGGAAATGTATGCATGGTTTGTGCACATTTTTGTTTCTTCTCAAACCACATTGAAACTCTTCATAAATGTATGGATTCCCAAGACAAGAGGTTACAAGTTAAGCTCCAGAGTCAAAGCACAAAGTCATAACTATCCTGCTAGGCTTTGAATATGTGTGTTATGTATCATGGTTGATTGGGCTACTCTTTATGATGCTTAGAATCAAGTCCTTTAAAAGTAATTTCCATCCATTTCTCTGTTATCTCCTAAAAGTCAAAATACAGTTTTGAAGATGAGACAATAGAGTTGGCTTATTGCTCTAACAAATCACATCATCCTTTTTCAAACTATACCTTTCCCCAGGGAAGAACCTGATGTGCATTAAAGCTGTGAATTGTAGGTCTTCTTTGCTAGGGAGAAAAGTCCAACAGCTTGATATTGATTGCATTTGGCATGGGAGCAGATTTGCCCACATCCCTTTTCTGTCTTCCCACATTGAATAAAGAAAATATGTATACTTCCTTTTAAATTCTTCAAGAGGTAAAGAGATCAAGATACTACACAGGTTGTGTTAGAAGCTTCCTAACACCTTAGCAGTGATACAGTGGAACACACAGCTGCAGCATTTTAATGCTTTACTGTCTTGTAGTTGTGCAGCCGACCATCACTGGAATGTATCATATTGGGAAGCATGGGACATGACAGTGAAAGCTAAAGTTATCACGCTCCTTTATGCAAAACTCTTTGCTGCAATTTTAAAGAAAAAGCTTACATTGAGGGTCAAATGAGATGATCAGCTCCACATTTAGCAATATTTCTTCCTGAAGTGACTAAAAATATGTGTATTATCTTAACATGACAAATTCGCATTTTTGCAAATAACATCTTTAGTTTAGTGGTGTTATCCCAAAAAATAGATGACTCGGAGGTCCATCTGCAATGCTAATGCCTCCTTGAAACAGTGGGGAATACTAGCTCAAAAGGGGAGGCCTGTGTGTGCATGTGAAGGGTGGTAACCTGACAGGATCTTTTACACCTGTATATACCGGTATTAATGCAGGAATAAACCAGCCAGAGTTTCAAAAGTAAGCATGTTTGTTTTATTGGGGCAAATAACAATCACACAAATACATGATCCAAGCAGTTCTGCAATGACACAAGGCTAATTGAAGGACAAGTGAGAAAAAGTTGAATAGCAAGAATTTAGGGTGACATGGGTGATAGTTATCTATCCAGAATGAAGAGACTAGGTGATGTGGCTCAGACCAATGGTCCAAGGGTAGTACAAACTAGGAATTGGAGCAGCAGAGGGATGACCAGTATACCAGAGTACTATACTACAAGTTGGTTGGCTCAGAGCCAGGGTTTAAATATTCTTTTTTCTGTCCTGAGGGGAAAAGTGTTAATGGTTCTCTGGCAGAGCAGTCAATGGGATCTGGAGCAAGCTAGTGGTCTTAGCATTAAGTGACAGAGGGGAATTATGATAGCTTCTTAATGTTGGGATGGATAAGGGGACAAAAGGAGAGGATTTATGAAGAAGAATGAAGACAATCAGTCATTCCATGGAAGCAGTTCTGGGTGCTACCGTTTCTAAAGGTCAAGTTGTTGAGGGATATCTGCAAGTCCATTATCTCCAGAGTTTCCCTGACTTAGGCCCTTTCTGCAGGATGTTGTCATCACACATTGGGGAGAGGAGACGAATAGGACCCAGACAACACTTTTCACAATGTCATCTGTGACCCAAACTGCGTCTATCCCCAGACATCACAAACATGCTGCAAATCATTGACAGGTTCTCCTCGTTAATGACTGGCAATCATGCAGCCCTTCCACCACCCTCTTGCATTTCCCTGATGGTCAGGAAGCACGATGGCCATGCTTCCTACCCCAGCACAGCCTGAGACATGCCCGGCTGTGCTGCAGAAGCAAGAGGCATGGCCATTGCACCTCCTCCATTCCTACAGCAGGCCAGTGCCAAGGGAAACACTCCTGTCATGCTCCCCTCCCAGGAGACAGTCTACTGGGATCCCTGCAGGATGCCACTGGAATCATGTAGAGTATCGAAAGGGCCTATGACCTAGCCATGCCCTGAGGTTCTGATCTGACCTAGTTTTGCAAGACGTATTTTGAGCCAGTTCCTCTTTGCCAGCAAGCTTGTCAGACATATCAGGATATAATTTATAAGTCATGCCAATTAAATATTTAGTCAATTAAACAACATCATGGAGTGAGGGTATATAGCTGGGTTACTCCTGGAGTCATGGAAATTTGAGAATTGAACCTGGCTTTCATTCACAAGTCTGATCACTTGGATCCAAAGGTCTGAAGAAATGTTACTAATGGAGGGAAAACATTGTATCACTGCCTATCCCATATGTCAGCCCTCAGTGAAGCATATGTTTGTTTGTTTTAAACATCACCAAAAAAATAGAGCTGCTCGTATATTTTGTAGACTGATTAGCAAAGAGAAGATGGTTCTTGGAAAGTAATCTGAACAAGTTATATTACTGTTGTTGCTTGCTGTTGTTTTGTACTCTCTAATACCTTAATACTATTTTAATTACAATATATCAGATGTGTATTGTAATCTGCCATAATATCTTCATTAACAGCAGTGCTGGCCAACATTAGGTCAATCATCTTGAATTTATTTTACTTCATAAAATGACACTTCAACAGAAGTTCCAATTTCATGAAAAAGGAATGCTTTTTTTTTTCCAGCAATGGCAGTTATGATTTAATGAAGCCTATGTGGTTAGTCATAACTGGGAGACACCAAGTGTATGCTTTCTAAAGACACGCAGCTCCTAAGAACAGCCTATATGAATTTTGGCAAGCTTCTGCACGAGACACATATCCTTGAGGCATTCATAGCATGGGGAATAGGCCAGCAGGAAACATACTAACTTATTTATATGTTGTTGGTCCAGCTTCATACACTATTATATAGATAAAAGAACACCTAAGGCAAACTGTTTTAACAAACTCTTGAAGTCTTAATTAGGGAGTCAGGTTTCGTGTGGCCAGCAGCTGGTTTCGTGTGGCCTACATTGTCCAATCCTGTGAAAATCATCCATTAGTGTCACTAGCATAGGAAAGTGTCTCTTGATTTCACTGGATTTTGCCTCCCTTTGTGGAAAGTCTTTCTTCCATAAGGTCCTTGTTATGACTAAACCATGCTCATCCCCTCTTATGAAGCCTTTGTTCCTTGCACTGAAAACAAACAAACAAACTTTAGGAGCAGCAAATTACAGAGTTGGAAGGGGCCACATGGGCCATCGATTCCAACTTCCTGCTCAGTGCAGGCTTTTCAGCTAAAGCAGCCTTAGCAGGTAGTTGTTCAGCTTCTTTTTGAAGACATCCAAAGGAGGAGAACCTACCACCTTTCTAGGCAATTAGTTCCTATGCAATTGCTGAATTCTTACTGTTAAGAAGTTCCTTCTAGTGTTCAATCAAAATATGTCCCTTTGTAATGTCAAACCATTAGACATGGCCCCACACTCTGTGACAGCTCTTGAAGTGTTTAAAAAGTAAAATCATGTCACCCCTTCAGTCTTCTTTTCACCAAGCTGAATGATCCCACTCCTTCAACTTTTCTTTATATGTTTTGTTCTCCATGCCTCTTTCTATCCTGTTGCCCTTCTCTATACCTGCTCGAAATTGTCTATATCCTTCTTAAAGTTAGGTGCCTAGAAGTGAATTGAATAATCCAGCTGAGGCCTGACCAGCACAGAATATAGGAGGAACTCTTACTTTCCTCAACTTGTAAACTATGTTTCTATGAATGCAAAACCAGTGTGGTGTAGTGATTTGAACATTGGATTATGACCCTGGAGAACAGAGTTTGATTCTCTGTTTAGCTATGGAAACCCAATGGTTGATCTTGGGTGTATCCCACAGTCTCAGCTCCAGAAAATCCCATGACATGTAGTCACATTGTCTTTTTCAGATGTTTCCATTTTTCTTCTTCCATAGGATTGTTTGTGATTGTGTTTTTGCAACTCCTTCTTCAGGAACTTCCATCCATGCTGGGTGTCTTTTTCCTTTATAATGTCTAGCTATGGGACTCCACACAGTATTTCCATGAACTTGTTAAAATCAGTTCCCTGAAATGCAAGGTCCTTGTTTGACTTTATTCTTCTTTGCCCTATCTCACAACAGTGAATTCTAGCACTACATGATCACTTCCCCCTAAAGTATCTTTCTGTCAACACAGTTCTCTTGATAAGATTTCTACATCAGCTAAGACACTTGTAATCAGGTTAGCCAAGGGTGTTTCACTTTATTTATTGAAACATTTTCAACATTTTCAACAAAAGAGTTTAGCTATCCTGTTGTGGTCTTCTTGCAGGATTGAAGGAATAAGAACCTACCTACCCAAAAGAATGTTTAGAAAGATGAGTATCTGAAGCAGAATTTTTTTTCTTTTTATCCAAGTTGGAGATTTTATGGTGAGGAAAGTACTAAGATCAGTATTGGCTCAGATACAAACAAAGCAAAAGGAAGGTTTTGTGTAGATCTGTCTCCTTCATATAATCTGATCTTTCTATGGAGAATTTGGTTGTCTAAGAGACAGTCAAGACATAGGTCCTTTCTGAAGCTTACCTCCATCTGGTGCAGTCATGCTGGGATTACACGAGCAGCCTCTTTTGCGAAGCACTCATGTCCCCGCTGCTCCTGCTCCACAGCAGCTGCCTGCCCACCGGCAGGCAGCATGAGGGCTTTGCCTCTTCCTTCCACAGCCAGGTATTTCCCTAGCTAGTGGAGGAAGTGCATGGGTTGCAGCTCTGGAGCTCCGCACGGATGATACATGCGTGTGGGGCCCCAGAGTGATGCGCGATTAAACTGTGAGTGAAGGAAAGACAACCTCTATTACAAGCTAGGAGGTAGTCACATACACAGGCGTTCTAGCCCCTCCCGTCTGCAGACTCATGACTCTACCTCACCTGTAGCATCTCTCCCTGGACATTGCCTTATTTGGAAGGTAGTTTGTAATTGGAGGAAACCTCATATTACCTGCCCCTCTGGACATTTCCTCATATGGATGGAAGTTTCTGGACATTATCTAATATGGGGCGGGTGGTCTGCAATTAGTGGAAAAATGCCGCAGTGGGTGTGTATGCTGTTTACTTGGATAAAAAAGCCTTGCCAAGCCTCTGGCCTTTGTCCCAAACCTCCGGCACCCTGCTGCAGCAGATTTATATATTTTTTATACTTTTATACTTTTGTACTCAATAAATCTGGCCTCTAGCCTTTGAACCAAGAAACGTCTGGTCATTTGCCTGTTTCTCAGTAGAAGCTGTCCTTCTTAAGGGCGTAGAAGGTGACAGTTTTCTGGCGCCCAACGTGGGGCCCGAGAGAAACGGGCAGGGGTTGAGAAATTTCGCCCTGCATCAGTCCCTCTGCCCAGGAGGCCAGACGGGAAGGCATCCCTCTGAAGACCATCTGATCCTGGTGGTGGACATCGATTTTTCACATCAGGCACCAACGTCCCTCTTGTGACATGACGGGAATCATCGCGGTGCGCTCCTGATCAGCAGCAAGGATGAGGCTCTACCTTCGTGATTCAAGGCTCTGAAATTTGATTAGGGTTGAGGTTCGGAAAGGTGAGCCTGTGACCCACCTCACCCTCTGGTAAGTCCCAAAAAGTCAGGGACCGCCCTAGATAGGTACCTTGGGCCTGAGTTCAGTTTGGGAATTCCCCTGTTTCGGCTTTGTGGTGTGTGTGTGTGTGCCTGGAGTGTGTCTGAGACGTCCAAACAAGGATGAAGCGAGTGTGGAGCTCCACCCCGCGGTTCTGTTCTACTTGCGAGAGAGGCAGCCGGGAATAAGTGAAGCGAACGTCTTCTCTTCTGTCTGTTATTTGATGTGTGTCTCCTTGTCTGTGAATTTGTACATTTTGTAATAGCAGAGATGGGTTCAAACAGTTCAAAACAGAAACAGATTAGGGAGAAAACCCCGGGGGTGGGCTCCCCCATTACTCCCTTGCGGTGTGTGTTGCAGAATTGGAAGGAAGTGGGGAAGGGACTGTCTAAAATGCAAATGATAAAGTATTGTACTGAAATTTGGCCTCAGTATTAGATCCCTGGGTTGTCTCAGTGGGACACGAATGGGACATTTGATAAGCTAGCATTGCAAGCTTGGATTAACTGGTTAGATTAGGTTGGAAAAACTGTTGAAGAAAGGTACATGAGAGTGTTTAAGAATGCAGGTATTGGGTTCCCTGATTCTCTCCCACATCACCTCCCAGACAGTGCAAAGGCAGTCATGGCTCTTGCCCCAGTAAAATCCTCTGGACTTTCTCAATTCCAAAAGTTTAAGAGAGATAGCTGGGACCCGCTAGATCACCTTCCTCCTCCTCCTTACCCTCAGCCAGCTCCCGCTGTTGGCCCAATGGCTGATGAGCTGGCTGATTTCCCGCTGCCACCACCGCCCATAAATCCAGATTTTGAAGATGACGGTGCCAGAGGGCCTCAAACACAGACTCTCCTTTACAACCACCTTAGGCTGGAGTGGCCCCCGCTCAGGCATCCTCCTCTGTTGATCCTACTGCTCCCCCTAGTGGCTCAGCTACAGGGATGTCTGAGCCTCACAGATCTCTCCAGAAAGAACTGGCACAGCTTTTAAAAGACCAAGAGAACCTTCCTCTGGATGGGACCAAATCCAAACAAGCAGCCAAACAAGCAGTTGTAGTTTCGACGAGCACGGCCCCTCCAAGCAATGAACAGCTATACTTCAGTGCCAATGTACCCAATGAGGGAAGTCCCGGATGGCAGGAGCGGGCTTAGTTATGTTGATCACCCCCTGTCCAGCTTGGAAGTTAGAGAATTAAAAAAAACAATGAAGCCCCTAATTGAAGACCCTATTGGGGTGGCAGAGCAATTCCAGCAATTTCTGGGACCCTCTATCTATACCTGGAAAGAGTTAATGGCCATCCTTAACATTCTGTTCTTGGGGGAAGAATTGGTTATGATTAGGAATGCAGCTATGTTGGAGTGGGAAAAGGCCCATCCTCCAGGTACGGATGGATCTGTCCCCACAGAACAGAAGTACCCCAATCAGGACCCCCGTTGGGACAATAGGGCAGAAGCAGACAGGCAGAAAATGGAAGATCTGAAAGCTCTGATTATTGCTGGCATTAAGCACTCGGTTCCCCGTGCACAGAACCCCTACAAGGTTTTTGATATTCAACAGGAAAAGGATGAGTTGCCCTCTGCCTTCCTCCAGAGGCTGAAAGAACGGGCGATAAAATACTCCGGGCTAGACGTAAATAGTCTACATGGACAAAGCCTGCTTGTATTCCATTTTGTTACTAGAGCTTGGCCTGATATCCGTACCAAGCTCCAGAAGCTGGAAGATTGGAATACAAGGGATGTAGGTGAACTGTTGAGGGTAGCCCAAAAGGTCTGTGTGCGAAGAGATGAAGAAAAGCAGAAACAAAAGGTACAGGTGATGGCGGTGACAATGCAACAAGCCCAGCCAGCTATTGGTCAGGGACCTGGGGGACGCGGAAGAGGGATGTCTCGTGGTGGAACGGAAAGGGGAGGACAAATGGGAACAGAAAGGTGGGGAAAGTCGCAATGTGCTTACTGCAAACAGTTTGGGCACTGGCGAGCCCAGTGTCCTCAGAAGAATAGGGGGAGAGGCAGAGGGAACTCTTTTCCCAACCCCTCAGCCCTTCCTTTCAATCCCCAACGTGAAGCAGTCCACCTGGCACCAGTTGCAAACCCTCAGGATGATTCTTGGATGGACTGAGGGGGTCAGGGGCCCAGCATCCCACCCCCGGAGCCCCGGGTAACTCTGAGGGTGGGCAACAAAGACCAAGAGTTCCTAGTAGATACCGGGCCAGCCGTTTCCGCTGTTACACGCCCACTACCTGTCCCTGTAAAGAAGCAAGTGACTGTTGGAGGAGCCACTGGCAGCCAGTCTGTGGTTTCCTATGTCCTGGTTGAGTGCAGAATTGGACACCGAGAATTAAAAGCACCTTCTTACTGCTCCCGGAGGCCCATGTGAATCTGCTGGGGAGAGATCTGTTGTGCTTGACCAGGGCGTGCATAGAGTTTGAAGAAGATGGTACCAACACAGTAACCTTCTGGACACCTGTAGACTTTTGGCCAGGTCCAGTGCCCCCAGCGGCCCCTACAAAGGTCATGAACATCACTTCTACAAGCGTCACTTCTACAGTCCTTTCCCGAATCCCTCCAGGAATTTGGGATACAGGCCTTCCAGGACTAGCGGTTACTGTAGAGCCAGTAAAAATCAGGCTAAGAGAAGGAGCACAACCCATATGCTTGTCCCAATATAAAATCTGTCCACACCTCAGAGAGGGACTGGCCAAATTGATAGAGAAATTGGTTGAAGGGGGCATCATCACTCATGGGCCAGTTGATTGTAGCCCTTGGAATACCCCCATCCTAGCAGTCCAAAAGCCTTCAGGGAATCTTCGTCTAGTACATGATCTGTGTGCCACCAACTCTGCTATCCAGGATCTACCCCAGCTAGTTCCTGATCCCTACACACTGCTCAGCGTCTTGTCACCTACGCACTCCTGGTTCACGGTCTTGGATCTAAAAGATGCATTCTTTTGCATCCCACTTCACCCTGAAAGCCAGAAAATATTTGCCTTTTCTTACCCCTTGGATGAAGGTAGAAATGTCCAAAAAGCCATGTGGTCCAGGTTGCCACAAGGTTTTAAGAACTCGCCTGTTCTCTTTGGTCAAGTGCTAGCCCGAGGCCTCCGAGACTGACCTCAGAAACAGAACACCATTCTACTTCAATATGTTGATGACCTGCTCTTAGTGACTGAGACCCAACTCGCCTATGAAGAAGAGACTGTTTCATTCCTAACTTACCTGCTTGAGCAAGGATACCGAGCTTCCAAGAAAAAGGCTCAGTTAATCCAGCCCAAGTCCGCTTTTTGGGCCATGACATCTCTGCAGGACAGCAAGCCCTGGTGCCTGAGCGGATTGAAGCAATTCTTCGGATACCAACGCCCCAAACTATCAAGGAACTTAGATCTTTCCTGGGTCTGACAAGGTCCTGCAGGCTATGGATTTGGAACTATGGAAACCTGTCTAAACCTTTGTATTCCATCATGACGGAGTCTGAGAAGGCTGGTCATAGCCTGCTGCCCGAGGACCCAGTTATTAAGACTGCAACAGATCAGTTGAAAACCCGCTTAGCCTCTGCGCCAGCTTTGCACCTTCCCAACCCTTCAGAGCCCTTCATTCTCTTTGTAGCTGAACAGGAAGGAGTGGCTAATGCAGTGCTCACTCAATCATCAGACCTGGCACTGAAGGCAATTGCTTACTTCAGTAAGAATCTAGATGATACTGCTCGAGGTTGGCCTGCCTGCCTGAGAACAGTGGCAGCAGCCACTCTCATGATAAAAGAAGCATTGAAATTGACCTTTGGAGGACAACTTACTGTATATTCCCCGCATGCTCTTCTTTCCATACTGGAACTACGGGGACCAACTTGGATGACGTCAGACCGCTTGGCAAAGTGCCAGGCTACTATGCTGGAAGATGGAAGGGTCTCCGTGCTCAGAATAGAAAGGAAAAATCCAGCAGAGTACCTCTCTGAGATTCCAAAACTTGAGTTCAGCAAACCACTCCATGATTGCATGACCACCATAGATTTCCAAACCAAACCACAGCCAGACCTCTCCGAAACTCCCCTTCAAAATCCAGATGTCATCTGGTTCACAGATGGTTCCACCTTCATAGAACAGGGAATCCGACACACTGGATGGGCCGTAGTGGATCATCTTGGGACACTCGTGCAATCTGGGGCTCTACTTGTCTCTCGCTCAGCTCAAAGAGAGGAACTAGAGGCCATGATTCAGGCGACCCCACATGCAAAAGGTCTGCATGCAACCATCTACACGGACTCCAAGTACATCTGGGGAGTTGTACATGCCCATGCTCAACTCTGGCATGAGAAAGGGCTGCTAGACCAATCTGACAGCCCTATCAAGCATAGAAATGGAATAAAGGAATTATTGGAATCAGTCTGTTTACCACAAGAACCTGCCATTGTTCACAGTAAAGGGCATCAGAAAGAAGATTCAGAAATCGCCAAAGGAAATAGATCCGCTGACGAACAAGCAAAACTAGCAGCGCGCAGAGGATCTGCTCGAGGGTGCACTGTGAACACAGTAGCCATCCCAATGCCTCCTGAGAAGCCACCATACACTCCAGAAGACTACACCACAGCCAAGAACACAGGGTACCACCAGGTCCAGAGCTGGCTCATTCACCCTGAAACCAACCGGATTTGGATCCCAGCTTCTGTTCAGCGACCACTAGTTGAGAAGATCCATCAACAGACACATCTAGGAGAAGAAGCCTTGATACATCTATGGAGAAGATATTTCGATGGACCATCCGTAAGACCTACTCTAGCATCTATTGTTCGTACTTGTGAAATCTGCTAACAGGTGAATCCTGCTCATGGAAACTGCCCAGACAGGGCTAGGAGACATCTGCACAACCCTTCTATATATCCAGGGCAATATTGGCCAATTGACTTCACTGAATTCCCCAGAGCCCTGGGATTTCGGTATCTGTTAGTCCTTGTCTGCAAGTTCTCAGGATGGGTTGAGGCCTTTCTGTGTAGGACCTGTAAGGCAAGAGAAGTTGTGAAACACCTGTTGGAGTCTATCATACCTTGCTGGTCCCTGCCTTGTGGACTCGATTCTGACCAGGGACCCCATTTTACCTCACGGATCCTGCAGAAACTGATGAAGACACTCAACATCACCTGGAGATTCCACTCCCCCTACCATCCCCAAGCAAGCGGGATGGTGGAATGAATGAGCTCTATGCTTAAGAGCCAACTGACTAAAATTTCCCTAGAAACTGACCTACCCTGGGTCAAGGCACTGCCTCTGGCCCTCACAAAGGCTAGAATCACTCCAAAAGGTCCCCTGAAACTCTCCCCTTTTGAGAGAGTATTCGGTCACCCCTGGACTAGCCAACTCTGTCCGGGAAGCCTGAGGAGGGAGGTTGAGATAGGAGATGCAGTGTTACAAAAGTATGTTCATTCTCTGGGTGCTGCTCTGGCCTCTGTTCGCTTTTTATCCTTACAGAAAGGACTCTTCAACCTTGATGGTCTGCTGCACCACATCCAACCTGGTGATTGGGTGGTCATAAAGATCTGGGGAAGGCAACCCTTGTTGCCGGAGTGGACAAAACCTGCCCAAGTGTTGCTGACCATCGATACCACTGTCAAAGTCCAGGGCCACAAATCTTGGATCCATCATTCCAGAGTTAAAAAGGTGCCGGAACCCAGAAGGTGGAAGGTGACCCAAGAGGATACCAGTGACGGACTCAAGCTGCTGTTTAGAAGAAACGCGCCAGATACTTGATCCTTCAGAGACTTTATTTCTCAAAGTCACTCCGGAGGCTGACCTGAGTTCTCAGTATTGGATTTTGAACTGTGTCTGTCAACCACTATAATAGTTTTAGGACTGATTGCACTGATATTAGTTTTAGGACTGACTGCACTGACTTATAACCTTTTAAAGACTGTGTTTTGATTTCTTGTTATTATGACGGACCTGTTCCTTGTATTATTGATTACCTACTTGCCTGAAAGCACTCAGGCTGGCTGGCATGAGAACATTTTTCATCAACTGGTTCATAATATCTCCCAAGTAGCAAATGTCACCAAATGTTGGGTTTGTACGTATGACCCTTCCTCTTATTTACAGGGGTGGCCCGTAGTACCAGTAGACACCCTGAATCTCACTAGCTGGAACAGAACCACTGTATATGGAACCTTCCAGGATAGCGCGGACCCTTTAAAGGATCCCGGCCAGTTCATTTTGAGCCAACGAGGGGATCCACCATTGGCCCCCTTGTGCGTGCGTTGATGGAGCACCTCTCGTGAAGGGTATTATGCTGTTTTCCAGGGAGGTCGAACCCAGCGAATCCCCTTGTCGAGAATTTCTTTAGGAGACTATCCCAACTGTGATGTAACATTTGAAATCCCTGAATCTCCACAGGCTCACCCAGGAAAGTATCCCAATGTCAGCTTCCCTTTTAGTTGCAGCAAGGGTTTCATTGAGTTATATGGGAATAAGAGAGGCCAGTCCCCTTTAAATAAGCTCCAGGAAGCAGCCAGCTTTCATAATGGTCAGTGGATACATGGCCTGCCTTCTGGGATGTATTGGCTTTGTGGCCATTGGGTGGGAAAAGCACTTCCCCAGTATGGAATGGTACTTGCACCATTGGTTCTCTCTCAATGGGGGGGATTCAGTTCCACCCCCTCCAACAGCCTATTGAAGCCTGGGACAGACAATTTGGATGGCACCGGGTGAAGAGAGCATATGATGAGAGTTATGGGTATGATCGTGATGACACTTACTTGCCTGAAGGTGGGAGGTTGGGAACTATTATGTTTCCTATGGTGGGAGTTCCTTTAAATATACGCCAAATTCAGAGACTCTCTGCTCAGCTGGAAATCCTGGCCAATACCACTGCACATGGAATAAACACCCTACAGACTGAGGTGGACTTGCTTGCAGGTGTATTAGCTCAGCATAAATTGGCACTGGATTACCTGCTTAGCAAAGAAGGAGGATTGTGTTTTTGGGTAAACACCACTTGCTGCCACTACATCAATGAGTCTGGATACATTGAAGAAGATGTGAACAAATTGCACAAGGTGGTTGGTGACATCCGTAAAACTTATTCTCCGAGAAGTGAAGACTGGTGGTCATGGCTCACTAGCTGGCTACCAAATTTTGGACGGGTGAAAAGTGTTTTTGTTATTTTTATTTTGTTTACATGTATAGCTCTGTGTTTCTGCTGTCTATTTCAATTTACGCCAATTTTCTGTAATTCCCTACACAACAATAGGTCCGTAGACCTACCTCAAAGGGTCGACATTGCCAGAGAGACCCAACTTTTAGTTCAGGGGTACGGAATGGGCTAGTCCTCCTATGTGAGGGAGGAAACTGTGAGTGAAGGAAAGGCAACCTCCATTACAAGCTAGGAGGTAGTCACATACACAGGAGTTCTAGCCCCTCCCGTCTGCAGACTCATGACTCTACCTCACCTGTAGCATCTCTCCCTGGACATTGCCTTATTTGGAAGGTAGTCTGTAATTGGAGGAAACCTCATATTACCTGCCCCTCTGGACATTTCCTCATATGGATGGAAGTTTCTGGACATTATCTAATATGGGGCGGGTGGTCTGCAATTAGTGGAAAAATGCCGCAGTGGGTGTGTATGCTGTTTACCTGGATAAAAAGGCCTTGCCAAGCCTCTGGCCTTTGTCCCGAACCTCCGGTACCCTGCTGCAGCAGATTTATATATTTTTATACTTTTATACTTTTGTACTCAATAAATCTGGCCTCTAGCCTTTGAACCAAGAAATGTCTGGTCATTTGCCTGTTTCTTAGAAGAAGCTGTCCTTCTTAAGGGCGTAGAAGGTGACAGCACATCATTTTCAGCCAAAAGCCAAAAATGAAATATTGCATGATCAGTGCCTGCTGGCCCCGGCAGCATCGCACGATTGTGGAGATGTCATGTGAAATGCTCCTCACAATCACACGACTCTCCGGAGGCCCTTTCGCATGACAAATGCCATGCGAAAAGGGCCATAGTCTCCAGAACAGTCATTCATATATATATATATATATATATATATATATATATATATATATAATATTCAAATACATAAAAGCATATATTGACACAAATATGTATATCATTATTATAACTCTTCTATCCCCCCCCCCAACTTCTGTATATCAAAGGTTTCGAGTTGAATCTATCTTCCCTTTATACATATCTTATGAGATACCAATATACAGCCTCCAGGACAGTCATAGCATAGTACTGTGTGCCTGTTTCAGCACTGGTGGTCTAAGCATAGTAAAAGCATTACCATGGATTATGAAACTAAATGAGAGATCATACAATATGAACAAATTTTACACTTAAAAAGTTGATAGGTGACTTAGAGGTTTGAGATGCTTACTATTCTGACCTTAGGATAGAATAATGTAAAATAATGAAAAGTAAAAAGTTCACTGCGTTAAAGCTTGTGTTAATCAGTTGCATTTCCATTTTATTGTTAAGATGCATACAGGAATACTTTTACAAAGAGGTCAAAGGATAATGGCCAGCTGACATGTATGTTGATCGGAGGGCATTGAGTGGCCTATTCATGCCCATAATTGCTCTTCTATGAGAGTTCAACTGAGATGTCAAGGACTGCCTGGATTCATCTGCACAGTTGCCATTAGAACACTGTGTTCCATGAGAGACATTTTTGAATTGGCCTGATTAGGCCCATTGTATTCTAAATTGTTTGTTCTCAGGGAAGCTGATAATCATTGTGATAAAGATTTCTCTGCAAGCTTTCTACAGTGTGACCTAGTTCCTTTGCTCCCAGAGAAACTGCTTTAGATTATTAATTCAGAAAGGGAATGCCCCCTCCACATAAAGGCTGGCAGTGAGGAGGTTTTGTAGGCTTGTCAGTAGTCGAATTTGTCCATCTGTCTCTGTCTGTAATAGCAATTTGTTCCACAGCAACTATAATACATTAATTCCTCACTAGTGATGTTGATGAAGTTCATAACAAGCAGGCTCATAATACAAGCTGTCACTCCTCATAATGCTTATTTTTATTATAAGTCAACCGCCTTTACTTTGAAACTGTTGTTTGGTTCATAATTAATAAAATGTGTGTCAAGCTGATGTCCTGCTTTTGTATCAATACAATAAACATTCATAAATTCATATCACAGAAGCTGATGGCCACCTTCACAGTCTGATCAGGACATTGTTAGTTTCATTCCTTCCTTGGGAGAAATAATCTTTCTTTCCCTAGTAGCTCCATTGCTTGGATGATGCTACTACTCCCTTTATTTGTTAGGCTCCCATTTCAGAGTGGAATGAGGAATGGCCTATTGGTGAAGGACGCTACAGTATGGGAAGTTCCTTTTGAGTTACAAATCCCCAAATCCTCTAGCAGCATTGAGCCAGTGGAGGCAGATTGGGACTTGTGATGCACAACAGACAGAATACCTCCCTGTACTTCTACACCAAAGTTTCCAAGTAGTGTTTCATGAACTAGCAGGCATGAAATCAATCCACAGGGAAATGAAATTCTTAACCATTTCTAAAAGTGTCTCAAATACAGAAGGGGACTCTTTGAGGTCACAGTGGCATGGGGGACATCTGGCCAGGAATTGGTGCTCTTCCTGGATCTTCTGATCTTGAAAATAGGAATAAGAGAAAATCAGGCAGCTATCCACACTACATATTTATATCATTATGATGTCACCTTAATTGCCATGGTCCCATCACATGGTGTCCTGAGGTTCATAGTTTGATAAGTTACTAGAGAAGATCTTTGGCTGAGAATTCCAAATGGCACTTTTTAAACAGTCAATCCCAAGAATCCACTGAACAGAACTGTGGTAGGTAAACACAACAATAGTAACACTGTTATGTAGTATGAGTGTGACCCAGGTAAATGGACCCATCTGGTGAATACCAGCTTACCACGTCATATGACAAAGCAAAATGGAATGGGGAATTCTTTTTTAACAGCAGAGTACATGACAGAATTTGCCAACACCTGCAGTAATTGTCACAATTCCCACAAGGGTTTACACACAAACTTAATTATAGTTCACATGATACATGAGGAGTCCACTCACCCCAGGCTCTGCTTTGTTGCAGAGTTCATGAGTTGTGACACTGCGACCATTTCCACACTAGCCTGTTATGGTGCTATTATTTGACTTTCAACATCCTAAGGAATCCTGGGGTTTGTAGTTTAGGAAGCGGCCTCAAAGGCACTAATAGCACTGTAACAGGCTGGTGCAGAAATGGCCTGCCTCTCCACTCCCTGCTTTGCCCTAAATTCCATGATGGTCCCAGGTACATGTACCCAGTGGTTTGTCCCTAGTTATCCCCCTTCACTTCTGGCTTTTTGGTGTGCCAATGTGGGTACAAGTACAATCTAAATACGTTTGTGCTCAACCAGTAAGCACTAATGCCAGAAGGAAATGGGTAGAGATGTCTATGGCCACTTTAAAACCACTTCATATACAAATATCAAGCATTCTTCTACTCCAGGAGTGCTTGCCCTGACATTTGTCTCCCCATTGTAAATATAGAGAAGCCCTGAAATTTTTAGTAATTTTAACTAGTGGTTCTCTGAAAATTGGTAACTGTTGAAAAGACTATTCCTCAGCTCTGTTTCCCAGCACCTTACTCTGCTTCAGTTTGCTCAAATGTTGGACACTAAATTAATTTTCTTTATAGTGAAGGTTCTACAAAGATGTTATAACCAGATGTCACTATCTCCTTTTCCTCTTTTGGCTCTGCCTGACACCCATATTACAGCTTTTATTAACAGTATAGGTTTATCTAGTCAGTTTGAGAGGCTGAGTAGGAGAAAAACAAAGACAAAAACAAAACCCTGGGCAACCCCACAGTTTGGGATTGCCCTTTTCAAGTATTCCATGGAGTTGACTTTGTAACATCTCTAAGAGAGTTTGGGCCAAGAAGGAGGCTTATACATTAGGATACCCTGGTGAGCACCCAAAGACATGTGTGGTAAAGGATTACCATCTCTTCCTAATGTGGGGCAGCTCAAGGACATGAAACAGAGAGCAGTATTTGGGGATATTAGGCTTCCTCCATCCAAATGCTGACTGGCAAGTCTTGGCAGAGCAAGTAGTGCACCACTTCTATTTGCCTTCATACCAAATGAAAAACTCAGTCTAGAATTTGCCTTTACACATGAGCATTCAGCCAGTGTGGAGGCCAATGGTAGTGTTAGAAGGTTGATGAGGGAAGAAGGGAAAAACGCATTTACTACCCTGTGTCTCACTTCAGCATGGGCAAGTAAATGGTTCCAGTGTTGGCAGATTAAAAATATTTCCATTTTTTTTGTCAGACGGGTGAAATGACAACAGGAAACTGTATTTTTCAGCAAAACATATAGAGAATAAGAAATATTTATTTTTTATACATGACTCTTTCTGCCTAGAATATTAGAAATATTTTGCAACATGATGTATTGATTCCCTCAATGAAATGTTAAGAAATTGTATTGTTGTTCTTTGGAGATGCTGAGTTAGGAAAAAAGATATCTTTTAGCTTAGATGTTTTCCTCTCCAGCATACTGGATAAGAAAAGAAGGAGCTGTGTGTGTATATCTGTGTGTGTGTGTGTGTGTGTGTGTTAGTAAAAGCCAAATAGTCGCACAGGAACAAGTCAACAGCCATTTTATAGTCACAAATATGTTTTATGTTTAAAGAAGCACCTGCTTAAATCTTAGCCAGATAGTTGCACATGGGTCATTTTCATTCTTCATTTTCCTTACAAATTATAAGTAAAATGAATGTGCAGTTAAGACTAGACAACAGATGGTATGCAATAGGTACAAACATATTGTGCCATATGTCACCAACATCTTTCAGAAAGTTCCAGGCAATGTTCAAAGGGTGTATTTCACCTCAATTGAATTCTAGAATAGGAAAAAAAAATCTACCAAAAGAGTCAAAATATGTATGTCTGGAATGTTTTAAATTTAGGTTAGACATAGGCCATTTCTACACTACACTGTTATGGTGTTATTATTCCACTTTCAACATCCTGTGGAATTCTGGGGTTTGCAGTTTAGGGAGGGGCACCTTTTGTACTTTGTAGTTTACTGAGACCAAAGAGCTCTCTGGCTGAGAATTCTAAATGCCCCTCCCTAAATTGCAAACCCTAGGATTCCATAGGATCTTGAAAGTTGAATAATAACACTATAACAGTGTAGTGTGGAAATGGCCATAGAGTCATTCAATATATAGGTTTATTCATGTGACCTTTCAGAAGTATAAGACAACTTGAGGGAAGGGACAATGTGTTGGTTCCCTATTGCTGTGTACAGGATGTGCATAATTCACATCCTGGGTCCTTAAGCCAGTTCTTTGCATACTGGAAACACAATCAAACAAAAATAGCAACTATTTCCTATTTTTTGCAGTATTTTCACAGTAGCTTCCACAGTGCTCAGATGATTGGGTAAAGAACAACAAAAGCACTAAAGAGTTATCAGAAGGACAAATTTTCACAATGGAAATGTGTGCATATGTTGATAAACATTTTTTCCTATTGCACTTTTATTTATATTTCTGCCATTGATCATTTTGGATTTGCCCCTGTTTTTAAATACAGAAAAAAATGAAGCCATACACACATTTTTCAAGTGAACACATGGCTTTGTGTGCATTTTTCCTTTATAAAAATTCATCATAAGCCTTGGAAGCATTCAGATTTCTGGAAAAGGTGCACTGCATCCCATTGCCATACATGGGAGCCGCAAAGTGGGTATTTTTCTAGGGAAATACAAACGCAATGAAACTGTTTTCTACTTTGATGGCATGGAAATCCACCCATTGAAAAACCCAATTTCAAGTTCCAACAGTGAATATATGTCTTAGCTGAGATATAAGTAGTCAAATTATCCCCAAGTCCGGGTGTTTGCAAGGAGGAGGAGGAGGAGGAGGAGGAGGAGGAGGGAGGGAGGGAGGGAGAGGGGAAAGAGAAAATTATTTTTCCCACCTGGACAGTTTCGTTTCAGAAGAAAATGGTAAAAAGTCCCAGGAGTAAGTACCGGAATTTTTACAGGGAGGAATGGATTTTAGCATGGAACTGATTTGGCAGGCAGTAGCAGGGTAGGGATGAAGAATATGTAGGATGTGTGAAAGAAGAGTTATGAAATGCAAAACTGAAATGTTCTTAAGTGAGAGCATCTCAATGTGGGAGTCAGTTACTGTTATTAGAGTGGGGACTCAATTATGGTGGCTGTTTCATTTAAATTGAAAGTTGGCTCCTATCAGATAGTCATTTCAAAGGCCTGATTGTTGTTCATATTAAAAATATGATAGCATGTTTGAAATGTTTGTCAGACTATTAAGAATTTTCCATATGGTTTTTGTTTATCTGTTTATTGAAGACAGGGAGAGAGAGAGAGATGGTTATTTTAGTTGTCATTTTCATTGCACTATCATTGTTTGTATGTCTATTATTAAAACATTTTTAAATTGCCCTTGATCTAAAGATCTCATAATGGTATACAGTAAAATCAACTTGACCAGCTTGAAAAAAAAAAACATAAAAATAAAATGACTGCAAAAAAGTAGAACATATTCAACAAAATAGCAAGTCAAGGAGACACAGATTAAATCCTTTTAAAGGATTTAGAACCATGCACATATGTGGATTATAGAAAACCAATTTTACAACATCATAAAAGACTATTTATGCTTATGCTTGGGGAAAGCACCAAACCTTGGATGATGGAGAGGAAGTAGATCAGCAAGAGCAACAAGTAATGCAAACAATGAAGATACCAAGGAACAGTCTTTGAAACTAAAATCTGTATTTACACGGTAATACTTCAGTACCATATAGGAATTCATTAGTGCTGCTAATGTAAGTCTATTAATAAGTACCTGCTGGTTTTCAAGCAGCTTCCTAAGAATCAGCAGGTCTGTCCAACTATGTTGCCATGTGAATGCCTAAATTGAAAGCAGGGAGTATTTCCCTACTGGTCCTGACTTCATACATTTACTAAATCCTAAACTGTGCATAAAAGCCTTGTACTTAGTGAAGGTCACACCTGCTTAGGGTTTATTTATCCAAGCAGTTGAAGCCTGGGCAGAAATGGAACCCCTTCACTCAGACCAGAAGTGGCCAGCAGTGTTTGCCAAACAGGAAGAATGGTGATTTGTTCATTTGCCAGTCAGACCAAGTGGCAACCAACAGCAGATGGGAGGTGGTGCAGTCATAGCAAACAGTCCTGGTTAAGCTGCCTGAGAAGCTGAGTGAGAAAAAGGGGAGAGGCAAAGAGGGTAGCTAAAAACCATGCAGATTTGCCAGACAGGCTCAGTAAATACCCAGCAACACTGTTCATGACAGCTTTGATAGGAGCCAACAAAGTCTCCTAGGTCACTTCTGTCCAAGCAGCTGCTACAGCAACCAAGTTAGTAGCCCCAGGGGAGTCTACAGAATCCTAAGCTTCCCAGACAAGCTTGTAGATTGTCAGCCCATCCTCCCTTCTTCCAGTTGGTTGAAATTATTCTTGGATGAGTATGAATACATTGAGATGTTAGGCAGTCAGCAGAGATGCCTGTCATCTAGAACTAGAAGAGACTTGTCAGTAACCTTATGTTAGCGAAGTGTAATAAACATTGGATTTTTACCAGCTGTTTGGTTCACATGCTTCTGGGGGGAAAACAAGAAATTCCTTACGGACAGGGTCCTTCAATCTCCAACTAGGTAAAGGAGGAGTAACTCTAAGACCAACCAATGTGGATTGCTGCCCTCAATCTGAGAAAGGAAGACATAGACTTGTAGACTGTGGATGAAATAGTGAGATATCTCAGGAAACAGTGCTGTAACTATTGGAACATAAGTCAAGGAGTCCAACCTTCAGTAAAGTCATTATATGACCCTACTGAATGAAGTCTGTATGAAGTCATGGAATTTTTAAATCAGAGCAGGTTTAATGTTTTCTCTCTCAGAGAAAGAAGCTATAGTCATATATTTTGATTTTAATAGTCTAAACAAATTTTAAACCGATTGAATTCTCTTTCCAAAGAGGTTAGATGGGCATTCTGCCTATTCTTGTTCCACAGACAGCTAAATACTCTTTTGTTTTGACAGACCTTTGAGGACTGAGGCCATTTCCACATGAAGTCACTATCCTACAACAGCAGCATGTTGTTTCCAGTCCAGGAGTCATGCTACCACATGAAGTCGTCACTCTCCAACTTCTATCCCATCCCTAAGCATTGCAAAACTACCTCATACCATTTCCAGAAAAAAATCCGTTAAGAGCCTCCTTTAGCACTTCAGTCCTATCAGCCAGCTCAGTGCGGTACTGTAATAGCACTTGATAGTGTTTCCTCTCCTCCCAGATCCAGGAGTAGGTGGGGTGTGGATGTGCCCAGCTTATCCCTCCCCATGGTGTGGGAACTTCAAAATCTATTACCTCTCCATGTTTATTTCACCTTCTCCTTTGAGTTAAACTTTCACTTTTTAAATACATTTTTAAGCATTATGGCTAAAAAAAGTACAATAGTGTACGGGTGTGTCATGCTCTTATAGCATTGCTGTGCTAGTACAGCTCCCCAACTACCACCATCCCCGACAAAAGAAATACCCATCAGGGCAGTGGGGTGGGATGAAGGTGGGGGGAGTGGCCAAGGAGCTGCAGTGCAGAAGGAACACTGATGGTAATACCACTACACATCCGCTTAAGATGGAAGGTTGCAGAAGAGAGTGTTTCTAACCTTGTAGCATCATACGAATGGCAATGCTAGGATTGTAATGGAACAACATGCTAATTGGGCATGGAAAGTGCCTGATTGTACAAGGCTCAGTCCTTCAAACAACATGCTAGACTTTCTGTCTCTTATTTTTGTTATGCTGCGTTTTGATGTAGTCTATATTCTTATTTCAACCATCACCACTGCCATCATCATCACCGTCATCATCATCCAAGTAGAACAATACCTTAGTCCTTCAAAGTCCTTCAGAAAAGTTTCATTTTTTTTCTTAATTGGAGAAATTTATATGATATGTGTCGTATCACACAAATTATCCCCAACTTCTGGGCACAGAAGAATAAAAGAAAATTCTCCTTCCATGGTGTGTGTGTGTGTGCGTGCGTGCGTGTGTGTGTGTGTAATAAATCCACAATTTATTTCCCCACATAAATCATTACTACTGTAATCCTGAAACACTGCATGTTTGTTAATCAAGGCCACTTCTATGTATCTATTATTTGGATGCAGAGATTGCTCTTGCACAAAAATGCCTGCCCCAAAATGCCCACAGCTATTCATCTGAAACTTAATATTATTTATTCCATTAGAAAAGGAAATTATACCTCTAATGCTTTTCAAATTCTCTCAAGAAATAAAAAAAAAAGTCGTGTACTTCTTCCATCATTTCCTTCCCTGTGATAATCAAAGTGAGTCACAAACCTTTAAATTTCTGAGTTTTAATTCATGTTTAGAGCTGAGTTGAAATGTATGCCACGGAACTGGAATTATAATTTGATCAAGCCATTTTCTGAAGTGCTCCGTTACAGTTCAAATCACATCTTGTGATCAATGCTCACTTGTAATAAATATCAAGTCTTCTCATACCAGTTTAGGTATGCTTATCTTTGCTTATCTCATTGTCACATGCAAAAAAATTCCATATATATGTTTTCTCCTTGCATGTGATGTATTTCCTGACCTTTTAGTGAAAGTTTTCACATGCTTATTAAAGAATGTTTCACAAATTGCATAAAATTGCATCAGCTCCCACTTTGTTGCATGGAGTTTTAAAATATATTAGAATTACATGGGTAGTTGCATCTCTTTCATTCACATTCTTTACTTCCTGTGTGTGCTTTTGTTAGAAAGAAAAATGACTGTAGTTTATCACATAAGTTCATACACAAATTATGGAAAATTTGATGAAGAAGGATGCTTGTTATTATATTGTCATTTTGGAGGCATGAACTCTGGTGGAGGCTGACAATTTCTAAGTGTGTTGAGGCATCCCCTTTTATAAAGAATACAACATTTTGTAAGTATTATTCACATTCCTGTATTAGATTCTACCAAACATTTGTGAGGGTGACAATTGGATATCAGTACTCTCATTGCAGAACTTCATGGTAGCTGTCAAAGCTAAACAAAACATTTTGAGAGGATAAGTACTCTTTATTGAGAAACTCCAACATGTACTTTGGTATACAGCTTCAGCAAACCTGAGATTTTCCTCCCCTTCTATTCCTTCTTTACACCAGTGAAACATAAATGGGAAAATTATATAGACCTCCAGAGAAGATTTTTAAGGTACATGGGGTGGAAGGGCTGCAGATAGAAGGGTGTACAAATTCTGACGGAAACAGTTCTATGTTCTGGAAGTATGCTATGGAACTTGGCCTGTTTGGTACTTGGTTTCTCCCTGTACACACACACTAGTTCTTAGACACTGAATTTCTGTATTCACTCTAAATTGATTTCACTAGCAATATGAATTTTGAGTGTTGCCCTTCATAATCATCCTCATCTTTCCATCTTTAACAGGGTGTATCAGATATCAAGTTTCCTCCTTTGTTTCCAATACATTTATTTCTGTTTCTGCCCCTGTTTTATTCAGCTGACAAAACAGACACTGAGTCATGATGAACTCTATTTTTCATGCACATTTCTTACTTTTATCCTTATTTTCCTAACGATGATAGAACATTGTACAAAATGTCTACTGTTGGCTACTGTTCATATCCAGTATGCTTTATACTCTTTGTGTTCTTTGCCCTCATAGACATCATCTTTCCTTTTAACGATTAGGTAATTTCAAGTTTCAAGATTCCTCTTCATCATTGTTTTTATGATAGAGACAAGATCTGACCTCAGATCTAATAGATCCCAGTCTAGAACTTTGTCTACTGAGTCATAAAAAGGAATACAGAATCATAGAGAGAGTATCAAAAATATAAAAATACTAAAGAAATCATCCCCTTGTGTTTATGGGTGAATAGATTGTTATATAAATCCCTAGCGTTAGATTTTATTGGTGCATCTTGTGGAAATATGCATGAACAAGGGCATCATATATTGTAGACTGTTTCAACAACCTTGAACTGAGTGCAAGATATTTCTCATGGGGCAAAAACATCCAATCACTTTTGTAGAATGATTTAACAGTCCTTAAGATACTAACAGGATCCTGGACAATATCGAATAAATACACTGTAGTTTTTTCAGAACTTTCAGAAAACTGAAATCCAATCTCTTATTTTACCCCCACAGGACAATAGGGGCAGATTTTTTTTGTCAAGTTTTGATTTTTTTAATGAACATGGGAAAAATGGTGAATGTGACTGTATACCCAATTGTTAAAATTTTTTAAAAAACTTATGCATGAGATCTTAAGTAGGACTTTTAATTTGCAGAATTTCCTTGATTGTGGCATCTCTTTTATTGCTCTTCCATATGCTTCACTTTACTATTACTACGACCAACTGAGTGCAAATACAATCTGTATGTTTCTTGACCTATTTCCTGTCCATCTATATTTTGGCCGTGTGCTTGTCCTCCAAGAAATTAAGGGTCCAATCCTATGCAAATTTACTCTGATTTCAACCTCATACAGTGGTGGAGCTTGGAGTATGTGGAGGGGGGGCAGGAAGGCGGAAGGGCTACAGTGTGAGGGGCATGGCCACTGTGGGGTGTGTGTGGCTGCAGTGCGTGGGGGCATGGCTATGGGCTGGGACACCCCAGAAACCTTGCCACCCAGGGCGAATCTCCCCCCCCCGCCACCATGTTCCTATACAACTGACCTCATAAAACCTGTTACTTTGATCAAGTCATGATAGTCTTCTGTTCTCTCATTCCCACAGTCCACCTCATTCTGGAAGATTCCTCAGTTGTCAAGAGGTAGAAAAATTCCTTCTGTCAACTCCAGTCTGCATTTCCAGTAGTACTTCCTTTGTCTTTCTTTTTCCTTCAGTACCATATTTTTTGTTTTTTACACTACGTCAAAATGATCAGAGAGGAAGAGGAGGAGAAACAGTCCACTTGTGAATATGCACATCTGACACTTCAGTTATGTATCATTTTCCATTGCAGTTTTGTTTTGTAAAATACGTTACATGTTCATCTCCTTGCACATTATAGATCCAGCATGGCTTTCCTGTTCCAATTCCTCAGTGACAGATAAAATCTAATCCGCTCAGATAAAATCACTTCTTAAGCAGAAGCTGAAGAAAGGCTGAGCAATTTTCTACAAACAATTATTATTGACTACCCCAATGGTAGCATGCTGTTGAAAAGAAATTTACAGCTTTGCTTTATGTTCTTGAATTTCCAGTTTACAACTCAACAACATCACTATATCTGATTTCTATTAAGCTGGGAGATGAAGGGGATTGCAGGTTTTCAGAGTTCATTAAATACGCACTTTGGTTTTGTTGTTAATTCAGGCATGACATATTGCAATATGTATTGGAATAGATTCCAAATTGGTCTGAGTATTGCTCTTTTCAGAAACAGATCATTCTCTGCAACTGTAGAGGTTATAAAGGTTCACACTTATGTTTTTGTTATGATGATCATACATAAAAATGTGGCTGGCCTGGTTTCCAAATGCAATCATAATGCATTCCTTATGGTAATTTCTAAAGTCATCCATATCTGTCACCATTGCCAAGAGCTGGAAATATTCTTATCACATCTTTGAACAGTTGCACAATGGAATTCTTAAGGAAGAGGGCAGTTTTTTGTGGAAGAATATTTACACAGCCTGATCTAATTTCTGATAAAAGTCCTATTAAGTGCTATAATCATTCATATGTGCAGCCCCTGTTGAATGTCATGTGTCAAATCCCTATGTTTTCAGCCATATTTGTATTGCTGAATGAAGGTTGCCATCTCTTTTTTTCTGGCCAGCTTCTCATTGTTAACCAATGCATGGCAAGAAGTTACAGCATGGTTCTTTCGCATTGGCTTTGGCAGCTCAAATATTTCAGATGTTTTGGGGGAGACGAGCAAATCAAAGTTAATAAATTTTGCCATATTTTGGATTAGAAGAGCACAAGGTTTAAAACATTTCAATACAAAAAAAAAATGAAACCGAAGAATTTTCCCAATTTACTAGTAAGTTAACATTATTGTTTTTGTCATATGCTTTCAAGTTATTTCCAGTGTAGAGCGATCCCAAGGCAGACCTATCATAGGGTTTGTTTTCAGGATTTGTTCAGAGGGGATTTGTCTTTGCTTTCCTCTGAGACTTACAAAGGATGACTTGACCAACGTCACCCAATGGGTTTCCATGTCCAAGTGGGGATTCAAAGCCTAGTCTTGAGACTCATGGGCCAGTGCTCAAAATGTTAAACCACACTGGTTCAAACATAGCTTGGGAACATAGCTTGCCGAATTTAGAACTAAACTTAATGCTTAAACAGGAGTTTTTGAACTCCTAGACTCAGACCTCTATTTGTTTACTTGATTGTGGGGGGGGGGGGACACTTTTTCTTTGCCTCAGTTTTGTACTTAGCAGGACCTTAAGTTTATTATTATCTATACTGCTCAATAGAACTCCTAATCTGTGAAGGCATACAAAGCAACAGAAAAAAGTTTGCTAAGTGATTTAGTATAATTAGCTGTGTTTAGATAAGTGTTTTTGCATACATGTGTGTGCATGTGTGTGTGTGTGTATATTATCTGCACACTGCACACACAAGTGCACACACACACACACACACTTGCATGCATGTGTGCACACACACACATACACACACATATATATACACAGAGGCTGCAACGTAAGAGGCAAGGTTCCCAAAACAGAACTAAATAGTGTTTATGCAGAAGAATCTCGCTGTGTGGCAAGTTCTAAATTTAATTAAATTAATTTAAATGTCACTTTGGAGGAGAAATGAGAATAAACTGTTTTTCACTCTAAAAACAGTGTGTAGGAGTTAGGTAGGTCTTATTGTAACATTAAGTTTTCTCTCTCTGTCTCTTTTAAATGCATATGGGTGACAGACCACGGCCATGTAATGAACAAAGAAGGTGGATATGATTCCCACACAACCCTTGAAAAGTGACTGTTTGTTCTTTTCAAAACACCTACAATGGCGGGGCTGCCTGAATCATAAAAGTACAGCTTAATTGTGATGATGACAAATATAGCCACACAATTGCCCTTTGAACAAGGGGTTGGGAGATGAAAAGTCATTAATTAGGCAGAGGAATGACTATAAATAATGCAACTCTGCAACAATTTGTATTATTAAGTAGCACAATAATAATAGCTAGAATAATCCTTACCCTCTGTAAATTACAAAGCTTTTCACACACACACATACACACACTACAGATAAAATTATTGCTTTATTGTTTTCAACTGTGCCCTCTGACATTATTCAATACATGAACATTTTAGTCATATTTCTCAGGATTATAGTGGAGGGGACCAATCCACTCCTACATTAATTTCAATAGGATTTTGAGACCATGACTTCTTTAGACTTAACACTTAGGGATGCATGAAACATTTTCACTTATTTTCATGACTATTGGTGACTCATATTTTAAAAAAAAAAAGACAAGTGGGGGAAAAGGCAAAGACCAGGCACAACTATTATTTCATCAACATTACATCACCATTTTAATCTCTAGAAGCAGAAAGACATGGAAGAAATATTATGAGGTTTTAATGCCACAGTGTTTTACTGCTGAATGGTGCTTGTTGGCACAGATCCAATGAAACAACAGACTGGAAAATGTAATGCTAACTTGAGACTTTCAATTTGTCTTTGTTACTAAAGCTTCATTTCCTCAACTTCTCTCTCAGGTATTTGATGGGTAACTTTTAGACCCTTTCTGCTGGATGTCATTGTCCCACACTGAGGACAGAAGAAGGACGGAACCTGGATGATGCTTATGCAAGATGTCATCCATGTCTCATTGTGCTCCTGTTCCCAGGCAAAACAACCATGCTGCAAATCATTAACCGGTTCTCCTCATCAATGACCAGCAATCATACAGCCTTCTTGCCACCTTCCTGCACTTACTTGAGCTGCAGAGAGTCAGGAGGCATGATGGCTATGTTTTCTGTCCCAGCACAACCTGGGATAGTGCCCGGCTGCACTGCAGAAGGAAGAGGCATGGCCATTGCACCTCCTCCATTCCCGCAGGCAGCTGGTGCAGAGGGGAGCACTCCTACCATGCTCCCCTCCCAGGAGATGCTCTATTGGGATCCCTGCAGGATGCCACCAGGATCAGGTAGGGTGCAGAAAGGGACATAGTAAAAGTTGAAAGAGCCTGGGAGTGGATGTGAAAATGGAGAAAGAGTTGCTTATCTTGGGGCAGAAGTCAGTGCTTAAATTTCGTTTTTACATGATCTACTATTGCCCAAGTGAACGATCAATAGGCAACAGAAGTAATAGCGGGGTTTGTTTGTTTGCTTGTTTCTTGTACTTCTACTTATCAATGAAATATTGCTAAACAATACACTAATGATTTCTGCTGTGTGATATGCATTTTTGGAGGGGGGATACGGAAATAGTTTGAGAGAAAGAAAGAGACTCTCAGACTGTCTCTGTTTGTCAGGGACAGTACCAATTAATATATTATCACATTTTTTTAAGCAGTTTTTTAAAAATCCCAGTTTTTCTTTACTCCTCCCACTTTCTCTCTTTGCCCTTGGCGTACTTCAAATGGTGCAAACTGCATTGAAAGTACAAAAGGAATTTATATTCACTTAACTCAATATGGGGGAAAGGAAGAAAGAGATAGAATCTTTCCCTTTCCTGCAGATTCAGATAAAAATGAACTATGACAGCCTCACCTATCTTATGCATTCTTCCACATTAATAATTTTTGCCATTTTGACTATGCTCTGATGGTGCTTGTCCTCATGTTTCATTGTTTTAATTTGTGTTGGAGGACATGGGGTGGTCAAGGAGAGAGAAAGTCTGTCTTTCTCTGTTGGGTATGAGACCAAATTCTTTTCTGCTTTCTATGTCATAAAGTAAGATTATTTCTTTTACCCTGTGGCACAGAAAACTCTGCTGAATGTCTTTTGTATGTACAGGAAGTCTTAACTCATTCTATCACAGGTCCTTAGGTTTTCAATTGGAGAATGAGATAATTATGGCCAAAGCTTCATACATGGCATATTACAGAATTGACTTTTGGTGTCTTCTGCCATGCTACAGATTCAAAGTTGTTCCATCTAGCTGCATTTTAATGGGCATCCTATTAAGCATGGGACCTCATGAGGTCCTCTATCAGAACCTATGATCAAATGCAAAAATGGGGAATTAATTAACTCAAATTAAGAATATTGCAAATTAAGAATATTGCAAGAGGAGAGGTAACTGCAGGACTTTTCTAGCTATTTTTTATGGGATCATTGCCAAATACACCAGTCAGAATTTAAATGTGTTTTTTTTTTTTGGTGGGGAAAATACACATGCACACACACACACACACACACACACACAAAATAGTCACACACACAAGCAATCATACAAGGCTAACAGAAATGAAAGGGAAGAAAATGGATAGCAGAGATAGAAGGAACTGGGTTATAATTACCACTCAGAAAGAAGAAGAGAAGGACAAAATGGCTTAGGCTTGCATCTAAGGACAGCACTGAACAAAAGTCAGTGAGACAAAGTGGATCCCTGAAATCAAAATGCTGTGAGGAGTGACCCAAAACTGATGTCTCTTTCTACCCAAAAACCTGCCCCAAAGACACAAGGTGTTGATGACTTTCTGCCTTGGTAAACAATTAAGTTTTTCAGGTTTGACAAAAGGTGGCTGGAATGTTGACAGTTTTAAGGTATGAAGGAAACATGTTGATGATTTTAACATGTAGGTGGCAAAGGCTTTTTGATAACTATCTGTTTTGAAGACAGGGCTGTGGGACTTTGGCAGGCTTTGCACTCAACAGGGGGAGTCTGCTCTGCTCCGAATTTGGCTAGTGTTCTCATTGAAAGGACTAACTAGGGCCATTAAATCATGTTGGGAGACTCCAGGGGGCATGCTGAACGCCAGCATGACACACAGAACGTCAGTGCTTCAAAACAGGCAGACGAAAATCAGCACAGGTTTGAAGAAACAGAGTTGAGGCTAAAAATAAACTAAACTAAACATTATAGCAGCTTCAGTACAAAGAAAAGCAAAAGCTAGGTGAAATTCTTTTTCTGCGTCTCTCACAGCGTGACAGAGAAGACTGTGACAACAAGCAAGCGGGACAGGGAGTAAAAACTAAGTAAGAGTTAGCATACTGTGGGAAAGTCCAGGCAGCAGGTTTGTTTCCAAACAACCCGTTAGTTTCCCACAGGAACTGTAAGACATACCAGACACTTCTTATCACACCAGTTATCATGACTATGAGAGCAGCAGAGGAACAAGACACTTAACCCTTTAGGCAGGAATCTGGCAGCGTAGCACTAACACTCCTCCTTTTGTTCTGCAGCTGCCTCGTGTGTTGGAACTGTAGGGCCTATCATCCCCATACGTACAATAAGTCAGTTGAATAATCTTGTTTTGAACAGATTGCTTTACATTTTGATACTTAATGTCCACATGTTTGGTTCTAGATTTAACTATTTCACTTACAGCCATTTGAATACAAGCTTGAGAGTCACAGAAAATGTTAACTGGCATCTCAACTGGCATGTTCAAATCTTTTACAAGCTGTGTGAACCTGACCAATTTATTACACAAGGAAGACAAGCTTGCAAATTCTTTTTCAGCAGAGGTGGCCAGGGTACTCTGTTTTTTTAACTTTCCAGTAAACCAGAGCACCACTGTACTTCACAACACAGCCAGATGTACTTTTCCTATCTGACACATCCTCTGCAAAGTCACTATCAGAATAGTAGACAATTCCTGGCATTTGAACAGGAGTAATACACAAACAGTGATCCATGGTACCTTTTAAGTATCTCAACACCCTTTTCACACCTTGCCAGTGGTACTGAGTAGGCTGAAAGCTGGCCTTCCCAAAATGTTTACACTCAGGATGATATCGGGATGACAGGTCTCAGCTAGATAGAGTAGAGATCCAATCACAGATTGGTACAATTTTTTTGTCAGGAAACAAGGCATCTCCACTGTTTTTGTTGAACCCTTGGACCATTGGCATTTTTACACTTTTACAATCAGTCATGTTACATTTCTCCAACAATTTCACAATTTTCTGTTTCTGATCCAGTAGAAAGCCACCCTTGGTTTTCCATATTGCTATCCCAAGGTAATTTTGAACTGGCCCCAGGTTTTAATCTGGAATTTCTTGCCTAGCTCACAGGCAAAATCCTGCACCTGCCTTTGTGTGTCACAAATCAAACACAGATCATCAACATACACCAAGAAGATCTCTTGTTTTTCCCTGTACCTCTGACATACACACAGGGATCTGCTTTGCTCTGTTTGAAGTCACATTCCTGCAAAGCTTTGTATAAACACATATTCCAACAGCGAGCAGACTGTTTCAAACCATACAGTGATTTTTGAAGTTTCCATACCAAATTTTCTCCTTCCTGGTTGAACCCGGGAGGTTGAAAAATGTAAACATCTTCTGGCAAATCAGCATTGAGATAGGCAGTAGTGATATCAAAGTGTGTGAACAAGGCATTTCTCTGAGCAGCAATTGCCAACATCAAACATATGGACTGCATTTTTACTGTGGGAGCAAAGACCTCATCATAGGTCTGCTCGTCTTGGGCAAAGCCCCGTGCTACCAGACGAGCCTTGTGCTTAACTTGCCCATCTGCAGTGGTCTTCAACTTATAGACACAGCAGCAATCAACAGGAGTAACATTCTTTGGGATTTGACACAATGTGTACACTTTGTGTTGTTCTATGGAATTAGTCTCCTCCTGCATGGCATCCCACCAAGGCGCTGCCTGACTCTTAGACATTTGGTCTACCTCATCAAAACTATTTGGCTCACAGGTTACTAAATAAGCACGCACGGTGCGTGAGGTGGGAGTGTAACGTCATGGAGGCTTCCCCTTCGTTTTTCTCTCTGACCTCCTGAGAATTTGTGTTGGCTGACCTCCCTGACTAGCATCATTGTCTGAGCTGCGAGACCGTTTCAGAGCTCTTTCTCTCACTTCTGTGTTCGGAGCCGCTTCACCCCCCCCCCCCGCAGCCCCCTCCTCCTGTGCTGGCTCTGGCTCAGGCTCAGAGTTAACCCTCGAGGGACCAGGAACTGAGGAGGCAGGCTGCATTGGCTGAATGCCAGGATCACGAGAGACAGGAAGGAGGACTTCAGAACCAGCATGAACACGCAACCAGTTTGCATGTTCCTCAAAAGTCGCATTCCTAGACACCATACAGAAGCCACTCCCTGCATAAAATCTATAGCCTTTACAGTGGGGTTCATAGCCTAAGAATCTCAGGCATTGAGCTTTTGGCTCTCCCTTTCTCCTTTGATTCTTTGGAATATGAACCCAGGCAAAACTGCCAAAGACCTTCATGTGAGAAATGGAAGGCTTCCTGCCAAACAAGCGTTCATATGGGGTGGTCTGAAAAACAAAACTCCAAAACCTGTTATGTATGTAACTAGCAATCAGAACTGCCTCTCCCCAGAATTTCAGAGGCAAATCTGCATCAGTAATCAGAGAATGCATGAGGACCTGCAACCCACCAGCAGTCCTCTCTGCTATTCCATTTTGGAAACTGGAATAGGAGGCAGCTGTCCTGTGGACAATGCCCTTACTCTTGAACCACTGTTGCAGACTCTCAGCCAGGAACTCTCCTCCTCGATCCATTTGGAATGCTTTGATCTGGCACTCAAATTGTCTCTCAACATATGCACACCAGTTCTTAATTATTGAACACACTTCAGACTTTTGCTTCAGCAAATAACAGAATGTGTACTTGCTGTAGTCATCCACCAGCAACAGAAAAAAACTCGCTCCCCCAATACTGGGCTGAGACATGGGCCCAACCACATCACAATGAACAAGTTTAAAAGGAGCATCTGGAACTCGAGAACTGGATCTGGGAGCAGGAAGCTGCATGGATTTTGACTGTTTGCAAATGGCACAGTCAAGAAAATAGCACAGGATTTCAGAGAACATCCCTTGCAGTTGTCTGCTAACTTTTTCAACACAGGAAAGCTAGCATGTCCCATCCTTCTATGCAACAAATGTATGCACTCATCATGTTTTGGCTTGTTATCAAACACATTGCAAGCACTGAATCTGGGCTTGAGTTTGTACAGTTTCTCACTCAACTCTGCCACAGCACAAACAGCCCCACCTTTCAGAACCTTGCCCTCAGGCTTTGTGAACAAAACCTCAAAACCACTTTGAGTTAACTCTGAAACAGAGAGCAGGCAGGAATCAAGTGAAGGCACATATAACACATTATCAAGATACATATCCAAAGCAGGTACATACACAGACCATGCTCCCTGGACTTTTGCTTTAGTCCCATCAGCCAGGGCAACAGTAGCAACACTGGCTTGGTTCAAAGACTTGAACAAACCTCTACAATTCACAAGATGGTGAGAGCAACCACTGTCCAGCAGCCAAAAAGCTGTATCAGTGTCCTGGCAACTCTCAGAGACCACACAGTCTGTTGCAACGGCAATGTGTGGACAACTCCCACGACTGCCTCTGAAGCCTCTGCCTCGGGCACGTCTCCCTCCTTGCTTGTCCAGCAGACAGTACTTTCTGAGGTGAGAAGCGGACCTGCATCTGTAGCACCTCCTGGCAGTGTTGGCTCTCACTAAACCCTCTGGCTTGGACTCACCAGCCTGGGCAGACTTCCTCCCGGATCCTGGCTCAATAGCAGCAGGCTGCAGGGGAGGCTGCAGGGGACCTCTTTGGGTATGACATTCCTCCTTCTACAGCAAGTGAGAGGAGACATAGGACATGGTCAGGGTCTGCTCTGGAACAGCTTCCATGGTAGCAACTATGACGTCCCAACTCGGGTTGAGGGAACACAGGATGCAATAAGCCTTGTCAATCTCTGGCAAAACTTTCCCCCTCTCACTCAAAGCAACAAAAATATTGGCCATGTTCTGCAAATGCTCCTCAATCGACACACCTGGCCTCAATTTCATTTCAAAAAGCCGCTTCATGAGTGTTTACTTCCTGCAGTCGTACGGACATACATAGCATGCAGGGCTTTCCAGCAGGCACGGGGAGTAGACAAATCTCTGATGTAAACCAGTTGGTTGTCTTCCACAGCTAGAAAAATACATGACATGGCTTTCTCCCTCATCCTTGCAGCTTCAACCATGTCAGTAGGGAGGGCTGGCGGAACAGAAATGGCTCCCCAGATGTCTCCCCCCCGGAGATACATCTCCATCTTGACAGCCCAAGTGAGATAATTGTGGCCATTCAGCTTGGCCAAAGGCAAGCTGCTCATTGACCTAGCCTCCATAGTTGCTCAGGCCCTGACTCCAGGCACTCATGCACTCACCAGAAGCTTCAGGGATCACCAGCAGGCAGGACACAGCAGCAGACAGGCACCATCCATCAAACTTGGCCTCAGAACCACTCTGGCACAGAAGGGTGGTGCAGCGGAAGCATGAAGCTGCAGCCAATAACCTGTTGGGGGACTCCAGGGGGCATGCTGAATGCCAACATGACCCACAGAACACCAGTGCTTTAAAACAGGCAGACAAAAATCAGCACAGGTTTAAAAAAACAGAGTTGAGGCTAAAAATAAACTAAACTAAACATTGTAGCGGCTTCAGTACAAAGAAAAGCAAAAGCTAGGTGAAATCCATTTTCTGTGTCTCTCACAGCGTGACAGAGAAGACTGTGACAACAAGCAAGCGGGACAGGGAGTAAAAACTAAGTAAGAGTTAGCATACTGTGGGAAAGTCCAGGCAGCAGGTTTGTTTTCCAAACAACCCGTTAGTTTCCCACAGGAACTGTAAGACATACCAGACACTTCTTATCACTCTAGTTACTATGACTATGAGTACAGCAGAGGAACAAGACACTTAACCCTTTAGGCAGGGATCTGGCAGCGTAACACTAACAAATCAGACTTTTCTGGCAATTCTTCAGTGAACTTACCATCTGCAGCATGTTAAGGCTTTTTGGTCTGCTATCCACCCAATGTCCTTTTCCATATGACTTCCAGTCCTAAGTATATATAGTTTATATTTTATACTAATTAAACATATTTGCCAATTAAACCATTGCATAGCCCAGTTACAATCCATTATCTTGTTGAAAATATCCTCTTTCACTTTTTATGGCCAATAGAGTACTATCCACTATAGTATATTAGACACATTGAATATATTCCATATGTAAGTTTTAATTGTTACCGAAAGAGCCAAGTGTATTCATTCAATTCTCAAACCACTATGGTATACTGGCTTTCATTCCCTCTGTCCCCTCACCTTTTTCTTCCTCCTAGATTTCCCCCTCTGCTATTCTCTTTCTATAGCTTATTCTCCTCTTCTCTTTCATTATTCCTCTTTCTCCTTCTTCGTCATTTTCTCAGCCTCTGCTTTATTTTCTTTTTTTATCTCCCCTTCTTTCTATGGCCCTTTTCACACCTTACTTTTTTCCCTGTGCCGGGCTGCATGGCTCACACAGGAAGCCTTGGGAGGAACACTGTTTTGTCCCTCCTGCTTTGGCTCCGCAGCTGCTTCCTGGTCGTGTGAGCACCCCACCTCTTCCATTTGCAGTGCAGCCTGGGACCTTCCAAGCATTTTCGGCTTTGAGCCGAAAATGAAAAAATGGGTGCACGATACACGTCAGGCCCTTGAGCATTGCGCAAACACGATTGCGTCATATGGACCGCTCCTCACATTTACGCAACACTCAAGGGGCCCTTTCGTTTCAGAAATGCCATGCAAAAAGGGCCTATCTCTCTTACCTTTCTCCCCTACTTCTCACGCATTCTTGTTACAGTTCAAATAAGTGGAGGAGGGACCATCTTTTATTTTACTTCCAAGTCACAAAATCCTCAGGACACTATAATACCTAGTCTTAACTATAACATTGCAAGAATTTGAAGTACAAGAAGAACCTTTAATTTCATGAAAGAATGCTACAGTAGGAGTTAAACCCAGAAGACGCAAAGAACAAAGGAAACAGCAAAGGCCTATTGGTGGATTAACTCTCTTCTATAGGGCCCTTGTCTGGCCCAGTTTCCTTCTTTCTATAGGGCCATTCATCACCAACTGTTGTAGAGATGGTAAACTGGAGAGAAAAGGAAGCAGATGATGATAACATCATATTCCTGCTGCTAGGACTGCTTCTTCCATAACAGCTTATATCCCAGTTTTTCTTTATTTTTTTCTAATGTCTGCTCTTTAACGTCCTCTAAACATTGCTTTTATTACTTGAAAAGTGGAAGTGAAACCTCCTAAACACATTGAGTGTTTTTTTTTATCTCAATCATTCCTTTGTTAAGATGGTAAATCAAAGGGTTAACCCACTGAACAGCTTTATTTTACCACAATTTTCACTGAGAAACCAAATACCTGCCTGCTTGTCTATCCAGACAGTTTCTAAGATGTCAGTGGAATGAAATGCATACTCACAGAAGGCTGGTAGACAACTTTCACAGATTGACTGATTAATTAGGTCCCTGTTTACTAAGGGATTTGTAACTGGAGTTTAGCAATTTAGAGAATAGCTGCTCTGAATGAAATATATTTGGCTACTATGGCTGATCTTGCTATAATAATACAAACTGAAGAGAACAAGAAAGATTACCCTCAGTAAAGATAAGAGGGTACCAGATGAATAAGTGCTACACATGTTAAACATAAGGGTATATGACAATTATAGAGCTGTGGTCACTTTAAACTGGCTTTATAATTCAATATTTTTTTCTTTGTTTTGGCCACATGGATTCATCTCAAATTTTAAAATGCATAAATAAACTGGTGCTTGACAGTACAGTGAACATATAAAACTCAGAGAGTACTCTGAGAATACTTCATATTGCATAATGGTCATATTAATATTCCAAATGTTAGAAGAGATACAGGTAAGTTACCTATATAATATATATATATATTATTTACCTATATAATAGACCCAGAGGAAGGAGAGGTGAAAATAACTGGAAGGAACATCAACAATTTAAGATGTGCAGATGATATTGAATTACTAGTTTTAAAAACTTACAAGAACTTTAATGACAACTGATGAAAGTTAAGAAAGAAAGTGCAAAATGCGGATTATAGCTGAATATTAAGAAAGCAAAAATATCCTATAACTTAAACTTGGATAATAAAGGTGTCAAAATAAAGTTTTTCTATGTCTTGCCTCAATATTATTTAAAGTAAAAATGAAAACTATACTGAGAAATTCAGAAGAGTAAGACCTAAAAGGACAGTTATGAAAGACTAGATAAGATAATCAAGTGTAAAGATACATCATTAAATATTGAAGTCAGAAACATCCATGCCATAGTATTTCTGATTGCAATATATTGTTGAGAAAGCTAGACGAGAAAGAAAGCTCTCAAGGAAAAAAAAAATAAAACCAAAAAATTTGAAATTTGGTGCAAGATGAGACTGCTATGGATATCACAAGCTGCCACATAAATGAGTCTGAAAGCAAAACAAGCTTGAGCTCTCTCTAAAAGCAACAATGACTAAACTAAGACTGTCATAGGTTGGACAAATAATGAGGCATCATGATTCATTGGAAAAGATTCTATTTCTCAACAAAGTGGAAGGCAAGAAGAAAAGAAAAAGATCATCTTACAGATGTATTGATTAAAAACACGAAACTGCAGCCATGAGCATGCAAGATCTGAGTAGAAGACCAGCACTCTTGAAAGTGCCTTATCACAGATGCTCTGTAAGTCAAAACTGACTTGAAGGCAAATAGCAACAACAGATGGAAAATCAGGAACAAAAAGATTTTTTAAAAAATACAAATCAAAATAAGTTATCTCCAGACAATGGGTTAAAGGAAGAACACTGGATCTGTCATGCCCCGGAGGAACTGCAGTTGCCCAATTCAAAGGCACACAAAAAGCTAGAAGAGATTTGGGCTGAGAATTTAATTTGGCTTACATTTTTAGACGAACAAACCTGATTCAAGAGTGAGCATGGTATAGTGGTTTGGGTGTTGGACTACGACCCTGGACACTGGGGTTTGATTCCCTGCTTGGCCATGGCAACCCATTCAGTGACCTTGGGCACAATATACATTCTCAGCCCCAGACAGTTTTTTGCAGAAATCAACGTTTTCTACATAGAAAACAGCTTTTGCTATGTGGAAAATAATACTTCAACACAGCAGTACTAATTTCTGTGCAGGAAATGTTCTGTGCAGAAAATGCTGTAATTGGGGATTTAGTCTGTGTAAAATTCACACAAGGTTGTTTTTCATAGAAAACAACATTTTCTACATAGAAAATATTTTACGTGCAAATATTTCTGCATTGAGATATTATTTTCCACACAGAAAAGCTTTTTTTCTGCACAGAAAATGCTGATTTCTGCATGTAACAACACATGCAAATTTTGTCTAAATAAACTGTCTAAATTCTCATCAGTTCAAGATCCTTTGTGTCAGTTTCTAAACTCTAGAAAAACAAACTTTCTGATCTGTTTTTTTTACTATTTTAGAATATTCTTTCCTTCCTATATGCATCACACACACACATACACACACAAAAAACCTATATATTTAAATATATTAAATGTCATTACTAGTTGATAACTTGAAAGGACCAACTAAGGACATGATTATTTTTTGTTTATTTACGTGTGCATGGACCACATAGAGATATGTGTGGACAATTAAAAAGCAAACACAAAAAACAAGTATTTACTGGAAAAAAAATACAAAACACAAAATATAATTATTTATAACATTCATGAAAATGGATGTAATAAAGAGCTACCCAGGGAAAACTTGAAAGAACAGCTTTTAAACAGTTTTTTAACAAACAAATTATTGGATCATTATAGAAACAGAGGAGTCACTGGAACATATTATCTTGTTCATGTTTACAGTACACTGTATTGCTGATACAGTTAGCTGTTTCCATGTTTACTGAACAATCTCTCTGTCTTTTTTTTTCTTTCTTAGTAGATAATTTTACCAGCAATACCATCTCCCATAGTGCTAGAAGAGACTTGGTTTGTAGTGTTTTCCATAAATGTGTCTAGCACTAGATGCAGTTGTTTTGGTAATATTTGAATAAATAGATCTAAACTGGATAAAGTCTATCAATTCGGTTGCATAAGTTTATCAGGGTAGAAACCAGACAGTTCTAAAGTTAAAATTCAGCATCTTCGTATATCCACTTCTTTCCATTTATTGAACAATTACTATTTATTATACAGCTTCTGTGTCAAAAAGTTTGCACCTCACAAAAAATATTCATTGCTCCTTTTAACTTGCTGATCTTGTATGCCATTAGATCATCACATAATCATGTAATTTATTTTTTCATACTTCTTAGATTGTTCTTGACAGTATGCACATTTTTTTAAAAAAAATCACAGATTGAAAATCTAATAGAAACAGATGATTGCATCATTTTATGGTACAAAATGTAACTATGTGCACAAGCCTATATAATTTGCTTTGATGTTCTCACAGAAGGTGAAGGATGATTATCACAAAGAATGCCTTCCACTACAGAATCATATTTACTTGACTGAAGTGTGAATTTTTTCAGACCTCATTTAAGTACCTGTTCCTTTTCAGGGAAAAAAAAAAGACAACTTGCTGTTGATTTTATCAGCACAATTTTTATTTTTTATTTTTTAAAAAAGGTATTTTGGTTTTATGAACTGGCATCTTGCCAAAGTTATTAAAAATGTGTGGGCCTATAGAAAATGCAAAATGTATATTTGATGAGATAAATCCAAAACAGCATACTATTTTGTCTGGTGGAACAGTCACCATCTGTGGCAATCCTGTTGGTAAATACCAATGTAGGAAAAATACTATTGCATAACAATTGTTTATCACAGTCCAGGAATACACTGTATCTATCCCATCACCAGTAACTAATTTATGGGGAGTGCATGGCCTTAAATTGATCTCTGCCCCTGTTTGCCATGGTCAGTTTTTGACCTGCTTAATGATCTAGGCCACATGTCTTCACATATGCCCTTTCTGAGTGATCCTTATTGAAATACACCAACATTTCTTTCACTTCAGTGCCCCCCAAACTGTGCTGTAAAAGCTGTTGCATGGAAAAGTGCTCTTTCAAAAACATTACAAGATAGCTCCTTCCAACAGTTTTGCAAACTGTGCAGTTTGTTGGGAGAAAGGGGCGGGTCTGTGTATTGTGTCAAGAACCCTGATTCTTAATTCATTCCTTAATGTTGTTTTAAGCAGAAAACTAGAGACGTATTTGACAGAAGTCTAGTGGTGAAAGGCTACCTTGCACTGAAATTGATGCCAAACCCTTTGTTCACAGATCTATATAAAATTGCAGCACATGGTTCATGTGTATATAGGACATATTTCCTGGGACCTAAACTGAAAAAACTGGGTGCACACGTAAGCACAGCTATGTCCGCTTTTGGGGGAAATGACTGTACCTATCACTCTGTCCAACCTACTGTTCCAAGGCTCAAAAATTAATTGGGCAAGGACTTCTGAAGCTCATTGGCCACATGTGAGCATTTGGAATCCCTTGAGCTGTTTGTGAAGTAGTATGTTGAGAATCACGTTAAATATACCAGCAATATGATGCACCATAAACAAGTTATTGCAGTGAGGCAGGTTAAAGTAACCTAATTTTTCTCTTTGACTTCAATGTTAATGTGCTCATGGCGTGAACAACCTCCAAGCTATCACAGTAGAAGTAGACTACACTGACAACTTTTACTAAGGGCCTTATTATACTATTAATTTCTCTGGCCTCACAGATTTCTAATCACTCCATCTAAAAGACTTCTTACTTCTTGGTGAATACAGATGGGAGTGCTTGCAGTGCTGGAAGGGAACTATGGTAAGTCATTAATCCTCTTCAAAAACCAAGGCTAATTGGAAGATCCAAAGTCATTTCATCCTATCTCTTCTGCAACTCATGCCTAGTGGCAGGCCCAGAAGTTCCATTCAAATCATGTCCAACCAGACCAGCTGGATGTTGCTGGACCTCAATTCCATGGGACACTGTTGGTCTTAGTAGGTCTTCAACAGAACTCTCAGGTCTAGCTGTCTTTCTGCTCCATTGCTACCCCTTCCCAACACCAGAGGGATGGAGTTAGATCTGGGATGAAAGTCATCTCCTGGCCACAATTACCCTGGGCCTTGAAGGCTGCTTCTTCCTGCCTCCAATTCTGTTGAAGCTAGTTTGGCTGTTTTTAGTCAGAAACATGAATTTCTACACAGCAAATGCTGTAGTTGAGGACTTACTCTAGGGAAAAAAAAACACAAATGGTTGTTTTAGAAAACATCATTTTGTGAATATACCCAGAAGCAAATGTGAAGAATCACTTCCCTACTGGGATTACTGGGAACCATTATGTCTTTTTAGGAAAAAAAATGTCCACTTCTACTAAATTGTAGTGTTGTAAGGCAGATAATTCTGACTTGTGGCCTATGAAGTGGAAGTATTCAGTGGTTACCTCTTCTTTGACTGAATGTGTTAAAATGTATTAATTTTGAATTAGAAAATGCTTTGGCATTTGTAGAAAACACCTGTTCCTTTAAATTGTATTTCCACAATTTAGAATTTAACTGAGAGTCAACATTGTTGGATCCTACATGCTTCTACTGTTGCAAACAAGGCTTATAGTCTTTTCCAAGGTTGGAAAGTTAAAGATGCATCGTCTATTATTCAATGGCCAGAAGTTCTTACTGCTTTAGTGACACACAAAAATGTATTTTACAAATGCCAACTTCACAAAAATGTATTTTGGCAGTATGGTCATCTTATATCAGTGTATATGCCTTGCCTTGTTCATATTACATATATATTCCCTCTACCACTATTACTTTTTTCTTTATTTCCATTCTGGGTTGTTTTTTGTTTGTTTTTTGATTGTTTTTTTATTTTGTGATCATATTTTTAAAATCCAATAGCTTTAAAAAATGTGCAAAAACAAAATCTGACCAGAGGGGAGAAACTTTGACATTACTTGCTCCTGCTTACAAGGAAAAAAATAAATAAAATAAAAGCAAAGATTTACATCTCTACAATATATAAAGACAAGGTCTTGTTGGCTCATATCTCTTTCTGTGATTGCAAAATGATACAAAATGGCAATTTAACTTTCTGCCTGATAGTTCAGAGAAGTTCAAATTGTCTCTGGTTTAAGTCACAAATCTTACATACTTTTAGCATAGTGTAAACATATACTAGTAGAGTTATGCTGGGTCTCAATACTGCACCATTAATTGTGCAGCTGCCCAAAATCTTGCATTTCTCCACTGTGCAATTGTCAATAAGGGTCAATATGGATCTGGAGTTACATGACTTTGAAAAAGTATAATCAGTTAAGAATTTTTTTTAAAAAAAAACAACCTATGATAGTGTACAAATGAAATTCTGGTTGCAGGATTTTCTTGTTTTAAAGTTAACCTTTTCCATGTCAAAGCAAAGTTTATTGAGACATGTAATTTATCCCTCAGATAATAATGATTTTTTGCCCATCATCTCAAAAACTGAAAAAAATAAAATTGCAAAGCAAGGCTGAAAGAAACCATCATCATATAGGATGCACTCAGACTAATTATTTTATTAGGCAAAGTATTGTAGCTACCTCAGGTAGCAGATTTTGAGTGTCCAGAAAAGATGAAAAAGATGTGAGTATATACTTTGATCTTATTGCTTTGTTACTGCTAAAGATGGGAAGAGGAACAACTGTAAGATTTTGGCTACCAGGCCATATACGCCCCACTCCATGATATGGTTTAATTGGCAAAATATTTAATTGGCATAAAATATAAATTATATTCTGCTATAACTGGGAAACCTGCTGGGAAAGAGGAACCAGCTGCACATGTGTGTTGCAAAACTAGGTCAGAACAACACCTCAGGTCATAGTCAGGGAAACCCCAGACAAAGGACTTACAGATGTCCCTCAATGACCCAACCTTTAGAAACATTAACAACTGAAATTGCTTCCACAGAATGACTGACTGTCTTCAGACTTCTCCCTTTTGTCCATCAAAACTCTTCTTTTGTCCAGTTATCTGGCTCACTATTAAGGAGCTATCACAATTCTCATCAGTCCCTTTGTCATTTAATGCTAAGTCCATTAGCTCATTCTGGACCCACATTGTCCACTCTGCTGACCTCTTTGACTGCTCTGCCAAACAGCCAGTAACACCTTCATGGTAGAAAAGGAGTATTTAAACCCTGGCAGTGAGGCAGATAACTCGTAGTGCTTTTGGTGTACTGACCATCTTGCTGCCACTCTGACTCCCAATTTGTACTACCCTTGGACTGCTAGTCTAAGCCACATCACTTTGCCTCCTCTCTGCTGGATTGGTAAAAATCACCCACAATATGCTAAAATCTCATGTTTCCAACTTTCTTCCCTTTTCCTTCAGTTAGCCTTGTGTGATCATGAGACTGCCTGGATCTGGTTGTGTGATTGTTAATTTCCCCAATAAAACAAACAAGCTTACTTTTAAATCTCTGGCTGGTTCTTCCCTGCATTAGTACGGGTATACATAGGTGTAAAAGATTTGACAAGGTTACTGTCCCCTTGCAGGCCTCCTCTTTGAGTTAATATTCCCCACCATTTAATGGAAGAACTGGTGTCATGTGAGTCACCCACATTTGAGGATAATATTTTTTTTTTGACAAATATTGTTGTATTACATAAAGAAAGAATAAAGAGAAGTAATATTAATTAAATTCATGACATACTATACATTTACTATTATTCTATTATACTTTCTATTCTATTTGATATATACAACTATATCTTACATATCTCAATTTCCTTCTGTAATCTTTACATTATTTCCTTGCTTCCTCCTAATTGAATCTTCTAATTATAATTAAAATAAAATACAAACAGAAAAGAGAAAGAAATGTGTGTGTGTGTGTGTATGCATATACATACATACATATATACATACATATATATACATACATATACATACATACATATATATATATATATATATATATATATATATAATTATTTATGTTGACTTTTTTCTCACCTTTCTTTTAAAGAAGTGCTTATTGAATTTTACTATAACTTCCTTTTTGTGAATGGCTCTCTTTTGTCCACTCTCCGCCAATCTCTCCTATTCTTTGTTTTAATCTCTTTCAGGTGTCATAATAATTTATTATAACTAAATAACCTTAAACATAGTAAATATGCTGACCCTAAGTTCTGAAATTTTACAGACGGTAATCCTAATTTGTATTATTTCTACCAGAACATTTTCAAATCTCACATATAGCCATTTTCTTAGGTTTAAGTCTCCATGCTACCATGAGGTTCACTATATGACCTTGGTCCAGTCACTGGCCATTTCCACACTGTTATAGTGCTATTATTCCACTTTCAACATCCTGTAGAATTCTGGGGTTTGTAGTTAACTGAGGCCAAAGAACTCTCTGGCTGAGAATTCTAAAGTGCCCCTCCCCAAACTGCAAATCCCAGGATTCCATAGGATATTGAAAGTGGAATAGCAGCACTATGACAGTGTAGTGCAGAAATGACCACTGTTTCTCAATGTACCGTAAATCACATGACTTTTTTTTGGTTTTATTTTTTTGATAGCATATTTCATTTAACTATAACAAAAAAAGAAGAGAAAATACAAATACAAAAAATGCAACAAAACACGAAGCACATCAAGTCATATAACATCTTGTATGAATAAAGAAAAAGTAAAAAAACAAAAACGTGAAAAAGCAAATATCCAGTAATAAATAGAAGAGTAAAAAAGAAAAAGAACTAAAAAAGAAAAATTAAAGGAAAAAGATATATAGCACAAGAACACAAACAAAATACTGATAATGTTACCCACATGATATACGTGAAACAAAAAAACCACGTATAAGTGTGGGCAATAACTAACAATTTTAAACTAACATTGCTTCAACTTAAACATAAATAAACTTCCTCTCTATTCCTAGCTGGGGATCTACTCTGTCTTTATATTATAAATTTCATCTCATATATCTCAAACCTTTAAACTATTAATGCGGTCTACTCTATTTTTATTTTAACTTCCTCATGTACAAAAACAAACATAAAAAAAATAATGAAATATAAATGAAAAAATAGTCCACAACAAAAAAAGTTCCAAAAAATACCAAAAAATAGAGAACATCACAAGCCAAGCAGTCTTATATTCCAATTATTCCACTATAATATCATTCCATTTCTGTTTGAGGAAGGTTTTGGTAGGTTGCCATTCTTTTAATGCTTTTTCTGACTTCCCACTAATATGTTGAGAAAGTTCATCCATCGTCATCATATCTAAAATTTTATACAACCATATCTCCAAATCTGGGGTTTGCGGACTTTTCCAAAATTTAGCTATTACTATCCTTACTGCTGTAACCATATATAATACAATTCTCCAATAACTCTTCGCTACTTTTGCTTCTAATTTTTTTGTGGTATTTAAAAGAAATAGTTTAGGTTTCAATGGTATTGTAGTTAATAACATTTCTGATATTGTTATCCTTACCTTCTTCCAAAACTCCTTAATACGTCGACATCACCACCAAACATGATAGAAGGATCCAATTTCTTGTTGACATTTCCAACATTTGTTGTTACCTGTCCTATAATTTTTTCTAGTTTTACAGGAGTTAAATATCATTGATAAAACATTTTATAATAGTTTTCTTTTAAGTCCTGTGAGGCTGTAAATAAATTAGTTTTTTTTCCATGAATCTTACCAATTTTCCAATGTAATTTCATGTCCAATACTTTTTGCCCATTTAATCATAATCTCTTTTACTTCCTCCTCCCATAGATGCAATTGAATTAAAAATTTACATAATTTTGAAGCCATATGTTGAGGGTTTTCCGGTCTCGATGGCACGGTGACAAGCAGCTCCACAGGGACACTCCCGGCAATTTAACCAACTCTAGGACATCACATGACTTTTGTGAAGATAAAAGTGGAGAATACCAAAATGTTCCTTCTTTGAGAGAAGGGAGGAAACAAATAAAATGGTAGCAATAAATATTAATTCATTTTCAACTTCATGTAGCAACATAGCTGACTGGTTTTTGGTACCATTCACCTTGACCTTGATGAGAAGGGACAATTTGTGTCTCTTTCAGTCTTCAACCATCCCTAGATCAAATGTAAAGAAATTAGACTCTGTACCCAAAGCAAAGGTAACAGTTGTACACACACACACACACACAGTTACATTGTATTTCCTCCATTTTAGACTATTTTCAGGCCAGTGGGTACCCAAATCAGCTAACAAAATATATTCACACACACACATTATACTATACCCAAATGGATCATTCTTTTGCACAAGTTAACCCACAGCAAAGACCTAATTACATCACATAAATATTTTATTATGGTAGTATGTAACTAATGCACATAATATCCATAGTGCAGTTTGAGGCATGCAATGGGATTCAATATCCTTCAACAGGATTGGGAAAACTGTGGGGAAAGCATGGAGAGTAATATCCATCTAGTCTTCATGTTAGGCATAATATGAAACACATCACATTAACATTCCTCTATTAATATAGTTAGGCTGAGTTGTTTCATAAATAATAGAGGATCTGGAAAAGCTGGGACCTCTTTGCTGGTACCAAACACTCCATCCTCTCTTTCTGGATTTGGACTTGAAAGAGCCAGGCAAACTTTGAGCACTCAGAGGCTAAGCTGTAATCACAACTGGTGACATTAAACAAAATTATTCAACAGGGCATTCCTGTTAAGGTACCAGTCTGGACTTCATTTTCCTGGCTTTCTGCAGTTTGAGACAGTGGAACAAATTCTGGTCTTAAACTTGCAGTTTTTCTAATTATAGAATTATAGTTTATAGTCTCGTTTAAAAAAATATATTACGTTCATAATTGACTTAAGAGTGAACTGTAGTTATGCAATATAAAGTGGATATCTCTTACAGCTCTTTTTCTTTTCTGCTTAAATTACTGAACACTATTTATTAGTATTCATAGATACCATAGTGCATGCTCAGCATAATGTCAGACACTTTAGAGTACTGGGTTTCATGCACAAATTGGGTATACTGGATAATATTGCTTGCTTTCAGTGACAGAACAAGGGCTTTCTCAGCATCAAATACATTCAGTGCTCCTTCAGGAAATACACAGGAGGAGGAAAAAGGCAAGATCCAATATAATACTAGTAGAACTAATAGTCTCATCAGGATATTTACATTAGTTTGGAAAAAGCAATAGAGATGCTTGGACTTAACTAGACTAATTTGACATCCCCACAACCATCTGGTGGCTTCTAGCACTCCTTTCTTCAGCAATCAGTGGCTGTTTTGGTTTATGGCGTGGAGGCAAACTGTTCTAATGTCCACAGAGAATGGAAGAATGTCACACCAGTGGTGAGATAAGGAGATTTTGGATGCCTCTTCTGCGACCTTTGAAATGGTTCAACTATTTGTACTCCTGGGAGTTGTGTAGCAGTAATGACCACATTGAATCCTGGCCTGGTATACTATCCTGAACTCCTTGAAGAGATGATATGACAAAAATCCAACCATAAATGGTACATCTCATTCCAAGCACTGATGAGTTTCAGAATTCTTTTTGGAAATTTAACCCATTGGGATTCTTTGCTCAAAGGACAAGCACAATAGTATCACTTTTAAATGACAACTGTGCATGTCTTACTTTACCTAACAATAAAGTGTTGTTTATTATCAGAACCCCAAGTGTATTTATATTTTTATTTTCAAATTTAAATGGCATTTCCTGTGGCAGGGGAACACTGTTATCACTGTTTTATGTAGTTGCACGATGAAAACTGATTCTGTGTAGTGTAATCCTTTTTGCCTGCTCAATGGGACAGAGTTCAAGTGATTTGCCTTGCTCACACGATTACAGCATCACATTCCTATGGGGCTGCATTTACAAATTCTACTTCCTATCTACTATTCCTATATGTGGATTATTGCCCCACTGATAATCCTTTAAAGAAAAAAAACACTGAAGAGCATATAAGGAATCTACAGGTATAGGAGAGCACCTCTCTAATATAAGAAAAAAAAAGTGTCCCCCCTTGGTAGGTCCTTTAAAAAAAAAAAATCAAGCCTAGTTCTTTAATTGTTTATCAGTCCAGCAAATGAAAAGATTTTTCAGCTCCAAAATTTTCTGTTGCTGATTGCATATAATAGAATGTATAGGATTTTAAGTAATATACAGGACATAAAATTTATTATGGTGCTTTTATAGACATTATTGCAATTATCTGTTGCCCTGTTTGATTTCTAATTTATCATTTCTATTCATATATATATATATATATATATATATATATATATATATATATATAAAATTTATAATTTGTTTTCTAGCCCCAGAAGAAAGCCACTGAAATAATTACGTACACCAAAATATGTCAGATTTGTTCAAATAATAAAATAAAGATGATCTAGAGAGTGGTTGGAGATTTGTCTTCCCTTTCTTTTCCTGTGAATGACTTTTTACAGAAAATTCAAAACAAAACAAAAAGAATTCAAAACAAAACATACATATCACATCACATTTTTTCACCCCCACACAACACAGAAAGCCAGAAAAAAATTGCTCTGCTAAATGAAGGGGCCAGATACCAATTGAGACAGACACATGGATGCATGGCAGCCTCAGTGTTAAAAGGAAAATAGAAGACAGGGGAAGAAATGTAGGAAAACTATTAAGAGTGATTTTTTTTTTAAGCATGAGCTTTCATAGATACTGGACCACTTCTTCAAATACAATACAGAGTGATATTAAAGCCTCAAGTTGTTACCCTGAAAATTTAGGGTATCTCAAGGACACCCAAACAGACTTCAAATCAAGGGAATTAACAGAGACACTCAAAGCTTGCGAGAGGTCAGGGCAAGGCATCTTTAACCCTATGTCTACAGGGTCAGAACCATGCAAGAGTCAGAGGAATAGTCTAAAGTAAATTTATTAAAACTAACAGGAAAAGTCACAACACACGTTAACAAATAATTCTACAATCACACAAGGGCTACAGAAATGAAGTTGGGAATGAGAGACAGTTAGGGAGAGAGGGCATACGGACCTTAGTCTAGGTGTCCTGGAAAGGACAAGATTAACAAAGGCTCAGTGTAAAGCACCAAGGGGAGGCTGGATCCTGGGGCTGGAAGGCTGGAAGCAGCAGGATTTCACGGCGAGTTGGATACACAAGTCACATTTAGCTCTCAGCAGCATCTGAGAGGCTTAAGTGGGACACCTCCATAGCAGCAAAATGGGCCCTTGTCCGGTCCGGGAGGCTCTTACCCTGATTTCTGGGGGTCCCAAGAGGGACACCTAAGTGCGCTCTCAATTATATAAGTTGGGGAAATTAGCAAAGAGCACAGCCTAGCAATGCGAGAGGCAGGGTAACGTAGCGAGATCTTGAACCCTATGTTTACGGGGTCAGGCCGAGTCAAGGAGCACACAGAAGTTGAAATAATAAATGTTATTTAATTAAAAATACAATCAGTGTATGCAGCACGCTCTCACAGATAACTAAAGAAATAAAGGTTGGAGTGGGATAGAGGGGTTTTTAGAGGAGTTGTTGGTTTGGGTAATACTCCACCTGTCCTGAAATCCGGTTAGAAGCGGAGAAGCTGGGGAGTGTGGATCTCAGCACGTGGAGCTGAGGGAAAGGCTCGCTGGACAGAGTGACAGCAAGGCAAGATGGAAGCCAAGAGCGATCCAAGGAAGGGTTCAAAGTCAGGGGTTCTTATAGGGAAAATTGTGACCCCAGGCTAGTTCGTACTTGGGGAAAACAATGGATTTGGGGCTGGAGACAAAAGCCTCCGAAAGGTCAGAATTTGATTGATTGAGTTATAGCCAAATTGTCAATAGAGTGGTCCATATGCAAATACAGAGTGCTTGGCAGATGAGGATTCTTCTAATCAAGTTGCCTGCTTGGGGCAGAGGATCTTTTGAAAGCTGCGTGCATACATAATAGAGTACTTGTCTTTGAGGTATCCTGAAGCGGCAGGACAGCTATTTCTGGCCTGCCTGTATTGTGTTGGAATATTACAGTGATTATCAGCCATGCCTGTCTGCGAGCTTGTCCGGGGGACCTCGCAAGCACGTGGAGAGGAATGGGTAAAGGAGGCCAAATTATTGATATCAAAAGATATCTTTATGTCCCACAAGCTCGGGCCAGCCAGGATGGTAACAAGGCTCTCCGAAGAGGCTCAAAAAGTGAGGATTTTTATGGCCCATTTCTGTCCTTAGGCTGTGTATAGGCTAGCAAAGTGGCTTTAATGGGCGACGATTACAGAATATAATGTTAGGCAAATATCATGATCTCTCCTTGGTATTGTTTCTCCTGGGAAAGTCAAGGTACATGATAGGATTATCATTCCAAATTGATAGACTTTGATTGTCTATCCTCGCAAAGTTCATCAGCGTGGCTTGGGGCTGAGGCAACCTTTTTGTTAATCAAGGAGAGAGTCTATTGTGGCTGCCTAGAGATACGTGACTGGGAACAATAGGTCGTTGTCCTTTAGCCTAAGGGACGCTGTCTACATTCCCATACAGCAGCAAAGGTGTTGTTGGTCTTGAGAATTTAATTCAAAACCGATTTTATTTGCAACTGACCTTTGCTAGCCAATATCCAATATGGGGGAAGTCATGCCAATTTAGGGGCCCTCTCTTAGGGTTACTTTGGGGTGTAACAAAGTTATTAAGCATATTTACAATCAAGGAAGGTAATATTATGTAAAAAGATCCAGAAAGATTCATATTGCGTTCCTCACCCAAAATTTTCAAAAGGAAGTCTGAGCTAATACATGTCTTTCAGAACTCCGTAGTGGGCAGTCTGTTTTTGACATGCAAAAGCAATAAACCTACTTACAAAAAGCAGTTCCTTGGGATGAAAACCTTCTCTGCAGAGATTCCTTTTCTTTTCTTTTTTTTAACAGAAGTGAGGACTCATGTATTAATATATGTAGTGCACCATGAAACTATTATCTTTGTTCACACCTTTGGTAATGGAATTGGAATTTGTGAATACAGTTCAATTCAGCTGTTTGTCATTCTAGTTTTCCTATGTAATTTCCTTGTTTGAGGACTAGGACCTCTATGTACAGAAAGACTGAAAGGCTCTGCAGCTATTTACTTACTAACTTGCTTACTTACTTACTTACTTATAGTATTGTCATTTTTAATGTCAGATTTCTATCCGTTTATTCTGTTGCATAGAATCTGTCCTGTTTGTCTAATGTAATGTAGGGCATTCCTGACATAGGATGACCTATATCATGCCTGACATTATGAGTGACGTCATTGGCTCCTGTTATATTGATCTCAGAGTAGATGTAGTGACATAATTGGCATCTGGTTTTATTTTAGGGTCTTGTCCCAGTATTATCATACATGTTATGTATCTTGTTGTAGGTAAGTAGTCAAGATTTGGAGGCTATCTGAAGGTCAGTAAAGACTTGTTCAGAGACTGTTTAAGAATGTTGCATTATTCTGCAGAATTGGTTGCAGTTTCCTGATGGTGCATTTCATGATCTCAGCTGAGGGCTGTAGGGAGAACTTGAGGTGTTCTGTCATTATAAATGTGTATTTGGTATGTCTAAATGGTTCATGGGTAAAACTCTTGACTTGTTGGTTTTTCCCCTCACCTCCTTAGCTGAGTATTTTACTTTAAAAAAATAAATAAAAAATGCCTGCTATAAATCCAAGATTTTGGGTCTCTAATTTGTGGATCTCAGCAAATGCAGGTGTATTGGAAGGCTTAGCTGTAAACAACAGTTTTGGTAGTGTGTTGTGGGTGGAAACTGGAAACATGTAAACATATGTTGTGATTAGTGGGTTTTTTATGCAGCGTGATACTTAGAAGTCCCTTGTGCAGTTGCGTAGTGGTGTCAAAAAAGTGAATTTGATGGGTGGAGCATTCCAGGTTCAGGTTGATGGTAGGGTGGAAATTGCAGAAATCCTCGTGAAACCACTCAAGTTGTTCTTTTCCACAGGCCCAAATTATAAAGATGTCATCTATACACTTGAGGAAGGGAAGAGGTGTCTGGGTAAATTGGCCAAATAAGTGTTGTTCCAGGTCAACCGTGAAGATGTTTGCATACTGTAGTGCCATGAAGCTACTCACAGCATGGAAGTACAAGCAGTTCTCAAGAGAGTTATGACTGAGTACTAAGTAGCAGAATTGGGTGTCTAGGTATGCTCATTCAAGATGACATTCATGATGGCTTGTAGTCTCTCCTTCCATGTGACATCCATAGTGGCTGGGATCATGTTCTCTGGGAGGTTGTGGATGGATTGTATTTCCCTCTGAAAATCAATTGTATCCTTCTCATAACTTTAAGTGTTGGTGGTATGGGATCTGGAAAATGAGATCATATATCCAGTTCCCCCAACAGTGAGTAGTAATGTATGAAACTGGATCTTCCTGAATTGCCTTGTTGCAATTTTGCCTTGTTTGCGGACTCAGAAGATGCCTCATTAGGGCTTCTGTTCTGAATTCATTTAAATTTGGTTCTGTATATCAATGAAAAACTCTCAGTAATTTGTGTTGTTTCTTCTAAATTCCTCAGTGGGATCTTTTGAGAGGATTCTGTAAAATGTGATGTTGGATAATCGCCTCTCAGCCATCTGTATACAGTTTGCCTTGTTCACGGTAACCATAGTTCCTTCTTTGTAGTCTGTTATACAAAAATGTTGGGATGGTTTTGGAGACTGTAGATGACATCTTGTTCCATATGGCTGAGACTATGTGGTAAATTGTGTCTCTTGCTGATTATCTCAGTTTGGACATGATGGCAAAAGCATTCTATGTAGAAATCCAATTCCTGGTTCCAGGTTTCTGAAGGAGTCAGTGTAGAGTTCTTATCTTTGTAACATTAAGAAGCACTTTCTTATGTGTTGGTGCAATGCCTATGTCATCTTTTGGAGACAGACGTAATGCTTCTGAGCTGTTTTCATGGTTAGTGTCAATGTCTCTGAAATTGTCCCAGAGTTGTAGATGGCAGAAGAAAGCATCCAGGTCACCATAACATTGAATCATAATGTAGGACTTTAAAAGGTAGAAGGATAGGCCATATGAAAGGACAGACTCTTCTGTCTGACTTACTGTGTGGTTGGATAAATTTAAAATATTATTGTACATGTTTATGGTGCTTCTGCTGTTGTCCATGGGAACATGTAGTAAGTGCGATACTTTCTTTTCTTTCTTGCTTTTCCAGAGAAGCAAACTGCATACAGTTTGCCTTTTTTTTCCCCATAGAAATTCTCATAGAATCATAGAATAATAGAGTTGGAAGAGACCACAGGGGCCATCCAGTCCAACCCCCCACAATGCAGGAATACACATCAAAGCACTCTCAACAGATGGCCATCCAGGCTCTTTTTAAAACCCTCTAAAGAAGGAAACTCCACCGCACGCTGAGGCAGCATATTCCATTGCTAAACAGCTCTGATCATCAGGAAGTTCTTCCTGAGGTTCAGGTGGAATCTCTTTTCCTGTAGTTTGAATCCATTGTTCCTTGTTCTGTGCAGTAGAAAACATGCCTGTTCCCTCTTCAATATGACATCCTTTCAAATATTTAAACACGGCTTTCATGTCCCCTCTTAACCTTGTCTTCTGCAGACTAAACATACCCAGCTCTCTAAGTTGCTTCTCATAGGGCATGGCTTTCAGACCCGTCACCATTTTGATCGCTTTCCTCTGGACATGTTCCAGTTTGTCAATATCCTTCTTGAAATGAAATGTCAATAACTGGACACAGTATTCAGATGAGGTCTGACCAAACTAGAATTCTGTCTAGTGTTCTGTCACATAGAGGGCTGGTTCCTTATGAGTGGTTCCAAATTTGAGATTTTTTTTAACTTTTCTCACTTTTTGTATAGGACATAGATGAGATGATTAAGCAGTTTCCTAGAGAGCACATGGTACAGTTTGTTACTGTAATTTGTGAGATATGCTGTTTATATTGGATTTCTCATGTTTAACCCTTTAGGAGTGATGTCTTGCCGTTTGCATTTATTCAGAAAAATGACATCTATCTGTACCTGGGTAAATAAATCTCCTGAAGGATTTCCACTCCATCCTTCTAAATGTGGTGCCTTTCATTGTAGCAGTTTTCAAAGAAGTAGCCATGTTAGTCTGCTGCAGAATAAAAAAGGAGAAAGAAAGGGAGAGGGGTGGGGAAAAATAATTCTAGCAGCAGCTTTTGTGGATATGAATCCACATCTTCTGATGAAGTACAGAGTGATATCAAAGCCCCCGGGTACTTCTTTGGAAGCCTCACCATTGACACTGAAGTTCCCAGGAGGAGAAGGTGGGGAAGGAATTTCAGCGCCAACTCCTAAAACCATTGAGGTCTTGGGATAAGAGGAAATAAGATGTTTTATCCACATAATCTACCCTACATTCTCTCTCCCTATCTTTATCTACTGCTAAAAGGCTTATTTTCTGGATCTTCTCCTTCTCCCTCATCATTCTCAGGTAATCTGCCTGACTTTTCTAACACTACTGCACAGAAAAACGCAGTCTTAGCATAAAAGGAAGATTATCATTTACTTAGAAACTGTACAGTTATTTCATTATAGTTCACCTCAAGCCTTGTGGTATGCTAAAGCCATGTAGGAGAGTCCACCATTTGCTGAATTAACAAAAGCAGCACAGAAAATGGAATTTGTATTTAGGAGTGAGTTTTCATTAAAGGACAATCAGAGTGGAGTAAGTATGCTGAAATAATTAAATGCATATTTTACAAATTAAATTAAACTTTTTTTAATAAAATTACACTCCCTTCACAATATTACCCAAACTCAAACAGTTTGGCAGTGCATCACTGATGTGATGATGAATGAAGAAATATGTTTCTTTACTTTCTTATGCCAGATCTTTAAACTGAATACAAGAGAAGCATTGTGTTTAAAGACTTGCTGTGAGAAAGTAAAGAAACACATTTCTCCATTTCATCATCAAATAAGTTCAAACTATGCACGTATTATTCTGGCTCCTGTGAACTGCTGAGGCTCTGCTGTGACTAAGGGAATAGGATTAAGGACCAAATTAGGTGGGATGCATTTGTTGGGGCGTCTTTACATGTTATGCCTCCCTGGCAATAGAGGGTCCTTGGGTGCGATGATTGCACAAAATTCACAAATCAGATTTAGAATTTGGTGCATTACCACTGAAATATCTCTTGTTCATTGGCATCAGAGTTAAATTTTACAGGTGGTGTTCTGGGATCTCAAATTTACTCCTGATATGGAAAGTGCTGAACATGGATCTGTCAACTATTTGTAGCAAGGACGGGAATATGCAGTTTTCCAGTAGCCAGCATAGGCAAGGATAAGGGTTATAGGGTGTTGCTGTTCAATTATAATTTGCTGTATTTATTTCATTGATATCCCACCTTTTTCCCACCTTTCCCCCATCCTTGCGCAGTACTGATGTATGCATTATCAACAACAAAAAAAAGTTGCAACAAACTTGGTTGATATATATGTTTAGGAAATGTACAATTATGCAAGGAGCTATCCAGTATCTCCTTGTACAATGTTTTTTCACAGCTTTTCAGTGGAAACCATCTAGTATGAGTGCCATTCCACTACCCAAGCAGAGACCTATCATTGGAGATGGAATGCCAGAAGAACACCTTCTCACTTTCTCCCAGATGAAAGCTGTTGCTTTCCCATACCTCCATGTAAATAAGCTGACAAAGCTTTACACTGTGCCTGCATTAAAACAGGATCTCAGCCATAAAGTCCACATGGTAGTGTATATTTTTTTCTGTTATTAATGCTTCTGACTATCATATTTCATTTGTAGAATTAAGAAAATGTGTGTTAGACTTATTATGTTAAATGCATGAATACAAGTAATATCTGTGCAATAACACTTAACACTGAAGAATTCAGAATACCTTACAGTAGGCAGTAGTAATTGAACTAGTTAGTTTGAGTGACCTGAAGTGTCCTCCCTGCTTGGGTCTATCTAACGACCCCTCTGTGATGCAAACTGATACTTTTATAGCTGTTTCTCTCCCTCTTCTCATCACCTCCCCTTCCCAGTTCTTCCCAAGAATGCAGCTAGATTAGAATAGCACCTTGAATAACTCCTATCTTAAAATGGAGTTCTTATAATAATGTTTTTTACTTTGTTTCTTTAAGCTTTTGGTGTCTTTACTCCTTAATGGGTATTAATGCTCCTCTGCAGACATACACGCTCTATCAATATGAACATTTTAAATTATGTAAATTACAGCTATAGGGAAGCCTGACCAACCTTGGAATTATTAGGGATCAGAAAAGAAAATTCAACTGTTTCTCTCCATGACATGGTCCCAGCAAAAACAGCAAAAACTACTCTTTCTCCACCATTCTGGAACTGCTATTTGGATTTCAATGGATTTCAGTTACACTTCATTAGTGCCAATGGAACCTTCCTGTAAAGCTGAAAGTATAGTTTCAGAAATTACTTTTTTATGTATGGCAAGGAGACACTATCACCCTATATGTCTGAGGCTACTTGAGACTCTGCATAGCTGTGATATATGGAGCAAAAAGGGCCAAAGAAAAAGGCTCCAAACAAAATTGGACAATGGTATCTTGTTTTTCATCCCAGTTAGGGACCTCATGTTAGGATGTGTGTCACAGACTTAGGGACATTAATTCTTCATTGATTCCATTCCTGAAGGAAAAACAACAACAGCTTTTTTATTCACAAGAAACATCATTTTCCTTTGATTTCCTGGTGTTTTCTGTACGGGGAAGAAAGATGTAAACACTGCACAGAATAAGTCCCTAATTGTAGAAATTCTTGTCAGTCCAGGATTCCTCTTGGCAGGATTTCCTAACACTTGGCAAACACAATTTTCTAACCATTTCCCAAATATTTTAAAATATCCTTCCCACATCTACAATGACAGCTTATAAAGCAATTGAAAATATTGTTTCCTTGCCCACCATCCATCCATCCATCCATCCATCCATCCATCCATCCATCATCCATTGAGAAGGTGCATAGCACTCTGATTAGTAACATAGAACATCAGGTCTCAGCATTACAAAGGACACTTTGAAAAATAACAGATGTGTAATGTCAATGTAGAATAGTGACATGGACATCCCCAAATGCCTATTACTGAGAACTCCCACATGCATGACAGTATTTCAAATCTTCATCTGTATGTGTAGGGGAGGGGTGGGACTAGTGTATATGACAAGCTGCATCAGGCCCGTACATTCCACTTCTACAGTGCACTAAAGCCCCTGCTAGTTTCCGAAAGCCTCCAACTTGTTCCTAATGTTTTATTTAGCAGGCAATTTTCAAAAAAATTTTGCCCAGAACTCAGCCAGCTTGCAAAAGCTCATTAAAGCATCATCCCACACCCAGTCCCTTGAGCTTCCATTATACTTTCTTTTTCAGTTGTATGTCAATAAAAATAATGACCAAAAGTGATGCATTGCCATTCCCAGTGGTCATTTTGTCCAAGATGTGGTTGAAAAAAGGAAGTATTTTAAAGTGCCATCAGATAGATGTGACCAATGCAGGATTACGGGTATTTGTTCCCCAGTTCTCACATAGTTGTACATCTCCGTTCTAGGTTTTTGTAATTATGTTGCATTGAACAGAACTAGTGAACTTCCATGACTGGAAAACCTGATCAGGTCAGTTTTCCAAACACGGGAGCTCTGTAACTGCATTGAACTGAAAGTGGTTACATGATCCCATCCCCATTTTTGTGTTGATCAGTACACACTGGCTTGTATTTTTTTCTGAGAGATATAGGGACATTCTATGTGGATCATCTGCATGTTCAATCCCACTTTGTACTACAAGCAAGCAGATACCTGCACAGGGTTAGATGGATTTACTTGAATTCACCACTCATTTAGACATGGACAGTTTCATTTGGAGAGCCAGCATGGTGTAGTGATTTGAGCACTGGATTATGACCCTGGAGACCAGGGTTTAGTTTCCCACTCAGCTGCGGAAACCCAGTGGGCAACCTTGAATGCTTCATATATTCTCAGCCCCAGAAAACCCCACGATAACTTAGCCTTAGGCTTGTCATAAGTCAGAAGCAACTTGAAGGCACATAAGAACAATCTTTCACTTGCCCCTATATTTGAATTTTCTAAATTTTTGGTAAAGTATGATTTGAAATAAACTATAATGAAATTCAAATTAATCTGTATGCATACCCACTATGTAGCAAAGAGGGAGAGGTCTCACGTGTGTTCAGCATCTGAATCAGAGTCTAGAGTCAGATAACTTCTAGATTGATTCACTTGGAGACTGAATATCTGAATAAACGAGCCAGTCATCATTGGACTGTGCTTGTCATCCTATGGCTAACCAAGAATATGGTATGTTTCAATAAGACACATTACCCAACTGTTTCTTCCCAGGAAACTTGGATTCATTTTATTTTATTCCAAACCTAAATAAAGTTGTATATAATTTGTGACCCAGCTGATTCAGTGCTGTCCACTCCATCCATATAGAGTAGTTTGATCTTCTTTAACTTTTGGAGTTCCCACCAAACTGTAAAACCAAGCACCCTGAATTAGCTGAGGAGATATCTGGCAGAAGAGCACAGAGCCCCATCCTATTAGGAGATTCATAAAACATACAAGCTTTTATACTGACAAACTGTTTTTGGCAGGTCTCTAGAGATTAATTTTACCTGACAAAATTGGCAGCAGAAAGTTTTTACCCCTTCATCTAGCAAAGCCCTAATCGACACATTGTCTGCCTGAAGAGGTGAGAGACACATAGTCTGTCTGAAGAGGTGAGGAGTAAATGAGATACAAACTGTGGTTGATGAGAATTTAATACCCTATTTAAATTGCAGCCTGCTTTTTTTCCCCAGCCAACATCCTGTAATAATACTGAACAGAGGGGTCCCATGTGACTGCAAGCTTAGGGCACTTTGATGTTTGTAGAGAGTTCCTATTAAGATGGTTAAGAGTTCAAATGAAAGCATTCCCTGGAAAGACATAACACATATTAAGCCAGTTTAATATAGAGATGCACTTAGTTTGAAGTTACTGCAGGTCACCTTTCAGACACATGATAGACGAGGAAGCAAATTACATTATGAAGCAGAAATACAGGCTTACTTTTTTTAAAAAAAAATGCACATTTCTTCTCGCTTCTGAGTGACAAAAGTTTTTTTAGCAAGTCCCAACTATATTCATAGGAACCATGTATGCTACCAGCCATGGGAAACTTGTGCTACTCCAAATATTGTTGGGCAACAACTTCCTTCATCCTTAGACAGTGGGTGCAAGTGCATGGTAGGAAATACAGCCCTACAACTGGAGGGTGTCATGTTGTTCAACCATGGTCTACACACTACAAACATGTACCACTTTTCAAACAATTTAATGACACAGCTATCCTCACAAAATTTAGTTATTTGTCCTGAAAGTCAAATTTTCATGTGGTCTGAAAATATTCTTTATGAGTCTAAATCATGGACCTAAGATATACAAGATTCCATTGTTACAGCCCCATGTACCCACTTTGATTGGCACGGTTTAATTGGCAAATATTATTTTATTGACAGTATATTAATTGGTGTTGATATAAGCGATACCTGAGGTAACTAGAAGCTTAAGCTGGAAGAGGCAGATAACTGACTGTAAATGTCAGATAGCAAGGCAGGTCAGCTACACTCACCTCCTAGGCAAAAGCCCAAGTCATCGTCAGATTAATAGCACAACCACTCTCAGGACAATAGACTTATGCTACTCAGCCAGCTATCTCGGAGCATAAAGGGGAAATCCCCACCAAATTGTGTTTGTCTTAACCCTGATCCCACACACCTGGACATTTCCCTGTTGTCTTCCCAACCTTTCCACAATACTGGCCTTTTACAACAGCCATTATCCTTTGTCACCTAAACACTAAGACCATTAACTCTGTCCGGATTTCATTGTTTGTGTTGCAACTTCCATTGTCCACTTGGGTGGGAGAGTGATTCACACTCATACCCGCAGGATATTTTTTGGGTATAAGAACCCCTGATCTTGAGAAATTGAGTGAAATTTCTCTCCTTTCTGTATGACACACTGTCTGTTTGATTCCCAAATGAGAACTGTCTTTATTTGCCCACCTAAGCCACGTCACTGCTTTCCTTGCTGCTCTCTGGCCTGGTAAATGTTGCCTAAACCCTGAAAGTCCTCTAGCCACAATTTCCTTCTTTTACCTTCTGTTAGCTCTTGTGTGTGTGTTTTGATCTTTTGCACGCTTGTGTGAATTTCTTTTGATAAAACACGTTTATTTCACATGGAATCTCTGGTTGGCTTTTTCCAGCAAGGACCCCATAAACATAGGTGGTAGATCTCATTAAATTACCTTGCTGTTTCAGACCTCCGGATCTTTGAGCTGATTAATTCCTCATTGTTATGTGGAGGTATTGGCATCACAGGTGGACCCCTGAGTCACCCACGTTTTGGGGTAGCTCCCTGAGAAGCAGGAACAGATACTAAACCAATTTAACATAAATAGAATGACAGAATTTTGAAATTCACTCAACTTGGATTATCTTGTAACCTAAGAAATGATCACGATCATGAGGCTTCAGCATCCCTCATCATTCTGTGATTAGACACACAGTCTCATAATCTGCTGCCATACTGCCAATTACACAAGTCATAATCTAGTCTAGGACACTATTTTAATGTCCCAGGTAATACACATAAATATTTAGATATAGTTGTCCAAGAAGATAAGACACACATTTTGGGCTTCCTGGCTGTTGGAAATTATAGTAAAATTCTGTCTCTGTCAATTTTCTTTATCTGCTTAAGGTCTCTGAATACTGTAGAGTCTTCAATTTGGGTAGTTTTAATGTTCTACCATCAGCCCTCAAAGAGAGAAGATTCTCTTATATTCCTTATTTCCAATGTTCTGCCACGATAAATATGCCATGGTTGAATTAGTTGACCACCTGCTTCTCTATTGTCTGTACTACAAGGGCAGCTACTTAGTACATATTTTCCCAGTCTTAGTAGCTTTTCCAGGCAGACCAGATCATTTTTATAGTATCCTCCTTCTTTCGGGTTCTATTAATGGAATTTCTCTTAAGTCGGTAAAAATTTGTGTGTCAGCTTCTGCTACTGAGAACTTACTGGGAATATCTTAGCAATTTTATTGTGAGTAACTAACCCCTCCGGGTTCCTTATTGAAGATACATGTGTTTTTGTCATTAATTGCCTATGTGGTGATTTTTTTTTCACAGACTTGTAATTTGTACCTATACATGTGTGTTTATTTTATTTCTAATTATAACAGATGGTCTCTGACTGCAATAAAGTTATGATATTACAGACGTAAAGTTGCAGACATAAGGTATCAGATAGTCTGAGATTCTCTGCTAGAAGGCTGCCAGACTTTTAAATCCACATCTGAAAAATACAGTGTGCCAGCTTCAGTACACCTGTTTGTATTTTACCTGATCGAACAGGACACAGAGGCTTGCAATTTTCAGACAAGAAATATCATCTTCACATTCAGGTTTAGTTACACAGTCCATATTTTAAACTCTAATTGTTGATGTGTGCCTTTAAGTCATTTTTTACATATGACAATATTAAAATAAACCTATCAGAGTGTTTTCTTAGCAAGATGGGATTAAAGGGACATTGCTGTTGCCTTCTACTGAGGCTGACAGAGGCCATTTTCTCAAAATGTCACTATAGTGCAACAGTAGCGGGTTGTTTCCAGTCCAGGAGTCATGCTACTGCACGACATCATCACTATCCAGCTGCCATCCCATCCCCAAGCATTGCAAAACTGCCTTAGACTATTTCTAGAAAAAAATCATTAAGAGCCTCCTTTAGCACTTCAATCCTGTCAGCTAGTTCAGTGTGGCACTGTAATAGTGCTTGATAATGCTTCCTGTCCTCCTGGATCCAGAAATGGGCAAGGTGTGGGTGTGTCCATCTTGTCCCTTCCTCAGCTACTCCCATGGCATGGTAACTTCAAAATCTGTCACCTCTCCGTGCTTATTTCAAATTTCTCATTTGAGTTAAAAAAATTATTTTTTAAAAATACATTTTTAATCATTATAGTTCAAAAGTGCAATACAACGTTGCTGCACTAGTATGGCTCCTCCCCCCCAAAAAAAATCTTAAAAAACCCACAACTAATTGGGGTGGTAGGGTGCGGTGAATGCAGGGAAAGGGAGTGGCCAAAGATGCTGTTATGCAGAAGGAACATTGGTGGCAATGCCATTACTCATCTGCTTAAGGTGAAAGGGTACAGAAAAGAGTCTTCCTAACCTGACAGCATTGTGCAAACAACAATGCTGGGATTGTTATGGTACAATATGTTAATGGTGTATAGTGCAGAAGTGGACATCATGTGACTTGTTGAAGATCAACCAGTGAATTTCCATAGCCAAATGGAGATTCAAATCTGGTTTCTAAGAGCCTCAGTCCAACAGTAAAACTTTATGATGGCTATATATTATATCAGGTTATCAGGGACAGCATGATTCCTCTGAATACCAAGTGCTGAAGACCAGTAGAAAAGGACACCTGTTTTCATGTACTGCCTGTGAGAATCTTATATAAGGATGTGCTTATTTAAATGATTGATTCTCACAGAACTTCTTGAGTCTATTCACAGATTGAAAAGGGGGGGTGAGAGAGAGAAAGAGAGAGAGAGACTTCAGGAACATTGTCCTTGTCAGGGTTTCTGGGTACTTGAGAAGTCCCTGTTTTCTTTATTTCTTGAGTTTTTGAATATCATTTCCATCCTTATGCCTTTGTTTTGGCCCAGCATGGTTTACTTTATGTCCTTATATTATTGTCTTTGCTTCAATCCTGTTCCTGAAATGGTATCCCCACTTCCTTAAAAAAAAACACCTCTTTTGATTATTATATAAGCAATTTCTTTTTTAAAAAAAATTGATTAACAATTGTGACCATGCTAAGAATCATATTTTATAGGGATGGGACAAATCCAGAATTTTCCAAATCCAAATCCAGATCCAAATCCCTGAAAGGTTCTGGGAATCCACGAATCTCAAATCTTTTTAATCCTTTTTTAAAAAAAGAGTTTAAAAAGCAAGGGAAAAAAGGATAATCTTGGGCATGACACACTCTGTCAGCCTTAGCAAAAGCCTAGGCAAAGGTAAACCTCTCCCTGAAGAAATCTGGCCAAGACAATTGTCATAGTTTTGCCTCAGGATCTCCCCAGATTGAAAATGACATGAAGGCCCTTTCTACACAGGCAGGAAAATGTGGATTAATCCCACATTTTCCTGCCTGTGTAAACAGGGCCACATACTACAGTAGAGAGATAATCCAGGTCAAAACTGTCTTTTCTTTGCATAGCTCTTTCTGGCATCATGGGGTTTGTAGTTTGATGATGCACCAGTACGCTTTGGCAGAAAAGGCTGTGACACCTTGTAAAACCCCAAACCCCAGAATTGTGTGTGAAAGAGGTTTGTAAGGGAGCTCTGCAAAGGAATGTTTCAGCTGTCCTTGAAATCTTAAGCCTGTAGCTTCCAGTCAAGTACTGAACTTAAATATGAAATGTTAAATTTAAACATCTTAGAATACAAGCCCAGATGTAATTTGTGAAATTGTTAGCAAAGGCCATTATTACTCCAGGGGAAAATCTCACCGACTTACTTTCTTCCCTTGTATAGGTATTCGGGTGTCCTGGTCTCCCAAGTTTTCAGGCATCCGGGTCTCCAACAATCTATGTAGTTGACGGATTCAAAAGATTTGCCTATTTTAGCACAGGGATTCAGATTCAGGAATCTCAAATCCTTACCCAGGATTTGAAGATTCAGTTGGCCCATCCCTAATATTTTACTAAAAAAGATGTAATAGATGTATTTCAGTAACAAACATTTTTATTTATGGATAAACCTTGAAAGGAAACATACAAGACTAATAAACAACATGTAAAATATGAGCTGTTTTAGAGGTATGACATATTTGACTAGATAAATGAGAAGTATTTTGTACTATTTACAAGTGAGATCAGAAATACAATGTTGCAGTTTGATGAGTATTATGTTCTCCATGTTGTAAATGAAGGACTACCGAATCAGAGCCATTCTGCTTACATTCAACCCAGAGCAAGGGCAATTAACTTTTTTTGGGTGACAACTTCCAGAATCCCTTGAGAATAAACATAGAAAAAATAACACTTTGGATCTCCCAGATAAATAAAGTCAACAATACAAAGGTTAGAGAACAACAACTAAGGTTAATTAGCAAGTGGTACAAAACCCCACATCAGACCTCAATGATAAATAGAAATCTTCAAACAAATTGCTGGTATGGATGTGGGCAAAAAGGAACATATATTCATATGAGGTGGGAGTGTTGCCATGTACAAAATTTTTGCTTAAAAATTATTCAAGAGATGAATAAAACAACGGGGAGAAACCTCCATTTTAATAAAGGGAACTGCTTAACTTTGAATCTAAGAAAATTGGGATGGAGTAAATCAGAAGATGATGTAAGAAATTTTTTTCTTAAGATTGGTACATGAAGTAATAGCACTGGGATGGAAAAATAATGTTGGGATACAAAAGATGGACATATTGTATAGCAGAAACTCTCTTGATTTTTTAAGGGAAAGTAAAGGGAAATAAAATGGGCAAATAAATGAAACAAATTGGTGGAGTAACTGGGGCCTCTGTATTAAAAATGTCAGAGATGAAAAGAGGTACAAAGAAAAGAGAGAAACTATTAAAATATTCCACATTTGGGGAAATGTTTACCAAAATTTCCTTTAAAGTCATTGATGGGGATGAGGGAGGGTGAGTGGGAGGATGATTATAATTACAGAAAAATATTGTAATGTGTAATATATAACGTCCTTTAATATTGTGTGTTTTAGGGTAGTATTGAATTTAAAATCAATAATAAACAAATAAATAAATAATAAACTAATTCCTGATTGGCTGATATGATCACAGCTCATAAATAAACAAATAAATTCCAAGCTCTGATGCAACTACCAGGTTTTCTGTCAGTTTAGCAGGACTTTTCTTCAAATCCTTTAAGAAAAGTAAGAGGCTTTCTTCAAGCAGTTCTAATTGTAACATAATAAGGTATTTAGTATCTTTGGAAAGGAACTTCCATGTTGTCTATTGGTGTGCAGCTGACACTGCAGTGTCATTTGTATCGCAGCTGCTCTCAAGCATTTTTGCCTGAATAATTTACTCTCAAAAGAAATAACATATGGTACCTAAGTATTCTTTATATAGTGTTCTTGGGTAAGTCCCTCATCCCCATACCATGTGTTAGTCTCTTCATAAAAATAAAGGAACACTTGGCCACAAGAAGTCATTGTGTTGCTCAGAAATACAAAATGAGTGCAGCAGGGTCCCGATGGATTGAGCAAGTTACAGAGCATAGAAATGGTTCTTTTGAGAACAGTCAGCTCTACAAGGCTGCACAAGGCTTCCTGATCCTGTGGGGAAAACCTTTTGTTAGATCGCAAGCTGATGATGCCCAGCAAAATAAGAACAAGTATGTGTTTATATTGGGGGGAGGGGTATTTTGTTTTCTCTGGGGAAAGAAATAGGCAAAGGCTGTATATCAATATAACAAAATGAAGTACGCTTTGAGGGCTATAGGATAGCTTAGACTTACTGCACTTCCCATTTGATGACTGGCAATAAGTGTCATTGCAAAATGTCCCACCACTTGAACTAGGGGGACACACACTTCTGCCTACATTCCCCAGCTGTCTCCAATAGCCCTATCCTCTTTGATCCCTTACTTAAGAGGAGACTTTTCCTCTCCTATTTTGATCTCCTGCAGTGGACAACAGCTGCCATGGCTCTCTGCAGTACAAACTGGGTGGGCCAATGCCTGACTCCAAGATCCTTCATAATAGGGCACTAGGTGGTCAGTCCACAGAATTAGACCAGTTGCTTTTCTGGTCTGTCATTTTCCACCATGGAAGAGTTGTAAATGAGACAATCCAGATCAAATTTTCATGCCATGGCTTACTTGGAGTAACTCAGAGTAGCTCAGAGTGAAATAGTGGGCAGATGATGGCAACCTCTCTCGAACCACCCTGGTTGGACTATCTGGAGTACTTGCATGGTTCTGGTGGCATCAGCAGGGCAAACACCCTTACCAATCCAATGTGAAGATCACCTTGTGTTTTAGGTAGTTTGGTTCTGGTATGCAAGGACAAGAAGATAAAATTCAATGAATATTTCTTTATCTACTTTATTTAAGACTACTGCTCCACCCTTTGTCTTCTGTTCCTGCTCTCTTTTTTCCTCCCAGTCCCCATCTTTCTAGGGCAACTATCTAAATTAAGTTGGGAACAGAGAAGTAAAACCAATGGAGATCTTCAAACATAAATGAATGAGATAATTGTTTTATTGTTCCTGCTGTCCTTATATTTTTATACTAGCAACAGAAAATTCTTGACTTTTTATAGGTTAGAATAACCCTTCTAAGACACACACACCTCCACAAAATAATAAGAAGCTGTCAAAATTGGACACATTGTCTCCTTTCCTTTTCCTTTCCCTTCTCCCACAAAACCTATTAGACAGTTGTGAAAGCATTATGCAGAGCTGTCTTCAGCTGTGTCTCTTATGGTTAAGAAAGTTGTAGCATCCAGTTGCTCAATATATCAGTATACGTAGAATTTTAATAACTTAATCCATGGTTAAACAATGAAATGACCCTTAAGATGCATAGTCACAGGTCCCTTTAGTATTCATGCCAAGTTCAGATGTCTAGGTTCCCCAGTCTTGGATCTATAGTAGAGACAAAGTCTCAGTCTGTCTGTCTCCTATATATTTGCTTTGCATGTATCTCATGTGAAACAGACTCTTACACTATGAACTGAACAAACTGTGTTATTGTTTTCACTTGTTTTAACTCACCACATGATCCTCCAACCCTAAGTCTTTCTCTCTCTCTCTCTTTCTCTCCCCGTCATCCCATCTCTGGACTTATTGGAAGCAATTGAATACTGACTGAATGACACCACTTTCATCTGATCTAGGACTGGCTATTCTAAGGACCAGAAAGTCTCTTCTAGATAGCTAATTCAGATCTTTTTAAAATGAGATTATAAGAAGTGACTTCAAGCCTGTGTGATTTCCCAATTGCCTGCATATTCACTGTCCTACTACAATAGCAAATTGGTGTATTTTTTTAACATTGAGGTAGACCCATAAATGGAAGCCTAATTAAGTTTGGATATGTAGAAGGAACAAGAGCTATGTGCCTGTAGCTCAGTGGGTCCCAGACTTTATCAATATTCTCTAGGATCTTAGGTTAGATATTTAACAAATTTTACACACTTACCATGCATTAGTTCCATGGAACTAATCATGGCTTACTTTATAGGATTGCACTATATATTTTATACGTAGGATTACACTATGCATTTATACAAAGTGGAGCAAGGAAAACAGTACGTGGTGGGTTGACATGGGAATGGCAATATTTTATGTCTTATACGAGCAAAGGAAAAGACAAGGTGCCTTGGAATTTAATGCTTGACATTTGAAATGCAGGATTAGAGTGTGTGGAGAAAGTTTCTGTGTCTGCGTGTGCGTGCACACACACATGTGTACTCTGTTTCTTTCAGGAGATTTCTTTTTCAAAGAGAAAATAAACTTTTAATCTTTCACTAGAATTGTATTTAGCTGAAGTAAGAAGAATTCAGATGTGATGCATTAATTTGCATTCAGAGAATGTAGAAAATGATAACCTTGAACTCTGTCCTGTCAGCGAGAGGCTGAAACTGAAAGAGGTCTTCAGAAGTCAAATTCATTTATGTATTTTGCTGCTTTGAGATTTGTTGAATGAAGGCACCAGATGAGTTCAACCACTGGAACAAGAGATAGCAATATTAATGTTTGTAATGATAATGTCTTAATCAGGTTTACTACATTTTAAACTTGCAAGAGCAGAGTTAATTTATTCCAACTATAGAACTTAAAGCTTTATCACAGTTCCCCCCCACCTTACATTATGGGTGCCAAAAGAGATAAGTTTATTTGTATTGCAACTGTTTCTCTACAACAATCACATTTGAAATTCTTAACTACAGTTTTGTATTTTTTCTGACTTATATAGCTTATATTTATTTTTTTTAAAAAAGTCACCTTGTTGCCTAAAGTGAAAAAGTGTCACTTCTGGTGCTATCAGTCAGTGTGTAGTGTTAAGCAAGCTGATTTTATGAGCTGGAGAAAAACTCATGACTCATAAACTAGCTGAGGTGAGTGAATTATGACAGTCTTTCAACCACGTTAATGAAATTCCTAAGACATCAGCATGGTACATTAGTCTCCCTAACATTTAGCTTTATTAAACACACAGATCAATGAGAGGCTGTCTCATGTGTCAATTGTTCTACTCTTTCTTAACAGCATTAATGTTTCTTTATGACAGAAGGTTCAGTAAACATACAACATAAAGGCCATTGTCAGGATGTATTGCTGGAATGAAAGTAAGTCAGGATTGAGCTCGGGCCTTTTACATTTTTCTATAATCTCTTACTGATGGACACCTTCTTTCCTCCTTCTCAATAAAGGATGCAATGGCACACATGGAATCTACTGCACAACAGCAATGTCATGTTCTCTTATTTTTAAATAAGGTTTCTGCATGACATCATCATGAAAAAAATTCTACTCCCATTTCTTACCCCTTTTTGCTTTGTGTTGCTTTGCAGAGGATAGAAAACTCTCTCTCTCTCTCTCTCTCTGTACATTTGGTGTGTGAGTGTGTATGTGCAGTATGTATGTGTGTAAAGGAACTGCAGTAGAGCAGCTATACAATCTCCTGAGCTGTCAATGCACAATAATGCAGCTACCTCATAGTTTTTCTCTTACCAAATAACACTCTGTTATATAACTGATATGGATCACCTAGATTTTTCCGTCTGCTTGTCTATCCCTTCTCACTTGGAATGAATATTTTATCTCTTAAACTGTGATGCCTTTCCATACAGCCCTCTCCCCACTGTATCCACGGGGACATCAGCTCAAGGAAGGATTGTACTATGAGAAGAAGGAGAGACATGATGGGCATACACTTTACCAATGACTACAGTTCCCAGCATTCCCAGTATCTTTTTCTAACAATATGCTATTGGCCTCAAGAGGAGTTCAAATGCACTTTTCTATTGGAATTTGCATTTTTTTTTGTCTATATGTTCCTATTAATTCTACACTTAAATTTGGGTGATCTATTCTTTTTTCATTGGTGGGCTATGTTTTGTGAAAGATTCAGAATAACTATACCACACACACACACACACACACTGTGGTAGTTTGCTGCTGTTCAGAGATCCACTTTGTTATCAGATAGTACCTTTAAAATGCAAGACATGTCTATGAAAGTGTGGGTGCAGAGGGGTTTTTATATTTTACATTTGTACATTTTTATGTATGGTTGCATACTGAGAAATGTGTTGAAAATCCATAGTTTGCTGCATGCTTTGCGTGCAGAATGTCACAGTATGAATTCCTGGCACCCTTAGAGAAACAACAGAACTATCGTATTCTAATAAGTCTGGATATCAATTTCCTTTCACTACAATATAGAGCTGGATGGGCCAATTGTCTGAAAAGATGAATTCTGGTGATATCGACATACAAATGGCAAAGGCCATAGGTTGCCACTATCATCCACCAACTTATCAAGAAAAGTAAGCATGGACACAATACAACCTCTTTCTCAATAAAACTTTACCTGAATGTCTGATTATTTGGCTGTTCATTACTCTCTAAATCATTTACTTATAAATATGTTAAACAAAACTGTTTAGTAGAAAATGACTGTGAATAAATTTGAAATTGCCATACACTGTTAATTTGCCAATCTTTAACCTAGTATTTATACCCACCCACCACTGTCCCTGCTCATTATATTATGATATAGGATTTGACAGGATTTACTGGATGCCATTGGATTACAAATCCACAGAGGTTCAAATGTTGTGTGCATGCTGTCAACAGATTGCAGAATCAGAATATAGTACCAAAATATTGGAGAAGTATTTTAATTTTTTACAAAAAATTTAGACTGAAAACATTTCCCCAAACCTTCAACATTTCCGCACGTGAAGATCAGAGAAATGAGATATGTGCTCTGTATTATTATAAGGGATTATTATTATTATTAGTAGTAGTAGTAGTAGTAATAGTAGTATTATAATAGTATGCATAATTCTGGCTGCATAGACACATATTAGGGTGACAGGTGAACATAAACTCCGAAGGGAGGGAGGGAGGGAGGGAGGAAGGAAGGAAGGAAGGAAGGAGGGAAGGAAGGAAGGAAGGAAGGAAAGAAGGAAAGAAAGAAAGAAAGAAAGAAAGAAAGAAAGAAAGAAAGAAAGAAAGAAAGAAAGAAAGAAAGACTGTGCTTTGCAAAATTAAGGTAAGTTGTTACTTTGAATAGGCTGGCTTTACCTGATCTACTATATTTAAATTCAAGTGTTAGCTACAATTGCACAGTATTTTGTTCTACACTGAAATCAAGGTTACATTGACAAGTACATATTTATTGTCTTCCCTCTTGTCTGAAACATTGTGCAAAGTATAGATCTTAAATACAATTATTTATCTGTACTACTACATCATTTATTGAAAAGAGTACTAAGTTACTCAGTCCATGATAACTAATGTCCCTGAGGTGTGATCACTAAGGTCATTTCCACACGAGAGAGGAGGGGTGGTTCACTGCATGTCAAGAGCAGTGTTTGTATACTCCAGTTCAGAAACCGTGCTGTCTGCACCCCACCACCATTTACATCGTACTACTGCGGAGAACAGCAGTTGCTTCATTCACAACAGGGAGTCCCTGGCCACTCCCATTCCCCTCTCTAACCCCGCACTGCCATTGCTGATTGGTCTGTTGTTGTTTTTTAAAATTAAAAACAATCTCTGTGTTGCTACATTTGTGCTTAGGTATGTCTGTTCATTGATACGTGGGGAAAAAACAGGTCTTAATGGTCCATTACCAGATCCACTCTCTTCCTGCTGTCCATTTAGCACATGTAGACAATAATGATGGCAGCCTGTCCTTTGATGGGCAGAGAGAGATAGGGATGGAAATGATGGAAGGGACAGCCTGGGAACGCCCATAGCTGGCCACTTCCGCGCTGTGAATTGATGCAACGCTTCTGCATGTGGGCAAAAAATGAAGCAGAACCAGTTTGGGAGATTTACATCAGAATTTTTCCTGTATTTTCAGATACAGCGGTTTCTCGTTGTAGTGAACTGTTTTAGGAGCTGAAAACATCCAGAACCACAAGGAAAACTATGACACTAAAATGTTACATCTTGCAGATGGGAGGGTAAGAATTTGATACTACTACAATGTATCTATCAACCTTGTGTGGAAATGATCTGAGACTGCAGATTTACAGAGGGGTTTGTAGCAGCAATGAAACAGCATATTTTTTCTTTCCATTTAGTGCAATTTACTTTTATAAGAATAAATTCATAAGTTGAGACCACTTGAAAGCAAAACCAACTTGAAGCACCTAGCCATGGTAGCAACGCAGTCCTAATGATGTGAAACGGATTTTAATGGTAATTATTCCATTATATAAAATTGTACTCTTCATCCACTAATGTAGGTGTTAATAATGTACTTTAATGATGAACTGGTAAACGTTGTCAACATTCACGAGGAAAAAAAAGCCTCTCATAGAATGTAGGTTAATACTGTTACGACTGTGAAGATGCTGAACCTTATATTTCAGCTTTTTCCACAACATTGGGACTCAACTGAACTTTAAGATCTATAGGCAGGAGGAAGTCCAGAAGGGAAAATAATAATAATAATAATAAATGTTTCTAATGGCAGACCCCCAAACAGGGCCTTCTGGGATAGGAGAGCTGCAGTCTTAGATCCACTGGATCTGAGACCACAGATTGTGTGTCTTTCACCTATATTAAAATCACCTATATATATTTTCTTTTCATTCCATTGGGATCAGCAGAAAGGAAAATCAGATTTTAGAAGGACCCAAAGGCTGTGCCAGAGACAGCAAATAGGGAAGGACATCCAACACATACCCATAGCTTGTCTTGGCTTTGTCTTGGCATAAGGGCTTTGGAAGTTGTGATGACCCTCCCTCCACACACATACACTTTATCCCCATCCAGATTAGAATACCTCTTTCAGTTATACTGGTTTCTCTTCAGCACTAAGGGTCAAATTTATATATTGCTTTACAATTGCACATTTGGATCATGCAATTGCAAGATCTGATTTTGCATAATTTCTTTACAAACAGTAGTTCATAAAATGCTATTTGTTTTACAACAGGGTACACTTGGTGTCTTTGTAGTTCTTTTAATGTCTATAATGATCCTAAATTGGTCCTAGTAACTTCTTCTTTTTTTTTTTTTGGAAAGCATGCTTTTCTGTATATGTTGTTGAAATGGCCTGTGGCAAACTGAAAACTGATTGAACTAGTAGCACACAAGTGGTATGTTACTAATTTTGGGAATTTCTTTTAAATGTGGCTCTATTGGCTAAATCAGATGAATCCTTGAAATTACAGAGAACACTTTAAGAGAGTGCTTGCAGCACTCAGAAGAAAAAGTGTCATAGGTATATATTGTTTTTGTTGTGCAACCCTGAAGTGACATTACAATGCAGTTCCTATCAGTACATCATCTGGCCATGGAAAAGAGTCACATACCTAAAGAAAGAGAAAGGTAGAAAAGGCACGTGATAGTCTGATCTTGTAGCTGTCCATACCAAACTTTGTGGGTATCTCCAACAATTATTGATGGCTGACTCCTTAGGCAGCCAAGAGAAATATATCAGAAGGCTTCAGCAAACAGCAAACCTGTAGAAATAATCCCTATGTCCCAGTGATGTAGACTCGAGTCAATTGACTCGAACTCAAGTTGGATTTAAGCCATTTCAGTGACTCAAATCGGCAATAAATGGTGCACTGACTTGACTCAACTTGAAACTTGTATATTTTTAGTGATTGACTTGCTGCCCTTGGTTCAGTAACATAATAAATTCATCCAGAAACCTTACGACTTTGAACAACACTTCCATCTCTTTTTGGCTACTGGTCACACGACAATCTGTCTCAAGCCCAAAGTGTGGGTGCATTTCTTAGAAGGGAACAACAAATAGATTAGGCAATGGGCTTGAGTCATCCTTGAGGTCTGCTCAGCAGCCTGTCCCTGCTGCATATCAGAGGAGCCTTCCTATTAGCAGAAAACAAGACTCACACCCAGAGTGCAGGGTGTATTTCTCGGAGGGAAACCGCAAATGTGTTAGGCAACATGCTTGAGGAGGAAAAGGATCCTTCGTTCTAAAGCTTTTGAAGCTTTGGAAATGTGAAATAAGAAAGATCCTATTCCCCACTTCTGAAACTGCAGACTGTTTTATGCCCATTGGCACAAAAGTTTCCAGCTTTGAGAATGGGGAGCAAGGAAGATCCTACTCTCCACTTCCAAAGCTACAGATGGCAAAATTGCAAATATGGAGGGCTGACTCTGCTTAAATTATTGAAACTGACTTTATTTGACTCTGTCCAGAAATTCTATCTAGGTTGGGGTATAAAGTTGGCTCCCAGACTCGAGACTTGACTTGAAAGTATTTTCAAGGACTTGAGGCTCGACTTAAGCTTGAAGGTAGAGACTTGACTTGAGACTTGAAGTAAAAGACTTAAATACATCACTGCCTTGCCCCTAAAGATGGGGGAAATCCCATCCCAATGAGGACTGATCATACTCAGTGATTACACAATGCTTGGTAATTCTTAAGAACTGTATGTGAAAAAACTCTTTGTGTTTATGTTCATGAAAGAAATGTATTATTTTGAGAAAAGGCATTGCTGATGGAACTCTGAATAGGAAGACTACTCCAAGCTGCAATATTTTGTTGTGTATTTTATTTCCAGTCAATAGAATAAAACACAAGGATTGGCAGCTTCTGTAGAGCTGACAGCCGCCTTTTATTTCTGTTTGGGAGATTATTTTTATGGTTGCATCAATGAAAGAGGTGTGGCTGAATGGATGGAGATTAGTGGAATCTTAGGTAGAAATGGATAAGCAATATAGCGTACATATACACACACACATACGAGCGATTAACAAACAGAACTTAATAAATGACAGTACATTTGGTTTATGTTTATTTATTATTCATCACTAACTTCACATATTATTACTAGTGGTCATTTTCTCATACGGTAACAGATTGCTGTTATATTTATGGGCTGAATGAACGAAAAGGAATGCTTAGAATAGTATATAGTTTTCTATACCAGCTGTATCCACCCATCAAATTTACATCTACCAATACCACTGAACATCCACAGATCCCTTTCTTTGATGTCCTCCTCACCTTGAGAATAATAAAATTGTCACTGATCTTCACAATAAGCCTGATTATGTCCAAACTTACCTGGATTGGTGATTCTGCCAAGCAGCGGTATAGTTACTTAGGGGGAGGAGAGTGAATATATTGGACCCACAACAGAGAATTCTTCCCCCTTGCAATGAAAGTTTCATTCAGTCCCAAAATTTCTAGTACTGCAGACAGTGAGACAGTGAAAACCATTGACACCTAGAACCAACTCAAATTGCTTCAGTGATTCAACTTGCATTCGACTCATCAGTAAATGACACACTGATTTGACTCGACTCATGATGTATGCATTTTTAGTGACTGACTTGCTGCCCTTGGTTCAGTAACATAACCCATTCATCCAGAAACTTTATGACTATGAACAACGCTTCCATCTCTTTTTGCCTACTGGTCCTGTGAAGCTTTGTCTTGAACCCAAAGTGTGGAGGGCAACAACAACTGCATTAGACAATGGGCTTGGGACAGAGTTGAGGTCTGCTTAGCAGCCTGTCTCTGTTGCATATTGGAGTAGCCTTCTAAAACTTTCCCTAATAGCAGAAAGCAAGATGCACTCCCAGAGTGCTGGGTCTGTTTCTCAGAGGGGAACAAACAAATGTGTTAGGCAACAGGCTTGAGGAAGAAGGATCTCTCCTTCTAAAGTTTTTGAAGCTTCAGTAATGGGAACTAAGAAGGATCTTATTCCCCACTTCAGAAACTGCAGATTCTTTTATGCCCATTGACACAAAAGCCTCTAGACTGGGAGTAAGAAGGATCCTATTCCCCAGTTCCAAAGCTGCAGACCCTTGTAAGCCCATTGACCCCCTCATATACCTGACCACTACCTTTTTTTCTTTTCTGTTAAAGTTGGCTCCCACACTTGAGACAACCTGAAAGTACTTGCAAGGACTTGAAACTCAACTTAAGACTTGAAGGTAGAGACTTGAGACTTGAGGCTTGACTTGAGACTCAGAGTAAAAGATTTAGATCCTTTCCACACCTTACCATTTTCTATTGTTGTCCCATTGTGATCTCAGCAGTGTCACTGCAGGGATGGGTGTGAGATCTGAATGCTCCCCTCCGCTCCCAGCCAGCTGCCTGTAGCAGGGTAGCACAAGTGACATGCACCCTCCTTTCACAGTGCAGCTGGCCACTTCATGTGCTGCACTGGGGAAAGAAACCCCTAAATCATGCTTCCTCCCTTTCCACACTGGCGCTGGCGACAGGAGCATCACATGATCAGGGGCCATTACTGGAGTTTATCCAGTAATGGAATATCCTGTGATTGTGACAGCTAGGAATGTATGGACAGTGGGACTGTGATGATGTCATGAAAGCATGACTTGCGGACTGGCAGCAATGCATCCTCTTCCCAAGACAGCAATATTGTACAGAAATGACCTTAAATGCATCACTACCTAGAACCATTATTATTATAAAACTAAGTTAAAATACATAATTAAAAATTCACACATCCATAAATTCAGCAATTTCAGAACTTTAGTAATATCCAATTCTTTGTATCAGTCAGGCCATAACAACACATCAAACAACTGTCAGAGTAAAAATGTTATTACTTAGCTGAGGAAAGAAAGCTGGTATGATGCCAGTCTGAGTTCTCTGGGAAGGGAGTTCCAAAGCCTGGGAGAAGTCACTGAGAAGGCCTTCTCCTGTGTTCCCATCAGGATATACCTGTGAGATCAGTGGGACAGAAGGAAGGGCCTTTCCAGCAGATCTCAAAGTGTGGACTGCTTTGTAAGGGAGAATACCATGTTTCAAATATATCTTATATTTGCTTTGTTCATATTCTGTAACTTTGTCTATTCTTTTCTTTGGATGCCTAAACTATATTTCTAAATGCTCAAGTGAAATTTTAAGTTACTGAAATGCTAGATAATTGAGGACTGAAGGAAAATTTCATCTGGTGGAGCAGAATTCTTATTGAGGGCAGCAATTTCATTTTGCAGCATGGAAGATTTGCTGTTGATGATTATCCAAGGCAGTAACAGATGATTTTCAGTTGGTTATGTAGTTGCTGCAGGTTCATGGAGATGAAGGCCACCTGAACAAGCAGGATTGTAACCAATATATCCTAATGAAGGCATTTTGGGGAATTTCTTTGTCGTTGTAGCGCACAGATTATATTAGTGGCAATGCTGTTGCTTGCTCCTACCCTTTTATCAGCAATGACATGACCATGGGGGGAAGAAGAAAGGTGAGCTTTGGTTAGGGTAGTCAGGCCTGTAGAAAAGAACATGAAAGAGGGAACTTGAGGATGATTCTCCTTGTCAGGGTTTCTGGATACTTGAGAAGCCCCCCCTCCTCCCTCCCCCAGTCTTTGAATATTCTTTCCATCACTACACTTTTGCAATTCTAGACAACACATCACCTGGCTGTCTTTTAAGGAGACAGCAATTTTAGAAGTACAGTGATTGACAGCAATTATTATATTAAACACAGCATCTATTGCTAGTCCTGCAGTCTTCTTGATGTGGCTGAATGCAGATGTACAGGACACCATCTGGAGTAGATCAGAAAAACAACCACAGACCTGTGTGTACACATCTCAGGATCCCCAAGTCTGACATTCAGACCAAGAATCTCAAGCAATCAGTGGTCAAACATTTAAATTCAGAACACTTCAGCCTCTGTGATTTGCTTTTGTTTGCAACTAAAGCCCTTTCCAGATGTGGGGGGCGCGCGAAAATGCTACTCACTGGACTTCTTCAGCATCCAGGTGAGTCCGTGGGGATGAGGAGCAGTGCAAGCTCATCGCTCCGCACTGCTCCGGCATCCAAAATGGTGGCTTTCAGTTGGTGGAGGCTCTCAACCAACCGGAGAAGCTCGCCAGCCAAAAGCCTGCCCCTGGCAGATCTGCAGGCATGCACTTGTGCACGCCTGCAAATCTGCTCCGGAGCACAGCGATGGAGCAAGATGGAGTCGCGCACTCTGTGCTTTTTAAAAACCTCTTAAAAGAGGTTTTTAAAAAGCATGCTGCGGGACCATTTCCGGTCTCGCAGAACCGGACTGAGGTGCGGAACTACGAAAAGTAGTCCAACCCAGTCCACTCCACGGTGCAGAAGACCTCCGTGGGAGGTCGCTCTGCCCTATTTTAATATCCCGGTTCTGAAATGGCCTAAGGTACCATTTCTTCAAGCAGTTTGAATACAAGGGCAAAATATCTAGAACCTTAAGACCGTAACACATCATGGTTTCAACCTAAAGGATAATGCTTAATGCCATCGTTCAATTATGAAAGTCAATAACAGAGTGATCTTAACTGCCACCTTGAATTTAACCATTTTTTTAAAGAAGGCACAAGGCAGATGCTGAAACATTTTGCTAAGTCATTTATTAAGTTAAGACAGTTCCTCATTCTAACAAACGTATACTTTAATGATCTGCTTCATCCTTCTGATTTTGTTTTTGTTTTTGTTTGTTTTAAATTACAGGTGTATTACTTGTATACATGAACTCTGTTGCTTCTTTGTTATTGGACGTGTCTTAATTTTTGCATCCTTAGGATGTTGACAGGCTCCTCAAAGAGGTAAGAGACACCACATGTGTGCTGGACCCACACACTTACTAGCTCATAAAAAAAGACAGATGAGGACTGGTTGCATGGGTGGGAAGACTGATGAATGCCACACTGCAAGAAAGTCTAAAAGATGCTGTGACATTTATTCTTGGGAGGAGAAAGCTCTCCCTGAACCCACCCACATTAGATATTCTTGGACATAATACATAATCTAGATTCAATTCACTTTGACTATGGAATGGAGAAGGTGTTGATTAACTTGGTGGATGACCTACATTGGGAACTGGAAAGGGAGACTGTGTAGGGGCTGCTGGATTTCTCAGTAGATTTCAATACCATCAAGCATAATATCCTTCTGAGCTGCCTTTCTGGAATGGGTCTTGGGCATTACTATTTTACAGTGGTTCAAGTCCTTCTTGGAGATGTAAACTCAGAAGGTGGTGCTAGAGGCATTGACCTGATTTGCACCTGCCCTGGGGCTCTGTGCCTTCCACCTGCTGAGGCCAGATGAACTCTGTCTGAATCCATGAAACTGGAGCAAACTCCAAAACCAATCCATTGGGATTTGTTCTACTATGCTGAATATTGTCAAGAAGCCAATATTCATGTTCATTAAAAAAATACCACATCAAAGATAGATTAAGTTAAAATGGAGTTTCTTATATTTGCTACTGTGGTAGGCATCACATCTGATGAAAAGGTGTGATTTTTTCCCCTTTGTTCTTGTGGAACCTTCAGTTATGAAGGATTTTCCAGGAATGGTACATGTACATCTATGGATAGCCATCTTCCCAATCTGATTAATCTGTTTTGCACCTTTAAAAGCCTATGACAAGTATGAAATGTGTGTTACCCTCTAGAAAGTGGCAAATTGCAACTCTCATCAGCCCTTACCATTTACTATGCTGGTTATGACTGATATGAGAGTTGTTGTCCAAAACCATCCATAAAGCCACATGGTCCTACCTCTGGCCTATAGCAGATATGCACAAATAGTTTCTTGGTAGGCTAGAGACAGTTAACCACCTGGAACATGTATTACAGTTCACCGAGTTCTTCATAACTACTTCCTGCAGTATGTTATCAAAAAAGTTCCAAGAAGGCAACTATCTTCTCCCAAAATAAGCCACATGAAATAAAATGTGTCATTCTACATAGCTTGCAGGCTTCATTTTGTGTTATCCATTGCAAGTCAGGCAGGTCTGGGGTGTAACTTGAAAAACAGTACAATACATGCCTTTACAAATTCTCTCCCATAAAATATTGAAAACAACATTTCAAGGGCTGTTTTCTGCTATTGCTCTTTGAAGGGAAAGCAAACGTCCAGTTTTTATACACTTATAGCAGTCTGGGAACATGATTCTTTGGCTTACCTTATATTAGTTCCTAGTTCCTCCAACCCAGGCAGCCACATTTGCAGTTTATCTTTTCATTTTGCAAATTATGTGGTGGGTCATGAAAGAGTAGATGATGTAGGCTACATTTCAGGTGAAAGAACTGGCAAAACTACTTAAGAATATTCCTTGCCTAAGAATACCCTATAAAATTCAGAACATTGTTATAAATCAGCAGGCAACTTGAAGGCATAGACACATACTTTTGCCAGGAGTGGGGATTCCACAAAGCTTGGAATCATGTTTGATACATGTTTGTTGCCAGTGTTCAACCTCATGCCATATCCCATCTCCAACAGGGGAACAATCATACTCACCTGATTTGGATGAGATTACAACTCCTAGAATCCCCAGCTAGCATCGACATTGTAGTTCAAAAATCAATGGGTTAGTCTACATTTCTAAATATTTGAGGTCCAAAAAATGTGACCTGAATGACAGTTGTTACACTCATTTACCAAATTCATTTAAAAGTGATAACAGGTTGGTTTCCTGCAAGACAATTAAAAATAGTGGCTGCAGGTTCTGTCTCATACCTCAGCATCAAAAGGGGCTAGAGACATAAGTTGTAACTGGCCTACAGATTTACACCACTTTGATTGTTTTGGTTGCATCCTAAGCAATCCTGGGATTTGTAGCCTGGTGGGGTGCTCAGAATTTTCTGCTACAGTTTAGTATGTTCAGGCAGACACTGTTCAGATTTTTTTGCCTATTTCCCTAAACTTCAGTTTCTAAAACATCATGAACCCTCCATCTCTTCTCAAGAAACCTGGGAATTATCTAAATACTTCAACAATCTTCAAGTCCCAGGATTCTTTAGAATAAAGCCATGACGATTAAAGTTTTAGGAAACTGGGAACCATATAATGTGGGTATACCTCCTTTTTCCTTTAATTTCTACTTTATTGAAATCTGGGGAACCAGGCCAGCTAATAACATAAGCAGACACCAGCTAACATGGTTAGATTCCAAGTAAACCTCAACCAAGTGAGCAATATTTCTTTTTTTTTTTCCTCTCCTCACCCACAAATATTGCTCTTTAAGCCTATACCTCTCTGTACGGGGTCGGACGATTTCCAAAATTAGGCCAAGTGACACTAGTAAGTGCTTACATTTAAACTACACATGGTTTTTGTATGCTTAAGGGATGTGTAATGAAGTAATTGTATTGCTTCTCTAGCTGAGCCAGGTCAACTCATGCTGTAACAGATAAGGTCTTTCCCCTCTGGAATGCCTGCAAAACTGTTCCTTTGTGAGAATGAAATGACTCTCTCCCTTGGCCTATAAAGTGCCAGCACTTTTCAGAACATAAGAGAGGATATTTAAAGATCACAAGAAATCAGCTCAGTGGTCTGTTCCTGAGAGGGTGCATTTGGCTGTAATCCAGCAGAGGAGGAATTTGGTCTGGGGCCAGCATCTGGTTTATCATATGGACTCCAGGGGAGAACAACTGTTGCAAAAGACAGCTTCAAACAGCTGAAAGTGCAAGAGCTGTCTTTACCTTTGCTTTAGGTTTTATTGCCACTCCTTTATATAATCAATAAATCATGATTTTATTGCACCTGTGACTTTGTTTCACTTCAACAGACACTCAGATCTCATTGAAGTAGGGCCTGAGTGGATCAGAACTGTCACACTCTTCTCTCGACACATATTAGGTAGTAGGAATTCTCATCCTATACAGACACAGCTTGAGTCAGGAACAGACATATTTCTCCAAGCACCTGGCACACTAAAGTATAACCTGTTTGCTCCAACAGTGAGAAAGGCCAGATATTTATATCACTTTGGTTTGTGGTGCACCATCCAAAAACAGCTGAACGCTTTTGCACCAAATCTCAACAGGAGCCTAGTGTCTGCCACCTAGTGGCCTAATGAAATCATGTCACCCACTGATTCAATTTTAATTTTAATTAATATTAATTAATCCAATTTAAAATTCAAATTAAACTGAAATGCAAACCTTCCTGATCTTTTCAGTATACACACCAAGTTTCAGATGTCTAGGTTTCATGATTTTGAAGTATAGCGGAGAAACAGAAACACACAGAGCAATTTTTATTATTACAGAACACTGTCCATTTTAAGAAATTTGTTCTTGTGCCCTCTAGTATCAATCCTCAAGGGTGTTAGATCACACTGCTCACTTACTGAATATAACTACAAACGAGCTGCATCTTCAGTTGGGGATTACGTATGCCACCAAAGTCTTGAGAGGATGCCAAAGTACTTGGGTTAATAAACTTTTAGAGGGAAAAAATTCTTTAAAAAAATATTGTACAGAAAATTGTCTAATTTCTTTGGAAGCAGTGAGTAATACACCTGCCATAGCTAGGACAAAAGTAACTTTGTATTTTGAGTCTACAATAAAGTGCGGAGCATAAACAACATGAATGGCATTTGGGACAGTAACTGGTGGGTAAACTAGTATCATATAGACACACAAAATTTCTGGGAGTCATTCTAGAGAATTTCCTGAAGACACTGGACAGGGGCATTCTAGATATCAAGGAAAGTTACTTTTCTATTGCTCTGCCTGCATTGATACCCCTCTGGATCATCTTAACTGATAGCAGAAATAGTATCTGAGACAAAATGTAGGCCTGTGACTCCAACATTGTCACTTTTCTTCTTCTCTTGTATTATTTTTTTAAGTTTGTTGCCTTATGAAGAAGTCGGTGATGCTTCAAAAGTTCACATTATGTATTTTCTGCATTTTGGTTGCTCAATAAAGATATCTTTCTTTGGATTCTGGATTTTGTTGTATTTTGTTGTATGGCCAGTACAACTACCTCTGAATATATTCCCTTGAGACAGTAGCTCGATGGTATCAGCACATTAAAGAGTTGAGAAAAAATAAATAATGTAAAAAATATTCTATAGTTGCATCTTAATTTCCTTTCATAAAGATTGTATTCCTTGGTCTCCCAATACAGTAGAATTAAGCAAAAGAGTGCTGGAATTATTTAGCACACCATATTATCAGGGAGCTGTGGATGTGGTCTCCTAAGCATGTGCAGAGTGCAAAATTTGATGCTGTGCTATGCCTTTGCCAGTTGCTTCAGGGAAAAAAAGCCATGAAAATGCATTGTGTCTAGGTTAAACTACAGTTTATTGAAGCAAAAACTGGACACATGATAATCAGAGCGCTTCAGACAGCTTGTCTAGAAGCATAGCATAAACAAGGCCAGGGAAAAAGGAAACATGGAGGTTCAGGTGAAAACATCAAACAGAGAAAAAGGAAGAAGGGAACCTTACAGAACATGACGTAAGCTTTTAACCAGTGCTACACCATTTCCAGACATACACCATGTGAAACATTGTGCACTTGGTTCCCAGGGTTGGAGTTTTCCCTCGGGACAGAGACTTTAGGAGACAAGATAGACTAAATAAACCTGCAGCTATGCCACGAAGGGCAAAGTGTCCTCTCTGCTCTGTCCACCAGAAAAACATCTCTCTAACATTCTGGATAACTTAATCATAGAATCATAGAATCATAGAGTTGGAAGAGACCCCAGGGGCCATTGAGTCTAACCCCCTGCTATGCAGGAACATCTATCAAAGCATTCCCAACAGATGGCCATCCAGCCTCTGCTTAAAAATCTCCAAAGAAGGAGACACCGCCACACTCTGAGGAAGCATATTCCACTGCTGGATCTTGACACATATCTTTGCAGATTGCAAAATGTGGGTTAGCTTTCTCCATGTTCCTCATGAGAAAAAATTCACTTAAAAATAAAAGTAGCAGAGTAGACAAAAGAGCTGGCTTAGAACTTCTTCCCTACCCTGCTATTTTTCTTGCTTCAGGAAATTTGCATGTCAATAATGTTTTCAAATAGTATTCCCATATTCAATCCTGTTGTTTAAATTGTATGGTCAATTCTATCCCCTCAGTCCCCCTCCATTCTGTTGAATGAATGTGTTCACCCAGCATGAGCAGAATATTTGTTTCTTTCTTTGGGACTTTCTGCACATTACAGTTATAGTGCTATTATTCCACTTTCAACATCCTGTGTTCTGAGATTTGTAGTTTACTGAGGTAAAAGAGCTCTCTGGCTGAAACTCTAAATGCTCTTTCCTAAACTGAAAACCCTAGGATTCCACAGGATGTTGAAAGTGGAATAATAGCACTATAACAGTATAGTGCGGGATGACCCTTTGTTTCTTTGTTTGATATCCTGGCTATCTCCTCATACAGAATCCAATGCAGCTTACAAACATATAAAAAGCAGGGTACAAATGTATTGCCCCCCCCCTCCAATACCTTAAAATATTATTACATTTCCTGCATGGTCTGGTTGAAAGACTGGTTTGCACTGAAAATATAATGGCTTTTACAATAGAAGGTTTTGATTTAAAATTTGGGTGGCATAACATTTTATAGAATGATAAAATTATAGCAAATGTAATTTTAATCATTTTCTGATGGTTCTAAAATGCCCTTGTAGATTTCACTGCATGAAGATTTATTCACAAGAGAAATTCCTTTGATAGATAAATGGTTAGTATAAAAGCTTGATATTTGTAGATAAGTACTAACTGAGAAAGAAAACAAATAAAGAATTGAACAAAAGTGGTTTTGGTGTTAGATGGTTTGCATATAGATAATTACATATATAGATGATAGATAGATGATAGATAGATAGATAGATAGATAGATAGATAGATATTCTGCTTGGTTTTGAGATTGGAAAAGCTGATTTTAAGGAGGAATTGTGTAAGGATCATGAAAACTTAATAACCAAAAATGTATAAATTGTTATTAGTGTTAGAGATAGAAGAAGAAGAGGTAAATGAGCATATGGTTAAATGGGCTCAAAATGTGGTTCATTTCATTTAGACGAAACCACGGAAGAGACATAAAATTTGTAGCAGAAAGACAAGTTTTATAAGATCATGCATAGGTAGTATTTAACACCAGAGAAAGCGTCCAAAACATATAAAGGATTTTCAGATAATTGCTGGAAATGTAAACAGACTGAAGGGACATTTTTCACATATACTAGAAATTCTGGGTGCAGATATGTAGGTTGATGGAAGATACTTTGAAGTTGAAAATCCTGCTGAAGCCAGAATTTTTCATACTGGAACAGGCTGATGATCATTTGGACACGAAATGTGAAAGAGTGATTCAGTATGTGACAGCAGTGACAAAAATACTTCATACTCAGAAATGGAAACAATCCAAGATGAGATCTCAAGATTACTGGGTTTTGAAATTGTTTGGTACAGCAAAGATGGATAAATTGACTTGTTTATCTGAAGAAGGGTCTTTGACTAAATTTAAGAAGAAATGGGAGAAAGTTATAAGTTATTTTAATGGTTGATGGTTCTGCCTGAATACAACATTTTTACCTGTTCTAAAAGGAAAGGAAAGAGGAGCTTAATAGAACCTCCCACAAAAGAGAATCCCATAACATGCAAAGATCCATTGATAATATTCTCTCTTCTGTCCTTAACCAAATACATCTGTGTTTATTGTGAGAGAGAGAGAAACCCCTCTACTGAAGGTCTTAAAACAAAGGGAGGCTCATGAGATACGGTCTTTCAAATAGTGTGGACCTAACCTATATATGGAATAAAGGTGATAACTAGCACTTTGAATTCTGCTGAGAAATAGATCATTAGTCAGTGTAGCTGTTTTCTAAAAGAGTGCTATGTACTCCCTGTAAGCAGTCCCAATAAGCAGCCTGGCCACTGTATTTGGACCAATGAAGGTTCTGAACAATTGCCAAAAGTGGTCTCATTTAGAGCATGTTGCGATAATCCAACCAGGAAATAATCAAGGCATGTGTAACCATGGCCAAATCTGACATTTCAAGAAACGGATGAAGCTGATACACTATATAATGGTGCAAACACACTCCTGGGCAATTCTGAAACCTGCAGGTTCAGAATCAAATTTGAGTCCAGGAACATGCCCAAGCTGAGAACCTCAGATTTCAGTGGCTGTATAACCCTATCCCGCACAGGCTGTATTCCTCTTCCAACATCAGCTTTCCAGATGACCAAGAACGCCTCTGTCTTGTCTGGATAATGCTTCAGTTTGTTTGCCATTATGCAGCCCATTACTGACAACAGACCATGGTTTCATACTGAAATAGTTTCCTTGCAGCAAAATGGAAAGGAGAAATACAGTTTGATTTCATGAGCATGCTAGTAACACTGAACTTCAAAACTCTGGATAACCTCAGCCTGTGGGTTCATGTAGGTTTTAACAGCATGGGGACAAAACTTGAACCATGGGGTACCTCACAGGACAACAGACAATAAGTAGAACAGGAATCCTTTAGCACCATCTCTTGAGTTCACCCCTCCAAGAATGAATGGAAAGTGCTCCTGTTACCCTGACTTCTGGGGGTCCCATGGGGGACACCTTGATTTGCTCCAAAATGCAAAGGTTGGGGAAATTGACAGAGCACTGGCTGGAGCCAAACAAGGGGCAGAGTAACCCAGCAGGATCTTTTATCCAATTTTTACGGGGTCAAACCAAGTGAAAAGCCAGACAAATGTACCAGTAACAGGATTTTATTAACAGATGTGTTCTCACGCACCGACGTACTCACTCACTCACGTACACAAGGCCTATTGAGAAAGGAAACAGGTGAAAATTGACAGGGGATTCAGCAGAGAGGGTGTAAAGAGATAGGTGTAAAGAGGGTGTAAAGAGAGGGTGTAAAGAGAGATAGGTGTACTGCACCTATCCTGAAGTCTTCAGTCCAGGAAGTGGTGAGAAGAATGGAGCTCGGCTCAGAGAAGCAGCTGAGGGGATCACTCGACTAACAGAGTGCCAGTCTGTTAGTGTGGTGGGGAGTTCTCCAAAGAGACCCTCAAAAACTAGGACTACTTATAATCTTGTCTCTTCTTGAGTATTTGATATGGTATATCTTTAAAAATTCTTACATCCTTATCTTCAATCTTAAATGTTCCCTCATAATTCCGCTGTAATATTTTGTCTCTGACAATTGTCCTAGTAAAAGTTACTATAATATTTCTTGGTAATTTCCTTTCTCTCACTATTCTGGAGGATACTGTGAACATTCTATCAATACCTGTTTCCATCTTATCTTCATCAATGTCTAGGTATTCTGCTAAAGCGGGTACCATTTTCTCATATAAATTCTCACCTGTAGATTCAGAACACCTCTAAATCTAAGGCATCTTTCTCGATAACGTAATTCTTGCAACGTTATCTGAAGCTCATCTTCTTGTTGCTTCCCTTTTACTTCAGTCAATTCTGTTTGAACTTGTTTGACTTGATCTTTTATCTCTTTAGTCTCAGTCTTTAACTTTGTAACATCCTTAGTTAAAGTTTCCAGTTTCTTCACCAATTTGTCCATTTCGTCCTCCATATCTGTTCTCATCTCTTTTCTTGTCTCCTTTAGATCCTGTCCGATATCCTCTCTGATATTCTTAAGTTTTTCCATCATCTGCAACATTAAATCTTGATATTTCTGGGGTATATCTGTTGATGTTCTCCTTATTGTCTGGGTGCTCGTTGTTGCTACTGCAGCCACCGTTGCCTTTCTTGTTCTTTGATCCATTAGTCCTTTCTTAGAAGTGAACTTTTTCTTCAAAAATATCTTGACCTTTTCTCCTCTTCTTTCTTCTTTCTTCTTCTTCTTACTTCAGTCCTGTATCTATGTTGTCTTAGCACCAGCCAATTCAGTAAAATTACTCTTAAGAAGTGCAATAGTATAATGCAATCATGTAAATTAATATCAAATCATATATATCAATATCAATATCAATATCAACACTTAGCTTAACTTATTTATAAGTCCACTCTGAATTAATTCAATAAGATTATATATTCCAAAAAAAATTTAAACGTATATTAGTATATATAAATGTATATTTAAATATAAGAAAATATAGGTATAAAGATGTAACTCAATACTTCTAGACTCCTCTATGTAATATGATATAAAGAATATATGCACAAAGATTATTTATAATCTATTAAGGGTTACACTTCCCTTTAAATACAATGCCTATTCACAATCACTCCAACTCCCCCCTCCTACCTCTCATGTGCTAGCTCTGAGGCTTTCTCTCCATTTACCAGCAGCTGCCAAGACCTTGAGTGTAAAATTCCACTTAGTCTCTCACTGCTAGATCAGCTGCTTCACTGTGTGGGCACAGAAATCTTCCAGAAGCCTCTTATCTTGTCCTTTTAAATGTTCCGTTCCTTGTAAGCAAATCAAACTCAGTCTATTAGTTCCAAAAGTTAAGGTCTTTAAACATCTTCAAATGTAAATGTCTTTTAATAGTCAAAGTCCAAAAGTCACAAGTTCATAAAGTTCTTGAATTCTTAAACGTAAGTCCAATTGTCCAGTTAAGAAGAAGGAAAAAAATAAAAAAATTCAAAGCAATCCAAAATCAAGTCCCTGGTGTCCAAGACAACAAATAATTTCAAATAATTTCAAAGCACAATCTTTAAAATCCCTTCCTCTTCATCAAGCCACGACTCCAAAGTACATTTCCACCAAAAATAGCAAGAAATAACACTTATTCAAATACAATTCTGTTTCCAGAGGGATATATTTATGAAAGCCAGAACTCTTTACTAAAAGTCTCTCAGCCTCAACAAGCAAAACTAGAAAAATTTTAAATTCCAGTCCAAAGATCAGTCTTAATCAATGTTACAAAAAAACTATGTTATATTCGAAAAGTCAATAATATTCCACCAAAAAAGAACAGAAAAATCCAGTTATCCCAAAACTCACAAGCCAGGTTACTGTAGCTTTAAATCGTCAGCCATTCCGATTCTACTCACAGCCTTCGGGGTCTCTCTACCAACAGCTTCTATTTATCAATTGCAGGTACATACTTCTTGCGATCTCAGGTAATTGTAATCCAGATCGGATTGCTTATTGCCTTCTCAACATGTCTTCTTTATTAAAAAGTCGTCGTCGGCGCTTGTGCTGCTAAAACGGTAACCCTGGAGGTTCCGTCATAGTCCTGCGATCCTTCACAGTGCCTCTGCTCTTTCCTTACAGAAAGGGCTGGGCACAGGAATTCTGGATCCCCTTCAGACCTCTTCCGCATCCCCCTTACCGAGGGGATGACAAGCTGATTCCAATGGCCCTCGAACCGGCTGGAAACCTTCAGGTGGGAGTTCGGAATTGTGAAGCGCTACTCCGAATGACTGTTCACGCGTGCCATGCGAACTGAAACCTCTGACCAATCTTTTGATGAAGTTACAGATCAATTAAAGATGGGAGAAGACCGAAGGAATTTCATTCATGTTTAAACAATAGAGATACAGGATTAATTCAATTCTTAAGGCTAAAGAAATGATGGAAAGGTTGAAGAGAGATTTGCAAAAAAAGACAGATGGACAGAAAGAACAAGAACAGGAGATTCAAGAAGAAGAAAAAGAACAGACACTAGGAGAGGAAGTAGAAGTAGAAACAGAACAAGAACAAGAACTGGAAGAGGAAGGAGAACTTGCGGGAGAAATCATTCAGGATTAATTGAAAATTAGGACAAAAAGAATTTAATATAAAAATGTCACAATGGCTCTAAAAATATACTCTTGGAACATTAAAAGATTTAACTCTGAATATAAAGGAAGACAGATTTTTCATCATTTGGAAAAACAAAAAGTGGATATAATTTGTTTACAAGAAGTTCGAATTAGGACTCAACATTTGAAATATGTCCGAAATCCAAAATTGGGTAGCTCCTTTGCAGCCACGATTGATCAGAAGAAAAGGGGAATATTGATATATGTCAATTCTAGATATGGTGCACAACAAAAATTTCAGGATAATAATGGGCGTTATTTGGCGATAGAAGTCAATAAGAAACAGGATAAGATATTAATAGTTGGAATATATGCACCTAATGGAGACAAAGGAGAATTTTTTCCCAAGATACATAATGAGATATTAAAATCTGTACAGGAAACAGGAAATTCAAACCTTATTGTTCTAGGGGACTTTAATGGAGTCATAAATCCAAAAGTGGATAGAACTGTACAGAAGTTGGTCCCCTGAAACAACGGTAAATTGCCTAAGAGTTTCTTCCAAATGATGGATGATTTGGATCTATATGATAATTGGAGATATAAAAATGGACAATTAGATGGATATACATTTTATTCAGATCGGCATAAGTCAATGTCCAGAATTGATATGATTTTGACATCTAAGGACATGTTGTTGAAGATGGTGGACATAGATATTCTTCCCAATTTATGTTTGGATCACAATCTGCTACAAGTGATACAAGTGATATTTAAGATTAAAGACAGAGAGAGGACATGGAGGTTGAATGAAAAGATATTTACAAAGGAGAAGTACGTTAAACAAGCAAAAATAGAGATAAATAATTATTTTAAGGAGAATATGACATCAGAGTTGCCAGTGAAGACAATTTGGGATGCAAGTAAAGCTGTGATGCGTGGAAATTTCATTAGATGGTCCGTGGAAATAATAAAAGAGAACAAATGGACTGAACATTTGATTCTTGGAAGGATGAAGGAGTTAGAAAAACAGATAAGAAAAAATACAAAGGATGACAAGATAAGACAACAGATGAAGGTTTGCCAAGCAGAATTAAATCAATTAAATTTGAATGAAATAGAACAACAGATGTGAAAAGTGAGATATACTTCTTTTGAGCAGGCAAATAAACCTTCAACACTTATGGCTAGTTTATTGCGCAAATGAAGGGTCAGAAATATCGTAACGGAAATTAGAATCGGTAATGGGAAAACTACAAAACAAGAGGAGATAAAACAGGCTTTTTATAAATATTATATGAAGTTGATGAGCAAGATTTCACCAATGAAAAAGCAAAGGGAAATGGAAGAATATTTGGAAAAAATGTTTTGATAAAGGACAAAAAGCAAAATATCTGGGGGTCTGGATTACAAAAAGAAATAATGGACTATTTCAGAATAATTATGAAAAAAATGGAAAGAGATAACTAAGGACTTGGAGAAATGGACTCGAATATGACTATCTATGACAGGAAGATTGGCGGTTGTAAAGATGAATGTACTTCCAAAGATGAATTACCTATTTCAAAATCTTCCTGTTATTACAAATACCAAGCCCATTATACAATGGAAGAGAGATTTAACCAAATTCATATGGCAGGGAAAAAAGCCGAGAATAAAATGGAACACCATGACAGATTCTGTTGGAAGAGGAGGGTTGGGCTTACCAGATTTTCAAATATATTACAAGGCAGCGGCAAGACTGGATGAATCTGCAAAGTAGGAGAATGCTAGCGTTAGAGGGAGCTGATTTGAGGATGGGTTGGCATGCCTATATGTTCTACGGGAAAGCTGCAGTTGATAAGGATTTTACGCATCACTTTGTAAGAAAATCACTACTTAAGATATGGACTGACTACAAGAATAAGAACATTAGGCAGTTACCTACATGGGTCTCCCCTCAAGAAGCTTTTTTTGGAAGATGGACTGATTCAGATAAACGGCTTTGTTATGATGATATATTGGAAAAGACAAATTCGAATGCTTTTAAGATGAAGTCAAGAGAAAAATTGGAAGCAGCAGGAGTAAAGTTAAATTGGTTTCCTTACAGACAGTTAACTGAGAGATTCCAGATGGATGTGAAAACATATGGAATAGAACAAAAGGTGCAAGGAGGAATACTGAAGCTAGTGCATGAAAACTCACCTCATTTATTATCATACCTATATCAAGAGATTTTACATAAAGAAAGGGAAGAGGAGACAGTTAAATCGACAATGATATTATGGGCTCAAAATGTTGGACATTCAATTCAATTAGAGCACTGGGAACAGAGCTGGAAACGGACTCAGAAATTCACTGCAGCTCAGAACCTAAAGGAGAATTATTATAAACTTTTTCATAGATGGTACATGACACCAGAAAAATTAAAGAAGATATATAATACGGGAACAGGGCAATGTTGGAAGTGTCAAGAGAATGTTGGTACACTATTTCATATGTGGTGGTCATGTCCTAAGGCTAAAAAGTATTGGTATGAAATACACAATATGATATGTACAATACTGAGGGTTCAATTCGATAAGATACCCGAATTGTATTTATTAAATATGACACATATGTTAGATGGAACTGTTGGAAAGAAATATTGGAGAATAATATTGTATATGATTACGACAGCCTGTATTGAATATGCTAGGTTATGGAGAACTGAGTTAATACCTACAATAGAGCAATGGTGGGCAATATTTGTTGAAAATCGAAATGCAGACATAGTCTCTCAGAGACTAAAAGGAAAATCAGATGATGACATTTACAAAGAATGACAAATTGTTCTGGATATGGGTTGGGTTTTGTCAGTAAACAATTCATAATTCATGGTAGTATGTGTAGCTAGAAGGAGAACATCAAGGAAATATCATGGAACATGTAAAGTTGAACTGAAAAGCAGGAACTATCTGTATATAATAACAATTTATAGTGATACATAATGTTAATATGTCAATGAAAGAACAGTTAATGGAATCCAGAGAGGTGTGGAATACAGCTGTAACAATTCGGCAAAATGTACCATGAGAAATGTTGTTTTATATGTTGGAATGATAATAAAATTATTAAAAAAAACCCAAAAAACTAGGACTACTTATAGAGCAGAATGTACCTTGAGTGCAGGCCCTCTCCCGGGAAGGACAATGGTCAAAATAAAGGGAGAAATGCTGTACAATAGCAACTTGGTAGTTTGCATGATTGGCTTATGCAGAAAGACCTTGCAGTGCAAGGTTTACTAACATTGGAGTTGCTCGACCTGGGGAAAACCCAATAATCCACTCAGGTTGGCTATTCCTTCACTGAAGATCCTTTGTCCATGTGGACGTGTTTAGTCTGAGGTCTGCTAGGGGAACATGACTGGGGATTTTCCTGGCCTGACCTATTTCTGGTCTTTCAACCTCTTTGTCTACGTATCCATTCAGGCAACCTCTCTGGCATGGCGGGCATATTTGATATCAAATTTATATTCCCCAGGATAGGGTATGCCAGTGGGGTAACACTCCCAAGTGCCATCCCAGAAAGTTGGCCCAGAAGGATACCAAGGTTGATGGTATCAAAAGCCACTGAAAGTTCTAGGATAACCAACAGGGACATACACATACATCCAGTTCCATGCATCAGTCATTCATCAAGGCAACCAAAATATATCTTAGTCCCACAGTCAGGCCTGAAGGCAGATTGAAATGGATCTACATAATCCATTTAATCCAGGAACCCCTGGGGCTGGGATGCCTCCACACACTCTAGAACCTTGCTCAAAAAAAGAATGTTGAGACTGACCAATAATTATCTAGGGCAGTTGAGTTCAGGATTTTTTTTTTTCCGCCATGACCCTGTACCTTATCTGTACCCTGCAATATCCCAGCATCATCCTGGAACTGCCTTTGCTTGGATGGGAACATATCCTGAACATTACCCTCTGCATCGGGCCAGCTGTCAGCAGATAATAGCATTTGGGACATGCCCCTTCCTTGCGCGGTGCAGCTGGCCTCTTCTGGCTTTGTGCTTTGATAGCACTTCTGCCCTTCACTCAGTGCCCCAGCCAGTGCAATCATCACTCAAAAGGGGCCTATTACCAGATTTTTTTTTTCTGGTAATAATATAACATGTGATCACAACAACTAGGGACATGACAAGAGCAGGACCATGACAATGTCACGAACTGACTTCAACATGTCCCCATGGCAGAATGGGGCCATAGCGCAGAAATGACCCAAGTAAAGGCTTCATCATAGCCTCTTTTAATAAAATAGAACTTTGCCTTGCTGCAAATGTTCACCATTCCCCTTATCCATTCAGTCATTCACTGTCAGGCTGCTTTTATAAGCTGGAAAGATCTAGTGCACATGTAGTGATTTTCACCTCTCCAAGGATCCTGACCACATCCTCAGGCTGCACAAATTGAACAAGGCTGCACAAACTGAAATGTATTCAATAATATGAGATGAACAGGACACAGCATTACATCCACGGGACCTGTATTAATGACAGTATCAAAGTCAAAGTGAATCTGAATTATTTTATCTGCAGAGTGTCATGCAAATTCTTCACAGTGGGCTGATGGGTGATCTGCAAGCCTAGTAATAGATATAGTTACAACTCTTCAGTTTTGATGACACAAACTCGATCTTGAAGCTGGTGCCTCATAATTTGGTGTCATCATTGTCCAGAATGTGGGATGGAAAGAACATTTGAGAATGGTTAGGAGCTTTTTTTATTTGTCTTTTTGAGAATTTTTGTAGTTTCAGACTGATTCTGTGAAAGATTCTCTTTTTTTTTTTCCTTTTTGTACAGAGAAAAGTACTTTCTCTGCAGCCTTTTCTGCACAGTAAATAATATTTCTAAGCAGAAGGAAACATACCAGAGCAATGGGTGTAAAGACTGGGAGCCTTGGGCATGTGAGTTGAGCATCAGACCATCCTTGTTTTTCCCCTCAACCGCCTTATGCCATTCTGCCTTCATGAGGGGCTCCTGGAACCTCAAAGCCCTGACTTGGGGATTATTGTGTCTTTCCTTCAAGAACTCTTGCTCCTCCTTCTATATAGGTGGTTACAACAGAGTCTAATGTGATACCTGGATGCTGATAGAATGTTTCCTTGGAATTCTGAAGATGCATTTCTGCTGTTTGCATCTCAGATGAAGACATGTGATCCTCACACCAGAGAGGATCTCAGAGATTGTGATAGTTAGGGCAGTGCTGCATAACATAACACTGGAACACAAAATTACCCTTGATGCTGAATGCCGTCTACCACATTATGTGGACATAGGAGAGGGATGGGCCAGGATATCTATGGTATGGACAATCACAGCTCATGAAATGTTGTTGGGAGACCTCAATGGTATAACCTAGAGACTTGTATATAAAAAAGTTAGTTAGAGGTAATCAGAAAAAGAATTAAAGTTGTTAGGAAGAGAGGAGTTAGTAAGATCTGAATAGGGTTTAGGGAGCTGAGAAAATGGAAGGAGTTCAGAAAGAAGTGTTACTTTGTTTGAAACTGAAGTGTTACCTTATACTGTATGTGGAACCAGCAAAAGACTAGACATTTTTTATTTTATCTGTTTCAACAAATTGTCACTATTTTTATTTCCATCTTTATGTTTAATTTGATGATGATGATGATGATGATGATGAATAATCAACAAGAAAAACTGGTCACACTATGCTGAACTTACTGAGCAATATAGCCAGATGTCCAGAAGCTATGGGCATTTCCACACTAGACTGTTATAGTGCCATTGTTCCACTTTCAACATCCTATGGAATCCTGGGATTTTCAGTTTAAGGAGGGGCATTTAGAATTCTCAGCCAGAGAGCTCTTTGGCCTCATTAAACTACAAATCCCAGAATTCCACAGGATGTTGAAAGTGGAATAATAGCACTATAGTAGTGTAGGGCAGAAAGGCCCATAGTCACCTCAAGACCTAATTTCCAGATTCAGAAGGGAATCTTAAGAGTAAAGGGGAAAGGTGAGTGAAAGGAGCTTAAGGTCTTTTTTTCACTACACTTTTATAGTGCTATTGTTCTACTTTCAACATCCTATGGAATAATAGGAATTTCAGTTTAGGGAGGAGCATTTAGCTCTTTGGCCTCAGTAAACTACAAACCCCAGAATTCTACAGGATGTTAAAATTGGAATAATAGCACTATAACAGTGTAGTGTGGAAATGGCCTTAGAGCTGGAACTATGGGGCCAATGTGGAGATGGGTTCCCTCACAGGCACCATCTCACTTGTGTTTACTTTGGATCACGAGTGGCTACAGCTATAGCCTGCCCTATATTCTGGAATGTAGAATGTTCCTAGTTTGGATAATGCTTAGGAAGGTTGCTTTTTGAACTCCAGCCCACCAAATCCCCTGGACAGTGACTCTGCTGGCTGAGGGAATTGGAAAGCTAGACCATAAAGTGTATTCTCCAAGCCCTGGTCATGAGTAATTTGTGCATTTGTGGCACTTCCCTGCTTTCCATGTGGTTTCAGAAAATGACCTCAGTTCTGATTCCTTCCCTTCCCCTCTGGACTGGAGGTGGTTGTTTTGTCTTGCTTCCCTCTTCCTCCAAAACATGACTGAGGATCAAACCCACCTGCAACCATTTAGCTTCAAGAACATGATCAGGGACCAGAATTCATACCAACCACTCCCTTCAGAACATTATTGGTGTTCAGACCTTTCTACTCTGTCTCTACAGTGTGTTTGCGTGTCAGAGGAGGTCTTATTCAACATTTGGGATTCTAGGCAGAGAAGCGTTAGACAAGATATTCTAGGCACAGAGGTGCCATTTCCCATCATGCACCATCTCCAAAGTAAGCCTATAGAAGTGCTGAGTGTCACATTTTGAGGCCCAAAAGATACGAACCCATGCCACACACTTTAACATCTGAGTTTATATGAAGTTGATGTCCTGAGGAAGGCATGCTGCTATAGGCTGCAGTTTTGTGTTGTATCTTAATACACATTCTTCCATGATTCATAGAGAATTTGTTTGTGGCTTTGTTACTGCCCTGGCTAGCCCGAGCTTTGGGGATATAAAAAGATATCCATTGATATCAATAATTCAGCTTCACATATCCCTTCCACGTGCTTGCGAGGCCCCCGGACAAGCACGCATACAGGCTTGGCCGATAATCGCTGTAATATTCCTAGACAATACAAGCAGGCCAGGAACAGCCGACTTGCCGCTTTAGGAGACCTCAAGGCAAGTACCTCCATTAGGTATGCAAGCAACTCTCAAAAGATCCTCTGCCTCACACTGGCAGCTTGATGATCGAGCTATACAACGCTCAAGTACTCCGCGTTGGCTGGCTACTCTATACTGGCTACTCTATTGATAAATTTGGCTATAATTCAATCATTCAAATTCTAACCTTTCGGAGGCTTTGTCTCCAGCCCCAAATCTATTGTTTTCCCCAAGTCTGAACTAGCCCGCGGTCACAATTCTCCTTATAAAACCCCCTGACTTTGAGCGCTTCCTTGGATCGCTCCCAAGTTCCAGACCGCCTTGCTGCCGCATCACTTGGCAAGCTTCCCCTCAGCTCCATGTGCTGAGATACATCGAACCCCAGCTTTGCTCTCCATTTTCTTCCTGACTTCAGGACAGGTTTCGTATCACCCGAACCAACTATCCCTCTGAAAATCCCACTATCTTACTCACACCTTTATTTTCCTTAGTTATCTGTGTGCTTGTGTTGCTTACGTTGTGTGCCTGTATTTAATAAAGATCATTCCTTAGTTTCCAACCGGTCTGCTTCTTGACTTGGCCTGACCCCGTAGACACTGGGTTACAAGATTCTGCTAAGTTACCCTGCCTCTCGTTTTGCCAACTTGTGCTCTGAACTAATTTCCCCAACTTGTATAATTTTGGTAGTAATTTGGTGTCCCTCCTGGGACCCCCAGAAAACAGGGTAACAGTTTCCAGGGAAAGAAAAATAAACAACAGAAGCTGATGATCCCCCCCCCCATTCTGATGGCATGTTGGGGGAATGGGAGATCTTTTGGTATAATAGGCTAGTAAATTCTACATATTACTGCTACACAGTACAGTATGCTACAGGTTTGTCAGGAAGCTGAAAGAATGCCTCCTTTCTTTTCTCCCTTACTGCGGTAGCTCCTATATCAGAGAAACTCTGTCTGCAATTTTCCTATTTCCCTGGAGGGTCAAATTTCTCTGTTTAGCAATAGATCATTTATCCCTCAAACAAGATTGATCTATAGTCCTCTTCCATGAGATAAAGATCCAAAAGATTAAGTTTTTCTTGAATGGCCACCCTCCCCAAGGACAGCATTGTTGCCTTTGAAGGCAGCAATTTGCTAAAAATTTGATTTGATTTTGTTCATTGCTTCTAACTTTTATTGGTTGGAAACATAATGCAGTTTTTTAAAAAATCTACAAATGTATAAAACTTACTTGCCAACATTTGCTGCTCAGGAACAAAGAAATGATGTTTGAGTTTCAAACTCATACACAGAAATGTTTTAGAATTGCTCATGCTAACATTGGCTGTGTGTTTGGATGCACTCAAGATGCAGACTTCCCAAGCAGATGTGATGACTGTCCTCCAATTAAAACAATTTTACTGTAGCCTGGCTGAGCACAGCTGGCATACTGAAACGTTTCCGAATGGGTTGTTGATTGGCATGTATCCCTCCATCTGATCCTTCTTCCATATAATCAGCATACTCGGAACACAACCCCTGTAATGTGCTGAACAACACATTTAATCTTTTAAATGCATCATTCTATAGCTCTGGGATTGCATTTTCTGAAAATGAAACACTGGAGAGTATCAGCTGCTGCACAGTTTTGGTTTTTTTTTATTATTGCTTTGAAGGAAAACACATTTAATTGCAACATCTGTTCTCTGACTAACCCTGCAACTCTATATTAATTATGCCCAGTCCTAACAGACTTTTTTGTTGTTGTTATTACTAAAATTATGTGTTAAAGTGAAATTTTGTTTGGACACTAATCTCCATAAAAACATAAAAAACTAGATATAAGCAGCCATTTTCATGTTCTTTTTTTAAAAAACTGTTTCCCCTATATGTTTATTTCTCATCTCTGTTCTGCTGTCCTGTGTTTTTGCATAACTAGAGTTTTAATGTCTTTATGTCATGGATAAATTCTGAACAACACTTTTCACAGACCTGTTTTAGTGTCACTGATGAACTATCGTTCTAATTATTCAAGGAATTGCCACTGAAACATTTGATGTTATTAGTCTTGTTCAAGATCTACAAAGAAATCTGTATGGAATAAAGCGCTGCTCTGAATAATGTTGTTAATCTAAACTAGAGTAAATCTGTTGAATAAATGTGATTTGCCTACATATTGACTCTCCATTCAACAACTGATTTAATAGGCCTACTCACAGTGAGACTAACCAATATGTTTCAACCTACTCTCACATAGTGTTTTCAGATCTGCAGAAATCTGATTTGCATGAAATTCAGTGAATTCCTCTTTCTTCCTTTACCCCACATTGAAAACTGATGAGACAGGGTGGCAAAACAAACCATCCTGCTGTCTCTGATACTGATCAGATATTAATTTCAGGGGAGTGTCAGCCACAAGTCTGGCACCAGGGAGGGTCTTTCTGATGAATGAAGCTCACCTGTTGACATCTCAGTGAGGAACAGGCCAAACTGAATCCCTAGCTCAGAGGTGCCAGTCTCTTGGCATATTGACTTTCAGCTCATATTACTCCCTGCAAGAGTTGCTTTAGAGGCAAGGATGAAGTTGTTTTATTGTTTTCATTTTCCTCACCAAGACCAATAGAGCAACAGCATGGGAAAAATTTGTTCACCAAACCTCCACACCCAGTAATTATTTGAGTTTCACCTAAACTTGAGTGTGTGTCCCGTCTCACTCTCAGAGGGGAAGACGGGGTGCTTAAAACAAGGTCCTCCATCTGTGGTAGCCTTGTAGATTTACAGGACTTTCTATAGAGTATTGTTGAAATGGGAATGGGAATGCAGAGAAGAAAGATATGTGACAATTTTATATCTTATATTAATGTGTTTCTTTTATAGTCCATAGCATTTTTGTTGTGAAAATATAAAACTTCTCAGTTTTGGCATTGGAGGGGAAAAAAGAAATTAAAAACAATCTAATCAAGGGCTTTTGTAGCATATGACATTTTTATTTGCTCAGCGATGACTTCTTATCTGTTCAAGTTTAAAATGGGGAAAGGAAAGTATGCCTCTTACCAAAATGAACCAAACAGATATGTGGGAAGATTTAAAAGGAAAAAAAAAAGCTGTGGGGCCAGATGTTTGCCTTTCAATTGGCAATAGTAAGAACACTTGGTTCTTTACTTATATTGACAAATTGCCTCTTAAAGGGTAAATGTTTAAGCAAGTAAATACACCAAGTATATGGGTACGCAGTGCAAATGTGAAAGCAATAAATCACTAGAGCCTTTCAAAAACTACTGCTCTGGCTCAGGACTCACTGAGTAACTCTCAATGTATATTTTCCATCCAAATGGCTGTGTCTTATCACAGAAGTAATAAATCAAACGGGTAGCTGTAGAATTTTTAGAACATGATTCCCTCTTTTGCAGTTACAGTAGATCGCTTTAATGCTAGCAAAGGTATTAGATTATTGCTGAATTATCCATTTTAAGCAACTTTATGAGCTTGCATAAGACAGTGTATGCCTGACCTGTAGCCCCTTATATTTCTTATTGTTAAATACCTGTCCAAAAATTTCTACACCATAGAGATAAACAGCCACTGGGAAGGACCTTCATTTGACTTCAAAAACTTGCACTTGAATATGAGTTGTGTTACTGAAGAGTTTTAAGAACACAAAGAATACAAGTGAAGGTGGACTGAAATGTTTCTATTTCCAGAATTACAGAAACGCGGAGAAAGAAAAGGATTATTATCATGTTGGATGAAGGTTTAGGACCCCTTTTTGTCATTTTTTTTTCTGACCTCAAAAAAGTGCTTGTGAATACTTTCAAGAGCTGATTCAGCAACCCTGTAAAGCTATGGGTATTTGTTCGATGCTACTGTGGAAACAATGGGGAACCAGAAAAGAAGAGAATGAATGAGAGAAAGAATTTTCTACAAAAGTATGTTATGGTTTTCACTGGGCATATGTCAACGTAGAGATAATCTGCATGTAAGAATACATAAATCAGGTGTGGGAATCATGAAGTCTTCCAGATGCTGTCAGATTGCAAGTTTCAGCATTCCTCACCATTGGCTATACTAACTAGTTCAGTCCAACAACACCTGGAAAGGCCCATGATTCCTATCTTATTCTTAATCAAATTGCTAGTTGCCACTAGAGTAATGCTGTTGAATCAGTTGCTTAAAACTTCCGTAAATCCCATTGATCCAATAGGTTTACTCTAGGTAGTACTAGCAGTTAGACTTAGAGTATGGTCCACCTCTACTGGGCCTCTACCAGCAAGAAGAAAAGTTCTAGCCATGTCTTCCCTTGATGAGGGTGAACTAGTTTGCTTTATTCAGCAAGCTTTTAATGCTTAACTACATTTTGGAGATGGATCAAAGAGCTGCACCATGTAGTTTTTGTAAACATATCTGCATATACACAGTCTTCTCTGTTTTACAGAATTTGCCTCTGAAATGTTAAAAAAAAACCCTCCCCAAATCCCATGGATCCAAGTTGCTTCTCATGGCAGCTAGGTTAGAAATTGGAGTGTGTGTGTGTGTGTGTTTCCTTACCCCATATGTATTTTTTTCTTAACCAAACTTTCCTTTTTTCAAAAAAAAAAATAGTAACCCATGATCGGTAGGGGGAGTCTGTTAACTACAATCAGAAAAAGTAAAATTTCCATTAGGAGGTAAAATAAATGTGGCAGTTTCAGGGCTGGCATAAATTCCCTCTATACTCAGGACTTATCCAAGTCTTCACCATATCTGACACTAACCTCTCCCTCTTGCCATGACCTTTCCCCACATACTTACTGTCTTCCAGAGTGCTATTGATATGAGTAGAGATGCAACTCCATGGTCAGTTCTTCTCTGAGTGCAAACATAACCTGGGAAGGTACCTTATACTAAGGCCATTTCCACAGCTTACATCTGTCCTGGCAGCATCTGGTGATGATGATGGTGGCGGTGGCAGCGGCAGCTATCCTGGGAGGGAAGCACGATGGAGTACTCCCTTCTCCACTGGTTGGCTGAGGGATCCAGGATACACAGTGGCCATGCTTCTTCCTGTTGTAACACAGCTGGGTACTTCCCAGGCTGCACTAGGTAAGTGTAGGTGCATGGTGGGAGGGTGGCACAATCACCAGTCATTGACAGGGAAAACCTGTCAATGATTTGTGGTGCAATTGTGCCACCTGGGGACAAGAGAAGGATTGGACTTGGATGATGTCATGCATAAATGTCATCCCAGCACCATCCTTCTCCCATCCTCATAGCAGGTTGGGTGTGCTGTGCGGAAAAGACCTAAGTTAGACCATTGGTCCATTTCTCTCTCTGTCATCTAAATAGAGTTTTTACACTCTATCCTTCAGAAAAAAAAAAGGCTCCTTGCTTAATTAGAGGATATTGCCTATGTTCAGGCTGATGAGATAGTGAATCTTCCTCTCTGGAAGCAAAAGACAATATTTTTGTGCAAGCTGATTATTTGGAGAGGGGGGGGGAGAGGGAGAGGGAGAGACCACATGTGTATGCATTTGTATTCATCTCTTTACATGTATGCAAATAAAGAGACAAGTATGAAGAGTCTGAAATGCTCTGAATCTCTGGCCTGGCCTGGATTTTTTTAAAAAAGAATCTTCTTTCTGTTGTTCCATTTGAACATAAAGGAAATATATTCTAAAAGAAGAAATCTATTCACCTGCGACAGCCATAATTCATTAGACATTGTTTTAGATGCTTCAGAATTTGAGATAAGTGTGTGTGTGTGTGTGTGTACCACCATCCACTTCACAATGTCACATTTCAATATGAAATGATGTGTGTGGTGGGGTGTATCAGAAGAAAAAAGTTGGGCTTCTCATAATTCATTGGGAAATTATGGTAGATCCCTAAATTCAACAGAGTGGTGGGGTTCAAATGCAATTTCTAAATTGGAGTAGGGAGAGGAGACAACATAAGTGAAGAATTACATTTACACAGATTATTCTAAAGAAAACAGGAAGCCTCACACATGTATGTATTCATTTATTAGTGGAGACTAGAGTCACTAATGTCAGTGAGGCGATGAATTCACTCTGAATTTTAAGTAACCCTAAGAAGATTCCTGAAGTAAAAAAGCAGAGGTCTCAGGAACTTATTTTGGGCTAGAAGATAAGAATGGTGGCACCATCAGGCTTTATCCCAAACTTTTAACTAGCTACCCAAGTCGCTGTACCTCTTTCGGGGAAAGTAAATACTTCATAAACACAGTTTAGATTTGTTATGCTTCCATGTTATTCTTGCTCTTTGTCCAAAGCTCTTGAAGAAGTCAGTAACACCAAGCAGTGGTCTCTTGTTAGTGCAAAAGGTGAGTGACTCAGAGATCCACCAGTGATGCCAGTGCCTCCGTGGAGAAATATAACTTCAAAGAGAGAGGGGTAACCATACAGTATCTTTCCATCTATGTATGCCAGTACTAATACAGGGACACCAGTTGGAGATTCAAATAATATTTTATTGGCAAAAATCACAAACATACACAAGATTTGAGCAATCTCACAACCATACAAGGCTAACCAAAGGAAACAAATGAAAAATTGGATAGTGAAAAATTGGGAGAAAATGGGAGATATTCAACATCCTGAAGAGATGAAACAATATGTTTCAGACTAGGGGTCTGAGGGCAGTACAAGAACAGCAATCTGAGCAGCAAAGTGACAGCCTGGGTCCAGTGTACTATGAGTTATCTGGCTCAGAGCCAGGGTTTAAATACCCTGTTTTTGCCATGGGGGGGGGAATGTTAATGGCCTTAGACTTTGGTGACATAGCACTGATGGAAATCATGATAGTTTCCTAATGTCTGGGTAGGTGAGGAAACAAAGGAGAATTTTGGTGGAAAGGCAACAGGTTGGTGACAATTAGTTGCTCTATTAAGACAGTTTCAGTTACTATTGTCTTTGAAGGTTGAGTTGCTGAGAGGATATTTGCAACTTCCTGACTGAAAAGACCTGGCCATGCCCTGAGGTCCCATCTGACCTACTTACATACATGTTCAGCCAGTCCTCTTTGCCAACGTGACTTTTCAGCCTTAACAGTGTATGATTTATATTTTATGCCAATAAAATAATATTAATTGCCATTCGTATAATGGAGTGGGGATGTACGCCATGGTAACACTGTCAATTTTTGCACTTATGGGTGAAATGGACTTGGATATTCATACAGTTTCAAGTTCTTTATAATGGAGCCACAGCCTAGTAGAGTGTCCACCATCAGAAATTCTCTTCAACATACAGTTGTCAATCATGTCCAGAAAAGCTGGGATTTTGGCCATGATTCCTAGCTACAAATCATAGTGCAATATATACTAAATCCCAGTATGAGTCAGGGACCGTACAGAAACTGGAATCATACAGTTTGATGTGCAAGTTCAAGTTTTGAACATTCCTATCCAAGCACACATCCTATCTGATACATAATCTTACAAAACATTGGAGGAAGAGAATGGAAGCTAACAGACTCATTGTTTACTTTTGTCTGGGAACATTATACCAAAGAATTGAAAATAATGTCCCCCTTAATTTTTTTAAAATTATCATTTTCTTGTTTAGTCATCTAAAAAAATATGATTGGTGAATTAAAACTCCTAGTTATTTTCGAATAATCTAAGTCAGGTTACGTAACTTGAGCTGACTGGCTTAATAGAGATATTGCAGCCCTGTAGATTTTGTTTCATGGCTAGGGATGCAATATTTCACTCAGTTTCTTCTTGAAGGTTGCAATTAGTAATTTTAGCAATTTTCTTTCCACTGCAAGAAAGTCTTTGAAAAACATGCAAATTTTTAAAGCTATTCATAATTTGGGACTTACGCTGTGAAAAATTTACATGCAGTTGTTTTGCACAGAAAACTAGATTTCAGTGAAGAAATATTACTTCTTGCAAATAAAATGTTTTCTTCTTCACAGAAAAAACCCCCCCTGTAATTGGGGATTTGTATTGCAGAAAAATTGCATGTGGTTGTTTTGTGCAGAAAACAATACTCTCTGCAGAGGAAACAAATGTGCCATTTTTACACACAAATCTCAAACTGCAACTTTCTCTGTACAGAAAAAAAGAAACAATTATGCAAGAATTAATATTTCTGCATGGAAATCTTATTTTCCATTAAGAAAATTCTGTTTTCTGTACAGACAAAGCAAACTTTATGCAGAATAAGCTCCTAATTGTAAAGATACTTTTCAGTCCTGGGTTCTTCTTGACAGGACTTCAAAACACACACATACATAAAAAAAAACCAAAAAAAAAAAAACTATTTTTTGAATTTTTTTTGAAATATTCTTTTCAGCTCTACTTATGGATGCCATGGATCCCTCTGCATTATAAGGACATAAGAGCTTATCACATGAGGCAAGTAAATCACAATTACAGCGGGGTGACTTAATCTTTGGCTGGGATTTTTCAGACAACATTTTTCCTCTTCTGTTTTTCTTCCAGTGGGAGGTCATTTGGAAACTTTTTCTTGTATACATATGAAATATCTGTTGATGACATTCTTCCCTGCTATTAGTCTTCTACCATTTCTAGTGTGAAAGTCCAATTCCACTTTGTGCCAATTTTGAGTGGCGTGATAGCATTCTGTGGTTTTGCTTTGAGTTTGGGTTAGGTGCCCCTTCGGTACATTCTGAGATATTTCTACTTCCCGTGGTCACAAAAGAAGAGAAGAGGTGGAAATCTCTATTTCCTTTTTCAGCCAGAGAAGACTTCACAGTGTCTGTTTTCCTTCCCTTTTCTCTCCCCAAACAAATGCCAGTTAAAAGGGCATTTATTTAATTAACTCTGCCTTTTGCCTCTTCTTTTTACTTCAACCTTCAGACTCAATTGGTTGCTGGCAGATGAAAGCCAGCAGCTACTTTAGTCTGATTTACCCTGAATCAGGAAGCTTTCCCTTAAGGTTGCAAGGAACAAAAGACAAAAAGCTGGGAAGGTTATTTTTCTGTACTTGTAATTAAATGAATGCCATTTTAAATGTAAGACTGTTTCCATTTATATTTCTACATGTGTGGGCATTTCTCTGTGTGTGGACATATGGGAGACTGAAACAGGAATTTTGCAGCTGTGCATGCAAAAACTAGAGTGTGTTTGTAAGTTTCCATGGTTTATAACAAAAAGAGAAAATATTCTAGTGAGAGAGGGAGAAAGTGAGGGAGAGCTCTAGAGAAATGACCAAACGAGGCCAAACTACAAAAAGGAGCGGGGAATAATATCTAGAAGCAGGTACTGGCTGGGCAACCCCAACTCCTGTGTGTGATAAAGTTTTAGTGCAAACAAAGGTTGCAATCTCCTAAGGGGTGAAAGGAAAGAGAAAAATTCTGATTGTATAGTATATTTGCAAGACCAGATCATGGCTGTGGATGACAGGGTGACTTGGAAATCTCTCATTCATAACATCACCATAGGTCAAAGGCAACTTGATGGCAGTTAACAACAACAAAACTTTGTGCCATTATTTTGTATTGTGAAATTTTAAGTCCTGAAACGTGAGTGCATCCTGCAAACTACCCACTAAGGGGAGCTCTAACCCAGCAAAAGGATAAATCATCTTGTTAAAAGTGGTAGAGGGGAAAAAAAAATAAAACAGGAAAATGACTAAGAATATGAAGAACAGAACTGAGAGAGCTACTTCTGAGACAATTCATATTATGATGTGCTGAAGGCATAGCTAAGTAGTGACAGGATGATTCCCAGTGCATTATGCTATTACTGCTCAGATACAGATGGTTGCAGATAGTTCTGTTCTTTCCTCTTAAAAGTGACTCTCCAAGTTTTAGTTATATATTTATTTTCTAGCAAAAATGTCTAGCTTCCCATGAGTTAGAATATCTCTTGCAGTGTGATGCACAAAGGCCTTCTAGAAACACTGTGGAGCTATTTACATGGAAAGCACTGTCTCTGGGCTTGTCTGGATTTATTTTTTTAAGTCACTGTAAATATTGAGACTTTTTTGTTTTTGCATATTTGTTACTGTGCATCCAAATTCTTGAAATTACCTGGGTGTCTCCTATTCCCTACTTCTCCTCCCACTGGTCACATGTCACATGTAGACTCAGGCAGCATTTCAGAAACTAATTTTCACCAATTTCCACTGAGTGCTTTTTAACTATTAGTCAGGAGTTATAGTCAAAGGGTTAAAAAGTTTTTGCAGTTTTATACTAGCTAAGCAACAGGATCATTCGTCAGCATTCTTCTTTCCCTCACATGATCTCTGTTGAATCTGTGTACTGTAAAAAATAGTTACATTTCTTGGTGGCAACCATCATGGAGCGGTATATTTCATTACAGGAAATGCTAGGTTAATTTAAAATGATCTTGGTAATGGAAATGAACAGTCCTTGATAATGTTTGGAATTCCCTGGAGATATCTCTGAATTAGGAAAATGTCATGTAGATCTCCAAAATAAAATTGGTTTGTACAGAGGCAAACCCTGGGATTTTCAGGCTCTTTTTTGTTGTCTAGATAGGCTCTCAATTTGGTGTGACTGAAAGTATGGAGAATGGGACCAGAAGACAGGTCTTCTGCCTGCCCCTTCCTGCCAAGGCTTTCTAAGTGAGTTGATCTGAGAAGCATCTGTGTACTGCCAGAGGCAGCAATGAGGCATCTACACAGGGCCTATGACCATAGTATACCTAAGGGCTCCCTAGGGGCATCTATATGGAGCTTCTGATGTGGCTTTGGGATCTATGACAACCAGAAGAAACTTATATAATACCCTACACATTACCCATGAATTGCTGGAATACATCCATGACCTGTTACAGGACAGCCATACATACCTTATGTGCTATCAGGGGACTCCAATGCAGCCCTATGGATACCTATTTAGCTTATAGAACTGTCCTCAGTAGTTCCACTCTAGGAAAAGTCAAGGAGTGGCCCTGAGGCCTTATGTTTCCTGCAAGGCAATTTTTGTAGCCTTTACTTCCCACAACTATTGAAGATGTATTTTTTTTTTGTGGAGGGGGGAGATGAATTGGAAAAAAAAAAGTGATTGCCCTGCAAGCCTCAAGAATGGTGATCACAGTCACTCCCACACTGTTTGACATTACTAAGTACCATGTTTTTTCAAGACTGTCAAAGTTCCTCCTGCACAGTTTAACATCAACCTAATATCATTTTTTTTCAAGGTTAGAAATGGTCTTTCAATCATAAGAATTTGGGCAGAATTTTGGGTGCTCCATGCAGCCCACAAGGAATTCCAAGGAAATTCCAGAGAAAATTCCCACCCATCCCCCATCTGCCGACATTATCTGGTCTTGGTATACTCAAAACTATGTTCCACTAAGTTTAATGGGACTTATCCCCACCTGGGCAAAAGGACAAAGAAGGATAATGATAGATGGATGAATCTCTCTATTTCCGTTTCTCTCAGATTGTTACTGTTTTTCCTGTCTGAATTTCATTTCAGCCTTATTGTTGAAAATGTTTCCATCTTGAGTTCATCCCTATCATTTAGATTTTTTAAAAAGTCTGCATTGAGTGTTCAATTTTGCCTAATATGAGCATGCTTCCAAATAAACTACCTAATGTTTTCAAATGCCTTTCATCAATATATGTATTTTGTTTTTGTTTTTTTATTTTATTTTATGTGCATTTTGTACACAGTTTTGATCAGATAACTGAGTGACAACATTAAGCAAAATCCAAATTTTGAAGAATAAGTAAGTTTTCATTTCTGTATCAGCTAAGAAGTTCCATAAACAATATAAATTCACTTTAAAATGTTAACCAAACAAATTTCTTCCTCATGATTTTTTGAACTGGTAGAAAATGAAGATTCAGCCTGCCTAATACAGGGTTGCAAACTAGTGTGGTGTAGTGGCCTGAACATAGGGTTATGACTCTGGAGATCAGGGTTCACTTCTCCATTTTGCCATGGAGATTCATGGGTGACCTTGGACATGTCACACACCCTCAGCCTCAGAAAACCCTTGAAGGTTCAAGATTGGGGCAGATTGTAGCAGGTTCACCTTTTTCTTATAGGTAAGGATTTTCGTGTCATGCAAGCATAAAAAGTTTATCTGGTATGGATATAATTCTTGTTTTCAAAGAAATAACTAATTTTAGCAATTTCTTTCCCATTGGAAAAAAAAATCTTTTATGAACTGTGAGGACTATTCATAGTTCTGGACTTATTCTCTGCAAAGTTCACAAGTGGTTTCTTTGCCTGCATAGAAAATGCTTTTTTTCTATGCAAAATTTCAGAACAAGTACCTAGCTGTGAAGATTCTTTTCAGTCTAGATGGTTTTTGTCAGTCTCCTTGTCAAGGTTTCCTGAGACTCAGGAAACATACTCGACTTTAATTTTTTATTATTATTATTTTTTAAAAAAATATTATTTCCATCCTTATTATCTGGTGCTGGTTTTGTTAGTACAATAATGTCAAGTACTTGAAGCAAGCAAAAGGATAGCCATCACCATCTTCATCATTCCTTGATTAAAAATAGCCAGAGGCAGTTGGATGACTAACACTGGAAACAGAATCTGAACTTGATGACCTCTGATGCCATCCCAGAAGAGCACATACACAGAGAAAGATTAAAACGTTTCAGAGATAACTGACCCATACATAAAGACAATTTGGTTCCACTGGTTTCAGTAAGAGAGTTATGCATGCAATTAGATTGTTCTGGTGAAAATATATGGAATTTAAGCATGTTTAATGCTTAAAGCATGTTAAATGCAGACTAGATAGTACAATCAAGGGGGAAAATGTTGGCCTTCCAATTCCTCATTATTTTATTTCAAAGCAAACAGTTTCAATCAAACTGAGCCTGGGAAAAACTCTGCTCATTAAACTTTCAGAGATTCAACCTTGGCTTGGATGCATAACCAAGATCTTTTCATATGATGTTTCCAAAGTGTCAAACATGACATTTGAAAAATCCAAGCAAAACCACTGAAATGGTCTGGTGAGACACCAACTCATTGCTTACCTGTTAAAGTGTCTTTACATTTCTGTCCTTTTCTAGTTACGTTTCTTTAGATTTCTGTCCTTTTCTAGTTTTTTCTTAAAAAAAAATCTATAAAGAAAAAAAAATCACCTACAGTTAATGCTGTAGTCTTCACTTACCTTTGCTTCCCAGGATTTCTTTGTTTAGTGGGGGCTTTGGAGCTCTCAGATTTCTGCTGTAGATGTTTAATGAGACTTTCTGATCTAAATAATCTCTTAATACAGATGTGGCTTTGTTTGGAGGTCACAAAAGACACCGCTGATGGCTGCTGACTTGAGTAAGTTGATGAGTTGTTTGGTCATTTATATCATTTCCACTATTTGATCTCATTGATCAGAGAGTCCTTTAACTAGTTTGAGTTTGTGTGTGAGAATACAGGGGTGGTGTCTCTGGACTGCAGGTATTAAATTCTTGTAGTCATTATCCCAGTGAAACTCTAGCTCTGGCTTTTTATGGGGAAACTTTTTTTTTCCTTCCATAAAAAGAGATTCTATTTTTAGACTATGGCTTTTTGGAAATCAGAATTACATTCAAGCAATCTGGAAATTTGCATCTAGGATAGCAAAGGTCTTGTGTCAATGTACTGCATAAGACTAGAAAATGACAAAACAGTGTACATGTTTAGTTTCAGTTGTATTCAAGTTTACTTGTAAGATAGACTCATTGGGCTGCATATAGCCTGCTTCCAAGCAGGTAGGCATAGGACTGTAGCCAAACAATGAAATTCTGCATACTTACAATAGTGATGTACCATTAAGTGTAGTTGGATTGATTTCTGAGTAGAAAAGCAGAAAAGCACAAATAGTAACAAATGTTACTATTCAGTTGTTAGACTGAATTTTCTGGATGTTGAGCTAGTCATTCCTATTTCAATTTCTCACCACCATCTCTCTCCATGCCTTCCTTTAGCCAAGAAACTGATATCTGAATAGAAGGTGGTGACTTTCTCTAGAGCACCTTGGGGAAGGAAAATGGGAAATTATTTGGGTCTGCAATTTTAAGAGAACTTATCTGATTTAATTAAATATAATTGTTTTAAAACTATCTAATTTTCATTGCCCACAGTAATAAGTTTATTTAAACACAAATACTCCTTGGATTGCTTTTCCAAATTTATTGCCTCAATATTTCTTAAAGATTGGAAACTGTTTCTGGGTTGTTGTTTTTTTTGTAAAAGGATGATTAAAAAGTAATGAAAAATAATAACACCACTCTGAAAATAATGAACAAAAAATGATAGCACCTTTTTTTTTTAAAAAAAAAAAAATACATTTCTTAAAGATTGGAAACCCCTTATAGACTTTTGTGCGGAAAAAAATACTTGGTAACTTTTGATGATTAGAAAGAATAGGACATAGAAAGAAGGAAATATGTTGTAATTTGGAGAGACGGGTATGAACAACTATATGTATACCCACAGCTGCTGAAAGGAAGGCTGGAATACATGTTTTTCTTTCTTTTTTTCTTTCCTTTTTCTATCTTATTGTATCTTGGATTTCTGTTTTAATTTCTTTAATTCTTAACACATTTTAAAATTTCTTAATAAAATTATTATGAAGAATTTAAAAAAAGAAAAATGTTATATTAGAAGACATTGCACACAAAAATACACACATTGGGAGGAAACTGCGTACGAAATGTGTACATTGAGGAAAATTCCACGGGAAATAAGTGTATGGATTCAAAAAGCTGCAGAAGTTGGACAGAACAAATATTATGACTGACTGTACGTGAAACTTACAAAGGGCATAAATAGACCATTTTTTCTATATGAAGGGGTGGGAAAAGGTACCCCAAGGGCTTTCATTTGGATACATAACTCTATTTTGTAACTTCGAAAGCCCCTCAAGTCCTACCTCATTTACTAAGCTCTAAATGGCTCAAAACCATTCCCAAATGAGGCAGTTTTGTCCCCACAATCCACAACCCCCATGACCCCCCCAAACAGACAAAAATGACAAAATGTGATGTCATTTCTATTAATGATCAGGGCAGCAGTGTGCTCTGTGGGAAGGTCATGGGAGGGAGAGGAATAGCCACTGAAGTTTCCCCTGTCTTTGTCCAACATTTTAACTACTGTAGCAAAACTGTTTTGCTCCTCAGCTTTCTACTACCATCATGGTAACATATGCTCTGTTGAACAGCACTCTCTGAAAGTCACAGCTCATGTTCAGCATCACTTCAGATATTTGAAAGACACTTTCAAGAACCTTGAAGTCTCATTCTTCTCTATTGCACTTATAGAACAAGGCACTTGCTTATAGCAAAGAACCATATGCTCCACCAGTACATGACTTACAGTTCCTGTCAGTCTGAGAGTATGACAGGAAACCACTGAAAGAGAAATATTTCTGGCAGCCACGTTCATTTACCACAAACCACTGGTTCCATTATCAGAACTTGGAATTCACAACAGAACATCTCAAGGAAAATCTTGGCTGAAGATCCTTTATGTGCTATACTTTATCAAAGCTCACACATGAAAGAGCATTAAAAGAAGCAAACAAAAAGGGATTAAATCAATTTATAAAAATGTATCAGCCCCACAATTTGAGGCTCTTTTTTTAAAAAAATACAGTAGGTGCTATCATTTTCTGTTCATTATTTTCAGAGTGGTGCTATTGTTTTTAATACTTTTTAATCATCTTTTTTAAAAAAACAACAACACTTGAACAAAACCAGCATTTTAGAAGTAATAAGTTATTGCTATTTACTCTAAAAAGGTAGCAGTGTTACCAGCCATAATATTAAGTAGCAACAATAATGCTGTTATGCTTTTATTACCTAAAATGTAATATGTTGAAGAAAATGTATTTACCCATAATGTGTTACTTCCAAGTTCTGACCTAAGGCAAAAGTCAGCACTAAAAGAATTAGGATATACACACATACGTGCACACTTTTAAATTAAATGTTACTATGGATGAACATATGAGAATGCAAAACACAGGGTTCCAATTTATTAGATTGGGTCCAAATGTTAGCTGCGTGCAACTAAATAGTAGGTGTGGACTTTCTCACTTCCTTCTTTCCATAGCAGTCCCTCAACCTCTAACCCAATAAAAATGCTACACAGATTATCTCAAAGACCCTGTACAGTGGGGTGGCTGTGTCATAAAAGGGAGAGGGGCTAATGAAAACTGGGCAGATCCTTGTCCTCTATAGATGACACATGCTTGTCCCAGTTCATTGCAATTAATTGCTTCTAAATCTGAATCTGCAGGGCTTGGACAGTGCTTTTGAGAAGAACAAATATAATGGCATATAGAAGCCATCACTTACACTATCATACCATGAAAGGATGATTCCCTAGGATTCAGAGCATAACTCCATTACAGATGGGTTATGGATGGTGCTATGGTTCCAGATAGGACCAGGCTCACCACACCAAACTGACAAGAGGATTATCATATTGAGACAAAGCCATTGGTTAAATAAGATTTTTGTGGATACTGGAGATAATTATGGGTCTTTAAAAGCAGAGAAAGTCCATCCCTCATGCCTTCATAGCAGGTCTTCACAAACTATGAGCAGGAGAATCCAAGAGGCCACTCAGCCCCCTTCTAAAACAACTCTCACAGTCCCAAAGGATTTAAACAAACAGACAAAAAACTGTTTGTATATTTGTGCCTCTTTTCCAAAAGGATTGGAAACTACTGAACTATTCATAAAGGATGGGAGAAGGGAATTCAAAAGGCACAAATTGTCCAGCAAGGGGAGGGAGGTAACTCAGAAATGTGTCTACTGGACTACTACTTAGAAAGAGAGGAAAGCCCCACTGACCAAGCTATCTACATGTAGGAGAAAAAAGAGCACTTTTTTAGGAACCTTATTTGCACAAAGTCTTAATGGTTACTAGGTAACTAAGATTATGTGAGTACTGCCCACACATAGAACTACAGAGCTGGGGGAGAATAGCGACTATTAAAATGAATTTTCTGCCAAAGATGAATTTTTTGTTTCAGAATCTCCCCATAATAACAAACAGTAAACCTTTTACACAGTGGAAAAAAGACTTGACCAAATTTATATGCCAAGGGAAAAAACCAAGAATTAAATGGAATATTATGACAGATCAAATATTACGGGGAGGAATGGGAGTACCGGATTTTCAATTATATTACAAAGCTGCGGCATTCATATGGCTAAAAGACTGGATTGACTTACAAGATACAAGAATGCTTGCACTGGAGGGAGCAGACCTGAGGATGGGATGGCATGCCTATATGTTTTATGATAAAGCAAAAATTGACAAAGATTTTTCACATCACTATATCAGAAAATTGCTTCTGAAGATATGGGATAAATATAAGAGTAAAAACATAAGGCAGCTACCCATGTGGGTATCCCCTCAAGAAGCTTTCTTTGGAAGATGGAAGGCAACAGAGAAATGGCTGAGATATGAGGATATATTAGAGAAAGCAATGACAAATGCATATAAAATCAAATCAAGAGAAAAATTGGAACAGGAAGGACTGCCATTAAGTTGGTTTCCATACAGGCAGCTAAATGAGAGATTCCAAATGGACTTGAAAACCTATGGAATAGAATTCAAAGAAAGGACAGGAGTGATTAAATGGATCTTTGACAATCCACCGCATCTGTTAGCCCATATATATCAAGAAATATTAACACAGGAGAGACAGGAGGAGACTGTGAAATCTGCAATGATTTTGTGGGCGCAGAATATTGGGCATTCAATTCAATTAGATGAATGGGAGCAGAGCTGGAAAAGGACACAAAAATTTACAATGGCTCAGAATCTCAAAGAGAACTATTTTAAAATGTTTCATAGATGGTACATGACACCAGAAAAGTTAAAAAAGATTTACAATACAGATACGGGAATGTGTTGGAAATGTCAGAAAGAGGTGGGAACAATATTTCATATGTGGTGGTCATGTCCCAAGGCAAAGAAATATTGGAGTGAAATACATAAAAAGATGTGTGAAATATTGAAGGTTCAATTTGTAAAAAAACCTGGATTTTATTTGTTAAACATGACAAATGTTCTTGAGAATGCTAATATTAAGAGGCATTGGAGATTAATATTGTACATGATAACGACAGCGTGAACTGAATATGCCAAATTGTGGAAGTCTCAGCAAATACCCACAATCGAACAATGGTGGGGGGCGTTTATTGAGAATAGAAATACGGATATTGTTTCACAAAGATTAAAGGTGAAATTGGATGATCAGATAAAAGCAGAATGGCAAATTGTAGTGGGTAATTGCTGGGAACTGCCAAGTGAAAATGTCTGAATTATGGTTGAAATTAAAGGGGAATAACTGTAACATAACAGGAGTTGATGAGAGAAATGCAAGATCAAGCAGGTAAGATGAACATGGAATTGTGAGGCATAATTTTTTATATGTGAGTAGATATCTAGAAAATGAAAACTAGATCAGAGTGGAAGAACAAAAACATTACATGTAAAAGTACAATTTGAGATTTTTTTTTATTTGTGAAACTTAATAAAAATTATTAAAAAAAAAGAACTATAGAACTGGAAAAGAAAATTGGAAAGAGACTTCAGTTCAATCCACTGCCAGTGCAGGACTCTCAGATCTTCCCATGCCTATTGGGAGATAAGGAGTAGTGCTCTGGGACCAGGGGCCACCCTAAAAACATCCCTTTCAGTATGCTATTCTGTTAATTCTTGAAAGTAACTTTCTAAACACTGTTGCCTTTTGATACATTTGTGCAAGAATGTGTGAAATGCATACTTCCCAGCCACAAGGTCATGCCAATAAAATCTCTGATTTATGACTACCATTTGAGACCTAAATCCAATTTCTAGTCCCACCATTCCACAATTCATTCAACAAGTCTCTCTGGCTAGGAGCAGCAATTGGATCTCGGTTGTTTGCAAATAGTCAGCCTGGAGGTGGTTCCTTGCTCTCAGCACTCCCATATTCAGAAGACTAAAGGTTAAATTTAAAGCTAATTATAAAATTCTGCTATTATAGCAAGAAAAGGTGATGGCTTCTAGATTATGTAGCTTTTAAATAAGCAATCCAAACAGAGGACAAGTCTATCCAAAACTATTAGCAATGATCTCCAAATGAAGACTACAACTGAAATCCTGCATGGCTGGGCACAGCATAAAAACCCCATGTGCAAAACGTCATTATGGATTCTTTGTCAGCATAATGATTCATTATTACACTCTAACAAACCTCCCCACTCCCACAGCCATTCATGAGCAGTGGAGGGGGAGGTGATCAGAAAACTGTTTTACTGTGCTTCTGTAGTCAGAGAGACTGAAGACATCTTCCATGTTGTCCAGTGGGGTCCTTCAAAGATCTCAACAGATCACATCATTAGTCTGTGTCTGGTTGTGGGATCATAGCAAGATGTTTCATGAATCCTCTGCATTCTCCATATGCAATGGAATGGTCATGGAAGGAGGACAGAGAACTACTGGAACACAATGGCAAGCTGGGGGACTATAGTGGTTGAACAAAAGAACACCAACTTCTGCAGTGATTAAAAAAGACATGCATAGGCATAAGGTAGACTTATAGTTGTATATGTTGCTAAGAGAATGACAGTCACCATTCTCAGAAGTAGCATACTATAAAGGCCATATCCACGCTATACTTTTATAGTGCTATTATTCCACTTTCTACATCCTATGAAATCCTAGGGTCTGCAGTTTAGGGAAGGGCCTTTAGAATTCTCAGCCAGAGAGCTCTTTGGCCTCAGTAAACTACAAACCCCAGAATTCCACCAGATGTTAAAGGTGGAATAATAGCACTATAACAGGGTAGTGAAGAAATGACCAGAGTCTCAAAGCAGCCGCTAAGAAGGCCCTCTCCTTTGTTCCCATCGAATGAGACTGAGGAAATATGGATAGAGACAAAGAGCTCATATGAGCTTATATAGGGTGATATGATCCTTCAAACAGCCTTGACCCAGGTCTTATAGAGTTTTATATGCTGTCACTGGCACTTTGACTTCTACTTGAAAATGGATCATCAATTGATCAGAGGAACATTACTGGTGACATTTTTGAAAGATTGAGAGCCCTTGTTTGCCTTTTTGCATAAAGAAAGAGAATAATATATCTATACGTTTTGATAATTAGTAGATCTGATTTACAGAAAGAAGTGTATGAAATACTTATTAATTAGTTGGAGAGGTAAGATATTATATATAACCTTATCACCACTGATAAGAAAATTGGAAGTCATTGTATTTTTTCCTTTTTATCTTTAACTGTCCATTTATTTCTCTATCTTTCTCTCCTATTTTTCTCTTTTTCTTTCTTTTCTGTATGTATTCTTTTTAATGTAGATGAATACTTAAAAACAACAACATAGAAGTGGATTGGGAACCAGTGGAACTGTTGCAACAAAGGGGTGGTCTTTTCCAGGTATCTCATCTGTATGCTGATATCTGATGTTTGTTTGTTATGTATTTATTATTAATACTTGTTTTTACATGTTCCCTTGCCAGGGCTTGCTGTCAAAGGAGTTATTTTTCATGTGCATGCTACGAAGTTAGATCATTTGCACATTCAAAAGATTGTCGGTAAAAAAGTAAATGGGTTCCCCTCATCTAAAATTTCCATGAAAGCATTTCTATAGTGGGTCAGTTTTACAAAGAGAGAGAGAGAGAGAGAGAGAGAGATGTTGTAAGATAGAAAAAAATGAGTGCTATAAATAACTTTTTTTGCAGAAAGTTTAGACATATGAAAATATTCCAGTGAAAGTACAAGTGTTCTCAGTATTGTCATGAAGGCCTCTACATTTGATGAAGGAATGTTCATTAGTCTTCACTTCAGCTATAATATGGTGAAGTTTCCTCATGAGATAGTTAGCTTTCCTATTGGAAGACTCAGTTTAATTGTTAGTTACCATTTTCAAATCTATGTAATAATGCTAATTAGGTTCTTGGAGACTTCTTAACTGGCCTCAGAGCTGTCATCTCAAGTTTTATTTAAAAAAAAGTGTGAGATTATTCCATTTAGTTGCAGCAATATGCCACAGACGTTTGTTAAATGTCAAGTGAAAAAGAAAATAACTAGATACACCAGGGATAGGAACCATGAGGCCCTCTAGTGGTTGATGGAGTGTAACTCCCAGCAGCTCTTATCAATGGCTACACTGGCTAGAGCTGCTGGGAATTGCAGTCCAACAACATCTGGAGGGCTGCGTAATTCTCGCCTCTAGAATACCCCAATATATTCCACCGTAATATTGCAAAGAAGAACGCTCAGGCACATTTCTCAAAAGTATAAATAACCTCTTTGAATAAGACTCAGATGTCAAGTCAATGCATGTAATTTTCCCTATATTATGACCCACAGGCTATGCAAATAAGATGTTAGCCAATAGACCACAACAGACAATGGAAACAAATCATAGCCGAAAATGCTATTGTCCTAGATATAAGGGTATAAATAGCATCTAGTTTTCACTAGAGCAGGCAGGAACAAGAAGAGAATCTTCAATATCCACAGTGCAGTTTATTGGTGGTCAGTAATCCAGCACAGTTTGTGTCAATGTGATGTAACACTTTGATCATTGGACTATGGCTCTGGAGACCAGGTTTGAGTCCCTGCTTGGTCATGGAAATCTAATAGGCAACCTTGGAAAAGTCACACTCAACCACAGAAGGAAGAAATGAGAAAAAAAAAAAAAAACCTCTGAACAAATCTTGCCATGGACCTATCTCAAATTATAGTCATGGCATAATGTAGTTATATCTTTGGGTTTAGAGTAAAATGAATTTATTGCCAAAAAACCCTGTGATATGTCATTATAAGTTGACTTAAGGACAGAGGAGGAGGAGGAGGAGGAGGCGGCGGCGGCGGCAACATCAGAGAAGTTTGGCCAATTGGTTTTAGTCATTTGTTTAATATTTTAAAAGTGTTTCTACCCAATGCGCATTGCCTCAGGGGAGCTGGTTGGTTGAGAGGTGATAAACACCATAAATGAAGAAACAAACAAACACAAACATGATTGGTACAAGAAGCTCAGCCGCAAGGATTGTTATTGTAGAATAATTGAAGAAGTTGTGTAAGCCCAGCTGTATGATTACAGTCAAGCTGGTGTTGTTAATCGAATTCTACTTTAATTGTTTTTAAAAACTTTGTATTTTTTTTAAACTGTAGTTTGTTGTAAGCCTGTGCAGGAAGAAAACAGAGTATAAAATACATGCATGTATACATACATGCTTATATATAAACACAAAGAACCATCTAGTCCAGTATTATCATGGCTTTGGAGCTGAGCATAAATACATAGACAAATTGTTTTCGGGGCGAGGGGGTCCAAAAAAAAAAAAAAGATGTTGAAAGGCTTGGTTCAAAAAATACCTAAAAGAGAGAGTCTCCAATACAGCCACCATTCTGCTGACTCACAGAAAAAGAGAATACCAAGGACAGGTTGGAGTAACTCTATCCCCTCTTCCCATGAAGGCAGCCTTTTCTTGCTCAATCACCATGGAATTTGCAATCTTAATATTGCAATTACTTGTTGTGTGTAAGTGCATCTATCCACTAGCATGTTATGCTCAGGGGCACAAGGAGGCTTCCCATGTCCACTTGAACTAATCCTCATGTCTTCTCAACCCAAAGTAAAATCATTGTCATCATCGTTGCGATCAATGATGCCTGATGGCCTCCATGATAATGGGTAGTGAATCCTTTCGGACTTTCTGTTTCAAATTTAATAGAATCATCCAAGGCGCTGCGCCTGTTTTGAAGATATGGTTCAGCATATTGGACAGCTCTTTACAGTTTAGATTAAAAGCCAGAGCAGATTCACCATTGTCATGGGAGCAACCTTCCACCACTGATCACAGTTGCACTGTGAAGAATATGGACGTATCTCAAATTATAGTGTTACCCAAAAATGTGGGTTACTCAGAGGCCCACTCGTGATGCCAGTACCTCCACATGACAGAGGGGAATTAATTATCTCAAATTAGAAGGACTGTGAGCAGAGGTTAACGTAAAGAGATCTTCCCACCAATGTTTACAGCCAGAGATCCCAAAATAAGCTAAAATGTGTATTATTGAAGGTTCAGTCACACACACAAAAGATCCAAACACTCATATATTCACATAAGAGCTAACTGAAGGAAAAAGGGGGGAAAGTTGTGCTTAGAGGAGTTTTCAGCAAATGGGTGATAATTACCAATCTGGAGAGCAGCAAAGAAAGCAACAATGTGGCTTAGATGAATGTCTAAGGACAGCACTGGTTTGGGAATCAGAGTGACAGTGGGGCAACCAACAAGCAAAGTGCTGCACTGAACAACTCAAACAGAGGGTTCTTATACCTGAAATCTACCCTGTAGGTAGGGATATGAATGGGTCTCCCATCTGAGTGGACAATGGGAGTTGCAACACAAACAATGGAGCCTGGAAGGAGTTAATGGCTTTAGTGTTTAGGTGACAAAGAGGTAATAGCTATCGTAATAGCTTTGTATTGTGGAAAGGTATGGGCGACAATGCAGGGAGACTTTCAGCTGTGAGGGAACAGGGTTGAAACAATCACTGTTTTGGTAGAAACTTCCCTTGGACATTGTATACTCAGAGATGTTTCAGCTTCAGTTTAAGCCTGTTATCTCTGGAGTTGCTTGGTAAACTGCCTGACAATGACTTTGGCTACATCTAGAGGTGGTGTTTGGCAGACCTGCCTTGCAATCATCTGTGTTCAGTCAGCAATTTTCCTCCTCCCAGCTTGACCTTCCAGTCACCTTAGGTTGTATTTTGTGTCAATGCCAACTAACGTAGTTGCCAATTAAGTAATATTTTGTCAAAGCATATCAATCTTGCGGGGGGCGGGGGGGCGGGATTGCACGGGGCCATAACAATAGTCATGGCATAATGTAGTTATACCTTGAAGATTAGAGTAAAATGAATAAATCACAAGTAACTCTTTCCGTAGTTAGTTACTTTCATGCTCTGAAGTTTATTTCATGACTATAGAACAGTGGGTAATACAATGTGGCCTGAAGGAGAGTGTGTCCTTGCCTTAAGGAGTTTTTAGTGTACAATAGGACAAAAAGGTGTAAAGAAAAAAGGGGGGGGCATGTGGAGAAAATAGCAATGTCCAGGAGTAACAAGACACAAAATAACTCTAATCACAGGTAAAAAAAAAGTAAATTAATTAGGGATGGGCCAGCTGTACCCTCAAATCTGAATCCTTGCACCAAAATAGGCAAACCAAGTCTTTCTAATGTACCAACCAAATAGTTTGTTGGAGACTGGGATGCCTGAAAAACTGGGAGACTGAGACACCTGAAAATCTGAGAGACCAGACACACAAGGGGAGATGGTAAGTAGGTGCGTTTTTCCCTTTCAGTAATAATGGCCTTTGCTAACACTTTCAGAAATTACATCTGGGGTTTTATTCTAATATATTTAAATTGAACATTTAATATCTAATATTTAAATTCATTTAATATTTAAGTTCAGCACTATTTTCTGTGCTGAAAATCTGGAGTCAGTGGATCTGACGCCTATCAGAAGTAGTGGTGCAGAGGGAAAGTTCACATAATCTCATCCCGTGATGATGGGCACATGTAGTCCAGTGTACCTCCTTCCACAACTTATGCCTGCTGAGGCTGCCTCCCTCCGCAAGGTAATAATCTCTATTCTTTTGGCTTGAGACTGGAGGGTAGGGATTGGGAATTATTGAGACTGGACTAGAGATTTGACTTGAAAGTCCCTTGCAGGTCTTGAGACTGGACTTGAGGGTAGAGAATTGAGACTGCACTAGAGGCTGTTTTTTTTTTTTAAGTGCCTTGTTGCAGGACTTGAGACTTGACTGAGACTGCAGGGTGCAGAACTGAGGCTGGACTAGAGGCTGTTGTTGTTGTTGTTTTCAGGTGCCTTCCTTGTTGCAGGATTTGAGACTTGACTGGAAGGTACAGTCTTGAGATTTCAAGGGCAGTTGAAAGTTTCCTTTGCATAGCTCCCTTGCAAAGCTCTTTCATACACACTTCTGGGGTTTGCAGTTCTACAAGGTGTCACAGCCTTCTCTATCAAAGTGCTGGTGCATCATCAAACTACAAACCTCAAGATGCCATAAGGACTGTGCAAAGAAAATCCAGTTTTGACCTGGATTATCTCTGTACTGTAGTATGTGGCCCTGTTTACACAGGCAGGAAAATGTGGGATTAATCCACATTTTTGCCTGTGTAGAAAGGGCCTTCATGGCATTTTCAATCTGGAGAGATCCTGAGGCAGAACTATGACAATTGTCCTGGCCAGATTTCTTCAGAGTGAGGTTTGCCTTTGCCTAGGCTTTTGCTAAGGCTAAAAAAGTGTGTCTTGCCCAAGATATCCTTCTTTCCTTTGCTTTTTAAGCCCTTTTTAAAAAAGGATTCAAAAGATTCGAGATTCATGAGATTCGTGGATTCCCAGAACGTCCTAGGGATTCAGATTCAGCAAATTCTGGCTTTGTCCCAGCCCTAAAATTAATTAAATATGCACTTGAATACAGCAGGCACAAAAGCTAACTTGAGGCTACAAATTGAAACACAACTACCTGGAACTAAATTCCATTGCATTCAGTAGGCATTGCTTCTGAGAAGGCATATGCAGGATTGCATTGTCTGTCCTACCTGATCAAGATATTAAGTGGGCCCGAGGTCCTTCAGACAAAAAGAAATACCTGCTGTCTCTTTATGACAAACTTGTTATTACAACTAGAGTCTCTCTTCCACAGAAGGTAAGTAAAGCATTTCTTTAGGGTCTACAGACTTCTGACAATATTTTAGTCACTGTTGGATGTTGACTCAGAAAATCTTTGTTATAGCAGTAAAAAAAAAAATGGAAAAAGTACAATTTTGAGATAGGCATTGAAAAGTGTGTGTGTCTGTGCCTTCAAATCACTTGTCAACTTTTGGTAAGCCCATGAATTTCAACAGAGTTTTCTCAAGCAACGAATACTCATAAGTGGTTCTACCAGCTCCTTCTTCTGAAATACAGTCCACAGTACCTAGTATTCCTTAGTAATCTCCCATTCAGGTACTAACCAGGGTTGACCCTGCTTTGCTTCCAAGATCGGGGGGATCTGGTGCCGGATAGATGAAGCTATTTTGCCTTCTCAACTACGCATAGCTGAGACTAAAGAAAAAAGTCAGTCACAGGATGCGGGGTGGGGTGGGGGAGCTTTCCTTATTGCCATGCAAGCCTGAAATACATACACTTGTTAGAAGCTCTGAATTGTGACTAGAAATGGCCCTGACCATGCAGTGACACAGAATGTGATTGCTGAAAGATTAACAATGGGGAAAGCAGCTGAGAAAAGTATCCCAGTCGACAGGCCCTGACAAAACGCATTTCCACTCTGTTGGTCCAGCGCTCATCCAACTGGATTTTAACAGATGTTCCTGCCCACCTTGTAAAATATTGAAATGCTTTTTTAATTCCCTCATGGGGATTTCCAAATAGAGGAAACAGCTTCACCTGATTACACTTTTCAGGGTGATGAAAATAGCTGAAACACATGCACACTCACCAAACTCATACCCCAGAGAGCGTGCGTGTTTATGGGGGAGGGTGTTATCCTGGCTGGCTGGCTAGGTGCCAGTGCATGAAAGCAAGTCACTTTCTCCAATTGTAATGCAGATGACAGAAAGCAAAGGGTGAATAGCAGCTGAATTAATTAAAACAAATGAGCCACACATACCCAAGCAGGATTTCAGTTTCAGAACAAACTTTGGCACAATGATCCAAATTGCCAGCCTCAAAGAGAATGGAGGGATTAATTAAATGGTAACAAACACAAGGACAGCAGCTTCCATCAATCTCTGTAGTAAGTTTACAATAGCCAAGGTTGTGTAAATAAGTTCGCAGGGGAGCCCTTTCTTGCAAGCCATTCTTTCTTTTGAGTTTCAGCTTCAGTCCTTGTATTCAAAAGTCTTTTAAAGGTTAAACGGTAACATAATGGGTTAAGAAGTATATGAAAAAAAAATGTTATCATTTCATGTTATCATTTCAATGTTAGATCACTACATCATAAAACTCATTTGTTAAAATGTTGATTACACAAAAATATCGTTCTTGAATAGAAGACACCACACAATTATAGCAATTTCATTCTAAACCTGGGATTTTTAGTTTGGTGAAATTCTTAGATTTCTTTGCTAAAGAGCTATAGTGCTGTAGCTCAAGGAAATGGAGTGGAACTTTCTTTTACAGAAGTCTTAGTTCACCAAACTATGAATCTCAGGCTTCTGTATGATAATGCATGGCAGCTTAAGTGGTATCAAATTGTTGTTAGTTGTGTAGGGAAGGCTACATTCAAGAACTCTCCTCAAAGAATTCCACCTTTTGCATGTTTTAGCCTGTATCTTTTAAATAAATACTAAATTTTTCCTTTGTCATTCATACATTAATGCATAATATACTACGTACTAATGATTACTTCCTCATATTCACATGGGATTAAAAACTAAAGACGAGCTTACTGTCTGGAGAATCAAACACTAAATGTTTGCTGAGTTGTGCCTATAATGTAAAGTTGTTTCAGAACTGTACTGAACAGTTTTATAAGTTACTCTGGTGCATTTATCCGGTATTGTCTGGGATTTTATTTTCCTCTTAAGAACTCACCAAACTGTCTTCTCTAGTACCTGTAACTTTTCCTCATATTTCCCAATACAACCTGTATTCAGAGTTATTTACATATACAGTTTGGGTTCCTATGGGAATACACTGTCTTCCTCCTGGCTGGTAGGCCTCATTTCCATAGTAACTGACCTATTAGAGTACCTGTAACTCTTCTCCACATTCCCCAATGCAATCTGTATTCAGAGTTGTTAACATACAGAGGTTGGGTTCTTGAGGGAATACTCTGTCCTTCTCCTTGCTGCTAGGCCTCATCTTCATACTTACTGGCCTATTCCAGTATCTGTAACTTTTCCCCATATTCCCCAATCCAATCTGTATTCAGAGTTGTTAACATACAGAGGTTGGGTTCCTGAGGAAATACACTGCCCTCTTCCTTCTTGTTGCTAGGCCTTGTTTCCATAGCAACTGGACTATTCGAGTACGTGTAAATTTTCCCCATATTCGCCAATCCAATCTGTATTCAGAGTTGTCATGTTACCCAACTGGCATACCCTATCCCATGGACTGTAATTTTGATATCAAATATGCCATGATAGAGAGGTTGCCCAAATGGGTATGTAGACAAGGAGGTTGAATGACTGAAAATAGGTCAGGCCAGGAAAATCCCCCATCATGTTCACCTAGGAGACCTCAGGCTAAACACGTCCACATGGACAAAAGGGTCCTCAGCCAAGGAATAGCCAACTTAGTGGATTATTGGGTTTTCCCAGGTTGAGCAACTTTGATGTTAGTAAACGTCCATCTACACTGCAAGGTCCATCTGCATAAGCCAGTAATGCAAACTACCAAGTTGCTATTGTGCAACATTGCTTCCTTTATTTTGGCCATTGTTCTTCCTGGGAAAGGGCTTGCTCTCAAGGTATGTTCTGATCTATAAATAGTCCCAGTTTTTGAGGGTCTCTTCGGAGAACTCCCTGCCACACTAGCAGACCAGCACTCTGTTAGTCGAGTGATCCCCTCAGCTGCCTCTCTTCACTGAGCTCCATTCTTCCTGGACCAAAGACTTCAGGGTAAGTGCAGTTATCACCGCCTTTACACCCTCTCCACTGAATCCCCTATCAATTTTCACCTCTTTCCTTTGTCAATAGGCCTTGTGTGCATGAGTGAAGGAGTGTGCTGGTGCATGAGAACACATTTATTAATAAAATCCATTTATTGGTACTTTTGTCTGGCTTTTCACTTGGCTTGACCCCGTAAAAATTGGATAAAAGATCCTTCTGGGTTACCCTGCCCCTCGTTTGGCTCCAGCCAGTGCTCCGCTAATTTCCCCAATCTTTGCATTTTTGGAGTGAATCACGGTGTCCTCCAAGGGACTCCCAGAAGTCAGGGTAACAATAAACATAACAGAGGTTTGGTTTCTGAGGGGATGCAATGCCCTTTTTCTTACTGCTAGGCCTCATCTCCATAGCAACCGGCCTGAGGCCCAAGAGCTCTCTGGCTGAGAATTCTAAAGGCCCCTCCCTAAACTGCCAACCCCAGGATTCCATAGAATCTTCACAGCCAGCCAATCATATGAGGTCTTCTCGCCTTACACAGCCAATCGCACGAGGTCTTTGCCTGCCTGACACAGACAAACAGACAAACTCACAGACAAACTTTGACTTTTATATAGTAGATAATCTATCTAGAATCACTAACACTGTTTTCTCACCAGTTCAATAAAAAAATGAAACATTTTTCCGAATCACAGGGACGTAGTTCCCAATTTTACCAGCAGATGGCGGCCAGTATTCACTAATGTTTTCTTTGTCCTAAAATAAAAGAGAACTCTTTTATTCTATATCATACAGGTTTTGCTGAAGAAAGCAAAGTTCAATTCCATAATACAAACATAGTACAAATAATCCAGATGACTATACGATAAAATAATACCCTGCACTTGTATTTAGAAGTACATCACAGTGTGTTCAGTAGTGATTAATGATCATTAAATGCCACATTGAAGCTCTGGGCCTACTATCCATGTTATCTGAACAGCCCAGAAAGTGTTTTGGTTTGTTGTTCCTTGCATTCTTTTAATAATATCTGAAGAAAATATGTCATTTGTACAAACAAATGGGAATATCCTGATTCCAGTTACAGCAGGCAATTGCCAGACTCTTGCCAAAGTTGAATTATGTGTTTGGTTTGTTAACAGACTGCTTTATGGATCATCTTTTGATGGGATTCTAAGGCTGGTTCATCAGAAGATCTGAGAAGGAGGTGGGATAACAGCTGTGTGTGGCAAGAGTGGACAATATTACAAAGTTGCATTTAACTCAGACAAGCAGTAAATTTGATTTAACTCTAATTTCTTTTCTTCTACAGGGAAACTGATACATATTTTCCAGGCATTTTTTAAAAAATCCACTTAAAAAAGGCATATTCACTATGTGCACACTGTTCCCAAACGTACACATTTGCAAGTACTTTGCCAACTGATGTTTAATTTTGTATACATTTTCTACCACTATTCCACATTTCCATGAGGAACTCTTATATGAGTATTATTTTTCTGAACTGGAGACATAACCCAAGTGTGGATTTTCAGAATGAACTGTGGTCTGGGTTCATAATGACTTTTTTTTTTAATTTCATGTTGAAATATGAAATAAATGAATTTATCATACTTCTCTAGTGCTTGATCCATGTAACTATGGCCTTTTGACCAGAAGGTTGTTAATTAAATTAGATTCTGTTAATAATAGGTATATGTCATATGCTTCCAGAATAGAATGATAGTTACTTGCTAAGCCACCATGAGCCATGCAAATCCTTCCCTTCACATGTTAAGGGAAGCAGAGGTATAGCCATGTATCCAGGTTTACGAAACTCTCCTCAGTTTGAAGGTATCTTGTGTCTGAAGAACTCTCTCAGTCAATTCCAGTTTAGAAAGAAAGAACTGTAAAAACATAGTGCAAGTAAGTGGTAGTACTTGGAAGGAAAGTTATAAAACACAGAACTTTATAAAAGTAACTAGTTGTCACCATCCTACATGTAACTACACCATATTAAAACACTTCTTTATTTCTCATTACTTTAAAATGTCTACAATAATTGTGCTACACAGTTTTTCACACACACACACCCAAAAAACAACAACAACACTAAATGGAAACAGAATGCTACAAGTTACTGATCTGTGGTTCAAAACACACTTAAAAAGTGTGCATCCATTGTACACCCATTGCAATTCAGAAAGTAACTGAACAGTTGCAGTTATACCCGAAAAAGGACTGATATTATTCTTCACTATATTACAGTTCTGATCTAACTTAGTTGATGTTAAAAGGGAATTAAAGACAATCAGGCTGTTCGTTGAGGTTCCTTCCAGGCACCGAATCGATAATTTATACCTGCTGTTTGATCTCCTTTGTATTTTGTGTTTTGTTTGTTTTGCCTTGCTAATGTTCAGTCATTGTGGGTAACACTGGATCATTGGATCTTGCTACTTTTCTTCTAAAAATGTTTCTTCTAAAGGTATGTTCTTCAAACTTCCAACTGAAACAAACGGTAAGAGAAAATAGAATTAAAGTTAAGAAATAGCTTCTAATGTTCTCATGCAGTCTGGCAATGAAGAAATGAAAAGGAGAGGCTGGGCATTGTGTAGCTGTTCTTCCTCCTGGCTATAGCTGGGTTTTAGTAGCCACTTGGACCCAAGGACATTTGTGAAGACACATACGCAAACCAGGGCTTTTAGTCATGGTTGTACAACATGATGAAAATCATGTAGACATACAAATTTGTATCAGCTGCATACTCTTCAACATTCACAGATGAAAACTGGGACACATGTGGCCAAGGAAATTCAGAATACAGTCAAGATAGCAAAATTGATTAATAAGGAAGAACACAAAAAATAGTGTTACCCCAAAACGTAGGTGACTCTGAGGTCCACCCATGATGCCAGTGCCTCTGTGGAACAAGTGGGAATATTAGCTCAAAGGAGAGGCGTGCAAGAGGGTGGTAACATAGCAAGATCTTTTACATCTGTGTATATCGGTAATAATGAAGGAACACCAGCAGAGATTCAAAGAATATTTGTTTTATTCAGGGAATTAATCACATGCACATAAGATCCAAGCAGTCTGGCAATCACACAAGCATAACAAAAGGAAAGGAAGGAAACAAATGGATAGCGAGAAGTTAGGGTGATGTGCGTGATATTTACCCATCTGGAGAGAATAGGTGTGACCAGACTAAGTGTCTGAGAGTAGTACAAGAATGGGAACCGGAGCAACAGACTGATGGCCTATGCCCAGAGTTCTGCAGTACAAGTTGTCTGGCTTGAAGCCAAGATTTAAATACTCTATTTCTGCCCTGAGGAAGAAGGTGTTAATGAATCATAGAATCATAGAATAATAGAGTTGGAACAGACCACAGAGGACATCCAGTCCAACCCCCTGCAATGCAGGAACACACATCAAAGCACTCCCGACATATGGCCATCCAACCTCTGCTTAAAAACCTCCAAAGGAGACTCCACCACAGTCCAGGGCAGCATATTCCACTGCCAAACAGCTCTGACTATCAGGAACTTCTTTCTGAGGTTCAGGTGGAATATTTTTTCCTGTAGTTTCAATTCATTGCTCCTTGTCCTAGTCTCTGGAGCAGCGGAAAATAGGTTTGCTCCCACCTCAACAGGACATCCCTTCAAATATTTAAAAATGGCCATCATGTCTCCTCTTAACCTCCTCTTCTGCAGACTAAATATATCCAGCTCCCTAAGCTGTTCCTCATAGGGCATGGCTTCCAGACCCTTGAACATTTTGGATGCCCACCTCTGGGCATGATCCAGCTTGTCAATATCCTTCTTGAAATGAGGTCGCTGGAACTGGACACAGTATTCCAGATGCAGTCTAACCAAAGCAGAATAGAGTAGTACCCTATCTCCCTTGATCTAGACACCATACTCCTATTGATGCAACCAAGAATTGTGTTGGCTTTCTTGGCTGCTGCATCACACTGCTGACTCATGTTCAGCTTGTGGTCCACCAAGACTCCTAGATCCCTTTCACACATACTGTTATCCAGCCACACGTCCCCCTTCCTATATTTGTGCATTCCATTTTTTTCTGCCTAAGTATAGGACCTTCTCTCTGTTGAAATTCATTTTGTTAGCTTCGGCCCAGTTCTCCAATCTGTGAAGGTAATTTTGAATTTTGATCCTGTCCTCTGGCATGTTAGCAACCCCTCCCAATTTGGTATCATCCGCAAATTTGATCAGCATGCCCTCTATTTCTTCATTCCTACAGATGTTGAATAGCCCTGGGCCCAGGACAGAACCCTGTGGCACCTCACTTGTCACTTCTCTTCAGGATGAGGAGAAGCCTTTGTGAGCACCCTTTGTTTTCAGTTAGTCAAGCAATTACAAATCCACCTAACAGTAGCCCTGTCCAGCCCACATTTTGCTAGCTTCTTTGCAAGAATGTCATGGGGAACTGTGTCAAAGGGCAAATGGCTCTCTGGCAGAGTAGACAATGGAGTCCAGATCTAGCTAATGGCCTTAGCATTTGTTGACAAAGGACTGATAAGAATCGTGATAGTTGCTTAATATTTTATTCCAATTAATATTTGCCAATCAAACAATATCATGGAGTGTGGGTGTACAGCCTGGTAATAATAGGAGAAATTGCAGCAGTTTGCTTTTGCCTGAGCCTGCTCGAAAAGGCAAGATCCACCCCCTCTCCTTTTCTTCCTGCTGAGGTTATTAAGTATAGTAATATGGTGATCAGGTTTTTTATATTAAGAATTCTCTGGTAGTTTTCCAAAACTTGGAGAAATAAAGATGAAAACAAGCACTTTTCCTTTAGAATAATTTTCTGCGGGCTTGGTGTGACTATGTCCAAGAAGAAAAGATAGCTGCCAAAGCCCATCTAATAGGGAAACCAAACCAACAGACTCAGAAATGATGAATATATCTATCCTTAAATGTACCCATCTTGTTTTTCCTTTAGTATTTCACTCCCACATACCTCATAATACTTTGCTGAAATTGCCATCCATTGACTAAAGATCATCTTCCCCTACAAAACAGGCTTTTGTCTTTCTTCCTCATTTTCTGGGTCCTTTAATATGTGTTTTTGTTCTGTCTTACTTTGAATTTATGTTACTGTAGTGAGGTACCTGATTGGCTTCCTATCGCACATTATTCACTCTCCTTAGTTGTCCCCACTTTCTGCTTTAAGGAAGGACGACATATAAGACTTCTTCCCTTGGGATTTCATCCAGGTGCGGGAGGCAAGGGAGGCTGCTAGTTGCTGGAGCGATGACTTTGCAATGAAAGGCAGAACAATGAATCACATCCCTCAACTGTCTCACAGTTAATGTTAAGCACAAGAACCCAAAGTCCTATCAGCACATAATTCACCAAATTTTTCATCACCTTTGTGTCTGTTTTCTATCAATTTCATTGAGAATTGCTGGAGAAGGACTGAGAAGACACTTTTAGGACATAACAAAGTAAGGTACTACATTTGTTTGCCCCAAAACCACATATCAAGTGTTGCAGTGTGAAGCCATTTCAAACTCACTTTTGACCTTTACTCTTAGCTTGGCATCATTAGTTTCCCCACAATAAAGACTGGTTTCAAGCACTTGCCATCCTCGCCAAAGTAGCTGATCAGGTGTTGACATATCAGTGCTAAATATTTTTGGATGAAACACATGACTGTTGGTGACACACATGAACAACCTGTTCAGTCTTGAGTCTTAATAGCAGAGCAGGTGATGCAACAAGGCATGAATCAGGAATTGGTTTATCTACCACCTGAAACACTGGTTCTCTCCATCTCTACAGAAGAAGACCAGTGGTGATCAATATTTGAACAATGGATTCCCACTATGAAAATAATAGGACCTCCGAATTCTTAGTTGCCATGAACAACTGCCTTTTGTTTCTCAACACAGTTAGCCTCTATAAATTTTTTGCAATCATTTCTCTTTCTGTCTCTGTCCCAGCAGTTCACTCCATCTCAAGTTTAAATTGGTTATTTTTTAAAAAAAATAGAAAGACATCTCTTGGAGCCTTTGATGAGGTAACATTAATAATGCATGGCAAAGAGGTTTTGAAAACAGTGCAGTGCAAAAGCTTGTCAAAGTTAATTGAATGCAAACACCACACACACACACACATACACACACACAAATAAGATGTGAGAAGCGAAAATCTTGCTAGACAAAAGAGGATTCCACAATAGAGTTTTGAAAAAGCCAAGTGGAAAAAAAATGATAACAACAGAAGGTTGAGTGATACAGTTCTTATGGTATTAAAATAATAGAGAAAAATATGATGCAGTGTGAAAAAGTCTGGTAAACTATTATACAATAGGATCTGTTTCAAACAATAACTGGACTTGGTGTAGGAACAATCTTATTCCATCCACTGTACTAAGTGTATAGTAAAATGTCGACACAACAATGTAATGCTTAGTTTTCATAGTGACAGACAAATCAATTTATTTCTGGTATATGTCCCATCAGCATCTATTCACCCATATGCAGTGAATGTCTGTATTCCTGGCTCTGCAGTAATCTGTGTTTTCCCATTTCATCTGTCAAAATGTATGTCCATGTCTGCATTACCATGTAATTTTTTTTTAAAAAAAGAAAGGGTTAAGTTTTATTTAAATTAGTACTTCAAATAGATTTTCCTACAAAATGTTTATTAATCTATAATGAGGTAGGCAATGGTATGGGGACCATTGGCCATATCCTACCCAGTGTTACTGCCCTGGCTGGCCCGAGCTTGTGGGAGATAAATATATCTCTTGATATCAATAATTCGGCCTCACATACCCATTCCCCTCCATGTGCTTGCGAGGCCCCCGGACAAGCACGCATACAGGCTCGGCCGATAATCGCTGTAATATTCCAACACAATACAGGCAGGCCAGAAATAGCCGACTCGCAGCTTCAGGAGACCTCAAGGCAAGTACCTCCATTATGTATGCACACAACTTTCAAAAGATCCTGTGTCCCACACTGGCAGCTTGATGATCGGACTATACAACGCTCGAGTACTCCACGTTTGCATACTGGCTACCCTATTGACAATTTGGCTATAACTCAATCATTCAAATTCTGACTTTTCGGAGGCTTTGTCTCCAGCCCCAAATTCATTGTTTTCCCCAAGTCTGAACTAGCCTGTGGTCACAATTCTCCTTATAAAAACCCCTGACTTTGAGTGCTTCCTTGGATCTCTCTTGGCTTCCATCCCGCCTTGCTGTCTCTTTGTCCAGCGAGCCTTCCCCTCAGCTCCACGTGCTGAGATCCATGCTCCTCAGCTTCTCCGTTTCCGACTGGGCTTCAGGACAGGTGAAGTATTACCCAAACCAACAACTCCTCTAAAATTCCCTCTATCCCACTCCACCCTTTATTTCCTTAGTTATCTGTGTAAGTGTGCTGCATACACTGTTTGATTGTATTTTTAATAAAACAATTTTTATTCTTTCAACCTCTGTGTGCTCCTTGACTCGGCCTGTCCCCGTAAACATAGGGTTCAAGATCTCGCTACGTTACCCTGCCTCTCGTATTGCTAGGCTGTGCTCTTGGCTAATTTCCCCAACTTATATAATTGAGAGCACATTTAGGTGTCCCCCTCGGGACCCCAGAAATCAGGGTAACACCAGTTTAACCACACATTGTACACCATCCCCAGCCCATATACTGATAGTCATTCCAAGTGCTCATCAGAAGTGGCAATGTATTAATTCTTTTTGCTATTTTGAACAGAATTGTGATGAAACTGAAATATTTGGAGGCAATGTAAGGTTTAGAGTGGGTCTCTGAACATGGAGTGTTGCACATGCTTTCTGCATTGTTTTTGTTGCCTAAAAATCAGTATCAGTAGTATTTGAGGACCTTAGGATGATCGTCCGGGATCTATTCCTGACCTGGTAGCTCTCTTTATATGCCCAGCTCTTGTGCACTGAGTTCAAGCATTGTATGTGCTTCTACTCTAGCCCACTTGATCCTCATAACAACCTTGTGAGGTAAGCCAAATTGAAAGGGAATGGACGGTTGAAGGTCACCCATGGCTCAGTGAGAAGGACAACTTGCTTCTACGAAATCCTAATGTGACACTCTATCCACTGTACTACATTGTTGCTTTTTTAAAAAGGTATCTCGATATAACCTTTAGGTGGAAATTAATTCATAATAGCACAACCAAAATTATCATTATCTAAATGACATTATTTATCATTAACCCTCCCCTAAATAGCTGCCCCTAAGATAACCTTGTTAAAGTACTTAAAACACTCTCTGCCTTGCAAAATCAAAACTAGAAAACAAATTTTATGTCATATGTCATCATGCTAAAATTGATAGACCATTTTAGCGTGAAAGAAGGAAGGCAATGATGTAATAAATTTGTCCAAAATGGAATTTCCTAAATTAATTGCCAGAATCTATAGATATGGCTCATATTTTTAATTTACAGTAACAAAGCTATGGTGTGAATGGTTAGTCCAATATTCTTTGAATTGAAATTACCTAAAATTAATTAATATCATTTTATAATGATTATGAATATTATAATGCAAAACAGTTTATAGTTTATAATAAATATACATTTTGTAATTTCCTTGCAAAGAAACCAAGAGAAAATGAACTACTGAAAACTTTTAATTACTACCACAGTTCTCCATTTGAAAGGGAGAAAAAATTGCAATCAAAACAAGGAAGAAATAAGAATGGTAAAATTTCAAAGTCTAGAATAACAGCACAAATGAATGGCTATAGAGTACAAAAGAGATCTTTAGCAAATGTTTTTGTTTGACATTTATAGTCTGCAGGTTAAGCAGGTACAATCTATACTATGCCATGCTTGAGAAAACACTCCAGGCAATGTAGGCATAAGTATTACCTCAGAAAGCCACTTGAAAAATGAACCTTAAAACATGTTTTTCATGTTTGCCACACGCTACCATTTATTGAGCTTGTTGTAGAAGGTTTGACTTGGAATTTGTGGATTAGTTTAATTGCTTAACCAAACATCACTGCCTGCTTGGTATTTCTCTCTCTCTCGCTCTCTCTCTCCTCTATTTCCTTAAGGAAAATCAGCAAATACTTTTTCTCCTCAGATAATTGTTGAAATTCATGTGCAACTAATTATACTTTTAAAGCAGTCTTAAAGAGTTCTATGTTCTGAAAGGAGTCTTTCTTAAACTTATCTCCCTCTTAATAAAATGCTGCTGATTCATTTTATTTAAGAACATTTCAAACAGACCTTTAATGATAATTATTACCTTCAATCAGTCATTTTTTTAAAGAAAAATCAATTGTGATCTGTTGCAGTGTTATAGGATATCACAAAGACTCTCAGTGATAAAGGGAGGAAAAACAATGTAATAGAATACTTCCAACAAGTGAAAGATCAAAATGAAAATGTGGTCCTAGGGATACCACCTGTTGCTTTTTTTTTTCCACTATAGCTAACACACACCCCTTTTGGCAATCAACTACTGCTTTAGCTCCGCTGAAGGCACTGTGGCTTTCTTAATTGTAATGCTGGTTAAGTGTAAGAACACATTTTACTCAGCTGGCACTGAAAATAACAACCCACTGTTCCACTCTCACCATAGTTCAATTTAAATATATTTATCAGATGCCAAGGTGTCACCACAATATGAACCTCAATGGCCTCATTATCCTCCACTAATCTAGAACAGGGATATGAAGCCTCACAACATGATGGAAGTTCTTTGTGTGGAAGACCTCATACACACATCATCACTGTGTGTAAATGAGGGGTGGGACAATTCATCTAATATAGTCTTCCACAGCATCCTCATGGCAAATATATTCTTAATTTTTTTTTTATCAAAGCAAGACTGTATAAGATGTTTGTGTTTTTCTCTCTTAATCTTCAGTACTCTGAAGCTAGACATCTGGGATGTTTTCCATCACTAGCCATATATACTATATATCCCTTTTATCAGTTTTACCAGTTAGAATTTGTGACCATCCATGATTTGGATAGTTCCCAGAAATCTAGGAATCAGTGATCTATTGTTGGATAATATTGTACATTCAGAGCAATGCCAAATTTTGTAATTGTGCTACTGTGATCCTGTCTACAGCTATTTCATTGAGGTCTCTTATCATACCATTTTGAACTGCTTTCATAGTACCTATCCCAGTTGGAAGCACAGTTGTTTTCCTCTTCCCAGAGGAGCTGAATCTCAAATTATAGATCTTGACATTTCATCTTTTCCTTCTCTTTGTCTTTGATTCTGCCATCAACTCACAACAATCCTGAAGTTTATTATTTGATGTGACAATTCCACATCTAATTGTGTTGCTATTGCTGTTGCTGCTGGTGAAATGAATAAAAAAAATAAAAGCTAATATCACAATTTCTTTTGCCCTACTTAATGAGGAAACTATTTCAAATATTTTAGGTATATATGAGTGATTATCTTCAGTTACATGAGCTCTCCTTGTATCCCTTTCTATTGGTAAGATTTTTTTTCTGTCTTCAGGTTGGTGATCTTCAAGAAAATAAGGTAATTTCTGCACTACACTGCTATGGTGCTATTACTCTACTTTCAACATCCTGTGGAATTCCAGGGTTTGTAGTTAGCAATACTGAGGCCAAAGAGCTCTCTGGCTGAGAAATCTAAATACTCCTCCCTGAACTGCAAACCCCATGTTTCTGTAGGATGTTGAAAGTGGAATAATAGCACTATAACAGTGTAGTGCAGAAATGGCCTATGTTACAGTGAAAACATGTCAGAGAGGGAGGGAGGGAGAAGGAGAGAGAATATCCTTGCTTTCTTTTTTGTGCTAATTACTTTGTCCTACAATATCCCAGGTTTAATGGTCTGCAGAAATCTGATGGGACTCATAATTGCTAACAACTCCAACCATCCCTTATGATTTCAAGCAAAACATTAGAAGAAAAGGCATGACCATCCCCTTTGCTTGTTCCTTGTGGTGTAATATTCTAGCAATCATAAAGTATGCAATTACATGGAAATTAATTTAAAAAGTTGATGAAGAAAGATATTGATTTCTTCTGATGAGTTTGTATCATAAAATAACCAAGTCTTTTCCTAAAGTCGAAGGGCATGATCCAGCCAAAGGTAAGCACTTGGAAATCCTAGGTATTTCACTAGGATGATGTTTAAATTTAGCAAGATTATACTCTGAGAAGTTCCTTTGGCTGGAAGACGATCAACACACATATTAAGACATAGGACTAAATCTAAAATAAGTTTACAAGGGACAAGAGTAAGGCCCAGAGAGTTTACCAGTTACACATACAATAACACATTTGTTCTTGTCATCTCTATGCACGTTACCACTAGCACATCTTGATTTTTAACTGGGCATGAAATTGGATTCCCACTTTCCTTCTGCTCCAGAATTAGAGCCATTTCCTCACTACACTGCTATAGTGCTATAATTCCACATTCAGCATCCTGTGGAATTCTGGCATTTGTAGTTTACTGAGGCCAAAGAGCTCACTGGCTGAGAATTCTAAATGCTCCTCCCTAAACTGCAAATCCCAAGATTTCACTATAATAGCATTGTGTGGAAATGGCCTAAGTGTCTTTTGTGAATATATGACTGTTTGTTCCTTGCATGTCGAATGTGTTTCTGAAAGAAAGAAAAATGTTTTTTAAAAACTTTTCCGTGCAAAAATACCCACTTTCTAGATAGACATATGGGTTTTTGTGTAAAATCCATATTCTCTGTACAAAAACAGCACTCTTACAAACAAAAAAAAGATGGCTATTGGGAAATTATTAACATGCGTGCACACACACACACACACACACACACACGTGATTTTATACAAAAACATGTTTGTCACACACCCCAAAAAAACTTTTTTCCAGATGACAATGTTTTCCTTGTGCAAAATGGTTGCTTATTTTTTTACCATCACACCCCAAACAATTCTGCAGAAAAAGATAAATGGAAATAATTATTGTGTGTGTACAATTTGTTTATTTGCCTATGGTAGAAAAATGGTTGGTGCAAAAAAAGAGAACAAAAATAGGATGATTTTTGTTGTTTCCAGATTTCCAACATGCTATTACCACCTGTGTAAATGAAATGAAATAATATGTTTGTAAATGTAGGCTTGTCATGAAGAATTTGGATCTGCTTCTTGATTTCCATTTTAATGGGAACTAAAATTTAATGATATCAGCTAGAATTAAAAAAAAATATGTCAGAACACTACCACATAAGTAGCTTATAGAAGCCTAGTACAACTTGTGCTCATTTCTTTTAGTTTAATTCCTGTTGGAACTGGATTCTGTCTCAAAAGTAATTTGCCACATGGGATATACAGACCAACTGTTTGTATAGCAGAATAGCTGAATGTGCTTAACTGTTGAATAGTGCCTTTAATTACTCAGGGCCTATCTTGGTCTTTCAACAAACACAATTTACCCTTATATCTCTGACAGAAGTGCGCAAGATATTTGTAGTTCAGACATGTTTCTGTATAAGCAGCCTACATTCCATTCTGTGGAACATTAATATTTTTCTTGTTGATATTACCAAACATGAAGAATAAAACCCTCAACCTTTTATTTAGCTTTGCTCAGTTTTCTTTTAAGGGAACATTATCAGACATAATTAAAAGACGGATTGACTGAGCAACCATATGGAGTCCTGTGAACAGCGTCAACCAGGCTGTCTGCATTCTGGTCTTTTTACAATGCATCATAGATAAAGCCTAGGTGATATACAATTACATTTGTAGAGAACAAGATGCCAATGAACCACAGGTGTTCTGTGGTGCCCATATGATGATAAGGTCAAAGCAACACAGCAAACCTGGATTAAGCATCATAAAAAATGACCTCATATTGTTTTGTTGCATTAATTATATTGGAAAATTCAATTACTTTAAGAATAAAAGGAATGAATAATGCTACGTAGCTTAAAGAAGTCAGTTACGAGCACAAACAATTACAAGGAATGCTTAGGGCTTCAAAAAAAAAAAGTTTCCATTTTGTAATTATCCTGTTTGGAAGAGAGATTGAACACAGGCTTGTATTCAAAAGAGTAGGAACAAGAATATATGTATGTGTCTGTGTGTTTGTGTGTGTGTGTGTGTGTGTATGTGAATATATACACATATTAAAACTCTTTCCCAACCCAGAAAACTGCTTATAGGAATCAGCAAGAGAGACTTAAAAAATATATCCAAGAGGGCAAAGGATACAATCTGTGTGAACTTTATTTTGTTACTGGTTCAGCAAGCTCTCACTGTTCATATATTGTTGGACTACAACCTCCATCAGCCCCAGCTGGCATAACTAATTGTGAAGGATAATAGGAGTTACATTCCAGCCATATCTGGAGTACCCCAACTTGCTCAAACATTCTGAAGTTTGAGGATTGATAAACACAGTGCACTGCTCAAATGGATTAATCTTCATTTCAGTTTTGTAACCTTATGTAGCATTGTTATTACTTTGCATTTCCTAACAGAGGCTTATAACGTGTCAAAACATCTTGACAAAGCTGTTCATTTTTTTTGGACAACCTCTTTATTGAAACTTTCCCAGAATCAGCCTAGTGAAAATCCTAGAATTTTGTGGTACTTTTGAGCTATTTGTTTTGCAGTTACAATAACAACTGTTGAAGTTCACTGAAGTTCCTTGCTAGAAAAGAACTAACTGGTTATGTTTACATAAAGAACAAAAATGGATTGACTATGATTTTACTGAGTAATACCTTAAATCTGAGCTAGAGTAATGATGACCTTGCCAGACATGAAGTTCCTCATGAATCGCTTGTAGGCAATGTTTCACAAAATTTAACAGGGACAACAAAATGTTGTTAGTCTGTCAAGTACACAGCTGTAACATTCAAAAGTAACTCTTATGAACCCACTAATCCGTGGTATGGTTGGCTGCACCATCACACTATGGTTCTTCCATTGCTGTGAATAGTAGTGTTCAAAAATGTGTGGGAAGTGATTTTTGATTTAGCAAAATTTGGGGGAAAAAATGGGAGAAAAACATTTTCCCTCCCTAATATCAGTACTTCTGCACCACCACCTTCACATATCTGTCCTATTTTAAGGCTGCTTTCAGTGAGATGAGGGCCAATGTGACGTAATAGTTTGAGGATTAGACTATGACTCTGAAGATAAGGGTTTGAATCTTCACTTAGTTATCAAAACACACTGGATGACCTTAGGCAAGTCACACTTTCTGAGCCTCAGAGGAAGTCAAAGACAAACCCCCTCTGAACAAATATTTCCAAGAAAACTTTGTGATAAGTTTGCCATTGAGTTACCACAAATCAGAAATGGCTTGAAGGCACACAGCAACAAATCAATGAGAGGCTAGGTGGAAACCTCTATGTCCTAAAGCAGAGAAAAAAATGAGGCATGGACATTAGGAAGGAAGAAGCAATGAATGCGACGGTAAAAGTGAATGATATTTATAAGAAAGAGGCACTAGCAGACTTGCATTTGCAATTCACACTGTCTGGTACTGCTAGTGCAATCAATCAATCAATCAATCAATCTAGATTAGTGAGTCCTGAAAGTGACAAAATATTGTTAGGAAGTAAAAAGTCAATATATAAGAGAGGTCATCTGCCTTCTAGAGCAAACATGAGGAAAACTAACTCTTTAGTTGTTGTCAACCAAGGAGTTGAAAGAAGGAAGGTGTTCTTCTAAGAGGTTCATGGGATGTTCCCTTTTGTTAAAACGGTCTGGATAGGGCAGCACATGGCTGTTGGCATTAGACTTAGTCAGGTATATTGATGAGAAAAAAAAAATAACAAAATAACTGATCGTGACTAATTCCTGTTGAAAACTTCAAGCAAAGTTGGTGATAACTAACTAATTTCCAATTGTTTCCACAAAGATCTGACCATGAGCAATTTTTACTGGACTGTGCCTAACATGACCCCATAAATGTCTAGGAACTATTCTTCTTCATAATATCTTTTTCTATATATATACTATTTTGCTCCACAAAACCATTTTCACTAGATGGCACTCTGAGTTAAATATCCTGTGATCTTATTTCTATGTTGTTCTAAGTCTCCTTAATTTCAGCCATTTATTTTAATATTCCCAGTTCATTGCATCTGTTGCCATAAACTAAGGTGCAGAAATGGCATACGCTTTATTATTTTTACCACTTTTATATACACTATGTATGTGTAGTCATAATGGTCTCAAATGATGAGAAAATTAAACAGAGAATCCCAGAAGCTGTCATCCTGCCATGATTGTTGCTGCTAGTTAATGAGCCATGCAAACACATCTAATTTGTCATCACTCACATTTTTTCTCTAATTGTCTTATAATATTTCTGCTTTAGGAGCTTATTGAGACATAATTCATAAAGTCTATAAAATGCAGTTCTTAAAAAAAAGTGATGGAATTATTGATCTATCTTCATAGTGCATAAAAAAGTGATCTGATGGCCTATAAAAAAGAGAGACACTTTATTTCAAATTAAATTTCTCATGTAGGCTCCAGCATATGAAAACCACAAGAGATGACAAGTAGAGTTCAAATGGAAACTTCCAGGACATTCAGAATGAAGACTATATGCTATTTAAAGGGAGGCTTGGAAAAATTTCCTGTGCTAGAAGTTTTGTGAAACAAGTGAAGCTGTGTGAATGCCAGGTGAATTCCATCAGTACCTTTTCTCTAGTATCTTCCAGCCTTAGGCTGGAAAACTCTATGTATTACACCTGTTGTGGTGTGGCTTCAAGTCACTGTCAACTTATGGCAGCCCTAAGGCAAATCTATCACAGGGTTTTCTGGGGCTGAGAGTACGTGAGATGCCCATGGTCACCTAGTGGCTTCCCATGGCTGAGCAAAGACTCAAACTCACCATTGCACCACATTGTATGTCTAATTGAATGGAATGAAACTTATGACTGAGTTAGAAGTGAATAAGGCTGCCACAGTTAATAAGACTTCTTAGCAATTTGAGAGTGTCTACTGCACTTTATTTGTAATGGCTTTGTGGTACTCCTGGGATATCTTCCACAAATTATACTTCATATAGTGTCATGTTAGTTCCTTGGTTTTCTTTCTTACAAAGTTGCCAACAACTTTATGAATAATGGAATTTTGAAGAAAACATGGGGAGTTTACTGTTTAAAAGAAATGTCCCAAGCCATAAAAAGTTGGGAGGAAAAAAAGAAAGAAAGAAAAGAGTTCATATAAAAGTAAAAAATATTTCTCAGGGTGATAAGGAGAACCATACTTATTTATTTGCTATTGCTAGTACCTTAGTCAAGTTCCTATTAAAAAGTGAACTAGTGTCAAAATTAATTTACCCCTGTTCAACACAGTAAATCCAATTAATCTCTTTATTTTTCATCTGTGTTCATAGAATCATAGAGTTGGAAGAGACCACAGGGGCCACTGAGTCAAGCCCCCTGCTATGCAGGAGCACACATCAAAGCATTCCCAACAGATGGTCATCCAGCCTCTGCTTAAAAACCTCCAAAGAAGGAGATTCCACCACACTCTGAGGCAGCATATTCCACTACCAGACAGCTCTGACCATCAGGAAGTTTTTCCTGAGGTTCAAGTGGAATCTCCTTTCCTGCAGTTTGAATCCATTGCTCCTTGTCCTAGTGTCTAGAGCAGTGGAAAACAAGTCAACTCCCTCTTCTACATGACATCTCTTCAAATATTTAAACATGGCTATCATGTCCCCTCTTAACCTTCTCTTCTGCAGACTAAACATATCTAACTCCCTAAGCCACTCCTCATAGGACATGGCTTCCAGACCCTTCACCATTTTGGTCGCCCTCCTCTGGACACATTCCAGCTTGTCGACATCCTTCTTGAATTGAGGTGCCCAGAACTGGACACAGTATTCCAGATGAGGTCTAACCACTGCTAAACATGGTCTAACCTAGGCCCAGAAGCAGATGAAGGGCCTTCCCACCATCGCAACTACCACTGCCATGGCCTCATAGGGAGAGAAGAAGGGGCAGGCACAGCTCTATCATGCCTAGGCCCAAAAACACATGAGAGGCCCTCTCTCCATACCAACTGCCACTGCCCTGGCCACAGAGGGAGAGAAGAACTGAAAGTATCTGCTGGACTTAATCTCCTACCTCACTACCATTCTTTTTTCCTTGTGTGTCCTGTGTTATTGAGATTTGTAAGCCTGAGGACAAATTAACAATTTATAAGCCACTCTGAAAGCCTTTGTGGCTGAAGAGTGGGATATAAATACTCAAATAAATGAAAATAAAATAAAATAGCCACACATCTATTGTTATTGTTATGCTTATTGTACACTGGGGACAAGTGTCAGGGATAAAGGGACTGCCTTCTCCACTCCAGTATATCTTTGATGGACACATCATCCTGCCACCTTCACTTACCACAGATTTTTATTTGGTTTTCAATATGTTTTATCTCTTTAATTTTTTTTTTTTAAAAATGGTCCCCAGTATGCCCACCTTCCAGGGTATAGGAGTAAATGTTGTCCTGTTTTTGCCCCTTTCCTGGCCATTTTACACTGAAGATAAACTCCTTTTTTTTTTTTTAAGTGACCCAGAAGCCATCTTCTGATTCACTGCCCCTTTTTCCCCCAATGCCCCTCTTGGCCCTAAAACAGCCCTAAAACATTGTCCCCCATAATCAGAGGGAACATTTGGGAGTAAAATCATTATTTTTCATAATAAGTCAGATAAATTTAGGAGATGGTGGCTAACCCTGAGGACCTCAAAATGGCACCTCAGAAGACAAACATCTTGTGGGCTGTGCTTTTCATCTTTATTTTTAAGACAACGGCAGAGAATGGCAGTGTAAGAGTATTTGAAGTGAAGGAACTCAAAAGTAACTGCAGGTCAATTTTGTAAGCTGTATTTGACGTTTGCAGTTATTATCTAGGTAGCTGTTTAACTGAACATGAATGGATATTTAGGGCAGAAAGGCCCTGAGAGTCAATACAATATAGAGTAGTTCTTAACTTGGGCCCTTTTTTGCACCTTACCTGGTGCTGCTGGCGTCACGTAGGGATCGTGCAAAAAGCCTCCTCCAGGAGAGAGTCATGTCCCCTGCGCTTCCCTCCAGCTCCGTGCTGCATGGAAGGAAGCGCGATAAGTCCACCCCTTCCTTCCACAGGACAGCTGGATACTTTCCCAGGCTGCGTTGGGGAAGGAAGCGTGATGGCTGTGCTTCCTGATATTCTGCGTGCAAGTTAAGTGCAGGAGGGACACAGGAAGAATGCGTAATCATGCATCATTTTCAGCAAAGAGCCAAAAATGATTTAATGCACGATTGTCGTGGGATCGCTAGAGGTGTGATGTGCAATCGTGAGAACGTCATGCAGAACCATCCTCGTGATTCCACGTTGCTCCTGTGGACATTTTGCGTTCAAAGGCGCATGTGAAAAGGGCCTTGGAGTCCATGTAGGGTTGCTGTTCATCCTGGAAAAAAAGGAAAAATCCAGATTTAAGAGACTAAACAAATGTCCCAACTGGTTCTGGCCAGATGGTGCAGAATGTCTTTGATTCCTCAAAGGCAATGGTGACAATGGTGGTAGTAGTAACAAACGTGTACTGGCCAGTTACTTGTCCTGTGCTGGAGGCTCCAGGTACTACTGCACAGGTGTACCAGAGTGCCCGGAAGGCAAGAACGTGAGAGGAGAGCCCAGAAAATGAGGCAAAACTCACAGTCCAGGATTTGTTTGGTGAGTGTGGCAATGCTGCCTGAGTCCAGGACCAGGCAGTATGATGAAGCTTTGCTTTCAAGCCGCCATGAGAATAAAAGGATGTCCCTTTAATCTTCTGGCTGCTTGGAAGCAAAGTGGTGAGAGTCTCAGTGCTTGTTTGGGGGAAAACACAAAAGAAACACCGTTTCCTTCTAAAAGAGCATAGAGAAAGTAGAAAGGTAAGGTGCTTCAAAACCAGCAGCTCTACTCTCTTGATGCTCCCTCAGAGTGAAAAACATTTATTTTGCACGTTCCTCAAAAGCAACACTGACACCTTTACTTTGATTGAAAGGGCAAAAGAAATTATTTTTTAGGCCTAACTCCTATTTATAACCTTCCTTTAGGAAATTCCAGTTTATTCTACTCTCCTGGCAGTTGAAAGATCCCGGCATGCTATTCCACAGACCATTAACAAGACTCCTTTGCTTTGCTTTGTCTACTGGAAGAATAAGAGATAAGAGTAGGCAACTTTAAACAAATTATTGAATATGTAAATAACTATGTAATATTTAATTCCAAATCTAAATATTTAAGAGTTGAGATAAAACTTGGGGGTTACAGCAGATCCCTTGTAAATAAAAAGTTAAGAACCAGTGCAATATAATGATTATAGTCTATGATCCCTTCTAAGCCATGAAGTTCATTTGATGGTTTTGGACTCCTCACTTCACCCTAGCATATATTACATGAGTCTTGTGGGCAGAATATGGATTGTGTGAAGAACCATGTGGACAGCTTTGGGCTTCTTAGAGGAAAAGTATGTTTTTAAAAAGTAAAAACAGTGAAAATACTATTTCACCAAGTTGAAATCTACTTGGAGAAAAATCAAGTAGAGAGGATTTTCCCATTGGTACTCTTCCATGGCTCATGCCTTATGCACAAGGACTAGTATTGCTGGATAACATACAGCTGATGAATTCTGTCTGCCTATCATTTGATTTCTTTTGCATTGAGAATCAAAACACATCCACTCTGAGATTGTTCAGGGAGGATTCATGTCTTTATTTTCCATTAAAAATAATTCATTTATAATAAACCATTTGTACTTGTCTTCCAACCTCCTCCCCCCATTTCTGTTGCACATTGTTGGTCTGTCCTGGAAGTACTATTAACGTATAGGAAAGCTGGAGTATGGAATCCTCAACAGGAGACTGTCCTCAGTGATAAATGAACCTTCTTTTGAGTGAACCACATATTTGGGAAAGAGAAGAGATCGGATTTTCTAACATTGTCTACAAGTCTAAGAGATAAAGCAAGAAACAGAAAGCTGAGAAGAAGTGAAGTCAACCCTGAAATTATCTGTACGTGAGGCAGCCACAAAGCAAACAAGACAATGATGGAACAGGGAACCCTAACTGCTCATCTCTGCCTCTGACACACACCTTCAGGGCAAAAAGTCACGTGCTCAAGCACAGTTGTACATTTCTCAACCTCCAAAAAGTGAATAATCATGTCACATTTTTTTTAACTGCTGTCCAGCTTCTAGGGGAGAAAGAGCATGTTCACTTGCAAGAGATGTACTTGATAAGAGCATCACAAAACATGCATAAACACCAGAGGAACTGCAGATTGAACAACAGCTGCTTATTTCCAAAGCGTAATTATGTGCAATTTGCTCTCCCTGACCACAAAAGCCACTACGTGGGTTACAGGCTGCTTTCGTGCAGACTGGTGGCAGAGTTCCCAAATGTCTTGGCAATGATGCAAGGGAACAAATAACCTCAGAAGTCATCTGTATCAACAAGGCTTTTTTTTCAAGCTCTCAATCTATGAAGAGTTTAATAAGGCATTAATTTGTCTCGCTTCTGCACTGTATAAGGTTGCCGGCAAGGAGAAGACTTTGCTAGTCTCCATGGGGAAGGAGTCCTAGTAACTGTTCAGGAGGGTTTGGGCAATGAATAGTCTGTGCCTTTTCTTCTACCTGCTTCAACATTGTGTCTTCCTCTGTAGTAAGGGACTGTCTTCTCAGTCTATTACAGTCTGATTGTCAGTCATGGCTTTTTGGTTCAATGTGCAGGGTTTCCAGGACACTATGGGTGATTTTCATGTTTATAACATTCTGAAAGGTTTTTCCCAGGAGACAAGCACAGTGACAGATATGAGAAAACCTTTTGTCCCAGATATACTTAAAGGTTTGGGGGAATTTTGGGCAGATATTTGCACCTCAGAATATGAAGCTTTTTTATTTCACACTGGATATTTAACCTCCTTTTTTGGTGGGGGACTTGAGAATGAGCCATGTGGTGATTCAGTCAAAAGGTGTCAAGTCTACGAAGGCCTTAGAGTTCCAGGACCTTTGCTTAGGTCTTTGCAACATATAGCTTTCACCATTCATTCATCCAAAACAGATCAGGACTGCAGGACTCGGTCCTGTTTGCAGCTACAGAACTGCAGTGTCTAGTCACTATGCTTGGTGTATAATTTTCAGGAGATCACAGCCTGACCTTTTGTTTTGCCATGCAGATTTGTTGCCCTTGACTAAATACCAGTTCTGATCCATTACATCGAGGGTCTTATCCTTGCTGTGTTTTAAAGGGGTCAAAATTGGTACCCATTCAAGTCATATTAGGGCTGCATCTACTGTGTCAGGACTAGGCATAGGTCCCCATCTTATTTAGAGTCTTGGGTGCTGGAGGTCTGTCGCGTACCAGAGAAATATATACATCCCTTAAGTATTAATATGTTTTGCTGTTTACTATTGTTGTTTCTTTCACATTCTAGCTTAGGACCAGTCAGTCATCTGATCTGCAGTCATAGTATGCTCTATTGGGTGGTGTGTAAGCATGTATTTGCTATTTCATATCCCACCTCGGATTGAGTGATCTGGCTATGATTGAGTGTCCGGGAAAGATGGGGCCTTCAATGGCATGGCTGAATTCCAGTGTTGTTTGAGAAGTGCCAGGGACCTCTACTGTATGTACTGGTTGTTCATCTGGGGGGTAATGACACCAGTTTATTGAAGAACAAGCCCCTTATTCTACAAGCCATTCATGATATTAAAATCATACAGTACAACTGGCCTTGTCTGGCTACAATGTACTCAGCCATTTTGCCCTGGCGGGTGTGGTGAGTCAAAAAGATCTGAGGTACTTTGACTGAGCATGGTGTAGGGTGAATATGGAAATTCAGAATGCCTTGCAGGAGGATTTGGGCTATTTCTTGCCCAATCCCTTTGATAATTTTTCTAGAAGCCTGATCTCTACAGAGCTATTAGTGTTTTACTTGTCAGACGCAGACAATATGTTATTCTTGGGAGATCTACAACAAAGAGTGAGGGTCTTTTTGTCCAGCCTGCTGATAGATAGGGGATAAGCAGACCCTCGTCCTTTATACTTAGAAGGTGGTGGAAGAGACAAGTTTGAAATTGGTGAACACCTCTAGCCCCCTTGTGGTGAACAGAGTGTGTGTGGAACTGTCTCTTTAGGTCATGTAACTAGGGAGGTGGGGATGGAAACTTTCCTTGAGGTTGGCTGAGGGGTAGTCCATCACTTTAAATCATTTCACTTGGGGAGGGGACTTTCAGGTAGGAATTCCAGTTTCAGGTTGGTTGGGGAGCAACTCAGATTTTGGGTTCTTCTTGGGGTTTAGATGTTTTGTCATGGGAAGTTGGGGAGGAGGTCTGAGTAAGACCACCTGTCTCAGCTGCTTCCACACTAAGTTCTTCTACCTTTTTTGAAGCTCTCAGAGGTTAAAGGATAAACAGGCCTACAACTGAATCAAGTGGCTGTTTTCAACCCAGTCTCTGTGTCTGGTCTCTTTACTTCCCTGGTTGGTCAACAATTCATCTCCTTCCTGCTCTGCTCAGCATTGTGAGCAGTCTTTGCTAGCCTCCATGGGAGAACTGGCCTAGTAACTGCTTCATGGGAACTTGTGCCATGAGAGAGAGCATAGGGAAAGAATTTGAGGATTTATAAGGTCCTGGTGCCACTTCCTCTGATGCCTCTTTGCCTGGTTTTGTTGATCTACCCTCCCATCCCTGATACAGTGTAAGCTTTACATTCCAGAGCAAGGTAGGATTTTTTTCCCCTTTTCACAAGGTTTTTTTTTTTTTCCCCTTCCTTACACTATCAACTGAGGGCTGTGAGAACTGGCTTTCAGTGGTACCTTAAATAAGTGTCACCTTGTAGGTAATGGGGGAGAGAAGTAGAAATTTGGTGACCCTCTTGAGCTAAGAGTCATGAATCTCTGTTCCTGTCAGTAACAGCTGCTGTGTGTTTTAGTCTAAAATTTGAGCAAGCTAAATAAGATGCTGGACCCAATTTGGGGATATGGTTCACACTTTAGTTCCTTAGTCTAGACTATGAGTGGATTTATTGCACACTGACATAGAAGCCACCTGCTGCCAATAATTTTAATTATTATACAATCAATAGGGGTTTTTATAGGGGTTCAATCCTTTATATGGGGATTCTACCCTTTACCCCCCTTCCATGTCACCAAATGTGGGAGGTTTCCACCACTATCCCACCAATTAGCTGTTTTACATTTGGGCAATCCCACAAATACCACTAATTATAAGGATTTCTCTGGGGAAATCTCAATACTGTGGCCAAGTATGGGACTCCTACCCTTTAACCCACCAACTGTGAAGATGTCCATGATGCTTACTGCACTTACCAAGAGTAAGGGCTTTCCCTGATCCCCACCTCTGTGACAGCAACTTTGGGTACTAAGTTCCCATCAAGTTGCCTATGAGGATTTATGAAACTTCTACCCTCAATGGATACCGCCTCTCCATATATAATCCTGCCACCACAGACACTTTGTCTGGATCTAAGTTCTCAGACAGATAGCATTTCCAAAGGCCAAAAGTATATATAAACCATTTATAAATATTTATTTACAGAAGTCAATAATAACATAACAGATTATTTATATATCATATTTAAAACACCACAGTCTTTCACACACATTTGTCTTAAGTTAACTCAGACCTTTACCTGCCACTCAAGTCCCTTCTCTTGATCTAATCCTCATCTAACTCATACCCTCTCAAACTTTTCTAGCTTCTAGAAGCTTCTAGTTTCTTCAAGCCCCTGACTAACTGAGCTCCCCACTCAAACCAAACTCCCAAATGTCATTCCTCAAGTGCCACTCAACAGCCTTATGCAAATCTCCTCAAACATTCCACCAATCTGCATTCATTTCAACATCCCATTCCCTCCCCCTCCCAACAGCTACTTAACTCATTCTCTATGTATAATAGAGTATAACAACATTTGCAAATACAAATCCATGACATCACATGGTTCCTGTCATCTAAATCCTACCTGCTAGAAAAAAGAACAAAGAGATATGTTTCTAAACTACTGTCCACTTTACACTCTGAATATGCTGCAATGTGTTCTGAACAAACTCCTGCTCATGTACAGCTTTTGTTGTCATTCTCTATTAAGATAATTACATATCATCTCCTTACTTTTTCATTCTAACATTTTAAATAGCCACAGTGCTATTTTTCACTATCAATCTCCCTTTGCAATGATTGCATAGAGTGACAGGAGAAGCTATAATGGGCAAGAGTTCTCCAGCAGCCATGTCATATAGAAGAAAAGAGGATGACTTTTGACCTCTCTCTCTCCCCAAGTCTGACTTACCTCATTATGTTGCCAAGAGGATAAGGTGGAAAAGAGAAAAGTTATGAAAGCCATTGTGAGGAAAGGGAGGGAAAGTGTGATATAAATGTAATCAATAAAGTTGAGTAAATATACGTGAAACCTATGCAGGATGTAGTTGGAGTAAAATATAATTAAATAAAAACCTGAGCATTGTTGATTCATATGGTGTTGCATTAATTTTGAATTCCTAGATTAGCAAGCTTGTATTAGAATACTGGGATTTGTGACTGTAAGCACAAGCTGGCACTGTTGAGAAAAAAAATGAGATGCAATCTTTTATGTACACTTAAATGAGAAGAAGATCCTTTAATATTAGGGATGGAAAGAATATGTGAAAATATTTGAGAGTGTGTGTGTGTATCTCTCTCTCTCTCTCTCTCTCGGGAGAGAGAGATGTTTCTCTACTGTTGATAAATTGTGACAAGAATCCTGGACTGATGAGAATCTTTGCAATTTGGGATGTATTTATGCAGACACAGTTTTGCGAATAAATAATTGTTTTCTGTACAGGAAACTGCCTCTTCTGAGTGGAAAATAATATTTCAACATAGAAATATTGATTCCCCTGCAGAAAAGGCTTTTTTTCTGTGTTTTCTATGCAAATCAACCATTCAAGAATTTTGCACAGAATAAATCTCCAATTACACCCATTTATTCTCAGAAAACTGCATTTTCTGCATGGAAAATAATATTTCAGCACAGAAAATGCTGACTTTTTAACCAAACAACAACGTGAGACTTTTTCACAGAATCAGTCCATAATTGTGAATAGCCTTCAAAACCTGTGTGGTTTCTGAAGACTTTCTTGCTGGAGGTGGAAAGAACATTTTCAAATATTCAGATTTTTTTTTTCAAGTGTTGAGAAACTCTGGGAAGTATCCTGGATTGATGAGGATTTTTACAGTTCAGGCTTTTTTTCCCCACAAAATTTGCATGTGGTTGTTTTGCACAGAAAGCACTACTATTGGTTCAGAAAAAAAACATTTTTGTGCAGGAATTACTATTTCCATATTAAAGTATTATTTTCCATGCAGAAAAAGCTTTTTCCTATGCAGTAAATTCTATTTTCTATGCAAAACAATCAGATATTAATTTTGTCCAGAATAAGTTCTGAATTGTGAATAGCCTTTGAAAACTTTTTTTTGTTTTTTGACAATTTTCTCACAGTGAGAAGAAAATTGCTGAAATTGTTACCTCTGAGAAGAAACTTTGTGAAGAATTTCATCCCTAACTAATACCAATAGAGCTTACTTCTAGTAGACATATACAGGATTGTCCTGCAATTCATGTAGATGAGAAAGCTGACATGCCCTCCTTAACAACTTGATTAAAGACAATCTTTTATTTTCAGAAGTGAATTTTCCAACAGAACCAAGACTCAAAGTGGTTCACAAAATTTAAAACAGATGTGGGGTAGGGAACAAAACAACTATAGGTTAAAATCATAGAGAAATGTACTGTTAAATGCACCTTCTGTAGAATGAAACCCATTTGAAAGATAACCAACAATAAAACAAAACAGTAGAACAACATATTGTTGAAGCATGGAAAGTTTTTTTCTTGGTGATCAGTCTTTGTTGATCAAGATCACTCCAGGAAAAAAAAAACTGTCAAAAATAGTGTCTGCTAAGAACACATACATCTCTTTGAAGACTTCACAAAGGACTCCAGCAAGTGAGCTCTCATTAGTTAGGGTTAATGCAGTGTGTATTTCAATTAAACAGCTGGATGTCATAAAAATTAAGCTTCATTTTTAAAAGTTAAGTGTGTAAGCTTTGTAAGCAAATTTCATCCAAGTGATTAATTTCATCCAAGTGATAAATCTATCAAATAAATTTGATAGATAAAGAATTTGGAGAGACCTGTTATGTTAAAACCTTTAATCTTGTAATCCTCACTCCCAAGTTAAAAGGTCAGGACTGCCTATACTATAATATAATAATAAAAGTGTTTCACTTTGATTTTTTTCCCTCTTTTATCAGCAGGCTTATGTTAAGCTCTTTTTACCTTTTATTGAACAACATTTGACCTGAAAAACCCTTAGTCCTAACCATCCAACAGGCACCTATCTGGTCTTACTGAGAAATAAATGAATACAGAGATAAGTCTCAGCAACTGAATGAGTATTAAAATAGTCAGCATTTATTTATTTATTTATTTATTTATTTATTTATTTATTTTTGTAGAGTATGGTGAATCTTTACCCAAACTGAACTTTATATTGTCCTGTGTACTCCAATTGTGGATATTTATTATTTATTTAGTGGGAGGCAAACAAAAGGAAAACCTGTTCCCCCTGCTGCATAACATAGCTTACTAAAAACAGCAGAACAACCCAAAGTTAGAGAAGAATATTAGAGTTGTACAAGACCATTTCCCTTTTAATCTATCCTACCAAGCAGTTGAGAAATCACAGTATTTAGTCCATCTGCATGAATGATTTCCCTGAACCACTATCCATATTTGAACCAAGGGGAGGAGGAGTTTGATGGATTTAGGGAATCCAATGCGTACATATACATATCATTTGGGACAAACAGTGTCTTCTCCATCTGTAAATAAAGGAAAGAAGAAGGTAAATATCTTGGGAATAGTTGTTTTCTTCTCATAAAAGGATCAAAAATGTTAATCTGAATAAAACCTATGAATCAATATAGTGCTATCTAGTTTGTTGTTACATGAGATTCCTCACAAGGTTTGGAAAGTATGAAAAATCCGAAGAAATAAAAATGGTAACAATTGTAATGTAAAACCGAACTTTTTTCAAAGATATTTGCAAGTTGGGACTTATTCTGTGAAAAAAAAATTCATGTGGTTGTTTTCCAGGGAAACCACTATTTTTGGCATAGGAAACAACCTTTTCCATGTGGAAAATTGTATTTCAACACACAAATATTAATTCCCACAGAGAAAAAATTAAACATAGTTGATTAGCGTAGAAAACAATATTTTCTATGAAGGAATTAATATATCTGCACTTAAATTTTATTTTCCATTTTAAAAAAAGGGAAAAAAGGTGGTTTTCTGCATATAAAATGTTCTAATTGGGGGTTTATTCTCCATCAAATTTGCACATGGTTGATTTGCATAGAAGACAGCACTTTCTACAAAGAAATTAATATTCTGCATTGAAATCTTGTTTTCAATACAGAAAAGGCTGCTTCCTAGACAGAAAATGTTGTTTTCTGTGCAAAACAACCATGTCTGAAATTTGCACAGAATAAGTGCAAACTGTGAAGATTCTCATAAATCCAGGATTCTTCTCACAGTTTCTCAAGATTTGAAAACAAAAACAAAATACATGGCTTTCTATCATTTTTTGAATATCTTTGAATATTCTTTCCTTCTCTTGGTAATGACAATTGAACAACAAATTCCTCATATGATATATGATTGTCTAAATTAATATTAGAATAGACCCAAACATTCTACAGCTTCTATAGCAAAGCCATTGTATTCAAAATCAGTTTTCACCAAGAAGTTCCATTCGTTTCAATATGACTGCTTGAAATGAGACTAAATTTGAATTAAGCTGTATAGTTTTATTCATGCGATTCATATGTCGAGCAGGCATAGTCAGGCTTCCAAACAAACTGTAGTGGTGGATAATACACACCTCTGTGTGTGTGCGTGCGCGTGCGCGTGCGTGCGTGTGTGTGCGTGTGCGTGCGTGCACGTATTTGCTTTCCAGCACAATAAAGGTAGTGGGACTGGTGATAGGTTATGGTAATGTGTTGTAGCAGGCATAACTAATTAGTTTGTTTTCCCTTTTCCTTATTACTGATTCCAATTGCATGAGAAAGGGACTTCCTTATTAAGCTTCAGTCTTCACCTTTCCTGCTGGACTGGTTTAATTACTGCAGGGTTGCAATTCTCATTGTGACATTTCAGGCTGTTTATTGTTATTATGATTGCATTGTTATATTGTGAGTACCTAACAGTAGAAACCTATGACCTCAAAATATTAAACATATGTAACATATGCAACTTTGCACAATGTGTGTAGATTGTTTTGAAAGCCTGAGATACACTACAGAAAATAGATGTTAGAGTGATATGCATATTTATAGCGAAAAACTGACAGGCCCAGGAATTAATATTTCTGTGGTGAAATCTTGTTTTTCAGACTGAAAAGGCTGTTCCTTGCACAGAAAATGCTGATCACAATTAGGAATTGGAAGAATGTTAGAAAATATTCAAAAAATGGTCAAACAATGTGTATCAGGTATCATGAAACCATGATGAGAAGAATCCTTGACTGCCAAAAATCGTCATAGTTTGAGACTTATTCTATGCAAAATTCACCTGCAGTTGTTTTGTGCAGAAATATTATTTTCTGCACAGAAAATGCTGTTTACTGCACAAAAACACCACAAACCAATTTTGTGCAAACTGCTTCAGACTGCAGTCTTCAAAAATTTCATGCTTTTCAAAGGCTTTTATCACAACAAGAAGAAAATTGTGAAAATTACTCTTTGTTTTTTTCAGGAAGAAAATTGGTGAAGAACTACACAAGAGTTAGGGATGTCTCATTTATGAAATGACAGATATGAATTTTTTTGCCAAGAAAATTTTGCTGCTCCCATTTTGCCTTAATTTTGAAGAAAATTGATTACTTCTAGATGTGTTTCTCTTTCACAAAATTACATGTTTGCTCATTTTCTTCTGTCAGTTAGGATTAGGGTTTTGGATTTTTGTTGTCTTTGTGTGTGTGTGTGTGTGTGTGTGTGTGAGGGGGGAGGGATAGAGGGGGAGAGAGAGAGTATTTGTATATGTATGTGTGTAGTTCGTTGTTTGCAGTGTTTGTAATTTTAGTTATTGTTATGCTGAAGCCCCCTTGGTATCATTTTGCTGAAAGACAATTTATAAGCTCAAGAAACAAATAGATAAACAAACAAACTACTAAACCTTCCTTCTATTTAGCTTTTCAATGAAGCATTAAGTCTTCCAGCAATAATTAACACTTCCCACCCATTTTCCACAAAGGAACTGACTACCTTTACCCATTGTTTGTACTAGTTCAAAGTTGTTTTTTCCCCCCATTATTATTTGTATTCAGCTTTAATCAGGCAGAAGTCTCAGTTCCATTGGTAGGAACTTTGATGGACTGAGAGCTGCACAGTGAAGGACATCCTAATCTTTCTGTTTTGTTATTTATAGTAACTGTACTGCGTGAATTGTGTTATATGTTTATATTACTTCCATTTCAGTACTGAGTAATTATTTTGAACTAATCATAAACAATAACTGTCTGTCTAGGAATAAGGTATACCCTTAATTCTTAGACTGAACTATTGGAAATTATTTTTAAAAAGGAGATATAAATATGAATTCTTGATAATATGCTTATTGTACGGCCAACACAGGTGTGTGGCTCTCCAGAAGTCATTTGAAGTCACTAGACTGCACTGCTCAGAACTTCCAGCCAGCATATGGGAGATGTAGTTCAACACCATCTTTCCCCACCATGATCCAATAATGAACTGGTCACACCACTCAGATATTCCAAGCTCATTATAACATTAATGTTTGTGTGTGTGCGTGTGTGAGAGAGAGAGAGAGAGAGAGAGAGAATTAGATTCCCCATTTGGCCCTGGAAACCCACTGGGTGACTTTGGATGCATCACACGCTCTCAACTCAAGAAAACTTCATAATAGGGTGACCTTAGTGTCACCGTAAATTGGAAATGAATAAAGGCATACAACAACAGCAGTGGTCTATCTAACAGGATAGTTTTTGAGGTAAAAGCCATGAAAAGGAGAGGAAGAATAGTCCAGTTCATGCAGGGGCCTAGAGTGGTCTCCACTCAATTTTCTGCTTCCTTCTCCTTTTTGTTGTCTTTGCACATCCTTAGGCTTATGGGAGGGGGAACATTTTCATCAGATCCAGCAAACTGAGCTAATTCACTTCAAAATACAGATCATAATTTTTTTTGAATTGTATCCCTCTCAAAATAATGCAATGTAGTTCTTGATCCAACAATTATGTACTAAATGGAGAAGATTTTTTTTTCTGTGTACTAAACAACCTTATATAGTTATCCCACATGTAAGGAGGCAATGAGGACACTGTAGGTGTTCCAGTGTTGAGATTATAAAAATAAATTATGCCAAATTTATTTACAACTATGAAGAGCCCAGGAGGAAAAAAACAGAGAGATGATTGACAATCTAAAACCTTGCATATTTTATTGTCACTCACAATATTTTTTTTTCTTTCTTTCTTGGTGCCTGCTGGACAAGTTCACAACAGCCTTCTTCTTCTTCTTCCTGTTCCTCTTCCTCTTCTCTCTCTCTCTCTCTTGGTATTTTTTCAGTGATTAGCACATTTTATCTTTTTTAAAAAAGATGAAGGGTGTTTTTGGCACAAAACTTAGTGAGAAAAATGAAACAACTTTGAACAAAGAACAATGCTTGCATCATACAGGTAAAAAGCCTTTATTTTGTGAGCAACAGGTTATTTGGGGCAAGATAATTTTTTTTGGCAAAACTCAGTCATTGTCATTTATTTATTTATTCATTTGACCATTTATTTATTTGTTTACTTAGAATGGGGCATTTCAACATGACAATACTATCTTTCTGATCTAGAATGAGAAAAATTTTGACTATTATTTTAAATCCAAAATAAGAAAATGGATGAATTATTTCCTCACTCAATCTCACCATAAATCTCAGTAGTTCCATTTACCCATTCTGAGAGTGGTTGTCTGGACAGATGTCTATGGTGTTGGGATTACTCCAGCAATTGGTGCAAACAAGGGAGTATTGTTCCTGCGGCAACATCTCATGTTGAGTCCCAATGAAATGGCCTAGATTGTACCCTATTTCTACAAGTTAGTTCTGCAAATGTACCCCAGTTCTGCAAGTAAGCTGCACTTGTAATTTTTAGTGGGGTTCTTTAGGCATCATCATCATCTTCATCATCATACTACTATTATTTATTTAAAACACAACTAAAACATATTAAGGCAAAAGGCAAGGACACCTGTATAGCTTTATATTAGGGAATGATGTGTCTCTAAGTGATGTATTAAGGAAAGCTGCACTGGAGATGTAAGGGAAACTGCATGGGGAAACTAAATGCAAGGTTTCATGCATTCTGAATGGGGAAAAAATGCATAATCCTTACTGGATACATCTGAAAATGGAATGATCCTGAAATAGACTGATTAATTGGTTTTATTAAAAAACAAAAACAAAAAACCTTAGACTGTCACCAGATTGCAAAAGAAATAAGATGAAGAAATATCTCAGAAATATTTGGAGATTCAGAAGCATTCCAATAAGAATAACATTTTTTTAAAAAGTCTCTGTGCCTAATTAAATGTAGCAGTAATACTCACGTATCTTTTTTGTTCAGCTACTTTTCTCCCTGTAGTTGTTTTCCTCCAGACCCGTTGAAATGCCAACAAAAATATTACCTTGGAAGAACGTTATCAATTAGTAAGGCCTCTGAAGATACTGTTTTTTTGCAGGGAGATATAATAGTTAAAAAAGCCCTGAAAGCATGAAATCAAAATGTTGATTGAAACTATTGAAACATGACCGGATCACAAGGATTTACATTTTAGCATTGCTATCAGAAGCAGCTGGTGATGATCAGAGGTATGATGGGAAAACATACAATATTATACTCCCAGCATTCATAGCCTGTGGTTTGAGCAGGAAGGGGTGCCTCATACCACCATTGTAGGAAAGGGATATTTTCCTCCCACATCAAGATAGACAACAGTAGATGCCATGACATTGGGTAGCAACCATAAGAGAAAGAGGAGTTGAAGAAACATGCTATTGTTTTGTGAAGCCTGTTTCGTGATTCAGATTGATGATTTGTTTTGATACCTCAATTAGAGGCAAAGCATTACCAGGTTCCCAGCAGTTCCAATTAAAAAAAATGTTTTCATATGTAGTTCATCCCATTTCCCTATTTTGAGATGTTCCAATCACCGTGATGTGCACAGTGCTGACATTAGTCAGCAGTTAAGCCAAGCTGAAGTAAATTGAGAATTGAAAGCCACAGGGAGCTAAGTCAGCTCAAGTAGAGTATAGTTCATTATGAGAAAAAAATAATCTTAAAAGACAAAATATGTTCAAAGGAAATGCATCCACATTTTTCAGAAGCACATGGGAAGCCTATTTTCCACACTTCTTGTTCTCCCTATCCCTCCCTCAAGTGCACTGCATGCTTGTTTGGGGCAGCAAAGTTCCATCAGTCTGATAGCTCATATATGTCACCATTTCACCTGGCAAAGTGATACAACACAATGCTCTCTACAGGACTACAAACAGTGCTATCCTATTATGTACTTCTCTGCCCAACAGTTTTTGTTTCCAGTGCTTTAGTGTACACAGCTATGTCAACTACTTTGTAAAATTAAAGAACAGCAACATCCACTTTCCCTTTGTGCAACCACTATTACACTGATGCATTGTAGTGCACATTATTTACTATTTTGAGAGGATGGAGATAGCTGATTTTCGTCTGGAATAACTTTACAACAAACTAATGGAGAGTTGCTGGAAATGTGGGACAATATTTTTCTGGTATTTATATTATAAGCTTCACATATAAGATTGAGCTAGAATCAGAAGTCATGATAAACCAAACAGCTCTTTAAAAATGAGATTTATTTATGGGCGACAATGGCAGGTGATACAAAGTGTAACAAAGCTTTTAATGTGTAATCTGACAAGCTTCAAAGGTCTGGTATGTTCAAGTGCTTTTTATGCAGATAACTATAATTTGTGTGAAAATTTGTTTTAAAGAAATTGAAAGCCAATGACATTTAATTTTTTTCACCCTAACTATTTTATAAGATCTTTCAAATTTTTCAAATCAAAATAAATAACTTTTTTTTGCATAATGTTTCCTATGAAACATTGAGAATTGTATTGAAGATAATAATTGTGTGCATTTATCTTTCATCATGCTGACACCAAGTTGTTCTTAATGTACTTCCACACTGGATGCAGAACAGGAATTGACGAATGAAAAAGTTTTGAACTGTAATATAACTGTTAGCAATGTTAATATGTATAGTGTTGTATGACATTAAGATCATACAGCATAACTGACCTAATGTGGCTATAATGTGGTCTGCCATTTTGCCCTGGAAGGTATGGTGGGGGGAAGAAGACACACAATGCATTGACCAGACACAGAAATTAGTGAACAGGGAAATTTGGAATGCCTTAGTGAAGGGGTTGGGCTGCTTCTTACCATATCTGAAGATAATTTTCCAGAAGCCTGACTGGTATGAGTAGATATTTACGTCTCTAGCAACAATACCCAAAATTCATTTCTCAGTGTTGCAACTTTTCAAATGGGTTACATATTTAGGAACATCCATTTTTAAAACACAATTCCAATTTATATTATTGATCACTAATGCTCCAGTAAGAACCAAATGCCCAAGTCTTTTCCAGTGGCACCAGTCAGTCATTACAAACTACTTCTCAATATTTGCCAAGTGGAAAGAGAACAAAGAATTAATATGGAAATTACACTGCTCAGCTGCATAGGGTACAGTAGTATGACTGCTTTTTATCTCATACATTATTCATATCAGTTATTTTATATCTACTCTGGTACCAAACACCATTTTCATTGTGAGAAAATCACAATCAAACCAGGAACTGGAGCACCAAGATTTATTGAACTGTTCATCAACATATTTTGGGCTGACTCTGATGCTGAAGTTATACCCTAATGAAGTATTATTTAAATACGCATTTCAATTTTGCTGCACCTTCAATATTTAACTGCATTTCTTCTGAGTATCAACAGTGTCTATAGTCATGCTTAGAGATTAAGAAGAAACAGTTTCCAGTGAACAATTACTTGTAATTGATTCCTTCCCCTAGTTGCCATAGCTTAGCTTAACCAGTATTTTTCTTTTCTTTTCTTTTTTTTTAAAAAAAAACTTCTAATGTTTTAAAAAAGGTTTAGGATGCCAGAATCTTGGGTGAAACTTAGATTCTGCACAAATTTCACACAGTTTGTGCATAAAACAGCTTTTTATAAGCAGATATTTTGTGCATAAATATTATTGAATGCCATTTTATGTGCAGTAAATGAAACTTTCTATGCATAAAATACTGTTTTCTGTGTGTATCTTTTTTTCCAGAATATTTTATAAATTGCGTGAAGGTCCTTTCCAGCTGGGCAACAGAAAAATAATCTATATCTATCTATCTGTCTATCTATCTAATATACCTATCTAATCTCTTTATCTATCTCTATCTCTATTTCTTTATCTCTTTTATCTTCATCTTCTTTCAGTTGAAAATCTGGAAATCAACTACACTGGAAAATGTGTGCTACCACAAGAGAAAAGAATATCGCTAATGCTATTCAAATACTATGAATAAGCCAAAATCCAATTTCCAGTTCCAACTAGAGTAGAGCCATTGGCTCAGCCATTACTTGTCAATTTCACACTAGGGATGGAAATTCTCAGTGTTCCCACTTCCTGAGAGTTGTAGAGGGCAAGGCATTGGTATTTTTTTTCCTTTCAAAATATTTGAGATATTTTTTTTTTCTCACAATGGACAGAAAACTCACCACAACTTAGCCTTGGAAAGTTCTATTATATTCTAATTGTGTAGCTGTTAAGGTTGAAAAGAGTTGACAAAGTTGTATTGTTCTGCTGTGCCAAAAATAAACAAGCCAAAAGTTCCCATGAATTGTGAGAACTTTCCAAATGCTGTTTTTCTTCCTGTTGGTATTTGCCAACTTGATTGGGAACACCAAATTTCAACCACATTTGGGAAATTATCAAATATTCATTCCATTCCTAGTTCAGACATGCATGTTCAAGTTATTCAGGGGCCCTGTTCTAGTTCAGTTTAGCAACTGGATTTAGGAAATAGTGTTCAATCCCCCATAGTGAGGTACAAAGTGTGTGTATAGCTAGTGAGGCCAGAACTACCTGCTTTTGAAATAAATGAGGAAGACCAGGGACAGCTATTGTATATAGGCAAACTCACACAAAGATCACATTTCAGTGCAGTTGTAAATGGAAAAAAAATAGCTCTTAGCCAGCAATATGTGAAATGGCTTAAATCTCACTACAATGCACAGTTCACAGAGAAACATGGCTTTACAGTTCTGACCAGCATCTTATCATCTTTCAGGATGATAAACCTTTGATTACAATTCCATACAATGTATTTTTGCTGTGATGTTGACAGCTGAATTCAATAGCTCAAGCCATGCTGGAATATCCTCAAAGTACTGCTTTTCACCAAGTTGATAGCTATACTTGGAGAAAGGAACAATCAGTACTGTATTAGAATGCTATCAAAGCTATAATGGGTTATTATCTGTCTCCTTAAAACCAGACAGCCCCTTTCGTGCTGTGCACTATTATCTGTCAGGGTTTTTCTTTTCTTTTCTTTTCTTGGAAATGAACCAAAAACTTTTGCAGTGGTATGTAATATATATCTTTAAGTATAAAAAGATTCTGACTACAGCACTTTTTTTATTCTTTTAAACAGTGAGTTGGTAGCAAGGCTTGGGTCAAGCAATGTGATGTACTATATATATCTGAGAAGAATGTTTTGAAACTGACAAAGCCAGCTCAGTGTGTACTCATCTAGAAACCCAAGAAAGGACTCAGCTTGTATTGAAAGTTTCACAGCCTGAACTGAGGCTATTTTTCTCCCTCTTTCTCTTCTTCTTTTACTATAAATCTTATTAAACTTACCTCCCCAAGTTCAGCTAACATAATCCAATTGTGTGAAAATACCTATACGTTTAGATATCTGTCACTGATGTCATTGACCTATGGTACACAGTGATAATTTTAATAGTTAACTTGCAATCAAAGAATAGTAAATTATTATAAACATCCCTCTGTGCCATAAAACAGTTGTGTCCTAAGCATCCAAAGTTCAGAATGGGAACATTACTTTCTTATAAGAATATGCAGGACATTTTCCTTCTCGAACGTTCCAGAAGCTTGCATGCACACCTTTGTCTAAAAGTTACATCAACCCTAGTATGAATTCTTATAGGTCAAAAACATCAGTGACAGATGTCTAGAATTGTAGGTATTTCCACACAGTTGAATAGCATTCTTCAGGTAACAGGCAGCATATAAATGTTTTAAAATTAGTAGAAGGTTGAGAAAGAGAGGGGAAGGGAGGAAAGCAGTGATATTGTCAGTCCTCTCCCAAAACCCATCTCCATGAAGCTTTGTCTCTCCCCACCTGTTATCCAGCAATCTGTTAATGAGATGAGGAAACTTCTAACATGAAACACTCAGGCCATTTCCGCACTAGACTGTTATAGCACTATGATTCCACTTTCAACCTCCTATGGAATCCTGGGGTTTGCAGTTTCAGGAGGGGCCAGCTTTTCCCCTACCTATCCTGTTGTCTCTTATTGTTTTATGCTGTATTTTTAGATTGTACGTCTGAAGTCCACTACTGTTTTATATTATTTTTACTGATGTCTGCATTATTCTAAGAGTCTTTCCACATGTAGAACAGAATGTGATGCTTGCTTTTTCTCTCTCATATGGGTAGCGCAGTTCCCCAAATCTGATAAAGCACCCTGTCAGTTCACAAACATACCTCTGCTTCCATTTTAAAAGTGAGGTGTTTCAATGGTTAATTAGAATCCCTTTTTGACTTTTATGGCAGTATGTTTTTGGTTGGGTGTTAAATACTGTATATTGCTCAGCTGAAATCAAATTTATAAAAATAAACTATAATCATTATTAAAATAACAAACAGAACAAAGAACTGGAATTCATATGCAGTCTGAAGCAAATACAGTTCTTCAAAGTTCTTTTAAACATTTTCTTATGTCTTGAAATCCTCATATAAGCACCAATAAAACAAGCAGCCCTTTGGCTAAGCTATCACCAAAGGTTCATCCTTCAAATCTAGGTCACACTTTCTGACCAGATTAAAAAAAGGTTTGATTTCTCTCCTGGATCTCTCTTTAGGCTTTCCCTGAGAAACAAACCCTACCACTCTTGCAACCCTCCCTTAGATGACTGAGAAACTTTATTCCAGGGCCATTTCCACACTATACTCTTATAGTGCTATTATTCCACTTTCAACATCTTGCAGAATGCTGGGGTTTGTAGTTTACTGAGGCCAAATTGCTCTCTGGCTGACAATTCCAAATGCACCTCCTCAAACTGCAAAACCCAAGATTCCATAGGGTGTTGAAAGTGGAATAATAGCACTGTAACAATGTAGTACAGAAATGGCCCAGAGCTCTCTCTGGCTGGAGGACTGCCAAAAATGACATTCAGTGTGTGTCTTTTATGTATATTCTCCTCTTAAGCCTCCAGCCCCTCCCTCACACTAATGGGCTGGTTTTCTCTCTTGAACAGCTATTCTGATTGCCTGGTAACCTGTTGCTGGGTTACTCTGGCACTCAGGATAGCCTCACCACCCAGAACTCCATCACAATGATGTTATATCTACATACACATCAAGCACAGTAAACTTTTACACAACACACTTTTCCCCATTATGGACACTGTGGTGGCAGAACTGTGCAAATAACATAATAAGGCTCTGATCCCACATGATACTCGGTAGTGCGAGGAAGGAGCTGACGTCCAATGGAGAGAGGCCAGAGTTTTCGTATCAGGTTCAATGGCATCATGATGCTGTGCTTGCTGAGACAGAGTCAGGGGCTATTTAAAGTCTCTCTGCCCTTGTTACATGGTTTTTGGCTGTGATCCTGAATGGACAGATGGCATCACTGAGCAGGAAGCAGAGTCTTTGCTGCCTGTTGGCTTGAGAGTGGAATTCTGCAACAGGTGAGCGTGTTGGTTGCTGACACTATGAGATCTGGTTTAGCTGGGATGGGGCTGTAGAAAGGTGTTGGTGGGATTCACTGTTTCATGTCTGGGCTCAGGGCATTTGAGAGCGAGAGGCTGGGCAGCAGTGAGCATGTTTGTCAGAACTGTCACATGATCTGGCTTTTACTGGGATGAAGCTTGGGCAGACTGCCTTCGTGTCCAGGCTGAAGGAGTTTGCAAATTGGAGGTTTCTGGGTGAGTGATGAGTGGTCCCAGTGTGGGTGGAGGTGGTTTTGAGTGAGTGTGGAGGGCTGTTGGAACATCACAGGCCCCATTCAGGTCATCTGCAAGGCCCAGTTTATAGGCTCATTTAGGCCAATAGTCCTTGGTAATTAGCTGAGCCAGGGTATTTTTAGACCTGTGAAGGCCCAGGGCTTCTCTCCACAAAGACCTGATAGACCTCATATGTCCTGTTGGGCCCAGTAGCCTTCATGCAGGCCTATAGGCTTAGTCAAACTCCGTTAAAGTCCCCATAGGCCTTGGGTAGTCTGTTTGAGCCTTGGTAGGCCCCATGAAAGTTTTATAGGCCTGGAAAATCCTCATAAAGGCCCTGTAGACCTTGTGAAGTACTATTGAGCCCTGGTAGGCATCTTGCAGCCCCCCTAGTCCTGATAGGGCACCATGAATGCTATATAGGACTTGTTGTGTCCAGTTGGGCTCAGTTAGGCCCTGTATAGCCCTACAGTTGTTTCAGCTCTTGGATAGGTCTCATGTGGCCTACTTCAACCCTGTGAAGGTATAGCAGGCTTGGTTAGGCTCTGTGGAGGCCAAATAAGACCAGCTGAGCCTGGTGACAGTCTGATAGGCCCAGATAGACCTTGTGTAGGCCTAACAGGTTCAGTTGGGTCCCATCAACTGCTGAGGCCTGCTAGGGCTAGTTATATTTCAGGCTTTGTTGGGTATCTTAAGGCTACTTAGGCTTCATTTACTCTCTTTTTATTTGTGCAAGGCTCAAATGGTCTGGGATTCAGCCTAGACCTAGGCCTCAAAGATTATTCAAATGTTAAGTGGTTCAGTGTTGGATTAAGTTAGGTTTTCTAGCATGCCTGTTAGGTTTGCGAGCATAGCTTCTAAGAGGACTGTGATGGACCCAAGGACAAAGACACAGTCAAGCAGAAACCAGACAAATATCCACCTCTAGCATTTTTGATTCACCAAGTAAGGAAGGGAAAGGAATGCGATGTGTATGTTTCTGTCCTGACTCCAGGCCAGTAGGTCCCATGTGCAAGATCAAGCAGTCCAAATTCAGCACTAGTAGTTCCTCACACAGCCAGCACAAAACCAACACAAGAAGAATCTAAAGACAAGGACTAGGTGACAGCAAACAGGTTTTGCCAGAACTGTATATGGGAGCCTAAAAGGCAGAGTTCAGAGTAAAACACTAGCAAGCAAAACATGGTAGGATTCCAGGGCTTTCTGGAATGCCAATAACCACTAAAATAAATATATTAACATATTATTGTCAGCAGTTTCTACAGCCTGAACTCTTATGTATGACCTGATAGAGCCTCAACAACTGCAGCTGTACTCTGTCAGATGCTTATGAGATGGCCATCCCTCATGAAAAGTCCTTTACTTCTGAGGAGTTATTTTTTGCAAAGACTTCTAGTCTCTTGAGACATGGTAATCTTGGGCCCTCTGGCTCTGCTGCTGAACTCTTCTCATCTTCTGCCTCTTCCTTAATCCCAGCATCTGCCAGCCATTTGCTAGAACTATTGATTGGAGATTCAGTATTGTTGTGTGAGGACGACACTTAGAGCAAGGACACAAGTTTGTATGATCACACTCTTTAAACTGAGAGAACAAATAGCTTATCTCACGATCCTTCTTCACAAACCGTATTTGTGTTCTGCTCTCTATATTAAGTAGTAATATGTAACATTTCATTAGCCCAACTGAAAATCTTCCCTGTGAAGTTCTTCCTATGTTCTACCTGGAAAGTTGCTTCCACACTTACTTCAAAATTCAGTTTCAGTGATGATTTCAGTGAAGATCTAGAATTGTGGAAAGCTCTTTACCCATTGTGAGGAAAGACCAACTTTTCCACATATCTTCAGCTTTTCTAAAGTATTCTTTAGATAGCTGTAAAAAATAATTTTAAGGTTCACTTTATTTCATATGAATGGCACCTCTAACTCTAGTTCAAGAGATTGATTAGATAATTCTCCATATCTCCCACATTCACAGTGTTTGGTTGTCTAAGATGAGATATGACTCGGCTGCAAACTTATTATCACTTACCCACTAAATTCAGGGGGAATGCACTGTGACTTGTTATTTTGCACCCAGTGAACTGATGTGAGTTGAACCCTGTTTCCTTATCTTTATGCACTCATTCTATCTTTGTACACATTTGTTCTTTTGAGTATTAGAATGGATTAGAAACACTTTTCTGCATATCAGCTTACTATAGTCCAAAAAGTTGATCTAAATCATAGATAAACAGTGTACATGCTCATAGTAGTTATGATAGTTACTTTTTACTTTTTAATTTTAATTTTACATGAAAAAATGTAAAGTAAATAAATAAATAAATAAAGCAATAACATTGGTTATAACAGACACAACCTATGTTTTCAGGGTAGATCCTGAGAAGAAGAAGAAAAAAGGAGTATAAAATTACAGTATATCTAGATATTGTCAACAACTGATTTTTTAATTTTAAAGTCCAATTGGTACGTTTAGAAAAATCACACAGTTTACTCCCTCCTGACATTAAGATCTAAATCCTATTGTTAGTCTTGATTTGAGTAGCCCCTATTGTGTTGATCTGATTTATCTAAATGTTGATGCACCATTATAAACATAATTCAGCGGGTCTACTCTAATGGATACTAACCAGGATCCCACCCTGTATCTCTACAGAAAGTAGGGATACAATAACATGAAGACTTCTCCACATTCTCTCTCTCCCTCTGCACTTAAAAAGTTAGTTTGTGTCAGTAAGAATGCAGTACTAGAATCCTTGCTGACAGGCTTGGTTTCCAGAGACAAGAAACATTTCCTCCAGTCTTCATGTATTGAGTTGTCTCATCAGGTAGAGAAATTGAAAACTCACTGGTCCCATGCCAAATGTTTCTACTTCAGTTGTTTCTCAAAACTTCACCCTTTTATGTTTAGAGAGATACAGGCTGAAACTAAGCAATTGTATCCTTCTCTTGGTTTGTCCTTTTGTTTGGAGGAAAAAAAAATAGCAATCTGCTTTCTGGTTACTATATTCACTTTCACTCTTTTTTAGAAATTAATGTTTTGGAAACTTTATGTGTCCAAATAGCTTTAGATAACCATGATTAATCAGCTTTCATCCAAGTCACTCCAAGCAATGCTTCTTTTCCTGTACCAAAAGCTGAGTTTCTAAGCAAGATTAAAAAAAAGCCATATTCAGTATTTTCCAAACATTAAATAATACCCTTCCAGAAAGCCATGCAGCATAGACAAAATACAGATAAACAGGAACTGTTAACTCACAGAAGACAAACAAAGGAGATGGAAAAAATTATCCCAGATAAGCAAAAAGGGTTGGTTGAACCCCTTTGACATGGCACCAAGCCAATGTACCAGATGACATAAATATCTGGGGATCTCATTGTAAGACAGCAATGATTTATTACCTCTCTCCTTTCTCAGAAAAAAAGAGAAAGCAACTCTTACACATACAAACACACATTGGAATTAATTGATAAAACACTTTTATCTGTTCCTAGTCCCTGAAAGAAGAGTCAATAGCAATTCACAGAACTCTTACTGACTGACATTCCTGGAAAGGTATAGAAGAAGTAAGCAGTTCCAGCTGTGTCTGTTTTAACTACATTTTGTTCAGAGGAGAGGTAATTTTATCAACTGAAAATAACCCCCCCAGGAAATGGTCTGACAGCTTTCATTGATGGCTTTTGATGCTGTTTAATTGATAGAGAAACCACAGTTACATGACAAAACAAAATGAGTTCAGAGCTTAAATTTAAAAAATTAAGCAGTTATAAATCAACAAGAGCTGGAAAGGTATACTTAGCCTAAAAATTCACTTAGTCTTTGCAACAAATGGTTTTAACTGCTTAGAATGGAATAAACAACATTATAGTACCCTGGGGATACTAACAGGGCCAGTAAGCAATCCTGTTGCCTGAAGCAATGAACAAAATGGCTCCTTCATCTACAGAAGACTGTTACTATGGTAAAGCAGGCCAAGCCTGGGGTCTACAATTTAATATTAATAAAATTGGCTATCAGGAAATATATATATATATATTCCACATGCTTGCGAGGCCCCCAAATGAGCACGCAGAATGGCACGGCCAAGCAGCTTAAAAATAAAGAAAAAACCCTGGTCAGGCCAGTAATTTTCCACCACGTCACCTCAGGAGACCTCCAGACATGCACAGGTAAAGGCCCATCAAAAGTACATTAAGCACACAAAAGGTACTCTGCCCCCAATTGCTGGCTTGATAGGATTAGCACTCCTGACCATTGAGACGTCAAGCGCAAGCGATTAGCATATTGTCAAAGCCATTGATATCCCTGTCAGAAGCCCATCAACTTAAGCGTTGACCTTTCGGAGGCTTTGTTTCACCTCCGAAACCTATTGTTCTCCCCTGGAATGGACTGCCCTCCAGGCCCATTTCCCCCTATAACTAACACTGGTGTTTGAGTGCTTCTTTGGATCACTCCCGGTTTCTTTCCCGCTTGCAGTCACTTTGTCTGCTGAGCGTTCCCCTCAGCCTCCATGTGCTGAGACCCGTCTTCACTCCTCCCACTGATATTTTGGACGTCGGGACCAGGTGCAGTATCTCCCGCTAACCCCCCCCCCCGAAAACTCCCTTATCTATTTTCTTCCTTTTATTTCTTTTAGATCTCGGGTGAGTGAGTGTGAACGTGCGTAAGTGCGCAGTGACTGACTTTTAATAAAAATAGAATAAAAATCATTTATTATACAATTCGGCTTGGTTTTGGTCTGGCCTGAATTGGTATACACTGGGCTCCAAGATCCCTCAAAGTTACCCTGCCTCTCACTTTGTCAACGTGTGCTCTGGCTATTTCCCATTCCTCACATTATATTGAGCACGGTGACCGGGACCCCCGGAAATCAGGTAACGAGAGAACTAGACTAGCAGTTGAATCTTAGGTAACCACCTCCATCATATCTAATATCAGCAAGTTAGCTTAGGGCTTGGGGGTTAAACTGCTTAAATTGTTCAGTTCCTCAGTGCAGATTGATCAGCAGTCTTCTTTGTTCACTGCTCCCTTTTCACACTGAATGTATGTTGCCTGGTGGCAAGGCCTGCCATGAATTTTAATGGCACATGGTATATACACATGATTGTGTTTTTTAAAAAAACGAACAAAAAAAATAAAATAAAAAATATGCTCTGTCCTACATGCTACTATAAAGGAACACAATTACTATGGTCTTTTTTTACTTTTATGCAGCAACTACAAAATATATCTGTTCTGATGAGTAGGATGGGTTTAGGTTGGGGTGTGGGTGGTCTTTTTTGAGCAAGGATATCTGGAGGGTGCCATATGTTCTGCATACATCCTGCACATGTTGGGACATTTTTTCATTCTGCAGAATCATGGTATTGCATTATGTAATATCACTTATGGGAGACAGGTTTCATCCTGAGTGCTATGGTGTTTCCAAGTGCACAGCTTTATTTTTCCCCCCACAGGAATGTATGACAACATTCATTTCCATGGGAGAAGCTACAGATGGTAAGAATATCAGTAAGAGAGTATCTAAATGTTCTTGCTACCCATGACAATTTCAAGCACTAAAAATTAATCATAGAATCATAGAATTAGAAGAGACCATAAGGGCCATCCAGTCCAAACCCCTACTATGCTGGAACATACATCAAAGCACTCCCAACAGATGGCCATCCAGGCTCTGTTTAAAAACCTCCAAAGAAGGAGAAACCACCACACTCCAAGGCAGCATATTCCACTCTGAGGAATCTTATTATTAACATAACTCCAGTTTCTCATCTGAGCTATAGATGTGCATTTCAGTTGAAGGAGGTCACCCGGTATCTCCAGGGAGAAGACATGTTTTTCCAACAATTTCTCAGAGCTAGTTAATCTCACCATCATTAATGGTGAGATTAGCACACTACTTATTCTTCCCACATTTTTTAGTAAGAGCTTTTGTTTGTTTCACTTTGACTTTGGGAGAACCTGAAAACCACGTATAAGTCGTATTGCTGTCTGAAACAGTGGGACAAGTTCTAAACCGATTTTATTTTTCTGTATGGCATATTCCTAATTTAGTCATCCCGATGACCATTCAGTACCACTTAGCAATCACATATTCATGAATTATTTTGTTCACTATAGAAGTTGAATAAACAAGAAATGGTGTTTTGTCTCTTTTATGCTTTGTGTAATAGCCAGACTCTTAAGAAGCTATATGGAAATATGGAAATATTCAGGAAGTTTACAAGCCAATATTTTTCATCAATAAGCTTGACTATTTTCAAGGGAACTGGTCTTCCCATTCTTGCCTCCCTCTATGGAAATCAGTGTCCAGCTTCTGAATTAGTAGTGCTGGTTTGAAGTCACTGGAACAACATAGGCCCTTTTCACAGGTGGAGGGGGGAACGGTGTAGAACGACCTCTCACGGAGGTCATCTACACCGTAGAGTGGACTGGTATGGACTACTTTTAGTAGTTTCACACCAGAATTCACTCAGGAGTGGCCAGAACTAGCTGGGCTGTGTGTTTTTAAAAAACCTCTTTTTTGAGGTTTTTAAAAAGCACGGAGTGCGCAGCCCCGTGCTGCTCTGTCGCCCGGCTCTAAAGTGGATCTGCAGGCGCGCGCCAGTGCGTGCCTGTAGATCTACCGGGGGCCGGCTTCCAGCTGGCGAGCTTGTCCGGTTGGTGGAGAACCTCCACCAACCGGAAGCTGCCATCTGTGATGCCGGAGGAGTGTGGAGCAGCGAGCTCGCACTGCTCCACACGGCAACGGACTTACCCGGCTGGAGGTAAGCTCCGTTTTTGGGCATTTTCGCCTGTTTCCCCCCCGACATGTGAAAAGGGCCATAGAGTTGTACAGAGTCGTAGAAACGTGCATCAGGAAGAAATAAGTTTGAAAAGGTTGCTGATGTTATTATTAGAAATACTATTGAAAGCTGATGTCAACATTTGATTTATTTCCATGCAAAACCAACATTCAGCTGATGTATTTTTTTTTCAGAATCGTATTACACCTGGGGATATCTTCTTTACTTTTAAATTAGTTTTTCAAAATAACTGACTTTCTCTGTATGCATATATGTATGGAAGGAACAAGAAACAAAAAAGAGGGAAAAAGAGAATGAAATCCTAGTTGTCAGCTGACGCATGCTGTATTGAATATTGTATTACGTACATTGACAATCCACTTTGGGTACCACTGACAGAATAAAACCTGAATTTTGATCTTTATTTCTTGTCTGCCACAGTAACAGGTAGAATACAGTAATGATTTGTGCCTTCAGAAAATGGAACTATGGAAAATCCTCCTTTCATCTTAATCAGAGTGGTTCCATTGTTTTATTTTTCCAGAAACAAACGTTCCCCTAAACAATACTAAAATGAAAGACAATGGGCTCATCTAGAAGAGAAGAAAGTTTCAGGAGCTCCCAAGAGTTTCCAGTTCTTTTTCCTTTGACTTTACCTGCATATTCATCATTCTATATCGAAACTTTTTCTTGAAAGACCCTGGATTTCCTTCTCTCCCCCTCCCTTTCTTTTTTCTTCCTCTCTCTCCTTCTGATAACATGTCACATCTAGACTCAGACAATGCTTCAGAAATTGACATTCGTCAGCATCCACTTGGGCCTTTTTAATTATGGTCCTCCTTCCATATTTGCTTTTTTGACCTCTGCAAATTTGATTATTCATGAGTGTGTGTGCATCTTCCCCCTCCCCATTCTCCTCCTCCCCTTCCCTTGCATTTTGCTGGGCATGGAGAAGCGAGGCAAGTGTGCCTGAGAAAAGACAAGGGAATGAGAAGAGGTTCATGTGTGTGTTCTCTCCTCTGGAGCTACCTTTCCCATTTCTGTGCATTTTTCCCCAATACAGAGAGCACACAATGAGGCAAAACACAAGAGAATGGGAGGAACCTCAGAAGGGAATGGGATGGGGAGTGTGTGTGGGGATTTGTTAATGGTTTTTTCCATTTTTGTGTGGGTTCTGTGCCCCAAACCCTCATGACAGTGGAAGGGGCACTGTATTATTCAGGAATTATAACCAAATTGCTTTAACAAAATTATACTAGTTAAGTAATAGGATCACTTTTTTTATTGCTAGCATTCCTCTTTCCATTGCTTGATCTCTGCTGAATCTGAGTCCTAGAAACAGACACTGCGTTTTATGGCAATGGCAATTTCAGCTAGTTTTGGTATAACAGAAACAGACAGCCATATACGGGTACATTACATTTTGGAAAATATTGAGTTAATTTAAACTGATTTGGACACTGGGAATGGAAAGTCCCTTTGTAATGCCTGAATCCTTGAGGGAAGATTTCAGCTTCAAGATTGGGAAGATATTGTGTAGATGTCCAAACTACAATTGATTTGTGCAGGAACGAAACCTGGGACTTTCAGGGACCTTTTCTTCTCCTGCTTAGTTATACATATATTATCCTTTGAGGTTTTGTGCTTAATTTTTTTTTTAAAAGGCTCCACACTGACTTTACATGAGGTAAGATAAATAGTAATTTTACACACACACACACACACACACACACACACACACACAATATGCACTCCCATGTTGGATTGTCTTAACTTGTAGTGGACAGAGTAAAGTATATATTTTCAAAGCCTTCTGTGATCTGCATATCTCAGAGCTCCTCCAGATGGGCACTATTCCCTTTAATTGTTGGGATCTTATGTTTTTACTCACAGCAGCTGTTCTCAGAGTGGTCCAAGTAGACTATATGAGAGCACTGGAGTAAAAAAAAGACAGGGAAATAAATAATGAAACCTTGTTGTAGGAGTTTGCCACAGACCACCAAACCAAGAAAAGGTGGAGAATGATGCTTTTCAGAAACAAATCTCAGAAATCTTGAAGATGCAAAAATTAGTACCAATGGTGGATTTCAATTAGCCTGATATCTGCTGGGAGACTAAGTCTGCTAAGCATAGGCTCTCCAACAACTTCCTGATGTGCCTTGCAGATAATTTCTTATTTCAAAAAGCAGGGTTAAAAACAAGGGCATTGGTAATTCCGGACTGCATGCTAAGCAATAGGGAGGAGTTGGACTCTTGAATCAAAGTAGCTGATACTTAGGGGGAAGTGATCTTGTAATGTTAGAATTCACATTTGTGGGACAGAATAAAGAAGGATATAATAAAAAATGTACCTTAGGTGTTTGGAAAGCTGATTTTAACAAGCTCATGGAATTACTTGGTGGAATCCCATGGCTAGACATGTTAAAGAAAAAAGAAACCCAGGATGGATGAGAGTTCTTGAAGAATGAATTGGGGGCAAAAATAGCACAATTTCAAGCTATCCCATGGAAGAAGAAAAATGGGAAATATCTGAAAAAAATGTGGCTGCACAGCAAACACAAGGAGGATGTGAAAAGAAAAAGGAGTATGTATATAGAATGGAAGGAAGGACAAATAACCAAGGAAGACTAGAGATGAATAGTCCAAGCTTGCAGGAATAGTATAAGGAAAGTTAAAGCTCAGACGAGCTGAGAATGGCTAAGCAGCAAGAAGCAAAGAAAGCATCTTTTTCAGGTGTGTTTGAGGCAAGAAAATTGCAAAATGCTAACAGCTTACAATGAAAAGGGAGAATTATTCAATACCTATTTTTCTTCAGATTTTTCCCCAAAAAGAGAAGTTTAAACTTTTACGCAGTAGCAGAGACTTTGGCAAGGGATCTGGATGGCAAATCAAGATTGATAGCAAGTTAGTCAGGAATCACCTAACTAACCTAAATGAGTTCAAACTAATTTTTCTTTTTTTTTTTAATTAGTCACTAGTTTAGTAGATGGTGAGAATGTTATGGATGTCATTTATCTGGATTTCCATAAAGCAAACTGATTAAATGTAGAATAGATGGAATCACTGTCAGATGGATCCATAACCAGTTGGAAATCCCTGTGCAAAGTGCATCATCAATGGCTGAGCTTCAGACTGAAAAGAGTATCTCAGGGCTCTCTACTAGGGGCATTACTTTTCAACATTTTCATCAATGATTTAGATGATTGGGTGGAGGGAAAATGTATCAGGTCTGCAGATGACACAAAACTGGGAGGGGTAGCTAATACCTTGGAAGACAGGAACAGGTTTCAAAGGATAAACTAGAAAATTGGGCAAAAATTAATAAAATGAATTTCAATAGAGACAGATGCAAAATTCTACATTCAGGCCAACAAAAGCAAATGTACTCAATAGGATATAAAATAGATGGCATAATAGGACAGGAGATATATGGCTCAGCACTACTACATGCAAAAAGGAATGTAGGATTATTCTTGTTCATAAATTTAACATTGAACCTAAATTGAGACAGCAGTGTGATGTTACAGCAAAGAATGCAAATGCTATCACAGTGTGCATTAATAAAAGCACTATTTCCAAGTTGAGGGAAGTAATATTCCCACTGTATTCTGTGCCGGTCAGGCCTCATCTGGAGTATGGTGTTCAGTTCTGGGGGCTTCTTTTTAAGAAGATTCTAAACATGTTGGAGCAGGTTCAGAGAAGGGAAACAAGGATGATAAGAGGTATGGAGAACAAACTGATGAGAAAAAATTGAAGAAGTTTGGCATGGTCAGCTTGGTGAAGAGAAAACTGAGGGGTGGCAAGATGATACGCTTTCAATAGCTCAATGGCTGTCACGGAGAGGAGAAGTCAGGTTTGCTCTCTTCGGTTCTAGAGGGTTGGACCAGATCTAATGATCTGAAGTTCTAGGATAGCAGATTTTGATTGAATATTAGATGGAAATTCTTGACAGTAAGAGTGGTTCAGCAATGGAATCAATTGGCTAGAGTAGTAGTGGCATCTTCTTCTCTGGACCTCTTCAAAAAAGGGTCTGGACAGCTTCCTACTGGGGAGGCATTAGCTGGAGATCCTGCATTGACCAGGAGGCCTTTCCCAACTCCATGACTTTATGACTCACCCACACATCCAGTCAGGGATCATTCATTCCTGATTTTTTCCTCCTTCTCCTCCTCCTTCTCCTCCTCCTCTCATTTACTTGAAGAGAAGGAATGGGGAAATCCTACCTCAGGTCTTTAAAAATACCACAGGTAGTTCCAGAAATACACAAGAAATAGAACAGAACAGCAGCTCCATGTTTTGGATCTTTTAAAGCATCCTAGCATATACAGATGCAACTCTCAAGTTTTTTCAGAAGTCAGGATAAACACTGAGCAGTTTCATTTATCTCTTAGACCTTCACATGCTCTCTTATCTCTTCTGTCTTCACACACTTGTGTGCGTATCAGCCAATGATCTACATATCCATGCATTTTTATCCCATCTTTATGGAGAGTGCAGGTCAAACCATCAATGACAAAAATGTGCTTGATGATGACACATCTCTGTGAGTTTTCTATGTTTTCATTCAGAAATCCATTTTGTCTTAGTTATGCCTCAATCTACAAACATTTTTAAAGAGCATGAAAATTCACATTGCTTTCCCCCATTTTGGGGGGGGGGGACATTTTTGTGTTAAAATGTACATTTTGTATGCATCTATCTGAAAATACATTAGATTTATATATATGCCTAGAAATATTTTGCAAAATTCAGAGAACTGCATTCTCATCTATATTTTAGTGAAATTATGTCTATTGGCTTAAAAATGAAGACTGAGAAAACCCTTGAACTACCAGATAACTCTGTCCAAGTTGTCACTGAGGTAGAAAATGTGTTTGGTCTGTCAAACCATCAGACTGCAGGTGGAGTTTCTTCAATGCTTCTCAGTAGAAGCACGTCCCACCAGATGATAGAGAGAAGTGTTCTCCAATATAGTCTTCTCTTTGATATTCAATTATTCATTTATGTTTGCTTATTTAAAACAGTATTCGCTATACACTTTTATATACGATGGACTCAAAATGGGTGACCAAAATAAAATATACTAAATGGAATAAAAACAGTGAAAATTTCAGTCAATGGCTAATTTCAGATTACTAGGACAGTTCTGGTGGTCTACTATTAGGAATTATGTATGTATAGGAGAAAATTCTGTCACGAAAGTTATCACCTACAGTTTGAAACAGTTAAGGCTAGATTGACTACTTTAGGAGAAGCTAAGCTGGTTTGCAACAGCAGCACCTAGGTTACTATTCATCCAAAGAAAGCGTTTTACCTGAGTATAAACAAACTGCACATCACTGGAGATTCCTTTACAGTTTCCCTTGCCTGAGTTTCCACATCTGCTCAGGCAAGCTGCTTCTCAGTTTTTGAAGCAGCTTGACTTGTCAACTGTGAGAAGTGTAGCACTGAAAACTACCAAGGAACTCCCAGCTGTCGTATGTTTCCCTTCCATGCATGTAAAAGGCTCCTCTGGCTCTCACCACCCTCATCTTTAGCACATAGAGGTTTTCCCATTGAGTCTGGAGACCTGTGGTGATAAATATGACATCCTGTACATTTTAAGGGTGGGAAGAAAACTTCATTCCCAAGATTGAATAACAGTGCCCAGCTGTTCTTTGTTGACATTATACACATCCTTCTGCCAAACAGATGGTTGATGCTGTCTCTGGGATGTGATGCACCCAAGAGGGAATTAGTGTTGTCAGAGTTTACCATACTGACTTTGTGTCATTGAACAGACACATAACTCCAAGAGGATTCAACAAGGACTATATGCCTCCACATGCTAGTTCTGGGTGTGGTAATTGTCTACCCTGACGTGTATTCAGAATAATTTTGTGTATGTTAGCATTTGCTATTAGGAGTGAGTTGGTTAAAACTTCTTAGTAATATTCTCAGTAGTACTAGGGTCTAGCAGGTTACTTACTGCAGACAGTTCTGTTTTTATTACTGTGTGGTCATGCCCTTGAATTCCCTTGGACTTCTAATTTGTACCTGTTGATTTTGTACTTGTTTGTTTTCTAACTGTAGAGATGACTTGTGACTGTAACAAAGATATATATGTGCCTGTATCCAGAGTGCATAAAAAAAAAGACAATCTCCATATAGAAATATATATACTTAAACATAGCCTGCTCTGGTTGAATTAGAGAATATGAAGCTAGGGAAAACACGTTGGATAAATTCTCCCCATCCCTTCAATTCAATTGCCTTTTATGTGGCCTCTTCTCTCTGCTGCTCTGATGAAAACCGCTGGCTCTATCGGAGGTTAAAACAACCAGTTAATGAATTCATTAAGCTATTATCTCACTAGATTTTTGTAGCATTTGGTCTTAACTCACTAGATTACCCAATTAACACTGAAATTACTTCTGTACTTCAATAAGTTGAATAATTAATTAGAATTTGTTAGAGGGGATGGCTTTTCCTCTGACAAATTCAGTAATACAAGAAGACCCATGGAGAAAAAGAAGAAAAGGAAATGTATGGTTTATTGTTAGGCAGGATAAACTGTTTACTCCATCATTTCTGTCTCTGGAAAAGTTATGGACCCATTGAAAGAATAGTTGAGAACCAAATGAGCAGGGAGAAGGGATCACCTGAAGAAGAATAAAAAGCTAAGGGGAAATACTATCCTAGTGTGAAATAGAATGGGTTAATTTATTTTTTTTCTTCTGTTTTCCACCTCTCCCCTAATCCAGTGAGTCACATGTTTTGAAGAGATTCATGGGGCTTGAGTAATTAGTTTGGAAACAAAAATTACAGTCACCAAAGCCAACTCCCTAGCTGTATCTACCAAGAACTAAGTCACATTGAACCTGTGATAGATAATGATGCTCTGATTGAGGAGCAACTGATTGCGCAGGGGGCTGAGCCAGTAAGTGAGCAAGTCAATCTGCAAACATCCCCTGCACTGGAAGGTCAAACAGAGACTGAGTTGCCCCAGCCAGCTCATGAGAGAGAGGGAACCAGCAGCGATGCAGAAGAGTTGCAGCCAGCTGTGCCCATCAGCCCTCAATCACACAGAGGGCTGAAATGGGCTGCTGAGAGAGAGGCTGTTTAGACTAGGCTGAGGAAACACTAATGAGCAGCACCTACTCACAGGGGCTATTTAAGTCTGCTGGCATGGCTGCTCCTTGCTTGCAGCAAATTATTTGCAAGCCCTCACAACCTTTGTGTCTCCTGCTCCCTGAAACCCTCTGAACAGATCTCTGCCTCCTGAACCTTTGGACTGGACCTTGACCTGGCTCGGCTTGTGTTTTCCTTGTGTTTGGTATGTTCGGACTCCCCAAGTGTTCCTGACCTCTCTCCTCCCTTGCTGGCTGCGGCCCAGCAAGGAGAGATTCCTGACAGAACCCTTCTTGTATATTTGTTGCTTGCACAGTGCTGGGCACTTGGATAAATAAGAGTAAAAGCTTTCCTCAATATGCCCTCCCCTCTCATCTCTCTCTCTCTCTCTCTCTTTTCCCCCCCTTTCTTCCTCAGCCTCTTCCTCCTACTGCCTTCTGATTTTGTTCTTCATCAACCCTACTTGTTCAGTGGATCACACTGATTGAGGAGTTTGGTAAGATTGAAAACTGGAGTAAAAAAAGATACAGCTAGCTAAATGCACATCTTCCTATCACCACTTAGGTGCTTTTGTCTCTCTCTTTCTCTCTCCACACACACGTGCATACACATACATGGAGACATACACACACACACACACACATATACACACACAGACTCAGAATTAAATCACATCTTGGCAGAGCACACTTTTTCATAATGGATGGGGAAGCAGAAAGCATTCATTGATACAGTTGTGAAGAAAAAATGTTCTGCAAACACTCAGAGCCACTGAAAACATATCTAACTGAGACTTATTCTCCCTTGATTCACTGACTGAACTTTGTGGCCATCCACTTTTTAGTTCACTCTAAAAGGTTTATTGTCACCTAGCTAAAACTAACCTAACGTTCCTTATTAACTTTTAACACAGGGATGGAATTCATGCAGCTGTCCTGGACTGCATAGCCAATGGTGAGGAATTCTGAAAGTTGCAATTCAGCAACATCTGGAGTGCTGCATAATTCTCAATCCTGCTTTCACTTCCTTAGTAAAGAAGGTGTTAAAAAAGTGTACATGTTATTGAGGGGTGGTGAGAGCAAAAAATAAAAATAAAAAAATGAGATTGAGAGATTGAGAGAGAGAGATGATAAAACTCAAGTGAAAAGACTGTAATACAAGAACTTTATGACAAAGTTTTCCCAGCTTAAGGACTTCTGGATACATTGATTGGACTCCCACCCATCAAGGTAACAATTATATAATGGACTTCTTTGCAGGGATTAGTAGTTGACCATTGTTTCAAATGTCTTGTGATCGAGGTTTGAAAAAGTTGCATTGTCATTGTTCTTGTGTGCCATCAGGTCATTTCCAACTTATGGAGATCCTAAGGGAAACTCTCATGGGATTTTCTTGGCAAGATTTTTTTTTTTGAGCGGGCAGGGTGTCTTTGCCTTCCTCTGAGAGCATGTGACTTGCCTAAGTTCACCTATTAGATTTCCATGGCTGAATGGGGCATCTGAGCCCTGGTCACAGCCCAACACTCACATCACTATATCACACCGGCCCTCCTGGGTTACAATTCCAAGAATTCCAGCAGCCCTGCTGGTCGTGGTAGGGGGTAGAATCTGAAAGCTACATAACAAACAAACAAAAAACAGGGTATTTTTGCCCATGCTCTGCTTTAGATATTTCATTGTAACCTCCTTCTGCCTAGTAAGGGGACTTTTGAAATATTTGTCTAGGATTGTCTTAATCAGCAGGCAGACAGACATTTATTTTCTTAGACACAGGGGAAAATGGGTTGAGCTCTACTGATTTAGATTGCGTGGATGAATTCCATGCAAATACTTGGATAAACTGCTGCTCTCCACCAATACAGCAAAGGCAAGTGCTTGTGTATTTATTCCAGAAAGTATATCAAGCATCAGGTTTCCTTGTACAACTACAGAGTTCAGCCTGAGCTGGAAGCAATTAGGTCCCCCCCACACACACACACACACTGAATATTATGAAAAGGGAAAATAGGCTTGACGGAACATGAGCCCTGTTCTGTCCCAGAGTAGCCTACTTATGTTCCATTGTTGAAATTATTATTCCAACCATATTATTCATCCTTTGACTAGCAGGTTTTTTTGTGTCCAGACATCACTCAACAGGGAATTACCGTAAATCTAGTTTAGTCATCTCCCTACCCTATATAAATAGAGTGATCGCCTACTCTACTAAACCTACCATACTGAACCTGCTTTGGTTTCATGCCTTCTAATGAGCAAAAGAGTGTTGTCAAATTCTTCACAATTCTTGGGTGTCTTTTGTTCTCTCTCTTTCTATTTATGCTTCACATTCTATTTATAACCCTTCTTCATTGATGTTGTACAGAACCAAGCATCTCTCCTGACTTCTTTATTTCCCAGCAGGATTTCTTCTTGCAGACTGGAATTTTCAAGAAGAGAAAGAACACCATTAGTCTGAGGTTTTCTCTTGTCTGATGCTCATCAATTTTAATATATTTACCTCCTAAATAATGAATCTACACTTATGCATACAGAACTGAGTTTTCCCCCAAGTAAAGCTGTGTATTCCTGGTTTACCTTAGGAGTACATTACCCCCTTTTAATGACTGAACTATTTTATTTTAATTGGCCGAGGACCAATAATATCTTCCCTGGTATCTTTTCCATAATTAATGTAACAACAAGATATCAGATTTGCACCAACATCTCATCAATAATATGCTTTAAAAAAAGTTAATGTGTAAAATACTGGATTTTTAAAATCCCAGTGAGAACAGCTTTGGGCAAACAGCAAGATAACAAAATCTTTTTTACATACCTATATACATACATACATAAAGTAGAATAAAGATGATACCTTGGAAATGATGACTGTGCTACCATACACACATTTGCCAGATGAGAGAAAAGAAATAGCTGAAGATCATAACTTATGTTAATTATAATATTTTGGCCAACTATGTAAATCCTAATTCATTTCATCATCACATGGTAAATTCTGGAGTGACAGAATTTTCTCCTTACTTCAAAATGGTAATTTTTCCCCCCTCTTTGGTCCATCTTGGAGAGATATTATGCATTGTCAAGAAAAAAAAATGCATTTCTGTAAAAATTCAGAATAAAAAAAATGAAAACTGTTGCCTTGTTACATGAACCAAAATCAGAAAAATATAAGGTTAAACTCTCTCTCTCTCTCTCTCTCTCTCTCTCTCTCTCTCTCTCTTGGTGTTTGGGTGTCACAGTGGAGTTCTGATACTTCAAGATGATTACTAAGTCCTTGGGAAGCTATTTCACTGTACCAAAGTGGCCAATCCTGCCCAAAATTTTGTCAATGTTGAAACTATTTTCCCCCATGCTCAGTCCTTGCTGTATAAAAAAAATATAGATATGTTGGATTCTAAAGTCTCATCAGTTCATTTGGATAGTGAAAACAGCTTTTGAAAATAACAGCAGCAGCAGCAGCAACAACACAGAATTAAGATATTGATATATTGATTTAAAGAACTTTTTACATAAGGGAAGAACATGTAGTTCCTGAAGACCAAGACCAAATTGGATCAGTCATATAGCTTAAACGTCTGCCAGTGTACCTACATTGATGGTCAGGAGGGGGGATAGGTAAAAACTCTTCTTTCTTACCAAGGTGTATAATCCCAGCTGAAGGCTTCCAGGTACAGCACTGCCCCCTAACCACTAATTAGTTACAGGGGTTCACCCCAGTGTACTCCCACTGTAGTCTTGCCATCCTTGTGCACACAGAGAAGAGATTGTTGATCCTTCATACACAAGAGTGAAGTCTGCTTTCTCTTCAACAAGTGTACAAGGGCAGCTGGATGCTGCCCAAATGCACTCCCATGACCAATCAGGTGAGTCAAAATTGCATCTGGGGACCTCTAGCTCCTTTTATGTACTTAAAGCAAGGGTACTGTATATGCAACCCCTGAATGGCTCTCCCTGGCATTTCTAAACAAGTACTTCTACTAGACTGAACAGGGGTTATGCCAACATAAGCAACCAACAGGATTCTAGTTCGAGTGGTGAGAAGACATTTTGTAGGAATGTAGAATTCTTGTGTTAAACATGCGTATACATGCGCCTCCTAATGATCCCCAAATAAGTCCACAAGGGCTCTGCAACAAAACACTTCCTGGTGTTTTTAGCTTCTGTGATGATTCAGATGTTTCAAGGGCTGCTAGAAAACCACAGTCTTCAATGACAACCAGTGAATAACCAACTAACCTCTATAGATCTGAAGCCTCAGTCCCTGGAGCTCAGTGAATAGGAACTCAGACAACAGGTAAAGCCAACAGGTGTTTTGTGAGGGTGTGGTGGAAAAGACAGCATAAGGTGAGCTTGTGTCTGTTGGACTAAACCTCCTGAGCTCCAGAGAGTCTTTAGGGAGAATTAGTTGGGAAAGCTGTTGTGTCATTTGGGTTAAGGTTGTTTGTTTGTGTGAGCTGGGAAGAAGTTTGATTATGTTTTCACTAGTATTCTATTATTCTATTGTGATTTGATGAACTTGTGTATGTTGGGTTACACCTGATTGTTTGTGTGAGCTGAGTGGAGACTTGCTTTTGTGCTCATTAATGTTTTATTGCTCTTTCCTGTATAAGCCCAAATCCTTTGCTTGAGCACATGGTCTCATGGGAACAGGGCATATGTTATGAAGAAGTGGGATGCAGGCTTGGTTGAGGGAGGATCTAGCAGCCACTAACTTTCTATATAGCTGCAGTACCATTTCATGGAGCTTGGTGATCAAGTAAGGCTACCAGGTATTTCACATGGGCGTTTAGTGGGGGAATTTTGAGGGGAGGCCCAGAGCTCTGGCCATTTCCACACAGGGTAAATAAAACGGTGCAGTGCGTCCTCCATGGAAGACATCTGCACATTCGAGCGGACTGGGTCTGGACTACTTACCATAGATCCGCACCTCAGTCCGCTCCAGAATGACCCCAGGTGGTCCTCAATTGTGTTTTTGAAAGACCTGATTTTTCAGGTCTTTCAAAATGCTGGTGCGCACCATTGCGTGCCTGCTCTCCAATACAGATTCGCAGGCTCGCACCAATGTGAGCCTGCGATCTGCGGAGGGTGGGCTTTAGGCTGGTGAGCTTCAGCAGTTGGTCAAGACCCACAACCAACCGGAGGCCGCCATTTTGGATGCTGGAGCGGTGGGGATCTACGATCATGCACTGCTCCTCCTCACCCCAGACTGGACTGGACCCACAGAAGATCCAGGGAGTAGCGGCAGGGAGCGATTCCCTCACCGTGTGCGGAAATGGCCTCTGTTTCAATGCCTACTTAAGAATACTGAATATGGATGATGAGGGAGCTGCTGTAGTCACCTGCAACAACTGTGGTATGTTTGTGTTCTTGACAGATTATGTGGTAGCTATACCTGTAGCAAGTATAAGTTGGTTATCCTGCTGTAATAGATGGTTCAGCAACTTGAGGCCTGTGCATCTATTCTTCAGCATATTAGAAAGCATGAAGTTTTCTTGGATACAGAAGAGAAGACATTTCTGGATGAGCAACATATAGGAGATGCCTCTGAGGAGGAGGTCAGTTTTCAAAGACAGGAGGTCGACATTTGGAGGAATGTGACACATCGAAACAGTAGGACCAGGGATCATTCTGTGAGCTTGGAGCTACAGAACTGATTTGAAGCTCTCTCCCTTATTGGTTATAAGGAGAAACAGAAACAAAATCAACAGTGTCAGTCCTCAGAGAATTTGAAGGGAAACTTGGAATATTCAGATATGGAATGACCCCTACCAATCTCCAGAGAAGATATGTGATGGTGGTAGGGGTCTCCCTGGTAAGGGGAACAGAAGCAGAGATTTGTGGACTGGATAGGATGTTTTGAGAGGTGTGCTGTCTCCTTGAAGCAAAAATCTGTGATGTAACAGATAGGCTGATAAGACTTGTCAAGCCCACTGACCATTATTCCTTCCTTTTGGTCCATGTCAGAACCAATGACACTGGAAGGAATAGATTGTACAACATCACAAGAGATTATACACTCTGGATAGGAAGCTGAAGGACCTTGATGCACAAGTTATCATTATGTCTCTCCTCCCAGTTAAAGGACATTGCCCCAAAAGGGAGAAAAGAATAGTGGAGGTGAACAACTGGCCCTGCGAATGATTCCACTGGGAATGATTTGGCTTCTTGGACCATGGTCTGTGGTTTCATGAAGATGGACTTCTAGCAAGTGATGGGTTGCACATCACAGTTGTTGGCAGGAATGTTTTTGCTAAAAGTCCTGATCAGGAGGGTTTTAAACTTTGTTATATAGGGGAGAGAGACAGTATTCTTGAGGACAGGAGTTCATCAAGTGGTGGAGATAATGTTATAAGGAGAACTGGGTGAATAGTACAAGTACCCTTAAATAGGTAGTTAGGTGGAATGATACATGACCACAGATATCTCAATACCAATACATAGATAATGGAAAATAAACAAGATGAACTTGAACTCTTAACACAGAAATACCTGGCTACTCTAAATCAAGTTTCCAGTGCCAGATGAACTATATCCAAGGGTATTAAATGAACTGGCAGAATCAATCTCAGAACCACTGGCAATAATCTTTAAGAATTCCTGGGGAACAGGAGAAGTCCCAGAAGACTGGAGTAGGGAAAGTATTGTCCCCATCTTCAATAGGAAAAAGAAAAAGAAAGAAAGAAAGAAAGACCCAAAGACTTACCACCCAGTCAACCTGACATCGATACCAGGAAAGATTCTAGAGCAGATCATTAAATATGCACTCTGTACGCACTTAGAAAGAAATGTTATGATCACTAAAAGTCAACGTGGGTTGCTGAAAATCAAGTCATGCTAGACTAATCTTATCTCTTTATATAGATAGAGGTTTAGAAAGAGAGAGAGTTACAAGCTTGGGTTGATGAAAGGAATGTTGTGCATGCAGCATATCTTGATTTTAGTAAGGCCTTTGACAAAGTCCCACATGATATCCTTGCAAACAAGCTAGTAAAATATAGGGTAGACATGCTATTGTTAGGTGGATTTGTCAATAGTTGACTGATCAAACCCAAAGAGTGCTTACCAATGGCTCCTCTTCATCCTGAAAAGAAGGGACTAGTGGGGGGTCCACAGGGTTCTGTCTTGGTCCCAGTATTATTCAACATCTTTATCAATGACTTGGATAATAGAACAGAAGACATTCTTATCAAATTTGCAAATGATGACAAATTAGGAGAAGTAGCTAATACCCCAAATGACAGAATCAGAATTAAAATTAAAAATGAGCTTAACAGATAGCCTGAAGAAGAGAAGGTTGAGAGTTGACATGATAGCCATATGTAAATATTTGAAAAGATGCCATATGAAAGATGGAGCAAAGAGGTTCTACCTAAACATTAGAAAGAACTTCCTCATGTTAGGAGCTGTGGAATATGGACAATGGGATATGCTGCCTCAGAGTGTAGTGGAGTATTCTTTTTTGGAGCAGATGCTGGATGGTCACCTGTTGGGATTACTTTGATTGTATTCCTTCATGGCAGGTGGTTGGACTGCATGCCCCTTGTGGTCTCTTCCAGCTCTACAATTCTAACCTCTGACTGACTTAAAATAAATCAGACCAGAACATTTGGTGATTAGGATTAGTTCTTCTGTTAATGAATCATGTATTATGTGTATGACCCAGTGAAACACTGTTTTTCTGCTGGATTTTATTAAAAGAGAAGAAAAAAGGTTGAATAAAAAGGTGATAAGCCATACTTTTCCACACACATTGGAGACATCAGTAGATCAGAGCAACTGAAACTTGTTCTAATTTTTTTTAAAAAAAAAATCTTATGTTATTCCTGAGAAATATCTTGTGACTTTGAAGCTGAGTTCTAATAACTTCATCAGATTTTGCAGCATGATGTTATCAGTATGGTTATTTTTCTCCAGCACTAAGGAATTATAGTAGCTCAGTCCAGAAAAGCACATTTTTTACAAAATCTTCTATCATCATCCAGAGATTCAATAAAGAATTGTAGTCTAACTGTGATTAAAATATAAAATGTGATTTAAAAAATAGACAAATGTTATAACTGGGTCCTTAACATAATATGTGTTTTTTGACATATATTATTTTCTTCTAATATAGAGTTGAAAGGATAAAAAAGGTATTAGTCTTCTGTTAATGTCCATTATACATTATTGCCATCAACTAAAATAATTCCTCAGGTAATAGCCACTTATTGTAGATTTACATATCAGAACTATAACCTGTTTTATGGCAAAGTACAAGCTGACTCTAGCACTTATTTTAATTTACATAAGCCCTATCAGCCTTAGCCATATGGGTACAGGTATATGAGTACAGGTAAACCTGCCTCCAAAATAACTGTGCTAGCCAAAAAATAGGTATTGATACACACTGAGGGCTATAGCTGAGATAGAATTTTATCTTCGATATTTATCAAACATTTATAAGAGGGAGAAGAAGAAGACAGAGGAGGAAGTGCTTGTATTCTCGACTAACCACTGTTTTTGTTTTTTAATATTTGTATATTCTAATTCCCTGTGAACCTCTATGCAGTATTGCAAGTGTACATGCTCTGGTACAAGCAACTGATGAATGAATTTTTTTGTGTGAAATCCATCGCATTTTAAACATCACAGCTTTAGTGTAATAGTATTTCTCTTGGGTTTTAATCCATATTTTTTGAACACTGTGCTATTCACGTCCACATTTGACTAGCATTCCACACATGAGTCATAACCAAATCTGTATATGCTATATAAAAATAAGTAATGGCTTCTGCTTGGAAATTTGTATATATGTATTTGGTTTCCTTGTTACAGCATTTTTAAGAATTATTATACTGATTGATATTCATTCAGATTTTTAAATTTGTTTTAGCTGGATTTTTTTTTAAACTACAATTTGTGATTAACAAATTTTCTTGTTGGTATAAATAAAAGATAAAAAAAAAACTATAGGCCCATTCATAACTTGCTTATTAGTTTCCTTCCCTCAAAATCATAGTAAAGGTGGAAATATCAAGAGTCTGCTGAGATGAATGTTTCTTTCAGAAAACAGGATTCAAGACACAGTTGTTGTATCTCAAAGATGTAATGTTGTCTTAGAGGCAAATGCAGTTTTCTACACAAAACAACTACGCACAAATTTTGTATAGCATAATTCCTGAACTGTAAAAATTCTGTTTGGTCTAGGATTCTTCTCATTAGGGTTTCTCAACACTAAACACTAAAAACTAAACTAAACTAAAATATTTGTTTGACCCGAGGAGTATAGTTTACAATGCTTTTTTGCCTCACCTCACTGAGATAAAAACACTGAAGATGATATTTCTCATTCTCTTTGACCACAGGAGAGAAACAATAACTTATTAACCTGCCATCTGCTGACAGGAGGCCTCCCCACCACCATTCTCCACCAACTAAGCTAGTTCTGAGAGAGAGAAGACAGCCAGTACAAAAGCTCGAAATGGGATTTACAACAATAATATTTCATCTCTATTTAGCTCACCAGGAACTATAGGAGCTTGCAGTCTCATTGATGTCACCTAGTAAGCCACTGTAAGTTGAAGAGCTTTTATATGCCAAAGAGAGCCCTTCACCAATACAGGACTTTGAAAAAATTACAAGCTGCACATCTTATGGATATGATAATTAGGAGATATACAGATATATGATAATAATATCTATAATGGACTGAGGCTCTTTATCTCCCTGAAGCATAGAAAACTTTATGACAACCTTTTCTTGTTTTATGGAGCTCCTCTGTTTTGCTGTGAATGTAGCTCACCACATTCGCATCTCCTCCAAATTTAATTGTATTGAATTCAGAGATGTCACAAAAGCCCAGGTGTCTCCTCTCTCAATGTCAATAACTGCTCCTCATTTCATGAATTTAATCCATGCTTTAATTCTATTAACCTTGGCGTGCTTCACTGGTCCCATGGATGCTGTAGAAATCATTATTTCTCATCTACTTTCATCTCTTAATTCTGGATGTATGTCAAGATGTAATAGAAAAGACAATACTCCTGTTAATCCCAGTCAGTTAAATGTTCCTGTCGACCTCAATTCTTTTTTTTTTCCAGTGTGTGTATGTGTATGCTAAATTTAATGCCATTCCTACCTACATTAGATTGATTGGAAACAATAGGATATAAATTTGTTGTGGCCGGCAAGTCCTGTCCATTTCAGTGGGACTGCTCTAGGTAGACTAATGTTGGAATGAGTTTATTTTCACATTTTTTTTAAATTCATACTCTGGCATTTTAAGCTGTTAAACTCCTAATTTATAACAACATAAAAATAAGAGGGGGAGCAATCTTGTTGGCTAGATCGTGAGCAAGGAAACGAACTGCAATGTTGTTTATGTTATCAGGACTTGTAGGTCCTTTTTGCATGGCATGTGCCATGCGAAAGGGCCTCTGGAGCGTTGTGCAATTGCGAGGAGCCGTCCACATGACGTCCTCGCAATTGTGTGACTCTGCCAGGGCCAGCAGGCGCCGATCGTGCACTATTTCATTTTTGGCTTCCAGACGAAAATGGTGTGCAATCGCACATCACTTCAGGGTCCTGTGCACACTTATCATGCATGCAGAGCCTCTGGAGCTGCGGTGCTTGCACTTCCTGCCCCAGTGCAGCCTGGGAAAATCCCAGGCTGTGCTGCAGAAGGAAGAGGAGGAGCCCTCACACTGCCTGCTTGCTAGCAGGCAGCAACTGAGGAACTGAAGCAGCGGGGACATGAGAGCCCCTTTCAAGAGACTGCTTGTGTGATCCCCGCACCCTAGTGCTGCAAAAAAGTAGAGTGTAAAAAGGGTCATAGTGGTGTTCCCAGTGTAAATGGAGAGACATAGGGCCCTATCACACTACACTGTTATAGCATTATTATTCCACTTTAACTGCCATGGCATCATTCTGTTGAATTCTGGGGTTTGTAATTTGGTGAGGCATTGGAGCTCTCTGGCTGAGAATTCTAAATACCTCTCCCTAAACTGCAAATCCCATGGTTCCATATGCTGTTGCTATGGCAGTTAAAGTAGAATAATAGTGCTATGGTAGTATAGTGTGATGGAGCCCATAGTTCACATCTGTGCTTCTGGGATGGTCTTATTCTTGCTTTTCCATCCATGTCATGTGGGCTGCTGTTCCTGGATACTACTTTTGCCTTGCCATGCCTTACCTTTTAAAAAAAATGTTGGAGTAGATATTGTAATTTGAAAAAAAAATCCTACCATGAGTTCTAAGCCTTTCTTTCATTGACTTAAGCAGATGCAGTTGTATCTGAGAATTTGGCTGTAGACAACAGATTTTGTTTTGAAGAATCTCAGAACTGTGCTTGTTCCAGCTGTCTTCAATATTTTCCCACTGCATCTGTTATCCCAGACTTCTGTAGAACTGGAAGAATATAATTAGAAGTAAGTGACTCAGTGTGTTTCTACCCTGTGTCACTTTTCAGACAAGTAGCCATGTTAGTCTCTTGCAGCATGAAAAATAGGAAGGGAAGGAGAGAAAAAAAAAGAAATATGGCAGCACTTTTAAGTCTTACTGGTTTTTATTTTAGCTTGAGCTGTCATAGATATAAATCTCCTTCTTCAGATGAAGCATCAAATGATATTAAGGCCTCAGGTATAAAGCATATGTATACAGTTGTAGGAGTGGGATAGAATGTAATAAGATCCAGATAGCTGCAAATCACGTCCCTTGTGTACTTTTCTCTGGTCTTGTGCCAGTTTCTTATGCACTCAGTCATAAATCTGTTCTGTTCAGTTTCCACATCAGTCTGAGGAGGGGGGGAGCAATACAGTTTTTGCTTAACATACATATGCAATTCTTCCAGTATACACAGCCATGTATACAACCTAACCTACATATTTCTGGGTATATACCCTTTTTTTGCATGAAAATTCCTTCATATTGTGTGTGGTTTTCTCAGCTGAGAACTGCATTGTATAATCTGGTGGAGTGCATAATTTAAAGGATAGCTGTTATGATCTGCATAGTAGTCCAGGAAATATGAACTAGGTAATTTTCATTAAAAACTAACGTATATACCGGAATTGCCTAGGATTTTATTTTTTCATAGGTAAGACTTGTTAGAAATACCTTAGGAATTATCTTACCTTACCTTAGGAGTTAGATGTGGTTGAAATACACAGATTTGAGATCCTGTGTCTCTAATTCCCCAAACTGCCTTGTCTAGTACCTGTAATTTGTCCCCATATTCCCTAATCCAATCTGTATTTAGAGTTGTTAACATACAGAGGTTTGGTTTCTGAGGTAATACACTGGCCTCCTCCTTCTTGCTGCTAGGCCTTATCTCCATAGCAACTAACCAGGTCCAAGAGCTCTCTGGTTGAGAATTCTAAAGGCACCTCCCTAAACTGCAAACCCCAGGATTCCATAGAATCTTCAAAGGCAGCCAATCATATGAGGTCTTCTCACCTGACAAAGCCAATCATATGAGGTCTTTGCCTGCTTGACACAGACAGACAAACTCACAAATTTTGAATTTTATATATTAGATATACAGTTAATCATCTAACCATATCATAGAACTCCTGAAGCCTTTTTCACTTAGAGGCCAGAGCAAATGAGTCCAGGCGTAACAAGTTACACTGGCTGAAATTCCATCTTCAGTACAACTGTTAAAAATGCATAAGCTCTCTCTGCTCCCCCCCCCCCCAATCTGGCCAATCCCTACTCCCACACACAAATCAAGATTAGACAGCTAGATTTTTGGCCAAAGTAACATTATCTCTGTACTCTATGATATTGTGTTAATCCAGGCTTCTTATTCCAGAATGTGGGGATATGCCTGTAATTTGAATAGAAATATTAAAGTAAATTGAAATGCAAATGGCAGTTGTGGGAATCTACATGAGGACAAAGAGTTACTAGGGTTTCAGTCCAGATTGAGCTCTCCATGCTGAGTGGGAAGGAGGACTATACCTTCTTAATTCGATGAGTCCTAGGTCACCATTTGCCATGCTGACTCAATCATTTCCTCCATGTGCATTTCAGCCTGAACATATGATGCATTTGGAATCAGAATTGGGCTGCAGTGCAAAGAGACAGAGATAAGTTTGAAAAAGCAGCCAATGACTCGACAAGCCAGCCCCAGAACTGATTGGACACGTCTCTGAGAATGTCCCTTGTGGGCCTAAAACAGTCTGAGAATGTGTAAAATTGCCACCTAGCTCACCTGTAGGAGAGGATTTAGTTTTAAAATTATTTAAAAATGGGAGGGGTGGAAAGTTGGTGCAGCTATCCAAGGTCCAGTGAGGAAGCCATGTAACTTTCCAGACCTTGGATAGTTGGCTATTTTTCTTTTAAGCATGCTTAGCAGGATGGTTGAAGAAATTATCAGCAACAAATCATTCAATTTGCATAAAATTACAAAAAAAATCCTCTATTGGTCCGTTAGAAACAAATCCAGCAGTCACAGAAATATAATGGATTTAGCTGAATCTTTAAATAAGTTTATTCAAAAAGTAACTTTTTGAGACTTTTGCTTTTAAAAAGCCACTATTTATGTTACAGTGGAATAGTAGTTGCCCAGTTGATACTGAAGAAAAAGAGAAAAAAACCTTTTTTTGATACTGATCAGGTCAACTATGGAACTGATGAGGTAGAGGCTAGTGCATTTTTGGTGTTACTTGTATATTAAATCAGAATGCTTTAAATAATGGCTGCATGGAGTTATTGGTTTGTCCTTGCAGCAAGTAGCAGTTTCAGACGATGAGGTTTAGAACAACAAAACATTCAATGAAAAAGCTAAACATCCTCTTCCCATAGTTCTACTACTACAGCCCTGCCCAAATTTAGATCTTTCTAGAGTTTTCTAAAACTCAGTAGGCAACTTCCTGAGATCCACTAGCCACACTTGCCTCCTATCAACCCTAGATTATCTAATGACCTGCATTCTACACACATTTTTAAAAAATTCAAATTTCTTCAACAGTTGCTTTGACTTATGGGAGCAATTTATCCATGTCCCCCCTCCAGGGCTGTTTTAGGCCCAGGGGAGCAACCCCCTGGAAGAAAAGAAGAAGTTGCCTCCAGTTTTGATAAAAGACTCCTTCTGGGCTTAAAAGCAAGTCTGGTGATGGTGTGGAGGGGACCAACATAACAAAATTGCCTTTTATCCCTTAAAGAATGCAAAGAACAGTTTGATGTTTTTGGTGGTCCATAAAAACTGTGTTGAGAGCTGCATGTCACCCATACTGGAACTTTTTCCTACCATTCTATGCTTCTGCTTTAACAGTTGCAGCAACATGATATGAAATCCTGCTATTTGTAGTTTGGTGAGGTACTAGACCTCTCTGGCTAGGAACCACAGAGGCACCTCCTTAAACAATAGATCTCAAGATTCCATCAGATGGAAATACAAGACCAAGGCCATTTCCACACGAGCCTGTTCTAGCGCTATGATTCTACTTTCAACATCCTATGGAATCCTGGGGTTTGCAGTTTTGGGAGGGGCTGGTTGGCCCCTCCCAAAACTGCAAACCTCAGGATTCCATAGGATGTTGAAAATGGAATGATAGCGCTAGAACAGGCTCGTGCGGAAATGGCCTTAAAGTGGAATCGTAGTGTTATAACTGTTTGGTGTGAAAAGGACCTTGATGAAAGTATTGGCATAGCAAAATTTTTTGATACCATGGAACTCATTGATGATTGCCCAATCAGTCTATGGCAGAAATAGAATTTGAGTTAGAATTTAAATTTGAAGCAGACTATAACTCCCTGAATGTTTCTCTTAGCATGTTGGGGGAATCTGGGAGTTGTGGGCTGAAAAGTAAATTTTCCAAGTTCCGAGTAGAAGGGTGTTCAAGAATAGTCTGGACTTGACACATGGCAGGTGTGTCAGACTGCTCATGATAGCCATATGGCATGCCTTACTGTACTTTTAAATGTATTTTTCTGCCACTATAATGTGCTGTCAAAGAGAAGACACTTTGAAGAAGAAATTGCTACAATCTCCTTGACATAACAGTAATGACTGCACACTTAAGACACAGTTCCTCCAGACAATGGAGGGGCTTAGCCTTCTCCTTGAACACTATGAGCAAGGGCTGGTTTCAAAGACATCCATTTTCTGAGTGGCTGACATCCCATTGTGTAGAACAATTTGATTTCCCAATCCTCATTCATTTGATGAATAATCCTTCTTTGTGTTCAGCTCTTTAGAAGAGTCTTCTTGGGACTGACACACACACACAGGGAGGATACTAAAATCTGAATACAGTTAAATGGGCCAGTATTTGAGTGTGTCAGGTCCTACAGTTGCTTGCACATTTTGGATGCTGAGAGATGTCTTGCATTCAGAATTTTAGACACTGCATGGGAGATTGGCTGTACTAACATAATTGTTGTTGCTGCTGTTCTTGTTCTTGTTCTTGTATGCCTTCAACTTGTTTCCAACTTATGGTGACCCTAACGTGAACCTATCAAAGGTTTTTTGGGGGCTGAGAGTGTTTGATGCACCCAAGGTCATCCAGTGGGTTTCCATGGCCGAGCAGGAACTGAACTCTAGTTTCCAGGGTCATAACCCAATGCTCAAATCACTACGCTGTGCTGGCTCTCACTAACATAATTAGCTTCTCCTAAATGCAGATACAGGAAACCCTCAGTGAGGTTGGAAATCTGAACTGAAAGAGATAGAGTCAACCACAGTCCCATACAAAATCACAGCCCTGGAACTACTATTACTCAGAGAAGGGAAAACATGTAAGATAATCATATCATGTCATAAGTTTGCCCTTCATGGTAAATTGCGGGTGGAAATAGTTTTAGAGATCATGGCATGGGGGACAGTTTCAAATCTCTGTCCACCATTGCTTTCATTGATTCTAAGGCCATTTCCTCATGACACTGTTATAGTGGTATTATCCCACTTTCAACATCCTATGGAATCCTGGGGTTTGCAGTTTAGGAAGGGGCATTTAGAGAGCTCTTTGGCATCAGTAAACTATGAACCCCAGAATTCCATAAGATGTTGAAAGTGGAATAATAGCACTATAACAGTGTAGTGCAGAAATGGCCTAAGACCCTACATCTGCCTGAGGAGGGTAAAAAAGCAAAAACAAAGTAAATCCAGCCATAGATCTTTCACCTGATGTGAAGGTTTCCTGTTGCAGAAAGATGACAATTATGTCAACATGGGTACAGACAAGAGTCACTAGGGACAGGTTTCATTCCATGCTGATCTGTTAAACAAATTGTAGGACAAGGGGTCAATCTATCTCCAGAACAACTATGTTTGTTTTTTCTGTGTGGAAGTATACTTTACAAGCAGTAGGTTAAAAAAAGAGAAATGGAATAATCAATTGTAAAAAGTATTCTGATCCCAAACACAAGATCTTCTTTTGCAGATCATGAGAGAGAAATGTCTTCTTCCACATGAAGTGACAAGGCAACACCATTCCTCCCTAAACTAAGTTGATAATGTGACATCTTTGAAAAATCCATAGCAAATGTTTTTGCAGTAACAGCACACACACACACATATGCTACAAAAAAAAGTAAGAGGGTAGAAAGGACAGAAAGTATATTTCTATGTGGGCAAGCTGTGTTCCACATTGATGGCAGTGTTTATTTTTGAAAAATAAACTAGGAGGCTGAAAAAGGGGGCTTCAAGGATGTATGTACTGATATAAGGACCAATTAGCTGACTCACTATACAGCAGCTTCAGCTGTATTATCACTAAGGCCTTTATGCTTCTATGATAACTGAGTTAGCGTATCTTTGTATTTTTATCCCTATGGCATGCATGAAATGTCAACATACTAGGAGATTTTACTTTTCTGGGGTGTTTTCTTTTCCTGCAAGTGACATGAATTACTTTCTGTGGTACATAGACAATAGTTCCAATAACAACTGGAACTTGCAGAAATAATTTTGTAATCAGCTCTTATTGTTATCATGCAGCTGGAGTACACACATCTCTCCCTCTCATGCACATTGAATAAAAAGGACTATTGCTACATAATGAAGAACAAGAACACCACAAAAAGTGTCCTTTTTTAGTCTCATGGTTCCATACTGATAGTAAAATCTCCCTATCTTCACTTCTATTGGCACACCATTCAGCTTTTAGAAACCTTTTTTGCACAGGAAGAAAATGATAAAGCTGAGGGTATTGCAACAACTAGCTAACTTAAAATAAATAAAAGAAAACTTTGCACAGCTAACTCTAAAAGTAGAATGCCACCTGTTAGAATATATATTTGTTTCATTTATCTCCTTATGTATTTATTCAATATTTTCAATTTGTGCACCCTCCCAATTCTGTAACACAGAATAAACCAAAATAATAAAGCATTTACAAGAGCGCAGTACAGTCACCCCTAAGATCATAGTACTTACATAGGAAATGCAATAGAGCAACAGCATATTTCTCTAAGAGGTCATAGCCCTCTGACACCATGTGTGTGTGTATAGTTTGGGCCTTTAACTGTGGCCATTTCCACACAGGATAAATAAAATGGTGCAGTGCATCCTCCACGGAGGACGTCTGCACCTTGGAGAGGACTGGATCCGGACTACTTACCGTAGATCCGCAACTCAGTCCACTGCAGAACGACCCCAAGTGGTCCTCCATCGTGTTTTTGAAAGACCTGATTTTTCAGGTCTTTCAAAATGCCGGCGAGTGCCATTGCATGCCTGCTCTCCGATGCAGATTCGCAGTCTCACACCAATGCGAGCCTGCGATCTGCGGAGGGCAGGCTTTAGGCTGGCGAGCTTCAACGGTTGGTCGAGACCCACGACCAACTGGAAGCCACCATTTTGGATGCCGTAGCAGTGCGGATCTACGACCACGCACTGCTCCTCCTCACCCCGGACCAGACCGAACCCACAGAAGATCCGATGAGTAGTGGCAGGGAGCAATTCCCTTCCAGCGTGCGGAAATGGCCTTTATGTGCAAAAACAATGCCATCTGGGACAAAGTCTCATAAAAATGGTATACCACAAGGAATACTCATCACTACCCTAGCTTCTAGTAGTTGCAGGAAGAACACCATACCAGCCCTGCCAATCATTTGGCATAGGATGGACTGTAGCAGGGATCTCAAGTTGCAGAATTTCATTCCAAAGGTATTTTAGGATTTATATGTTAGTTAAAAGTTCACAGTCTGTGATGTTTCCCTGTTTTTTCCCCACTAACATCCAGGCTGTGACATTCCAAATCAGTTACAGCTTCTGAGCTGCTGTCACGGATTGTGCCCAATAAAATGTATTTTACAGATCTATCTAGGATGTTATTAGAGCATGACCCACAGAGATCAAACAGTCCCAATCCAGAAACAGATACAGATGGTGAATGCAAGAAAGATGAAAACAATAGAAATTTGAAGAACATTCATTGTAATTTATGAGCCCAAAGAAGCTCTAAGATCTCCTTGAGAGGCCTTGCCCTCTATCCCACCTCAGCTCAGCCTCATTTGGTGAGAACAAGAGAGAAGGCTCTCTTGGTGACCACTCCCACTGGAACTCTCTGCTCAGGGAGGCTAGGATGGCTGCTTCCTTGCTTTCATTCTTCCAGTAGGTTAAAATATTCTTACGCTATCAGGCTTCTAAAAACTGTCAGGGATGACCTTTTAATGATATGTTGTACTGTTTTATGGTGTGTGTGTATGTGTGTATGATTAAAATGAAAGGGAGGTGGAGGAGGAGTTGAGGGGTTGCTGGAAGGGTTGTTGATACGCCAGAGGAAAGGATCAAATTTCAAAATGACCTTCACAGATTGGAGAGCTGGACCAAAGTTAACAAAATGAATTTCAACAGAGAGAAATGTAAAGTCTTACACTTAGGCAGAAAAATGGAATGCACAAATATAGGATGGGGGACGTGTGACTGGGTAACAGTACATGTGAAAGGGATCTAGGAGTCTTGGTGGACTACAAACTGAACATGAGTCAGTAGTGTGATGCGGCAGCCAAGAAAGCAAACACAATTATTGGTTGCATCAATAGGAATATGGTGTCTTGATCAAGGAAGGTAATGGTACCACTCCATTCTGCTTTGGTTAGACCTCATCTGGAATACTGTGTCCATTTCTGGGCACCTCAGTTCAAGAAGGACATTGACAAGCTGGAGCATGTCCAGAGGAGGGCAACCAAGATGTTGAAAGGTCTGGAAGCCATACCCTATGAGCAGCAGCTTAGGGAGCTGAGTATATTTAGTTTGCAGAAGAGAAGTTAAGAGGGGACATGACAGCCATGTTTAAATATTTGAAGGGATGTCATGTCGAGGAGGGAGCGGGCTTGTTTTCTGCTGCTCCCGAGACTAAGACAAGGAACAATGGATTCAAGCTGCAGGAAAAGAGATTCCACTTAAACCTCAAGAAGAATTTCCTGACTGTCAGAACTGTTCAGCAGTGGAATATGTTGCCTCAGAGTGTGGTAGACTCTCCTTCTTTGGAGGTTTTTAAGCAGAGGTTGGATGGCCATCTGTGAGGAGTGCTTTGATGTGTGTTTCTGCATTTCAGGGGGTTAGACTGGATGGCCCCTGTGGTCTCTTCCAGCTCTATGATTCTATGAGTCTATGACTCTATAACTTCTTAAATGCTTTAATTGTGTTTTAAATAGCACTTTTTTATTCTTTTGTTGAGGTTTTTCTATAGTTTTAAAGCAATATTCAGTTTTTAAGTATGTTGTAAGCTGTCATGAGTTCCATTATTTGGAGAAAAATGGGGTTTATATGAATAAAATAAAATAATCTGTCTATTGACTTTTTTCAATTTGGCAAAAAAGTTTCTCCACAGTGAAGAGACCCTAAAGACAACAATTTTTCACAGTTTTCACTGAGTATTCATAAGTCCTAAAGTGTTTGGGAAAATTGTTCTGTTCTGAACACCATTTTTGTATGAAAAGTTTGTGTTTTCTACATTTTTTCTCTGTCTGAATAAAGGGGAAAAGAAAGAAAGGGGGGGGACAGCGGGGAGACACTGCTGAAGATCCTGCCTTGAAAAACTTATCTATGTCATTTAAAAACAGTCCTCTATAAATCACCTTTGAAGCCCTGTAGCTTCTCCATTATGGACATTTCTGAAGTGTGGATGGAAGAGCTGATGCATTCAGCCTTCTTCATGTAGCTGGTTGCACTGCGAAAGGCAGCTGCAGGGATCCTAATCCAGCGTGGAATAGATTTGCCACCTTGTGCAGTATCAGATATATCAGTCATAGACCCATCTCTCATAGACGGGTCTTCCTTTGATTTTTAAAAGCTACTTCTACTGATTTTAAAAAGAAATGGGTAAGTTTGGGAAAATTTTTAACAGAAATAAACCAAAAGACTTTTTCTACCATCTATATTAGCTAAATTCAGCATTGATAGCTACTCCATTTATGGTGAGAATCATGTTGTATCTACCTATGGTACAATTCTTAAAGATGAAGAGGCTACCAGAAAAAGGGGGGAAAAAAAAGCATTCAGGTTTATTCCTCTCTTTTGGTGACATTTACACCAGAGATCTGTAGAGATCCGTAGAGTCACTTCAGTTTGGTAGAAAATATGTTTGTGAAAGTTATCGAGTTTGTCAGAGGTGAATAACCATGATAGATAAATGACACAGAAGCAGCATTTTCATTTATATCAAATAGTGGGACTAGAACATAGATTTTAACACTTTAATTGTTAAATATATGAATGTGAATTTGAACAACAAACTGTTCTATAAGGCTGCAAGAGTCAGCAAAAAAATCATTAATTAACTTGTTAAATAAATAATGAATCAGATTTTTCCACTCCTAACATGGCTTTACTTCATAGATTCCATGATTAAAACTGAAGTTAATCCTACACTTTATCAAATTAATTAATTTAGGTTGTAGGAAGTTGTTAGGTGCTAGGGTAACTCTCCCTGCCACATTTGATAAAGCTCTTCATATGTATTGGTTTTAGTTTTCCCCTATATTATTATGTAGGTTGAGTGTCCATAAGCTCTTTACTTCTTTAATTTCCTTATTATTCACACAGTTTAGGGTGTTCGGATAAGATAGTGAAAAGTTTTCCTCAACCTACATTTCATTTTCTTCTTTCTTGACTTCTTCCTGTCTTTCTCCTTCCCCCATTCTGGTTCCCATATGCATACTCACATCCTGGTCACACATCTTGATGATTAGGATGGTGCTAAACCAAAAAAAAAAAAAATTAGTTAGCTGACCGTACCTTCTTCCTCATATGTATTCAGAAGTAAGTCTTACTGAATACAGTGAGGTTTACTCCAAGTGACTGCGTATAGGCAATACCAATGTCTACTGTGCCTGGGGTTTTTATTTTTTAATATTATTTTTAGTTCTTTTTTATGAGAAATCTGAGGAATCAGGAAGTCTTCTAGCACAACTACAGAGGATCAGCAAGGCCAAGTAGCCAAAGTAAATGTTTTGGGGTCTTTTAGTAAGCATGTATTTTATCAGTCCCTGAACTTTTGTGATTCCTTCCTAAACCTCTCCTGCAAACATATCATGTGTGAGAAATACAGAAAGGACTATGTAGAAATATTGCTGTATTTCATTAGCCTTACTATACAAAGTTAAGAGATTTAAACAAATAAATATTGAGGTGCAGAGAATAGTGGATTTGTTAGCAACCTGATCTTTTTCAACTGAAGATGCCATGGATTAAATTTAGGATCCCTGACTCCAGCAAGCAATACATGGATTCCACCACTGATCTGTGCAGATCACACAACTTGATCATAAAGTGGGATGCAGAGAATCAACTAAACAGGAAAAAAAAAATCTACATTTGTTTAGAGGCACTCAAAATATTTCTGATTAGAAGTTCTCTATTGATGATTCACTGACTTTTATATCTGTCCACTTATTGCTGCATTTGTTCTCTAGATGAAATAAATATGACATTTCCTACTAAACTTTAGTGTCTTGCCTTGTTAACCTTAACCTTAAGCAAACAAAGTGCTTGAAAGGTGAATTAACAATGTATATAGCACCTGGGGAGGAATGAAATCAGTGACAAAACTTAATCAAACAGATTAAAGGGGAAAAAAAAAACTTCTTTAAGAAAAAACATTTTCCAAGCTTGCAATTTCTGGACATCTTGCACTCCCACCACGACCAGGCAACAATTATGTTGTGGACTTTGTAGTCCACCTGGGAGAAATAAGATAGGGGAAAGCAATTTAAAATGACAAAAATAACAATTATGAAGGATCCAATAATAAACTGTGCCGCAGGACCATGCTGACAACCTAGATGCCATGCTCTGCAAATCCTATTGCCGATTTGAAAACCATGGCTGGCATCATGTTAAGCCCACATGAACGTGCATGCTAGACTTAAGCATTCATAACTGTTTGGTATTCATGTTTATGATCATAGCACAATTGCCACAATCACAAATATTACCTCCCCAACCAACAGCAGCTGCACCAAGCACTATAATTCTGTTCTGCTGGCAACCGGAGTAGAGCAAGACTATGTTTCCCACTCTTATATGCCAGTGATCTGATGTGCAACAATCAGAAACAGGACCCTTCTTGCAGCTTCTTGTCACATTGCAGATTGCTGATGGGGGTGGGGGTTGAATGATCATCCCACTGCACTCTGATAAGAGCAGAACAGATCTCCCATCACTCAGTGACCAGCTCCTGGCTATTAAGGTAACTTTGAGGAGTTGGGTCAGAGTACAATAGGTTACAGAGCACAATATGTTACACATTCATAACTACATGTGTGACTTAAGATCTCAAACCCATCATTTTAAATAACAAATAGCAACAATCCAAGCAATCAAACCAATTCAGTTTTTAGTATTAACAACAAGGAATTACTCTTTCCATTTCTAATGGTTAACAGTAATGATTTAATGGTTAAACTTAATGTTGCATGCTCTGCTTGTAATATGCTAACATATTTTAAAAAATGCATAGGCTTACTTTTTTATCAATTGTTGTGTTCAGCCTAACAGCTGAAACGTATGAGGTATTTGTCAAGCCTAATGCTAATGGACTAATACTGTGGTTCAGCAACACATTTCTTTATCATTTCTGTCCAAAGCTATATTAAACCTGTGACGCATCAGATGTTGATGAACTACTAATCTCATCATTCCTCACTATTGGCTATACTATCAAGGGATGATGGTTGTATGCAACAAAGGAAGCAAAAGAAATGATAGCTAAAATAGTTATACTTTTAGGAATAGAATCCTGTCTTCCCTGTTCACAAAGCTACTTCCCTATGTTACTCCATTGGAAAAACCCTATCCTGGGGTCTACAATTTTGATATTAAAATATGATTCAATATGCCTGAGAGGTCACCCAGATGGGCACGTAAGCAACAATGGTCAAAGATTGAAAACCAGGTCAGGCCAGTAAAATCCTCAGTCACGTAGTCCCAGGAGACCTCAAGCTGTGCAAACCCAAAATAAACAAAGGGTCCTCAGCCCCGAGACGACGACTTGAGGGGATTAGCGTGTCTGCCCCAAGATGAGCAAATATTCCATCAGGCGAGGACCATTTACATGAAGTCACACCACAAACTAACACAGCCGAAGATCCTGAGACTTTGGTAACACCTTGCAACCCCATCACACAAAGGAAATTACCATGGTGGAGCTTTGTTATCGCTCCAACACCCATTGTTCTCCCTGGGAAAGGATTAGTCCTCCAGGTACTTTTTCCCCTACAAATAGTCCCAGTTTTTGAGTGGTTCTTTGGATCACTCCCGGTCATCCCAGCAGACCATTCCTCCGTCTGTTGAGTAATCCCCTCAGCCCTCTCCGTGCTGAGCCCCACTTCTCTCCTGTCTTCCCAGACCAAGGACTTCAGGACAAGGTGCAGTATTACCTCAGCTGCAACTCCTTCTATACTCCCCTATCCAATTTCCTCTCTCTTGCTTCTTAATAGCTCTTGAGTGAGTGTGTGAGTAATTGCGTTGGTACGTGAGACTTTCTTTCAATAAAATTATTTTATTGAACATTTTCGTTTGGTTTTTGGCTTGGCCTGACCCCATAAAAACTGGGTAAAAGACCCCACTGGGTTACCCTGCCTCTTGCATTGCTATTGCTTGTGCTGTGGCTAGTTTCCATTCCCCATCACATGGAACGCATTGAGGTGTCCCTCAAGAGACCCCAGAAATCAGGGTAACACCTGTCTGGAGCAACTGAAAATAATTCCTGACTTTTGGGGGTCTCATGGGGGACACTTTGATTCGCTCCAAGTTATAAAGGTTGGGGAAATTAGCGGATCACTAGCATTAGCAAAATGAGTGGCAGGGTAACTCAGCAGGATCTTTTACCCGACTTTACAGGGTCAGGCCAAGCAAAAAGCGAGACAAATCTACCAAATAAATGAATTTTATTCAATGAATATAGTATCATGCACCAACGCACTCACTCACTCACACACAAAAGGCCTATTGAGAAGGAAAAGGTGAAAATGGATAGGGGATATAGCAAAGGGAATGTAGAGGCAGTGATACTGCACCTATCCTGAAGTCTTCAGTCCAGGAAGCGGCGAGAAGAATGGAGCTCAGTGAAGAGATGGCTGAGGGGATCACTCAACCGACAGAGTGCTGGTCTGCTAGTGTGGCAGGGAGTTCTCTGAAAAGACCCTCAAAGACTAGGACTACTTATAGGTCAGAACATACCTCGAGGGCAGGCCCTCTCCTGGGAAGAATAATGGCCAAAACAAAGGAAGGATATACAAAACATACAATGGCAAGTGGGTTGCAGTATTGTTTCAAATAGGGTTGCAGTCAAGCAGGGCTGCATTCAAGTAGGGTTGCGGTCAAGCTTATGTAGACAGACCTCGCCTTGTGGGATTTTTCCAGAGTCAAAGTTGCTCAACCTTAGAAAAACAAGTTAATCCCCTCAAATTGGCTACTCTTGGCTAAGGATCCTTTTTTTATGTGGATGTGTATAGTCTGAGGTCTCCTTGGGCTACATGACTGGAGATTTTTCTGGTCTTGACATGTTTTCATTCATTCGACCTCTTTACCTACGTGCCCACCTGGGCAACCTCTCTGGCATGGCAGGCATATCTGATATCAAATTTATAGTCCCTGGGATAGGATATGACAATGGGGTAACAAAATGATATCTGCAGAACTCTCCTGGTTGCAGGAGGCATCAAAGACAGGGATCTGGGGGCACCCCACAAGGTCCTTTTACAACTGCTTGTCTCAAGGCACCACATAACTGTGAAAGCACTGTAGACAATATTTCCCAGTGTCCCAATCTCAATCTTGGAAATCCTTCAGCTGTGGCACTGTCAGGCTGAAAAGGTAGTGTGTTTTGTTTTGTTTTTGTTTGGGGGAGTCATGTTCAATCATTAATAACCTTAAATATAAATCCATAGCAATTATGCAACAGTAAGGCCATTTCCACACAGGGTTTTTAAAATGGTGCAGAGCTTCCTCCAGGGAGGATGTCTGCACCTGGGAGCAGACTGGGTCGGACCTACTTAATGTAGATCCACACCCCAGCCCACTCCGGAACGACCCCAAGTGGTCGTCCAGCGTGCTTTTGAAAAACCTGTTTCTTGAGGTTTTTAAAAAGCACGGAGCTTGCCAGTGTGACCCTGCCCCCTTATGCAGATTCACAGGCTCGCATTGGTGTGAGCCTGTGATCTGCTGGGGGTGGGCTTTAGGCTGGCAAGCTTCAGTGGTTGGTCAAGAGCCTCGACCGACCGGAAGCCGCCATTTTTGTACCCGGAGCAGTGCGGAGCGGCGGCCACACACTGCTCCAGAGCAGCGTGGACCGGACGGGGAACCCAAAAGGCCAGTGAGTAGCGTCACGGGGCGATTCCCTCGCCCCGTGCGGACATGGCCTAAGTCCAGTTTAAGAGCTTGGAAATGCTGAACAGGATGCCAGTTGTAGAATTCAATAGCACAGTTCTGTAGAGCTCAATGGCATGGGTCTGTATTACAAATTTTAAAACAACCAAAGAAATCTAGAAAATCACATTAAAATATGTCTTACAAAAATATTAATGCAAGCTACAAGAACCATTACTAAACAGAGGAAACAAAGAATTAAATTGTGTTCTGATTTCTCATGGTGGTAGCAGAAAAGACAGCACACAGTAAAGCAGAGTGCCATTTCTGCAACATCTGTTTGTTGCAAATGTAAATTAACAGAAAATCATGCAAATGAGCTTAAACAAACAAAACTTTAAACAACATCTTGGAAGCATGCAGGAACTTTAGATGGTGGAGAAGAATCAGCATTATAATAATCCTTATAAAAAATGACATTCAGAAAAAAAAGTGAGATCCACCTATATTACAATTGTTGTTTTTGAAACAAACTAGGAAAAATCATACTTCTTCAGTATTTCCTTACTCAGACTGTTCCAAATTTTTCATTATGAATATAGGGGTAGTAAATGAAACTTTGTGTTCAGCAGATGTGTTTGTCTAAAAGGTGGAAGGAGAAGGCCAGAGTGGGAAGAAAGAAAATGGAGGAAAGAGAAAAGGTGGAGAAGACAGCTACATATTACCATGAACTGTAGAGATGAGGACTCAGAGTCACATATAGTTTTAAATAACTACATCAAAATGTCAGAAGTAGTTTTGGCTTCTTAGATAGACTTGGACACCAAAGGGTTAGATTTACATATCTTTTACTATATTTTGAATAAACATCTGAGGTGTGAAAAAATAAGAATTATCTCTTCCATTTCCTTCAGTGGAAATAGAACTTGTGCTGTATGGTGTGTGTGTGTGTGTGTGTGTGTTTCATGACAACTGCTTTATTCATGCATTTAAAAGCAGTTCCACTTCTGTAGTGGAATGAACTTGGATCATATTCTGTAGAGGAATGAACCGAGACCATAACGTGAGCATTGGTGAAGTTGGCATGGGGCATAGCTCACATCAGATTTTACAGATGACAAAAAATAGATGCAGATAGTTCTTGGTTCAAGCTCTTACATTTCCTTTTGGAATGGATTGATGAAAACTTGTGTGTATGAGTGCATATATAATGGGCATGGGGAGGCAAGCTGGAAAAAAAGCTGACAGTCATAATAGAAAATACTGAAAAAATAGGCCAAGGATTTGATTGTGTAAGAAAGCTTCATATAAACATAAGATCTTTTTAAAATAAGTATGAACCAGTTCAAACTTATTTATTCAATTCTGCTATTTGATTCCCAGGAATCAAATAATTTTATCAACCTATCTGTTTAACTTGTATGCTGAATGAATCATACTCCAAGCTGGATTAGACTCTGAGGAAGGAGATATGAAAATTTGAAGAAGGAGCATCAACAATTTAAAATAAGCAGATGACAACATACAACTAGCAGAAAATAGTGAAAACTCATGATGACTACTGAAGAAAGTCCAGGAGGAAAGTAAAACGACATGTTTACAGGTGAACATTAAGAAAATAAATATAATGACCACAGATGATTTACAAAGCTTCAGAGTAGATAATGACATTCAGACAAAGATTTCGCATCTCTTGACTCAGTCATCAATTAAAATGGAGCATACAGTAAAGAAATAGGAACATTTGGACTTGGAAGGGCAGCTATGAAGAAACTAGACAAGATCCTCAAGTGTGAAGTTTTATCATTGAATACCAGTTCGGATTGTCCATGTCATTGTATTTTCAATATTTTTGTATGTTTGTGAAAGCTGGACAGTGAAGAAAGCTGGCAGGGAAAAAAAAGAAACTAATTTGAAATGTGATACTGAATGAGAATTCTGTATATACCATGGGCTGTGAATAAAATGGCTTCTAGAGCAAAACAAGCCTGAACTATCCCTAGAAGCCAAGATGACTAAACTTAGGCCATATCTGCACTACACTGTTATAGTGCTATTATTCCACTTTCAACATCCTATGGAATCCTGGGGTTTGCAGTTTAGGGAGGGGCTTTTAGAATTCTCAACCAGAGAGTTTTTTGGCCTCAGTAAATTACAAACCCCAAAATTCTACAGGATGTTGAAAGTGTTATAATAGCACTGTAACAATGTAGTGCAGAAATGGCCTTACTTTGGGCTTATCATGAGAAGACAATAACGGTTGGCAAGGTGGAAGGCAGTAGAAAAATGAGAAAACCATATTACAGGTGGATAGATTAAATCAAGAAAGCTACAGTTTGAAAGATCTGAGCACGACTGTTGATGACAGGATGACCTGGAAGTTCTTCATTCATAGTGGATCCGTAAGTTGAAGTTTACTTGCCAATAGTTAAGAGCAACAACAATCCTGGCAGGTGGGGAGGAGTACATTTCAGGAGTCTTGGATTGGTGTAGGATCTAAGTGTTCTTAGTCTTAATGAATGCCATTAATTGACTGGTCTGTTAGAATAACCAGGATTGCCCCTAGTAATAGCATAGTCCTAAACAGTGTGGCAACTGTGTGATGTGGTCTCTCTCTGTCAGATTTTGAAGTCTTTATGTAGGGAAGGGAACTCCAAATACTATAATTGTTTTCCATGTTGATTCATGTTATTAACAGTGTTGCAGGAAGTAAGTACATGTGTTGGGCCGATCAACAAAATTATATCCCTTCTACTGTTAATAGAGCGGTGTAGGAGATACACAAACTTTATCGGGTTTAAGAATTATCAGAACTGTCAGTCTCACTATCTTCAACATTTAGATTTTGTGAATTTTGATAAACTCTGAAACAAATTTCAAATCCATTCTTCATTAGCTCTCACATTCCTTTCATACATAGTATCTAAAAATGCTAGGAAGGAGATGGTTCTTATTATACAGATACCCATGGTTAAATGGTATCCAGGGGTAAGCAAGTTTACAGTGACAGCAAAAATAACTACATTTTAGAAAGCATGCTCACACTGATATTCTTCATAGCAAAACCAAGTAGGAATATGCTTACAAATAAAAACATATATAATAGATAATTCAAGAGATGAAGTGGAAGTGGTACTAACTAAATAACATGATCCACTCATGAGACTGAAGTAAGGCATAGCATAGTACTCAGTTCTTTCATCTAACACAGTTATAGCATGGTGACTCCACTTTTACTTGCGGCTGCTATAGAATCCAGGGATTTATAGTCTGGTGAAGCTTTAGAAATTTCTGGCTGAGAACTGTAAATGCCCCTCCTTAAACTGCAAATCCCATGATTCCACAGAATGAAATCATGGTCATGAAAGTGGAATCATAGTGTTTTAATTGTTTCATGTGAAAGGGCTCCTTGGAAACTTATTGGTTGCTGCTCTCTATAGTTCCTTTCCTGTTGCTCCAGAAATGAAGGGATATAAGTATCACATATAAAATAGTGGATCATGAAGGAGAAAAATAACTGCATATGACTACATTTCTGATGCTTAATAATGAAAGAAGTTTGCCTAAATTTCATTCAATAGCTTTCTATTCAGCTGTGCCTGTATTTCTGCTCTATGTTGTTTGTCCAGCATTCACACAGATCCTCTTAATCTGCCATACTGGCATTGAACCAGTTCAGTTGATTAAAAATGATTTAGCCATTTTAGGTTGTGCAGGGACTATATGGTGATTTCATATGGATGATCTGATTCCCTGGTTATAATTCTTTATGTAGGCTGGTTATAAAATAATTCTTTATGCAGGCTGTAGGAAACATGTTTATACCTGTAATGGAGCAACCACCGTCAGGGCCCATATGAAGGTCTTCAGTTCATCTCATATACATTTTTTTCTTCATTCTCACAATATATGACCTATGAGTGATTAAAATTCCATGGTACTTCTAGTCATTGCTTTTTAATAGGCCTTTAAACACTAATATAAGTATTCTCAAGTTGTTGCATCACTAGCATTGAGAGAATATTTAATCAAGGAGAATTCTTATAATACTGCTTAAGGAACTATGATGAAATATCAAATTCATTGTTGGTTGTAGTTTTGGTAATGTATGGGTCTCTCTAGGACTGGTGGTAGGACATTTATCTCATGCATAATCACATGTCTTGATCACTTGAAAATATTCATAGGATTATGGATGAAGGGGATAGGTAAAGGAGAAGTAGTAGATCAGAAGTTTTAGAAGAAAGAGTAATAATGATTGAGCACCTCATAATAAATGAATATTTAAATTAGAAAGATGTTCATTAAATGTTCAGTTGGGAAACAGTAACCTGTGCAATTCCCCAAACACTAATCTTACACCTATTTTTTTTAACTGGTGACCTTGCAGATGAACATAATAGAATATAATTAAATTTGCTGATGATGCCAAAGTGGGAATACTGATAAATGGCTAAACTCATACATATACTATATTCCTCAATTTTCCAAGCTGTACAACTTATCTAGAGTGGAGTCAAGAGCTCACAAAACTACTGTAAATTAATACCTCCTAGACATATCCCTGTTTCCTCTACTACAGAGGAAGAGGACATGTTTCCATGAGCTACATTTACCTTTCCATCAATTTTTGCAACTTACAATCCTGCCACCAAATTCACCATTGAGAAGTAAAAACAAATCTCTCATCCCACTTCTTTTATTTTTTCTTTAAGTTAGAAAGGAAATAGCACACACTGTGTGACCCATCCTTTGGAGACTTAATAACTCTTCTTGAAGACACCCTGACTTCTTACAAAGAAGGTGAAGCTGTTGTATAAAACCTATTTTACATTAAAGATGAGGAAAAGCTATTTTTTGCTGTCACTGCTATGACAAGTTCAAGCAGTGGTTGGTATGGCTCCCAATAGATTCCAGTAAGTGAAAATTCCACACACACACCCCACAATCCAAAGAAGCTTCTTGCTTCTACTGAACATTTAATGAACATCTTTCTAATTTAATTTACACAAAGTGCAATGCAATAGTAGGAAACTGATTTATTTGTCCGGAACCTATAATGGGATGTCAGATCTAGAAAACCTTGCAAAAGAAAATATGATTTTATCACTATTGCACTAGTGTAGCCATTGTAACTGGGCAGTACCTACAGAGGAACCACTCTGATCAAGCATTGCATTGCTGCTGTTGCCTCCCCTCCTGAGCTCCACATGGCTGCCACCGCCAATCAAGGTCTGGTAGGGCTGCCAGTAATGAAGCCTATTGCTGCAAGTATTAGTGGGTGTGACATTTCTTCCCGCCCAGCCTGACACCTCTGTGTGTCCAGGTCTGAACAGCCAGGGAGATCTCTGGATCAAGCCAGGGCTATGACAAACAGGTCTGCTTCCAATCTTCCATCCTGAGAAGGCAGCACCCTTCTCACTCTTGTCCCCCCTTGGCTTCTCCTGCCAGAGGTACCTCCCTTTACTGCTTTCCTAAATCTGTCCTTTTTCAGATATAAGGATAAGCAATGATTTATCTCTTCAATGAATGTAGTACTATTGGTACAAATAGTAATAATGGTACTAATGATAATAATGGTAGCGTGTATAATCCAGTCCAGAGAAATGACACTCTCTTGAGGCTGCTTTTATAGAAACATATAAACAAATCTTTATTAAACACACTGACAAGGTAAAATTTATTTTGTAATTAAGCACAACACTTCTCTCCCTCTCCCTCTCCCTCTCTCTCCACCCACACTCTCTTCAACTCTAGCCTAAAACATCTCCCAAACTCTAAAATGGAGTTCAATCAACTGAACAGTCAGTTAAATTCGGTTATTCCACTCTCTCCACCAGCCCCTCCCCTGGGTTATCCAAAGTTCCATTTCAACAACCAATAACTTTTTAACACTGACTGTCAGGGTCAGAGACCCGGGCGGCGAGCCAGCCCGGAGAAGGGAGTGGGAGAGCTAGCAGAGCCTGTCGGGAGGAGTCAAGGAAGCACTTGCTCAAGGGAAGTCCATTTACCTAAGCCAGAGCGACAAGCAAAAGCCTTAGTCAGAGTTCCAAAAGCCAGGGGTCTGGAGCCAAGAGATCAATCCAAGGTATCAGGAGCCGGGTGCTGGAACAGGCAAGGAGAAGGCTTGTAGAAAGTTTGCCACAAGCAAAGGAAAGCTTCCAGGCAGGCAGACACATGTGTGGCTAGTCACTACTTCTTGAACTTAATCAAGGAAGCCTCCCTTTGCTCAGCTCTCTTGAGTCTCCACTTTGTTTGTGGGCTGATTGGCACAGGCTTCAAACCATCTTCAGAATCGGATCCCTGTTGCCCTAAAGAAGCAGGCAGAGGAACGTCCAAGCCTGCTTGGTCCATGGCAGCAGAGGGAGCTCATGAGCTGCAGGACTCATCTCCAGCCAGAGCCACAGGGGCCAACAGCTGCTGCTCATCAGCAGCAGCTCTGACAGGGGCTTCAGTTATCATACTCTCAGTGTCTAAGGAAGCTCTGTTGTCAAGCCCCCCCCACGAACACCTCAGGTTCGTCACAGTGGGCATCAACACTGGTATCTGGTACACTGGTAAGCTGGTATCACCGTGTGCGAACAACATCAAAAGGTACCACAGTAGGGTGGGTTCAGGGGGAAACCCTTTGAAACTCCAGCTGCTGAACAGAGAGAAGAGAACAAGTGAGAAATGGAGAGAAATGGAGCAGAGAAGAAGCATATGAACTAAGGTACAGTCACAAAGATGGCACAGACTTCAAAGGAAAACCAGGCAATCTGAAGATCTTTACTGCTTCTGAAACATCCCCAACAAAGATTCCCTGTGTTGATTGAGGCAGCCTTGTCTGAAGCCTGTTGAGTTGGCTGGAAGGGGACACGTAGTTCTGGAAAAGGAAAAAAGATCTTCATTTGGCCCTGCCACTATAAGACAGGTGAGTAGTAAAGACTATTGCTCACTGGTCTGAAAGGAAATTGGAAAGGATGAGTCACCCGTATGGGACATAACCTTGAGTCAACCATCCATTTCCTATATTGACCTGGAGGCTACTCACCTGCTCCACCATATAGATCCTGTGGCTAACTATCATGGCAAAGATATGGATCTGGTAGCTACTTATCAGTGACAAGACCCTGGTTCTGTTGCTACTCACCCTTGTTAATATCCTAATGCACTGGCTACTTATCATCATCAGTATACAGACTCTTCAGATGTAGAAACATTGCTTTTATACATCTCAATCGACAACAGAATCACCACTTACCCTTTGCACTTTGTGATGACAATATAACCTGTGTGTTTTTCCTCATGGAGGTGTTCTCCTTGATAACAATAAGGTAGGTAGGGGCTTCAAGGGAAGCCCTATGTTGACACACTTCAAGCTAATCATATGTGGTAGGACTGCCCCATAAATTTATCCAAGCCTGACTTTGGAGAAGTTCAGGAAGTGTGAAGCCTATCTGAAAGGGATGGTCATCTCTGGAAGCCTATAAATAAAATAAAATTTGAGCTAGAGAAGACGTCTACCCATCCCATTCCCACCAGCTTTTTCATATCACACCGGCCAGCATTCAAAACTTACCGCTTCTTCTTCTCCCTCCTGGCAAAGAGCAACAGATGTGCATAAACAAGAGAAAAAAAGATTCCCCACTCTCCTTCCCCATTTTTCTCATATGTTAGCAATATTTATCAGAAGACCACAGTAGATATAATTTTCCCAAGAGCTGTTGCAATTGTTCTCAGAAATGTTGCCCTGCTGAATGAACCTGTTTGAACAGATCAAATTACTTCAGTCAACTGAGAAGGCACTTGTTCATTGCACATATTTTTATGTTTGTACCAGAGGTGATGAGCAGCTCCAGGAATGCAAGTAGCAGCATGGTACTATTTGCCTATTTGAGTTAACCAAAGTGGAGTACTCAAAAATCATTTGAGGTTTACCTAATTCTACAGGTTGCAATGTATCTGTCTGTCTTTACCATGGGGTTCTCATTATGCACTTGTCAGTTAAATTTCAGTAAGCCATTACATGATTTGAAAACAGATGCCAAGAAGCACTTGCTTCATAATGAAAGGTATTCTTTATCTATGTTGACCATATGGTGCTGAGGCAACATACGGTGCATTTGGATGACTTCATACATTCATACCATGAGTGTGGCAAATTTGTTGGCAAGATAATATTTCCAGAGAAGAATTGTGTTTACCTTTATATTGTTTTGTTCAGGGAAGAAAAGTTTCTCTTCAACCTTTTGAACCAAGCAGATTCATATGTTAGCTTCTGAGAGAATATCTGTCACTGGATTATTCTTAATTTTGACCTCTGCCCATAGTAATAAATAATAAATCATGCTAATGGTCAATAGAACAGCGATACAACTGCCCTGGAATTCTATCTGATGAAGAGTGGTATAAAAACATCAAAAGCAAAGCATAAAAAGTTTAGGAAAGCCGGAAGAGGAGGAGGAAGAAGAAGAAGAAGAAGAGGAAGAAGAAGAAGAAGAAGAAGAAGATGACATTTATGAATCTGCCTTATGACTCAAATCATTGAGCCATGAAGTCAAGTATTATATATTCTGGCTGGTGGTAGCTGTCCAAGTTCTTTTCCACCCTGCTATTCAGGAGCCTTTAACTGAAGACACATCAGGGCCCTTTCTGCACCACACTGTTATAGTGCTATTATCCCACTTTTAACATCCTGGGGTTTGTAGTTCACTTAGACCAAAGAACTCTCTGGCTGAGAATTCTAAATGCCCCTCCCTCAACTACAAACCCCAGGATTCCACAGGATGTTCAAAGTGGAATAATAGCACTATAACAGTGTAGTGCGGAAATGGCCCAGGAAGCAGATTGGAAGGAAAAGATGAAATTTACTCCTTGGGTATTGTGACCCCACTCTAATTTTCTCTGTTCTGTGACTGCTTTAAATGAAACTAACGGATATAGAAGAGCCAATCAAAGCTGTACAACGTCTTGCTTAGTTTGGCCATGAGGGATCAGTCATTTGGCCATTTATCAATGAGGGGTACACATTATAACCATTATATGAACACTACTAAAACCACTTCCATTTACCATTATCATAGCCATCATTCTGAAGTTTCATCACTAGCTCTAAGGACTGTAGGAGTTAAATCTGACACCTTTTCATGTGACCTCTGGCTTGTTTTAGGCACAGATGAGGCCTTTCAAGCAGAAAGTGGACAGAAGTCAATCTGATGAGGGGAAAAAATAAAAAATAAAGATTACCTTCAACCTCAAACAGGTTTTGGAAGTATATATTGGGAAATAGAAAATCTCAGCCCCTCAAGGACTGCAATATTTTTCAGCATTTTTTAAAAAATTATATTAAAAAAATGGGGACACAAGGAGTCGGGAGGGGGCCTTCAACACTAATCCGTAGGGTTGCATGTAGCCGAAGGCTATATTTTTTTTACCATCCTGGTTTAGGAAGAATATAATATCCCAAAATTCATACTTTAAAAAAAAAGAAAAGTCTAAGTGTCAAAAATGCATATCTAGGCTATCTAAAGGACTTTGCTCTTCTCTGAATTTGTGTATAGTTCTCAACAGTTTCAATGCCTAAGATAATGCAGTGAGAAAGAGAGAGAGAGAGAGAGAGAACACACATATGTAAGTGTGTATAATATCAATATATGTACTTAAATTGCTAATTTTGGGCAACCTTAAAATGACAGATTAAGGAAGAATTGGAATTATGGGTAAAATAAAAAGTCCCACAATATAAATAACGTAAAGCATATGTAAGAGCCAGCATGGTGTGGTGATTTGTACATTTGACTATGACCCTGGGCACCAGGTTTCAATTCTCCATTTGACCATGGAAACCTACTGCATGACTTTGGGTGCATTACATACTCTTAGCATCAGAAAAAAAATATGATAGGTTTGCCTTAGGATCGCCATAAGTTGGAAATGACTTGAAAGCACACAACAACAACAACAACAAGGCATATGTACCTTTTTTTTCTCCCCAAATTCCACATCCTTCATTAGTATGTTTTCCAGTTCTGGCCATTTAGATAGCATGAAACAGTTTGTTATGAAAACAAAACCACTGTGTGGTAAGACACATATTAATACACTGTAATTCTCATTGAGGTTTGAAAATACCCCATGATATGAACATCATAAAGATGTTGCTGCTGCTGTTTGTTTGTTTTTAAATACTAGTACTTGAGGGTACAAGTCTTGCAGTGTTCATATCATAGGCATGTTTTTATCTCTCAGTATCAGAACTATCCGCTTATTTTTCATTAATGCACAACACTGGCTGTGGCAAAACAGTAGCAGAAAGATAAAATCAATAAATTTGTTGAGATATAATTTGTTCCTCCTTTTTTTGTTGTTCGTTTATAAAACAAAAATATTCTAAAATAGCAGCTGGCTGGAATATAATAATATTGTTATCAATGTAATTGATTTACAAATTAATGCATTTTTCAAGTGTTTTAAAGATCTGTGGTCAGATGTAGCACATGTGCTGTGAATCCCAACACCTGGCCACAGTGAGTTGTCTTACCCTTAAGTCTTGAGGTCAAATCATACAAAATGTTTATATCATGATGGCTTGAAAGCATCACATGGTAGGTGAGCCATCTGAATTTTCTGCCACTTATCTCTCTCAAGGCTAGTCCACTCAGTTTTCTGTATTCTGTAAGTCAGAAACATTCTCTGGTATCCGGAGTGCCAAGGACAAAAATATAATCTTACTACTGGTCATGGCAGATTGAGTTTTCCACACTCATGAAAAGTCCTCCTTTTCACATATATCTCTAGCCATTTCATAGCTTTCAGCATTGTTTCTGCATGTGGACTTGGCTCACTGGGGTATATCCTGAATCTTTTGTATTACTCATGCAGTAAAGTCTTAAGTTTCAGTTCAAAGCATCCTGCCTGAAGTGCAACACATATTTTATAAGACAGAACAGCCACATAAATTCTTTCTACATCAGTCATTATGTAAGCAATATTAAAAGGAAAGGAAAAGTGGTGGATCACATCTCTCCAGAAATCTGCTGATTTATTTCTTTAAAGAGTATAAGCTAACTTTCTTTGAAACTTTACTGTGGACACAGGCCTCTTACCTGCTGCACAGGTCTCTTATAAGCTTGAGATACTTCATAATTGTATCCATTCTCCTTTAACTTGGGGAAAGCTAAATAAGGAAAATATTCCCTTGAGTGCTGATGAGAAAACCAAAGTTACTTACCAATTCTACACTGGATTCCATATTTTGAGGATTCTAAAAACCTGCTCAGGTGTTCAGGTTTAACCTATGGGGCTAAAACTGGAATAAAGGTGTGAGTGGAATGTATTGACAATCCTCTAATGTTCCTGAATATCCAGAAGTAAGTCAGATCTTTAAACATTGAGCAAAGCTCCAATAGGGCTTTATAACTTCTTGGAGAGTTAGCCAAATGTGGTTATAGAATCCACTCCAGATCTTTCTGCTCAACATGTGAAAATCTAAACTAGGGATGTAATTCTTTACTGAGTTTCTTTTCAAAGGTATTAATGAGAAATTTCAGCAACTTTCTTCCTGCCGCAAGAAAGTTTTCAAAAACCATACCGTTTTCAAAAGACTATTCTCAATTCAGGATTTATTGTGCACAAAATTCACAATGGAAAACAGCCTTTTCTAAGCATTTTTTATATGGAAAATAATATTTCAACACAGATACAAGATAATTTTTCCTATATACAGTGTATGGTGTGATGCTCAGAGAAACCAGGTTTTAAGACTTTCTTCCACTTATTTCCTCCTGAAATTCTATGCTATCCCTGCAGTAGTTAAAGACAAGGCGAAACTTCCATTGAAGCTATCTGAGATTTTATTCTCTCTCTGTCTTTTTTTTTAAGCTACCATGTTGAGGTGGAGATAAATTTCAGAAAAAGAACCTTCCCTACCCATCGTAATAGTTCTACTCTAGAATGGGGCCTTTCATGTTAACTTTAGATCCTAAAGGAGATGCATATTACCTCTTTAAGTTAAAGTGTTTTTTTGACCCTAGGCTGGTAGCCTTTTCAATGGCTTTATCACTGTAAACAATGCCCTTGATATTTGGAAAGGTACTACTGAGACCTCAAGGTCTTTTACTACTGACATCAAATCAAGACCTAATTGGATAGGATTAACTTTCTGGGTTGCTGGCAGATATATAGAAAATCAATCTATTTTCTTTAAAGGATTTCCAAAGTTTACTGTGGTGAGTCCACTAATTTCAAATTTCCATCACATGCACAAACATATCCCAGATTATTGGAGAAGAGTTCCAAGCATACATTAGAGGCCTTGTATGTATGTGAAAAATCCTCCAAGAGCTAGAGACAGGGATGAAACACTTGCCTTATTCATTCATTCATTCATTATTTGTAAAAATGAGGATGCCATGCTCTGTCTATTTCTCTAGCACACATGTCATTCCCCCCAAATGTTTCAGTTTGACAGAGACAGTCCCAATTAATCATCTCTCATCCAACATTTTCATCTGCTTTTCAAATATCCCAGTCTCTCTCTCCTCCTCAAACATTTGTCTTTGGCTTATTTCGGTTGCTGCAAATCGGTTTGACTGTGCAAAAGTAGTTGGAAGAGGAGATGAGGTAGCAGAAACTTGCCTTTCCTGTAGACTCAGGCAAAAGCAAAATGCTGTAGGGTCTCCTAGCTTGTATATTCTTCCTCATTAATAACTTTTATCAACTTGACCATACTGTGATGTTGTTATGCCATGCGTCCCAGTTCCTATCTGTGAAATACTGGAGTGTGTGATTTCACCCCCCTCCCGCCAATAAATTAAATGTGGATTATAGAGTTCCATGTGTGCAGGGACTCTGCTTTCCAAGGGTTTCAGAAAATGTGTAGCTCTGTAAACAGATTCAGTTGAACAAGTTTGTATTTCTACTTCAATACTTCCATATCAACGCAGAAAAAAATGGGTAAAAATAACATGACTGTGGTATGTATGTGTATGCACACAGACAAATATACACACTATGGTATGCATACATATGCTTACAAATGGTGTGACTAAAAGTTTCCAAAGGCAAATGTTTCAGAAGACGATAGCCTTAGAACATATTTCTTAACACAGTGCACTAGGGGATCACTGTTTCCATTCTATTTTGATCTCATGCTTAAAGGGATTACAGAGTATCTTGTCCTATTTTTTTTATTATTATTTTGAAATTGACTGAAGCATGTAATTGTATCGTAGTGTTGTTACTGAAAAAGGATTTCAATAGACTACAACACAGACATGAATACACTTCAGTGTGTGCACACGCACACATACACACACACACAAATGTATTTTCATTTCTCACCTTAATGAGATAAAACAACAAGGGAAATTAAGTCGCTATTAAAATGTTTTCTGTAAATTTCACCACTGAGACTCATCTGTAAAAAAGAGACAGAGAGATGGAGAGAGAAAGGAAAAGAAAAGAAAATGAGAGAAGAAGGGCATTCAGGCCATTGATTCCAGTTTTCTTAGAATGCTCTGGGAGCATAATCCCCACTGAAATGAACAAAGTTGACCTCATAAAAATAATACCCAGAAAACTATTCTCACCAGTGTCCCTGAAGATAGTAACAGCCTACTATTACTGCTGTTTTCCTGTCAGCTTCAATCTGATTTAAAAGAAACTCATGAGAGGATATGAACTACACTTCACGATTGTGTGTATTTCTTCATTACAAACCCCATATATAGCCTTGGAATTTGTCAGAGAATCAGTGAGTGCATGCATCCATAGAAAAACTGTTCAATTTGACAATGTAGAAAGTGTAACGAAGCATGAGAACGGTCACACACATGAAAGAGCAAAAATGTATTAAAATATTTTTTAAAAAGGAAGAAACTTTCCATCATCTTTTAGATAGGGTACAGTAAAACCTAGTAGGCTAGTCATTAACCTGAACTATAGAAATTAAGAAACGCAGACAAAAATGTATCATATTAGAGAAAAATGCTTGCCAAAAAACAACAACCTGCATAATAGAAAAAGAGTACAAAAATGAGTATATTACCAGAAATGATACAGAAAAAAAATGTATACAAATGCTTGTGTCTTATTTTATTTTTTGACAAACTTTGCCTCATTTATAATTTTTCTGAATATAAGTCAAAACAGAAGTGTATAATCAGAATTTAATAGTAAAATTAAAAGATTCATTGTGTGCAGTTTTAGTAATGACTTCTGTCAAAAATTTCAAGGAATAATGTTTTATAGCAAGAGATTAGGGAAGGAATAGGAGGTTAGCTAAAAAAAAGAGGTTCTAGAAAACACTTACTGGCAAAGGCCGGTAAGGAAGGAAGAGAGGAATCAGAACAGTTATGTAAGAGAGTCATGCAAACAGAGCAATGAAAGAGGCAAGCACTTTTTTGTGGCAAAATTCTGTATCGTCATTCTGTATTCCTCTCATAGGACCAGGAGGAAAAGTGTGATAACGGAAAAGGAGAAGGTTGCAATCATCAGGTCATGAGATTACCAGAACATGAACCAAGATTTGATACCTGCAAGATAAGTGTTGGTAGTGAATATAAAGTTTAGCCTTGAACATACTGAGTGTATGATAATAAATCAGAAGATTAAATATAAAAATATTTTGTATTTACACATCAGTTGTGACTGTTCAAAGCACTTCGTATATCAACCCAGTAGAGAAGCTCAATATTCCTATCCCATACCACAAATAAGGATGTGAGGCTGACAGACAGACTTGCTTAAGGCAAGCCTGCAAAAATGATAATAGATAAATTTTTATGAGGGACTCCCTACAACTTACTGTCTACCTTGGTATCTTAGCACTCCATGGTTTGAATTTTTTATCTGTCAAGCCATCTGTAAGGGAAAAGGCGTGTGATGGGCTAGCTGAAGACATTTTGATGCCCAGTCATATTCAGAAAACAAATGGGCAGCCAGGTGAAATTTCAGCACTGACAATGGAATGGTATTCTACACCATAGCTGAGGACAGAAGACCAATTAGGAGTTGCAGGATAGGCAATGTGTTGCAAGTAACTCTGTTCTCCAAGAAAGGGAAATGCCTGTGGGTATCTTCTGCCTCATGTTGTTTCATTTTGGGCATGCTCCTTATGTCCCTCTGATATGTGGGCATTATGAAGTGGCAGGGGAGGGGGAGTATTGGATTCACCTTTGGAGTCTGTGAAAAGTTATCAAGTATATACAAATGTATTTCAAATCGGAGATCACCCAATAAAAACGTCCCTCACTTTCCCAAGAAGTTCCAGTTTTTCACTTTGAATATAAAAGTTTTCCACAATCTACAACATCATTCTTTATGTTTAACATTTGCTTCTCCCCCTCCCCAACTTCAGCTTTTGCACTTCTGCACTGAAAGTGTTCAGCTAGTATTTGTGTCAGTAAGATCCAGTGGTTTCCTCATGAGAGATTCCAGTGTCTATTTATTTATTCCCAGGACCAGCTTGCTTAAGCTTTTCTGAAAATTAGATATTCCTCCTCACATCCCATGTGAATCAAACTAACTTTCTTTCCACATTCAGACAAATAAGCACTCCCACAAGATTTAGAAACAGAATACAGTTTTGCCTTGAAGATAAATTTAAAAGCTTTTTAAAACCTGAAAGAATATATCTCCCCCGCTTTATAATCATACTACCTTAATGTTTCATTCCTGTGTTATTTGCTCTTCACAAAGGAAAAGAACTTCTTTGGGATAAATAACACTGTTACAGTATGGTGAATTTTTATGTTTTGATCAATAAAGTCTCTCTATTCCAAGGCACATTTATCAATACTCTCTACCAGTTTCTTCCAATAATGCATATTTGTCTTCTTAAAGACTACAGACCTAACATACAGGCTAACTTCTGTATTCTGAAGAATCACTCTTTGTATTAGAAGGCTAAGACTACATTCAAAGATGGAGTACTCTACAAAATCCTTTCTAGTCGAGCATCCTAATTATCACAGTGACTCAACAGATGGCTAACGGAAACCCACAAAGATCATATGGATTCAGTAGTATCACCCCACTCATGTTTTCCCAAAACTGACACTAAGAGACATTCTACCTTTGGAATGGAGGCAATACCCAGTCATAACAGCTAGTAGCTATTAATAAACTTATCCTCCATGAACACTCAACTGCATCTTATTTTCTTGGCCTTGTTGAGTGGAATGGACTGAATTACAATCTCAAAAGTGACTGAGTACTTACAATCCAAAGATGGATGAGGCCAAGAGAAAAGTGGGGAGGGCTAAAACCAAAGTAGAGGTTTTTTTTAAAAAAAAATACAGTAGTAGTAGAAGGATAATCTATGACAAGTATTTCATTTATTTATTGAATTCATATGTTGCGTTTTCTCCAAGGTGGGAGAAGTAAAATAATTGACTCAATGATACTGACTGTTTTGGAGACTCCACTAAGTCGGATTAGTCCCATGGGTTTGGATTTCCCTTTTGTTCATGGCTAAAGAGGAGCACAGAGCATGATCTTGGTAGTTTAGGTACTCAAATGCTATCCACCACACTCTTTTGTGAGTGAAAAACACGGTCCTTTTTCTATCTGAATACATATGTACACTATAAAAAAAAATTCCCAGACATATTCAACCAGTTTGACATGAGTGATTAATATTTTGAGAGAAGCTGTTAAGAATCTATGTTTCTCAGCAATATTTCGTCGCAAACCTTTGTATAGTGCAGGAATGGAGAACTTTTTGCCCTCCAAAAGTTGTGTGACTTCAGGTAAGATTAACCCTAACCAGCAGAGTCAATTATGAAGGTATAATAACATCAGCTGTCGTCTATCTAGCAGAACACATGTTGCCTAGAGCTGGTCTAGTGTATAGTTTGCCACTAAAGAATTATACCCACTTAATAGAAAAAGCAACAAGACCACAATCTTAGAACCACATGAAACAATGTAAGAAGGAAAAGACTAGAGAGCTGGAACAATAAGTTATAATGGAAGAACGGTAAAGGGATCCCTTTTCCTTAAGTGTCTTTTGCCACTGCAAATCGTAGCCCAGATTGTATGTTAGTCCTAACTTGGGTTGACTCATTGAATGAATTGGATTTACCTTCATGTTGATTTGCTATTTTAAACTGACTGAAAAAATCTGCTCTTTTTGGGAGTAATAAATGGGCTTCCAGCTCATCTGTTACTGCACTTCCCCCTATTCCCCTTCCTGACAGAAAAAAGGGGGGGGGACATCATCAGGGAAATGTCACCTCGGCTTTAGACCATTTCTGCACTACACTAATATACTGCTATTACTCCACTTTCAACATTTTGTGGAATTCTGAAGTTTGTAGTTTACTGAGACCCAAGAGCTCTCTGGCTGAGAATTCCAAATGCCCCTCCCTAAACTGTAAACCCCAGAATTCCACAGGATGTTGAAAGTGGAATAATAGCACTATAGTAGTGTAGTGCAGAAATGGCTGTAGTTCTAACTGCCTGCTGGATAGTTTGTTAGAGATAATATCAAGAAGTCTGCTTAATTTAAATCTTTATACTATGCTTTATTTAACCTTTTATTCATAGTCAGAATGTTTTCAGACATCTAAAATGTAGCTGAAATCATATTTGCCATCACTATCTTTTTTTCCCCCCTGTAGGGTATTTTATCTGGATCTTGAAACTGAATTCCGAAATGGAACAGTGACATAAAATTTCTCTATTTTCTCTATGGAAAAATTGCTTATTAAAACGCATAATATTTTAAGTTGAGATGTTCTTAGTGGCATCTCTTATATATTAAAGGGGATAGAGATGCCATTTATTTTATAAGTTATCCCTGAAACCATTTATTTTAGAAGTTAGTCAGTGTGTATGTGTTTGTATTTCAAAGTGAACTTTAAAATTATAATCTTGTTTGTATATCAGAGCCTGCCAAATTGGAGGTCGACCCAGCTACTCCTTGTAGTCAGAAGAAAAGGGCACAGTTTTTCATCTCCGTAAAAGCTCTTTAATTTTCTTCTTGTTTCACACACAGCGGTGTCTAAAGATTTCTAATTTTACTTGGGTTCATCTTTTGTGTCCTTTCACCTGAATTATTCACAAAGAATGAGCATTTACATTTTCTGTCTTCTGAAAGTCTTTCTGCAAATACTTGGGCCTTGAAAAGGTGGAAAACTCACAATGATCTAATAATAAGTAATTTTGGCTTTTCATTTTGGATGTAATATTCTAGTTATTCCTGTGATGTGCAATTGCATACCAATGCTATGTGGGGAGTTATTATTTTTAATATCAGCATTTGTATCCAACTTTTTCCCAACCAAAACCACTTGAGTAATGAAGTTTCACAAAAAGTGACCCACCCTAAGAAGAAGCACTCTTAACTGCTGCTTTCAGTTGTATGTCAGGAAGCAGTGACACATATAAAAGAACCATTGCTTTTTCCCCACTAAGAATATAGCAGTAGCATAATCTTTATAAATTGGTGATTTCAAGGAGTTTTCAAGGGCAGCTCCACAGAGAGTGCATGAAACTGACCTACTGCTCTAGACTTTGAGAAAATGAAAAACATTCCTTCACTACTCTTTAGTGCTGTCTTATGCCTTTATGGATGTACCTGAAGGAATCACATAGTTGAGTGAAGTTTGATTAGGGAAGAACCACATCTGTGTTGTTGTTTTTTTCCTCAGTAAATGTAAATTTTTGATCAGTGGGGAATCTTACTGGAGAGGAGAAGCTCCCATAGCATAGGATAGGAATATTAATTGGCCCTTTAATGCAAGTCCTCTCTTTCCAATGTGAACGTTGATCAATCTACCATCTTTATTGCATAAAGCTTGCTGCCCTGCAAATACTGAGTGTGATCCAGCCAAAGTCAGGCATAACACATTTAATTTCAATTTATTAAATTCACAGAGGTTTCCTTGTCAAAACAGTCTGGACTGATTTGAGTTTACTAGTCTCAGTTTGATCTAATAATTATAAAAGTGGTTCTTTTATACTTTTTGAAGCTGTGTTTTGGGCTAGAGCCTCATGTAGTTGACAGGAGAAATCTCAGGAGGTAATTTGAGAATATATATCTAGAAATAATGTAATCCTGATATTCAGTCAACATATGGAATCATTTGTTGTTGCTGCATTGTTTTTGTTGCTAATAGAAATATTTAAATAATTATTTATAGCTCGTCTTTCTTTTACAGAGTGGTTTCTCATTCAGGTACTGACCAAACTCAGTAGCTTTGGTTCAGCAATATTGCTGCACTATGTACATTTAAATCACATCCTATACTGCATGCGTCATATTTAAATTCTAGCCAAGGAATCTATTCTTCTTCTTCTGATAGATGTAGTCAATAAGACATAGCTTCTACATAATTTTGGAATTTGACTTGGAAATGCACTACACAAATAGCCACTTTCTTTCTTATCACTCAGCCCCAATCAACAGTCTTTTCTCCCAGGTGGGCCTTTATACAATCTACTTATAATATCCACCATGTATTTTAATGAACTTAATTTCCCTATGAATAAGATTGTTCAAACAATGCTGTTGCAAAAGCTGAATGGCAAAGACATTTCTTTGTTTGTAATGGGGTATATAAATGGTTGGGTAAGATTAAATGAGAACACTTTATCAAATTGTTTCCTTCCTAGAAATTGCACCGTAGTGGCTTACGTAGTCAGGAATAATAGCTCTTCTCTGTTGGAATACATTACATTAAGGAGAAGAGGATAACCATGGTCATCCAGGCTATGCTAGTGAGCTGGTGATTTTGTACTAGACAAATGTTATTTCCATGATCAAGATGATCAAGACAAGACAAGAGGGAAAGAAGGAGAATCAGTCAGCTTGTCAGCCCTCAATAGGCTAGCCTAAAAGTAGAATACAAGGCCCGCTCGGCTATTATGACCAGCCCAGACATTAAATACAGAGGAGATGCTGCCCCTTGTGGCTAATCCTGTACACCAAGAAGTACAAAATGTTGCTGGAGAATAGAGCTTGTTTATATACCGCCCAATATGCCCTGCCCTCCCTCATGTAGCCTTCTGTCTTCAAGCAAAACATAAGCAGGCTGGGTTGGAACATAATTCAAAAGGCTGTCAAATCTTCTTCTGTAAATGAATATCATCTTATCCTTTGTCCAAAGACAGAAGACCAGTTTAGGTGACAGAGGTGATGGGATGGCAGGTCCTCATAAGAGATGGTTTGGCATCTGCCACTTAGGGCAGCAGCTTCATTCTGCTGGTTTTCAGTGAATTATATCATTGATTCTACAACTTTCTCCAGAGATACAATATTTTTATTTTCTTTTTCTATCCACTAGAAAATAATGTTCAATGAAGCATTCTATCTATATCCCATTTGTCTCCCATTTGCTACTAGAACAATGGGGCTTTACTCAGCAAAGATTTCCTGCATGCCTTTATTCTGTACATACTGTCTCTCTAAAACTTTTCCCTGTTACTCAATCAGCAGTTGTAATGCATGGTCATCAACATGTCCATATATCTACATGCCACATATCCAGAGAACCTTCTGGGTGTGCCTGCAACCACATTAAAAACAAAAACAAAAAACCTCTTCTCTCTTTTTCCTCCTTCAATGTGCTCAGCACTCCTTTACTTTAAATTTTCCTGTAGTTAGCCAGTCTGAAGCAATGTATGTTCTTAATGGACTTTTCAATATAACCAGTAAAGTTCTTTAGTTAAGCGATTTGCATACTGCTTGTTTGCCTAATTTTGCAGAAATTAGTTTCAGAGAGACCAAAGAGGTTCAATACCTTCACTTAGATACTCTGTAAAAGGAGACTAATTCTTACTGGAATCAGTCTTCATTTTTCCCTAAAAAGGGAATATCACCCTGGAAACCTGCCTCTATCCATTTGTTTTCAAGCTCTCAGTGGTAATGAATAATTGAATTTTTAGAAATGTGTCTCCTTCTTCTGAACAACTTCTAGTAAAGTAGTCTGAGATGTAACCCACAAGGCTTCAGGTTCAAGACAGAATAATTTATAATTTGGTACAAGTTGGTTGTTTCTAAAGACAGTCCAGCAGATCTATTGCCCTTTGCCAAATATGTTTTCTCAGGCTTACAAGTTACAATATTTTAATTCTCTAGATTCTGCAAAATCTAGAAGATAGGTCATAAGGAAGTCAGTCTCTTTTACCTTCCTCTAAACAGGTAATTTTTGCTTCAGTTTCTAGCAGATATCCTGCTGTGCCTCCATAATGCTCAAGATGACATATATTTTATCTTGAAAAACAATGAAGTGGTTTAGAATGTTGTCAGACTGAGAACATAATGACTAAGCAAGGATCTGAACTATGGTGGAACTGGTCTGTAACTTCTCAAAAGACACAGCTTTTCAGAAAAAAATGCTGAGATTTTTCTTTACTTCAACTTGACCTCAGGAGGAAAAAAGTGTCAAGGTCAGAGACCCGGGCAGCAAGCCAGCCCAGAGAAGGGAGTGGGAGAGATAGCAGAGTCCCACCAGGAGGAGTCAAAGCAAGCAATTACTCCTAGGCAGTTCATTTACCTAAGCCAGAGCAACAAGCAAAAGCCATAGTCCAGGTACCAAAATCCAGGGGTCAGGAGCCAAGAGATCAATCCAAGATATCAGGAGCCAGGTGCTGGAAGCAAGGAACAGGCAAAGGGAGGGCTTGTAGAGAGTTTGTCACAAGCAAAGGAAAGCTTCCAGGCAGGCAGTTATATAGCCCAAGACACAGATGTGGCCAGTCACCACTTCTTGAACTTAATCAAGGAAGCCTCCCTTTGCTCAGCTCTCTTGAGTCTCCACCTTGTTTGTGGGCTGATTGAAACAGGCTCCAAGGCATCCTCGGAATCACAGCTGGATCCCTGTTACCCTACAGGAGCAGGCAGAGGAACGTCCGAGCCTGCTTGGTCCACGGAGCTGCAGGACTCTTCTCCAGCCAGAGCAACAGGGACCAACAGCTGCTGCTCATCAGCAGCAGCTTTGACAGGGGCTTCAGTTATCACAAAAAGGCCACCTCTGCCTTTTGATTATTTAAAACCATTTTTGTGGCAACTCCCACCCTAACTGTCCAGTAGAACTCAGGATGCCAGTTTAGGCTGAGATGATGTGGAAGCACCAAAAGGGTACCTGGGATACTAAAGAGTCTCTGCAAATTTTTAAAATAACATCAAAATCATTGAAATAAAACTATTGCATTACCCCCATATTAAATTTGAGCCACTGAAGTATAGCGGTTTGAATGTTGGCTTAGGATTCCAGGAGACCAGGGCCTGAATCCCTGTTCATCCATGAAAACCCAGTGGACAATCTCTTGGCCTCAGATGAAATCAATAACAAATCGTTTCTGAACAAATATTTCAAAGAAAATACCATGACAGATTACACTTAGCATCACCATACATCATAAATGATTTCAAGGTACATAACAACAAAAAATTACCACCATGACTGAAAGAGTTTGAAGAATTTCTGTTGCTTGGGCATATAAGGTTTGACTTTACTCTCTCCCAAATTTTGAGAGCGAATTTGAACAGATAAGATCTTGACCCAGGTTATCCAAGCCAAAATTAATCATCTATGTGTTATGTTGTTTTGTCTGATCTGCTTGAGAACAGAGATAGATAGAGATTGAGATAGACAGAGACAGAGATTTGGCAAGGCAAAGACCAGTTAAGAACTAGTCCATATATGATAATGAGCATATACAGCAAGCTTTAAACAGTCTGCTTTTTAATGTAAAACATATTGAGGATTTGTTTTTACCAGACTATAAGGAAAACTATCACTGATCATCTTCAGCCAGAAGAACAACAGATGAAATCTGGCCTCATATTGCAAGTGTAACACACTGCCAGTCATCATTCTATTTCATGATGCTGGGGAGCTCAGTCCCACATTCTGAAACCCCTGCGTTCATGGAAAAATTTAATTAAGGTTTTTGTTTTGTTTTTGTTTCTGTTTTGAGGTTGTTATTTTGTTTCAAGTAGGCTCAAGGTTTAGTTGTTCATCTATTAAGCTGGAATATTTCATTATGAATTTATTTTCAATACAAATAATTGTCATGCCAAGAATCTGAGAGTTACAGACAATTCAACAGCAAAATGGTATCTCATCAACTCACTATAAATTGACTGAGATCTACATTTCAGATATATTTTCTGGAAACCTCTCAAATTAAGTTCCCACTCTCTCTCTCTTTCTCTCTCTCCCTCTCTCTCCTTCTCTCACATACACATATTCTTCAATAGTGAAAACTGCTTAGAATACTCTGAAAACATCATTTAAGTCTCTTCAAATTTGCTGAGCTCTGAATGAATGCAAAGCTTGAAATTCAGCAAACTCTTCATTTAATTTCACACATTAATTACAACATGAACAACAAAGCCCAACTATAATGTTTTATGTTACTAAAAATGAAAAAGAAAATCAAAGAAAGAAAGAATGTGTAAAGTTTATATGCTCTCTGTATTTATTTATTTATTTATTTATTTAGTGGAACAGCTCTTCTTTTCTCATTGAATTGTCCTATAATTAATATTCTTGAAGAACAAAATATACATTAATCTAGATTTGTGCCAACGTTGAGTTGTTTCTCAATGACTTTTTTCTATTTTTCAAAAAGCCTTTAACAGGCAGATTTGGCTCTGAACCATGTATCAGTATAATCCAAAGGACTCTGGGTATTCAGAGGCAATTTAAACTAAGTGCCATATTGAGAATACATGCAAAAGTGACATGTGTGTATTCTTTCTATGGTGAGAGAAGAGATCATCAGAAAGCTCTTTTAGGGACATTGATAGTGAAGAAAAGGGGAAGGTTATGGGAAGATCAGTCTTTCTTCCCTCCTTCGACTTTTAATGCTACTGCCACACTTGAAGGTCTTGTCAGTGGCAATTACAGTGCTCTTGGAATTGCAGAAGCTTGGGGTGCTATTTGATGCCTCAATAAATCCTGAGAACATTGGTAGGCAACCTGCAGGCCTAGGACTCCATGCAGCCGTCAGTCTGATCTGAAGTGGCCCATCTCTAATTTCATTTTTTTTCCTGCAAGTTCAGACATTTGCAAAGGTGTGACATAAGTCTTTTACGTGGTGGGAAGGTAGAGAAAATGAGATCATGGATTGGTTTGCCTACTTTTGCTATTGATTCTGCCCAACTCTTGCTTCAGCCCCACCCTCCATCAGTGTGTGACTCTCAATATATTATGTTCAAGTAAACGTGGATCTCAACAGGAAAAAAAAAGTGGCCAATCTTTAGAGTAGAAAAGGGGAAAAACCACAAGTTAGGGAATCACATTGCCCCTACAGATCACTAGAGGTACACAACTCTCATTATTGTGGATCATAGCTTTAGCTTTTTGTTGTTGTTTTTTCTAAAAGGGGGCAATAGAGCCCCTAAGCCTCTGAGGGGATGTTTTTGGTCATTTTGTTGTTAGGATTATGAGGTAAAGACTATTCTAGGCCCTGAGTTGTCAAGATCAACACTTGAAAACTAGGAATGATCTCTTGTGATGTCACAGGACCCCTGGTGCTGTTACAAGAATGATATTACAACAAGCAGCATAATACAAGATCAATCACAGTTGCAGAGTGTATGCTATTCAGAGAAAAACAACCACATTTACCAACTGATTAAATTAACTGATGTCTCTTCAAGTTGCCTGTCAACTTAATGGTGACTCCATGATTTGCATAGTTGTTTTTTTTCCCTAGGCAAGGAATATTCAGAAGTGGTTATCTCACACCACTTGGTAGTCCATGGAAATCTCCCTTACAGGTATTAATAAGGTTTTGTTACCGCCATTGCTAGCCCGAGCTTATGGGATATTAAGATATCATTTTGATATCAATAATTTGGCCTTCTGTCCCCTTCACGTGCTTGCGAGGCCCCCGGACAAGCACGCACGCAGGCTCGGCCGATAATCGCTGTAATATTCCAAACAAATACAGGCAGGCCAGAAATAGCCGACTCGCAGCTTCAGGAGACCTCAAGGCAAGTACCACAATTATGTATGCAGGCTACTTTGAAAAGATCCCTTGCCCCGCACAGGCAACTTGATGAGCGAACTATACAACTCTCAAGCACTCCGCATTTGCATACTGGCTACTCTATTGACAGTTTGGCTATAACTCAATCATTCAAATACTGACCTTTTGGAGGCTTTGTCTCCAGCCCCAAACTCATTGTTTTCCCCAAGTACGGACTAGCCTGCAGCCACAATTTTCCCTATGAGAACCCCTGACTGAGTGCTTCCTTGGATCACTCTTGGCTTCCATCCCGCCTTGCTGTCGCTTTGTCCAACGAGCCTTCCCCTCAGCTCCACGTGCTGAGATCCACGCTCCCCAGCTTCTCCGCTTCTAACCGGGCTTCAGGACAGGTATAGTATTTCCCATACCAAACCTCCTCAAAAATCCCTCTATCCGCTCCTACCTTTATTCCTATAGTTTCTTGCGTGAGTGTGTTGCATGCATTTTTTTGATTGTGCTTAAATAAAACAATTATTAATTCCAACATCTGTCTTATCCTTGACTCGGCCTGACCCCATAGACATAGGGTTCAAGATCTCACTATGTTACCCTGCCTCTCGCATGGCCAACTTGTGCTGTGTGCTAATTCCCTCCCCATTGTTGTGAGTATTTTTAGGTGTCCCTCCCGGGACTCCCAGAAATCAGGGTAACAGTTTGACTCTTTTTAGCTTCTGAAATCAAATGGAATCTTGTGCCTTCAATGTATTGAGCCATGACAGATGGCAGACAGACTGACAGATTTTTAAGGTAGCAGTCTTACCCAGAGATTCCTTCCCCTTGAGGTCCAGAAAATAGATGCAAAGCACTGAGATCCAATTACACTATTTGCCACAACCTGTGGTGTTTTGGCCCCTTCGTTTTCTAAAGTTTTTGAGAAGTCTTTTGCTCAAAAGTTTTGGGAGATTGGGGAATGATGATGATGATGATGATGATGATGATGATGAAGAAGAATATCTATTTCTATCCCACCTTTTTGAGCCAGGGACTCAACATGGCTTATAACAATTTTTTTAAAAAAACAATAAAATCCACAAAATACAACAGTTAAAATGAGATTAAACAATCAAAAGATTAAAAACAGATTGAGTTGCAGGAACCCTTAGAGGGCTGCAAAAATGACCTTGAGGTTGTATAGGGCTCAGAGCTTGTACTTTGCCAAGCCCCACCTGAGCAGGAATACAAGAAACATTATTCTGACTCTCAGAAGTTTCATGAAAAACCTGCCTGTTCACTAACATGAGGCCAGGTAGATTAGCAGGCTTACCTTCATTCTGAAAGCTTCTGCATGAAAACAAGGGCTGTATCAGAGGCAATCCATCTTCTGAACACCATCTTAGTCAACCATCCCAAGTGACAGAATCCGGTGGTGTTGGTGAGTGTGTCTCTCTGTGTGTATGTTCACTGTCTATTTACTGGGAGGATTTTTACAGCTAGTGTGAATCGGACCTTCCATCATACTCATGCTTTTCAACTGTGTCTCACACATTGTGTAAATTAACATATTTTTAGAAATGTGCAAATCACCTCTAGCACACTTAGAAGGCATGTATATCTTTAATTTCATTTCACAACAAATGTGATCTGAGTAATCGGAGGTCTGACACCAGCTGTCCACCATGCAATCTTAACACTGGCCTTGAGGAAAGGAGGAACTGGAATGATAATAAAGGATTAAAATGTGCAGAGATAACTTCCACTTTGACAGCTGGCACTACTACTGTAGCCAGGCGTCCATCTTTTCCCTTGTGCAGCCCTGTCCCAGAGAAACCACTCAAAGAGAACTGCTTGATACTATGAACTCAAGTGTCAGAGTCCCTTCTCTTAGTTTATGTGGTCTTCTGATGGAGAGGGAAGGCACTGCACGCTTCTGTCCAAGCACATTGACTCCCGTATCACCCAAGGCTAATTGAGCTTGACAGGTAGAGCCGGAAACATCAAATGACAAAGTAAAAATGACAAGCAATGGCAGCATCTTCATAACAGTTGAAAGGGCAGAGAATGGAAACAGCTGTTGTCACAGTTACCTCTCTTGGGAGAAGAGGCTTTTCATACTGTGAAGGACAGCCAGTGGCAAAGAGCTTGTCTAAACTGAGTCTTTAACATTTGCTTAACTTCCCTTCCCACAAACATCTAAAAATGAGGCTGATGCTCATACCATGTTCATTATCAGGAAAATGCTGTTGCTTTTAAACGAAGTGCATCAGTGTCCTAAAGGAGAATTCTGATCAGATAGATCTTTGAAAATATTGACACAAAATGGACTGAACTTGACCTCTCAGAGCAATATGCAGACTAAAACTTGCTCTTTGCACTTTTCAACAAGTTGACAAAATCAGTTTCTCCCCAGATTTCCCTTTCCCTCCCCCTCCAAGTATTAAAATTAGCAGCCCAAAATGTGTGTTTAGGGAGAAAATGCATTTAGAAATGTGCACATTTGGCGGAAAATGAATTTTAAAAACCCAATTTTAGTGTCAATGTTCTTTTATGGCAGATAAAAGTACTAACAGGACAGAATAGGCTTAAGTTTGGACATACGTGTCAGTGGCATAGGCTGCAGATAGAATTGTAGGCAACAGAACAGAATCTACCTCAAACCACAGATTTTTTTTTTAAAAAAAAAAAAAGGCAGAAAGGGGATGATGATTTTCAAACTTCACAAAAAGCCTAGTATATATTTCCTCACAGCAGTGTCAACTGCATATGCATAGGCTATAGATCAAAGTGTGGGAATCTCCTGTTCATGATGTTGTAGTACAATTTCTACCAAGCCTAATTTGCGCTGCCAGTAGTGAGGGATTATGGGAATTGCAGTCCGGTAGCATCTGGAGAGACATATGCTTCCCACTTACTACTTTTGTCCAACTGATAAAGAATTTCAGTATGCTGTTGTTCAGAATAATTTTCTCACCTTAAAACAAACAAACAAACTAACAAACAAACAAACAAAACAATTTAATTGAATCTGCTTTCAGGCCCAAGGATTCTAACACAAATACAATAGTTGTACTCCACTTTAGCAGCTCCAGTTATTACAACTGCATTGGGACAGATTGCAAAATAAGTGTTCAGTACGAAAGGTCTTCTTGTTGGATACATGTGAACTGCAACATGAATGTGTGTGAAGAAGAGAGCATCAGGATTCCTAATAGATTATTTGACAGTTCTTGCTCAAATTAGCAGAGAATATAAGGAGAATTTTGCTATTACCTTTTCATTTTCCCTCAAATCCTTCATCAAAGATTTGTAGATTTGTAGAAATCTGTAGATTTCAGATTGACTTGCACTGGATGTTCTTCAGAAAAGAATTTTAGGAATATAAGTAATAAATACAGATAAATATGCAACTTCATTTTCTCACACATTTTTTTCCTTGACTTTTGACTCCTCCATTCCAACCTTACTTATGTGTCTACATCCTTTCCTTCTCTTACACATGTGTAAACTATCTAAATTTTAATTGCAAGTTCCTCTGGGCAATAACTTGTCAATTGTTTACTGTCTGTTGCTTTATAGACATAGATGCAGATACATTAAGAAAAACAGAACTGAGGGCATCATGTAATCAAAGAGTTGGGGAGGTTTTGGAAACCATCTGGTCCCCTGCTTGATGCAAGAAATATGGAGTTAGGAAACCCACACACTTGGAAAAAAATAGTTTTGGGATACAATTTGCATAATCCCCTAGCCAGTATGGCTATTGACTATGTGAACAAGGGATTCATGGAGTGATAGTGGAACAAAAAATAAAAATATTTCCATTTTCTCAGCGTCTCCAACAGATGATCATACAGCTTTGCTTGGAGACATCCAGGAAGAAAGACCCAGCAACTCTATAACTATTTCCATTGTTGAACTGCTCTGACAGCTAAGATGTTTCTCCTAATCCACCATATTTTTTCCATCAAGACATTCTTTCTTCATCCGTTGAGTTCTTGCTCTAAGAGGAAGAAAGAAAGAAAGGAAGGAAGGAAGGAAGGAAGGAAGGAAGGAAGGAAGGAAGGAAGGAAGGAAGGAAGGAAGGAAGGAAAGAAAAATGATTACTTCTAGTCCTATGACCAATTTCTTTTCTTTTTTTTTATAATTTTATTAAAGTTTCAGCAATATCTTTGCAATGTTTACATGCAATGTTACTTCCTCCTCCTTTCCTTTCTGGATTACAATTATTAATATTTCCTCTATTTGTTATACCGCGTATCGCAATAAAATGTTAGTAGTCAAACTTAATTTGTTAGTTCCTGCTATATTTCTCTACTTGTTACATGATATTTCTATGATTATTACCCTGTATAGTAATTGATATCATGAATTATTCATTGCTTTCTGTTTACACCCAACCCAAATCCGTAACAATCTTCCACTCTTTATTAATGTCTTCATCTGATTTCCCTTTTAATCTTTGTGTAAGAATGTCCGTATTTCTATTTTCCATAAAAGTTGTCCACCACTGTTTAATAGTAGGTATAGTTTCATTTTTCCAAAGTCGTGCATACTCAATACGGGCCGTCGTCACCATGTATAGTATAATTCTCCAATATTTCTTCACTGACATTCCATCTAATATATGTGTCATGTTTAACAAGTAAAGTTCAGGTATCATCCCAAACTGAATCTTCAAAATTGAACATATTTTCTTATGTATTTCTTTCCAGTATTTTTCTGCTTTGGGACATGACCACCACATATGAAATAGTGTACCCCAACTCTCTTGACATTTCCAACATTGCCCTGTACCCGTCTTATAAATTGTCTTTAATTTTTCTGGTGTCATGTACCATCTATGAAATAGTTTATAATAATTTTCTTTTAAATTTTGAGCAGCGGTAAATTTCTGTGTTCATTGCCAACTCTGTTCCCACCATTCTAACTGTATTGGATGTTCGACATTTTGTGCCCATTGTATCATCGCTGCTTTAACTGTCTCCTCCTCGCATTCTTGATGTAAAATTTCTTGATATAAATGTGTGGTGGATTTTCTCTTAACAATCGTAATATTTGGATTTGCTCCTTTTGTTGTATTCCATAAGTTTGTACATCCATTTGAAATCTTTCCTTTAGCTGTCTGTAGGGAAACCAGCTTAATTTTATTCCTTCAATTTCCAATTTCTACCAATTTCTAATAATATTTCCTGACCTGTAGAGCACCATGATTGGAACCAGAACAATAACTGTGGCTTCAGTGAAGAATTAAAAGGTGCTGTATCCTCTGCAAGTATCTGTCAGCCATGCCTAGATTTGCATTAATTAGAGCTCTCCCAGCCTTGCCCACAGGGAAGGAGGGAGAGAAGGAAAGAACTATCATAATGTTAATCTGAAGGGAACCATTTTTAATTAGTAAAAATATTCCTAATTTGCGATAACTTCTTGTACAGGCCTCCTCCATTTATCTGACTGGTTAGGAACCAGAGCACAGTCAGAAAATGGAAATGGCTACTGTAGGGAACATGAATGACTTATGGAGGCACACTTGTGACTGACCATGTACATTGCTGCTTGTAAAGTCTCTCAGCTGACTTGGTACCTTTTTCTCCCTCTCAGCATACTTTGCATGTAGCTCATGCAGAGATCCAAACAACTCTCCATAGGCAAGAAGTGATAGAGGCCCTCTGCATGTGAGGTGTCCCAAGGAAGCCTCCGTAAGAAAGAAGAACTGATGAAACAGTGGAGTCCGCATCAAGTTAATGGAACTTGTTCTTAATTTGGAACAATCCAAAGAGTGAGTTGTCAGATTCTGGGAAAACAACAGTCAGGCATTTCCTGTAGATATCTCCCATCAATCCCTACATTTATGCTGGGGGATGGGGGATGGATAATGTAATATACATTTCTTCCTTATGTTTAATAAAGTGTGGTACACTTCGACCATGTAGGAAAGCTTGCTGTTGTTGTTGTTGTTATTGTTGTTTGCTGGCAACTTGTGGCAACCCTGTGAATGAGAGACTTCAAAGAGTCATCAACTGCCTTGTGTAGGTTCTTGCAAACTCATGACTGTGACTTCCTTGATTTCCTGCTGTCTTGCTCTTTTTCCAGCATAATGATCTTTTCCAATGAATCACGTTATCTGAAAGTATGAAAGCCTCAGTTTAGTAATCTTTACTTCTATTGGGAATTCAGCCTTGACTTGACTTGAGAACAATTAATTTGTCTTTTTGGCAGTCTATGGTATCCACTTAACACTTTCCCAGCATCACCCACCAGATGGGTTCATTCTCTTCTTGTTTACTTTCTTTACTGTCACTCCATTTAGGAAAGCTGCTTTCCAACTATGAAACCCTCATTATGAGGCAACCAGGCTTTGTCTCCTTGAAACCTTCAACCAAGAAGTACCAGTTTGTTTCATCTCTTTACTAGATTTACATCTGAAATCTATAAAAAAAGACCATCCAACCAAATGTTTAAAAACTTAGTTGACAAAGGCTTAGATAAATTCTAACATTTTGACAGAATATCACAAAATGAACTCCTGAGTTCCCGTGGACTTTGATATAAAAGATGTTCCTGAATTCTAATGCAAGGAGCCTGAAGCACAAAATGTTGTATGTGTCATGCTTTGGTTTGTAACAAAGCAAAAATCTCTTCAGAAATGAATTATCTTTTCAGCATTTGTAGGCATTGTTAGAAAGCCAAATGTAAGAATAAAAACTACCTTTTTCCATTTAATATTGATTAAAGTAGCCACTGTATGTCCTTTATTTACAATATTTCTACAGGACCCTCTGCTGGAATTTACAGGGTGGCTTAAAAAAACAATAAAAGCAATGTATGTAAAAAGCCTAGAAAAAATAAATGGTTTTACCTGGTTTCAAAAGGGCAATGATGTTGGCACAGTGTGATCTCTTCTGGAGAAGGACATCACTAGACAAGATACCATGGCCAAGGAGGCTCTTTTTTCATTGTCACTTATTATACTCTGACACCTTGAATGCTGATCTACAAAGAAGACATTGGCCAACTGGAACAGGTATTCATTCATGTGTGTGGGTTAGTGGGTGGCTCATTGCTGCTTTGAATTGTCTTCAGAAATGGACTGTGATCTTACAACGCTGGTCAAATATATTCTAACCAATCAACAGCCTTCCAACCTGGCAGAAGAGTCACTATATTTAAATAGTTTCCAGAAGTAGTGTCAGTGACAGTGCATTATGTCCTGAACACAAGTCAGGAAATGCCCACAGCTTCAGGCTGGGATGTAGGAGTGATTGAGTAGTTAGTTTAGTCTGGGTCAGTGATGCGTTATCTGAGCAAGACGCAGGGACAAGCATGAAGGCAGTCTTGAGCCAGTCTAAAATTTGTATCAGAAGTCCAGGTGCATGAGCCAGCAAAGAATAAGCAGAACAGTCCAAAATGGAGTCAGTCCAAGGTCAAAACAAAACAGGAATGTGTAATTCTAGGCAACTGTCATAATATGAGCAGCTTCTTGAAGGTCAACAGGTGTCCTATCAGCACTAACTGGCTCAGTGTTTATTACTTAATGGTTCTGGGTTTGGCATTTTTTCCTCCATCTCTAAATGAAGGATGGAGGTGTGTCACCTTCAGCATCTGACACCTCTGCCATGCTTTGCTCAGCCCCCCTCTTCTCAGACTCAGAGAAATCTGCACCCTCTTGGCAATCTGCTTTCTCCACCTCCTTGTTGTCTGAGTCTTCCAAGGGGTGAGTTATTTTTTGTTGTTGTTGCACTATGATTCCACTTTATTTTTTTTTATTTTTTTAGAGGATTAAATTTACTTTTATTTTAATTCAAAAAGAAAAAAACAAACAAACATCCATATTACACACATATTACCCATATTAATTCTTACATTCCCCACCACCCCATTCCCCCAGTGCAAAATCTTCTTTTCTAACACATCATCAAGAAAAATATTCTCCACCACTTCCAAGGGGTGAGTTATGACACATTCTAGTACTTAGTCTTGGGCTATTTATGCTGCTGTGGGGCCAGGATGGCAGTGGTCAGCTGGCCATGCTTACACATGATGTCATTGCCAGCCTGCTGCCATCTTGTCTCCAAGTGATGCATACACATAGTATTCATAAAATGGAAAAAATCCATTTTGCACCTGTCATTGCGCAGTGCTCTTGCCCTTCCTGGCCATGAGGAAGGGCCAGAAATGCTCTGGCAATGCTTCCTTCCCTAGTGCAGCATGGAATCTGCCCAGCTGCACTGCAGAAGGAAGAGGTGGCGCCACTGCACTCCCTTCTGCGGGGAGCTGGTGAGGTCTGGAGAGGAATCTTCCTAGCATACTCCTTTCCCAGCAGGAGCACTGCCGGGACTGTGACAGAATGACACGTGGGAGCTTCGTCATGTGGAAATTATCTTAGACAGAGTCAGAATATGGATAACAGATATTATGGAGGACACCATCCCCCATCCTGAAATTTGGATTCAAGAATGAACCCATTGGTGAATGAAGATAGCAGTTTATTTAACAACATGCTGGTTCAGAAGGCCAGCATTAGAAATGAACAATCTACAATCAAACAAGTATACTACTTTGCATTTATAGAGGTTTTGGAAAATTTACCTAGCAATAGCATACTACAACATTTAGCAATAAATAAATAAATAGATCTGCAAGACTACACTAGATACATTTTCACTAATCATGAAGCAGCATTCATTAAGCTGTAACGCAAAGCAAGTACCAATGGAAAAAGGCTATTCATTTTGAAAATTTCCATTACAGTTCATATAATTATTGCTATTATAGGTTGAGCATCCATAATCTGGAAATCCAAAATCTGAAAACCTCCAAATATTGAAACTTTTTTGTCCCCTGCTTCCACCTTCAAGGAGGAGGCTGTGGTGCTCCTGCACTTTGACCTCTCAGATCCTCAGTCTCTCTCAGGCCTCATGTCACATACACAGTACAAGCAGTGAACAAACAAGGTTGGAGAGAGACATACGAACCTTTGAAATAGTGGAAATCAGAGCATGGTGTTCAGTGTGAATCCCCATCTCTCATCATGTCACAGATCCTTACTTCTCTCTCCAGCCTCATCTTTTTTTTTCATTTACTATTTGTGTACAATATGTGAGCTGGATAGAGACTGAGAATATAAAGAACTTAATGTGTGAAAATAAAATAAAAATATAATACCGTACAGGAAATCTGCCAGCCACCTGCTTCTGCCTTTGAGGCAATGGTTGCAGAGCTCCTGCTTCTTTGTTCTCAGGTTTCCTCAAGATCTCCTGGACAATACTGTATTTTATCTATATGCAAAGGCAGGTATGCCAAAATTAAAAAAACAAAACAAAACACTTTCAGTCCAAACCATTTCAGATAAGACATACTCAGCCTATAGTAGAAAATGCCATTTAGTCAATGGTAGGGTCAATATGTTCTGGTAATGCTTAATCTGCTTTTCCTTGACAATCCTAAGAGCTGAATAATTATGCAGCTTTTAAAATGTTCCTGCCCTTGTGGATACTTTTTTCCCCCTTCAGCATGGTTCTACCTTAGTTGGAGCTTGTTGTCACCCTCTGACCTCTCCACATCAGTATCAATAGGTTCTCTCTGTTCAAAAGATGCTGCAGCTTGATAATCTTTGTCAGAACAATTGGTATTGGAGGGTTTACTATTTTTTTTTTTTTAAAAAAACCTCAATGTGTAACCTAAAGAGGAAATGTAGATGACTGGAAAAGTAAACATGATTTCTAATTAACAATAAGGCACAAAACTGTTATCTTAGCTAAATTTATGAAAGAACAGAATTTCCTGCCATGGCCATTTGCATCCATGTGCAAATGAAGATCTGAAATAAATTTTTGCTAGTCCAGAATCTCTAAAGTCAGATAGTGCAGGATACCGATTAAGTAACAGCAGAATGCAGATTATTAAACTTGGCTTCAACAACTTGCTTCTGGGCAATCAACAGAGCTATAGATTCATATCTCTGTTTCCCTATTGTGTCCCAAGAGGCCTTGAGGCTTGGGTACACAAACATAGGTAGTTCACCATGATATGTGTCATCAGCAATCCATCCAGTTTCTATTTGAAATCCAGATAGTCAGACATTTTGAATGAAACAGTGGAATAATTTATAATAGGGATGTGAATTTTCACCTTTATCAACAAACGTAAGGTAACGGCAACCAGAATAATTCTTGCCAGATATTGGAAAAAAGAGTCTATATCATCCAAGACAGTATGGTTGGAGAAGTTGGTAGAAGTTGCTGAAATAGACAAACTTACTTATTTGATAGAAAACAAACCATATAGTAAATTTTTCAAGATTTGGCAACCATTAATAGAATACTTACACACAAAAACAGGGTCCAGTTATAACCCAAGAGGGAAAATTGACTGAAAATTTGGCTTACAAGAGTCTATAAGTGAGAATTATAGAGGCTGGGAGCTGGAAAGCATAGTTATATCTAACTATCCACAATAATGGGTTTTCTGCAATTATGAGACTAGCTAAACTTTTTTGTATACATTTCATTAATTTAATATATATTGATCGTAAATGGAATACCATTTAGTGATTAATGTGTGATTATATTGCAGAAATGGTATATTTAGTGGTACATAAGGTTGTAGCTATTAAGATTACATGTAACATTCTCAAATGTGCATCACCAGCTCAAATTTAGAGGAATTAATTTATTTATTTATCTATCTAAGATAATTGGAAACTTAGAAAAAAATCTCCTCATTTTTTTGTTTGACATGTGGTTTGATAAGAAATTTTACAATAAGCTGTTTTGTCAGCAGAAGGGGATGTCCTCTACTGTTTGCTGTTGTATAAATTCCTAGGCCTATGTTGGCCTTCAAAGTACATCTGTCTGAATAGGTAGCATTATATGTGTTTAGGTAATGTTAGTTTAGTAATTTAGTAACTGTTTTATGTCAGTATAATGTTATTGCAAGTTTTATGTATATCAATCAGATGTGTGTCAGATATCATGTGAAATTTTGTGCCTTTTGTGTGTGTGATATATTTTTCCTTTTCTTTCCTGTTCTGTTTTAATTACAAAAATAATTAAAAAATCTCAAGGATAAAATGTAAGGGATTACACTGAGGCAAGAAAAGAAATGAAATGCAAAGATATAGAATGGATGACACCTAGCCTTACAACAGTACATGTGAAAGGGATCTAGAAGTCCTAGTAGACTACACGCTGAGCAGAAGTCAACAGTATGATGTAACAGTTGAAAAAGCCAATACAATTCTAGGCTGTATCAGTAGAAGTATAATGTCTAGATTAAGGGAAGTAATAGTAAAACTCAGTTCTACTTTGATCAGAACTCATCTAGATTGTTGTGTCTAGCTCCGGGCACCACAAATCAAGAAGGATATTGACAAGCTGGAACATGTCCAGCAGAGGATGACCAAAACTGCCCCACGAAGAGCAGTTTAGTTAACTGGTTATGGTTAACCCAAAGAACAGACAGCTTAAGAGATAACATGATAGTCATGTTTAAATATTTGAAAGGATGTCATATTGAAGATGGAGCAGGCTTGTTTTCTTTTGATCCAAAGACTGAGGCATGCAGTAATGGATTCAAACCTCAGGAAAAGAGATTCCATCTAAACTTTAGGAAGAACTTCCTGATGGTAAGAGCTGTCTAACAGTGGAATACACTGCTTCAGAGTATGGTGGACTGTTCTTCTTTGGAGATTTTTAAACAGAGGCTGGATGGCCATATGTTGAGTGTTCTTTCATTGAATATTCCTGCATGGACAAGATGGCCCTCATGGTCTCTTCAAGCTCTGTGATTCTATTATTCATTCTCACTTATGAATAATGATTTCAAAAGTTTTCTTCCTGTTACACAGGATTATGAGAATGTATCACATTTTTTCATGGGTAAGGGGCTTGTGAAAAATCATTTGCACAACACTCCAACATTTTTTTGCACAGAAAATGGAGTGTTTTTGCAAGTGGTTTGTGCAAAATGTTGACTGTTTTTTTTTTATTTTTTATTTTTTTAAAAAAAAGCAAACCTTGCAGTGACCATTTTATTGGTGGTGCGCTGTGGTAAAATGAGATACCCTTTTAAATCCAGGATCTGATCATTTCTATTTTTTTTACATTCCTAGGCCATTTCTGGATTAGAGTGTTATAGTGCTATTATTCCACTTTCAACATCCTGTGGAATTCTGGGGTTTGTAGTTTACTGAGGCCAAAGAGCTCCCTGGCTGAGAATTCTAAAGGCCCCTCCCTAAACTGCAAACCCCAGGATTCAATAGGATGTTGAAAGTGGAATAATAGCACTATAACAGCATAGTGCAGAAATGGCCCTACTAGTCTACAATAAGGATGGGAAACTGTGGTTGTACAGATGTTTTTGACTTACAACTCATTCAGTCCTAGCCAGCATTGCTAGTGGTGAGGGATTATGTGAGCTGAAGTCTAGAAACACAGTGAAGGGCTACAATTGTCCATTCCTGGTCTACAAAATTATTCTCACGGATATATTTTTTCTTATTTCTCTGCAATTAAAGCATAGTAAGCAATTACTTGGTACCTACTATCTGTGCCACCTATTATATGAAGACCTGGATTCACAATATACTAAGTTTAATGACTTAAAATCCCTATATTTTCATTATTTCCTCTCTGCCAAATCTTTTGCTTCTCTTACCTACCATTTGGTTTATCTTCCAGTCCTACTCTCCTGAGGATAAGTGTTGTAAACATTGACAGTCCAAATAGTGTTATCATAAGATGGCTAATATTGAGTTAGAATGGTTAAATTTGAAGTTTTCTTTTCAAAGAAACATTATAAAAACAATAATTTAGGTTTTGGAAGTGTATCTCTCCAAAAATGATATTTGTGATTCTGGAGGTCAAAGCCTCTTTGTCTCTTTTCTAAGAAAAGTACGGAGCCCATGTTTCTATAACAAGACCTCTAAAAAAGACCAGGGTCAACTTCTCTGTCAGGGTTATTTCCCAAACTCTACTTTACCATCCTTCCATGCTTTGCCTGCATGATTTTGGATTAGCTGATGCTTAGGTAATATTGTGTCACAGAACTCCTGGGACAGGATGAGCTGCTTCCTAATATAAAATAATTTTAAAGTGTAGCTTTATCTAAAATACCTCTCTTTTTCTTCCACCAGGAGATATCACTTCAACCACATAAAAACATTCTTCCACTTCTCTCACTGTTAGAAAAACCACTTTTAAGCGCACTTCTGAGAAATAATGTGACGAGAGTCAAATGCATTAAAACTTTTTTTTCCCCCTTTGCTATGGCTGTTCCTGATTTTTAAACAGTTTGAGCTCTAGGGTCAAACCAATGGAGAACAGACATGTGGAGAAACTTGCATTGTGTCATGTAATATATTCAGCAAGGACATAATTCATCCATGCAATGGAACTGGGAGGTTTTAAAACTTGGCTTTTATTTTTAGTTATCTATTATGTAACAATCTCTACTTTATGCACCAGTAAATTCTATTATCCAGCAGCAGCACTATTTTGCTCTAAACCCAGTTTACAAACACAGAATATTGTTGCAATGAAAAATGAAATTAATATTTAGTAGGAAAAAATGTTTCTTTGGACTTTTGTCTTTCTGGCACTGATTATACCAATGTGGGCTGATAAAGAGGGAGCCAAAGTGATGCTGTTTGACCTTCCTACACACCTTGACTGTGGGGGCACATTTAAATAGCTTACCAGAAGAAAGTCTAAACTCATGTTCTGATTTTGGATAATGGCCAGAACCTGTTGGAGCATGACACTAGCAGTTGCATTTTTTCCAGGGTTATGCAGTGAGAGAAGGAAAACTAAATCTACCAGTTCTGAACAGTCCATTTTTCCAGTGGCCAACTTCCTTCATGGCTTCTGTATGCATGAACCTTTTCTTCCTGCCATCATCATTTCATAATACAAACAGGATTCTGTACAGTGTTGCTAAAAAACATCAGGAATAAAAGAAAACATAATGGGGTTTGCCAAATAATTACAATTAGAATTTTTTTAGAAAGGGACACACTGGCAGAGTGTAAAGCAGTAGATTTTACCAAAAATATATTCAGCAGTTCATTTAGATGTTACTTCTATGCCTCTTACGTAATGCAAAGGATCAGGCTGTGTGGCATATTTCCACACTTTATTCATGGGTTCAACTAAGTTAAAGGTGAGCAACCGTAGAGAGGAAGGGTCAATTTTCACCTCCATGCTCCCCTGCAGTTAGCATTAGCACCCCCTAGAACTCCTAGTTTATTTTAAATTCTGGGTAACTTCTCAAATGGTGCAAAATGGTTCACCAAGCCCTTCTACAACCAGATATCCCCACATACCTTGAAACTCCCCCTCCCAAAGCCCCTAAATTGCTCCCAAAGGTGGTCAAAATAGAAAAAGGAAAAGAGTAACCTCACTTCCAGTTTCAATTTTGGCCAATTTTTGGCTTTGGGTTTCCTCCTCCTTGGCTTCTGGGGCTTTTTCAAAGGGCTGTGGCAAAATTGTTGCACATTGCAGCAGTTTTTAAGCCATTTTGATGTTTGAAAGAACAAAAAAAAATCAGCTAGTGTTTTTAATGGGGGCTTCAGCCACCTCACCTAAGCACCTTAAGGACCACACATGGCCTGTTGGCTGCACTGTGCCCACACTCCCCCAAAAAAGTGCTATTTTTGTTGCCTAAACACAAGTGGTGAAGAAAAAATCAGCGAGATTATGTGGAGTCTGGACTTAGCATTCCAACAGACTCATGTATGCATAATTAAGCAAGAATCTAGTCAAATATGACACACACAGGAGACTAGGATTGTTATCAAGCTGGAAGTCAAAAGGCCCTTTAGATTGCTATGCAAAGCAAAAAAACTGAAGAATTGGCCTGGAAAGAAATGCACAGCATGTCTTCCATGACTAAAGATGGCTATCTTCAACCTGCATAGTCAGCTAATAAGAAACACAGTACTGTTCCAGTCTAGGGGTCACTTTTTATTCATAGAAAGGACAAATGAACAAATACAGAGAGGTGTGATGGCCTAAATGTTGTGAGGATATTTTTTCAAGAACCTCTTCTAAAACAGGCATTCAGTGGCATGCCTGTTCAAAGAAAGAAAGAAAGAAAGAAAGAGAGAAAGAAAGAAAGAAAGAGAGAAAGAAAGAAGATATTTATATAGGCCTGTCATTACTAATATATTTGCAGCACTAAAATCACTTGTTCGTGTTTCTGGCTGCCAGTTCTACTGTTGTGCTGCCATTCTTTTTCTTTTCTGTTTCTTTTTCCTTCTCAGGGGAGAAGAAATAAGAAAATAGAAAGAACAATAGCACAACAGCAACAAACCCTGAGGTCAGAGCTGGCAACAAGAAAAAGAAAAACCTTGAAGCTGAATGATCAGTAGTTGCATGATGAGATCAATCAGTCTTTAGGAACATAAATTGTCTAATGGAGCTCAGGCAACTGCCATGTTCTCTGAGTTAACAGCCAAAATGAAGTAGACAGATGTCCTGAATGGGGGAAAGTATGACTCAATTTTGATCACAGAGCCTGTTCTTATGGAAATAATATGACAGTGCAAGGCATACAAGTTTGCATTTTTTTCTACTGAAGGTGATCAAAATTATCATTTGGGAGATCTTGAAATTTAATCACATGCCTCGAGAGAAATAGTAAGGGAAATGTTCAGCCTTCCCACCACTTTCTTGTGCAGTTTTGCAAATACTAGGTTGTGCTCATGAGTCATTGCTGTGTTGCTTTATGTTCAAACACATTTCACATGAACATATAGCATCATCAAGTAGCTTTTCTAGAGATCTGTGGACCATCCACTAGACTGAGAACATTTGCTTGTGGAACGCATTCATAAACTATATCTTCATTTTACGGACATAATCCCATTTTTTTCAAGCCATGTGATAAACAGCTAGGCAATCTGAGATTTCCAGTTAAGGGTAGAGCATTAGTCTTCAATTCCTGGACTAGCTACAGGGTAATCGCAATTTGTGCTCCATTATCTTCGCATTGATATATGGCTGTTGACATGGCCAGAAAAAGGAAAGCACACTTTTGAAAAGTGTGGATAGAATAATATGTATGTTTCAAATGCAAGCAAATCACTTGAACATTATTTATTAAACATATCTTATTCAATAGGACAATGTGTATAAGCAACTTGTACAGTTCAAAGCATGTATATACATTTAAGGAGTGAAGCAACAAAAGGGGAATGTCTATTCCTATTTTGCTGTTGTTTACAGATGTACATATTCCTAAATATTGTTATTCTTAATATATTTGATGGTATTATGATGGCAAAATTGTTTTATATATGAAAATTTAAAATCCATTTGTATGTAGTGGAAATATGGTATTCTGCTGGTCCGATGGAATTAAATGACACTATGCTAGAGTTAATTTGAATGCCAAGAGACAGATATTTCATACTGTATTTTTCAAAGGAGAAGCATAGATGGAAAATAATGCTGCAAACATCCATATACTTATGTGGGAATAAGTCTCATTAAAAATGCAGAGTTCAGCTTCTGAATATTTGCCTTCTTTATCTAAATTAACTAAGTTTGAATTACATAAATAAAAATAAAATGTCTGCTATCTACTTCTATTGCCATGACCTCCAAAACCAGTTATTGTGTTTCCTTGCTTTTGTCAAAGTCATATTTCTATTTCAAGTGTCTCAGACATTGTTCATCTTGGTGTCCATAAAAATATATGCTGAAAGTTCAACTTCAGAGCAAAACTGATTTTAATTCTGGCTTTTCAGCTTAAGAAAGATTGTGCCTAGAAGCACATCATATTATGTTTTCTCTTCAAAAACATATTCTTTCCAAACTGAACTTTCCAAATTTAATTCAAAGGGAATTATACAGAATATTGGCAGATCACATTATCTTAATAACAGCCTCAACACAGTTCATGTTAAATATTATCAACTATAGGATTAATTCTACTTTTAAAGCCAAAGAAATGATGGAAAGGTTGAAGAGAGACTTACAAAGACCTACAGTTGGAGAGAAAGATGAAGAACAGGAGACATTGGAAGAGGAAAAAGGAAAAGAGGAAAAAGGACAGTTACAAGAAGAAGAGGTGGAAGAAGAAACAGTACAAGAACAAGAACTGGAAGAGGAAGGAGAGTTCGCAGCAGAAAATCTACAGGATTAATTGGAAAATTCGGATAAATAATTTTAATATAAAACTGACAAAATGGGATTAAAAATATACTCTTGGAACATTAAAGGATTTAACTCTGAATATAAAGGAAGACAGATATTTCGTCATTTGGAAAAACAAAAATTGGACATAATTTGTCTACAAGAGGTTCGAATGAGGACTCAAGATTTGAAGTACGTCAGAAATCCGAAACAGGGTAGCTGCTTCGCAGCTACAATCGATCAGAAGAAAAGGGGGGTATTGATATACGTCAATTCAAGATATGGTGCACAACAAAAATTTCAGGACAATAACGGGCGATATTTGGCGATAGAAGTAAATATGAAACAGGACAAGATACTAATAGTTGGAGTATATGCACCCAATGGAGCTAAAGGAGAATTCTTCCCCAAAATACACAACGAAATACAGAAATATGTACAAGAAACAGGAAACGCAAAAGTTATCGTTCTGGGGGACTTTAATGGAGTTACCAATCCAAAAGTGGACCGAACACTACAGAAGTTAGTCCCTCGAAACAACGGTAAACTGCCTAAGAGTTTTTTTCCAAATGATGGATGATCTAGATCTTTATGATATATGGAGATATAAAAATGGACAATTAGATGGATATACATTCTTTTCAGACAGACATAAATCAATGTCTAGGATTGATATGATTTTGACATCTAAGGATTTGATGTTGAAGACAGTGGATACAGATATTCTTCCAAATTTATGTTCGGATCACAATCCGTTGCAAATGAAACTTAAGATTACAGAAAGAGAGAGGACATAGAGATTGAATGAAGAGATATTCAAGAGGGAGAAGTACATTAAACAAGCAAAAATAGGATTAAATAACTATTTTAAGGAGAATATGACATCGGAATTACCAATGAAAATAATTTGGGATGCAAATAAAGCTGTAATGAGGGGAAATTTTATGAGATGGTCCTCGGAAATCAGGAAAGAGAGGAAACAGACTGAAGAATTGATTCTGGGGAGGATGAAAGAACTAGAGAAACAGATGAGGTAAAAACCGATGGACAATAAGATAAGACAACAGATGAAGGTATGTCAAGCTGAATTAAATCAACTAAATTTTCAAGAAATAGAACAACAGATGCGAAGAGTGAGATATACTTTTTTTGAACAGGCAAATAAACCTTTTAAACTTTTAGCCAGTTTACTTCACAAAAAAAGGATTAGAAATATTATTACGGAGATTAAAGTCGGTGACGGGAAAAGTACAAAACAGGAGGAGATAAAACAGGCTTTTTATAAATACTACACGAAGTTAATGAGTACTACCTCCTCAATGAAAAAACAAAGAGAAATGGAAGAATATTTGGAAAAAATGAACAAAATGAGATTCACTGAGGAGCAGAAATCGATTCTGAATAAACCCATATCGATGATGGAGTTAGTTGAAGCTATTAGGAATTTGAAGAATGACAAATCTCCAGGACCAGATGGTTTTACTGCAAAATATTACAAAATATTGGAACATGAAGTTTCGATACCTTTGCAGAACACAATGAATGAGATAAGAAAGGAGGGAATACCTGACACCTGGAAGGAAGCTAACGTGGCTCTAATACCAAAAGAAGGAAGAGGCTTAACAGACGTCAAGAATTACAGACCAATTTCGTTATTAAATACAGATTATAAAATCTTTGCTGCAATTCTGGCTGAAAGACTTAAAAAGGTTCTTCAAGAAAATATACATGAAGATCAGAATGGCTTCCTACCAAAGAGAACAATGCGAGATAATATCAGGACAGTGCTAAATATAATTGAGTACTATAAGAAGCATAATGAAAGAAAACTGGCAGTGATATTTGTGGATGCAGAAAAGGCCTTTGATATGATCAATTGGTCATTCTTGAAGAAGGTCATTAAACAGGCTCAAGCCAGAGACAAATTTATCTCTTGGACTGAAGCAATATACAGTCAACAACAGGTAAGATTGATTATTAATGGAGAGAGAACAAAACAGATTGAATTACATAGAGGAACAAGACAAGGTTGTCCACTATCTCCACTGTTATTTATCATGACATTGGAAATACTTAACAATGCCATAAGGGAAGACAAAGCAATAAGAGGACTTCATATTAAGAAATATCAGCATAAACTCAAAGCATTTGCAGATGATTTGGTTTTGTTTCTGGATGATCCTCTCAGCAGTATTCAAAGATTGATGGATATTGTTCAGGAATATGGAGAATTTTCTGGATTTAAGATAAACAAGGAAAAAACAGTAATTATAACAAAAAACATGAGGGAGAAAGAAGAGAAGGAGCTTGAGCATTTAACAGGTTTTAATAAAGGTCAAAAAGCAAAATACCTGGGTGTCTGGATTACAAAAAGAAATAATGAACTATTTCAGAATAACTATGAAAAAAAAATGGAAAGAGGTAATCAAGGATTTGGAGAAATGGACTAGAATGTGACCATCTATGATGGGAAGAGTGGAAGTCATAAAAATGAACATACTTCCAAAGATGAATTACCTTTTCCAAAATCTTCCTATTATTACAAATACTAAGCCTTTTATACAATGTTAGAGAGATTTAAATAAATTTATATGGCAAGGGAAAAAGCCAAGAATAAAATGGAATATCATGACAGATTCAATAAGAAGAGGAGGTCTGGGTCTACCGGATTTACACATATACTTCAAGGCGGCAGCACTTATTTGGATAAAAGACTGGATGAATCTTCAAAATACGAGAATGCTGACATTAGAGGGAGCTGATTTAAGGATGGGTTGGCATGCCTGTATGTTCTATGGGAAAGCTGCGGTTGACATCAACTTTGTTCATCATTTTGTAAGAAAATCACTACTTAAAATATGGACTGACTACAAGAATAAGAACATTAGGCAACTACCTACATAGGTCTCCCCTCAAGAAGCCTTCTTTGGAAGATGGACTGACTCAGGTAAATGGCTGTGTTATGACAACATACTAGAAAAGATAAATCTGAATCTTTTTAAGATGAAATCAAGAGAAAAATTGGAATCAGAAGGAACAAAGTTAAACTGGTTCCCTTACAGACAGTTAACTAAGAGATTCCAGATGGATGTGAAAACTTATGGAATACAACAAAAAGAGCAAGGAAGAATGTTGAAGTTATTGCGGGAAAACCCACCTCATTCATTATCACATTTATATCAGGAGATTTTAAATCAAGAAAGAGAAGATGAGACAGTCAAATCAGCAATGATATTGTGGGCTCAAAATCTCCGACATCCAATTCAATTAGAGCACTGGGAACAGAGCTGGCAAAGGACACAAAAACTTACTGCAGCTCAGAACCTAAAAGAGAACTATTATAAGCTTTTTCACAGATGGTACATGACACCAGAAAAATTAAAGAAGATATACAATACGGGAACAGGTCATTGTTGGAAGTGTCAGGAGAATGTTGGAACACTATTTCATATGTGGTGGTCATGTCCTAAGGCTAAAAAATATTGGAATGATATACACAATATGATATGTAAAATATTGAGGGTTCAAATGGATAAGAAACCTGAAATGTACTTATTAAATATGACACATATGTTAGATGGAACTGTTGCAAAGAAATATTGGAGAATAATGATATATATGATTACGACAGCCCGTATTGAATATGCAAGGTTATGGAAAACTGAGCAGATATCTACAATAGAGCAATGGTGGGCAACTTTTATTGAAAATTGAAATGCAGATATAGTCTCTCAGAGATTAAAAGGAAAATCAGATGATGACATTAACAAAGAATGGCAAATCGTTCTGAAAATGGGTTGGGTGTTGACAGGTAACAATTCTTAATTCATGGTAGCATGAACAGTTAGAAGTAAAAATCAGTGTAATATCATGGAACATGTAAAGTAGGGTTGAAGAGCAGGATCTAACCTGTATGTTAACAAATGTAATGTGATGCATAATGCTGATATGTCAATGAAATAACACTATTGAAATCCAGAGAGGAGTGGAAGAAAGCTGTAATAGTTCAGTAAAATGTACAATGAGAAATGTTGTTTTATATGATGTAATCACAATAAAATTATTAAAAAAAAATATCAACTATACTTTTGTTCTCAAATTCTTCTATAACTTCTCAAAAAAGTATTGTTTGCTAAAATAGTACAGTTAATAATGACTGAATTCTGTTTTTTACTTGTTGAGTTAGAAATCCCATACTATTGAGTCAGACAAAAGTAATCTGTTGTAATGAAATTTGGGAAGTATCTTTGAATTTAGAAGCATGTGTGTCACTAGAGTATACACTGGATTATACACAATTGTCATTTAAAACTCTCTCTCTCCCTTTATCTCAGTCTCTGTACAACAGTACAAATGTATATATCAAATATGACACATATACATATAGACTGTCACCACAAGTTCCAAGCATCCTATGAGGTGTCAGCGCAAGACTTGATTGCAGGACTTTTCTGTCTTTGCTGCTCAGTAATTCTTCAATATTTAGTGCATCCTTAAAGCCTCTCTCTCTCTCTCTCTCTCTCTCTCTCTCTGTGTGTGTGTGGGGCTTTAAGGATCAAATGAAATATCAAATGAATGAAATATCAAAATTGAACTACAAGGAATTTATCCTTCTGTTCCCTCCTAAATACACAAATGGAAATGCAACTGCTTTACTCAGAGTGAAAATGGCCTACTGACAACTGCAGGTTCTCTCTGACTCCTACTGAATTCAACCAGCAAGCACAGTCCTTTCCTTAGGTTTTCTCCACCGAGTGGGCCAAGCCAATATTCATAGGAATTACATTACCATTTATCAGGAATTATGATGGAACCTAATATGCAAAAGGATAAACTCTTACAGGTTTTATCCTGCAATGTCTTTGGAGCAATATCTAAGAGGGTTCAGACATCAAATTATGTTGTAGCAATAGCAATAGCATGTGTGTTTTTTTATACCGCTTCTCAGCTGAGTGCTCTCTAAGTGGTTTACAATGTGTTAGCTAATTGCCCCTAACAAGCTGGGTACTTATTTTATCAATCTGTGGAAGAATGGAAGGCTGAGTCAACCTGGAGCCTGGCAGGATCAAACTCACAACCTTGTGGCTGCAGTACCAGCATTTAACAACTGTGCCACCAGGGCTCTTAGTGTTTTTCACAACATTCTAGTGCAGAGGATGCAAGACTGGCACAACTAGTGTCCACAGTTCATAAGCCAGGAAGACTCAAAATAGTTCTGATATGTTTGGTTATGGCAATATTACTCTCTTGGGTTCCAAATTTCACATTTCATATGTATGGAATTGTCTCAATTTTCATCTTCAAAAGAAGAAGAAAGGCAGATGATATGAATCTAGTGGCCATTCATAGGGCTGGTTGTCCACATCATGTACGGGCTGTGCTTCACATATTCATTAAGATGTATTATGCAGAGGTGAACAGGACTACCTATGTCATGCAGCAGAGTGAAACAGACTTGCAGTTCCATCCAGGCATTGTTTTTTTGCCTTCATTTATGATCCTTTCCTCACCACAGTATCATTTCCTAAAACAGTCTGTTTCTGAACTGCAAAACTTTACAAAAGCTAAGGCAAGTAATGGTATTTGATCTCCAGGCAGCAAAATATCTTGGGCTCACCATGGAAGAGAATGCCTGTCACTCCATATACAAACATCAGTGAGTCCATTTTAAATGTATGGACTGGGGCAAAGAAAACTGGTACGTCAGAGGTATATAGTTCAGCCTGACATTGTGTTATTAAAGTCAATGGGTTGGTTGCCACTGAATTTAGTATGAATAATATCTGAGCTTTCCCTCAATGTTTGGCAGTGCAACTGTTTGTGACAGATAACAAATATAATTATGGTTATAACACCTCATAGTGTGGAAACAAACACCTCCTTTGGCAGAGTTATCAGTTCCTCTCAGTCAGAATTTATTGAGCTCTACAGATACAGATGACACTTTATTTTAGGGTCAGGTCACTGGCTCATTCTCTAAGGCACTGTGATGTTACACAAGTTTAAGGTCAGGTCAAGTAAAATAGTAGCAGCAAGCATAAAAACAGCAATTAAATCTGGAGATGTCTGTACATAAAACACAACTATGGTAAGGATGAGGTAGAGAATATCTTCATATCTGTGATAATCTTGAATTGCTCATTTTGGGGATAAACAGTAATTGATTAATTAAGTAGGTGCATATCAGAGGTCAACATGCATCAGATACATTCTGGTTTGTTATTAATTCATCCCAGTGTTTTCATAGGAAGAACAATCAGGAAAGGAAATGACTCCCAGTCTCCATGTTGTTAAAGTAGGAAACAACAGCTTCAGTGGAGAAACTAGAACTAGCCCTGATTTTATAGTTAACTAGTATATATACCTGTCATTGTCTGGGATTTTATTTTCTTATAGGTTATACTTGTTAGAAAGATTTCAGATCCTGTGTCTCTAATTCCTCAAACTGTCTTGTCCAGTACCTGTAACTTTTCCCTATATTTCCCAATTCAATCTATATTCAGAGCTATTAACATACAGAGGTTGGGTTCCGGAAGGACTACACTGCCATCCTCCTTGCTGCTAGGCCTCATCTCCATAACAAATGGCCTATTAAAGACAAACATATTTGACTGTGGCCCAAGAGCTCTCCAACTGAGAATTCTAAAGGCCCCTCCCTAAACTACAAACCTCAGGATTCCATAGAATCTTCTTAGGCAGCCAATCATATGAGGTCTTTGCCTGACACAAACATTTACTTTTATATAACTAGACGACATTTCTTTACTGGAGAGTTTTAGTGAAAAGGGTGAAAAAATTTACTTGTAATCTCTAATAATTGTTCCATTAAAGTCAATGAGACTTTACACTACCTTTGGTATGCACGCTTGCTGCGAATGGACATGTTCTACCACATACAGTGATATGGCCGGATCCAAATGGTAACAAGCATCTTCACCCAGAAACAATTAATTTACAGCAAGCTAAGGATGTAAACCTTATATTATCTCATTCATAAACATGAGAATGAAAAATATCCACATTTCTTCTCCACACTGGAAAAGACAACAAGAATTATGTGTAGCTTTTAAAGGTTTTTAGATTTATGATTTTTTTCCAGACATTATACAAGTAATTTTTGCACAAATTGGAGGTTTTTTGTCTGTTAGTTTAATTTATTTTTTATTTTTTATTTTTTGTGCAAAACACCATTGTGGTTACCTTGTTACATGAACACTGGATGAGGCATTTATACAACAAGCCTGTACACAAAAATATTCTCTTTCATCCTTTGTTAAACAGAGTACATAAATGTAGCAAGCTCAGAAGAGTAGGACTATAAAAGACACTAACAAAAATGGCAAATTGAATTAACTTAAAACAGACCCAGGAGATTTTATTTGCATAGTGTCAATGAGATCATTGTGGAATATGTCATTTCATGTATGGCCTACTTTCTTTTTATGAGCAGCTGTGCAGTCAGACAGTATGGTATTGAAACAAAACTCTCACAGGCACTCACAATCTTCATAATGCCAGAAAATGTCAATTCAAGTTTGCAGAGAAAATCCCTCTAAAGTAGAAAATATATGTTCTTATGTAAAACAACAATCTTAAACATGCTAACAAAGAAACCTTTAGAACAGCTATGTTTTGTATATAGCATATTTTCTAACCAATGGATGCTTAAAAGAAACAATACTGAACAGTAATTATTCATTTACAACAAAGAGTGAGATACTGTCTGACAAAGTAGACTTGATTTAGCTCCTGTGCCAAATAAAATTCATTATACTTTCAGATGTCAGGATTCTAAATTGTTTTTGCTAGAACAGGCTGACATGGCTCAAGGACGAGGGAAGCTACATGATGTCTGAAAATTATTTAGAAACTGTATCTCTTTCTAATTCTTACATTGGGATCCTGGCCTGTAGTCTAATTGGTCAGGAGAAAAATTACTTCTAATCGGTATCCTTTTGTCTTGAAATGGTCCTCTGCTTCGATTAATCTTACAGGTTTTATAGACTTCACAATTGGGTCCAGCAGTACAACTCAAAAGTTTTCAAGTTGTATATGACTTCTGTCCACTTCCCTTCCTTCCCTTTTTCCAGCTAACTCTCACATATTTTTTTTTAATGGGAACCAATTGTCAGGATAGAGATATCAATACATCAAACATACCTTAAAAAAGTCATCCGAGACTTCTGGCAAGATGGCACGGTAGGTAGCCTGGAAAGTTGTTGCAGGCTACCGCTGCAAGTTTGCAGGGGTAACATCCCCCAGGGGATGTAGAGTCCCCCCCAAAAAGTACCCCCTTAGTAGGTAGGGGGGAACGGAGCAGCTCACACAGTCTGAGATCGTCCCAGTGCCAATAAGGGAGGAGAGAAAGACTGATGCGAATGGGATGAGGAGATGGAGCTAAAAGCCACTGCTTTGCAGCCAGAGATCTGACAAGTGCTCGTGAGAGACCTTTTTTAAAGGGAAAGTAACAGCAAAAATAAGAACTAGATGAATCAGAAGGTTGATGGGGTTGGCTTCAAAAGGCTTTTGAAATTCAAAGGACAGAATACTTAAGTGGAATTTGGAAAACAAAGAAGGAGTGTGAAGTGTGAAGGAGGTTTGAACTAGCGTAAGAGTGCAAGACTTTAATCTGGGTAAGCGAGAAACTTTTTTTAAAAAACTTTTAAAAATAAACTCCCTTCCATTAAGGATAAAGGGTGAAAAATTTTGGACGACTTGTTAATAAAAGGATAAAAGGAACATTAAAATAATAGTAGAAGAGGGGAGAAAGGAAGAATTGAGGACAGTGTTAAGGACATTGCTGAGGGAACTGTGGAAAGACAGACAAACCAGAAGATATGGAGGAGTGAACAGAGACATATTAAAAATGGAGAGGAATATATGATGTTCTTTGGAGATTTTAAATGTTGCTCAGTTGTGGATTTAACTTCTTGAAGAGAAGTGAAGAAAAATGTTGTCAGCTATTGCATATTAGAAATGGATTAGCCTCAGAGGGAGGCAAGAAATTGTTCCCCTGGTAGTGATTGTGGAATAGCCTCTGAAGGTAGGTGAAGCCTTGGAGATTTTAAATGTTGCTGGGTTCTGGATTAACTTCTTGAAGAGAAGTGAAGATGGGACAGAGATTCTGGGGTTAAGTCTAAAATCTGAGAACTAACTAATACCATGACACAAAGGAAAATTACCTAAGAGCTTCTTCAACATGATGGATGATTTAAATTTATGTCATATTTGGAGATACAAAAATGGGCAATTAGATGGTCTGTCAAGGTCAAGGCGACAGCGAAGCAGACGCGGAGGCAGAAGCTGGATTTAACAGCTTTACTAGTAATAACTCAAAGAGGTTACTTCACCAAATGTCAGTGTAAACAAACAGCAAGTCCCCGGAATGGCAAACTCAAAGCAACTAGGGCCGACTGGAACCAAGAGCCCACAATATGGGGCGCGGATTCACGGTTGGTAGACGGTTGTTACCCCGTGCCCACCCCCCCACAGCATCCAACTTAAATAATCCATTGTAGCCCAGTTGAAGCTGATCACCTTTCCATTGGCCCAGCTCACAGCTGGAGTCCCTCAAGCCGTCGGGGCTGGGTCATCAATCGCTTTTCCCATAGCCGTTGAGACCTCCAGACCACCCCCTTCTCCAGTCGCCTCTGTGCGAACGTGGGGGGAGGGTCAGCTGCAAACTCCGGACTGGAGTCAGAAACACCCGCCTCTGCCCCTGGAGCGCAAACGTCTGCAGCAGGTGCTGGCCCAGGCTCCATGCCAGGGACCGCTGTGGAGTCACAGGCAGATTCCTCCCTGGGCTCTGAAGGAGACCCCTCTCCGTAGGGCCCCTCCAAGGGATCCTCCCCAGGCTTGGAGTCCAAGTCCGAATCAGGAGCAAGATCAGCCTAGCTCAAGACATCATCATACATTTTATTTAGATCGACATAAGACAATGTCAAGGATTAATACGATACTGTCATCTAAAGATCTGTTGATGAAGATTACAAAAATAGACATTCTTCCTAACCTATGCTCAGACCATAATCCTTTACAACGTGAGCTGAACATTAAAGATAGAGAAAGGAGTTGGAGATTGAATGAAGAAATTTTACATAAAGAGAGAAACATTCTACAAGCAAAAAAGGAGATAACCAATTATTTTAAGGAAAATCAAACACTGGATATATCCACGAAAATTGTTTAGGATGCAAGTAAAGCCGTGATGCATGGTAATTTTATCAGATGGTCCACTGAAACAAGGAGGGAAAAACGACATGAGGAACAGATGATATTAGAAAAAAATGAAGGAGATTGAGAAACAGATGAGAAAAAATCCATCAGATAATAAGATCAGATTACAGATGAAGGTATATCAAGCTGAATTAAATCAATTAAATTTGAATGAAATCGAACAACAGATGCGAAGAACTAAGTACAATTTTTTTGAACAAGCTAACAAACTCTCTAAGCTACTGGCCAACATATTGATGAAAAGAAGGGCAAGAAATACCATGACAAAGCTAAAGATTAGGGAACAAAGAATTACAAGAAAAGATGAGATAAAACAAGGTTTCTATAAATACTATACAAAGCTGCTGGGTAAGAGTTCTGCATTGAGAAAGGAACATGAAATAAACAATTATCTGGAAAAAATGAATAAGATCAGATTTTCTGAGGATCATAGAACAGCTTTAAATAAATCTATCTCAGTAGTGGAGATATCTGAAGCTATCAGGAATTTAAAGAATCATAAAGCTCCTGGACCAGATGGCATTATGGCAAGATATTATAAAATATTTGAGCATGAATTATGTACACCGTTACAAAATACAATGAACGAGATAATAAACACCGGCATTCTAGATACCTGGAAAGAAGCAAATGTAGTGTTGATTCCAAAAGACGGCAGAGACTTAACAGATGTTAAGAATTATAGACCAATCTCACTTTTAAATGCAGATTATAAAATTTTCGCTACAATTCTAGCTGCCAGACTTTAAAGGGCGCTTCAAGTCACCATACATGAAGATCAGAATGGCTTTCTCCCTAAGAGGTCTTTGAAAGATAATATACGGACAGTGCTTAATATAATTGAATATTAAGAAAAACATAATGAACGTAAACTGGCAATGATATTTGTTGATGCAGAGAAAGCCTTTGATATGATCAGTTGGACCTTTTTGAAGAAGGCAGTAAAACAAACAGAAGCTGGAAATAAATTTACTTCATGGATTGAAGCGATTTATAATCAACAACAAGCTAGACTGTTGGTCAATGGAGAAAAAACGAAATGCATTGAGTTACATAGAGGGACAAGACAGGGATGTCCTTTGTCTCCTTTACTATTTATCATGACGATGGAAATTCTTAATAATACAATAAGAAAAGACAAGGCTATCAGAGGAATCCAGATTAAAAAATATTAATGCAAACTCAAAGCTTTTGGTGATGATCTGGTTTTGTTCTTGGATAACCCATTAAGTGGTATAAAATACCTGATTGATACAATACACAGATATGGCGAATTCTCTGGTTTTAAGATTAACAATGAAAAAACAGGCTTGTTAACAAAGAATATGAATGACAAAGACGAAAAGGAATTAATAAACATAACAGGATTTAACAAAGGACAGAAGGCAAAGTACCTAGGTTTCTGGATTGCAAGAAGAAATAACGATCTATTTCAAAATAATTATGAAAAAAAATGGAAAGAAATAACTAAGGATTTGGAAAACTGGACACATATGTGGTTATCCTTAATGGGGAGAACAGCTGCTATCAAAACGAATGTACTCCCAAAATTGAATTTCCTTTTTCAAAATCTCCCAATTATTACAAACAATAAGCCATTTACACAATGGAAAAGAGAGATATCTAAATTTATATGGCAAGGAAATAAACCCAGAATAAAATGGAAAGTTACAACTGATCCTACATTAAGAGGAGGATTGGGACTACTGGACTTGCAGATATATTACAAGGCAGCGGCAATGACCTGGATAAAAGAATGGATTAATTTACAAAACATGAGAATGCTGGCACTTGAAGAAGCGGACTTAAGAATGGGGTGGCATGCCTATATGTTCTATGGTAAAGCAGTGATCGACAAAGATTTTTCACATCATTTTTTAAGTAAATCATTATTGAAGATATGGAACAAATACAAGACTAAAAACATTAGGCAGCTCCCCTCATGGGTGTCCCCTCAAGAGGCCTTTTTTGGAAGATGGACTGAAACAGAAAAATGGCTACAATATGAGGATATAATAGAAAAAAACAGCTCCAAATTTAATAAAGATCAAGACAAGAGAGAAATTGGAAGAAGAGGGAATAATATTGAACTGGTTCCCCTATAGACAATTAATTGAAAGGTTTCAGATGGATTTAAAAACCTGAACAAAAGGAGAGAGTAGGAGTGATTAAATGGTTATTTGAAAATCCCCCATATTTACTATCTCATATATATCAGGAAATATTACAACAAGGGAAGGGAGGAGGAAACAATAAAGAATACAATGATTTTATGGGCTCAAAATATAGGACATTCAATTCAGTTTGAGTTTTGGGAAGAGAGTTGGAAAAGAACACAGAAATTTACAGTAGCCCAGAATTTAAAAGAAAACTATTACAAAATGTTTCATAGATGGTACATGACACCAGAAAAATTGATGAAAATTTATAAAACAGGAACAGGGCAATGTTGGAAATGTCAAAAGGAGGTTGGTACGAAGTTTCATATGTGGTGGTCATGTAATAGAGCAAAGAAATATTGGGGGGAAATACATAATAAGCTCTGTACAATGTTGAAGATGCAATTTGATAAGACACCTGAAATGTATTTGTTAAATATGACACATATGTTGGATGGTACTGTGTTAAAGAAATATTGGAGGATAATATTATATATGGTCACAACAGCTCGTATAGAATTTGCAAAATTATGGAAAAACCAGCAAATACCTACAGTTGACCAGTGGTGGGTAACTTTTATTGAAAACAGGAATGCAGATATAGTATCTCAGAGATTAAAGGGCAAATCTGATGAAGAGATAAAAAAAGAATGGAGAATAGTGTCAGATAATTGCTGGGTACTTTCAGACAACAATGCTTGATATAAATGTATAACTATTATAAAGAGGATGTGATCAGATGAATAATATGACATATAATTTAGTACGGATTTATTGTAGGAGCGATCATGAAATATTAGCATATATTAGTGTGGTACATTTAGTTTTAACATGTTGATTAAATTGTAGAACATGAAATCTAGGGAGGAGAGGAAGACTATCAGAAATATTTCAATGAATTGTACAATTATATATATATATGTGCTTTATGTGATGGAATTTTAATAAAATTATATATAAAATCTGAGAACTGAGCATCAGAGTTTTTGAGAGGAGTAAGAAGATTGATGAACTTACAAGAAGGAAGATTTGAGTGACAGAGAATTAAAAGAGAAAATAAAAAGAAAATTGGAGGACAATATAGATTTATAAAAGAATAAGATTGGTTGTAATATAAATGTTATAACAGATTAAGAGTGTATATAATTTTCTCCCTCTAAAAATTTTGGATAAGGAACTTTAAGAAACATTTATAACAGTATTTGATAATTTTCTATTGGGGGAAACTATATTAGATAAGCAGTTTTAGATTTGATCAGCGCTGAAAATAATTGTAAGAAATACTATATATGTATTGTGCTTGTTAAATATTTTACATGCATCACAGTAGGTATTAATACAAATATGGTTGGAAGAAGAGAATAAAAATATTTTGTGACAGAGGAGGGAGGAATGGCATCAGGACAGAAGAAGACAATTCAGACATAGATTCAACCACAAGTTTTGGAGAGAAGAGGCTCTTCTGGATCAAAGACAATGAAAATGAACAGAATGTTGGAGGAATTATAAAAAATGTGAAATGAACTGATGGAGGAAATAAAAGTAAACAGAACAGAAATAAAATCAAGCAGAGCAGAAATAAAACAAGATTTTTTTAAAAAAAGAAGTTGAAATACTAAATCAGAGTCTGCAAAAGCTGACAACAGATCTGCAAACAATTGATCATAAGGTAGAAGATATACAAGGGAAAAGCAAAAATTTGGAAGACCAGCTGGAACAGATGAAGAAGGAGCAGCAAAAAGATGAAGAAATAATACGGTTGGAGATGAGACAACGGAGCAGAAACTTAAAACTTAGAGGGCTCCAGGAGAAGAAAGAAGAAAACCTTATCCAAAGAATAACTGATATTCTGGCACCATATATAGGCCTAAAAAGAGCAAAGATGGAACTGGATATTGATAAGGCATTCAGAATTGAAGCGATTGTGGCTAAAAAATGAGGTCTCCCACATGATATAGTGGTTTGTTTCACTAAAGAAAAAACACAAGATTTGATTTTGGAACAAAACTTTTTTTAAAAAAAACTAATAATAAATGAGAAAGAAATGAAGATTTTTAAGGACATGCCACCAAGTGTAATAAGAAATAGAAGAGAATATGCAAGCAAGAGAAATAAGGTACAGATGGGAGGTACCAGAAGGCCTTTCTTTTTTCTATGAGGGGAGAGGAAGGAAGATAAACTCAGTGCAACAAGCTAAAGAATTTCAAGAGAATCATTTCAAATTGGCAACAGCAGAAGCAAAAAAACCAGATGGAACACTGGAAAAAACAAAAAAGGACATGACAATGGCAGAAGATTCGAGTCCAGCATCTGAAGAAGAGGCAGAACCGGAAGAACCAGAAGAGAAAAAGAAGAAAAGAAAGTAAGACAGTAAAAACAGTATGAAGTTAGTTACCTGGAATGTACGAGGAATAAACTTACAAGGGAAAAGAAGACAGATCTTTCATCAAATAGAAAGACTAAGAGCCCAAATAACAATATTATTAGAGACTCGTATAAAAAAAAGTCAAGACAAATACTTATATAACTCAAAATTAGGCCAATGTTTCACTTCGCTATATGAAAAGAAAAAACGGGGAGTGGCAATGTATATTGTTAAAAATATCCTTGCAAAGAAAATAATAGAAGATGAGGAAGGAAGATTATTAGGAGTAGAACTTGAAAAAAATGGAAGAAAAATATTACTGATTGGAGTGTATGCCCCAAATGAGAATAAAGGAAGATTTTATAAAGAAATGAAAGAGAAAATATCTGAATATGAATATGAGGATTGGATACTAGCGGGAGACTGGAATGGCATTATTGATGTGGAAAAGGACAGGAAATCAACTATGAAAAAACAAGATAAAGGACAAAGAGGGAAACTTCCAAAGACTTTTTTTGAGATGTGTGAGGAAATGGCAGTAATGGACGCATGGAGAATCTTTTACCCAAACAAAAAGGATTATACATATTTCTCTGAAGTGCACCAATCTTGGTCAAGAAAAGATATGATAATGGTGTCGAAACAATTTCTAACAGAGATAAAGAAGATAGAAATATTGCCAAAGACTATTTCTGATCACCATCCAATGATGATGCAAATACAAGAAACCACAAAACAATTTCAATGGAGATTGAATGATAATCTATTAAATGATGAAGAGGTGATACAACTGTTAGGAGTAACTGCCCTGATTACTGCCTAAAGGGTTAAGTGTCTTCTTCCTTCGCCAGCTCTCGTCGCCATGGGAACTGATAAGGGTTCACACACAGCTGTGAGAAATTCCGAATGGTACAGTGAAAACATTCTGAGCTGTCTGATTCTTCTCATGGCTGCTAGCAGGTTATTTAGTCTAAAGAGTTTCTGTTCTGTCTATATGCATGCTTACTTGTTGTTCACAGCCTGTAACTGTCTCTGTCTGTCTGCCTGTCAGCTTGCTGTGCAGACACAGACTGGAAAATGGATTTCACCTAGTTTTTCCTCTTTTCATGTATTCCAGCTTTGCAATAAAACACATAGTTTAGTATATTTTTGGGCCTCTCTCTCTGGTCTTTTTGGATGTATGCTGTTTTGATCTACTTTTGAAGCACTGGTGGACTGTGGGTCATGCTCGCTTCCAGCATGCCCCCTGGAATTCCTCAACAACAGGCAAAAAAACCACTGAAAAACTACTTCATGGAAAATGTCAAGGAGGATATGAAAATGAAGATGATTTGGGATGATCCAAAGAAGTGATGAGAGGTTTTTTCATTCAAAAAAGACAAATTCACAATAAGAAAAAGTGACAGGAATATCAAGAATTGATAACAAAACTTCAAGAAAAAGAAAAAGAATGTAGGGAAAATCCAGAAGAAAAATCAATACAAGCAGAAATAAAGATAATACAACAAAAGATAAGGATGAATTTACAAGAAGAAATAGAGAAGAAGTTGAAACAATTAAAAGTAACCCAGTTTGAACAGGCAAACAAGATCGGGAAATGGCTTGCATACAGGTTAAAGAAGAAGAGAAAAAGAAACATAATAGCTGAAAGGAAGAATGGGAAGAAGAAAATTACACAACAAGAGAAAATAAAACAGAAATTTAAAGAATACTTTAAAAAACTATTTCAGGAAAAAAAATCCTCAATATCAAATAGAAGAAAAATGGAAGGAATTTGTAAAAACTATAAAAATTCCAAAAATATCGGTAGAGAAACAATTAAATAAGAAAATAACAACAGTTGAAATAGAAGAGGCAATAAAAGAGTTGAAAATGGATAAGGCACCAGGACCTGATGGATTTACGGCATTGTACTATAAAAGATTTACAAAAGAAATAATACGTCCATATCAGACAACTTTACATGAAATTGAGAAGGAAGGGAAACCACAGTCATGGGGAGAAGCAAATATAGTGGTAATACCAAAAGAAGACAGAGATAAGAGGGAAATAAACAACTATAGGCCAATATCTTTGTTTAGTGTAGACTATAAAATATGGGCAATGATATTGGCTAAGTGACTCAGACGTGCAATACAGGATAAAATACAGGAAGGACAAACCAGTTTTCTCCCAGGCAGACAAATGAAGAACAATATTAGAACTTTATTAAATACAATTGGATATTATGATAAAAATCCAGGGAAGAAGATATCATCTTATTGGATGCTGAAAAAGCGTTTGATAATGTTTCCTTGAATTTTATGCATTAAACACAAAGCTTTGAAATAAAGAAGGGGGTACGGCAGGGATGCCCATTATCACCATTACTATTTATAGCAGTTTTAGAGGTATTACTGCTGGTAATAAATGAAGATCTACAAAAAAAGGATTAAAAATAAAAAGGAACGAGATAAAGTACAAAGCCTTTGCAGATGATGAAATAATATTTCTTGAGGAACCACAAGATTCAATACAAAGACTGAAGGAAATCTTACAAAAATATGGACAAATAGCAGGATGGAAGATGAATAAAGAAAAAACGAAGATGATGACATTAAATATACCAAAAAAAGAACAAGAAAATTTGGAAAAGAGATCAGGATATCAAATAGTAAATAAAATAAAATATTTAGGAATAAATATAACAAATAAAAATCAAGAATTATTTGATAACAATTACGAGAAGACATGGAAGGAGATTCAGAGCAAAATGGAAAAATGGACAAATACCAATTTATCTCTATTAGGAAGAATAAATGCTTTTAAAATGTCCCTATTGCCTAAACAAATGTTCCTGTTCCAAAATTTGCAAACAATAGGAGGAGAAAAGATCTTTAAAGAATGGGAAAAAAAGGCTACAGAAGTTCATCTGGCAAGGCAAGAAACCAAGAATAAGATTTAAAACATTACAAGACGCAAAGGAGAGGGGAGGTTTTGATGTGCCATCGCTGAAAATATATTATCAAGCATGCTGCTTTAGAAATAATTAAAGATTGGATTCAAGTAGAGAACACAACAAAAAAAGAAGTTGAAGGGACAGAAAATAGATTTGGTTGGCACGGATACTTATGCTATGATAAAGTAAAGGTGAATAAAGACTTTAACAATCATATCTATTGTCTCTATTGAAAGCTTGGATACAAATAAAGTGTGGGTACAAATAAAACACAAATTTTATAGAGGACTTCTGATGTGGACCTCACCCCAAGAAGCATTTAATATTGCTCCAGCAAAGCAGGGAAAATTACTGACGTATCAAGAGCTATTGAAAAAGCTATGAATGAGTACAGAAGAGGAATTAAAAGAGCAAGGCCATGAAATTAACTGGTTCCCATGGAGACAAACAAAAGAGACATTTAAAATGGATCAAAATTATACGGGTTTGAAAGAAATGAAAATGAATTGTATGTATTGATGAAAGGGGATCAGAAAAAGAGAATTTCCAGATTTTATAAAATATTGTTACAAAGAGAGATGGGATCAGAAATTGTCAAAAATAACATGGTTAGATGGGCTCAAAATATAGGACACCTAACTGAGTTGGATACATGGGTGAGGGCATGGAAGACAGATGTAAAATTTACACCAAGTTTGAATTTAAGAGAAAATTTTTGTAAAAATGTTTTATAGATGGTACATGATGTCTGTAAAACTGAAAAAAATAACAAGAAATGGGAATGGAAAATGTTGGAAATGTGATGAGAAAGAGGGATCTTTTTTCCATATGTGGTGGACCTGCAAAATAGCAAAAAAGTTTTGGAAAAGAATTCATGATGAAATTCAAAGAATGTATGGTTTAAACTTTGAAATGAAGCCAGAACTTTATTTATTGAATATGCTAGGACAACAAAGAGAAATAAGATCTCATCAAAAGACATTGTTATATATAATAACTGCAGCAAGATTGACTTATGCTCAATATTGGAAAGAAGGAAAATATATTGACATAAGAGAATGGAAATTCAGAGTCCTGGATATGGTAGAGACAGAAAAGCTAACTTTTTTCACTTTAAAATAAGCCAATCCAGGGCTTTGAAGGAGAATGGCGAGAGGTATTGAATTGGATAACAGAATGAAATGGGGGAAAGAAAGCCTGTGAGAAAGCAAGACAAAATGAGATGGTAAAATATAAAATGTAAATAGTTACATATAAGCTAAAAGTAATAGGATATGATAGTTATAAAATAGAGATAATGTATGGAACAGAATGTTTATATGGAATGGAATGTTAAACTCAGATTCAACTGGGAAAATTGATGTTTGGAAGCAGGGAGGGGGAGTTATTGTTTTTTCATTAAAAAATTCAATTAAAAAAAAGTCATCCTATGGCTGTGTCAAGTCCACATGACATTGTTGTATTTATTCTTTCCTGTTCCTTTTTTGGGATAGGAGGCAAGGTTCAGGAGTGTGTGATAGTCTCTCACTTCAGTTGTTCCAGGAAGAAATAGATTATTTAGATCCATATTAAAATGGCATCAGGGCTGGTTATGGGATGGTGGCGGCTCTGGTCACTTTGATGGACGACCTAGACCAAGAATTGGACAGGGGGAACACGTCTGTGTTGGCTGTACTGGGTCATTCATCAGGTTTTAAAACCATGAAATATGGTACCCTTCCGAATTGCTTTTTCTGGGATGGGATGGGGAACCGTACAGGGGTTTCATTTTTTGTTGGAGTGGTAAAAATCAGATGGTGGTGCTGGAGGTTTCTTGCTTGACACCCCTCGCTGTTGTCCTGTGGAGTCAAAAGGCTTGGTTCTGCTTCCCATGATGTTCAACATATACTTGAAACCTCTGCAAGAGGTGGTCTTCTACAGTGTGGGAGTTTCGCAAGTTGATCACATGCAACATTGTTTCCTTTCCATCAAATTCTAAGAAAGCAGCTTTGGTGATAAAACACTGCCTGCTATCAGTAATGAATTGAGTGAGGCTGAACAAGCTGAAGCTTAATCAGACCAGACATAAGTACTGCTGGTCAGCTGATAGGTAGATCAGGGAATAGGGACTGGATTCAGTCTGTGCCGGGTAGGAATAAACATCCCCTGAAATCTAAGGTTTTGAGCTCTCAGTATACTTCTGGATTTGGCTTTAAAATTGGAGTCTTGAGTTTCTGTGGTAGCCAGGAGTGCTTCTGCACAGTTAAAGCTTCTGCTCCAGCTGAAACTCAAAAACAGGAAGAACTGAGATTAAGACAACAAGAATTGAGATATCGAGAGAAATGTATCAAGTTGAGAGGAATAAGGGAAACTCCTGGAGAACTCTTGGAGGAGAAAGTGATCACAGCCTTGGCGAACTATACTGGGATGAAAGAAGAAGACATGGAGAGAGAAATAGATCGGATGTTTAGAGCTAATTCTAGAATCGCAAAAGAGAAGAATTGGCCGAGGGATGTGGTGGTATGTTTTACAAGAGTTAGGATTAAGGAAAAAATACTTCAAATAAACTATGAAAAACAGTTAGTGATTGAAGATAAAACAATAAAAATTTTCAAAGATATACCATTTGAAATTCTGAAAAAAAGACAAGAATACAAGTTTCTGACCCAACTTTTACAGAAACATAGAATTATATATAAATGGGAGAGACTGGAGGGAATATCTTTTACATATAAACAGAGGAGATATAAGATCTCAAACACTGTAAGAGCGAAAGAAATTTATGACAAACTTAAAAGAGAGTTAGAAAGACCAGATGATCGGAAGAAAGGGAGAAAACAGGAGAAAGAACAAGGCAGTCTGGAAGAGACTTCAGAAGTTGGGGAGGAGGAACAGAATACGGAAAGGGAAGAGAGAGAAGAAAAAGAAAGTAACCCAGAATCAGAGATAGAACAAGAGGAAGAGGAAGATTCACAAAAGCCTGAATTGGAGGTTGAAGACTTATACGCAGAGGAAGAAGATATATAGGAGAAAACATAGTTGAAAAAGATGGTCACGAAGATTCTCTCCTGGAACGTAAAAGGGCTGAATTCGAACTACAAACGACGGCAGATTTTTCATTACCTAGAGAAAATTAAAGCAGAGGTGATTTGTTTGCAGGAGAGAAAAATCAGAGAAAAAGATAATAAATATTTGAGAAACCCCAAGTTGGGAAAATGCTACATTTCTGCATCATTAAAGAAGAAAAAAGGAGTTGTTTTATACGTTAATCAGAAATACCCCTCTGAGATGAAATTTCATGATAAAAAAGGACATTATCTGGGAGTGGAGTTACAACTTCCAGAAACTAAACTTCTTGTGATAGGAATATATTCCCCAACGGAAGAAAAAAGTAAATTTTATAAAGAGTTACAACAGGCAATATTGAGATACTCAGAAGAGGCGGACCAAGGAAATTATTTATTGATGGGAGATATGAATGGGGTGATTGACCCCAATATAGATAGATCAATATCCAGGTTGCAAGGAAAAAAATACGGAAAACTCCCACAATCGTTCTTTAAATTAGCAGAAATGTTGGCTTTACAAGATGTCTGGAGAGGGGTATATAAAGACTCTAAGGGATATATGTTTTACTCGGATGCTCATAAATCGATGTCGCGGATTGACATGTTTATGATTTCAAAAAGCTTACAACAAAAGGTAAAGGATATGGAGATACTTCCGAGGACGTTATCTGACCACAATCCTATCCAATTGGAATTAAGAAGCGTAAAGAAAGAAATAAGATGGAGGCTTAATGACTATCTTTTTCAAAATGAACATTGCGTTCAAAAGATAAAGGAGGCAATCAAAAATTATTTTGAAGAGAACATGACAGAGGATCTAAAGATGACAACTATCTGGGATGCTAGCAAAGCAGTGATGCGTGGACATTTCATTAAATTGGGCTCGGAACTTAAGAAGAAAAGACAAGAAAAATATCAAGAATTAATGGAAAAGGTTAAATTACAAGAAGAAAAATTGAGGAGAAAACCGACGGATAAAAAGGCAAGGTTGGAATTAAAAATTTTACAAGACCAAATTAAAGCTGAAAATCAATTAGAAATAAGCAGAAAGCTAATTTGGATGAAACAAAAGTACTTTGAGCATGCAGATAAACCGGGGAGATGGTTGGCCCATAAATTAAGAAAGGAGAGAGAAAAGAGATTAATTCTGGAAATAAATACAGGGAAGAAAATAACAGCAAATCAAGCAGAAATAAAGAAAACTTTCTATAATTACTACAAAAATCTTTATAGTTTGAAAATACAAGAAAAGACACAAAAGAAATTAGATGAATATTTGGTTAATCAGAAAATACAGCAAATATCAGAAGAGAACAGACAGATGATGGACGCTAAGATTACAGTAAAGGAGATTATGGATGCGATCCAAAAATTGGATACAGCAAAAGCACCAGGACCAGACGGTCTCTCCGCAACGTATTACAAGAAGTTGCAAGAATTTTTAAGAGGGCCTTTGGAAAAATTGTTCAATGAAATCACTGTGAATGGAAAACCAAATTCCTGGAATGAGGCTAATATTACATTAATTCCAAAAGAAGGGAAAGATTTAAAAGATCCAGGGAGTTATCGTCCAATCTCACTTCTCAATATTGACTATAAAATATTCACTAATATATTGGCAGAAAGATTGAAGAAAATACTACAAGAAGTGATTCAGAAAGAGCAAAATGGCTTCCTCCCCAAAAGACAGATTAGAAACAATATTAGAACAATTTTGAATATTATTGAATATTACGAAAAGAATAATGAAAAGAAATTGGCGTTGATTTTTATAGATGCTGAAAAAGCTTTCGATAATCTCAGGTGGGATTTCATGATAGAAGTGCTGGAAAAAATGGACTTTGGAAAGGCATTCCTGAACTGGATTAAAGAAATTTACAAAGAACAAAGAGCAGCAATAATAATTAATGGAGACAGAACAAAGCAATTCGAAATTGAGAAAGGGACACGACAGGGGTGCCCGTTATCACCGTTCTTATTTATAACAGCACTAGAGGTTTTGTTAAATGCGATTAGAAGCGATCCCGAAATAAAAGGTTGTAAAATTAAAAGTCAAGAATATAAAGTGCGAGCTTACGCGGATGATTTGTTGATTATCTTAGAAAACCCAGAAATAATTACTGGAGCTCTCTTACAGAAGTTAAATGAATTCGGAGAAATTGCTGGGTTAAAGATTAATAAAGAAAAAACGAGAATCATAACGAAGAACATAAGAAAGGAGGAAGAAAGAGAACTTGCCCAAAAAACAGAATTTAAAATAGAGCATAAAATTAAATATTTAGGAATATGGATATCAAAGAGAAATAATGAGCTATACGAAAACAATTATAAAACAACATGGAAGGAAGTAAAAAAACTGTTAGAAAACTGGAGCGCCTTAAAGTTGTCAATAATGGGGAGAATATCCGCAATTAAAATGAATGTGCTGCCTAAATTAAATTTTCTCTTCCAAAATTTACCTATTATTACTAATGAAAAACCCTTCAAGGAATGGCAGAGAGATTTGTCAAAGTTTATTTGGGAAAATAAAAGACCTAGAATAAAATGGAAGCTACTCACGGAAAAGAAGGGAAAAGGAGGCTTTGATTTACCGGATTTGAAACTATACTATTATGCTAGCGGGCTTACTTGGATTACAGAATGGATAACATTACAAGATGAAACTATGTTAAACTTAGAAGGAGCGGGAAAAAGAATGGGGTGGCACGCATATATGTGGTATAAGAAGTACAAAATAGATAAAGAATTCCAGAACCACTATTTAAGGAAAGCGCTGCTAACAATTTGGTTGCAATTTAAGAAAAAATACTATGTAAAAATACCTCAATGGTTGTCACCACATGAAGCGTTGTATGGGAGATGGAAGGATCCACAAGATAAATGGATACGATACAGTGATATAGTAATAGAAAAACGAAATCAAGTACTTATGTTAAAATCAAGAGAAGAAATTGAAGTAGCGGGACTTAAATGCCATTGGTTTCTATATAGACAATTATATGAAAGATTTCAAATGGATAAGAAACTAGAAGGAATAGAATCGGTAACGAAAGAAGACCTATTTGGAAATATAATATTAGAATCAAAGAAGCAAACAATATCTAAATTATATAAACTACTGTTGGAAAGAGAATTAGAATCGGAACAAATAAAGGAAGTAATGATAAAATGGTCTAAGAATATAGGTTATGAAATTCAACTTGAACATTGGGAGAGAAGTTGGAAGGACACGAATAAATTTACCGCAGCCCAAAAACTGAAAGAAAACTATCTTAAAATGTTCTATAGATGGCATATGGATCTGGTAAAACTAAATAAGATGTACAAAACAGAGAATAAGTGTTGGAAGTGTAGTAAGGACAATGGTACTTATTTTCACATGTGGTGGACGTGTGAAAAGGCAATTACCTTTTGGAAAAAAATTCATGGAAGAATGTCGGAAATTTTACAAATTAATCTGCCGCTATTACCAGAACTATTTCTATTAAACATGGCGCAAAAAATAGGCAAAGAAATTAAAAGAAAATATTGGAAAGTGATTCTTTATATGATTACAGCGGCAAGATTAATCTACGCACAGAAATGGAAAAATGAATATATACCACAAATAGAAGAATGGTTGATAAAAGTGGCAGAATTTAAAGAAATGGACAGACTAACTGGCATGATACAAGGTAGAATGCAAGGTGAACATGAAGAAGTTTGGAAAATAGTAGAGGAGTATATAATAAAAGAGGGATATAAGACTGATGAATAAGGGATAAGGATTCTTAAAATTTACGAATAACGATGGAAGGTTTATAAGAATATAAAACAGGCCGACAAGAGGGAAAGAATAAACATTACAATAATGGAAAAAGAAAGTAGGAAATAGGTAAAGGTTTTACTCCAAAAGGGGATTTTAATAAGAGAAACTTGATTGGGACAGGAAGAATGGGACCTAGTGAAGTCCAGGAAGTAAATTTTGGGAATCTTTGTTCTTTCTAGAAGAGGAAGTAGATCATAAAGAAATGAGTGAAGGAAATGAAGGGTAGAATGGAATTGAAGAAGAAAGATAGTTGAAAGTAAGTAAGAAGGATGTTGGAATGATAGAAGGGAAGAACATAAGAACATAAGAATATAAGAAATATAAATTACTTCGGGTGGAAATGTTAAATTGAATGTGGGAGAAAGTGTGGTATGGGTGTAATGTGATGTAAATGTGGGGAGTATGGGTTTAATGGGATGTTTAACGTGTTGTATAGATGTATTGGGGTGTCTGTATGGGTTGTAGTGTGATGTAATGTGTTTTTAATGCATAAATTTAAATAAATTTAAGAAGCTATAAAGCTTCTGCTCCAGCTGTGCCCATTCTTTGACACACCAGATCTGGTCATTGTGCCATCACATTTGGACTACTGTAATGTGTTCTACAGAGAGACAACATGATATAGTGGTTTGAGCATTGGACTATGACTCTGGAGAACAGAGTTCAAATCTATGCTCAGCCATGAAAATCCACAGGGTAACTTTGGGGAAGTCACATTCTCTCAATCACAAAAGAAGACAAAGCTAATCTTCCTCTGAAACAATGTTGCCAAGAAAACTCTGTGAAAGGTTCACCTTAAGGTCTCCCACAAGTCAGAAACAACATGAAGGTACTACAATAACAACAAAAACAAATGTGGTCTACATTGGGCTTCCTTTGAAGAATGTTGGTAAACTTCAGCTGGTTCAAAGAGCTGCAGATAGATTGTTAACTATGGCTGGCTGCAAGGACCACACAAGTTCTTTGTTGCCACAGTGCTACAATGTGACGGTCTGTTTCAGAGCACAATTCAAAATGCTGGTTATCATGTATAAAGCACTACATGGAGTAATCCAGGTTATTTGAAGGAGAGTATTCTCCCAAAGAATCTTGCTTGTTTTCTGCCATCTTTGATCCTGGATGTTCCGGTTTGCAAAGTGAAATCTACTCCACATGTTGCAGCTTGTTGGAAAATGCCTACCAACCAAACATTCTCTTTAACCCTTTTTACCCATTTCCTAGGTTTTAGGTAGTAAGGGTTTCCTGCATGCCTCTACCCTATTATCTCTCTGCAACTTTCCCCACTTGGTCAGCCATCGATTGCAAGGACGTACCTAAGCAACCTTACCATGTGACCAAAGAACCTCCCTGTCATGAACTGAATTCACACACACAAATAGAACAGTGCTTAAACACTATTTATTAGGAGCGTGATACATCGTACAGGACTTCAGTGACTGAACTGAAGGCAATTAGCAAGATTCAAAACATAAAATACAAAGAGTACATCTTCCCACTCGCAAGAGACCTTGAAGTCTTGGTGCAGCCTGGTTATGCTTATCAGTGCATTCCTAGCTTTTGTTTATTTAACGGTCTCTGGTTCTCATACCTTGTTACAAGCAAGCTGCTACTTAACTCCTACTACATATCCCATTACTAAAATATGCCCATCCCAGAAAAACAACAACAACAACAAGTGAAACAGCAATTAGGAAATTGAATCAGCATTGCAAACAATGAATGGGGAAAAAGGGGAAGGTTAGGTAAATTGGAAGAGAAAGGGAAAGGAGGAGACAATAACTGAAATGGACTTATGAAAAGCATTAGCTGAACAGGCAGTGGTGAAAATGTTGATGAAGGAACAGTGGTGAGTGTAGTCAGGTCACTCTCGGAAGAACAGTTTGAAGGAGCTGGTTTCAGTAAGCTGGAATGAAAAACAGGGTGAAGAAGTTTGTAAGTATCAGGTAAAGAAAGTTCAAAAGTGACATCATTAATGGCCCGTTTGACTGGGGAAGGTGTCACTGCTGTTTCTAGCCTAAGCTTGTGGGATATTAGATATCATTTGATATCAATAATTTGGCCTTCTTTACCCATTCCTCTCCACGTGCTTGCGAGGCCCCCAGACAAGCATACATACTAGCATGGCAGATAATAGCCGAATCATTAAATCCCAATCCAGGCAGGCCAGTCATTGCCGAATGCAGCTTTAGGAGACCTCAAGACAAGTACCACGTTATGTATGCACGCTACTTACAAAAGATCCCCTGCCCTGCGCAGGCAGCTTGATGAGCGGACTATACAACTCTCAAGCACTCCGCATTTGCAAACTGGCTACTGTATTGACAACTCTGTCATAATTCAATGGTCTAAAGTACTGACCTTTCAGAGGCTTTGTCTCCAGCCTGAAACTCATTGTTATCACCAAGAATGGACTAGCCTGCGGCCACACTTTCCCCTATAAGAACCCCTGACTTTGACCGTCTCGTTGGATCACTCGTGACTTGCCTCCCGACTTGCTACCTCTCCGTTTGACGAGCCTTCCCTCAGCCTCCACATGCTGAGAACCTACGCTCCCCAGCTTCTTTGCTATTACTGGACTTCAGGAGAGGTGTAGTATTTCCCATACCAAACCTCCTCTCAAAATCCCTCTATCCAACTCCTATCTTTTATTTCTATAGTTCTTTGTGTGAGTGTATCGCATACACATGTTTGATTGTATCTCAATAAAACAATAATTATTATTAACTTCTGCTTGATCATTGACTTGGCCTGACCCTGTAGACATAGGGTTCAAGAGCTTGCTATGTTGCCCTGCCTCTTGCACTGCTAACTAGTGCTCTTTGCTAATTCCCTCCCCATTGCTTGAGCACATTGAGGTGTCCCTCCCGGGACCCCAGAAATCAGGGTAACAGAGGACCAAGGTATTTGGGGGAGAGTTTTTTTGGAGGGGCCATCAGTGGCGACGTTCTTGGAGGAGAGGTAGACGAGATCTCCAGGCTTTTAAGTAGGATTGGGGCAGCGTTTTTTGTCTGCAAAGCATTTGTGAGAAGCTTTGGAAGACTTAAGAGTGGAGCACACAGAAGTCCAAGTAGATGATAGTTTTTTAATCCAAGATGCAAGAGAGGGAGGTTGAGTTGTAGAGATGGCTTCGGGGAGTGCTGGAAATGGCTTTGGATTGGTGCCAAAGACAACCTCAAATGGAGTTTTGCCAGTGGAGGAGTATAGGGCTGAACTGTAAGCAAATTTAGCAAAAGGCAGAAGAGAGATCCAGTTGCTTTGGTTGAAATTGACGAAGCAGCACAGGTATTGTTCAAGGGTCTGATTTGTGCCCTTCGTTTGTCCATCAGTTTGGGGATGATAGGAGCTGCTGTGTTTTTGAGAAATGCTGAGAGATTTAGGGAGTGAAGTCCAGAATTTGGAGGTCAATATGGGTTCTCTATCTGAGATGATTGTGGAAGGGAGTCCATGTAGTTTCCAAATGTTATTGATGAAAAGGTTGGCTAGTTTCTCAATGGTGGGTACTTTTTTAAGGGGAATGAAGGGAGATTGTTTGGAGAAATGGTCAGTGACGACCCAAATGGTATGGAAACCATGGGAGTTGGGTAAACCAACAGTGAAGTCCCATGAAACAGTAGTATCCCAAGGTGCAGAGGGAGCAGGAAGTGGTTGGAGAAGTCCATGTGGTTTAGATGTAGATGATTTGCAGGTGTTGCAAACAGGACAGTTTTTTATGTATTCTTGGACATGTTTGGTGAGACCTGGCCAGTGGAAAAGCTTCCTGATTGAACATAGAGTTTTAAGGAAACCAAAATGTCCAGCAGGTTTGGAGTCGTAATATCTTTTCAAAATTTCAGGTCGGCAAGCTAGCAGGATGTAGATCTTAGTTCCGATGAAAGCCAGGTAATTGAACAAGGCAACTGAGTCTTTGTGTGTTTGTAGCCAGGTGTTTGTCAGGTAGGCAGATTTTAGAGAACACTGGAAAGCAGAGCCAAGCAGCATTGAAGCTGATGCATGGGCTCATTGTTGCACTCGTGTAGTAACTTGTAATCCAAAAGTGTCTGGAGAGAAAAGAGTATTTTCTTTGGTAGGAGTACAGAAGGAGGGCAGTTCGTGGCAAGGCAGTCTGGCGAGCGGATCAGCCAGAGTGTTTGTTTTTCCAGATTTGACAACAATTTTGAATCTAAACCATTGGAAAAATTCAGCCCAGCAGGCTTGTTTAGGGGTCAGCTTCTGGGCAGTTTTTAGTGTTTCAAGATTACGATGGTCTGCCCATACTTGAAAAGGAATTCTAGCACCTTCAAGGAAGTGATGCCATTTGAAGAGAGCAAAATGGATGGCCACGGCTTCTTTTTCCCAGATCGGCCAGTTGTGTTGCGGGGTAGAGAATTTTTTGGAGATGAAGGTACAAGGTTTGAGGTGGCCATCTGTGTCCTGTTGTAGGAGAACGGCTCCCATGGTGAAGTCAGAGGCATAGGTTTGAATTATAAATTCCTTGTTAGTGTCAGGGAATAAGAGTAGTGATTCGGAGGTAAATTTTTTCTTGAGGGCATCAAAGTCTGTTTGGCATTTTTCAGTCCAGAGGATGTGTGTGATAACTGAAGCCCCTGTCAGAGCTGCTGCTGATGAGCAGCAGCTGTTGGTTCCTGTTGCTCAGGATGGAGATGACAAGCAGCAGCTGTTGGTTCCTGTGGCTCTGGCTGGAGATGAGTCCTGCAGCTCAAGAGCTCCTCCTGCTGCCATGGACCAAGCAGGCTCGGATGTTCCTCTGCCTGATCCTTTAGGGCAACAGGGATCCAGCTGTGATCCCGAGGATGCCCTGCAGCCTGCATCAATCAGCCCACAAACAAGGCGGAGACTCAAGAGAGCTGAGCAAAGCAAGGTTTCCTTGATTAAGTTCAAGAAGTGTTGACTGGCCACACCTGTGTCTGGGCTATATAACTGCCTACCTGGAAGGTTTCCTTTGCTTGTGGCAAACTTTCTACAAGTCCTCTCCTTGCCTGTTCCTTGCACCCAGCACCTGATACCTTAGATTGATCTCCTGGTTCCTGACCCCTGGATTTTGGACATGGACTATGGTTTTTGCTTGTCACTCAGGCTTAGGTAAATGGACTGCCTATGAGTAATTGCTTGCTTCGACTCCTCCTGGTGGGACTCTGCTATCTCTCCCTTCTCCGGGCTGGCTTGCTGCCTGGGTCTCTGACCTTGACAATGTGGTTGCATCAGTTAGTCTGGCCACCGGGTGCTTTCTTTAACAGGTTGGTGAGAGGAAGTGCAATTGTGGCAAAGCCTTCTATGAACTTATGGTAAAAGTTTGCAAAACCAAAGAATTGTTGTAGTTGCTTTCTAGTTCTGGGGGTAGGCCAGTGTAAAATTGTACAAATTCTGGAGGGGTCCATGTTTAGGGTATTATTACAAACTCAATACCCTAAATAGTCAAAAGTTTGAGTGTGGAACTTGCATTTTGAAAGTTTAAAAACAAGTTCATTGTCTATGAGTCTTTGTAATACAGTGTGTACAAGTTTGGTGTGTTGTTCAAGGTCCTATGAGTAGATTAAAATGTCATCTAGGTAAACAACAACATCCTCAGAGAGGAGGTCTTGTAACACAGAGTTGAGGAACATTTGGGGACCAGATTGTAATCCAAAAGGGAGAACAGTCCATTGGTAGTTACCCAGGGGGGTTGAGAAAGTGATCAACCATTCACTTTCAGGGTCCATGCGTATTTGGTGGAAAGCTTCTTTGAGGTCCAATTTGATAAAGTATTTGCCTTTAACCAATTGGTTTAGGATATCGGTAGTCAAATGAATTGGATACATATTAGGCAATACTGCCTGATTAATTAAATTATAATTCACAATGAGTCTCAGCTCTCCTCCATCTTTTTTCTTATGGAAAAATATGGGGCTAGCTGTGGGAGCTGATGAGGGCTTAATGAATCCGTGTTGCAGGTTTTTGTTCAGGAATCTTTTTAGAACATCTAGTTCTTGGTTGTTCATAGGGTATATTTTTGGTTTGAGAATTTTAGCTCCATCTATCAATCTCAGTTTGCAATCAAAGTCTTTGTGTGGGGGCAGTTTGTCTGCTTCATGGTCTTCAAAAGCTTTCTGCAGCTCCTGGTACTCTAGTGAGATTTTTCTGCAGTTCCTCAGGACTCAAATTAAGTGCCATGTCAGGAGATTTTATTTCGGGCATTAGATTGACATCATGGGTATGCTTGAGTAATCCTTGGATGCAGTCAATTTGGGGATTGTGCTTTTTCAGCCGGTAGTACCCAAGAACTACTTGGAACCCAATTTTGGAGGGCACTAGGAAATGTAATTGCCCCTGTTAGTTCCCCACTTGAACAGGTATGGGTTTGGTCCTTTCCTGTACAGGGCCCCCTGCCATGGGTGAGCTGTCCATTTGAGATAAATTGATGGGCTTTTTTAGGGGTTCAAACTTTACTGCAAGTTCTTTGGCTACTGTGGGATTCAATAGACTAGTGGTGCAGCCTGAGTCAACTAAGGCCCTGTACATTCGTAATTTCCAATCATTTCCTTGTAAAGTTACTGTAACATATACATGACAAATTTTAGTTGTACTTACATTCATGGACTGGTCAGGATCCCACTCATCACTGTCTGAGTCGGAGGTGGTCAGCGGGCTGTCCTCGTCATCGCAAGCTCCAGCTGAGGTTCCACTGGCAGGATGTTTGGTTGGTCTTTTCAGAGTATTAGCTTTGCGGGATGCAGGCCGGGTGGTGGGGGTACCCGACTATTCTTCAGCAGGTTTCTTAGGTCCCTGGCATTTGCTGGCGATGTGGCTTTTTTCCCCCACATTGGGAACAGGTACCTTCTTGGAGTCATTTTTTCTTTTCTTCCCTGCTTAGGAAAGTGGTTTTTCGGGGTACCAGGGTTCGGCAACTGCTTTCTTGGGCTTGTCTCTGCTGGGTGAGCTGGACACTGTCCTTTATGCTTTCCACTTCTCCGGCTAGTTTCATCCATCCCAAGAGACCGGCAGGATCTCCCTGTGTCAGACAGCGATCTAGTATGGCGGGGTTTAATCCATCTAGGAAAAATTGTTTTAGGATGTCATCTTTCCATTACGGTACTTTAGTGGCTAACTTCCTGAATTCACGGGCGTCTTCCCCGACGGTCCCTTTTCCTTGGTGCAGTTTTCTGAGTTGGTTTCTGGCTTGTTCTTGGAAGAAAGGATCTTCAAACCTTTCTCTGAGGCGATGCATGAACAGCTGCAGATTGGCTGTCTTTTCATCTCATGAGTCGAATAGGCTGGCAACTGACTCTGCTGTTTCTCCTTTGAGGTGCTGGCTCAGGTATCCGACTCTGGCAGCATCGTCTGGGAAACTGTTCTCGTAGTCAACCATATAATTAGAGGCCATGTTGAGGAAGTATGTTAGGGTGCTGCCATCACCATCGTAAGTGGTCTTCAATTCCCAAAAAGGTCTTGGGCCCACTTGTAGGGCCAGTATCCCAGGAGATGTGGGTGACACTGCTCCCTGGAGCAGCTGCTGCTGCTTTTGGAATCTGGGGTGGTGCACACCCAACCTGAGGCACCAGAAGTCTCCAGTTGTGTAGCTGAGCTCTCAGTTTAGAAATTTCTTCTCATTGTTTTTCCACTTCTTTTTCCCTGGCTAGAAGTTGTTCCATCAAGCTGGTCTTAACAATCGATGTGTCCCATCTTGTAGCCCAGTGATGTTAACGCAGAGCAGTTTCTGGTCTTTACCCCCAGGCCCAGGTTTGGCCTCCGGTTGGGGTGGTTGGAGGAATTGAGGGCCATGTCTTGGGTTTCGCATCAGGAGGCCAGCTGGGGTCTGTCTCATCTCTTTCAGCAATTTCATTGCCCAGAGCTTCAATGACTCCATTGGATGCTCCTTCTTTTTCAGGTTCTTCTTCAGTTTTTGATACATATTGTAATATTTTTACAAGGAGTTCACTCACTCTGTCATGCACTGAATTCACACCCACAAATAGAACACTGCTTAAACATTATTTGTTAGGAGCGTGATACATTGCACAGGATTTCAGTGAGTGAACTGGAGGTAGTTAGCAAGATTCAAAACATAAAATAAAAAGAATACATCTTCCCACCTGCAAGAGACCTTGAAGTCTTGATGCAGCCTGGCTATGCTTATCAGTGCATTCCTAGCTTTTGTTTATCTAATGGTGTCTGGTTCTCATACCTTGTTACAAGCAAGCTGCTACTTAACTCCTACTACATATCCCAATATGGAGGGCTACCTGACACTCCCAGGTGTGTTTGAAACCTTATGTATGCCTGGCAGTAGACACCAGTTTAATTTATCACATTCTGAATTCAAGCAATACAAAAGAAATATGGAACAAGATAAAAGACTTACACAATTCTCCAAGTGGAAGTACCCAGACTTCAGTAGTTGTATAGCTTGTATATGCAAAACTAAAGTGTCCACAGTTTTTGAATCAACATATTAACACATTCATGATTTTACTGACTAATGGACAATCTCCTGGAGAATCTGATCCAGAATCTTAGAAGCTTGGACTATGTATCACTACTCTTTCAAGATATTTCAATATACTATTTGCCAATAATTAATGAAGTGAAAGGAGAGATAAGTCTTGAAACAGAAATTGCTGAAATATTTTACACAATAAAGATTTCCTGCATGCCTTTACCCTATACATACTGTCTTTCTAGAACTTTTGCTTAGAGACTGAGCCTTAATTGAACAAGCTTCTAATTTTTACAGAAAAGGAGCTGACACCCTTGGAATCTATCTCTAATCCAGCACTCCTATTCCTGGAGATGTCAGATCTGGCTGTATAGACATGTGCCTTGATTACATCTTCTTTGGATCAATGTAATGTACTGTATGTGGGGCTATCTTTGGAAACTGTTTGTAAATGTCAGCAGATCCAAAATCCAGAGTGCTGACTGGGGATAGTCATAGATAATTCCTGTGTTATAATAGCATCACTGAGTACAAGTCACCCTATCCTCACCTGCCCTGCCGATGTCTTGCAGATTCAGGCACTGGTCTTCTTGGAGTCTCCCCATTTCTAATGTGATCCTCCTCTTTTTCTACTGCCTTCAACATTACCAAGCATTATTGTCTTTTCTAGTGTATCATGTTTTCTCATGATATAGCTAAGGTACAACAGCCTTAGTTTAGTCATCTTGGCCTCTAGGGAGAGTTCAGGATTGATTTTCTCTAGGGCCCATTCATTTGTCTTTTTAGCAGTCCACAATATTTGAAGAACTCTTCTCTAGCACCACGTTTCAAATGAGTTGATTTTCTTCCTATCAGCTTTCTTCACTGTCCATATTTCAGAACCATACATAGAAATTTGAAACACAACGGCATGGCAATCCTAAGTATTCAGTGGTATATATTTGCACTTCAGGTTACTTCATAGCTGCCCTTCCAAGTGCCAGTCTTCTTCTGATTCCTTGGCTGCAGTCTCTGTTGTGATTCATGACTGATCCAAGGTATGGAAAAATTTTGAACTATTTCAACATCTTCATTGTCTTCTTTGATGATATGTAAATCATTGATAATTATTTTTGTTTTCTTAACGTTCAACTGTAAACCTGCCTTTGCACATTCTGCCTTGACTTTTTCCAGTAATCATTCCAAGTCTTTGCTCTTTTTGTTTGGTAGCACGGTGTCATCTGCATGTCTTAAACTGTTGCTGTTCCTTCCTCCAATTTTAACACCTCCTTCCTCCAAGTCCAATCCTGCTTTATGTATATGTGCAGCATACAAGTTAAATAGATGCAAGAGACCCTAACCAGCAGCACTGGGGCTATCACCATAGTGTCTTGCCTCGCAGGGACCCACAATCCAACCACCATGGAAAGGTTGTGCATAGCAATAATAAAACAGTAAACAAATACGAAAATCCATTCAAAATTGATAAAATATGATTTTCACACACAAACACACACACACACACACACACACACACACACAGCTTGTGGTCTGTGACAGCCTATATTACTATTACCATTTAGTTGAATGATACTGATGCTGTATACACACACACACACACACATAAAAGTATAAATTATACACACACATACATACATACATATATATACCCCGTGTGTGTGTGTGTGTGTGTGTGTGTGTGTGTGTGTAATTAAAATTGTCATTTGACTGCCCAGGATTGGGGTGGGGTTAGCAATTCAGAAAACCTGATTATGTTCAGTTTGAACAACTTTGGGTACAATAGGAAGAATGAATAGTACAGTACAGAGCTTACATTAACCATGTACTGTCAGCAATTCAGAATTATCTACAGTAGATCTGAGAATGAGTGATGAGTGAAACTATCATCTGCTATGTCTCTCATCCTCCACCTCACTGTTCCAGAGTTGAAAGTCTGGCCATTGAAAGGAGGGAGATAGGGAGGGAAGGAGAAAGGAAGACTTTTTTTTCTTTTAGCATACAGAATCCATGATCTATCCATTTTTGTTTTTAGTTTTCAGGACTTTTACACTTGCATTTTAACAAGCAAAAGAGGAAGAATTGACATTGAGATGGTGAGACAAGGGGCTCTGTTGGCTGAACATTTCAGGTGGCATAAAGTCACAATTTGTTAGCTTCATGATGACATGACCTTCTGTAACCAATGTCAGATACAATACAGTTCCCTTTTTTGGTGTGGTTTTGTGTAAAATGATCAAAACATTTTCAAGTCTAGACTATTCTAAGGTTTCAAAAACTATAGAAGCAATCTGCCCAGACTCATGGATGTCAATTAGTATCAATGGAAATAATTTATGTTAGTTAGGGCATCAGGAATATTCTATGTGCTTTTCATGTGCTTCCTAACAGGGATGAGACATTTTTCCTAGTCTTATCATAGCACTGTTAGCTACCACAGCATTATATTCCCCTCAGATTATAGGGGTAATATAAGCTCAGTAGAGAACCTTAAATAGATTGTTGAGTTCTCCTAATTTTAGTAATATTTTATGCCCTTCTCCTTTACAACAGCCATGTCCTTCTGGAAAGCAATAGTTAAAGTAGGGGGGGGGGGATAAACATCAAGGCTATATGATGAGTAAAAGCAAATGAGTTTAGTCCAGGAAATGATTAGTCAGAAATATTGCATTATTTTATACATCCATAAATCTATTTGAAAGATTATTAAAAAAACAATAAAAGTTAATTCCCAGCCTGCAACCCAAGAATGTAGTGACAGTCTCAGAATCAGAGAAAAACTTGATTACTATCTGCTACATAGGCTACAAATTCAGTAGGGGAGAAAAGGGGATCACATGCAAGGATTGTCAAGGATGCTGTACTAGGACATGTTTTCAAAGCCTAAAAATTTTTATTAACTGACTAACCTTTTACAATGGTGTAAGTCTATTTTGCAAAATTACTGCATGAAATTATGTGACATTATTATCTGGCATTAAATTATTACAGTCAGAGCGACTTCCACTCTCGTCCAATTTTGAATAGTTTGCAGTGCATTTTATACAGGCGTATAGACTACATTTGGTACCATTGTCAAGCAATCTGTCAGTCTTTTTTGATGAGCAACTATGAAGTAATGAGAAAAATTGTGAAGTAAACTTGGGTTAAATAAGGAGCACTTTATTTAACCTTACGTATTTAGTTGTGTTGGTCTATAAATGGAGCAAGAATGGGAAGCAACCTGATGTGGATCCAGCTGAGGCCAGGTGTGACCCCACAATTACCTCATTAGCCTTCTCTTGGGCAAAACATCTCAGCCTTGAGGGCAATTCAAATGCTATTGGTTGCTCCCTGCTTCAACATAATTGGAAAGTAACTCAGGGAACCACCACACAAGCCACAGGGACCTATAAATAGGAGCTCAAATCCTAGGTTAGCCTCAGGGGTAGTCTCCTTTCCCACTCCCTGAGATATGCAAGATGGAGTTCCAGAGTTCCACATACTAAAAGGGCATCAAAAGGTGATCAATGAATTCTTATATTCCCCCCACCCTTACCTGCCAGAGAAAAGTCTACTTAGTGGCATGCCCATAAGCCACTTGTCCAGGTCCCACAGATACAGTATGGGATAGGCAAAAGGGGAAAATTTCCTACCCACTCTTGAAGTGACCAAACAAATTTCACACTAAACTAAGGATGGGACGGTATGTTACACTGAAACAATCAATCAAAGACGCACGCGAATGGGATATCCAAGCTTAAATAGCTTCTTATCCCATCCCTGTCACATAATGTGATCTGACACCTAGCACCAACCATCCAACACACTGGTCTCTGTCAGGGGGACCATCAAATAGTTATCTTCCCCTGCAGGTCTAGTAAGCATTATTATTGCATTATTTTTTTTCTTTGTAACTGATACATGTGATTCTCAGATAGGTTCTAAGTCCAGTTTGGTGGAAATTTTCTATCACATTCCTCAAGCCATCTCCAAATCTGCTACCTCTACCCATGAAGCAAATGAGTTTCTATGAAGAAGTGGGGCACTGGGAGGAAACCCCATCAGTTTGACTTTTCTACTAGGGCAGCAAGAAAGCCATAATCAGAATCTCTTGCATCATTTTCTGGAAAATTCAGGAAAAGAATAAGCTGTGGAAGTTTCTGGGGACAACCTATTCTAACTGTTGTCTCTACAATGGGAAAGCAATCAGACAGGCACACCATAGCTACTCAAAGTGTGCCTGCTCTACACTGTTATTTCCATTTCACACCACTTTAACTGCCATGATTAAAAAAAAAATCCTGAGATTTGTAGTTTGATGAGGTACTTAGGTTTCTCAGTTGAGTTCTATTCTGTTCCACTAAACAAGTGTTCCCAATGTACACTGAACATCTGTCTACAAATCAGAATTAAACAGGTAAACTGGTTTTATTTCCAATAACTCATGGTTCCTTACTACCTTCTACATACTCCACAGATTACATATCCCAGGATTTTTGAAGATGCAGCCAGGACATGGAACCAACATAACCAGATAGTGGAGATACAACTCAACCGTGTGTGTGTGTGTGTGTGTGTGTGTGTGTGTTTAGATGAGCAATATGAAGATAGCATTAAAGAAAACAATTTCTTATACTGTGTAAGTACCTTCACTGCAATGTACTGTTGTTCTATTGATGCTAGGTATTATTATGTGTCATTTCTTCTATCCGGAAAGGATTTAACAGCAAAGCACCACCACACACATGAAGTCACAGATACTTGATTAACAGCAGATAATTTCTGAAACAGTGTTCATAATCTCTAATCAACTCCACATGGGAGTATTATAAACAGATTTGCTTTTAGATGCAATACAAATTAATTTGCAGTTAAATATGCCTCAGTAATGACACCATAATTTTTAAAAGATGCAGTGTGATTCCACCTTTAATTAGCTTTAAAGATGCTGTACAAGTCTACCTTTAATTAGTGTAGCTTTGCCAGAGGAATTTATCTGTCAATTTAATAAATACTATAAATGAAATAATCACTTCCAGGTTCCACATATGGTTCATTTTCCCCACTTCATGGCAATTTGTATGCAATCAGTAGAATCCAGTGAAATTTTCTATGCATTTTTTTTCTTTATTGTATGCAGCCTTCTTCTGAGAAGGTCTTGTGAAATACACACAGCTATTCAGTCTTGTGTTTTTAAAATGTTTATTTGTGAAATTATAACATGCAGATGTGACATTTAATAGCATCCATCCTGTTTTTTCTTCTTTTCCTGAAGAGAAAGCCTCATCAAGCTGTCCACCACTAATCAATTCACCACCGATGGTGGTGGGAGGAGAGAAATATTCGGAATAAGCGTGGAGAGCCATTGAATGTGGAATGGAAGTAGATCATGGGAGTTTCTTATCTGACTTATAAGCTCCTGCTATATTTACCTGTTATCAGCAACTAGAAGTAAGAATATATTTAAAGACCACAAATTGCTGCACAGACCTGAGGTCTGCTTTGCAGCCCAGTAAGCTCTTGTACGGGGACTTATACCAGAACAGACATTCCATGTTTCACATACCTAACAGCTTTTAAGCTTAGTCTTACTGTTCTGTAGGCATGCCCAGAATCCAAGTGGTTTTCTATGATTAGTAGGAGAATTTCCACGTTGGTTGGTTGGTTATTTATTTATTTCAAGGTGCCTTACAACCATTTAAAACAATTACACACACACTGATAGTTTCCTCACCTCCATATATTACAACTGTTTCTTAAAAAAACAAAATTTAAATACAGTTTTTAAGACCATATTTAAAACATAATCAAACATGGAGGCAACACATTCATTAAAAGATCAATCTTGTGCACCAAGTTAAAAATCAAAAGTCTGTCTAAATAAAAAGGTGTTTGCCTGACAGTGCAAAGACAGCAGGCAAGGAGCTAAACTACTTTATGAATAGAAGAGAATTCCACAACTTGAAAGCAGCCAGTGAAAATTTCTCTCCCATGTCTTCACCAAATGTGCTTGTGATAGAGAAAGCTCTCACCCACACTTCTTAAAACTTGGGCAGGCTTGTATAGGAAGATGTCGGCTGGAATTCATGATTGCAGTTACAAACGTGGATCCTAGAGCTATATATCCATTACTAATTCATATTTGTGATCCTTACATAGTCAGTGATGTAGGGAATACACAGGGATTATAAAAATCTTCCCATCCTGACTTACCAGACATCATCTGATGCAAGTAATAGGAACCTGTTCACCTGTTGATCAGAAGGCAATGTACTGATGTTTTCACCTCTTCTGTATGCAATCTCAATGTGACAGTCAGAAACAGGATCCCCATCATGATTCTTCTGCCTTAAATATACATTATCAAGTAGATGTTCTAGAATCATAGCCGTGATCTTTCAAATACTCTGGACCCAAGCTGTATTTTACCAAGTAAGAACTATTTCTGGATCCAGTTATCATTCCCTGGACTCCAGCCCATGTCTTCAACCATGTCAACTGGGCAGCCAACAGGATCTTCCCCATGTTGGACTCTGAACCTCAAGTTCAAACATGCATCTGATTAAAAAAAAATGTATCAATCACTGGTATTCCACCATGAGGCCAAAAACATTGAATGATGTATTTGAATAAATCTCACCTGTATCAGTATATCATGAGACCACGTTGTAAGAAATCTTGGAGAAAGGGAGCTGATAGATTGCGGGGCCCATGACCACAATACTTAACCGTGAGCATTTATCTTTTACAGAACTATGTGTCTTTAGAGGAGAAAGGTCAAGCTGGAATGTGGCCTACTTTACTGGTCATAAATATGGTTGTTGTGGTTTCCCCAAAACACTAATGCATCTATTGATTGATTTATTGACTATACTGTCATGGAAGGCTTCAGTGACAGAAGGCTTTAGAACAGTTATTTTCCCTCCAAACCAAGAACACACTACATGTAGGGAATTCTTCAGTCTACTCAAATACAACTAACTTTAGCAACATCTGGGAATCAAACTATATAACGGTTTTATCGACACTTAGAAAAAGATAAGAAAGAGAGTGTTAATGTGATGATTGCACATCAGTTTGGTGGGTCACACAGTCTTAAGAAATGATCTGGATTCAATATTATTTTTGCCAAACTCATATCATACTTGACATTAAAAGACTGTGAACTCCCTGACTTGAATGATCTCAATCTGACTGGAAGCTTGAGGGAAATCCTATTGCTAAGAAAAGGCTTATCTTTAAGAGCTAGAAGCTGAGTTGGATTTTGCTTCAGGCAAACAAGACAGCTGTTGACCAAGAAAGATTTATGCGAGCAATGAATTGGAACCCAATTGTTCCTGTCTGCATGTAAGTGGTATTTTATGAGCTCTGCTTTGAAGTGAAAAAGTTTGTTAGAACCTGAATTTCTGAACCGCTTCTGGTAAGTATTTCCTTAAAAAAAACAAAACAAAAACAAAAACAATTTTGTGATGTATAGGAAACTGTTTTTGAATCATTTAATGATTCTCATCTTTCTGTGTATTTGGAAACCTGAGCTACACAGTGTGTTTCTTATCTGTGTTGAAATGTTGCTTTCTCCATTATGTAATTTAACTCTTGTTTGTTGTTCTAGCAGAAGCCTGTCTTGTATGCATGGATTTAGTCTGGAAGCTCTGAAAGCTGCACTTTGTAGTTTAAATAATATAAAAGGATGAATAGAAGACATTTTGTACATTTTGTTCCCATTCTCTGTTGAAATACCACTGTCTGAATAAAAGCCTGTTTTGCCCCTCTTTGGAATGCCTGCTTCTGTTTCTAGGATCTACAAAAATCTTGGTTGATACCTCTCAAACTTCATATGTGATCTTCAGTCTGTATCTTCCATTCATCATCTTTTTTTCTTTCTGAATTTTAACTACAAAGTTTCTATCTTTGTGTTCTACTAACCAAATGGTGGCCAACAGCCAGATCTGAAATGGGTTGGTAACTTACTCTAGTAAAGATTAGATTAAATTTCAGGTTCTAGTTCCGACCTAAAATCTGTGCAACTGCTGCATTAACTCTGGAACTCTGTTTAGGCCTAGTCAATTCTTTTCCATATCAAGGAAGGGTAGACCATAGCCTAAATTGAAAGCTTAAGGATGAGTAGTAGAGCAATGCACTGTTCACAAAAGATTTCAAATTCAGCCCCTGGTAAATTTAGCTAGGAATAGGAAAGACTGGGATCTGCGAGGTGGGTCAGACTATTGAGTGAGTTTTGTGACTTAATGGGGACTTGAATATGAATCTGTAAACTTCCTAACTTGCACTGAGACCACTGTACCACACTGGTGTTTCCTGATACCCTAGTGAGTAAATTTATCAATTGTAAAAAGCTAGATCAAACAATGAGAGCCAGCATGGTGTAGCAGTTTGAATCCCCACTCAACCATAGAAAGTCACTGGCTGACATTAGACAGGTCACATTCTCTCAGCCTCAGAGGAAGGCAATGGCCAATCTCTCTGACCAAATCTTGTAAAGAAAATCCTATGATTGATTCATCTTAAACTGGAAATTAGTTGAAGGCACACAACAACAAGATAGACCAATGGCTTGATTTGGCATGGCAAGGTTATGTTTTCTGTTTTCTCTTACAGAACAGTTCCTAGTAAAGTGGCATGCATCACTATAATGAGTATCATTTAAACATCCCTAGTTATTCATATTGGTTCTTAGATAGTCTCATGCCAAATTTTAAGTGAAGATGACACAACTCTAACATGTAGCTGTGTTCTAATGCCAGAAATCTTTGGGAAATGCTGAGAAATAAATATTCATGACAGAATAATGAGAATGAATCATGAATACGCCTATCTTTTGGTGTTTTGGTTTGCTTAGAATGGTAGACCAAAGAATGACATCCTGGAAAACAGCAATGAAAAGCCCTGATACTTTGAATTGGAACATATTGTAGTTTTATGAATGCTTTATTAGAAAATCCATATTCATTAGAATCTGCGTTTTCCATGTTTGTCTTAGCAACTGCTAGTAACATGCCATGCCATCACTCTAGGGTGGCAGAGTTGCCCGTGAAACTTAGCTGATGTATATAATTTTCTTTCACATTAATATTCATACCCATCTGTTATCATAGCTTCCTGCCCCCTCTCAAGAGACAGAGCCAAAATTTACAGGACATGTGTGGTAAGCCAAAGATAAGTATGGAAGAGCAACTTGGAACACATAGCAAGCTCTAGCATGATTCCAAAGGTTTTGTAAACATGGGCAACAGAAAGTGAGTTGGCTTATAGGTAAAAGTGCTGTGGCTATGAATGGAATACATTTTCTTTGCCATTTCCTATTACTACCCACTCTTGCCCAGTATTTGGACAAGTCTGGCTCAATGTGCACATTTTCTTTTAAACAATGCAGTTTCCTTCTTATGTATAATATTGTCAATCATGATCTATTTTCTATCTCTTCCTGTTTACTTAGTCAAATTCCATTCAGTTATTAAAAGCTAACCTTGCCCTGCAACCAAAAAGGGCATCATCAAAAATGTGTCCAACCCTTGTAGTTTCACCTGTCATGGAGAAAGAGTGATTTTTCTCAAATGCAAGAACAGAACAAGCAAAGATTTACATCCCTATGGTGTGCCTAGCCACAATAGAGAGATGTGTAGCTATTCTTCTTCTGTTGCTGATATTAGAAGTGCAACAGTGCTTAGCACTGAAGAGACAAGAATGCCTCAAAGCAGACAGTAGTAATGGGAACAGATAGTTTGAGTAACCCAAAGTGTCCTTCCTTCAGGTATTTGTCTACTCTTTTTACTCTATTACAGTCATATTTAGTTGGTGAGCTTGTTATCATGCACAAAATCCCAGTAGCTGCTGATATGTCTGATCTTGTCCCTTTCCTTATGTACAGAAGCTTCCCAATGGCTCCTCTGTCCTGGCTGTTTAGCAATTCTTCATTTTCTATAGCGTGATTTCAATAGTTGGTCCCCATAGGAATGCTGATTGGGTGTGCCTCAGTTAACCCAAGAAGCTTCACTATCTTTTGCTTTTGGTTAGGAAGACAACAACCATCTTCTCATTGAATCTGTATTCCAAGGAGTGGTGACTACTAGTTGTTTCAGTTTTGCTTCCTTACTTAAATGAGCTATGATTTTTATTTGCAAGAGATGATGTTCCCCTTTCCTTTTTTTTCTTACCTATAGGCAAGATCCCAGTTTTCTCAAGAATATTTCAGTGTCTTCATCCATTAGTGCAGCATAAGTTTGAGAAGCTAAAGAGACAGAATTTGTTTTCTGGCCTTCATATCACATCGTTCATAAGGGACATGTGTTGAATCAAAAGGAATACAGTCTTTCTGATTAGCATTTCTCACATTACCCAATAATCAAGTATTGGCTTATTTCTGTTACATGTACTAAGGCTGGTGGCTCTGATTTCAATGGAGTGGCAAATTCCCTCTGAGTTTTAATCTCAACTTTGAAGAAGCACATTTTCTAAATTGCTGAACCTGCTTTGAGGAAAAATGGCATTTGGGATAAACACTCTGAGAATGAAATGTACCACCTCTTTGACATTAGACCCACCATTTTCTTCATGTTATTATATTTCTTTTTTAAAAAATGTTACTTTCCAGGGTCTTCTCCAGGAATTTTGCTGCATAGAGCATTGTTCAAATGAGACAGGTGCATTTGATCATGTCAGTTATTTTGTTTTGGGTTTTTATTCACTTCAGCTTACCGTAACAAATATTCAAGTCTGTGTTGTCATATATTGCTCTTCCCACACATTTTTTTTGTTTAAATGGTATTGCTGCCTCTTTCAATGGGAGAACGTTTCTGGTGGCCTGTCGCTCTTCCTGACTGTTTGCAATGGTGAATTAATCACTCCTCTTTCTTTTTTCTTTTTTCCCTAGTAATGATAATTTCCATAAAATTGCTTGCGTTACATTCACTTTCCATTATTTCTTTCTGCTTATACTCATTCATTAATCAAAACAGACATTTCAAAATTCTTGTGAGTTGTGCATAGAAAATAAGCCTGTGTATAGAGTCCTGAATCATAATGCCCAATTTTTTTTTTAAAAAAAATCTTAATGGAATAAAAATGAAAAAGAGATGCAAGGGAGATGTTTTAGGGTGGGAGACAGTTTTATTCAGTTTTTATTAATAATAACTAACAAAAATCCCAAGTCAATATATGAACCAGAACACCATCATCCTCTGTTATATGTGGTTTTCAGAATTTTGCAGTACTGCTCATCAGAGGGATAACAGGGGAACAATCCTTCCAAAATGTGTATTATACTGTTAAAAATGCATAAAAATCAGCATTATATTAGGAAAAGGTGCTTGCTCTCCAGCTCTCCCTCTCTCTCTCTCTCTCTCCCTCTCTCTCCCTCTCCCTCCTACTATTTCTATCCCTAAAGCATTCACCAGAGTAACTCAAATATGGCTTTCCATATCAAAAATATCATGTATAACCAATGATAAAAATACAAACACCCTCATTTTTCAAGGTTCTTCCCTTGCACTGAGATTCCTTCTCCTTGCTTGCAGACCTGAGAAAAAGTGCCACGACCTTGAAGTCTGTGAACCATACCAGCAGAGGAATCACAATTCAAAACTGGTAATGTATCTGCACCTGAAACAAGATGGTAAGTAGGAGTCTCAGGACCAGTCATTTGTCACATTTAACTCTATCTTCCAAAAGAGGGAAGTAGCTGTGGTGTTGCTGCCCCCAACCTCTCTCCTTGAGATGATGAGCAATGTGACTATGATGTTTGTTGTCAAGAAAATAAACAGGAGGAGGAGAGGGGAACAATGTTTTGATGTTTTCAGGATAATCTGCAGAAAGCAGGAATTAAGCCTAATCTAAAATTGTTTTAAATGTCACATCTGAGCAGTCAACTATGTATGTGATGCTAATTGCATCTCTCTGTCATTTCCCTTAATTTCAAAATGCACTTACAATTTTTTTAAATTCTTTTCTGCAAGTCCCAAAAGCCATTTAACCTTCTTTAGAACCTTGGGAGATGTTAAAAAATTAAACTTCCTCATCTTTTTGACCCTCTAGTTAAGATTCTATTTTTCTAAAGACAAGGTCTAACAAATGAACTCACAGCCTGCATGCTGTCTGTTCTCCTCTTTTCTTTTCTTTTCTTTTCTTTTCTTTTCTTTTCTTTTCTTTTCTTTTCTTTTCTTTTCTCTTCTTTTCTTTTCTTTTCTTTTCCTTTCCTTTCTTTTTTTCAGTGACAACTCAGGTAAGTGCATGTGATTTATTCTCTTCTCTTTTCTCTACTCTTTTCTCTTGTTCTCTTTCTCCTCTCCTCTCCTCTCCTCTCCTCTTTTCTTTTCTTTTCCTTTTTCAGTGACATTTCTGTTAAGTGCTGTTTGAAAGTGGAGAGAAACACTTTTAGGCTGCCAATCTGATTCTACTAGACCCAAAATGTGATTTGAGTAACGCAGCTAAGAAAAGCTGGATAAAAGAGATCCTACATTTATAGTAAGACATTGAATACTGAACGATTAAAACCCAAATTGACATCACATCTCACCTGAAGAGCATATATCCCATTTCATAGAGAACTGAAGTCCAGTTTGCTCTGATATACCTTCAGAGAGTCTAGGGATCTGTTGTTAGATGGGAAAGGGGAATTGTTTATTATAGCCCTTAGCCACAGATGGTGAACAGCCTTTGGCTCTGAGCCACATCCTCAAATTGATAGAAATTAGCTTCTATCTTCCTTCCCTAGAGTGAAAAATGGCTTTGATTAGGCAGCATTTAGAACTCTCTAAGGAATATGTACTCTTGTAAAAAAATGGCAAAGTTTCAAATTGCAATGCACATGCTGGTTTAATTAGTCAACCATAATGTTTAGAGAGGGAGGTATACTGCTTTGATTGTTGCCAGGCTGTACCAAACACTTCTGATGTCAATCAGTATTCCCCTGGTGGTGTTAAGGAGAGGAGGAGTGTGCATTTGACTACAGACATCTGAAAAACCATGGGTCAAATATGAATCAAGCAAAGGAGAAAGTCATGATTGTTCAGTGAGAATCACATCATTGAAGTTTTGGTCTTTTTTGATCCTGATTAAACCATTGCTACCATCAGTTTTAATAAGCTGCAATACAAAATCACCACCACCACTACCATTTTTATTTATGTCCTACATTTTCCCCAAGATTAGGGCTCAAGGTGATATACAAATTAAAATGGTGTCAATATAATTACAAACACACAAAATCACTTTCCCTATATGCATTGGTGTGTTGTTGTGTATCTTCAAGTCATTTATGACTTATGGAAATCCTAAGGTGAACCTATCAGGGGATTTTCTAGGGCTGAGAGTATGTGATGGGCTCAAAATCATCCAGTAGGTTACCATGTCTGAGCAAGGGATTGAACTCTGGTCCAATGCTCAAACCACTAAATACCACTGACTCTCATATGCATTGCTTATGGCAAATTTAAAGAAAAATTGTGATAGTTCTGAGCAGGGATGTGGGGCAATGGAGGCAGTGACATTTGGTATTATAAAGAAATGATCTAATCCCAGAAGAGAGTGAATGAAAGACTGAAACGATTGGTTGAAAGAGTGGATCACGAAAAATTGTGGCATCACAAAATGGAGGATACCTATACTTCAGCCTCAGTATGCAGCAATTGAAGTAAACTGTGGACAAGGAGAAGTGGAAGGAGAAGACAGAAACAGGGACATTTAAAAATAGCTTTAAAAAAATGGAAGTAATGATTGTGCCTGCCAAACTGAGGGCCTTTCTGCACTACACTATTATAATGCTATTATTCCACTTTCAATATCCTGTGGAATCCTGGGTTTTGGAGTTTAGGGAGAGGCATTTAGAATTCTCAACCAAAGAGCTCTTCGGCCTCAGCAAAACTACAAACCCCAGAGTTGCACCAGATGTTGAGCAGTGGAGTGCAAAAAAGACCTGAGACAGTTGGTATGCATACAGTGTGGGCATTGGGGAAAGAATTAAAAAAAACTGAACCCCGGTTTAGGGGAGTGGAGTTTTAAAACAAAAACAGTTAAGAGAAGTTTTAAACCTCTCAGCCACAGATCTGCACTAGGTCCACACTCATCTAAATAAAACAGAAAGAGATCTTAAATTATATCTAACATACCAGTTAAAGTATTTTTAGTCCCAGCTCAAACCAGATGCCCATACAGATGTATCTAAAACTATAATAGCTCATATGAAGACAAAGATGTTATCAGACTCTGAGGTCTGCAGAAGAAAAAAAAATCACCAGGGGGCAGGATCTTTTATTTGATTCAGAGTTGACTTAATGGCCAGGAGGTGCTAATTGACCTCATTTACAGAAAAGGGGAGATTGACAAAGAATTGGAGGGGGGATCAAGTATAAAGTAGTGGCAAGCAAAGAAGGATAAACTAGGAGACACATAGAAACACAAATCTCAAAAACACAAAGTAGAGAAACAAATCTCATCTTCTAGATAGGTCCTGTTCTGGTGGACACTGGACAATTACTCTTTAATGTCCAAACAGATAAAAATGAGAACTATTCATTTAAAATCAGCTGAGAAATCAGAATTTTTTTAAAATTAATTTTTATTAAATATTTTAATGAAAAAACAATAAAAAGCCCCCCTCCCCGCTTCCAAACATCAATTTTCCCAGTTGAATCTGAGTTTAACATTCCATTCCATATAAACATTCTGTTCCGTACATTATCTCCATTTTATAACAATCATATACTGTTACTTTTAGTATATACTATATACATATACTATTACTATTATATGTAACTATTTACAATTTTTCTTTTACCACCTCATTTTGTCTTCCTCCTTTCTCACAGCCTTTCTTTCTTTCCCCCATTTCATTCTTTTATCCAATTCAATACCTCTCACCATTCTCTTTGAAAGCCCTGGATTGGCTTATTTTTAAGTGAAAAAGTTAGCTTTTCTGTCGCTACCATATCCAGGACTCTGAATTTCCATACTCTTATATCAATATATTTTCCTTCTTTCCAATGTTGAGCATAAGTCAATATTGCTGCAGTTATTATATATGACAATGTCTTTTGATGAGATCTTATTTCTCTTTGTTGCCCTAACATACTCAACAAATAAAGTTCTGGCTTCATTTCAAAGTTAAAACCATACATTCTTTGAATTTCATCATGTATTTCTTTCCAAAACTTTTTTGCTATTTTACAGGTTCACCACATATGAAAGAAAGATCCCTCTTTCTCATCACATTTCCAACATTTTCCATTCCCATTTCTTGGTTTTTTTTTTTTTTTCAATTTGACAGGCGTCATGTACCATCTATATAACATTTTATAAAAATTTTCTCTTAAATTCAAACTTGGTATAAATTTTACATCTGTCTTCCATGCCCTCACCCATGTATCCAACTCAATTACGTGTCCTATATTTTGAGCCCATCTAACCATGTTATTTTTAACAGTTTCTGGTTCTATCTCTCTTTGTAACAATATTTTGTAAAATCTGGAAATTCTCTTTTTCTGGTCCCCTTTCATCAATACATCCAGTTCGTTTTCATTTCTTTCAAACCCGTATAATTTTTGATACATTTTAAACGTCTCTTTTATTTGTCTCCATGGGAATCAGTTAATTTCATGGCCTTGTTCTTTTAATTCCTCTTCTGTACTCATTCTTAACTTTGTACCATGCTTTTTCAATAGCTCTTGATACATCAATAATTTTCCCTGCTTTGCTGGAGCAATATTAAATGCTTCTTGGGGTGAGGTCCACATCAGAACTCCTCTATAAAATTTGTGTTTTATTTGTATACACACTTTCAAGAGAGACTTTCGGATACAATGATTGTTAAATTCTTTATTCGCCTTTACTTTATCGTAGCATAAGTATCCGTGCCAACCAAACCTATTTTCTGTCCCTTCAACTTCTTTTATTGTTGTGTTCTCTACTTGAATCCAATCTTTAATTGTTTCTAAGCAGCATGCTTGATAATATATTTTCAGTGATGGCACATCAAAACCTCCTCTCTCCTTTGCGTCTTGTAACATTTTAAATCTTATTCTTGGTTTCTTGCCTTGCCAGATAAACTTCTGTAGCCTTTTTTCCCATTCTTTAAAGATCTTTTCTTCTCCTATTATTGGCAAATTTTGGAACAGGAACATTAGCTTAGGCAATAGGGACATTTTAAAAGCATTTATTCTTCCTAATAGAGATAAATTCATATTTGTCCATTTTTCCTTTTTGCTCCGAATCTCCTTCCATGTCTTCTAGTAATTGTTATCAAATAATTCTTGATTTTTATTTGTTATATTTATTCCTAAATATTTTCTTTTCTTTACTATTTGATAGAAATCAGAAATTTTAATGTGTGTGTGATTCAGTACAAGTAAGTCCACAACCCTTCCAAGGGTGACGGTTGGGGTAATCAGAAACCTCAGATCTCCCAACTGAGTATGCCGGGTGAAAGGAACATAATGCTAACCAGCTTTTGAAAATAGGAGGAGGAGAAGGAGGAGCAGGAGGAGGAGGAGGAAAAATAATAATAATTGGGGGAAGGTGAAGCGAATGGAGTAGCTAGTACCTTGAACAAAAGATTGTGATGCTGCTTTTTTTTTTCAGGGCCCTTTTTGTGTATTGCAATTGCATATGCTATTTGCACTCAATCCAAGCACACCATGATGATGGAACATATATAAATGTGAATATTGCATACCCATTTCATTAACTGCCTGATAGGAAATACATATACCATAATTAAGAGTCATAGTCTAGGAGTTTCTCTTGTCCATTTAAAAAGTATTCTTGGACATTTACATTTAGATTGTATTCCAAAAATATTTTAAAAGCCCTAGAATGAGTGTATTTGTAATTGAAAAAAGAGAGAAGTTTGTCTCCTTTATCAGAAGGACCCCAGGCAATTTAGAGTTTTAAAAATTGTCTTTTTTGCTAGTAATACTTAATGTGCCTGGAATCATCAGCAATGCTGCATGTTAATACAGGGCCCTGATATTCAGTAATATATATTGTAGGATAGATCAATCATCCTTGATTTCAAATGGAACTGAGCATTAAAGTACTACCACGTGTGAAAATTCTGAAATATAATTTTACTAAAATAAATATTCATACCAGGGGCGATCTTACACTAACTTAATGTAAAATAGCTGTCTCAGACAGCAGAAAGAGACACAGGCAACCATATGGCCTATGTGACACAACCCAAAAGAAACTCTTGTGGCACAAGCTCCAGGAGAACAAATGCAGATTATCAAACACAATCTAAAATTTGGATTGATTGATTGATTGATTGATTGATTGATTGATTACTTCAGCTTATATCCCACTTTTCTCCCAAGTTGGAATTCAAGCTGGCTTACAAAAAGATCAAGCTAAAAACAAGTGAACCTGTTGGCTCTTCCTGGGGAAGATATCCCTAACATTGGGCTCACAAAACTAAGAATGAACTGTTGTTGTACCTATTGATCTTATATTTTCAGTAATAAACCTGAGACCAAAACCTTTGATGCTGATCTAAATCTAGGAATGAGATTAATTTTTGAAAATATTCAAAAAATGGTTGAAAAACTTTTCTCGAGTATGAGGAAGCTCTGATGAGGTGAATGCTGCAGTGCTAAGAATCTTCATAGTTCAGGATTTATGCTGCACAAAATTCATAATGGTTAAAATGTAGAAAATAATATTTTATGTGCACAAAACAAAACAGCATGTTCAGGATGCAAAATAACATTTCTGCACAGAAATTTGCCTAAGTAAACCCTATGAAATTAATGGGATCACCATAAGTTAACAGGCAAGTTGAAGACACACATACGCACACAAAACAGCCCAGTGTGAAGTAGAGTTCCAGTGTTAATTACTTATTTATTTACACCACTTTTATTCTAGTCATCAGTCACATATAGAATGCTTACATGAAACCCTTTAAAACATGTCATTCCTTCCCTGTAGGCATAGGACCAAACCAGACATGATATGAAAGGAAATCAGGAGGAGAAGAAAAGAGGAAAAAGGCAGGTAACATTTCAGCAGACCTGATGGAATGAACGTGCTTTCAATGTTTTCTTCATCTGGGGTAGTCCTGTTTGAATGTGTGCTGGTGATGACAGTTGAGGGAAGAGCATTCAAAGAGGTAATTGTAATGTGTAATGTATACTTGATAGTCTAAGTTATAAGGAACTTAGAAACCAGTCAGTTTTTTAACATGTACATTATACGTTAAAGAAGTATCTTCAGTAAATTACTCTGCCAATATTATTTGAATGATCTAGTGTTGATTTTCAATTAGAAGTGTGTATTTCTATAGTTACCTACTGTATTTAATTATGCATTCTTGAGAATGCAAATACTAAGAAACATTCTTAAGTTGACAAGAAAAAAAATTCACCAGCCAATATCCACTGTTTCTACAGCTGTATCTCTAAATGCTTTGTTTCTTTAAGTTTTTGCGAAGTTTAGTTCAAGAAAGAAGTGAAACTCAGCATGTTTTCTAGGTTACTTCCATATGACATGTAAGCTGCAATTGAGCACTGACTGCACACAAGCAGTAACATCTATGATGGGGATACAGATCTCCCTTTGTTTATATCTATGCACCTACATGGGTATCTGTAGACTCTGTGATCCAATAGAGTTCACTATGGATACAAATGTACATCCAGGTGTGAAACTACATCCAAGCATTTATAGGATGTTGACACCTCAATTCTGCAAGGTAATTTTCCTTGGTGGATGGTAGACATACTCTGAACTTTAAGGAATGTGTATATAATGTCCAGTGCTTTAAAGCCAAGTATAAATCTACAGTGTGTCCATCACTTGTAGCAAAGTGAATAAATGAATGCATTAAATGTAATGAAAATACAAGTTGGACCAATCTGCTAGGCAACAAACCTCACTCTTGTAACATATGCCATTGTGGATGTTTTAACTGCACTGTAAAACTTAGAATAAAATGTTCATTTGGACCTCCAACAACATCTGCATTCCTTCAGAATCAGTGCAGAATGAATACGTTGTTCATACACAGATGCACAACTAAATACATGTCCATAGGTGATGTTATCAATCTGTATTTCCCTTGTTGGAATGTATAAGATCAATTTGGCTGCTGGGTATGTGACACAGGATCTTATCCATGACAGCCCTTAGGGTATGGAATTCCCTTTCCAGCAAAGTATGTATGGCTTCTACTTTCCTGGGTTTTTTTTTTTAACTAATTAATCTCTTTAGCGCTGCTTTCATGATTTTGTTCTTTGCAATTTTAAAGTTAATGAACTATTGCAAGGACTGGTTGTTGTATTTATCACCTGCTATTTGTAATTTTAAAGTGACCAGTTTTTCAACAGGCCATTTCACTAGGCTATTTCCTCCTTGTTCCTCCTGGGCCTGTTTTGTTGGGGGATGATAGGAGTTTCAGCCCCACAGAGATGCAGTGGAATAACCATAGGACAGCGAGCCAAAAGCAGCAGCCTTGTTCCCCAGTAAGAATACTCACACACGGAGGAGTTTCTTCCAAACAGAAGGCACTTTATCTTGTAGCAACGTTCCGATATGTACACAACATGGAACAGACAGACAAAAGCTTGCGCCAGACACCGGTTTGGTCAACAGACAAATACATACTGGGGATTGCTTTCCTATATACATATTTACAACCAATCAGGTAGAGGTTTGCACACCTCCCTCTACCATCTGCACACGATCCCAGTTTCTGATGCAACCTTGCAATCACCCACAGCTGGAGCATGATGCAGCATCTTTGCAGTGGGCTGATCATTTCCCCAGGGTTCCCTGCCTGGAATCCCTGACAATCCCCTCCAAAATGGTCAGGCCACTGTGTAGGACATTTTCACTATCCATACATGTTATGCAATACACATTATATGATACACATTATATGATACATACATTCAAGGGTACACTTCATCTTCCACCTTACACCTTGGTGGCAAGGCCCAGTTTACTTGCCAACTTCTCATGGCCTACTACTGGAAATGCCTTTGTGAGCAGATCCACAGATGGGCAATACTGCACGCACAAAATCCCATCCTGGATCATTTGCCTCACATTCTGATACTATACCCCAATGTAGTCCTACACTGTAAGTATTCTGCTTCAGTCACACGGGACAACAAAATACCCTCCTCCTGACCTTTTAGGGATGAGCATAACTTTGCTTCCTGACTTAGCAAGTTGGGTACTTCCTGACCCACCTTTACTGGAACCACTTCTGGCACTAGTGCTGGCCTCAGTGCGAGGCTCTTGATTGACCCTAAACGCAGGTTTAGCACAAGATGGTGGCGTTGAACTCCTTGGCATGACGTCGAGTGAGACTTCTGGCTTCTCCTCCTCAGTACTTTCCTCGGTACTTTCTTCATCATCAGCCATCACCGCCCCTCCATCTTCAGAGCTTTCAAGTGGATTCGGGACACCGTCCTTTTCTTCCTTGGACATTACTGCCCCTCCACTTTCAGAACATTCAAGTGTATCCTGGACACTGTCCTTTTCCTCATCAAACATCACTGCCCCTCCATTTTCAGGAATTTCGGGAACACTTGTCACACTTTCCCTCAGGGGAATCAAGATCTCTTGATCACAGTGCAGTCTTTTCCCACTTTTCACACTTTTACCCAGGTTACAGTGCAGTCTATCCCATCCTGAATGGATTTCAAAGTTTGCACTCCTGGAATACACTGTTTTGCCAGCATAGTGTAGAAATCTATATTTGTTACCTTCATATCCCACAAAGCGTAACCATCTAGATTTCTCCTCTCCAGACTTTCTGAAACACGGGGGAATATACACACTAGCAAACTGACCCCAAACATGTAGATGCTTCAGGTTTGGCGCCCTACCATACAATAGGTAATATGGAGTTTGCTTCACACTTGAGCTCCACAACCTGTTTATGTGGTAGTTTGCTGTCTTTATTGCTTCTCCCCAAAGTCCTGCTGGGCTTGGGCATCCTCCATCATACAGTCCTTCATTTGTTTTAACAGCCCAATTCTTCTTTCTGCAAGACCATCCTCCCCGGGAGATGCGGGGTTGGTGGTTTTATGCCTTATGCCTTTCTTACGCATCCAGGCTTGCAGGCTATTGGACAGGAATTCTCCCCCTCTGTCTGACACAAGACTGGCCACTTTGTAAGGAAATTCCCTCTCAACAACATTCACCCACTCTTGGAACTTTTCAGCTGCTTGGCTTTTCTCTTTCAGTAGATAGACATAGGAGTACCTAGTGTGCCTGTCTACAATGACCAGGACATACCTATTTTGCCCTTCAGTTGGCTTGAATGGCCCAGCCAAATCTGCATGTACAACCTCAAAAGGACGTTGGGTGACACACTTGCTTTTCTTGGCAATGGGATAAGCCTTTACCTTCACTTTTTTGCATACGGAGAAGTCTAGAAACTTAGGACAATTTCTGACTTGTAACCCAGGGCATACTTTCGCCAACTCCTGCAAACTTTTGTAGCTGACATGCCCCATCACTCGGTGGAGGTAATGCACACACTTATCATGTAGAGGTTTGTTACACAATGGGTTAATGTTTGCCACTTTTCCTTTGGGCAACATGTGGTACAACCCCTGTTTTTTCACCCCTTTTGCACAAAACACATCATTCTCAGTTATTGTACATTTCTCCCCTTCAAACACCACTTTGTAACCCTCACTGGTCAGTTAGGAGATACTCAAAATACAATTCTGCAGGTTGGTAACACACAACACATTATGGAATGATTTACCAAAGCATGGCACATATGCAGTACCCATCTTCTGCACCTTGCTTGGTGCCCCATCTGCAAGGGAAATTGATGTAATATTTGCATTTGTTACATCATTCAACAGCTTTAAATTGTTCACCATGTGGTGAGTTGCACCACTGTCTAGCAACCACACACCACTCTCAGACTGTTCCTTTGCCATAGACACATGGCCTTCAGCCTGTGATGACACACCCCTCCGCTTCTGGGCTGTCTTCTTCCCTCTGCTCAGTGCTGGCATTCTGCAGTCCTTCTGGAGATGGCTGACCCTCTTGCATCTGTAGCAGCATCTGGTATAGCTGCACACTCCTTCTTCTTCCTCAGGAGCCGCCTCTCCCTCTGATTGCAGTCTGGAATCGAACTGCTTATGTTGGACTTCCTCTAGGATCCTCCCGGCTACCAGGTCCACAGTCAGCTCCTCCTCATGCACACTCTGCAGGCTGTACATCAAAAAGTCCCACTCCTTAGTGAGGCTTCCCAGCAGAATAAAACTCCTTTGCGTTTCTGGAATTTTTACTCCCCTTTCGGCTGTCTCCTGGAAAAGCTGTTTCATCAGCAGGAGGTGCTCTCTCACACAGCTTCCGGGACATAACTTTGTGTTATACAGTCTTTTTGTCCATAACATTTTGGACAAACATGAGGAAGGCTGATACACACGCTTCAAAGCCTGCCACAGCTGATATGCTGTTTCTGCAGCAGCAGCGTGAATCAACTGGGAAGGACTTAAAGTAAGCAAAATAACTGCTTTGGCTTTTTCGTCCGCACCTCTGAACACTGCTATTTGGGCAGCAGTCGCTCCTTCTGGGGGCTGTCCCTCATTTTCCATAACGTGCCACAGGTTCTCCTTCGTCAAAGCGGCTCTCATGTAAATTTGTCAGTTTTGAAAATTAGTGTCAGTCAATTTATCAAAACGCAGATAACCTCCTTCAGCCATGCTGCCACCTTCATAAGGAAAAATTCAACAAACAAAGCAGCTGGCCGCAGTGACCTTGATGAGCTCCGGACTGAAGATTAACTGTCTCTCTGCCAAAACACAGACTCTCAAGGCACCGGAGAGCCAGGCAAACAGTCAAAAACAGTCCCAGTATCCAGGGGAAAACAACTACAGGTGCACTGTGGATGCTGTGCACTGTGGGTCTGGGCCCATAACCACTGTTGGGGGAAGATAGGAGTTTCAGCCCCACAGAGATGCAGCGGAATAACCATAGGACAGCGAGCCAACAGCGGCAGCCTTGTTCCCCAGTAAGGATACTCACACACGGAGGAGTTTCTTCCAAACAGGAGGCACTTTATCTTGTAGCAACGTTCCGATATGTACACAACATGGAACAGATGGACAAAAGCTTGCGCCAGACACCGATTTGGTCAACAGACAAATACATACTGGAGATTGCTTTCCTATATACATATTTACAACCAATCAGGTAGAGGTTTGCACACCTCCCTCTACCATCTGCACACGACCCCAGTTTCTGATGCAACCTTGCAATCACCCACAGCTGAAGCATGATGCAGCATCTTTGCAGTGGGCTGATCATTTTCCCAGGGTTCCCTGCCTGGAATCCCTGGAATGTTTTAGCCCCAGAGAGGGCTTTCTTCAAAACTACTTACTTCCAGTTTCAGAAAAAAAAAAAAGGTTCCCTAAATATAAAACTTTAACATGACACTACCTTTGCCTGATAGTGGGATTGTGTGCTCCTGTGAGGGAAGAGGTTGTGCTGGTGGTAGCAATGCTACTGGCAGGGTCTCCCATGTTAGACAGGTTTTTGCTGAGGAAGCAGAATAATGTGTCAAGCAGCTATTGGGCAGCAACAGTTGTGGTGGCTATGTCAGAGGGATAGTGGATGATGGGAGCTACACCAGAAACCTCATCATCTGCTCTTTACCAGGTGCAAACCTTCACGTACATCATGTATATTTTATTTGGACTTACGTTCTGTCCAACCTTTCCTCACAGGCTGGCACTTCCAGAGGATCTTTCAGAGACAACAGCAGTGGCAGCTTAGCTAACACTTGATGGTATGTGCAGAAGGAGGCACAGGGAACTCTTTTGAATGTCTTTTACCATGAAAACCCCATGATGAGACATTCCAAAACAAAATAACAGATAGTATCAGAAAATGAAACTCCCAAGTTGGGTGGCGTTCTATCAACTACTGGGGTACATCAGAGAACAACTCCAAGTAGTGCTATAGCTAATGACACAACTGGACTCAAGCTGACACCAAGCTGCTGATGTACTCAGAGGTAAAGGAAAGTTTGAAACTACACAACACATATTATATGAACATTGAACTTGAGAAGTATTTATTAGGGTAAACTAGACATAGTAAAACAAGAAATGAAACATACAATACTTGAGGTGAGTGAGTTAAAGTGGACAGAATGGGACATTATGAGTCAGAGAATTACACAGTGTTTTACCCAGAAAATGAACATCTAAGAAGAAATGAGCTGGCATTAATAGTGAGGAGAGATGTAGCAAAAACAATCAAAAGATTTAACACAAATCTGACCAAATCATATGAATATGATTTCAGGAAAACTTAACCAACATAATCATAGTCCAAGTTTATACCCCAACTATGGAGACAGAAGAAGAAGAAGCTGAAAGACTCTATGCTGAAATCCAGGAGGAAACTGATTATCCATCAAAACAGGACTTCTTGTTAACTGGGGGTGTTTGCAATGCTAAAGTAGAGAACAGAATCAAAGATTTGGCCTAGGATAAAGAAATGAAGTCAATGAGTGACTGACTGGATTTTACAAGCCCAACGGTTTGTTCATCACAAACACATTTGACAGGTAACCAAAGAGGAAACTCTATACATGGACATCGCCTGATGGTCAATATAGAAATCAAATAGGCTACTTAATCAGAAGCAATAGATGGAAAAGTTCTGTTCCCTCTGACTAGACCAGGAGTAGACTGTGGCATAAACCATGAACTACTAATATAAAAAAATAGAACAAAGCTAAAGAAGAACACTGAACCAACCATTGTGCAAAACTACAGCCTGAAGAACATCCCTATAGAATTTAAAGGGAATACAAAGCACAGATTTGCACTATTAAGCCTAATGGAGCAGAAGCTAGAAGAACTGTGGACTGAAGCCAGGAATATGGTCAGGGAAGAATGCAAAAAAGACACTATCTGCAGACAAAAAAGAAAGAGGAGCCTCAATGGATGACAAATGAAAATCTTTAAACAGTTAAGAACAGACAAGAAGCAAAAGTAAAGGGTTGCAGAAATAGGGCCAGAATCCTGAATGCAACTGTTCAATGATTTGTGCACAGATAGAAAGAGAACTACTATAATAATCAATACAGAGAAATAGAAGATAACAAAAAAGAGCAAGAAACCTCTTCCATCAGATCCAAGAAATCAAAAGGAAATTCAAACCAAAAATGGAAGTGCTCCACATTCAGCAGGGAAACACATTACATGAACAAGTAGAAATAAAAAGATGATGAAAACAACATATGGGAGGACTATATAAAAGAGATGAAGGGGTGACAGATTTAATTAAGGAAGAATCATTTGAAGATGAACCACCGATTTTAGAAAGTAAAGAGGAAGGTGCATTCAAACCACTTGAAATAAATAAATTACTAGGAACAGATGACATACCAATAGAGCTGTTTGAAGCTATAGAGACAGAATCTGTTCTTGTTCTAATGAAAATCTGTCAGCCAATATGGGAAACAAAACAATGGCCCATAGTTTGTATACGTTCCGGTCCCCAAGAGAGGGGACATCGGGATTGCAGTTACCACAATAACATTGTATTAATTTCCATGCAAAGTGATGCTCAAAATTCCACTACAAAGACTTTTTCCATATCCAGCATGAGAAATGTCAGGTATCCACACTGGGTTCAGAAAAGGAAAAGGCACAAGGGATCATGTTGAAAACATACATTGGATAACTGAGCACACCAAAGAAGTTCAAAAGGATATCAGCCTGTGCTTTACAGAGTATAGCAAAACATTTGATTGTGTAGACCACGAAAACTTTAGCTTACTCTCAAAAACATTGATGTGCCACAACATTTGATTGTTCTGATGTGTAACGTGTACTCAGGACAAGAGGCTACCATCAGGACAGAATATGGAGAAAGAGAATAGTTTCCAATTGGCAAGGGGGCCAGACAAGTTTGCATTTTATCACCTGTTTGTTTAACTTGTATGCTTAATGCACATATAAAGTAGAATTAGGTTTGGAGGAAGTAGGCATGAAAATTGGAGGAAGGAACATCAACCATTTAAGATATGCAGATAATACCCTACTACTAGCAGAAAATAGCAAAGATTTGGAATGATTACTGAAGGAAGATTTTCAGTTGAACATTAAGTAAATAAAAATAATGACCACAGGTGATTTACATAACCAAGTAGGTGGTGAAGACATTGAATTACTTCAAGATTGTCCATATGTTGGATCAGTCATTAATCAGAATGGAGACTGAAGTCAAGAATTCACAAGAGTGGTACATGGATGGGCAGCTATGAAGGATCTAGAAAAGACCCTGAAGTATTAAGAGATATCATTGAATACTAAAGTTAGGGTTGTCCATGTCATCATATTTCCAGTTTCTGTGTCTAATTGTGAAAGCTGAACAGTGAAGAAAGCCGATAGGAAGAAAATCAACTCATTTGAAATGTGGTGCTAGAAAAGAGTTCTACAGATATTGTGGACTGCTAAAAAGATAAATAAATGGGTTTTAGAGCAAATCAAGTCTAGAATGTCCCTAGACATCAAAATGACTCAACTTGGACTGTCATATTTTGGTCATATCATGAGAAGACATGACACATTAGAAAAAACAGCAGTGCTTGGTAATATAGGAAAAGAGGAAGACTGCTTTAGAGATGGATAGTCTCAATCTAGGATGCCACTGTCCTGAGTCTATAAGACTTCAGCAGGACTGTTGATGATAGGGTGACTCTCATTCATAAGATCATCATGTCAAAATTGGCTTGATAATGCTTAGCAATAATAAGTAAAAACAGCACCTCCCAGGGGCTGAAATGACCAATTATATCCTATAAAGGATCCTGGCTTTCATCATATTAGCTCAAATAAGGAGGAACTCTGTACCTGAACCCAGGGATAGTGTACATGTCAAGTACATTTGCTGTAGATCCTATTACACACTTCTTGATCTGTTTTTTTTTTCCTCTAGTGTTGGTGGAACCCTTAAGTCAAAGAGAAAAGATGGTTGGAGGGCTGCACAGTGGCCAACAGGAGGCTTCTGAGGTTGAATATCTCCCTTCAGAGATGAAGTGTTCTCTTTACCTTTCAAAGAAATGTCATCTATTCTACTATCCCTGAGAGACTATCCCATGGACCTGCAGCCTAATTCACGCAACAGCTACTGAGGAGCAAAGGTAATAGGAAATGGCAACTATCTTTATCTCCTGCATGTTTTTTTTTTTTTTTTTTACAAACAACTGCTAGCTGCCAACTGTAAGAAGTAGGATACCATTCTAGATGGACATTTCATCTGATACATTAGGTCTCTTTTGGTCATGTGGCTATGTAAGTCTCATGAAAGAATTTTATTTATTCAAAACAGTCTTACTTGCCACAAAATTTGAGGGCTTGAGAATGTTAGGATTGTATGCTGTCAATTGTCCACTGTCATCTCTACTGGAATTAGCATAGCTCACTTTGGCACTATTTGTGCCTAGACCCAGGGATGCAGGGGATAATGGAAACAAAAATCTACAGCTGGGCTGAGAGGCTCTGTCAGGTAGCTCTCCATAGTTCAGTTATGGGGCATGTAGTAGGAGTAATTAGCAGCTTGCTTGTAACAAGATATGAGAACCAGAGACCGTTAGATAAACAAAGCTAGGAATGTAGTGATAAGCACTGCCAGGCTGAAACCAGTGCTCCAAGGTCTCTTGCAGGCGGGATGAGAAACTCTTTGCTTTTAATGTTTTGGATTTTGCTAACTGCCTCCAGTTCGCTCACTGTGTGTGAAGTCCTACACTGTATTGCGCTCCTAATAAATAGTGTATTTGCACTGTTATATTTGTGTGTGTGAATTCGGTTCCTGACAGGCTCTCTCCATTTGTACCCTAATCAGTATTAGCCAGCAAAGGATAGAATTGTGAAGAGAGATTTACCACTGCATTCCTGCCCAGCCTCACTTAAAAATGCTTTGCATAAAATGTTGTTTCTTGTGGCACATGGTTTGGGGATTACTCAGCTAAAATAAAAACAAAAACCTGAGTCAATGGAAACTGGCTATTTCCATTTCACTGGGGCAGTGAAATGGCCATAGTTCATATCCCATTTGGAATATTGTAATGTGCTGCATGTGAGATTGCCTTTGAAGAGTGTTCAGAAACTTCAGCTGATCCAAAGAGCTGCAGGCAGATTGTCAGCGTGGGCTGGCTACAGGGAGCACACAACTTCCATCTTGCAATAATTCTACTGCCTGCCATTTCAATTCAAGACATAATTCAAATTATGGCAATTAAAGCCCTGTACAGCTCAGGTCCAGGTTATTTGAAGGACTATATTCTCCTTTATATACCAGCCTGTGTTCTGAGATCTTATGGAGAGGCTCTTCTTTTTGCCCCACCACCCTCAAAGGTATACCTGGGGAGAACATGAGAGAAGGCCCTCTCTTGTGGTTGCTCCAAAACTCTGGAACTCCCTTCCCAGAGAGATTAAAGATTCTTTACTATTTCTCCTCAGGCCAGTGAAGACCTTATTATTCTGGCAGGACTTTGAGAATTAATTTTAGGGGAAACAGGTTTGTATAATGTGTTGGACTTTTATTTGTAACATATAATGGCTTATGTTTTTAACTGGTTTTATTTTTAATTATTTAATTGTTTATAAACTTTTGTATGCTTTCAGTTTTTCAAAATGTTTGTTTTTTTTACTGTGTTATAAATCATCTGAAATCCCATGCTTAGAAAAAGATGAGATATAAATATACTAATACTAATATTAATGGGAGTTGCAATCTAATCACCTATCAAAAGCATTCTCCATCCTTTATACATACACATGTGCAGAAGAATATAAAAAGCACCAAGTGTTGAAAAAGGACCATTTACTGACAGAGTAACACATTTCATCAATCTCTTTCAAAAGCAGAGCCATATCAACCATTAAAATATTTTGAACAGAAGCAAATGGAATGTGTAACATGTAATAAAAATTGTCAGGTTGCTTTCTTTGAAGAACATGACATGGAGATAACATAAAGAGAATTTAAATGTCCTTGGAGAGTAACTTGGTATTTGGAATACTTTTGAATCAGATTTAGAATGGCTGCAAATAACAGGTGTTTATATACTTTTTGGTTGAATGTAAACCATGTGAAACATTGTGCACCTTAATATATAGAGAATAAAAAAAGTTCAGGCATCTGCCAGTGCATAGTTTGTAAGACAACATGTGTGTTGCCTGCTATAAATTGCACATACAATTACTGTTGTTTTAATCTAATTTGCTGCATTACTTTCAAGCAGGTCCATTTGTTCATTATGTTCTAACCAATTACTTCACATGTAAATGAACCCACTGCTTCTTTTTGACTAGATGGAGCATTATCCTAAACTTGTGACTTTAGAACATTTAGCTGATTTTTAACTACTTAAAAAAACATTCAGCCAAATGGTCAATATATTATTTAACACCTCTGTGTCCAAAGGAATAAACCACATAGTTCAAGCCAAGGGTGAACTAAGTGTGGCTCTCAGAGATTCCACTACAACACCTCCAAAACCCTCAATCCTCTCTTCACAATGCCCCTGGACAAGTAACCATGCCTCTAAGGAGCACAACTGGCCATTTCACACTGTTCATAACCCTAACCTGTTTGGGGTCTTGAGGGAACCCTTTCATGATATCCATGTTTCTAAAATAGATTGAGAGGCAAAAATTAGGCAAAATGGCCAATAATGTTACATAGAATACATGGTAGATATTTGGTAAAAATAAAAGACTCAAGTTGACAGGAACATGTAGGGCAGGGGGTAGTGAGAGGGAGTTGAGCCATTCTGGAGTCCTCTGGGATGGATGCAGACTATGGACTTGTGAAACATGTCTATCCCTGCTAAATGAAATATGGAGGCCTGATAGTATGGGGTTCTCTCTTCTGAAGTGAGGAATATGGCATATTTATGGATACCTGCAGACATGTCATATGTGTGACTTCAAAGAGGGGTCTACACTTTTGTTGCTGACTCACATTTTGAGGGAAAACACACCTGAATACCCAGACAGGACTCCAATTTGGGCAATAGGTTGCTATACATAATTTCTTTTTGGTCTAATACATTATTTGTACCAGGTATGACCACTTTTACAATATATGAGCTGAAAAATGGCCCACAAAATAAGAGTGGAAGAGTGCTGGAGGCATGCAGAAACATTCTGTGGAGACAGAAGTAGTCATAAAGAAGAGGACCACACCTCCATCACCTCCATCCTACAATGTGTTGCCTTACAAAGGAAAAAGGGATGTTTAAAACCCAACCAACAGTTGCGTGTTCTTCTCAGAGAAGAACATTCAGTCATTCAGAGAAGCTTGCTCAACATTGTTTTTATTAAGGAGCTTCTAATTAGTTTTGAAAGAAACCCAAGGTTTTCTTGAAGTGTAAAGCATACATTTTAAAAAGTAATGTTACAGACAGTATTGACCAAGAGATCAATTAGCTAAACTATATGAGACAGGGCTAGCCTCCTCAGCACACAAATAGTCATGCCATATATTTGTTACTGCCATTGCTAGCCCGAGCTTGTGGGATATTAAAGATATCTTTTGAAATCAATAATTCGGCCTCCTATACCTGTTCCTCTCCACGTGCTTGTGAGGCCCCCAGACAAGCACGCATGCAGGCTCAGCCGATAATTACTGTAATATTCCAAACAAATACAGGCAGGCCAGAAATAGCCGACTCGCAGCTTCAGGAGACCTCAAGGCAAGTACCACAATTATGTAAGCACGCAACTTTGAAAAGATCCTCTGCCCTGCGCTGGCAGCTTGATGATCGAACTGTACAATGCTCAAGCACTCAGCGTTTGCATACTGGCTACTCTATTGACAATTTGGCTATAACTCAATCATTCAAATACTGACCTTTTGGAGGCTTTGTCTCCAGCCCCAAACTCATTGTTTTCTCCAAGTACAAGCTAGCCTGTGGTCACAATTTTCCCTATAAGAACCCCTGACGTTGAGTGTTTCCTTGGATCACTCTTGGCTTCCATCCCGCCTTGCTGTCGCTTTGTCCAGTAAGCCTTCCCCTCAGCTCCACATGCTGAGATCCACGTTCCCCATCTTCTCCTCTTCCAACCGGGCTTCAAGACAGGTGTAGTATCTCCCATACCAAACCTCCTCAAAAATCCCTCTATCCACTCCTACCTTTATTTCTTTAGTTTCTTGCGTGAGTGGGTTACATACATTTGTTTGGTTGTGTTTTTAATAAAACAATTATTAATTTCAACATCTGCCTCATCCTTGACTCAGCCTGACCCCGTAGACATAGGGTTCAAGATCTGGCTTGTTACCCTGCCTCTCGCATTGCCAACTTGTGCTCTGTGCTAATTCCCTCCCCATTGTTGTGAGCACATTTAGGTGTCCCTCCCAGGACCCCCAGGAATCAGGGTAACATACTGACATAAATTTTGAAGAGTATGGCATGTGATAATCTGGGAAGAGAAGTGTATTGCAGGGAAAAAATATACAAAGGAATACAAATACAATCCTGTCCACAGGATGATAGTAGGATACATGAGGAAACCATTATGCTGCAGCTAAGAAAGTCTGGATCAGACTGCTTGGTAAACCCATTTTTGCTGATTTGAGTGCAATGGTGGAAGAAGGGTGAAGAATATACTGTAATTCAGTTTTCTTAAAAAGTAAAAACGTGTGGGATCACCTCTGAACTATGGGTAGGAGTGGGTATTTTGTCACTCACATTCTCAACAAAAGAGTCTTAGGCCATTTCAACATGGTGCAGGACAGATGCCAGCTGCACTGTGGAAGGAAGGAATGTGTTGTTTGCACTCCCATCTGCAGGCAACCAGGCGAGTGCAGAAGGGAGCATTCATGTTGTGCTCCCTTCCCAGCAAAGGTGCTGCTGGGATGACAATGGGAGCACTATATGAACTGGTAAGGTGCAGAAAGGACCTTAGATATGAGAAAGGCCATATACTGACTAAATCGTTTCAAGCATACACACACCTGCATGCCAAGTAATGTCTTGCTCCAAGACATCAGGAACTTAGAGAAAAGAAGACTACTTTATTTTTTCTGCAATGTACAGTTTGCTGCAGCCTCTTATGAATGATTCAGGTCTTTTTTCTTTTTCTAAAGTGAATGACAATGTGTTTTGTTTTGGAATCTCAGATGAAACAGGACATTAAAAGGTTAGATAGGTGACAGTTGTATTAGGCAAAGTAGGCCATACATTTTGATTATGAACAGTGACTTAGCAGTTTGTTGTATTCCATGTGCGTTTTGTTTGTGAAAAGGTCCACAGAGATAAATCTAACTTTGAAACATGCTTAAGACTGAAAGAGTAAAATATTTTGTGGGAACATTTAGAACGTATTGAAAGTCTTCGTCCAGCTTTTCAGAGGCAACCAAGTTTCAGTGAGCTTTTAAAATACAGGGCACTTTAAGTGTGGAGAAGGCAAAACAACATTTTTTTCCAGAAAGAAGAAAAATCCTTCATTATTACTTGTCTAATTTTTTTCACTTAAAAACAATTGTTGAAAGGGTCTAACTTGAAAATTAGTAAGAGAAACAGCCCCCTTGATGTTGAGTTTCTACAGTACATTTCATCCCAAAGCCAATTTTTATGGCCATGATATAAATCCTTTAAATAAGGAGCTTCTAATGGAAATGCCGACATAGCCTACGGTGTTTCCATAATTGCATTTGAAGTTCATTTTGACTAAGAATTATCACTTTCAATAGTTCCGCTGGAAAATATTTGATGCTATAAAGTATCCTGAGCCTATCCAGTGTCATCTATTAATGCTGCCAGGGAGGTAATAAACTTAACATTAAAAAATATGCATAGAAGGAAATACAGCATTTTGAATATATGTAAATATTTTTTTCATTTCTGGTGTCAGTGATGAAGATCTATCTGCTTTGTTTAGATAATATCACAGAGACTAACCATGTGTTTATAACAGGATGGAGGTGTACGTATGTGAAAGAAAAACTAATGACTTTGTGTTTGCATACACTAATGACTTTGTTTAGGTTGGAGGTTTGTTTAGGTTTAATTAACCCCTAAGAAACTCATTCTCTCTGAATTGTGATATTGTCTGACATGATCTATACCTTCCAGTCTACTGTCCAGCCAGTTCTTCAGTAGCTTTCACTAGTCTCTGAATCTTTAGAAATGTGTATTTTGGGAATATATGTTCAGAAATGAATAACTTTGTGAGAAAAACATATTGCAAAAAAGATGTGGATAAAAAGTAGATAATTTATCCCATTTTTAATGAAATAAATTATTCTACAGATTAATGTGGAAATGGGATACAGTGGCTTTAAGACCACACTTGAGTGAAAATAACATGGTTGGAAATAGATTGATCTGTCAATCCCTGTTTCTAAACAGGAAAAACAAAGATCTCAGTGGAATGGATTACACACACCAACAAGCATCTAAAGTTTATGTGGCTGAAATGAAAAAAAAAGATCAACACTTATCATTGCTAGTAGGGTAGCTGCAGTTTCGGTTTTGTTTCTAGACCTAATATAGACTGTTACTGTTCAGAGAAGAACAACTATGGAGAGAGGACACCTTTGCTTGTCTTTGGGAAAAGAGGCTAGAGTGGGCAAAGTACTATTGGTATACTGGTGCCTATGGCACCACAAAGAGGGAGGCAGAGCAGGCTTAACAGGCTCTGCCTCTCCCCCCCCCCCGCCCACAATTCCTCCACTCTGTTTTCAAAACACTGAGCAGCTGTTCCCTTGAGAATCAAGGAAATAGAGGTTTGTTTGGTTTTTTTTTAAATGAGGGTGATGCCTTTAGGAGCCCAATGTAGATGCAAACATGGTTGCAGCTTGTCAGCATTTCCCTCCTCTGAAAGACTGAAGACCTTAGTGGTGTCAGCAAGACCTCAGAATCAGTGAATTTTGCAAGGAATAGAGCCTTCTGGTTCCTCTTACACATAACTCAACGGGGAAGAGAGAGGAAGGGAGGCTGAGTAACAAAGGCTTTGGAAGGGAGATGGATCCTGGGGCCTTCCAAAGCCAGAAGGGTCTACCTGTGATGCCAGTACCTCCTCTCAAAGGTGGGAAATTATTACCTCAGATTAGGAGGCCTGTAAGAGAGGGTAACCTAAAGAGATCTTTCCACAAATATTTATGGGTTCTTGCAAGAAAGAACCAGCCAGAGATTCCAAAATAAGTTAAAATGTATTTTATTGAAAGTTCAGTCAGCATACAAAAGATCCAAACACTCACACACTCACAAAAGAGCTAACTGAAGGATAAAGGGAGGAAAGTTGTGACTAGAGGAGTCTTTAGGGAATGGGCAATAATTACCAATCCAGAGAGCAGTGACGAATTCAACAATGTGGCTTAGACTTGCAACTAAGAACAGTACTTGGTCAGAAATCAGAGCGACAGTGTGGTGTTCAGTAAGTGAGATAGTGCATCAAACTGCTTAAAATGGAGGGGTTTTTAATACCCAAAATCTACCTGGATGGTGTGAATGGCTCTCTGGCAAACAATGGAGAGGGCACGGAATTGAAGAGGGCCAGAAACTGAAGTCCAACTGGGTATTGCATCAGTGAGGCTCAATATCCAAGAAGGATTTTGAAAGTCTATTTGGAGCTGAGGAACAAGTGAGAAAGACCCTTGTTCTACCATGTTGACCATTACTCATTGATCAAATGACAATTTTGGACAGTGATTAATTGAGCCTCGTCCCCATGTTTCTATTGGGTTTTGATGGAAATTGGGGCTCATTGCTTTCAGAATGGGGCAGATTGACCAGCTGCTATGGACCTGGGACATTTGAACAATGGGCAGGTTGAGATATGGCACTTTCAAGTTTTATGTACAGCCATTTAAGAAGTAGTGTTGCTGCAGCATAAATCTCTTGGCTGCACATTGCAGCCACTTTGGATCCTGGTTGAGGAGGAGTGGGAAGGCAGTCATTTAAGAAATAGAATTTATAGCTAACACTTCTTGTTTTTGTTACAGGTTTGCATGGCCTATAGACGAAGGGTCTGTTGTTAATATACGGCCACAGCAATATATGGCCAAAGCAAGTACAACTGGGCTGCCAAGCAAGCACATTTTAGTCATGTTGGATCCCACCTTGGGATGAGTGAGAAGGCTTACACTGAATAGCTTGGGTATGGAGTGAGAACTGTAACAGCTTTCACCCCTTGTTCTTTGACTATGCATATAGAGGGAATGATTTGGGTTTGATTAAGGGCAAAGTCTTCATCATTTAAGCTATTGGAAGATGGCCCAAAGGGGCATTGGTTTGGTCCATTATGTTACCTGGGCACATTTATGGGGGTGAGAGGGATCTGAGGTGCCTTGATAATGAGACATAGTATTCCTTGGAAATGGCCATTCCATTCCTCACCGGGGGATACTGTTCAAGAAACCTCACCTCTATTGATAGGGCCTATCTTTCACAGGAATGAGACACTTTGTTTTATCTGACCTGGAAGAAGGGGTGAGGGCCTTGTTTGCTGGTGGGGGAAAGGCACTAAGCAGATGCTTGTGCCTTGTCCATGGCAGGTAGACAGGAGGAAAATTGAAGGAGCAGTAATGGTGAGCACCATTAAGTGCCAGTTTGTTGAAGGGGATGTCTCCAGACTTGCTTCTGTGGATCACAGGACTTAAGAAATGGGAAAAGAGACTACTCTTTGAGCCCACCTGTGTAATGTTTTCCCATTATGTCATAGGACATGGGATAGAGAGATTCCCAATAAGGTCTCCCTTGTTGATGGCTGGCTAGGTGTCCAGCTAAAATGGTGACTGGCACTTTGAGCTCGGATGCTTTGCCCAGTGTGGCTAAGGAGGAAGTCAGGTTGCATATCATTGAAGTTCAAAGCAAACAATTTTAAAAGTTAATAAAATAGCCCTTTAGTACTCAATCCCCTTCTCTGGTCTCATGCTTTCCTAGTTGGTAAACAATTTAGTAGCAATTTTGTTGAATGAAACTAAAGACCTATCAGCCAATCTGATCAGAGATGCTCTTAAGAAGGTCAGAAGATAAGACAAGTCTTACTCATGTCTCTTTCCACTAACTTCAAGTGTCTCATGCGAAGCTGTAGCTGTTTCATTCTCCACATTATCTTTCTTTTCAGTTCTCAGTTTCACTTCTGAATGGAGACTTCATTTGTGGAAAAATAATGGATGGTCATAATATATTATCAGAATAGATTTAAGGTGCTCCTCAAATTTACATCATGGTGCACTTTGTGTTGGATTGCCTGTTTCTTTCTGTGGCTAATTTACAATCTCTTTGTCATATATTTCAGTTCCATACCATCCACTGTGCATAGGCTTACAGTAGAGATGGGAAAATTTTGGCTTGCCAGATATAGATGAACTCTTGGTCAAGCTGGCTGGGGCTGCTGGAAATTGGAACTGAGGAGCATCTGGAAGGCCACACTTTTCACAACACCAGATTACAGGCATAGCTGTGTTATGGTGTGTGAGCTGTATAGTTTCTCTTTTCCTCCACAAAGAAGCTTTCAGTTGTTCAGAGAAAGATCTGTTGCTAAACAGGCAACCATTATATGAACTTTTTGTGTGCTATATGCATATACACAAAGTATACTTCTGTAGTAATGCAAAATGTGTATATTTGTTGACTTCAACTCATCCAATGAGCATTGAATTGGAATTCTCAGTTTGAATTAGTTACCATTACAGTTCTAAGACCACCATCAAAAAACAAACACTTCTCATTTTATCTGCAGTTAAAATAACTCCTCACTTTCTTGTTACTCAAAAATAGCTTTTTATTTATTTATTTATTAAAAAAAGACAAGTCATTGCCCTGCAATGCAAAAATAACTATAGAAGTAAAGAAACAATTACTGGGTATTGAGACAGACAGTTTTATTCATTAATTTAGATCGTTGATCTACATTCAATGTTAGTCCCAACTAGAATAGATCCATTGAATCTCAGGGAATGTGGTAAATCAACATTTATCTGAATTCAATCAATCCATTCTAATTGGGATTAACAATTGGTTTTAATGGTAATATTACTTAGTTGTGTTCTAACTACTATAAAATATAAATAATTACAAGGCACTCATTATTTTTAAATTCAACATTCATATATTTTAATGATGTGGAAGTTGATACTGATGTTAAATAAATCACAATACATTTTAGTTTCTATTTCACTTCTCTAGTGTCTTAGATCAGTGACTCCTGAAGACACCCAGCATCTTGAAAATCAAGTTTTCTTAAAGACATTGCAAGAAAGGCAATAATGCATTAATATGACCTTGAATGGAAACATCAGATTGATTCTTTAAAGAAGGGAGAATGGAATCATTGAGTTACATTTACAGATATTTATAATAGAAAGTTTTCTTACCACTCCTGTTTCAACCTCATATCATCCTTGATTCAATAAAATGTTGAGACTTCTGCATAAATTTCCAGTGCAGGGTTAGACAAGGATGGCAGTACATCACATTTAAAAGAGGATTTTTTTTGTCCCCTTTTCCCTTCTCCTTTGGCAATAGACATTGTATGACACTCATTTCAGATTTAAAATCCAGACAAACTTTGCTTGATCTGCAATTTTTCTTGAGGGTTTTTATATTATGATTATTATTCAAGGCTTGAAGAAACTGTAAGACCTTGAATGAACTCATGCAAGGCTATTTGAGGGTTTATTAGTTTACACCCTTGTGCCCAAGTTACCTTCGAGTCTTTAAAACAAATATTCCTCTGCATAAATATACCTATTAGCATGCTTCAAAGCCTTAGGGTTATTATTATTATATTTATCAATTCTGACTATCCTCAGCTTCAAGAAGGCACAAAGGTCTTATTCTAGCACATCTCTTATTCCCAATATATATTTCCCTTCTGATGTCAGAACACATTCCTTGTTAACAAAAAGAATTACTTGGATTACTATTCTAAAGCAGAATAATTCTAAACATATTTACCTGAAGATGGTTTGAACACTAACCATCTCAGTTGGTTGCAAGATAACTTGGGCCATTTCCGCATGGGGTGAGGGAATCGCCTCGTGCCGCTACTTACCAGACTTCTTGGCTCCCCAGTCCGGTCGGCGGTGCTCAGGAGCAGTGAGTGCTCATCGCTCTGCACTGCTCCGGGGATGAAAATGGCAGCTTCTGTTGGTCAAGGGTCTCGACCAACTGCTCAAGCTCGCCAGCCTAAAGCCCACCCCTTGCAGATTGCAGGCTCACATTGGTGCGAGCCTGCAAATCTGCACCGGAGAGTGGGCATGGAATGACACGCTCTGCGCTTTTGAAAGACCTGTTTTAAGTGGTCTTTCAAAAGCACGCTTGACGACGACTTGAGGTTGTTCTGGAGTGGGCTGAGGTGCAGATCTACATTAAGCAGGTCCGACCCAGTCCGCTCCCAGGTGCAGACGTCCTCCTTGGAGGACGCTTTGCACTGTTTCTATTAGCCCGTGCGGAAATGGCCTTGGTTAGTTACCATCTGTGTTTATAATATACAGTGACAAAATTTGTCAGTTTTGCTTTCAGTTGCATTCATTTTTTTAAAAAAACAAACCTCAAATCTTTCTTTCAAACAAATGAAATTTGTTGCTATAGGCAGATTCTTTTAAAAAAACTAAAACAAATAAACACACACACACACACACCATTTGTACCACATAAATTCACATGGGCTAGCTCTCCCCATTATATTATGAAGTCTATGATACAAAATCATAGAAATCTGGTAACATTTTAATTGACTTGGTTCCATGTCATAGTGTATAGTTTCATGAGACACTTAAAATTCCCTGCTAGACAACTCCAATGTGATAATTCAGAGGAGGGATTCCAAAGAACAGAATCCAGGATTCCATAGGATGGTGCCATTACAGTTAGTTGTATCAAACTGCTATAAACTGATAAAACTATAGTGACTATGGTATTGATCTTGAATGTGACTTCTAGTGATGCAAGTCTTCACTAAGGCTCTTTTTAAAGGTTGCAACACAAAATTTCCTCAGTTTTCTTCCTGCTGAAAGAAAATCTTCGGGAACCACAAAGTTTTCAAAGGCTATCTGCAATTTGGTTTATTTTGCACAAATGTTTGACATGGTTGTTTTGCATAGAGCACATCATTTTCTGCACAGGAAACAGCATTTTCTGTGGGGAAAATAATATTTCAATGCATAGATATTAATTCTTGTACAGAAAATAGTTTTATGTGTAAAACAGCGTTGTGTGAATTTTATGTTGAATAAATCCTCAATTAAAGCATTGTCTGTGCAGAAAACAGCATTTTCTGTGCAGGAACTAATATTTATACATTTAAATATTATTTTCCTCCTTTAAAAAAATGTTGCTTAATATGCCAAAAATGTTGCTTTATGCAAAAACAACAATGTGAAAATTTTGTGCAGAATAAATCTTGAACTGTGCAGATTCTTATCTGTCCAGGATTCTTCTCATCAGGGTTTCTCAACATTTGAAAAACCACTTTTTCAATCATTTTTAATAGTTTTCATTATTATTTTCATCTCCAGTGTCTTCTAACCTGCCTGTTCGCTTGTATGTATGTATGTGCCTTCAACTCACCTTTCAGCTTAGGGTGATCCCATGAATTTCAGAGGGCTTTATTAGGCAAGAAATACTCAAAGGTGATATTGCCAGTTATTTCCTCTGAAATACAGCCTACAGAACCTAGTATTCCATGGCAGTCTTCCATCCAAGTAATTACAAGGATTAACCCTGCTTAGCCTTCAAGGGCAGATGAGATCTGATACTTTTTGAGTATTTAGGTTTATTTGGGCCAATTAATTTCAAAGAGTTTTCTTAAGTAAGGAGTATTCAGAGGTGGTTTGTTGTTGCTTTCATCTTAATATAGCCTACAGCACCTGCTATTCTGTGGTGGTCTAAGTAGTAACTGGGCCTGCTTAGCTTCCACGTTGAAATGGGATTTAGTGTCTTCAGTGTATTTAGGCATGTATGTTGGGTACATATACATCCATTAATAGGAACCTTTTTTTTTTATTGAATGCGTATAATGTCAAGAGAAAGCTGTCCTTTGGATGATTATGACACCTAGTTATGGAGGTCTACCTTGCCATTATTTCATTGTTACTAAAAACAACTTTCCAAAGTAGGTTGTCAGAAAAAGAGTAAACCTCTTTGTTTTCAAACCACATTACTTAAAAAAAAAATACGAGTTTTCACTTTTAATTCCATTATGTTCCATCTCATTTCCATAAAAAAGTATTATTATTACACTATGTTATTGAGCCACATATTTCAAATGTATCTTCCCTAAAAATAAGAATTTATAAATGGATTATGAGGCATTCTTGCTCCTGAAAATAACTGGAATATTGGGACAATGCAAAAGCCGGTGTCTACTTAAGCTCCAAACTATACTTTAATCTAGGAAGTCAATCAACAATGACTGAATTTCTCAAACAACCCTGTTTTTCATACGACCATGCCATTGTGGACTTCATGGAAACAGAAAAGACACCTAACTAACTCAATCACAGATTTCTAATCAGCGGCAACTAATGGTTTTCATACCAGTGGGTGGTAAATCTGTTCCAAGTTTTAGTCTGAATTTTAAAGAAGATATGTAAGGTACTGAACCATACTTTCAAAACAGGTTCAGCACTTTGAACAATTCCTTTAAAGTTTGGAGCTTGTAATATCTTAAATAGTTTTTATTCTGTTGTTAGTTTAGTACTATTTAAATGTCAGGTTTCATATGTTTTTAACTGTATGTGTTCATATTCCTTTTTTCTGCCTTTTGTAAGCTTCATTGAGTCCCAGTCAGGGAGAACTTTAACATATAAAGTGGATGGATGGCTAATGTATAGAGCAAAACCCAAAGTAAATACCCTATCCAAATGGTGTGTGAACCATCAGCCTCCACTGCTTCTAATATTACAGCTTTGGGACCATAATTGTGTATGAGAGCAATATTCACACTTACATCAGTGTTATGTTCAAAAATTGGAATAAAAGAACTTTCTCTTCAACCCAATCATAAGTTAGTAATTAAAACACATCCTTCTTGCCATGTTTGCATTTTTTAACACATCTGAATGAAAACATGAAATTTTAGTAATTTTAGTAATTTTAAGTACATATAGAAATCATTCCTTCCCTCCTACAAATCACTAATTAGTTTTGGAACAAATATCTGGTTACCTAGTTCTCGTTTTGTTAAGAGAAGACTTCTATGCAATCAAAATATGAGTTAGTTGTTGAAAGAAATCCAGAAAGCAAAATGGTTTTCATTTCCTGTATCTGTGAATTCTTCCAGACATAAGTTCACACATGGAAACAGTTTTTTCTTATGTGCAAATAGCTCATTTTTCACAGCTGTTATGCTTTCAATGTGATTCTTGAGGCTCCGGGAGCTTACTGCAAGCTTTCAGAATTTACTCTTTTTGCTATTTACGGATTTTAGGATTTTTAGCTTTTGTACCTCTCCTTCTTGACGATATAGCTATTGCACATAAGTAGACTTTTTTATAAATGCCAGTAAGAGAAAGTTTACTTCCACTTTACTAACCAAAGTAATCTCAAAGAAACTCAGAATCAGAAAAGCACAGGTTTCCAGATGGACAGTATCTTTGCTGCCACATTGGCCAGTCATAGCCTGTTTGCAGATAGGCTATGAGTGCAAAAGATATAAGGAAGAAGATATATAGAGTTTGCTTTCATCTCCTTTTTTGCTGTGGCATTTGGATGGTTATTGTGTGCATTTAATTTCTTTTTTCCTATTACTTTTGTCATCCCATGTTGGATTAACATTTTACTTACCTTTCTAACTCATGTACCCAGCAAAGCAGAAATGCTGTTGAAACAAGCATTATTATCCAATTAGGTTTAGGTATGTTATGCAAATACCACTGAAAGCAAAAATATCTAGGATGGATTTTCATGAGCAAAATACATCATTTTCTGCCTAATTAATGGTTTTCACAGATACTATGTGATAATTGTTGCTGAAAACATACTAAATAATATACTGGTGTACTACAACTTATTCAAAATGTGACTGTGGTTTTCAATATTTGATGGAAACCTTCAGACAAACTACCTTGTTCTTTCAATGGCAAAGGTCCAAGACAGTAGCTGCATACTACTTACAGAGCAGCTTTCATCAGCAGGACTGGGAGAATTTAATCTTCCATTGCCTCTATAAAAAGAGGGAGGAAGAATAGTACTACCACAATCATCCAGTGAGTGTTTTTTAAAAGCCTCCTTTTTGCCTAAGTTTATCTGTAAATACTCCAAAATCAGAAAGGGTCCTACATGATACAACAGAGCTGGTAAACCTATGTTACACTCTTAGAATCAATCTGATAACACAAATCACTTAATACAGTGGATTAATTTGAACAGACTCAATGGCCCAACAATAAGTTGAAAACCAAGCCAGTCAGACTGTGACCAACATGCTCAAAATATGTTAGAATAGGGGGAAAAAATGAATGAACATACAGAAGCGTTTCAAAAATCCCATGTTCACAAAGCAGCATATTTGTTGCTCCAGATTATTATCACAAATTTTATTTATTTATTTATATATGAAAAGTGATAAAAATTAAGATCACAATAAATTTTACAGATGCATACATACAATTATTGGCATTTGGAAACAAGACTCATTCAATAGTTGGTGTTTTGCAAGTGGAATCTATGTTGCCTATAATTCAAAATTTTGCTGCATTTTGTATTGACATGTAAAAACAGAAATATCTAGAACAGAGGATGTGAGAAAATGGAGAAAATGATTTCATGATTTTTTTTTCTTGTTAGCATCCTTTCCATTGTCTTCATTAAACCTTATTTCAAACCACTTCTTTTACATTTGGAGTAGCAGAAATTAAATTTCAATTGTGATGGGGATCCCTCCCACCACAGTATCAAGAAAAATAACTTTTAGGTATAGTGAAGAAATACATCTACAGATCAATAGCTACTATTCAGAGAACTGTTCTAATAGTTCTTTGAGCTCAAGGGTGCATTGTAGACAAAATTTTGGGAAAAGTTTTTATAACATCTATGATTCACTTATATGGAGACTTACACAGACTCTTGCACTGCTTTGTTATATTTTACTTTAATCTATTTTACTGAAATTCAGGCCTCACTATTTAATTATTCCTTTTACCCACTCAGTTCTACCTGGACTTACTTTTTCCATCACAGTTTTCTTTGTCTGAGTCTTCAGGACCCTTTTTTCTTACTGTCATGTCTGCAGCAGTGCAGGTAGTTACTCACAAGCAGCACAGCTCCTACACACAAGGTGAGAGTTAAAGAATGTCCAAACAGAAAGGCACCTGAGAGCAAACAAATCCAAAGGGGCAAATCCAAACAGCATTCCAAGACAACCAGATCCAAGAGCAAAGCACCAGGTCTCACAGCCAACAAGACAAGTTGCTTACCTTAGGAGGAAAGGCCAGCTGAAGCCCTCTTTTATCTATGGCTGTTGCCACCACAGGTGTTCCCTCATTAGGGCTCATTTACTATTTAAATGGGCTGACCAATACAAGCCCTCCCTTTCACGGTATCTGTGCTGCAAGGAAGGTGTGTCAGCTATGTCTTCTCTGTTTGTTTTCCTAGCTCAGGCCCTTGTTGTTGTTGTATATTATCTCCCTCTGGACCAGTTTCTGGGGACACTTCAGCCTCTGGGGAAGCTTCTGCCTCAGAGTCAGAATCCTCCTCCTCGCTGCCACAGTCCCCAAGGCAGGGCATGACACTTACAGCTATATGTCTTTATTCCTGATTTTATAGGATGAATTGCTATGAACCTGAGAGCAAAGTATTTTTTAAAATAAAAAAGATAGTGGAAGAATAAAGACACACATAGTGTTTTGTAAAGGATTAGATAGGCTTAAATATACATGCTATAAATCAAGTATGAAACAGATAACTTCATCTGACTTTTGAAACTAAGTTGTTTTAACCATTGTATTTTCTCTGAAATTTGGTGATTTCCCCCCAAATTCTACTGTGTTGTGCCTTCTTCACAGAGACCTAATTTAAGTAAATCTTGATATAAATTATACTTGTGAATAGCCTTAGATTCTCCGTAGTTACATTCTTCTGGTCCTCTGGTACAGAGAACATTATTTTTACCATGCTGCCTGGCAGAAAACTTTGGAAGATATTGGAATTGTAAGAACAATTTGCTGGATGGTGTTAGAATTTGCCACGCAAAGACAAAAGTAAGAAATTTCACTCACTGACTCTAGTCTTGGACTATGCTAAAGTAGCTGTTTTGATCCCAGTGTTTAAGTGGTTTGTCTTCAGTAGTTTCTGTCGAAGTTAGAAAGTACATTTTGTTTCCTGGGTCATGGAAGATAATTATACAGCTTTTTAATGCAGCTACCACTAGGTTCCATTGCACTGACGTTTTTGATTGTTAGATAGATGGAGAGAATTCTTTTCCCTTCAGGTGTGTGTGTGTGTGTGTGTACGTATGCATGCGTGCATGTGTGTGTGTGTTAGGAAACAGATAATCTGTCAAGGCAACCAGAATGTCAGGCAAACCAGTTCAATAAGAACTGAAGGAAATTGAAAACAGTAGAATGACTCCCTAGGTATTTGGCAAAACAGAAGTGACATTTCTGTTACATATGGAAGCAAGGAAAACTTAGATTTTACTCCCTAGTGGCTCTTTGGAAGACATTCATTTCATGTATGATTTCATTTTACTTTCTGTTATATTCAAAAGGCTAATATTTTAGTGCATGTGGCATTAAGCTTCAGTAGATGTTTTGCTGGTATTTGATATGATTTAATTTGTTAAAGAATTTGTTTTATATTCAATATTCACTATTGCTAGCATTACTTGGAATAAATCCACTACAAGGATCAAATCTGAGATCCCAGGGTCAAATCTGCCTCCAAGAGGAGTATCATTTTGTTTCTTCTTCTTGTGTCTTTCCATCTTTCTCTACTCAGCTTCTGAGCAGAAATGTATGGGATTGCGCTGTTGGAATAATACAAGATTCTTCAGCTTTTTAGGCAATTGGATAGGTTTGGAATTAGAAATGCAGCATGAACGATGCAGAATTTGGTTGGCATGGTTTTCTTTGGTATGGTAAAGTCAAATCATATGCTGGTTTTAAAAACTGTCTTATCAGAAAAGCTCTTCTTCCAGTTTCTACCAAATATAAGCAAAGGTTTTTCCTTAAAATATGATTAGGTGCACTGCCCTGGAAAGCTTTTGTTAAGAATGAATTGGTCAAAGATCAAAATAATGGTTACATTATAATAACCTTTTGTACTGGGAGAAAGAAAGTTGGAATCTTAAATCAAGACAGATGCTCTCTAAGTAGGACATCCACCTTAGCTGGTTTAGTTATTTACAACTTAAAGAATGATTTAAGCAAAATAAGATGGATTTTATTAACAAGGCTGAAGAAAATGATTTCTATTTATTGTTTTGTAACAATGATGATCATGTATTCACAAACGTGTATGAATGTGTTTTGAAATCAAAGGTGGAAGATGCACTTGTAAAAGAGTTGATGATAATGTGGACCCAAATTTGGGGCATAATGTGCACATGGAGGTATGAGAAAAAATGTGGAGTAAAGGTATACAATTTATTTGTGCAGTAATTTAAAATAAAATATGTACAAGATGATTTACAGATGGCTCTCAGCTCCAGAAAAGTTGTCAAAAATGTTTTAAGAATGTTTCAAATCAAACTTGAAGCTATCAGAATAAGGAAAGATCTTTTTCCATATATGGTGGACTTGCAAGAAAGCAAAGAATTATTCATCTTACATGTTAATTAAATAAAGGTAGATTTTGTAATATAACCAGAAACGTGGGGCTTTTTTGGGGGGGGGGGTGAAATTATTGCTAAAGAACTATGTGAGAAATATGGAGTACTTCTTGGAAGTGGACTGATGCATCTATGACAGAAGAATGGGCTGTTAAGGTCATAAATCTTGCCCAAGTTGCAAAAATGATGTGGATTTTAGAGGACAAAGTAACTCAAGATTTTTTCAAAGACTGGAAACTGTTTATGGATTTTTGGAGCAATATAAAATCTAATGATGTAATAATCTGTTATCATTATTAGTAATTCTAGTAAGTTGAAGATACTTAGATCTATAATGGTAGAATAAGGCATGGATGTTAATCATGGTGTTGTTGTTGTTTTCCTTTTTCATTACAGTTAGTATGCATGGGGGAGGTGAGAGTTCCTCTGTATGTTAGTTAGGCTGTGTTTAGTGTAAGAGATGAGACTTTTAGTAATGGGTTGTGTTATTAAGTTTTAGCTTTAGTTTAGTTCAATTTACATTAGTTTATTTTTAGTGGTTAGTTTTTTTTCCTGTTTCTTTTTTTTTCTTTATTTTTCTGTAGTTATGGATCTTCTGCAAAAAATTATTAAATATTAATGTATTAATACTTATATTTAGAAAGAAAGAAAGAGAAAGCAAGCACACAAGCATGATATTAGATCGGGTTTGAATTTATTCCAATTCTGAATTATAAGACTGCACTGTTTAATTTTTTTTATTCACACTTTAATTTAGGTAATATTGGTCTGCATTGTTTTGACACTGATTTTTCTGCATTAGTACTTCAGAACTTTCATTTCGTTTATTCACTGTGGTTGTATTTGTGCCCTTAAATGTGTGATGTGTCCCATGTGGTGGAGAAAGAGAGGAAAATATGTGATGCATATACTTGTTGGGAAGAAAATGCCACAACTTTATTTGGTACCGTTTCGGTACAATTTTTGGTTCACCATGGGACTGGAACACATTAACTACTTGACCCATCTGCCAACAGATGCTTTGCTAAGCCATTCTACTGGGCAAACTATGAGAATGGCTGGGATGATGGTATTCACTGCAGTGTGAACTGCTGAGTCTTACTCCATTCTACCACTTGCAGGTGAAATTGTCTTGCCGGGGCCAATGCCTCTAGGTCTCATCACAAGGTTCCATTTGGATAGTGTAAGCCTACCCATTTCCATGATTGGATCTGGACTGATGCACAAACATGCCAACCCCTTTCATAAAACTGTGACAGGATGATGCATGCATTAATGGCATTTTAATAATAAAGACCAACACTGCCATGAAGAATGCAAAAGATCCAAAGAAGAAGGCCAATATTCCCATCAACTGGCTGCTACTTAGAGGCATGAAAATGTCCGCAAATGTAGCTAACACATTTTAATCTGAACTTCAAAATAAATAAATAAATATATATATATATCCAAGGTGTTGGATCTCTTTTATGAAAAATGTTCAGACAGCTCAGATGGCTCCTTTGAAATTCACATTAAAGCCTATAGTGGATTTACCACTGCACTAATTTGGAAACCACCAGCTACTACTGGGCCCCATGTTAACTGAATGAACGTGTCCCATGAACATCCTTGAACATGTCCCATATTTTTTTTGCCACAAACATTAGGCTCCAAAGTAGAGGTTTCTCTACTGCTGGGTAAATGTGGAGAGAAAAAAAACAAACATTTCCCTCAAGGGGAAAAATGTTAAAATAATATCAGTTGTCTTCAGATCAGCCTGTAGGAAACACCATTTATATATTCTAATATTTTATGGAGGAGATGTTCTATTTTCTGCTCAGGATTTATTGAATGTGATTCATTTGTAGCTTTCCCTGTACCCCCCTTTTTTTTGTTAAGTTTCTTATATTGGGTTTTAGAGGGTCTTATTTTTTTCCCTTCTTTTTCTACATTTATTGGTCTTTATCAAGTCTAAAATTACATCCTCTGTTCTCCACCTGCACCTTTCTTCTTCTTGCAACTCTCTGTCACTGGAATATCCTTCCACCTGAAATCCACTTGACATCCATCTCCATCTGCTTTTACATTCACCTTGGCATTTTTCAACTGACCTTCTTCCCTTTTGCTTTACTTTCTCCCCAGCATATCTTATTACCACATTTAGAAGCTACACCTACAGACAAGACCTACATTGTTTCTCAATTGTATACAGCAACAGATCATTTTTGTGGTATTTTGGGGAAAGAAATAAGCATGAAAAAATAGATATGGGTTGAATTATGTTTGCTGAACTTAATTTCCACTGTAATCATTAGGTCAGACTTGGTATGATTTAATATAGGTCACATTTATTTCAATGGGAATTAAATTCAACTAACAGTCTAGATCCAACTGTGAGTAATAAACTGCTTACTTGTTTTTCATTATCCTTTTGATTTCCTCTGAAGTTGTCAATGAAAGTTTGGTATTCACAATACTGCATATCTCAGCCTCTTCAAACCTTATGATTGATATCACAGAAAAAGTTCTGAAACCACATCAGTTCACACTTCATTACTATTTCAACTATCATCTGTCATCATAATTTCAAAGGACAGATGATTTATCACCAGGTGAAGGAGAATACCGGCTGTCTACCTTAGAATGCATATTGCACTTCCTAGGCAAAAAGGAGGGATCACAAATATCAGCGCATACTTCCTCTAAAAAAAAAAATCATTCCCAAGTGTTTTTTGAATTCAGTGGACTTTAAAGATTATTTTGCCAACTCACCACACTCATATCCTCTAATCCTAAATATTTGTCAGGGAGTAACTTTACGTTTTCCTATCTACCTTTCAACTGTAATCATGGGACCTGAAGTGGGAAATGATTGGATGGGACCTAGGATGAAAGTCTTGACAATAAAATGAAAGACTAACAGTCAGATTTCTGTGTGTGTCTATATGAAGCTATGTGTATCTCTGTGCAGTGACAGTGAATGACTCCCATTTCAGAGAGATGGTGAATCCACTCTGGCTTAGGTCCTTTCTGCACCATACCTCACTAGCGTGTTTTCTTGTTACAATCCCAGCATTGCTACTCATGCCATGGGAGCAGGTTAGAAACACTCTCTTCTGTACCTTTCTGTCTTAAGCTACAGCATCCTTGGCCACTACCTTTTTCTGCCTTCACCCTGCCCCACTGCCCCTGATTGGTCATTTTTTGTTTATTTGTTTTGTTTTTTGAGCTGGCTGATGGGATTGGAGTGCTAAAGGAAGCTCTTAACAGACCTTCTCTGAAATTGATATGTCAGTTTTGCAACACTTGAGGGCGGGGTAGCAGCTGGATAGTGTCAACATCATGTGATAGCATGACTCCTAGATCAGAAGCAATCCACTAATGTTGTGGGATAGCTACATTGTGTGGAAATGGCCTTAGTCTCACGTTTAAGAAATAGAGTCCATCACCTTAGAAAGCTCCTTTAAAATTAAGGTCAAAACTCAGAGTGAATTTACTATCTAGCTTATATGGAAGTCACTAACCGGTGATGTGTCTCTGTGTGTATGTATTTCTGTGTCCAGGAGGGGACATTAGAAATGGAATGAAATTAATCATCTTGATTCTGCATACTTTTCTTATTTAAAATATATTATTTAACATTTCTTTGGTCTTCCAAGTCCAGGCTTAAAGTGACAAATGATATAACTGCTATGTGGTATAAAGCCACCTCTTAAACAATCAAACAAATATGCAAATAATTTTATGTGGGAAGGGCTTTCAATGTTTCATTGCAATTTTGGCTTGTTTCCTTTCTCTGATTAAATTCATATTAAGGAATTTTGATAACTAATAACTAATGAGCTAAGTGCTCAGTGAACACAGGTGTTGTATAAATTTATATATTTATATATTTTTTTCTATTTATAGCCTACCTTTCTCTCAGTATGGGACACAGGGAGACCAAGAACATAGATTAAAACAATAATGAAGCTAAAAGTACAACAACTCCTTTCTAGTAACCACTTAATAGCCAAGTATTTGCCTAGATAAAAATGTTTTTGCCTGCTGGCAGAAGAACAACTCTAGCATCTCACAGGAGGGAGTTTCACAGCCTGGGATCAGCTACGAAGACAGGCCTCTCATATGTCCTCACCAAATGTACCTGTGACAGTGAGGGGACCAAGAGAAATCCTTTCTCTCAGGATCTCAAAACTCATATGGAAAGACACAGTCTTTCAGACAGTCTGATCTAAACTATGAGATTATTGGTAGTATTCCTTCAGAAGTATTTTTTTGTAGCACCTGATCCTTTGGACTCCTCTGAATGCTTTGGGGGAGTAAAAATTTTGAATTATCTTCCCAGAAGCATTGATTAACCAGTTAAATAGTATACAGGTTTCTTCTGCACAGTTTAACAACGCATTAAAAGAAAAGAACAAGAAAAGAAAAAGAAGGGAGGCTTCCAACTGCTTCCAGTTGACCAATCTATTGCCAGAAAATTGCCCCCTTCTGTTTTTGTCCACCCTATCTCATTGAAATACTTTGCTCTTATCTTGAAATTCCTCAACTATTTCACCAAATGGTCATCTTCAAATTCACTTTGAATTTTGTCTTTGTGGTGTTCAGTGAAAACCTAAAGGGGATGCCCGAGCTTCATCCTTTCCAGAAATTTCCTAATATTGCAAAATCTTTTTTTTAGCTTCCCTTGAAATTTGTTGGATTTTTTTTTTCAAGAACAGAAGCTTATCAATGTTTTTCTGGAATTATGCTTCAGACAACATTTAGTAATAATGATGGATAATAAGTTATCTATCTAAAATTTTGTATCAAGGCTCATGTTTAGGGCATACATTGTATGGATCTGAATGGCTATTTGGTATGTAATGGCTCTTGGCCCAGTTCTAGTTTGAGCACTTATAGCAGTACAGACAATTCACATTCTGCTGTACTGATTGGTGAATGGTGAACATCCAGATGAAATTGACTGATAAAGAATGCACAACTGAGGGGATAGGTTGGGATGTTGATCTCCTCAGATTGACTGAACACTTGGAGAGGGAGGATACCAGCATGCATAAAAGACACTGTTTAGAGCAGAAGAGAAAGAAATATCTAGTACTGATCTGTGACGACCTGAGAGAAGACTGGACAGTATAACAGCCTGGATGTAAAGAAGAAAAATGATGACAAAGAGAGGCAGGAAGGAGTCACCTGTAGGACCAGAACTGAAATCATTGTAAAAAGCAAGTTTCTAAAGCAATTGTGATAGGGAGAACCATATGTGGGCTGTGACCTCCAGACGGCAATGACTCATAGTTAGAGAAAAACTCCTCCGGGATGTCAACTTCTGGATCTGAGTAGAGGCTTTCTAGAAGAAAGTCAGCACTAAGACTTAGATATCATTGAGGTCAAACACATATAGACTGTCCCAAATAACTAGGTGAATTGGTTTTTAACAATTCCCAGGAACTGAAAATCAAGCTTGCACACTATTTCAGATGTCAGTTAAACAATAGTAACATACATTCTTAGTCTGTTTAGCATTTTAAGAAAATGGGTTGTACTAGAGAATATCTCAACAGTGGTTTAAAAACTAGTAGGTGAGGTTCACGTATGATGATTTGGTGGCAGTGGCAGGGCCCAATAAGAGTGGTCTTCCATAAATAGACTATTTGATTTTGATGTGATATTGATCCCTGTGATGGAGTTTTGGGGGTGTGGCTATCCTGAGTGCCAGAGCAGCTTAATAACTGGTTGCCAGGCAATCAGGATAACTTCAGGAAAGAAAACCAGTTCATAATGTGAAGGAAGGGCTGGTGGCAGAGAGCACTCTGGAATAAAGTCCCTCAGTCAACCAGGGAGATTGTCTATGTGGGAAAGTGTTTAATTCTCAGGGAAAGCTTAGAGAGAGGCAGAAGAGTAATTAAACCGTTATAGAATCTGGTCAGAAATTGTGACCTAGACTGAAGGTTGAACCTTTGATGAAAGTGTAGCCAAAGGGTTGTTTATGATACTTCTGCTTGCATGAGAATTTAAAAATATAAGGAAACTGACTAAAAGTACTTTGAGTAACTGTATTAACTTTAATCTGTGTATGAACTTCAATACTTGTTCTCTGTTTTATTTTAATAAACATCATAGTTTATTTTTTATAAGTACTGACTAGGCTGAGTGGCATACAGTATTTGAAAGACGCATAGAAAACATACTACCATAAAACCATTAAGGGGTTCTAAATAGTCATTGAAAAACTTCACCCTTTTACTCAAGGTGGTGTTTAAAGGGGAAGGCGGAATTTGTGTGAAGTGACAGGGCACCTTATCAGATTGGGCAACTGCCATACCAATCTGAGAAAAAAAAGAAGCAGGCTCTGTCACAATACCTCAGTAGGGTGTTATAAAAGTGTGAATGGAGTGACTTTTTTTCTCTCTTCTTTCATAAACTAGAGTAAGGGCTAATCCAATAAAATTGATTGACAGTAGACTCAGTAAAGGCAAATAGATTCAAAGCAGACAAGTACATTTTCACACAATGCATAATTCATTTGCTGCCACAGGATATGCTTATGTCTATTAGCTTGGATAGCTTTAAAGCAAGTTAGACAAATTTATTTCAGATAGGTCTATCAGCCACCATTAGTAATGATGGAACCTTCCTTGCACTAATCTGGGAAGAAATAAATTATATCCTTGAATCCTATTTAATGGGGATTGATAATGGGAGAGAATTATTTTCTTTTAAGTCATCTTTGTGGGCTTCTATGAGCTTCTACTCAGCCATTGTGGGAAATTGCTTGAGATTTGATCTGATCCAACAAAGCCAGCTCTAACATGAAGCAAACTGAGACGGCAGCCTCATGCAGTAAACACCAATGGTTATGATAAAGATTTTGAAGGAGATATTTGTACATGCCAAAACCTTTCATTTACCTCAACTCCAACCTAACTCATTTCTTTCAGGTGCAGCAGAAAGCATTGTCTCTTTCCTTGTGCTGAAGGAAATAGGCAGTTGTTATACATGGAATGTGCAAACACCTTATTCTTTGACTGAGCCAGAAAAAAGACCTTAGGCTAGGCTTGCTTTTATGTCACAGATTAGCCTTCCCACCCTAGCTGGCGGGTTGGTTCTGGGGGCTGGAGTCCAACAGATCTGAAGGGCACTATCTTGGGAATAAACTGTCAGGCTCATAATAAATGATAGTTCCTTCACTTTTAAAAAGACACTGAGCTTTTGACCCAAGTTTGAGTACTAAAACAAAACAAACAAACAAACAAAAACAAAGAGAGAAACCCACACACATTCTACTTAGGAAAAATAGCCAACCTAAATATGTCATATCTTTTTCTGTTTTTCTCCTCTTGCTCCTTATTAACAAAGACAACTTTATGAAAGCAGAAGTCATTGTTTCATAAGAGTTCATCTGCTTCTTCTGTTTATTTCCCCAACTGACCACACTCCTCTACTGCTGACATCACATGCACTAACAGCCAAGTCAACTAAATGGTCAGAGAAGAGGTTTCAGACTGGGACTGCAAAGAAAGAATAGGCATTGTCTTCAGGGAGAGAAAATAAAGTGAAAGTACTGATACATATTTCAAACACAAGTTGTAGTTTTGTGTCCCTGATGAAAGTAAACAGTGGGGAAGAACTCACTGGAGTAGAGTGTTGAAAGCATTTCTTTAATTTGCACACTGGTCTGTCGAATGTAATATATTTAACCAATTTACCACTCAACTTCCTTTCCCATATTGCACAAAGCTGGGAACAAAGAATCAAAGTTTGGCTCCATATTCTCAAGAAAGTGATGATGAAATGGTAGTCTCTAGATCTGATGCAGACTTCAAGCATCTTTCTTTTCCTGTTGTACCTAGGCAATCTTACTAAAAATATTTCCAACTCATAAGTGACAAATACCTTACAGTTAAACATTATAGTTATATTTTGCTTGTGTATGTAAATGTGTTGGATCCTGTTGATGGAAATGGGAGAGAAAAATGGTTCTTCTAGGTCCCTCTTCTGTCTGCATCTCCATACAGTTCCCCAAGAGGAACGCTGGGAAAAAAACATTGGGAAGTGGTCCTGGAAATTGCAGTGGGTCACAGTGAAAATTGACTAGAGCCACTGCCAGCAGGGCACCTCTAATTGATCATGGTCCTTTCCAGCAATTGACAGAGGACATTTGTCCATTCAATAAGGCCACCTGGTCACTGACCTGAATGCTCACTCTGCAACAAGTTGCCCTCCTGCATATGCTGTGGCAAATGGCTTGGGGGTTGCTACTAGTTTTATACGAGTATTATAAGCCATCAGCTTCTGGTCCCTGGTAAGTTTCCAGAAAAAGAAAGAAGCAATTGCAGGTAATGGGCATAGATATGGTGCTGGTCACCTTGATGGAAAAATATTCCATGCCCTACATTGGATAGCTTGAGATGCGCTGGTTTAGATGATCATTAAAATACATCTTTGTCTTCTACCCCCACCCCATTGTTTCCTATGTGTATTGTGTATTTCCTATGTGTTTCCTATGTCCCTGTGCAATGAACTGGCTAAATTTTTTTCAAGCTCAACATTGTAGATTTATGTCCATATTCTCCATTTTTTCCCCCTTTTCCTGTGATGTTTGTTTCCACTTCTCCTGCTCTTCACTCTTTATTTTTCTCCTGGATCCCCAAACTTTTCTTCAGCCTGTTAAATTCCTTCCTGAACTTCTCCTTATGCTGCATATATAACACTTCTGTTCTTAATATATGTGTAACAAAAAAAACAAAGCAAAAAACACCAGCTGTAATAAAAGGTCAGAAACATTTGGAAAGGTTTCTGTTAGCTGTTGCTGGAAACTTGCAGGGATTTTAGCTAATTAAAAATATCCATTTCTCAGACTCTGGAACTGAAACAGTTGAATGAACCTACTTTAAATATCTCCTCAGTGTGAGTTTGAATTCATTCAGGGTTGTAAAAATGTCATCCCAAATGGAAGATTTGTCTTAGCCTTTCAGAAACTGACTGAGGAAAATAAGTGTTATTTTAGAGTGGTATATAGCCTTTGCCATTGCTAACACCATAATGGCCGGAATGAAAACACAGAAAAAAAGAAGGGCAGCTGTAGTCCTCGCACCTATTTCCTAGAGGCAAAGATATTCTTAGCAATTGCTCATTCAAATTGATTTGAAGTCGGTTGATCAGCATATGCAAGCCTCGGAGGGATAACATTTGTATTGCATACTCAGACATGGAAGATTTATTCCCCAGAGTACCAAGGCTCAAAATGACTCTTTGCTTTTTTATGAATGAGAAGGGGCAGCTCTCCAAAAGAATATATAAAATTTATTTGTTCAGTGGGTTTCTGGCTGTACCGTCAGATACATACCCAAGATTTTTTTGCTCACTGCAGCTCCCAGTATTTTCCATTCTTTGAAATATTTTCATCAATAAAAAACCCTGATCTTTCCCAGACAATAAATGAGTGTGTTTCCGATAAATCAGCCATTTTTTTTAAAAAAAGTGGGTTTATTGGGTTTAATTTAAAAGCATGCTGAATTCTCCCAATAAAAATCAGATTAGTGATTCATCTTTTTGAGACTATATGTATTATTAATGCAAATACCCTTCCAACTCTGTGATTCTCCATAAAAGCATAGGAGATTGGGGCCATTTCCGCACTAGCCTGTTATAGTGCTATTATTCCGCTTTCAACTTCCTATGGAATCCTGGGGTTTACAGTTTCAGGAAGGGCCTCAAAGGCCCTATATAAAGGCTAGTGCAGAAATGACCTGAGAGATTACCATATGATAGAGCCATAGCTTTACATGAGGTCTGCTTTGCACATCAGTTCCATCAGCCTTAGCCAGTAGAGCAAATGCTGACAGATGATGTAACTTGAAGTTCAGGAACATATAGTTATATCAGTGCTTGATTTACATTGATATGAAAGAACTGTAAAATCAGAGAGGCAAAGGAGTGAATGGGATAAGATACGTTCTAGGAAGGTTAGGCAAGATCTCTGTTGGTTTGGCAACAGATAGAAAGCAGATGCAATCAGAAAAGGCATGGTGTTGCCTACATCAAACATTTTAACTTGTCCAAATACGAAAACCACACCAGGTAACTTGAGAAGGAGTTGGAAACATTAAATCCCGAAATTTTCCAGATTTTGTATGTGATCTGTCAGATTTTGTCAGTCTTCACCAAATATGGTATTGCATGATCTACTACTATTTCTTAGGTCCCTTTCTGGATCCATCAGTTAAAGGAGCTGGGTAGGCTTTGGCTCTACTTCTGACCTCCTAGAGATTGCCTGACTCAATTAACCGAGAGACCCTGCATTTTTGAGATCCAAAGTGGGAAACTTTAGGAGAAGAGGAAATACTGGGACTATTGTAAAACCTGGAAGGTAGAAGGTAGAGGTAGGATAGTTGTACCCAAACGGTCCTGGAATCTGTAGTTGGCACTCTGTTAGAACCATATACACATGTAAAATTTCCCCCACCCTCTCTCTTTCTCTCTGTCTCTCTGTCACACACAGACCGCTATGTATACATATGTATTGTTTGGGGCACTACAGTGATTGGTATTTTTTTCTCCCTCTAGAGTGTCCAAAGTCTCACTTTGACTTATTATTATTATACTTATTATTGAGCAACCTTTGACCCCACCCCCCATAACACATACCATGCTTTGTGGGGAAAAAGGCAGAATGTCAGAAGCATCTGGCTTCTTTATATCAGGGGGTTCACCAAGGTCCTCTGGAGGTCTCAATACAGCTACAATCATTTAGTGTCTGGCTATAAGGATGTAGCCAGATGCTTGTGTGATCCTGCCCACTGCATACACAACAATGAATGACCACATGAACATTTGGTAAATTGGGTGGTGACAGTATAAGTCCACATGAGAAACTACTATAGCATGCTCAGCCATACAGGATTGTGGCTAACATCTATAAGTGACATAGTGTCAGATAAATCACTGGTCTTATATTATAGGATCTCATAATTTTAAATCCTGCAATGCTACCGAATCCACAACTAAACATCCTGGCAGATGGTCATCCAATATTTGTTTGAAAACTCCAATCCTCCACAAGGAGCATACTGATCTCTATATTTCTCCCACATTCAGATTTTTTTTAATGTTTGTCCATCCTGTTCATGAATGAATTTATGAATTTCATTAATTTCTATTTTTGCCCATCTGATTAAGTGAAATAAGTATAGCTATTCCCAGGACCTTGTCTGCCTTTGTAGAGTGGGCCGTGTTGTACGCGGCTGCCAGGTAACTTTTAAAGAAGTTTAGAAGGGAAAAAGTTGCTATAGCTAGAAACTCTAATGAACTAAAATATTTGCAGTCTTTGGCCTTTCTTACACCCTGTCATTATTTATCTCCATATACCTGATAATAACACTAAAATTATACATATACCATAATGAAAATTTACTGATATTCTCCTCCATATCCTTCCACTGAATTTAAGATGCATTTATTTATTAGTGCAAGGAAGGTAGACAAGGTTTTTTTTCAAGGATATGCACTTCATAAAGTGAAAAAGGGAACACGTGGAAGGAAAAGCAGGTGGCTGAGCAGTGTATGCACCCCCCGACACATGAAATTGTATTCTCATTTGCATGTGTACCTTTAGTCAGCCTATGTAAAGTACCCTGGGAAGGAAAATGAAGCATACATATATTGGCAGTTCAATCCCATGCATGGCTACTCAAATATGTATACACACACAAATTTAGTGCCAATTGTTTTGAAGTATATGTGTGCACTGTGTATATATTTGTATGATAAAACAGCTGAAAAAGGGGGAAAAACATGGTAACACATCCATATACATAGGCCATTTCTGCACCTTACTTGATCTTGTTGTCCTCCCATTGCAATCTTGGCAGTGCCTTTGCCAGGAAGGGGTGGGATGGGAATACTCCCCTCTGCAAACTGGCCGGCTCCCTGTTGAAGGAAGCATGCACGACATGCACCTGCCTTCCACAGCACAGCCAGGCTCTTTCCCATGCTGTGTTGTCCATCACATTTCTTGCCCATCTGCGTGACCAGGAAGGATGGGAGTGTCACATGATAGCAGGTGTCTGATGGATTTATTCTGTTAAGCAAATATCCTGTGATCGTAATGGGTGGGGGCGGCATGGCAGTAGGAGCATGACGATGTAATACTAAAGCACAACCCTCAGATCACTGCCATCATGTCCCTAACCCAGGACTGCTACACCATCATTTCAAGTTAATCCAGAGCTGGACAACTTTAGCAGATATGGAGGCCAGGACTTCGTGGGGGTTTCACAGACTGCTAAAAATAAAAACAAACAAATAGGAGAAAACAAGACTGGAAGTGACTAGAAGTCTACTTTCAATTTTGGGGAAAACAAAAACAACAAGTATTCTTGATATTCAGCAATACAGGTGACAGTACAGTGATCTATTTAAAAGTTGGCTCACTGCTCTTGAACATTTACACAAAAGATAATACATGCTCTTTGTTTTGCCAGAAAACACAAAGTGGTACAAACAAGTTTTGGAAGCCACAAAGACCTCCCGGGTCACACTTTACCCACCTTTGTGCCACTGCATAGCTTCCAAGAAACAAGCAATGAACAAAGAAACAAGCAAGTTAAGCAATGAACTCCCAGCATGTACAGATTTTCAATTTCATTATGGTAACAGGGATACATCTGTAAGACACAGTTCTATAACAGTTCTCACTGGCTGCTTTCAGGATGTCGAACTATATTGTAAGTTTGGTTGGCTCCCTTTTTTTTTCTCTTTCCACTGGCAGACAGAGCCCTTTTTTATTTATGCTCTCCTTTGGTGAGAGGAATGTAGTGATATTTCCCCCCATCTCCAGAGCATTTGGAGCAAACTTTTGGTGTCGTATAGAGTAGGGTGGTGTGAAGGGAGGAATTGGGCAAGCCTGGTTGGTACACGACTCAATCGCAGCTCAGGGAATGCTGTGAAGAGGAGGAGAAAGGGGACAAAACTGACACTTGTCCCTGATGGAATGTAAATTGAGGAAAGATGGCCTAGAGAGAGGGAAAAGCTGTAACAGAGGTAGGACAGTGAGCCAGGAGGAAGAATTGAATAGGGTTTTGGAGAGCTGCGAACGATTAAACAGTTCAGGGGTTAATGTGGAATCTGCTTGAGTATTAATAAACTTCTGCTTGTTTACTCCTTTTTACAACTTTGTCTAGTTGTACCTGATAAGTTTTGATAAACAGCCTGGTCACACTTACCAATAGTAAACCCACTGAATAGCACATTAACCGGTTCAAGTAGGGGTTGTGTTAAGGCCCAAGTACCCAATCCAGGAAAGATTCTTGAAAGGAAAAGGGGCAAAAGGAGTGACAAGAACTCAAGAGTTTGGAACTGCAGGGCCAGCCCAGGGAGGAAATTCATCACAGATGCAGCCCTGCAAAGCGTCTTGAGGGGGCCAGTGCTGCCCTAACCCCTGACAAATACACTGTTGATACTTTCTGTGTGGTGACAATCTGTGTGATGTGAGTTACTTCTTCCTTCATTTTCTTTTCTTTATTCATTGAATGTGACAATTTTTCACAGTATTTATTTTAGGAATCTCCATAAAACAAATTTGGTGTCATTGTGACACTCAGTCCTGCGTTTCCACTGCCAACACAAATTACAACATCAGCATCAATGTCCAATTTCCCCTGCCATGTGTCAGTGCTGTTACATAGAAGAAAGTCTCCTTGGATTTGCTCCTACTGAGCATTTTAAACACCCCAGTCTGATTATTGGTAATTGCTTTTAAAAGAAATCTCTTTGGTCTGTCTTGGTGATTCTTTCATTTTGTGGATTAAAGCGTGGGTAGATAATGAAGATTTGAGGGATGTGTGAGCACTGTTAAATATTACCATGTCATTTTCTGAACTCCAAACTTCAGAGAGTAATTGATAGGTGAGAGTAGTGCTCTTTTTCAGCATATGTTAGTTGTAGGTACTGTTGTTATTGTGTGTCTTCAAATCATTTCCAACTTACAGTGTTCCTCAAGGCCAACCTATTGTGGGGTTTTCTTGCAAGATTTGTTCAGAGGATCATAGCCTTTTCCTTGTTCTGAGGCTGAAAGTGTGTGATGTGCCCAAGGTCACCCACTGGGTCTCCATGGCTTAGTGGGGATTCAACCCCTAGTCTCCAGAGTCATAGCTCAACCATTGTACCACACTGGATCCTGTAGCTTTCACACATCTAAACTTTACATAGAAGTTTTGCATGTCCTGCATCTCATCACACAGAATCTTTTCATACCGAGAAGACTTTGTGTCCTCTTTGCTATTGCACAAAACTGCCTCCTAACTCACTCATTTATGTTAGGGGTGGTAGATTACTCAATTTTGCTTACTTTCATATTTGAATATTTGGATGTTGGTTACAGACCAAAGGGAAATTAGCATCAATCTCTAATTATCTTAATGATTGCTCTGGCAACAGGAGGACAGAGCAGAAGAAAAGAAAGATCTCTTAACCTATTAGCCCTTCTCTGACAGTAACAGAGACAGTCCATAAGACTTTGCTGCCTGCAGAGAGAAGTAAACTCTATCTCCTCAAAGTCCAGGTACATAATAACAAAGACTAGTCAAGTTACTTTGGCACAAAAGGAAAAAAAAAATAAGAATGTTTGGTTAAACAGTGATGAGTTGTTGCTACCCTTGCATGAATTCCCAAGGATGTTGCCTCATCTACTTGAAGACAACTCTATGTATTATTGTTAAATTATTTAATATATGTTGCCTCTCCTCTGAGTCTTCATTACTTTGCTTATGTTTTCAGTTCTTTGACTACTGGCTACCTTAAATTGTGCTATTTTGTTATTTAAAAGAAAATAAAATGATAATGATGGTGGTGGTGGTGATGATGATGATGACAACTCTCCTTCTCCTTCTCCTCTTCCTCCTTCTCAGTTAATATACTTGGAAACATGTTTGTCTCTTCCATTTGAATTCTATTGATCTCATTCTTCAGGAGGAAAAAAAAATAGTCATTTTAAAAGAAGAACCAGAACAAAACAATGCACATTAATGTCCAAGCTTCAATTTGTGCAGCATGATAAGTATCTTTTTAGAATGGTATACTTCAGAAGAGGAGGAAGAGCCAATAGAAATGACAATTAAACCTTCAATCTGACATTTAACTGTGCCTGGAAAAGACAGTCACTGTTGCTAGTGAGCTGTAAAATGGTTATTGCATATAGTTCGAGTCACATTAACCCCCTTTCTACGTGTATTTAAAAGTCTTCTGCTAAATAGTTGTCAAATTCATCACTGTATAGAAGTCAAATCATGATTACTCTGAAAATTATTTATTAAATACATGTGGACTGAAATCATAGGAATATCTTAGGGCCAGATCCAAAGGATGATAAGGTACCAGTGTTACCCTGACTTCTGGGGGTCCCGGGGGGACACACCAGGATTTGCTCCAAAAATGCAAAGATTGGGTAAATTAGTGGAGCACTGCTTAGCAAAGTGGAGGGCAGGGCAACACAATGAGATCTTTAACCCTATATCTATGGAGTCAGACTGCCTGAGAGACAAGTCAAGTGTCCAATTGTGTCCAAAGTATTTTATTTATCAGAATTGGTGGAATTTACACACACACACACACACACACACAGCAGTCACTCGCACAAGCACACGAATAGTTCAAGCACACAAGGATTACTGAGTCTCAAAGACTTAAGAGCAGGAAAAGAGGTCAGAAAGAAAGCGGTTATATTGTACCTGATCTTGGAGACTGCAGCTCAGGAAGAAGCAAGCGAAGATAGTTCAGTGGAAAAAGAAAAAAAACCTGAGGGGAATCTCAAACTAGCAGTATGATAGACGCTAGTCAAAGGTGGGAGTTCTCCAAAGAGAGCACCAAAAGGGGACTCAATTATAGTGCAAAGTATGCTTGGGGGGAGCAGATCCTTTCCTGGAAAAGGACAATAGCCAAATTATGAAGATAGACCTCATCTTTGTAGTTCCTGCAACTGCAATCGACAATCTCGTCAGGGAGACACTCAGTCTCTCAAGGTTTCAAAGTTGTGGATAGCCCATTTGATGTGTGCATACATGCCTTTCAAGGTTTCCCTCTTAGATACATGACTGGGGAATAGTTGGTCTGACCTTTCCCAGGGGTGTTTCAACCTTTTGACCCAGATGTCTACATTTCCTTCTGGTGAACCTCTGGCTCAATAAATATAGATAATAAATACTTTGCTTCCCCCGAGACTGAGTCTGTCAGCAGATAATAAATATTTCACTCCCGCTATCAGCAGAGGTTACACTAGGGCTTCAGGCCTAGTAAAGGGCATACTATCCTAAATGTTCTGGACCTGCCACCAGTTCCAAGTTTCAGACTACATTGAGTAATTTAAGAATCATTTTGGGAAGCTCCTTGTTTACATTTGTCAGTTCTTTAAGAAATGGAAGGTAATGGAATATATGTCCAAATAAATATAGTTAGCAGTGAAGACTAATGGGGGAACTGAATCTGTTGGGGCTTTATGACTGATTCAGCAGTTTTGATAGTTCTTTTAATATATTCTGACACTGGTTTTGGAATAGGGTTCATCACTTAGGATAGTTCTTTTAATGTTCCCATTAAACCTTGAAGTGCTTTCACTCTCTGACTGATATCAGAGCCACCAGCTGCCATGGATAGTCAAATGGTTAAAAGTTTAACTTCAGGGACATACAACCTAGCACCATTAATATGATTGTACACCTGAAAGACGTGCATGCTTTTATATTAAAATTGACTTTGAATCTGAGAATTGTTAAACATCAAGGATCTGTTTGAAGGGATGTTTGGATGTTTGACAAAACAGGAAGACATGGGCAGCTGTTTTATGGATACTGTCAGCAGAGAAAGCATCAATAGTATTTAATAAAAAGAGGGACGAGGAAATACTGGGGCTTCAACTTCAATGTGATTATCTCAAAGTACTGAGAATATCACAGAAACATGCAAGGGTTCATTTTAGGACACACTGAAGTTGATAATCTGTGCAAGGGTACCTTACGGATATAGAGAACAAAAAAAAAAAATTGTGGCTGCACGCATGAATGACCATAGGACCAATAGCCATCATTCAAAGCAATGCAGTTGATAGGGAAAATCTGTCAGTTTTGCTTTCCTCGATATTTTACCTAAAAAAAAATTGCAATAGTTTGGAAATAGTTGGTAAATGCTTCAAAAAAATGGACTGAACTGAAATTTTTGCCCATTTGCACAGCCAAACTCACTAAGTCCATCTATATGAGCATGGAGAGTTCTCTATTGTATCAGCCTAAAGAGAATGAGCCACCTAGGAATGAGGGAATGTAACAATCTGATGACAGCATTGCCATGTCTTAATAGCCAGAGATTCAAGCCCAGATTTTTGAGACTTAAGCATAGAAAGGCATTTTTCCATTTTTCCTATATTCAGATTTTTTTTACAGCTGACTGATTATGGGAACAATGCAATTTTGCAAATATCTATCAAAAATCAACTGACACAAAAGTCTTGTCCATCACAAGGATTACAACTAAAGATACAGTTTGACTCGAGGTTTTTCTGATGTTGTCCCTACAGCAGTCTCATTCATTAGACATCAAGAAGTCATGAAACAGTCAGTCAAACAGAGAGTCAATTCTTTGTGAGTGGATACTGCCTCAGTGCAACCTTCAAATGAAGTTCTGGCAGCATGGGCTCACTCACCCACAGATGACATCCTTGGACAATGTCCTGTGTGTTTAATTTGATTACTCCCTTATTTAATTAACTAAGCTATAATAGGAGCTCTTTCTGCTCCTAGTGTTCTTTGGACTGTAATGGTCTGTTAATCAATGTGTGAGGTTTTGAACTTTAATAAATCATCTCTGCATATACTTTGGTCACGCAGTGCACACACACATTACGCTTTCCTTATATACTTCACAGTCTATAGCTTCACATCATTTAAATAGGACTTGGAAACTTTTCCTGATAGATCACTTCATTGTTTTTAGGGTTTAAATCATTGGCAAATTTTCTTTTCCTTTTTTTTTTATTTCAGGTTTCCAATCAAATAGTTGATAATTTGATTTCTCTGGGCACAGTCTGCAAGAATATTATCTATTATAAATGCTGCTAGGGTTTCCAGTACAAACCTAGCACAGCCATAACAACCTGACTGTCCAGTTATCCTATTTTAGTTTATCATCTATCTATCTATCTATCTATCTATCTATCTATCTATCTATCTATATCCACACACACATATATATCAAAACTTTGCTGGAACTGGGAAAAAAATGAATTTTATGACATCAGTGAGAAATAAGGAAAAAGAGACGCTAATGTGATGTTAATTATATGACTGCAATGAACATGCCTACTTTGTTCTCTATTTATCTGTACACCATAGCCAAAGAAAATCCCTACCCTCAAGCTGCTGGCTGCACTAAGAGCCTTTCTGTACTACACTGTTACAGTGCATTATTCCGCTTTCAACATCTTGTGGAATTCTTGATTTGTAGTCTACTGAGGCCAAAGAGCTCTCTGGCTGAGAATTATGAATGCCCCTTCCTAAACTGCAAACCCCAGGATTCCATAGGATGTTGAAAGTGGAATAATAACACTGTAAGAGTGTAGTGTGGAAAGGCCCTAAAAGGAAGCTCCCAATGGCGTCAACAGGAACTTCCCCCACGGTCAGAAGAAGTTGCCAATAAGAGGTATATCTTCACTAACTCTACAGCATCTGAGGAATGCATTGGTCAAGGGCTTTGATCCTGAGGTCTCACCCTCCAAAGCATCCTCCTGTTTACACATGCAAAGTTTCCAGCCTTGTTAACTACCAAAGAATATTGTGGATATATGGTATTCTTTATATATGTCTGTTTTTATAGAAACAGGTTTTACATGTGACTCAAAAGGACTGCTTAGGAATAGTCATTCACTCTTCCCACTTCATCCTAGAATGTTTATAGTGTCTACCTACCTACCTAAGTACCTATCTAGTTCATTACAATCTATGGCATTTTTTAACACCTCTTTAGACCCATAGTCCATACTGGTACTAAGTTATAGATGTGTCAGTAAAAGCCACACACACATATTTAATTCAGAAGTTTTTAAAAAGACCTTCATATAACTTTTAAAAAAAGTTCTATGTTTCAATCACAATAAAACATCAAAGTCAATCCCACAAGGTAACTTGAGGACTGGCCCTACTATCAGGAAGAATGTGACACCATCTTAAGCAGTAGGTGTTGAGGGAGTTGCAATATCAATTCCTTGGCCTTTACCCTTTCTTGAACTTTCCTGTGCCATATAAGTGGTTTGCCTAGGGCCTCAGTCACTACTATTGAAGTAAAATACAAGTTCCTTTCCAGTTTTCTTCTGGATTAGGGTTGGAGGAATTCCTTTGCCTTAAGCAGCAAAACATCATAAATATCTCTATTATTCTAGGTATTTTTTCCCACCCTCCACCCTAACAGGTGGTTAGAAGATAGCAATGATGTAACCATTTAATGGGGTATCGTCTTCATGAAAAGCCTATTCACAGCCATGCTGCTGCTTCCAATGATCTCCAGATTCATATCTATCATAAAAAGGTATGGAGCAGAATGCCTTAATCTCATTTATCAGACAACTTTTTTTCACATTCTTTGGCACAGTCTTGTGAGTTAAATTCTTCATATTAAATGTTCCCAGTAGCTAACATTTAGACGATATCCTAAAGAGATTAGGCATTTAATTTAATTATGGGTTCATGAAGACATCTGAAATATGTGTCCCATTCTTTATTTTCTTAATTAAAGGGACTTCTGCTATAAAAAAGAGAGACACAGAACTGAAAAAAATAAGCAATGTAAAAGTGAAATATATCTTGATTACTAGGCGACTTATCAGAGAAATGCAACTTTATGCCAGATTAAATGCTTTGTGAGTGGGTTTCTGTTTATTCAATGCAGACTATTCCTCCTCTTCCCTCCTGGCTCTCTCCTAATGTCTTCCAAAGAAAAAGCACTTGGGAAGGAGACAAGTCATTCTTTCCCTATACCATAGGCAAAGGCTGTTTCATCGGCAGTAGGGGATAATTGGATAAAACACTTTTGTCCTGAACGTAATTTTATTTTCATGTCCTCTCGTACAGTTTTGGCATTTGCTATATTGCTTGGTTTCACATATTTATCTGGGATGTTTGACATAGGGGAAAAATCCATATTCATTCCTCCTCATAGCAAGTATTATTGCAGAAAGTTCTAAGCATAATTAATCAAACTCATAATAACTTCTCACCTGATGTAAGCTCTTGGATTGAGAAACACATCATATATAGATTTCATAATAGATTTTTTGTGTATTTTATCCATGTCATCCTCATTGCATGGAAAAATGAAGTGAATAAATAATACAAATAACAACTACTAGGTCTTTTTTATGAAGAGGAATACTATACACAGATAGACAAAGCCATATATCTGATGGCCTTTCTAATCTTATTTGAAATGATGATCAAGATCCTAAGTAGTGTCCTGCCTTAAGAAGTAGCAACCGCTGTGTGCAGTAGGGGTCTGTTCTCCTTTCAGTTGGGACATATCATACTGACATTTCCAACCTGTCTCTCAAGCAATCTCTGGTGTGACAATCAGAAGCAGGACCCCTGTCATTATTCCTCCTTGCAGCAGAGATCATAGGCAGGAGGGGTGGAAATATCAGTATACGCTGCCCTAATCAATAGGAGAACAGATTGCCCTCAGCTGCAATGACAGGTGCCATTAAAGCAGGATTGTGGAACTTTTATGGTCATGGCAGTAGTGTCAGGATTGTGAATACATAAGGACCATGAATATTAATCAGTTACAGATGCATAACTCCATATTATACACCTATAACTGTAATAGTTAATTCAAGCTGGTAAGAGCAATGAATCATTGCAAGTATTTGAAATGGGTCACTGAAAGTTAAGCATTTTAAAGTTCCATTAATTCACACAAGTAACATTCTATATATACATAATCTCAGATTAAATTACAGGTCTTCTTCATTTAAAATAGGGTGGGCAATTGTGTTTCTCTGGATATTTTTTAGATTGCAGCTTTCACAATTCCTCACTCTTGGTCATGCTGGCTAGTGCTGACAGTTGCTGCAGGCCAAAAAAACACCTGGTGGCCACAGTTCCCCACTTCTGGTTTTAAATCAATCATATATCCACAATACTGTATAACAAGTGTTCAAAAATGTCAAGAAATTCTGACTAAGTAACTGTAGTACAGCTCTAAAAGTCATTTCATCTCTGGCAAGCTAGACTTTTCCAGCCCCACCACTCTGTCTGTGTTACAGGAATAATCTCACTAATGTACTTTAGAGGTTGTAATGATAACAGCAAGATAAATGTATATGATATATTTTAAACATTTAAAAATGTGAAAACATTGCAAACAACTCACAAGTATGTGGAATGTTTTAAAATTTAGAAGTCTGCTAAGGCATGTAAGATATCCTTTTCTCATTGTTCTTGATCAGATATGTGAGAACTGATGTAACATTCTGACCATGTACTAAACCTGTCCTGTTTTCGACAATCATATTTCTAGAGTTTTGCCTTGCTGTACCTAAGTTCAGTTTACGAATGAAAGGAATATTTTTTACAGGTCATTCCTTGCATGATGAAGTGCACACTTTTATTCTTTCAAATATGCACATAAGAAATAGGATTCAGTCACCCATCTTTCATGCCCTCAACATTTAATGAGTTCCTTCCCTCATTATATCTAGTTACTCCCTCAGTTTTGCTTGTCTATATTCCACATCCTTCAGTCTTTATTATATCTATTTATATCTTCTTTTACACAAGCTGTGCTAGTCCTTGTCCTTTTGCCTTTACCATCTGCTTTGTTAGTTGTGTTTTTTATTATTTATAATGAGCTGTCAATAAGGAACTATCACTACATTAAATAGGTAGAAATTTGCTAGCTTAACTTTTTCCTCACTTCTCCATTATCCTTTTTTATCTAAATGGGATGGACTGTTGGTCAGGCAGACAAAAAACAGTGGCTAACTATCTGCTTGAACTTTTACATAGGAATGATCATTGCACAGAGTTCTTTGACACAAATGCAATATGTTTCAGTTTCATGCACTTTCCGCTTAGATCTTCTGACAGAAGTAAATGATGTTTTGGGGTTGTGTGTTGCTCCATAGAAGACTGATATCTGTTTTCAGTTTCCGAAGTAGAAACACACATTTAATGGCAAATCTATGAGTATGGATTAGGAACGAATCAATTTTGTTTGCTTGATTCAGGCCTTAATGGCAACTTTTTTATTTGGGAGAAGAAAAGGGAGAGGAGGGCTAAAAGAAGTCAAATTTCTTTCCCATGGATATAAATATGTTTTAATAGATGAACCAGTAGAAAGGCCAACACATTTGTGTGAAACCACTTCCATTAACTGAAATTCTGTATGCTTCTTTCACTTAATCGGATATTCTGTCCTAAACTTCCTTCTAAAGCAGGATGTGATAGTAAACTGGTCATATAATTTTGCCACCCCCTTTTTTTTTAACAAACCAGAAGAAAGTTTTATCACTCTAACAGTAAACTCAGTGTTGTCCATGCCAACAGAAACAGCCTAAATATATATTTGAAGGGAAAAAATATCCAAAGAGGAAGGTGCCCAAAAATGATCTGAATGGGGAGACTGAACATATTGGTGATCACCAGGATCCTTAAAATGATTGGTGTCAGTTAGAAAAATAAAACAGAAAACAGGGTGAGAGGGAATGAATTGAGTGGCTTGAATGTCTTACATTATCTAATATTCTAAGGAAGATCTGGTTATCTGACAGGAACAGGAACACTATTATTAAATTGATCAAGAATAGGAGCATTATTATTAAAGTGTTAGAAAATACTGCAACAATTTGTTGTAAGTCTCACTTTCGTAACAAAGGAAGACTAGATGCTAACAATGTCTGGTTTGTTCAGCTATGTAGTATAGTATAGGTTTTATGTTTGAAATTAAACCACTTCTTGAGACCTAAGAAAGCATGTTTGTGATTTGGGAAACCACCTTTGTAAACTTGCTACTACAATGGCATGGGACATGTGTTGTGGAAACATTTTCACAGATGTGACAAAGAGTCAAAATGGTTAAAAGAAATGGAGCTCTGTCAAAGGAAGAAAAGACATCTACAATGAATAAATTTGCATATGTTCTATATCTCAATATGTTTAAAGTATTGTATAAAACACAATGCTCTGTTTTAGGCTTTATGCAATGCAAAAAACAACTGGAAGAGTATTTATTTGCTTCTGGGGGTTCATTGACAGGTTTGTTCATTGTAACTTAGTTGAATGTCTTTAGCTGTCTCTGCCAGGGTGTGGCTAATAACATATAGAATATATTGTACACAATACAGATTGCATTTGTATACACAATTTATAAGTGCAATATGCTAGTCTGTGGTTTCCATCCAGTGTCACAGAAGAAACTTGTATCATGCCATTCTTAAAATCTAAGGTGGAGGCCATAGTATAGCTGTTGTATCAAAGTGGGAAGACAGAAATATGTTCTGCTGATAGTGTCCATAACATTGGTGGATGGGCAGTTAGATTTCTCTCTCCAATTAGAAACTGAAGTCTCTGTCAGGGATTCCAGGCGGGGAACCCTGGGAAAATGATCAGCCCACTGCAAAGATGTTGCATCATGACCCAGCTGTGGGTAATTGCAAGGCTGCATAAGAAACTGGGGTCGTGTGCAGGTAGAGGGAGGTGTGCAAACCTCTATCTGATTGATTGTAGATATGTATATAACAAAGCAACACCAGTATGTATTTGTCTGTTGACCAATCCTGGTGCCTGGCGCAAGCTTTTGTCCGTCTGTCCTATGTTTTGTATATAATGGAATTTTGCTGCAAGATAAAGTGCCTCCTATTTTGGAAGAAACTCCTCCGTGTGTGAGTATCCTTACTGGGGAACAAGGCTGTTGCTGTTGGCTCACTGAACTCTGGCTTTTCTACTGTGTTTCCGTGGGGCTGAAACTCCTATCATCCCCAACAGTGGTTATGGACCCAGGCCCAGAGTGCACAGCATCCACAGCGCACCTGTAGTTGTTTTTCCCCTAGATACTGGGACTGTTTTTGACTGCTTGCCTGGCTCTCCGGTGCTTCGGGAGTCTGTGTTTTGGCAGAGAGACAGTTAATCTTCAGTCCGGAGCTCATCAAGGTCACTGTGGCCAGCTGCTTTGTTTACTGAATTTTCCTTACAAAGGCAGCAGCATGGCTGAGGGAGGTTATCTGCATTTTGAAAAGTTGACCAACGCTAATTATCAAAGCTGGCAAATTTATGTGAGAGCCGCTTTGACGAAGGAAAACTTGTGGCACGTTTTGGAAAATGAGGGACAGCCCCCAGAAGGAGCAACTGCTGCTCAAATAGCAGCGTTCAAGGTTGCTGACGAAAAAGCCAAAGCAGTTATTTTGCTTACTTTAAGTCCTTCCCAGTTGATTCACGCTTCTGCTGCAGACACAGCATATCAGCTCAGGTAGGCTCTGAAGCGTGTGCATCAATCTTCCTCGTGTTTGTCCAAAATGCTATGGACGAAAAGACTGTATAACACAAAGTTATGTCCCGGAAGCTGTGTAAGAGAGCACCTCATGCTGATGAAACAGTTATTTAAAGAGACAACCAACAGATGGGTAAATATCCCAGAAATGCAGAAAAGTTTTATTCTGCTGGGAAGCCTCACTAAGGAGTGGGACTTTTTGATGTACAGCCTCCAGGGTGTGCGTGAGGAAGAGCTGACTGTAGACTTGGTAGCCGGGAGGATTTTGGAGGAAGTCCAACGTAAGCAGTTTGATTCCAGACTGCAGTTGGAGGGGAGAACAGCCAGTCGCCAGGAGGAAGAAGGTGAGTGCAGCTTTGCCAGACGCTGCTACATATGTAAGAGAGTCGGCCATCTCCAGAAGGACTGCAGAATGCCAGCGCCGGGCAGGGGGAAGAAGACAGCCCAGAAGCAGAGGGACATGTCATCACAGGTTGAAGGCCATGTGTTTGTGGCAAAAGAACAGTCTGAGAGTGGTGTGTGGTTGCTAGACAGTGGTGCAACTCACCACATGGTGAACAATTCAAAGCTGTTGAGTAATGTTACAAATGCAAATATAACAGCAATTTCCCTTGCAGATGGGGCACCAAGCAAGGTGCAGAAGATGGGTACTGCACATGTGCCATGTTTTGGGAAATCGTTTAATAGTGTATTGTGCGTGACAAATTTGCAGAACTGTACTTTGAGTGTCTCCCAACTGGCCAGTGAGGGTTACAAAGTCGTGTTTGAAGGGGAGAAATGTATAATTACTGCAAATGGTATTTTTTGTGCAAAAGGGGTGAAAAAGGAGGGGTTGTACCACATGTTGCCCAAAGTTAAAGTGGCAAACGTTAACCCATTGTGTAACAAACCTTTACATGAAAAGTGTGTACATTATCTCCACAGAGTGATGGGACATGCCAGCTACAAAGGTTTGCAAGAGTTGGCAAAGGTATGCCCTGGGTTACAGGTCAGAAATTGCCCTAGGTTCCTAGAGTGCTCTGTATGCAAAAACGTTAAGGTAAACGCTTACCCCACTGCCAAGAAAAGCAAATGTGTCACCCAACAGCCTTTTGAGGTTGTACATGCAGATTTGGCTGGGCCATTCAAGCCAACTGAAGGGCAAAATAGGTTTTTCCTGGTAATTGTAGACAGACACACCAGGTACTCCTATGTCTATCTACTGAAAGAGAAAAGTCAAGCAGCAGATAAGTTCCAAGAGTGGGTGAATGCTGTTGAGAGGGAATTTCCTTATAAAGTAGCTAGTCTGGTGTCAGACAGAGGGGGAGAATTCCTGTCCAATAGCCTGCAAGCCTGGATGCGTAAGAAAGGCATAAGGCATAAAACTACCAACCGCACATCTCCCAGGGAGGATGGTCTTGCAGAAAGAAGAATTGGGCTGTTAAAACAAATGAAGGACTGTATGATGGAGGATGCCCAAGCCCAGCAGGACTTTGGGGAGAAGCAATAGTGACAGCAAACTACCACTTAAACAGGGTGTGGAGTTCAAGTGTGAAGCAAACTCCATATTACCTAATGTATGGTAGAGCGCCAAACCTGCAGCATCTACGTGTTTGGGGTCAGTTTGCTAGTGTGTATGTTCCCCCAAGTTTCAGAAAGTCTGGAGAGGAGAAATCTAGACGGTTACGCTTTGTGGGATATGAAGGTAACAAATATAGATTTCTACAGCATGCTGGCAAAATAGTGTATTCTAGGAGTGCAAACTTTGAAATCCATTCAGGATGGGATAGACTGCACTGTAACCAAGAGCTTTTGATTCCCCTGGGTAAAAGTGTGGAAAGTGTTCCTGAAATTCCTGAAAATGGCGGGGCAGTGATGTCTGATGAGGAAAAGGACAGTGTCCCAGATACACTTGAAAGCTCAGAAGATGGAGGGGTGGTGATGGCTGATGATGAAGAAGAAAGTACTGAGGAAAGTACTGAGGAGGAGAAGCCAAAAATCTCACTCAACGTCACACCAAAGAGGTCAACACCACCACCTAGTGCTGAATCTGCATTTACGGTCAAGAGAGAGCCTCGCACTGAGGTCAGCACTAGTTCCAGCAGTGGTTCCAGTGAAAGTGCGTCAGGAAGTACCCAACTTGCTGAGTCAGGAAGTAAAGTTATGCTTATCCCAAAAAGGTCAGGAGGAGGGTATTTTGTTGTCCTGTGTGACTGAAGCAGAAAATTTGAGTGTAGGACTATATTAGGGTATGGTATCAAAATGTGAGGCAAATGGTTCAAGATGGGATTTTGTGCTTGCAGTATTGTCCATCTGCGGATCTGCTCACAAAGGCACTTCCAGTAGTGGGCCATGAGAAGTTGGCAGGTGAACTGGGCCTTGCCACCAGAGTGTAAGGTGGAAGATGAATTGTACCCTTGAATGTATGTACTGTATGTATTATGTAACATGTATGGTATGATATGTATGGATTGTGAAAAGGTCCTACACAGTGGCCTGACCATTTTGGAGGGGATTGTCAGGGATTCCAGGCAGGGAACCCTGGGAAAACGATCAGCCCACTGCAAAGATATTGCATCATGCCCCAGCTGTGGGTAATTGCAAGGTTGCATAAGAAACTGGGGTCGTGTGCAGATGGTAGAGGGAGGTGTGCAAACCTCTATCTGATTGGTTGTAGATATGTATATAACAAAGCAACGCCAGTATGTGTTTGTCTGTTGACCAAACCTGGTGCCTGGTGCAAGCTTTTGTCTGTCTGTCCTATGTTTTGTATATAACAGAACTTTGCTGCAAGATAAAGTGCCTCCTATTTTGGAAGAAACTCCTCTGTGTGTGAGTATCCTTACTGGAGAACAAGGCTGTTGCTGTTGGATTGCTGAACTCTGGCTTTTCCACTGTGTTTCCGTGGGGCTGAAATTCCTATCGTTCCCAACACAAATTAATATTCCTAGGTAGATAATATCTCACTCTGTAATTTGCATTTTTTTTCCTTAGATGAAAAATGGTTTTAGATAATGGAGGAGTTATCTGAGGAGGAAAAAGTATTCTCAGGAAATTTCTAGCTGGTATACAGTATGAACAGCTGAATATGAAGTTTGGTTTCCTTTCAACTATATGGGTTGTTTTGAAATAACACTTTTTTATAGTATCAAAGCAGTATAAATCCTGTGCACATTTGCCCTCCACACTGCAGAGCCAATCAATAAAGTAAAATTCAATTTGACCCTTGATAAATGCTTTGGAGATAAAATGCTAACTTCCTGCTTTTTCTGTTACATACATTCTCTATGATCAACAAAAGGAAGAATGTAAAGTTATGTTATCTGATCTTATTGGGTAAAAGTTTCAATATCAGAACCGCTTCAAATAACCTTTATTAAAGAAGAATTGATGGACAGAACCAAATGAATCAATTTATACAACCAGCAGAATTTAGTAGGTTTATAGCATTTCAGGTGGTAGATTCAGTGAGGTCAAATTTGCAAAAATTTTGCACTTGTTTTCATAATAAATGAATGAAGTAAAAAAAAACACTTAAAATGGATAAACATCCTTGAGCTTTTGTCCAACAACATGAGAACTCTGTGTATCATGTGGTATGAAACAGACTGCCTCATTTGAGCTACCAGGAGGATATTTTTGGACATAGAGAGAGAGAGATGAAATAGAAGAGATGAAAATATTCTTTTGATGTGAGTATGGAGTGAATTAGTATTGATTAATGTAAAGTCGAAGGCTTTCACGGCCAGAATCCATAGGTTGTTGTGGGTTTTCTGGGTTTTGAGGCCGTGTTCCATTAGTATTTTCTCCTGACGTTTCGCCTGCATCTGTGGCTGGCATCTTCAGAGGATGTTCTCTGAAGATGCCAGCCACAGATGCAGGCGAAACATCAGGAGAAAATACTAACAGAACACTGCCTCAAAACCTGAAAAGCCCACAACAACCTATAGAATTGATTTGTCCATCACGATTTCTGACATACTGGATAAGTGATGTGTGAAAATGAATAAATAAATAATTTTTTTTAAAAAAGATCATTTTGTTTGCATAACCATTTTAATATCCCAATAAGTTTTATATGAGCAAACATATTTTGCTTTCTCGTCTTGTTTCCCATAATATCACATATCATCCAGTTTTGTAGTTTTTGCATGGGTTCCCTGAACAGTACCCATACATTTCTTCTCCCTCTATTTCTCTGAATCTGAGACATCCATAAACGGGTTTGCCAAGTTTGGTCAGTGATCAACATCAAGCCATCGCTTGATGTTGCAATAGAATAGAATTACACATTGTTTTATGAACTCATCCCTAGAGATCCCAGAAGTTACCAATATTCTCTTCTGGTAATGAAAACTGAGATAAGAAAGCTGATATGAAAAATGATTTTGAGGAACAAAGAATTGTAGATGATTATGTATTAATTGCTTTCCAAAATATATTACGTCTGCATGTGATTTTTTTTTTAACGTTCAGCTCTCTGACAAATTATTTCAGAGGATGAGAGGCTTAAAAAATAATGGTGACATCTTATTACACTCTGACACCTAGCCAAAAATATGGTGGCTAACAGTTTCTGAAACGGTATCAGAACTAGATTATTTCACCCATCTTTTGAAGCTTTCTCTTCTCTCTCAATTTCTTTGGAATACTCTATTTTAAAATATTCATATATCACCCATGAAACTGAATCATGAAACTTAACCCTGTTATCTGGTGAATCAGATCCAAACTGAACAAATTCTTGGAGGATGGGAAAGTCAGTGTCCATCATTTGTATTGGATAAATACTCACTTCAGTGTCAATGCTTATATGCCTTTTTGTATCAGTTGTTGGGGAGCACAAATAGGATGGTGATGTTCTGTGCATGTACTGCTTGTGAGCTTCACTTGGTCCATTAGATGGCTTGTATGTGACTTGCTTGGGGGTGCAGCTGGCAGCTACTAGCTCTATATAACTGCTACCTCAGTCTTTGAAGCTCAGTCATTGAGAACCAGTGGAGTGCACCTCAGTAAGAGTTATAGTCTGGAATAGGTAAAAAAAGGAGTGAAAAAGAGATGGAGGAAGAAGGATCTGTTGTTGGCTGCTGCAACATGTGTGAAATGTTTATCTTCTTTCCAGGAAACCTCACTGACTGCACTTGCAGCAGGTGCAAACTGTTGGCTCTCTTGGAAGAAAACCAATGCATTGCAGCTACATGTTGAGATTTTTTAAGGCATCAGAGAACAGGAGGTCTTCCCAGATAGAATAGAGAGAGAACTGATCTTGCAGAGACAACAGGAAGAAACTACCAATGGAAATGAAGGGGGATGCAACACTGAGGGAGCACCCTGTAGCTCAGTCACCATCAGGAGCAGAGCATGTGCAATGAATTTGGCATCATTCCAACTAAGGAATCACTTCCTACATTTTCCTGAAGATAATGCCTTACCTAGCATGCAGTGTCTCTTGCTCCCGGTTTCCAGTGGTAAGAAACACTGCATGCCAAGGAGCATGCAGTTTAGGAGCAAATGTCAGGAACTAAATCCACACACACAAATAGGACAGTCATAAACACTATTTATTTGGGGTGAGATACATCGTATAGGACTTCAGGGAGTGGACTAAAGGTAATTAGCAAATTCAAAAAAATAAAATACCAAGACCTTTTCCCTCCCACTTGCAAGAGACCTTGAAGCCATGGCAGCCTGGCAGCGCTTATCACTACATTCCTAGCTTTTGTTTACCTAAGGGTCTCTGGTTCCCATACCTTTGTTACAAGCAAGCAGCTAACTCAAAACCTACTACATATCCCATCACTATAATATGGAAGGCAACCCGACAAGCAAACCTAATCACCAAATGAAGCAAGAAGAAAATAGAAGATGTTGATGGTATGAGATTCATTGCTCAGAGGTATAGAGGAAACTGTGTGCCAACTAGCCAAGGTAAATTATAAAGTGTGCTGTCTTCCTGATGCATGAATCCAGGATGTTGCCAAAGCTCATCAAGAACACAGAAGAGTACCCTTTTTTCTGATTCATGTAGGCATCAACAACACTGCAAAGAACACCTTTGAGCAGATCACCTTGGACTATGAAGCCTTGGGTAAGACAGTGAAGAGTTTAGAGACACGAATGGTACTCCCACCGCTCCTACCACTAAAAGTTAGAGGACTGCACAGGGACAGGAAGATACAGCAAATGAATGACTAGTTATGCAGATCATGTTAATGGGAGAAGTTTGGCTTATGCGACTATCATCTTCATTTCTTAAGTGAAAAACTACAGGCTACAGATGGGCTCGTGAAGTCTAAGAAGAATGGCTTTAGCAAAACCATGGCAAATCTGATCAAGAGGGCCCCCGCACACGGAGGGAGCTGTTTGGAGACTATGACTGAAACATCTGCACAAAAGCAGGCTCTAAACACAAGGATGTGAGTTTTGGAGGAAAAGCTAAGGGAGAGAATGGGAGGCACTCTCAAATTCATGGTAGAAATGAGAACAAACAAACCTTTAGATGACTATACACCAACAAACTACAAACAAGATGAGCTTGGGAAACAAACAAGATGAGATTGAACTCTGAGTAAGGAAGATAAATCTGATTTCATAGACATAACAGAGATTTGGTGAGATGACTCCCATGGCTGAAATAGAACAACTGAGCAATATAATCTGTTCAAAAAGAATAGATGAATAAAATGAGGATGAGTAGCATTATATGTCAAAGAAAGAAAGAAAAAAAACAATTGTGCATAAATCCGTGAAAGTGATCAAACTGGACCAGTGGAAAATATTTGGGTTAAAATAAATGGAGAAAGAAATTAAAATAACATTGTAATAGGAGCCCACCAAAGGCAAGGTGATAGATGACATTTTTCTGAAACAATCTCAGATATTTCAATCAAGAACTGGTAGTTATGGGCAGAGTCATATCTAGGGTGGAGCAAATGGGACATGTGCCCTGCATGCCAGTGCCAAAGCCAACCCCCCCACCTTCCCTCCTGGGCCTGGCCCACTGCTGCCTCCCCTGCCGGGGTTGTTCCTGGCCCACTGTGGAGGCGACGGCAGCAGCAGCAGTCCTCTCTCCTGGGCCTGGCCCACCCCCCCCACCTCCCTGACTGCCTGCTCTCCTGTCAGGATCATTCCTGGCCCAGTGTGGTAGCAGCAGTGGTGGCAGCAGCAGTAGCCCTCCCTCCCAGGCCTAGACTGCTGCCTGCCACCCCCTCCCCCACCCCTGCCACCACCAGGTTCCTTCCTAGCCTTGTGCAGAGGCAATGGTGGTAGTGGAAGCAGCAGCAGTCCTCCCTCTTAGACCTGGCCCAGTGCCCCCCCATCACTGTCACCCTGCTGCCCCCACCCCTGCTGGAGTCATTCCTGGCCTAAAGCGGAGGCTGTAGTGATGGCAGCAGCAGCAGCAGCCCTCTCTCCCAGACCTGGCCACCCCCACCCCCCCACCCACAGGCATCTTCCTCAGCCCAGGTCAGCAGAAGCAGGAGAAGCAGCACCTAGGTGCACAACTTTTATGCTTGCTTAGGCACTGTTGAACGTAGACACACACTAATTATGGGGGACATGAATTATCCTGATATCTGCAGGGAGAATAGTTCTAATAAGCACAGGGTCTCTTCCAATAAACTCCTGATGTGCCTTGCAGATCATTTATTCCTTCAAAAGGTGGAAGAAGGAAAAAGGGAATCAGCAATCCTTAACTTGATTCTAACCAACAGGGAGGAGTTGATTTCTGAAATAAAAACAGTTAGGACTGTGGGAGTGGGCAGTGATCATGGTTGCTAGAATTCGTGATTATGGAACAGGCCAGATAAGAGTGTAGTAAAAAAAAAAATGCATTTCAGGAAAGCTGTTTTTTATCAACCACAGGGAAGTACTAGGCAGAGTTCATTGGCTAGAAATGCTGAAGGAAAATGATGTCCAGCATGGGTGGGATTTAACGAAGAAGAAACTGCTATAAGCACAATCAGAAATAATTTCATGGAAGAAGAAAAATGGAAAATATCCGAAAAATCCAATGAGTTCAGACAATAAACTCAAGGAGGAAGTAAAAAGGAGAGGGGAAAAAAAAGAAGGTTATGTATGAAGAATGGAAGGAAGGACACATCACCAATGAAGAATCCAAACGTGTAGCTCAAACTCGCTGGAATAGTAGAAGGAGAGCTAAAGCCCAAAATGATCTCAGACTGGCTAAGGAAGCAAGAAACAACAAAAAGAGGTTTTTTCAAATATGTTTGAAACAAAAGAACAGCAAAAATTTTGAGAAATTTTGGAGAACAGGTTAAATGCCAGAAGACTGGAGGTGAGCAAACCTTGTCTCACTCTTAAAAAAAGATAAGAGGAAAACCTAGGAAACTACAGGAAACTCAATCTGAATGCCAATAGAAATATTGGAACTGATTATACAGGAGTCCATCTGCAAGTATATTGATGACAATTCAATGATCAGTAGGATCCATCATAGGTTTGTCAAAAACAGATCAGGTCACTAGTTTAGTAGATGGAGGGAATGCTATTGATGTCATTCCTCCAGAATTCAGTAAAACATTTAAACAGGTTCCCCATGATAATTTAGTAAACTGACTAAATATGGAATAGATTGAAACCCCATCAGATGGAATCATAAATGGTTCGAAAACCATACTCAAAAAGTCATCATCACTGGTTGTGCTTCATATTGGAATGAGGTGGAATGAGGAATGAGTGCCACAGGGTTCTGTCCTGGGGCCAACTCTCTTCAATATTTTTTTTCCAATGATTTAGATGATTGGGTGGAGGGAATTCTTATCAAATTTGCAATTGGTACAAATCTGGGAGGGGTAGCTAATATTTTGGAAGATAGGGACATAATTCAAATGGACCTTGAAAAATTAGAAACTTGGGCTGAAATTAATAAAATGAAATTCAACAGAGCAAAATGCAAAAATCTGCATTTAGGCCAATAATAATACTTATAATAATAATGATGATGATGATGATGATGATGATGATGATGCAAATACGTATGCACGTATTGGTTCGGGAATACATGACTAGCAGTACTAGATGCGAAAAGAATCTTGAGATTATTTTTGATCATAAATTGAACATGAGCCAGAAGGTGATGCTGCAGCTAAAAACACAAATGCTATGTTAGTCTGCATTACTAGAAGCATAGTTTCCAAGGCGATGGAAGTAACAGTCACACTATATTCTGTACTGGTGAGGCATCATCTGGTGTACTGTGTTCTGATGTGGTCACCTGATTTTAAGAAGGATGTCGGCAAATTTGAATGGTTTCAGAGCAGGGTGACAAGGATGATAAGAGGTACAGAGGGGGAAAAAAACGATGAAGAGAGCTTGATGGAGTTTGGTGTGTTCAGCTTGATGAAGACAAGAATGAGGGGTGACATGATCACACTCTTTAAATCTATGAAGGGATGACACAAAGAAGAAAGTGCAGGGCTGTTCTCTGCTGCCCCAGAGTATAAGACTATGTCTAATGGTGTTAAGTTAAAAGAGAGTACACTTTGTCTGAACATTAGAAGGAACTTCTTGACAGTGAGAGTGGTTCAGCAATGGAACTGACTGCCTAGAAACACAATGAGATGTCCTTCTCTGGATGTCTTCAAGAAGAGGCTGGACAGCTACCTGCTGGAGATGCTCTAGCTGGAGATCTTGCACTGAGCAGAGGGTTGGAGCTGATGACCCATAAGGCCTATTCCAGCTCTATGACTCTACTAGAATGATTAACTAGATAGGCTTTTGGTGGCTCTTCTGTTTTTCTGTTCTTAAACACTCATGCCAGTGTTTAAAATGAGAAACTTATTTTAAAGTATTGCTGTAACTTCTTTTCAGTGAGGAAAATCCTGGTGTAAAATTTCGGAACAGCAAGTACTGTATTCTGCCACTTTAGAGGAGAGGAAATATGAATGACATCAAGTGTCCAGAGAAACTTTTTTTTGGTTTTTTTTTGGTCAGTTATATTGCCATTATGCAATGTTGGAGAAAAGAGAAAACAATGGGAAAGCATGGCAACAGAACAGCAGCAAATACCTTCTGTATGCTGACAGGTGAGCAGGATTCAACATGAACATAACCACTGCACTCAGTTCCTCACTTTCTTCTGTTGTGTTATCTCAGGTATTTTTCTCGAGGTCTTGGCTGTGGAGAATTTGCTGCCATAATTACATATCTGCTGTTGAATCCTTAGATATTGCTGGACTACAACTCTCAGAATCTTTGACCATTAGACAGGAGGCTTCTGGCTTTTGAAATGTGAGCCAGTGTGGTGTAGCAGTTTGAGCGCTGGTCTTGGAATCTGGGTTTGAATCCTCACTCAGACAATGAACCCTTCTGGGTGATCTTGGCTAAGTCACACACTCTCAGCCTCAAAGGAAGACAAAGTCAACCCCCCAACAAATCTTGCCAATATAACCCCGTGAAAGGATTGTCTTAGGGTGATAATAAGCTGGAAACAACTTGAAGGCACACAAAAACAAATGTTTAGAACCACTACACTACACAAAGGGTTTTTAAAAATACACTTTTTTTTCATCATAAGTCTGTTATGTTTGCAAGTGATGACAACAGTTATATGCCTAACGTTGGCACCTTACCTATATTATAATTTGGAAAACTGGAAAATATTTTGGCAATCAAAGAGCTTCATTTAAAGGAATGCATATTGATCTTGTATGGTAGATTCTGATTCCAACCTGGTAACAAAGCAACATTTAAGGGATTCAGAGACTTAAAATTAATGAAGAGAACAAGTTACTGCAGAACTGTAGACAAAGAAGATCAGCTGAGAGTGGTTTGTTAAGAAGGACATGCCTAGGGCTAAATACTTCTTCAATGCATTGTGTTAGCAGGCTCACTGGTAAATGTACCTGACAGAATATTTCTTCCTCAGACACACTAATTTTTAGGATGTGGCATTAGAGTGATGGGTAGCCTCTTACTGTGGACCAGCATTAAAAGGCCAGCATTAAAAGGTCCCATGGACTCCCTTCATGCACTATATTTTGCCATATGAGACAGAAAACACGAAAGGACAGAAAATGGTTAACTATTTGATTTGCTATTATTTTGTTTTTACCTGCATGGATGGGGAGATATGATTCTGGAATATTTGCCTTATATAGCAAAGAATCTTGGCTGATTTGAGGGTACTATTCAGTTTAACTTGGAGGTGTGGGGTGGAGTGGTGCTGGAGATGGAACAGTATCCATTTGCTGCCCCATCTCATATGGCAAAATGATTTAGACACAAAATTGTTTTATAATGTGCATGTGCAATTTGTGACTTTCCCAGGCTCAAGAAATCTATTTCACTTGCCTTTCAAGTGCTGATTAAAAAAAAAAAAGGAGATAAGTGGTAAACATATTAATGAGGTTAACACATAGCTGCATTATGTTTGAGCTGCTGTTGGATAACATAAACCATCAAATTGTATAGTAGAGAACATTTTACAGATTAGCAATGGACAACTTTGGTGAATGTGAGTGTCATTTCCCCAGGATCTGCTATGATATACACACCTTCTGACACCCCAACATGTACCCCAAATGACAATTAAAGTGACTGGCTTATACCTCATATGATATATATATGGAGGCACATACATTGTTTTAATAGGAAAATCACACAATATTTCTCTTGTTTCCGTTTTAAAATAATATGGATATGGGGTTGTGGAACCATACAATGTGTTGAGGGTCCTTACGCAGGCTTTAGGCCATATGTTGCTTATCCTTGTTGCAGATATTAATACTATGTTATTTGAGTAGTATGCATGCGCATACAATGTTAGTATACACATCTTATATGAGCCCTGTTCAGGCATTACTCATCCAACTTCAATCAGTGCATGAAGAAGGGATTACCTAGCCCTGTCCTCTTTGCACCACCACCACCACCACCATCATCATCATTATTCTTATTCTTATTATTATTTGAGATGGTAAGCATTAACTCTGAAGAGAAGTTCTTCTTTACCTGGAGATTCTCCACAAGAATAAAGACAAGGGCTGTTGCTTGTGAGGAATGGACCCACAAATGGAAACCTTGCCTCTTCAGAGCAGGAAGCAGGCAAAGAAATCAAAAGAGAAATATGCCTTGGCAATTTTAAACATTTTGAGAGATGACAGAATAGCTTTTACTCCTCACAGCGATGATTTTCTGTGCCTTTCTCCCCTTGCTGATGCACCTACTGCCATTTTACTTCTGCCTCTGCCAACACACCTCCAAAAATACCTAAGTCAGTGTAATTACACCATCTAAAAGTATCTCAGTCCATATCTAAGCCTTTCTATAAGGAAAAGATGTGGAATCACTGTAAATGAACGTAATTCTGACAATTAAAGCAAAAAAGAACTGCAGCCTGCTTTGTCCCTGTAGGCTACCTATCACTGTTAACTATGCCCTCAGTGCTTTCCTCCTAACCTGATATAAGGTCAAGCTACACTTGGATTATCCTGGCCTTAAAACAACTTTAAAAAGTGTTCCACCTGCAAAATTTCAATCTTTTTGATAGATGGAGATCATTTTCAAGGTATTCGTCTTCTGTACGAATTTCTAAAGTAAAGAAATAAAACAATCTCACTAGAAGATTAAATTGAAAACAATTGCAGATATGAGACAGAAGTTTTCACCACACATAGAAATAGGTGGTGCTTTAATGTCTCTGCCTTTTCACAAAAACATAAAACTGTTGTTATTGTTGTTGTTTTTAGAAAAATTGAAGCATTGTTGCATGTAGGAGGGCTCTTAAGATCTACTAAAATAACCCAAAGTGTATCTTTGATCACACAAACAATATTTTCAGCCGGTTAAATGAATTTTAGTGCTATGCAAATATGTTCATTTCCATTAAAGCCAAATATATTTTTATCTTAGAGCTCTGAATGCCTTTGTAAAACTCTAAGTGCTAATCACATTCTGTAAAAAGCTTGTTTGAAATAATCCAAATTTCTTTTCATTAATACGTAAAGAAGAGTACCTCATAATGTGTCTGATATAGACAATGGCACTTCACTGTAGCATTATATTAACTGCAGCACTATCTTATTCATTATTTTCTATTTCTCTATTTTCTATTTACTTTCCATTGTCATATACATAATTTGAAAACTCCTAGCAAACATCAATTTAACAATAAAACACTCTTCCCCCATTCCCTCACGCTAATGTACTGATCAACCTTTAAGTTACAGACTTCTATCATATGGCATTCTCCCAAGTCTATCATTATGATGTTTTTAGCCACTTTATTTTAAAATACTGGGAAAATGCTTTCTGGCATCATGTCTTCAAATACTGGGATAGTACAATGAACATTTAGTACAGTTAAGGTTTATTGTTTGTTGTGATAAATATTGAAGAACATCCTATTTAACTGTCTAACTTGGATCAAAAGCTAGGCCTGCTGACCTTAGCACTTGGGAATCTGCTTCAGACTACTATCTATTGAGGTGACTGGTCATCTCAGCATTATTTACATTCAGTATTCTCTATATTAGGGCTGGATGGAATATTTATAAATATATTTTTTATAAAAATTGAAAAATATGTTTCTTGTTAGTCAACAAGAAACATATTTTTCAATTTTCAGGAATGCCTGACAAGGAAACACCTGGTCTGACAAAAATATTTGCCTTTCGGGACAAAATTTACATAGTGGGGTTTTGAATCACACAAAAATATCAATTTATGTGCAGAAAGAGTGCAGAAAAATAATATTCATGTACAAAAGTATTCTTTTATGTACAGAAAGAGATGTTTCCTACACAGAAAAAGCTATGTGGAAAAAGTCTCCAACACAGTGTTTCTCACAGAAAATGAATGAATATACCCATTCTTTCAATAATTAAATTAATGAACCATTAAATCTCTATCCTATTCTGGTTGTAATGGCTCTTTTCACATTGGGCATGGAGTATTCTACACGAAAAGCATGTGCTGTATCATTAAATTATTGCCATTTCTTATATAGTTACTTAATAATAAACCCCACAGAATCCAGTGGAACTTTATACAGTATAAACTTTTTCACTAATCCCAATAGATGAAGCCTAAACTGCTTCTGAATGTCTGAAGTGACTTCAATAAACTTGTTTTGCTTATATAACAAACATATATGTCTGCATTAATTTTTCAAAATACAAAATGGGAGAAGAAACAGGGAGAAGGAATATGGTACACTGGAGATACACATTATTATAATTCATGAGGAGGAATATGAGAGACAATAATCTTACAGAAGAAGAATAATATTCTTCTTACGCAACCATATTCATGTGATGACATGGGAAACATTGGCTTTGACTCAAAGAATTTTATTTTTATGTTTTTTTAAAAAATATTTATACCATCCTATATCCAAAGGTTTCACACTTGTTACCCTAAAAGGTGTGGGATCTTGAGGTCCATCAGCAGTACCAGCATCTTCTTAGGATCTGGGGAATTATTAGCTCAAAGGAGGCCTGTCAGATGAGGGTAATGACAGGATTTTTTCACCTATATATACCAGTACTAATCATAGAGAAGACTCCAGTTAAAACTTAAACAGAGTATTTTATTGGAAATTAATAAACACACACAAGAAATCAAAGAATCTCACAAACCATACAAGACTATGTCAGGGTTATATGCCGGGCAGGCATGGTTTCCTTTGAGTGGATGGCGGAGGAAAAGGTGATGTGGCCAGATGAGCAGGTGCAAGGTCGGCAGGAATGTTTTGGCTATGACTTGTACACTGGAGAAGGCCACACACCAGAATGCTGATTGGGTCACCCCACTTGTTCAGGGTGACAAGAAAACATAAAAAGGCTGGTGTTTGCCTTACCAGCTGCCGGTCAGGATTGCCTAGCTGGACCTGTGATGCTGCTGACAGTTTACATGCCTATCTTCTGTTATTCTTACTTGTTCAATTGCTGCTGGAATGTTTTGCCAAGTGCCTTTATCTTAGAGTGTGGCAATAAATTCTGCCTCTAAGCCTACTTAATGAGCCTCTGGATTTTTTTTCTGCTTCACTAGGAACCTTTGCGGTGGTGAAGCCTTGCTTCACAGTTCAAACTCTGCTCATGTTCAAAGGGGCCAAATCCTGCTAACCCTGACAGACTATTGAGGGAAAATGTGAGAAAGGCTAGATAGAAATAGAATTTGAGTAGAAAGAATGATTTTTAGCAGCAGATCGAGGTGGAATGTCTTAAACAGGAGTTAGCATGTTACCATGTTACAAATTGCCTGGGCTGGAGTCAGGGTTTTATACTCTCTTTCCTACCCTGAAGGAATATGTGTTATTGGCTTTTTTGCAGAGCAGACAGTGGGGTACGGAATGGGTTGATTGTCTTAACTTTAGGTGACAAAACAGTGATGAGAGTCCTGACAGTCTCTTAATGTCTTGGTTAGGTAAAGTGGAATGGGGAAGGTTTCTGCAGGAAATGTGCATAGTAGGGGTGCTTGCTTGCTGTACCTGGTCAGTTTGTCTAATATTGCATTTGGAGGTTGGATTGAGAGAAACCAATTAGCATCAGGGGGTTCTGTCTAATTCTCTTGAACTTATGACCTGGCCATGCTGAGGTCATCCTGATCTAGCACACACTTGCAGGATGTGTCTTGCTATTGTGTTTTCCAGCCATAAATATCTAGTTTTACAGGAAAATATTTCTCACCAATTTTGCTATTCATTGGGGGGGGGGGAGCGGGGAGAGAGAGGTGTGGTAACACACAGATGAACCACTCCACATGTTCCTGAACATTATCTAATTACTCTCTATTTAATTATTATAGCTGTGTCCTGTTCTAGGCATCAAATTTGCCACAAGCACCAACAGCCTCACAACCTGTTCACCACCTCCAGCCATACTGAGAGTAGAAGAACACATTGTGTAAATCTAGGCCATCACACAGTATATTTTCCTGTCCCTTTCAGCAGCTGCCATTGACATGGATGACTAGAATGGCAGTTCATCAAATCTTGGTTCCAACTCCTTGTGAGATCTTCACAATATGGGCAGAAGGTGGAAAATTGCCACAGAAATGCTGATTCCAGTAGCTGATGCCACAGCTGGTTCAGAATGTTTGAAGTGACTCCATCAAACTCTCTTTGCTTATACAGTGGATATACATGGCTACATTAGTTCTACAAATAAAAAATGAGACAAGAAGGAGGGAAAAGGAAGACAGCCAGAAGAGGACATATACATATATATTCTCTGTATCGAACCAAAATCTTGCACCCATTCCCATGCAGCAAAGCCCAGCTGTGGAGAAGAGATACTCTTGCTGGTCATTAGTAATAGAAGCCATAAGGGTGATTAAAGGTTTCCTCCTGCTACACAGCACCAGATGCTGAGGTGGTTGGTGGAGCATTAGATTTATAGCCTGCTCTGCCTCTTCATTTTCCCTCTCTTCAGTCCTGCTTGGCCCACTCACCCTATAGGCAGTGCAGACATATGCTAGTTGCCTTCTGAGGCTGGGTAGGAATCTCCTCCTCCCTTTCTAGATTTTTTTCCCCTTACCCTGCATGGTTCTGTATTGGTTTTGGATAACTGACTCTGTGTGTGGCAGTTGAATAGGAGGGCACTGCCAGGAGGACAAATCTGAAGGAGCAGTAAAGATTTCCATGCCTAGGTCCCAGTTTGGTGTAAGGGGCATCTCCAGATTTGTTCCTGTGGTTGAGGGGGCTTAGGGGGTAGGAAAGGAAACCAGGATGGGCACATTTCCCCTTTTTGCCATGGGGAATGGGGGGGGAGGTATCTTAGTAAGGTCTCCCTTGTTGACAGCTGGTTGGATGTTAGGCCAAAATGGTGGCTGGCACTCAGAGTTTGAGTGTTTCATCCAGAAGTGGCCATGGAAGAGGTCAGACTGGGACCCTCTACCACAGTTGGAACCCACTTTAGGTTCCTTATCTTGTAAATCACAAATATTTAAAGTTCAATAGTTAATAAGTGGCACCCAGTACCCAGTTCTGCTGTCTGGTGCCATTATTTCCTAGTTAGTAAGAAATAAGGCCCTTCTGCAGATGTATGAAACATTTTTCTAGAGATTACAGAAGGCTCAAGGTAAAACACAATACATTTGAAATAGAAAACTGTAGGTATTCTTTCAACACAGACATTTACTATGTACTGTAAAAGAAAAACATATCTAATGATTAATTGATCTTATCATGAGTTTTTCCATCTTATCTTGTCTCCTGACTTCCAGACTAAATGGTTAATGTAGAAGGTATGTTTAAACAGAGCAATCCCAACTCCTTTCCCCAGTTTTTTTTTTTTTTAAATGACAACAATCAGGAATATTTCTCTACTAAATGGGAGGGAAAAAGACTTTTTATTTGATCAGTAATTTTTCAAATTATTTTGTTTCTTTGATATATTGGTGAGCAATAGCCTTCTCTCTTTCAAAATATTTCACCTGATTCTTTCACAAGCTCAGGTTACCAGGGACTGGGGATGCCATTTGTGTTCCTGAGACACTCAGTGAAGAAGAGGGAGAAGAAAAAGAAGGTGTTACATTTCCCTTGCATAATGTTGAGATGGCTCAGCAGCTGGCAGGATCACATGACTGGAATGGAACTATGATCCTCAGGGGCTATTCAAAAACACAAAGTGGGTTAGGGTGGGGAAGCAGATGTTTGTCAGAGTGGGCCTGAGAGGAGTAGCTTCAGGTCTGTCTAGTTTGTATATGGTCAAGTCAACTGCATCTGACAGGGCTAAAGTCTTCCTTTGACCACTTTGTGCTATATATATATGCCACATATATTTTGCAGTGCCTCTGTCAGAAATCATACTAGAACTCATCCTCTTAATCTAGTTTGAGACAGGTAAAGTATGTCAAGTAACTACCTGACAAAAGGGATGGCAATATCAGAACTTGCTTAGATGGAAAAAAGTTAACTGAGTTCTCTATTCTGCAGATTTAACTATTTGTGTCATCACAAAGGTTGGAGAGGCAGATGGGATAGGAATTTTGGGGGCAAAAATCTAGTGAAACAGGTAGTAAAAGGTGGGTATGCTTGTATCTAAAACCAATTCATCTGGCACTTGGCAATGTAACTATGAAGAGTTAACCAACAGAAAAAAACCTGTCTCTAAAACAGATATGAATCTCAACTGCTTATTTCAAAGAGGGTGACTCAGGCTTTTTATTTTTCTTGTTAAAGTCAAAGACTGTTTTAAACAGCTGACATCTGTTTCCTTCAATATTTATGAAGAAAGGGAAGCTATGAGATACTTTGACAGTGGCACATAATCTCTTGGAAGATGTAGGATACCAGCATTGTGCCAGCTTGAGGTAGCAGAAAAGCATTGTTTCTTAATGAAACAAATGGAAAACAGAAGGCATAGCTGCCTCTTTAGAAAGAGACAGCACCTGTTATTTCTAGATAAGAGAGATGCCCCTGTTGTTTTTTCCCCATCACAGGTAGTTAAAAATACATTTAGAAATGCGGTAACAGGTGTGAATAGGATGCAATTGCAAAATAGTATTTTGTCCCACAGGCAAACAGAAGCTGGACTCTTACCAGAGATTTCTTCTGTTTATGGAAACTATGGTGAGAAAATAATAATCAGCAGAAACACGACTGAAAATGGGCTGCGGACAAATACAGCAGCTGAAATGGACAGATTTTTGTAATTTTCTTGTTTCTCTTTCCTAAGTCCATTTTGTACCGTGGACATTTTTTTCTTTCTTTTTCTTTTTCTTTCTTTTTTTGTGATGAAAATAAGTCTCAACTTTTTGTTCATATTTTTTCAAATAAGTGCATTGATAGACATATGTGCATTGATGAAAATAGGGCAGGTATCTATCAATGCACCCATTTGTAAAAACTACCTTTTACAAGTATAGTTAGATGTCTATATCTTGTTTAACACATTTTTCACCTCCCTTCGCAGAACATACTGCAAGCCTACCAATTTATTTTTCACCAGAAATATCTTATGTTTTCAGAATTGATCCAAGTCATGTGGATCAGGTAAATATTTATTTTAAAAGTCAGCAGAGCAAATTTCTCAAACGTCCTGCCAACAGTGAAAACCCAGGGAATGATATATAGTTTCTGATTCACATAAATATCTGTTAGAGAACCCGTGTATTTATCAACAGTAGATGTCATTATGTTCTAATCCAAATGTGTCAGGCTCATTCCTCATTTCAGAGACCTTCAACTCCAAAGCACTTTGGTTAAAGTTTCAGCATGTTCTTTTAAAGGTAAATCATTTATTCTTTTTAGAAGAAAGTTACAAAAACATACGCCTGCAGTAAGGCTCCATGAATTGTTACCTAGCACACTGAGCACAGCGCATCAGTATTGTATTGTCAGCTACTACCAGATGTCTGACAACAGTGTTCATTTGTAGTATAGGGACACAACAAAACTGGGAAGTTTATGAGACAGCTAGCAGAGGTTCAAAAGGACTAGGAGAAATAAAACTTTGTGGTAAGACTCAAAATATGAGCATGTTGATTTGGTCATCCTTGTGAAGTCACATGGATCCTCATTTCACAAGGCATTTTTCATTTATTTAACATGATTTATTAATAAATTGACATCAGTGCATGTGAAGCCTTACATTGTTCAGGTTGACAGATGTATTCCTAAGGGTGATTTTTTTTTTCATTACTCTTTGGTGAGTACAAATTTTCCTGCATGTCACAGGTTCAAATTCATGAAATCATAAGGTGGACTTACAATGTCATAACTATTGGGGATTCATATTTATGGTCATTAAGGAATTGATTGTGAACCGCAAAACCTAATTTTTCATCCTGTCATTGTACCAGCTAAAGGGCTTCTGAGACTCTGTATAGCAGGACACTGGGAAATTATGTCTGCAGCACTATTCCAGTCATGGGGCACACTGTGACAAACAACTGTGGCAGGATCCCAAGAGGTCTTTCAAATTTCCTGTTCTCAATGAGTGCCACAACTAAGAGAGCATTGCTGACATCATTTCCCAGCATCCTCATCTCCAGCATCTTGGAAACCCATTTGTTGGAGTGCTGCCTGGCTGGAAAGCTCAGTTTTGGGGTAAGTATCATCACACAAAATCATGACAATTGAACTCTGTCATTGTAATTATACTGTACAATATACAATCTCAGCTGCTATGTCTTTCTCAGGGAAGGAAAGGTAACTGTAGGTCTTGGTAGAGAATGTATTTTTTTTTCTCATTCTCACTGACATCGTACTCAACAAGCCAAAATAATACATTAAAAAAGCTTTCAACTACTGCAAGAGTTTTCAACTCTATGTAAAAACAAGAGGACCAGCATTTTTTGCCAGTCAGCGCAATAGTGAAAAAGAGGGTTTTTTTAAAAAAAAATGCAAGCAATTATCTAGTGACATAAAGGTTTTTTTGTGTGTGTGTGAAAATAAAACTTTGTGAAATTTTCCCAAAAAAAGACCCAAAATGCCAAAAATATTGGAAAATTTACAGGAACTCTAATAATGCTACCCATCAGGAGAAAACACTTTTTTTTAAAAAAAGCTGTCTTTTATCTGAGAATGAAATAAGATTTACATTCCTAGGCCCTTTTTGCGTGGCATTTGCTATGTGAAAGGGCCCCTGGAACATTGCGCAACTGCAAGGAGCGGTCCACACAACACACTCACAATTGCGCGATGCTCCAGGGCCTGGCAGGCACCAATCATACACTATTTCATTTTTGGCTTTGAGTCGAAAAAGGTGCACAATTGTGCATCACTCCAGGCCCCCGCGTGCACTTGCCATGGATGCGGAGCTCCAGAGCCACAGTGCTCACTCTTCCTGCTCCAGCGCAGGCATGGAAAATCCCAGGCTGCACTGTGGAAGGAAGAGGAGGGGCTCTCGCGCTACCTGCTTGCGAGCAGGCAGCAGCTGCAGAGCTGAAGCAATGGGGAAGTGATAGCCTCTCACAAGAACCGCAAAAAGGTGAGTTGCATAAAGGGCCCTAGTCTTGGTTCACTTCCCAGTGGTATAATACAGATTTACTACCCCATTCATGACTTGAGAGAGAAAGGAAAACATCCATTGGAGAAAAGGATTGAAATATAGTTATTTAAAAAGGATTAAAATCTTGAAAAAGCTTTCCTTTCCTTTCCATGCTTCTAAGAATGATTGCACATATTATGTAGAAAGCAGGCCCACTCATTTTATGGAAGATTATTTTTGTGTTTTGTCATGACAATTAATTGTTCTTTTCTACCATGTGGCCAAAGAGCCTGAGTACCACCAGTGGACTAGGAAAGTAATAATAAAGATCTGCTTTGTAGCCTGCAACTTAGCCAACCAGCTGGACTGCATTTGGCAATCAGAAGATGTAACTAAAGTATGAAAATGTAGCACATACTATGAAGTGCCTTATTGGTGTTTTGTGAAATTAACTGATTTTTTCAGACTGTTTAGATATTCAGCGTATCTGAATCCTTTATGTGAAAAAGAAAAGTTAATTAACATGGAAATTATATTTTATGAACACAATAGTTATAGGAGATGTTTATTTTCTGAGACTTGGTTATGAATAAAATTATCAGGTTTTGCCCCATATAATCCATAGCTAATACTTATACTTTTTAATGGATAGGGATGCAATCCTATACCCACTGAGACAGGAGTAATTTCTACTGAGCTCAGATCTTCTGATTAGATTGAATATATAAGATTACACTTTTAATCTTTACAGTCCCTTCCTTGCCTGAGCAAATAATGTTGAATATAAATATAAATATAAATATATAAATATATAAATGTGTGTGTGTGTGTGTGTGTGTTGAATATATAGTGTAAGATATGTATCCCAACTGTTTCTTGCTTTTGGCTGCTTGGTGTACATAATTTATATGCAGCATAAATTATGATCACTTCCAAGCTCCTTCCTTTGCTACTTGAGGTGAAAGTGGATTCCTAGTTGCCAGTTGCTGACCTGTGATTTCTGATACTTGATTGGATTCAAAAGTGGATACGTAAACTGAAATAGGTGCATGATATAGCCTGAAAGAGCCTATGAACCTCTTCTATATCACAGGCCCATCCTACCTCAGAAAGAGTACAATTCCTTCTTCCTATTTAGAAGGTGGAATTCAGGGGTTAACACTCTTGGAATATAAACAGGCTTTTGGATTACCAGCAATTCCTAACCCCTTGGAAGCTGCAATGTCCTCATGGTGGGTTCACAAAGACTTGAATAAACATTATGAACTTTTATAGTTAAAAGACAGGCAAGCAGACAGATCGATGAATTGATGAACAATCATACATTGATCTCAAAGAACATTATTATTATTATTATTATTATTATTATTACTATTATTATTATTACTATTATTATTATTTTGTCAGCATAGTTATCATTTGTACAACGTTTCATTGCAATATCTGAAACCATTCAAAAGCTATGAAAATAACTGTTTAGTTGCAAAAAATGTACTCGGCACTTGCTGCTTCTGCACAGACTGAAAACATGCAAGAGAATGACACTGAATGGCTGAGGGGAAAAACATGACCTTTCTTGCTACTGTGCATATAGCTAGAAGTGACTTTCTCAGCTGCACCACACTCTAGCGTTGTCCACATTGTGCCACCATATTCTTGGAACATCTATTGCTTGATAAGACCCTTGAAAAACAATTTTAAATAAATATTTGATGTACTTCAAGGTTTTAAATCTTAAGCTTTTGCAGTCCACAGCAACAAAAGATATTTCATAGAAGTCTATGGCATACGAAAGGTTAAGAACCATTGGTTCTTTATTTAAACTAATCAGCAAGGGCAGTTTATGGTGAAAAAAGTGCAATGAGGAACCATCCATCGGTGGCATGGTTCTATGTTCAGGCTTGACTTGCAGACGGTTCTGGGAAAGCTGCCCTTTGTTACCCTGTTTACTGGGGGTCCTGTGAGGGACACCAAAATGTGCTCAACAATAGGTGGGGAAGATTAGCTCTGAGCACTGCTTTAGTGTTAGGAGAGGCAGGGTAACTTAGCAGGATCTTGAACCCTATGTCTACGGGGTCAGGCCTAGTCAAGTAGCACACAGAAGTTGAAATAATAAACGTGGTTTTATTAAAAACACAATCAAACAATGGATGCGGCACACTCACATAAGATAACTAAAGAAAGAAAGGTTGGAGTGGGATATAGGGGTTTTTAAAGGAGTTGTTAGTTTGGGTGATACTTCACCTGTCCTGAAGCCCGGTTGGAAGCGGAGAAGCTGGGGAGCGTGGATCTCAGCACGTGGAGCTGAGGGGAAGGCTCGCTGGACAAAGCGACAGCAAGGCGGGATGGAAGCCAAGAGAAATCCAAGGAAGCGCTCAAAGTCAGGGGTTTTTATAAGGAGAATTGTGACCGCAGGCTAGGTCAGATTTGGGGAAAACAATAGATTTGGGGCTGGAGACAAAGCCTCCGAAAGGTCAGAATTTGAATGATTGAGTTATAGCCAAAGTGTCAATAGGATAGCCGGTATGCAAATGCGGAGTGCTCGAGCGTTGTATAGTCAGATCATCAAGCTGCCAGCGCGGGGCCGAGGATCTTTTGAAAGCCGCGTGCATACTTAATGAAGGCACTTGCCTTGAGGTCTCCTAAAGCTGCGAGTTGGCTATTTCTGGCCTGACTGTATTGTTTTGGAATATTACTGCTATTATCAGCCGAGCCTGTATGCGTGCTTGTCCGGGGGCCTCGCAAGCACGTGGAAGGGAATGGATATGTGAGGCCGAATTAGTGATATCAATAGATATCTTTTTATATCCCCAAAGCTCGGGCTAGCCAGGGCAGAAACAGTTCCCCCTGGTGGCATCATGGACCTCTCCATAACACCCTCCCCACACTTTCTGGGTGACTTCAATGCTTACACACATGTAATAGCCAGCACTGCCACGTTAATGATACTTTCATGACCCCAGGATTCCTACATTGCAAATAAGCCTATCTTCACTGAAGTGGTGGAATAAGCAACAATGTGTGCACAGTCAAGGTGCTCTACTCAATACTGCAGGCTGCCTGCCCATTCATAAATGGTGGATGGAAATGACAGTGGATCCCTGTCATGCTGTTGGAGTGGGGTAGAGAGAGCAACACTCCTAGATGTGCTCTTTGTGGAACTGATAACCTTGTGGCAGCAGCAGAATGCCATACTGGCACCCCAGCATTTACTCCAACACTGGATCCATGTGTAGGGACTGCCAACATTTTCGGAAAACAATACCGCAGAACTGAAACCTGCTCCTATAATTTAAAAATCCACACACCAGGTCATGCTGACTGCAAGGATGCCACAGTCAATGGCAGCTGCTTATTGAGCTGCCCTCCAATTCTACAGCACCTAGTAAAAGAAAAAAAAAAGTGTCCACATTTTGACATCACCATGTCTTTAATTGCTTCTTACTACTCCATTTTGTTGGTTGAAGAGACCAGGTTTAAAAAAAAAACAAAAACTTCAGAATATTGTAAAATTAGGGCACAATTAAATTTTTGCAGCACACAGAGGAAAAATTAGACATGGAACTACCATTTTCAATAGGAGCAAAACATTAAGCATAATGTATCAACTGCAGCTTTGAGATGGAATCCTGAGCATGCTTATCAGTGACAGCTGGTTCCTATCAGGACGTTGAGTGAGGGGAGGCCAGTGGAAGAGAAGTCAAAGTCAACACTATGTGGGACCAGTTAAATCAAACTGAAGTACAGTCTCTTCTTCCACACTAATACAATTGATATTCTGCAGATGGGGAAAATTGTGGCCATTAGCACACTTTTGCATCATCAGGCAGGTACATGCATAATGTTCCATTTGTCCTCACAGACCAGGCGTTACCCATCTTTATATGGATATATTAAGTTCAGTGACATTTTTTATTTAGCAAATGTGAAGGAATGTGTAAGTTTGACATCTGTGGACTGTGTTTGAACTTGACTAATTTGCAGTTTCCCATTATAGAGCACATGTGCCCATATTTATATAGGTAAGTAAGAAGGGGCAATAATGGAAATGATATACTCTGTTTATTCATATTCATCATGTGCTAGAACTGGGAACAGGTAACTAGACCAATGTTAGTTTTAATGAGAAGCTCTCCTACTCTAATGTTTGTAAATGTGGAGCTATTTAGAAAACTGATGCCACATTTACATCACACTGCCAGTCACTTGTCTAATTAGAACTAGGCTGTAACAAATGATTTCTAAAACAGCCTCATTTCAAATGTTTGAATAAATGGAAGTGCTATTTACCCAGAATTATACCAACATGGGGAGACACAAAGGAGAAGAAACAGACTGAATTTCAATGTAAATTGCAAGCAGCATGGCAGAGTCCAAGTTTAGATAATTTGGTTTCTTCTTATGATGTGTTTGACAAGAAAGATGTCATAGTCTGATCAACCACGTATTCCACTGAACATCTAGGCTTCTGTAAAAAGATCCCCTATATTTACTGTTGCCTGCAACTATTTTACTTAAAAGAAAGCAAAGATGATTTCCAATTAGGACACTTCAATTAGGAGCTGCCTTTGGCAGATGGCTGAGTGATGTTAACTGCAAATGAGTCATGTTATTTGGAATATAGTGTTTTCCATAGGGTACAAATTCTATTTTTCCTATTACTAAAAATTAAAATAGGTTGCTATCCTACTGGAGCAGTCATCAGCGTGGACAACAATGGAGTTTCATGTATTTTGAGTCGAATCCTACATCATAAGAACCCAACCATCATGCTAGTGTTTACATTTTAGATTTTTTCAAATAGACTTCAGATTGAAACCAAATATTTTGTCGTACATTCAGCCACTCAATCAGAATAGTTTCAAGATATGATTGGGTCACAAGAATGATTTTAGATGGGTTAACATTAATATTGATTTATCTCCAGATCTGGAAAATACCATCTCTCTTTCCAGTAGTCATAATGCAAAAGTAAAAATGTACTCTCAAATAATCTCTACCATAGAACAGCACAAAGATGATAGGAAAAATACATCCTATTTGGGATTCATATTTGTTAAACTAGTCACTATTCACTACATCTAACATCTACATCTAACAGTAACTAAATAACATATATTGTTTTCTTCAGTGATATGAGCTTGGTACAACATTCAGAAGGATGTTTTAATAGATGATCAAACAGAAAGGTGAATTAGCCTCTCCTTTCTCAGTTTCAGGTAATATTTGAAAATGAAGCATTTACATTTTTTCCTATTTTCAAAAGTCAAGACCTTGGATTATACATGAAGACAAGCCAGGTCAATCATTGAGATGCTCATTCCAAAGATTGTTTTCCACCTATTAGAGGACATCAAGTCAAGATGTAAGCTTGAGAATTTTACACCCTTAATATTATTGTTTAGTTTGTCATAAACATACAATCCAGTGGGAGTAATATATTTTACCTGGGTGATATTTGCCAGACTGTACTCCACTTTTATTGGTCTCTGTTCTGTAACAACCAATCTAATTATCCTGTGTTATCACACAAAGTTATCTGTGCAAACTGCTGTTTCATCCAGTTTATTTTGCTCCTCCCTCCTTCTTTAGGCACAGTTAGGTGTGGATTTCTCCATATAAAATCATTTTATCTTTTTGCCTATTCTTTTATGAACTATTTACACCATGAAAGGAAATCTTTGAAAAGCTAAGTCCAGGAGAAACATCTTTCACCCCAAGAAGCATATTTCACCCCAAGAAGCATATAAAATAGCTTCAACAAAACAAGGAAATTTACTAACACATCAAGAGTTGCTAAAATGGGAAGGAGATAAACCAAGATTGTGTACAGAAGAAGAACTAAAGGCATCAGGAAATGAGTTTAACTGGTTCCCATGGAGGCAACTCAAGGAGAGATTTAAAATGGATCAAATGTTATATGGACTTGAAAGAAAAGAAAATGAACTTGATTTGTTGATGAGGGGTGATCAGAAGAAGAGAATCTCTAAACTTTATAAAATACTGTCGAAAAGAGAAATGGAATCAGAAATTGTTAAAGATACAATGGTCAGGTGGGCACAGAATATTGGATATTCAATTGAATTAGAAACCTGGAAGAGAGTATGGAAATCTGACATAAAATTTACATCAAACTTAAATTTAAGAGAGAACTTTTACAAAATGCTGCACAGATTGTATATGACCCCAGAAAGATTACAAAAAATAACTGAAAATGGGAATGCAAGATGTTGGAAATGTGATGAAAAGGTGGGGTCTTTTTTCATATGTGGTGGACTTGCAGGATAGCAAAAAAAATTTGGAAGGAAATACATGATGAAATCCAAAGAATTTGTAATATAAATTTTGAAATGAAACAGGAATTTTACTTGTTAAATATGTTAGGGCAACAGAGAGAAATAAGATGTCACTAGAAGATATTATTATATTTAATATCTGCTGCATGGTTGATATACACGCAACACTGGAAAGAAAAGAAATATATTGATATTGAAGAGTGGAAGTTAAAGGTCTTAGATATGGTAGAGATAGAAAAAATATCATTTTCTTTGAAAAACAAATCTATCCAAAATTTTGAAAGGGAGTGGAGAGTAGTTCTGGATTGGATAAAGATTCAAAGGTAGAAGAAATTGAAAAAAAACTATGTAATTGTTTTTCCCATATGTTAAGTGGAAATTATGCATATATGAATGTATGTAAAGAAAATAGGCAGATTCAACTGGTAATGTAAACTTGGAAGTGGGGAGGGGAGATTTTATTTTCAAATTAAATGTTCAATAAAAATATCCCCCCCCCCAAAAAAAAAAGAAAAAAAGAAAAGAAAAAGAAAAGCTAAGTCCAGGTGAAACATCTCATTAGCAGCAGTTTTTCCACAAAATTCCATTCATCATAAGTTATCACTAGGGTTGTAAATCTTCATTTTGTTCAGATGCACACGTAAGTATAGAAGCTATCAAAGGTTTGTGCCCCCAGAGTGAAATGGAAGCCTTTACAATTTTTTTTTTTTATTTTTCACATTTGAGGACTTTTTTAAAATGAAAATGACTTGAAAAGTTGTGGGGGTTTTCTTTTTCTTTTTGTTTTTTTGGAGAGGAGCACAAAATATGTTTTGTTTAAAATAAAATACTATGTGCAAAAAAAAAAACTTATATAGAAAGCATTCTTTATGTAATCTTTGGCAAGAACTCATGATGGGTGTTTGTTGATACTGGGTGTTTTGACATGTTGAGAAATCTTTTCTCATCAGAGACATGAAAACTGTAGATCATTCTCTAAATCCCCACAAATCTCTTAACATGAATCTATAGAAAAATTGCATGTTCAGTCCAACATGTTCTGTCCACTCTGTTACAGACTGAGAAACCATTGGGCATCTAAATATTCTGGAGTGGAGTTCCCACAATTCTTTACTTAGTTTATGATGAGTAGGTCTGATGGGAGCTGAAGGTGAAAACATCTGGAGGGACAATATTCTCCATTCTCCTTCTATAATCAAACACAAAACATAAGTACTTTATGGAATAAGTTGTAATTTTGTTTTATGCCACAACAACAGTCCTAATTGTACTAATGGGTAAGAGAAGTTCTGTGGGTGGGAAGGAGAAACAACAGAAAATTCCCACTTTAAACTCTCAGTTAGATGGGAAATGAATCAGATATCCTCAATCCAAACTCAGTTCTATCATCTTATTTATTATTGTGTATTGTGTCACCCCTTCAGCATTTGCTTCACTTCAGTACACACTTTGAGTTCTTTTAAATCTTTCTGTTTAAATTCTCAAAGTTCTAGCTAATGAAGCACTAAACATTTAGGCACTGAAGCAATAGATGATCACTTCTATTAGCCCAGTAACATCTGCACACTTCTGTTTCCTAAGGGAATGTGATTCACAGTTTGAAATATTTCCCCAGTGTGCCACTGGATCTAGTATTCTCCTTATTTTCTTCAACAGAGGCATTGCTTATTGCATGGAACAGTGGTGTCAAGGGTACAATGTGACCATGTACAATTTCATTGTTCTTGTTCTCCACAACATCTTAGCAGATTTCTCACCTTGTCCAAGTTCCATAGTGTTTTCTGAGACCTTCCCAACCTCATTCCCCCCACAGGACTTTTTGTGTATATTGAAATGCACTTTTTTGTCATGATTGAGCTTCTTTCCTTACTGTGCACGACTTTAATTCCATTGGCAAAAGCATGTTTACAAACTCCCTCTCTCATATACACATTTTTAATCATGTTGCCTGCATGTAGTTCAAAGAATAAAAAGCATGATCACTTGAATGGGCTAGCACCACTAACGCATTAGCACCCGTTTTAGCTGGTATCAATCACAGAAACCAAACAGATTAAAGCTAGCAACAATTCTATTCCCTTAAAAAAGAAAAGAAAAGCTCAAGGTGCAACTATTTCATTTAATACAGGAAAAATGTTTGAGCAAATTTACAGGCACGTTATCATAATAATTTTGATTTTTCTAAAAAAAAGATTTAAATTGTCTCCTAAGTGAATGATGGTTTGTATTATCAGCATGTCTATACTGGAATTGATACAACAATGAAGATACTTTCTATTTATACAAACAATTGATCTAAATATGATATTATTTCTGTAGGTGATATTAACTTTTTTCATTCTTTTTCACAAGTTGTCAGCTCTATTAGTGCCTACATGTTATTATATAGCTTTATATATTGATCCTCAGGGATATTTCTCAAGTAACCCAGATGATCACAATGGATGGACTATTGCTGGGGAGTTACAGATGTGTAACTACTATTGTCATGGTGCTATATAGTGAATCCCATCCCAATGTCTTCAATTCCAACTTAGTGGGCAGCAGCCAATGCAGTTATGTGGGTCTGTTTCCCTTTCAATACAGAGGCAGCTAACTGATAATCCCACTCCCTTCCATGAGCAAACTCCAGTGCAACAGTCAGCAGCAGGATCCTTGTAGGAGTTCCTCCTTATGCCAGAGATTCCTCACACGAGCGGAGTGTGTGATTGTCAGCCAGATGCTTCCAGAATGACAGGGGAACTCTGTCACTCACAAATGATGTTGTCCACTAAGTGGGGATTGAGAGATTTTACAGCCCCTACCTTCCCAAAACTAGGGGCTACGTAGGGATCATGAATACAAAACAGTCACAACTGTGTAACTCTAGGCTACACATCCATAACCACCCAACAGAATTCCAGCCATGATTGGGGGAAAAATCATGTTAGGTAAGCATCTGGGAGGAAGGATACTTTGCCATTAAGACTTTGTATCTTTTTTATGCACACACCCCCAATATTGTATTTCTTTATACCTCTCCTAAACATATTTTGTTTTTGTTTTTTTTAATACAATGTGTATTGATAAAAATTTCTCACTGGAATTTTCCCACCTCATTTGCTTGACCAAAAAGACGCAGAAGTCAATCCTTGAAGGCAAATTCAATTTTACCGATAATAATTTATGTCATAAGGCATATGTTTTCACTTATACTAACAGATGACAAACACCCATTTGGTGTTTTGCAGTAAACATCTGTTGTGGGTAATTTTTGGAGGTAACCTTTTTGGCATACTTCTTTGTGTGAATGACATTAGGATCTGTGTGTATAAAACAAGCAATGTCTGTCTCTTTCTGTAATTTCAGTGGCTAGGGAAGCATGACATATAGTTTTGTATCAATTACACTTTGGCTGACATGCATACTTAATTAACTTTATGGGATAATCCCATAAAGAAAATGGAGAGGCAGTCTATTTTAAGGAATTGTGAATTGAGTGTAGGATTTATACACTTCAATAGCTGATCGTTTCAGATGGTTTATTTCTATCATAGTCAATATTGCAGCTGAAATATTGTTTACAGAATTACAGAACCTTTTAGCATCCATTTGTAGACTATTATATTTCAGGGTTATTTGCTGGAATGTGTTGTTGAGAGTTGAGTAGAATAAGAAATTAGAGTAACCTATACAACATAATCATGCAAAACTGACTTAGTCTCTATGGTCTATACCACGTTTGAAGTTACAGGACAGTAGATTTTGATTGAACATTAGAAGGAACTTCTTGACAGTAAGAGCAGCTGGGCAATGGAACCAATTGCCAAGAGAGGTAGTGTGATCTTCTTCTTTGGACATATTCAAAAAGAGGCCCGACAGCAACCTGCTGGGTATGTGTTAGCTGGAGATCCTGCACTGAGTCGAGGGTTGGATTCAGTGGCCCATTATGTCCTTCCAAATCTATGATTCTATGTACAGTTTATTTCAATTTGAGATTAAAGTTGGGTCAGCAAAAACTGACGTTTGGTGAAAATTTGACATTGCAACAATGTGCTCTGAGGAAGCTGACTAGTTCAGTGAGATGTTGATGATAGAATACACGAAGCATTAACATATTATACCATTATGTCTTGTGGTGATGTCTTTCTGGATGGAACTTATATTTTATATTTATCTTGCTTTATAAAAATCTTCAACATTACAAGATGTTCATGCAGTGTTAAACTGCATTCCTGTAATATTAACTTTAACAGAAGGAAAGTGTTAATGAGTTCCCTGAACCCCTATCATTAGTTTCAACTTGAGTAGAATCAATGATTCAATGGTATTTTGGTAGGTTGATACTGATATACATTCCATTGATTCAGTTTATTAGTTGGGACTAAGACTACATTTTAAACCTTATATTTCTCATTGTCCAATCCTCATTAAAGTTTCTTTTCCTTCCTTCCATCCTTCCCTCCTTCCCTCCTTCCCTCCTTCCTTCCTTCCTTCCTTCCTTCCTCCTCCTCCTCCTCCTCCTCCTTTTTTCGAAAAAAATATATTTTTCTCATTTCTCCTTTTTCTTTCTTTCCTCTCTATCGGACTGGCAAAAGTAAAAATAAAATGAAAATATATTTTAAAAACACATTTTTGTAGGATTTTTTTCACTTGTAGATATTTTCACTTGTAGATATTGATTATAAGCTACCACAGGTGGGGTAGAAGTATTTTGAATAAATAAATTTCCTTGCCTTTTTTTTTCCAAAAAAAAAAAAAAAGGACAATAGCATAGAGTAGAAATTATAAAGACCTTTTATTAACTCATCATTTCTAGAATGAAAAAGTACCATCATTTTCAGAAACTTGGAAGAAAATAGTTCCTTTTATCATCAAGCTGCAGGATATAGATGGCAAGTACAAAGTCTCCAAGAAAGAGATAAAGAAATAAAGAACTGCTAAGTTCCACCGCTTTTGAGTGATTTTTTTTCCACCTATCTTTGAGGAAGATTCTCGTTCATGGGTCACTAAGCACCAAAACTGAAATGTTTCCTTACTTACATTTCTTTAAATACATGTTGATAAAGAATTATTTTTAAAAGTGCCGAACACTGAGTTATTGAAAAAGATGTTTTCACAGCGAGCAATAGTGCAGAGGATATAGGTTTCGACTTTCGAATTAAAGTTCTTCCAAACTTTCATGTGAAAGCAACACAGAACATATCATGGAGTTGCTCAACGTATTCTCACTTTTACCTTTACTACTGCTTTTCTTTCTCAAAGGTACTCAACTTTCCTGATGTGAATCTGTTTTAAAAAGTGTTGTTTTTACATAATCTGTTTCTGAAAGTTAAGAAGTATAATTTCAACAGTTTGGAATCCGTTTGGAGATTTAAATGGGTGTAATGATCAGATATCCCAGTATAACACTCCTTATTGGGGGAACAGTTAATTGCAATCCTGGCAGAAAAACAAAGACAGGCTGGTTACTGGATAAAGCTGTATTGCTGAACAGCTCAGGAAACAAGACATTAATCACTCCTGACAGAAATGGCTTTCACTGTAGTCCCCATCTCAGTCTCTTTGGACAGAGGGACTGAAGGATCTTTCAATTTGTCAGCTAATCTGAATCTGTCTGAAGGTCTGTCTCATCACAGTCTGGTTGACTAGGGTTCCAACTCATGATCAGTGGTATAATCCAAACAGGCAGAGTTAGCATCAGCACTCCATTTAAGCTCTCAAGTATTGGAATCTTAGGATTTTTATCTGGGAGATCGAACAATCTCTCTACTTCAGGGTATTTTATTATAAACATTCATGTATAAGCACACGCACACAAGAACTCCTCATAGATTTTTCAATGTCCAGGCACATTACTTACTAGTTGATTTACATTCCCTGCAGGACATGAAACTTTTCTATCATCACCAGATTCTTTTATATTCAGTTTTGAACATTCACTAAGAGGAATTTCTATCCCTTTGTTTTCAGTTAGGTTGGCTTCTTGCCTGGAACTAACCAATGTGCCCAAACTCTTATGTTATGCTGCCTAGCACATATACTTCCTACTTTTATACTTTAAACAAACATGCTTATTCCTTTAGGCTTCAGGGGCTTAAATTTTGCAAAATTAATGTCCAGCATGTTAGATCTGCCCCACTTTGCTATAGAACTGACAGCCATTTTACCCTTCATACCCACATTCATTCACACTGCAGCTGCCACCATCTACTCTAGCATCCTTCCACATCCAGTGTTTGTTTATTGAAATTTTTATGGCCTGTCTTTTAGCAAAGGAATTTAGACAAGTATAAAATAAAATAAATTTTAAAATATGAATTTATTAAAATTCAGTCTGTAAACATATTTATTGACTCATTATTTAATGCATTTATATCTTGGCTTTCTCCAGGTATAGGACACAGTGGAGCTTAGAACAAAAAGAAATTAAACTATCAACAAATAAAAACATGTTAAACCAATGATAACAATCATTTTGAAATTCTGATATCAATTTAAAATTTTGATATCAAATGAGCTCATTGATTTCAGTACCATGTAAGATATGATTCTATATATATTTGCCTGCAAGCATATCTACTGAACATAATGAAACTTACTTCTGAATAGATCTAGTGAAAGTTTCTCTGGCCATTTCCTCACTACAGTTATAGTGCTACTATTCCACTTTCAACATCCTGTGGAATTCTGGGATTTGTAGTTTACTGAGGCCAACGACTTCTCTGGCTGAGAATTCTAAATGAACCTCCCTAAACTGCAAACCCCAGGATTCCCTGAAACATTGTAGTGTAGAAATGGCCTCTGAATCAGAAACAAGGAAAACCAATAATGCATTTTTGGTCAGCTTCTCCCTTCTCAATAAGAAATAACATTGATTCCAAGAATCTCTCTGTTCTCACATTGTTTTTTCAGTTACAATTAGGATTATACAAGTGACCACATTTTTTTTTACACAAAACATAATGAAATTTCTATTGTGTGCCCTATCAAATGCCCAATTTTGTGCTGAAAAAAAAAATATAAACACAAAAATCAACACATTTGCCTAACCCCAAAAAAAAAAAAAAAGACAAAACAGGAAATCACTATCATCAATGAAATAGTGCTTGAATGACAAATCCATGTGCACTGTGATGGGATAATTTAACGATCCCATATTTTCACATTTTGGCAAGCACAAGAGAAAGGTATACATCTGAAAAACCCTCCCCTGTGCACCAATATAATATTTAAGGTTGAGATATGGAAGTGGACAGCAATGAACTTAATGTTCCAACAACTTACCATTAAAAGTCACCAAGGAAGGAGGGCTCAAGAAGCCCAGGAAATACTGTTCCATTCATAGCAAGCTTGAAGCAGAAGTGCAGGAAAATGTACAGAAACTGACCACATCGGGGGGGGGGGGAACCATTTTCCCAAAGAAACAGAAGTGGTTCTCCAGGTGATGTTGGATAGCAGTTCCCATTAATCCAAGTCAGCACTGCCAATGTTGTATGATCATGGGAACTGTAATCTAAGAAAAGGTGCAGCACCACATACTCCACATCACTGTAATCCTTCCTGCCTTTCCAGTAGGTTGTTGACACCAGATTTCTTGTTCAGTAGCACTATACTAAGGATTACACTCGTGCAATAGGTCACACTGTAAGCACATTCTTCTTCTAATACGTTCCTTGTCTTCTCTTAACATAAGAAACAACTAAAGAATTGATCCCATGGCTTATTTTTCAATCATTGTGGGAAATGCGCATATGGATTTTCCTTCTGAGATGGAAGAATTTGTTGATTCTGCTTTCTGCCATCTTCGATTTTCAAAACATCAATTTCTTCCCATTGAATTTATGAAGAAGTTGTGAACTGGAAAATGTTCTTACCAAAGATGAAACAAACCAAATTGTCAACCACGTGTGCTGGCAAAAATCAATAGGTTCAGCTATTTCTAGCATGAAGAAGACCATGTAGGACACACCTGTCACAAACCTTTAAGGGAGCCTGTCAGAAGACAGAAATGGCAACCCTATTTAAACATCATGAACATAGTGAATGCACAGGAAGTCAAATCCAAACTCCTCATTTAAGCTTTCAAAACTGTTTCCCTGGATGTATAAATCTTTATTTTCTCTCACATTCAGTATTTTTCCGCAAAAGTTATTTATATATCATTTATGAAGAAATGGGTGCAATTTATAGAGAAAGCTCTCAGCAAATAAATAAATAAATATTCACTTGTATTTGTTATTTCCCATTACATTAAGTAGCACCTATAACTGAGTCCAGCAATATTTCTCTTTCCTGTTGTCTGACTGATAGTATTGTTCTAGCTGGGTTCTAGATCACCCTTCTGGGAAAACCAATTTTCAGTGTAACTGTCTGAATTGATGAATGGAACTGCATTTTTAGCTCTGTGTCTCTTCATTCAATCACAAACAGTTTTTCCAGTTATTTCTCCATATGGTTTCCACTTCTTGAAAGAGACAATGCAGCTCGTTTATAGAGTGGGACATAGGCAGAATTAAGAGAAGTGATGGTTGAACACATGATCTGAAAACAACTACAGAATTCAGGCTTTGTGAACAGAAACTATAAGTCAAAGGAACACTGAATTGTGATGGTAAAAAGGAAAGAAGTTACAGAAATGAACAGGGGCAGACATTAAAGTATCATTGGAAGATGTGACTTAGTCAACTATCTGGCATCCATTAGGGGAGAAGCAGTCAACTCTTTTTGTCTTGGGACCAAACTAGTTGGCTGAATAACATCAAGGGGAACAGGACTCTTCCACCAAGTTCTGTATTCTGTTCTGATGTCATCTCACCTGACTTTATTCCAGTTGTGAAGGCTAACAGTTCATGGGGAATTCTCCCCACTCCAGAGAGAGAAGCTTCAAGGGGAGGTTGTTTGAAGATGAGGATAGCCCACTGCCAGATCATTTGACATAAGAACTGTCAAAATATGGAGAAAAAAATCCTGTGTACTTCCTTCCCTCAATAAAATTGAATTAGCTGTCATTAATATTAGCCCAGTGTGAGCTGCTTCTTTTTAACATGTGAAAATGGCTGTGCGACAAAGAAAGTATGATGTTTGAACCAGCTCACATTTTTATCACTCACGCTAGGTAATAATGAACAGTACCAAATGAGATGATTTCCATTTACATATTCAGTTAAGTTACTTTAGGACTAGTGTTTCTGCTTTTATTCATTAAAGCATTAAGAATATGAAACTAACTTATCCTGACCTAGACCACTGGAAAATATAGCACAACTTTATAACAGGCAATCTAGAAGTCATTTCTAGTTCTAGGATCTGAATGTCTTAATGTGGAAATTAATTGGACCTGCAGAACTGCTCATGTGAACTACTGAGCTCAGGTTGTTTCTCTGAATGTTACCTTATGTGGGACAACTCCTCACTGTCTGGTAATGAGTGCACATAATATCCTGTGGCACTAATATATGCTTCATTAAATTGCTTAAACAATGAAGAGGTTGGTGAACATATTTTGAGGCATCCTTTTTATCTCATGCTCTGAAGCATTCTTTTCATCTTGGGCAATTTGGGATTTACTGTTACATTTTTTGAGCTTGTTTGGAAGGGGAGCCTTGTAAATAAGATAGTCAAAGTGAATTGCCCTTGAAAACAATTTTCCAGTAAATGCGTACATAAATTAAGGCATGATTTATGCTTTTGGTTCCAGGAAAAAAAAAATGTAGCTGTGTGGATGAGAGGAGAAATGGCCAGATTATAAAACAGAAAAAAAGTAAACTATGTTATTTATCACAATGTGTTCTTTTTCTTCTGCTTTAAAGAGTCAAACCAACAACAGTAATGTATTATAAAGATGTCACAGCAGAATATATTGAATTGTGAAGAGTGTATTTAACTCTCAATTCCATGAACTCTTTTGGGAAATATCAAAATGATAATTATCGTTTGAGGGCCACTTTGAGCACATACTGAAACATGTGACCTGGATGAACGTTACACAAGTTCATGCATGAAGTAATCAGTTCTAATCATGAACCTTATGGTTATGCAGAAGCTTCACTTGTATGAATTAATATTTTTATGTGTGTGTGTTTCTTTGTGTGTGTCTCTGTGTAGTGCGTTTTCTCATACAGCCATCATAGTTAGTAGGTGATGATGTAGCTATTGTTGTCTGCCTTTACATTGTTTCCAATGAATGACTGCCTTAAGGTGAACCTATCATGTGGTTTTCTTGGCAAGATTTGTTCAGAGAGGGAATGATATTGCCTTTCTCTAAGGCTGAGAGAGCATCACTTTGCCAAGGTAACTGAGTGGGTTTCCATGGCCGAGTAGAAATTTATACCATGGTCTTTTAGATGTCTCATCCAGCACTTGAACCACTACACTAAATCACTATATTTGAATATAGTTCTTATCAAGAAATATTGATTTAAACACACATCGTTTCCACATTATATCATCTGCCTCATGAGCCTAGAGACAAGCCTGTGCATTGTAGGAGGTAGCTCACATTATATCACATGTACAGTTTGGAACTTGATTTTTTTTTTGAGCCCCCCCCCCCCCGGGCTGAATCATTAGATTCAGGCCATTTCCGCACAGGGTAAGTAAAATGGTGCAGTGCATCCTCCATGGAGGATGTCTGCACCTTGGAGCAGACCCAAGTGGTCCTGCAGCGTGTTTTTGAAAGACCTAATTTTTCCAGTCTTTCAAAATGCCAGTGTGCCATTGCATGCCTGCTCTCCGATGCAGATTCTCAGGCTTGCACCAATGTGAGCCTGCGATCTGCAGAGGGTGGGCTTTAGGCTGGCGAGCTTCAGCGGCTGGTCAAGACCCACGACCAACCAGAAGCCACCATTTTGGACGCCGGAGCAGTGCGCATCTACGACCACGCACTGCTCCGCCTCATCCCGGACCGGACCGGACCGGACCACCAGAAGATCCGGAGAGCAGTGGGAGGGAGCAGTTCCCTCGCCGCGTGCGGCAGTGGCCTCAGAAACAAGGTTATAATAGTCTGTGTCAAAGGAAAGGCAAGATTTAGAAGGCCATAATTATTTTGTGCCTCTGATTAAAATATGAATTTCTGGCTTCTCCCATCAATCTGTACCTGGTCTTGTGGTTCACAAAATAAACCCATCCCCAGCAGTTCCCTAAAGTCCTTCTTCTTCACAAAATGCAATTGCAATAATGCTTACAGAGCAGTGGCATGCAGGGAAAAGAGGAGAAAGGAGTGTTTTGCCCTTCTTTTTCTGTTTTGGTGTTCTGAGTAATAATAGACCACAGTACAAAGCTGACCATAGGAAGTAATATTCTGCCAAAGGTTGGTATAATAAGAAAGAAGGGGAGCCTCTTCTGTCGTCCTCTTCACCTCTTTCCTCTTCTTTGCTTTCCTGGATCATCACTTTTGCATCATCCCCTCCCCCCAAAAAATCCAAAAAGACAAAAGAAGATGAAACTTTGCATAGACATTGCCTCTGCTAGTTAATGTTATAGATGCAAATTTAGAAATAAGCTTTACTATAAGCTAAATATTAATTTGGTCCTTTTCATTTTGGTGAAAAAAAAGTGTGACCAGGTGGCCTGTGTGGCTCCATAGTCTGTTGTATAGATAACAATAGCTGATCAGCAAATTCAAAGCCACCATTCTCATAGTACTTCAACTTTAAAGCAGACCTGGACTGGAAAGCCTATCAACAAGACGATGCTTCAAAGATACCCAGCTTATACAAAACAGAAAACATGGTCAAAGGCCTACCACATAGCCCATTCTGTACCCTCTTTTTTTTTGTCTCCCCCCTCCTCCTCTACTACTACCACTTCCTGCACCACTGCGACTACTGTTTGTGAGGTAAATAAAAGCATAATTTGGGACATATGAATACTCTAACCTATCTCCTGACTCCTTAGAGTATTCATAGGAGTATTTGGACTGGATAAGAAAAGAGAGCTGAAGTTTTCCTCTTTTTTTAGCATCTTAAAGTTGATCTAAGGTGAACTTGGGAGAGCACCCTCTCTCTCCTGACATCTTTATAAATTAGCCTGATTCTACCAGGTCTCAGTACTATATTTGGATGTTTACCAAGAGTTACTGTTTATGAAACAAAGCAGAGGCAAACCTATGTGGAAAGCTGTTTGTGTTGATCAGCTTCACCAATAATTTAGGTGATATTTCACCATGCTCATGAAAACTACAAAAGAAGAATGTGTTGGTAAGGTTACAGCTGCCCAAAAGTCTTTGATAGTATTGCTTCTTTCATATGAAGGAGAAACACACACAACAGTGCAGAGATGTTGGTGTGTGTGTGTAAGCAAGAATAAATCCTTAGTGTACTGCATTTTGCATGTGGAACTGAGTTTTATTTTCAAATAAACTGATTTAGAGAGAAACAACATCACTGAATTATAAGCTAGTCCAACAACGAGATAATAAGTTGCTAAAGTCTGCTATCATTGTGTGTGTGTGTGTGTGTGTGTGTGTGTGTGTGTGTTTTCTCTCTCTCCAAAAGGAAGAGAGAGAAAAAATACAAGTTTGTGCATGGAATCTTGGGCACATACTCATACTGGCATTTGTGTTTCTACCAGCTTCTGAGATTATAGGTACAAAAATTGTTCCTTTTTATATCTTTAGACCTACACAACCACATAGCTCTGGACTTTTTCCCTGCATTTCCTCTGCTTATTAAAAAAAAGGTTAATCTAATCCTCTCTGCAAAATATGCATATTTCAGAGGCATTGAACTATTGTATGATAAGGGTATGCAGTTAAAACTGCTTAATTATTTCTATTTATCTTATGACTTTTGGCTGATACTTACTGTTATGGATTGCATATATTTCCAGTAATAAAAGCAAGAGCTTGGAAATAACTACATAGTTACAAATAATTCGTTGATTATGACTCATTCATTTCCCCAGTAACCAAAGCATAACAAACTTACACTCCATTTGTAGCTGATGAAGGTTAACTGTGCTCCTTTCTAAGTGTAACTGTAAATTTTAGTTACTCTTATTGTTATGTGGTACAGTGTCTTCAAATGAGGAAGGAAGAATAGCGTGTCACTCAATTTCAGCCTCATGTTGTGCCTTGTGATGCTGTCCCAGACTCCATTGTGATATTCAAGTCACCTTGGGCTAGTCACCATCTTTCAGCCAAGAACAATAGGATGATGTTATTGAAGAAGGACTGGGAAAACTTAAAAAAAATGGATCTGCAATGAAATGTTACACTGCCCCCTACTAACAAGAATTCCATTCACACCCTGTTCCAGTGTGTTCCCTTCCATTCCATCTTCTCAATCTATTTTCTCTTTTCCTTTTCCAGGGCCGTCAAAACATTGTAACTACTGCAGTTTGTGCTTTAATATTTCCTCTCTCTTTGCAAGGTTTGTGTTTTTGCAAATTTTGGGATTCTTACAATATATTTATCTTTCTCTCTCTTTCCCATCTACTCAGTGGCTCTATTTGAATACCAGCCCTGTGGGCACTCACTACAGGAGCTTGCTACAAGAGAAAATAAGAAAGACATCTTTGCTGCAGTAGCAGCAGGAATTTCTTCAACCATTTGTCCACTACACTGTTACAGTGCTATTACTGTACTTTGAACATCCTCTGGAATTCCGGGGTTTGTAGGTTACTGAGGCCAAAGAGCTCTCTGGCTGAGAATTCTAAATGCCCCTCTCTAAACTCCAAACCCCAGGATTCCATAGGATGTTGAAAGTGGAATAATAGCACTATAACAGTGTAGTATGGAAATGGCTTCCCTCATCAGGATGATCCATAACAATCCCTCAAAGGGTACCTTTTGAACCCTTCTTTTTGGATGTGCTTTTGCTATTTATTGTAACCCCTACCTCTTTTACCTGTATGTGTGTGTATATGTATGTACGTGTGTGTGTGTGTATGTATGTGTGTGTGTATATGTCTGTGTGTGTGTGAGAGAGAGAGAGAGAGGTGCCCAGCCTAGTAAGATTTTCTTCTTTGTGGCTAGACTTTATCTTTGTATGCCCCTTACTGCTTGCCAAAATCCTCTGGAATAGTTAGAGTGTGAACTGGAGTAATAGTGTAGTAGTGGTGGTGTAGTCTTTCTTAGACCAAGGGTTGACTTTAAGGATTTGAAAGAGGAAAGAAAGAGAATCTAACAAAATATAAATATAGAAAGAGAGGTAAGACACCAAGCTTTGAATGTGTCAGTTAAGTCATCACTCTTGTTTCACTTCCTGTCTTTGCCACAACAACTCCACTTAGAAATTAGTCAATGCAATCCAACTAATTCCTAGAAAAACCACTGCATTTTTCCCTTCCCCATTCATTTTAAAACAATTGTCTCCTTTCACTGTCCCAGCTTTTCTCTCAGCAGCCTTAGAATTTCCAGTTTGCTGGGTGTAACCTCAGCACCATCTGTGAAAACGTAGGCCATCCCCTCTGGATCATAGCCAGGACAACATGTGGAAAATCCTGGCCAGTATTCTGTATCAGCTTTTTAATTCTTTAAATATACTTAACCAAGTAACTTATCCTGATCCATCCCCAGCAGAATAGACCTTCTCCCTCTACAATTGATCCTTGGTAAAGTAGGTTGGAGGGTAGTAACCATTATAGGGTCACAATCTTAACTAAGTAGTGATCATCAGTTAATTAACTGTTTTGTATTCATTATCTCTACTTACAATTGTGACACTACTGTCGGAATTATAATTATATATCATATATGATTAATAGTTATAAATACATGACTAATAAATTATATGATTAATAGATGTATGATTGCACTATGATTACATTTAACTAACTTGGTAACATCCTATGGAATTTTGGGTTTTCTACTTAGTGAGGCACCAGTTGGGGGAATTCTAAACACCTTTCCCTAAACAGCAAATAGAATGAACATGGTGTAGTGATTTGAATGTTGGAGTAAAACCCTAAAGACCAAGGTTCAATTTCCCTCTTGGCCATGAATACCCACTGGCTGACCTTGGGTGCATCATACACTCTCAGCCCCACAAAAAAATCATGCTAGGATCACCATAAGTCAAAATGACTTGAAGGTGTACACACAGAAAATCGCAGGATTCCATAGGATGGAACCATGACAGTTAAAGCAGAATCTCAGTATTATAACTGGTAGTGTAAAAGGGTCTTTGCAAGGCCATTTGATAAATTCAAAACTAAATTACCATTTTTTTTCTTCTAACTCAAGACCCCCCCCCCCGAAACTTTAGTGGTGATGGGTGACCTGAAAACTATAGGCAGATTTTCATATCACTCTATATTCTGTAATAGGAAAAAAGGGTGGTCCATGGCAAATATAGAACTCCATAGAATTAATGCAATATGCTGAACAAAGAGATCAAACAATCACTGGCTATTCTTGATTTCTTGTTTTAGATGACTATACATTCTAGAATGAATGCTTCAAAACCAATAAATTTATTTCAGTGCCAGGACCTGGCAGAAATGAAATAAAAATCCAGCTAAAAACACACTTGTTAATTCCAACATCCCCTGAATACAGGGTACAGCCCATAAATGATGGTCTATGTGCAACATAGCAATTTCCTTTAGAAAGCTATAATGCATGCAAAAATAATAACCTAATTATCCTTCCTTTCATAATTGGCTATAAATTATATGACTAAACTGGGTATCATTTTTAATGAAACTCTATGTAGGTCATAATAATTCAAATTAAGCTATATATTGTATCATTTAAATAGATCTTTGCTAGGAAGATAGATTAGATAAATAAAAGAGATTCAATAGGCTATGTATGGTGAGAAAGAGAGAGAGAGAAAGCAAGGCACCAATATATACTTTCACAGCAGGAATTCAATTAAATGGCATGAATTCATTGTCATGACATGTAAGGTTCAAGAAGTAGGTATAATTTGATGGAGGGATAAAAATATTTCCTTTTCATGTTTACATCTGGAATTATCAAAAAAGATGCAACAAATCACCTGTAAGACAACTTTCATTGAGCTTGACAATGATCAGCAAAAACCTCCCACATATAAACTTCGTATTGCAATAGCAGAGAACTTTATGAAGTAAGTATAGGCTGTGGGGAAGCAAGTAGAGTAGCAGTAGCCTCACTTGGCTGGCCTACCATAGGTTTTTGATTTGACAGCTATTGACAATACACAATTATAGTGCTATTATTCTACTTTACCTTTCTTGGTTACACCCTATGGAATCCTGGGTCTGGCAGTTGAGGAAGGGGCATTTAGATTTCTCAGCCAGAGTGTTCTATTGCTTCACCCAGACTACCAGTCCCAATATTTCATAGGACAGAACCATGTCAGTTAAAGGGCAATCCTTAGAGTCAATTGCATATCTCTGTGTGCATTCCATAGCCAATTGCAACAAAGAAAACCTTCATGAAAGTCTAAACACAAAGGAAACCTTCATGAAAATCTAAACACAATTTCAAAACCTAGATGTATAATCTTTTAAGCAGAATATATGCAAAGAAACCTTTGTGAAAAATGCACATATCAAGCTTCTATTATCTTCACTGTACATTATTGGCAGATGTGTCTAATTAAACTATCGCATGAAAATGACTAGAGTAAATTTTATTATTGATTTTATGAGCTCACAATCAGATAGTTTTTAGAGAGTAAGATAGTTTTAGAGAGTAAGATAATCTTAAAAATGCAAACATCGTCAATCTAAAGGTAAAGCAAGATTTTTTAAAAAAGCAAAACAACGGACTCTTAACTCTACCAGATTGGGAAGGCCCTCGTTTTCACCCATTTTGTAAAGGTGCTGGGAGTGGGGAAAAGAGGATAAGAGCCCAAGACACAGAGGGATAACAGTGATAAATTAAGGTCCATTAAATGGGTGTTCAGTGCTATTCCTCTCCTCCCATATTGACATTCAGAAAGCAATAAGGCTGTTAGCTGAGTTGTAGTAATTGGAATTTAAGATGTGATGGGTGAAGTATTACTATCTGCGTTGCTTCCTCTTTATGTAAAGCATTACATTTCCTTTTATTGTTCAGGCATTCAGCTTATTGCTGAACACCTTAGACAATAACAGGTCAAAGTTTTTCAACCTCTCATTATGCAAATATTTAGCACTGCAGTCTCTAGCAGCCACTGTTTAGCATGGCCAAAGGTCAGAGATGGAAGTTAATCAGAAACATTTAGGGGGCACCAAAAGCTGATTTAGAGGTTCAAGAATGAATACAATTCAAGAGTGTACCTACTTCCCCTTACACAACTAGCCTCAGTTCTGAGCTTTCTTCTTTCCTTTGGTCACATGCTTGATTTTAACATCTGTTTTCACTCCAGAGAGGTAAACTGTAGCCTGAGTGAGGATTACATCCCAAGTATGTTACCTGCAGCTGAGCTGGAACCTTATAATTTTCAAAAAAGAAGTCAAATTACTTATTTCTTGCATTTGCTTGATTTGTTTTCTTAAATTTGACCAGTCAGTTTGGTGCCCATTACTCAAACTGAGGTCATTCATAAATGAGTCTAGAAAAATCAAATTGTCTTCTTAAACAGTGGAGTGACTGATTCTCTTTGAAGGCTAAGAATTTCCTACCAGAACATCTTGCTCTTTTCATTGTTTTTAAATTTCTAATTGCACATTATACACACAGACCATTCAGCCTTCACAAATTCGGGTCACAAGCTAGTTTTATTTCTGGGAAACACTCTTTAAAGATAACTTTGATAAATGTGTCTCTTGTGTTTTCTTCTTTATTCTTCCAAATTCTCACTTTAATCAGAAATTCATATAAAATTACTGTAAATGTTTCATCTGTTTACTTAAAAACTGGAGGGAAAAATAGGTCTGTCTTCTGCTGGTTTTCTATATTATTTAAAATGAAACAAAATTAATAGCTAAATGAGATCTTTTTTTAAAAAAAAAAAACCTGTTTAAGCATATATGTACTTTTTCACTCTGTCTTCCTGGCTTCAACCATGAAAAATGTATAACAGTTATCTTTAAAAAATGTTAACATTGTTATATTTTTTTAAAAACTGCAAGTCACATTAAATGTTCGGAAAATGTAATTTTTATTTATACATATTTGTTCTGAAGACTATATACTGTCTTTCAAGGAAAATTATTCTCAAGATTATTTAAAGAAAAAAGATATATACACACACACATACATACACACACACATATGTTGGATTTATCTTTACCTTTCCATATTGAAATCTCCATTTCATACCACTGAGAGGGCAAGGGAACAGATTGTGATTTTCCATCATGCTTTAGCCTCAACAGCAAAGGAAAGTCCACCCCCTCCAATCCAACTGCCACTATTGTAGCCTTGAAGGATAAAGAATATATTGGCAAAGCTCCAACCTGCTTTAGCCCCAGCAGCGGATGAAAGGCTCCATTCCAATTGCTACTGCTGTGGTTTCTGAAGGAGAAAACAATAGGCAGTTTCTGCTGGACTTAATCCCTTCTCACTGCCATTATCTTTTCCTTATGCTTCATGTCTTCTTTCAGTTGTAAAACTAAGGACAGGGAATTACCAAATTAACAATTTGCAGGCTGCTCTGGGAGGCTTTTTGAGGTGTGGGTAAAAATACATTGAATGAATGAATGAATATCTACTGCCCCCTCCCACAATGAAAATTCATGCACATATGTCACGAGTATTTGTTCAAAATATAATTCGACATTTCCCCATAATCTACAGATTTTTGTATTCATTTTCTCTGTGGTTTAAAGCCTGCTTGTATACATCTTCACTCATGCACATTTTGAGAAATGTATGCATATTTTTGCAAGCATTTCTTCTTCACCAAAACATACATTGCATGTTTTGGAAATATATGGGATTACAGAGAAAGGTGGGCCTCTTTCCATTGTCAGTCTGAAGAACTGTGAGTGTGGGTGTGCCTTCAGCTTGCCTGTTGACTTATGTTGATCCAATGAATTTCATAGGGTTTTCTTCAGCAAGAAATACTCAGAGGTGGTTTTGGCAATTCCTTTGAACTACAGCCTACAGCACCTGGTATTCATTGGCAGACTCTCATCCAAGTATAAATCAGGGCTAACCCTGCTTAGCTTCTAAAATCAGACAGGATCTAGTGCCTTTACTAGGGAGGTACAAAACAGTTTTTTTTTCTATTTGTCTCTTTTTTCCCCATTTTTGATAAGAAACTGAGAGCCAAACATTTTTGACTCATTTCTGTATTTATGCAGCTAAAAAATTAAAGACTTGGGTGAGAGTGCCTCCTTTAAACCAGCACATTAAATCCATGAAGTCCATATTATTTATGATAACTGGCAGCAACTCTCTTATGTTTTAGATAGAAGTCTTTCCAAATCTTACTATGTCAGCAACTGAACTTGTGACTTTGTACATTTTGAACTTGTCACCTACCTTTCAGGTGCAGACCCAGAGCTGTAAATAATTGTCAGATAAGAGAAGAAAGAGTGAGGCCAGTGTGGGGTATGTATGGGCTGTCAAATCACCTGTTGACTTATGATAGGGATTGTTTAGGCAAGAAACACTCAACTATGGTTTTGCTGGTTCCTTCCTTTGCCTATAGCACCTAGTATTTGCTGGTGGTCTCTCCTCCGAACACTAACCAAGGGCTAACCTGCTTAGTTTCCAAAATCAGACAGAATCTGTGCCTTTAGGATAGAGAACCTCAAAAGCAGGAGCTAAGACATTCTTTTGGGTGAAGGAAAACAATGGAGACCAATGAATGTTTTCAAATAGTGATTCCACAAAATGTACAATCAGAGCTTGAAATCATTGTTCTTTTGATCTAAAGTCCCCAAAATTGTTTGTGTACTCCTGTTAACCCTCCAAAAATCAGAGGGGGTGGGTGGAGAGGCAAGCATTTATTTGCTGAGTAGCTACTTGTCAATACCAGGGGAGGACAGAACAGATAAGCAGTCAGGATGTGAGCACTTAGGAAAGAATGTTCTGATTATTAAGAGCCAGCATGGTTTTCTCAGAAACAATGTATATCACACTAATTTTACTGCTCTTTTTTGACAGACTTAAATGCTTGATAAATCCAGATGATACAGGAAATGTAGCATGTTGATTTCAGTTAGGCATCTGCTAAAGTCCCTTATAATTGTTTTGTATTCAAGAGAGTAAAATGTGGGCTAGCCGATACTGTGAATTTGTAACTGGTTAATGAACTATACAAAAAGAGTTCTCATCGGTGGTTCCCTGTCATCTTGGAAGAATTAACAGCTATAGAGCTTCATGATTTTGTCCTGGGCTTTGTGGTTCAATGACTAAGAAATTATATGATAATCATGTTCAAATATCTGAAGTACTGTCATGTGAAAGATGCAGAAAACTCATTTCACCCTGCTGCAGAGAGTAGGACCAAACCAACAGATACAATTTTCAAGAAAGGGGGCTTTGCCGTTAGCAAGATTTCACCTCCGCTCTACAATATGAGAAAAGCAAACTATTTTGAAAACATTCGTGGAGCTAAGATTCTTAAAGTTTGGAATGAAGTTGATGCAGTGATACAAATGTTATTCTAAGTCATGTTGCCTTGCTACAGGGCCAAGTCTACCACTATGCAAATTGAGCAACTGCTTCAAGCATCAGATACTGGCAGGCAACAGTGACAGCGCCTCTAACCATTCTTCTTCTTTGCCTGTTCAAGGGAAGGGCCCCTCAAGTAGCCTTCTGCCTTCAGCTGTTAAGGAAAATGTTTTCCTACTGCCAGTGTTGAAGTAAGAGCCAATTGCAAGTCCATTTGGCTTCTTTTCATGGAATGGAGGGGGGTGTCATTTGGTACTTTGCCTCAGGCAGCAAATTATCATGGGCTGGTACTTGTAGTCTAAAGTAGTTATGTGCCAGTGCAGAAAGTCTTACATTTCTTCAATAATTAGTCTTTCCAGTGAATGAACTGCAAAGTCATCAATCATTTTAACATGGACTCCACCCTGGGATGCCAAATGTAACATGTAATTCTAGTAAATATTGAACACCAATTAAGTCAAATCTAATGTGACACCTTAAATTTATATAATCACCACAAGGTAAACACTTTGGCAGCAATCCAGAGCCCTATGCGTACAGACTTTCTAGTTTTTAACCAAACCAAAAACCTGCAAGTGATCATATTAAAAGGAAAAGGAAAAAGGAAAATTGCATGTCTCTCTTGACATTAGAGCATCTACATTCTATCTCAGGCTGACTCAGATGGAATAAGGAACATTAAATTGAATCTGAAAGGTTTATGTGGGTCTGTTTAAGTATGTATGTGATGGGTTTTTATGCTAAAAAGAGCAAACTGAGACTGCAAACAGATAAATAAACTAGCCCATGTAGGCTATAAGTGCCTCTTGTTCACCTGTAGTAATTGACCAAATGTAAGAAAAGTTTTGGGTGTGTCAGTTGACATAATATGATAAAATGGATTTGGAAAAATGATAGGCTATATGAGAGGAAGTTGAACATTTCAGGATTTTCTGTAAGTGGCACGAATAATGCCCACATATAGAAAACAGAAGCCAAAACTGTTTGAATTTATTATTGTATTCTATTAGACAGGAGTGTGTTTGAGAACCGAATGAATCCCAGATTACCAAACTCATTTTGTCTGATTTGGGCACACTTTAGACATGTTCATATTTATGATTCTGAAGATTTACCAGCAATTGAATTGACAAAGACATATAGAAAGTCTGTATTGGAAAAACAGATAACTTCCCCCCGCCCCACATTCTCCAATACAAACAACAGGGTGGAGAAGAGAGTGGGAGAGGAGAAGAGGTCGATTTCATAATGACAGTGAATAATTTTGCTGGGACCTTCAATTGCAGTGCTTTGTAGGAGGGAGGATAAAAGAAAGTTATCCGTATAGACTCCCTTTGAAGAACTTGAGCACTAAAATACTGTGTGTATGTGTGTGTGTAGAATCTGTTGACCTCTATAGCTCTGACATGGGTGGTTTCTTAGAAAAATGTTGTACATCTGCATCCTTCTGCCACTGTATGTTCCAGGGCCATCTTCTCTCTATCTGATTTTGCCTCCTATGACTTCAGTGTCAATTCAACAGAAAATGAGAAAGTCTTCAAGGCCATTATAAAGTTATAATAATTTCTTTGATTCTTCACCATTTTTTCTAATTTGTTCAGGTTTCCTTTCTATAGACTCCTCTATGACATACGGCATTTTCAGATGAACTGCAAAAAAAACCAAAAATCATTGTGGATTGGCCATTGTTTTTCCTACCTCCTCCACCTCCTCTTTATTTAGTTTTTTAAACAACAATATTGTACCTACCTTTCTGAAATTTTACTGGTTTCTCATCATTGGCCATCTCTTTATTATTTGCAGGTTCCATAACAACCCCTTCACACCTCAAAACTCCTATGACAATAACACTAATGGGTATTCATTGCCCATTCAAGGACAAGCCACCCCCAAATATGTTGAACTACATGAGGGACAGCATTGTGTATCCCACTCGTACCAAGTACTGCAGTTACACTCAAAAGAAAAGAAAATTGACTGGGGTAGCTGATGGTATTGTCATGGTGGTTGGTTCCTACAGCAGTGGCCATCGTAGAATGTCAAAATACAGAGTGTTTGCTTCTAAATATCATGCTGAGGTGGCAATTATCAGTTGTGTGGTGTTATCCATATGTCTTTTTCTGAGCACTGAAGATACATGTAAGTGGTCATTGTTGCCCACAGTGCTTGCAAAGTGAATTCCTAATTCATTAGAAAGAATGCTTTGGAGGATGATAATCAAAGCTTGGGAAATTACTTTTCAAGTGTAATTCGTATGCAACTTCAGTTATTTCTTACTATGTAACAAATGGAAATTTCTTACTATGATCGGTATATGTAAATCAAGCTTACTTATTACTTTTCCATTATGCTGGAGGGAGAAATATTTACAATGGAGAATGGAATAAAAATTTGAAATATTCTGGCCTGGATCCAATTGTTAGTCTGAAAGAGAGCATAAAGTGTGTACATTAAAGCAATAGAAATTTGGTAAATCAATATTTGTGTAAGAGTTACTGAATAGTGAGTCTATTATAGTTGGGATTCATGAATGAATTTAGTGTCTGCTTAAAATGCCTTTAAAACATCTTTTAAAAACTCCATTTAAAGAAAGAAAACAAAATGACTCGTTATTACAAACAAAAGAGAAAATAGTTTTTTTCCTATTCATTATGTTATTTTGAAATGTAATTCCCCTGAGCCCTCAATATCCTTTCTCTCCAAAATAATGAGTTCAGGTAACTGTGTTACTGGAAATCTGTTACTTTCCCAGATCTGTGATAATGATAGATATTGTCCACAATATTTCTCAGTAAGAAATTATGGAAGGCAAAAACTACAGAAAAGAGAATGCAGTGTCTTTTGACTGATGTGAGATCCTCTTGAAAAAGTCCACAGAGAGAACAAGCTAAATGAGATCTAATCTAGGTCTGTGTTGTTGATTATGTATATTCATAGCTTTGGGCTTTGTCAAAGAAGACAAAAATAAGATGCAATTCTCTAAAATGGAGTGTCTGAAATTGTTCCGTTATCAAAAGCATTAGCTAAGCAGCACATTTTGAGTGAGCTTTACATCTGTAGAGTTTGATCATTGAGAACATCCAAATCATGCCTCATGGGATGCCTTCACTGAGAAGATTTAATAGTCACTTTGAGCAGTCACTTTTCATTTGCAACAGAAGTTTCCAAGTGCTTTTCAGAGGTTCCCAAGTTAGTCTTTTTCCTCTCTGGGCTATATTAGATTTGAATGTGTACAAAGATACATAGTATTGCAGGAAAATGGGACTCTGGGCTCCCAAAGGCAGTATCATAGCTAATCTTTGAGATTCATATCACTTTATAGCTTCTAAAACTATCCCCTTTCCAATTTATGAAGTAGATTTTCCTAAATGAGTGAGGTTGCCACTAGACTCAGTTCTTTGGAAACAATGTTAGATTTTTGGAATGTTCACTTCTTTGAAGTCTATCTTTACTGTGTTAATTAACTGTCTTCTCTTTAATTTTCTATATTCTTACAAGAATGGGGAAGCTCACAGTTGTAAAAAGCTGTGTGTCCTTTTATGTTGGCATTTTAATATATGTGGATTTTTTTCCTATGGAAATTTTTTCACCTTGGCAAAAGGATAAAAGCAGGAAGATAACACTACCGAATCTATACTTTAAGTTGCATCTGCACACTTTAGCATAACAAGACTTATGTTTCTTAGATAGATAGGCATTGGTATAGATACAATTAACTAGAACACTCAAATCTACTGACTACATCAGAGTGCAAAATAATGTCTTTGGATGTGAGACATGTGTGCCCTTTCCCTGTACATACTTATAACACAATGATTCCACTGTAAATGCCAGGACAATATCCTATGAAATTCTGAGGTTTGTAGTTTGGTGAGGCTTTAGAATTCTTTGGAACAAAATTCTAACTACACATCCCTAAACTGCAGATCCTAAGATTCCATAGGATGTTTCCTTAGCAGTTAAGGTGGCATAATAGTGCTTTAGTTGTGTAGTATGGAAACTGATAGCTTTTCAGGCCACTCCTGGTTCACCCCTCCTCCCCATGAGCTTTCTTCACCTACTTACTTTCTGTCCACCTCTGCCTGATAGGTCCCATATTGCAGCTTGACCATTAACACTCTGAGGGCACTGAGTAGCTCACTTTAATTGCTGTAAATATTTGTGAAGTTCTTTAGTTCTTAAAGAAATGTACAAGTAAAATCAGCGTAGACCACAATGACAGATTTTTTTTTAAAAAAAGAATTTAAAATAACAACAACAACAACAACAACAACAACAATACTTTAAAAAAAGGCTAAAAATAGACACTGCACTATAAACCTACAATTGAAACTATACTTATGAAGTCTCACACCCCCCGAGAGGATTTCTTCTGAGTAGACACATAGAAGATTGCACTGTGCATCAACAATTTTTACGTCTGTCCTAAATCTTTAGTCTTGAAGCAGGGTGGGGGAGAGAAATAATTTTGCACCCAGGGGGCTTTATGTTGAGTTCAGTTATTTTATTTCTTAATATATACAGTAATAGAGTCTTCAGACTACATACTAACCGAGCATTTTAATTAAGGCAATTAATTCTTCAAACAAATATAACATATAAATGTGAGATTTATATAGAACTATTATGCATTAATAGACATTCTATGTAGCTTTTTATCTTATGGCAAGTGGCAAGCTGAATGAATGTCATTTCCTAGATGTACTGAAGACTAAGTGATCACAGATTACGCAAACATTACTGTTTCTGAAGTAAAATCTCCATGATTTTACGCATCTTGAGGCATGCTGATAGTAAGGATGCATGTTGATAATAAGGATTACCCTGGATTCCTTGACACATAGAAGGAACTAATAAATATCACATAATAAGCCCTTCTTCTCACATCTGTTACCATGCCGTACACTTCCACTCTGTATAACTGAGCATGAGCATTATATAATTGGTATAAAATATAAATCATACACTATTATGGCTGAAAAGCCATGCTGGAAAGAGGATTGGCTGAACATGTGTGAGAGTAAGTTGGAGCATGGCCAGGTAACAATTCAAGCAATAAGCTGGGGAGCTCTCAACTGGTGCTAATGAGCTTGTGATAATCCCCTCAATGACTCAACCTCCAAATTTAATAGCACACAAAACTGGCTTAATAGAGCAACTGATTATCATCAACCTATTCCCTTTTCCCACCAAAACTCTCCTTTGTTTCCTTCCCTGCCCAGATATCAAGGAGTTATCACCATACCCATCAATGCTTTCTCACCTAATACTAAGAACACTACCTCTTTCTGGCCCTCATTGTTTGCTCTGCCAGGGAGCCATTAACACCTTTCCCTTCAGGGCAGAAAAATGGTATTTAAACCCTAGCTCTAAGCCTGGCAACTCACAGTACACTGGGCATGGGCCATCACTCTGCTGCTCACATTTCCATTCTTGTGCTACCCTCAGACTCAGGCTGAGCCACATCACTTTGTCTATTCTCTTCAGGATAGGTAAATTTTGCCCACTTCATCCCAACACCTCACTATCCAATTTTCCTTCCTTTCCTTTAGTTAGCCTTGTATGATTGTGAGACTGCTTGGATCTTCTGTGTGTTTGTGATTCTCCCCAATAAAACATTATTTTAACCCCCAATTGGTGTTTCTGCATTAGTACCAGTATACATAGGTGAAGCAGCTTATAAGGTTACTTCCCTCTCTCACAGGCCTCCCCTTTGAGCTAATAATTTCCCACCATTCCACAGAGGCATTGGCATTGTGGGTGGGCCTCTGAGTCACCCACTTCTTGGGTAACACACCTACACTCTACCATATGTGTAAATAAATACCAACTAAAACAACATTTCATGAATTGGATTGGAGACCATGTAAGTTCATGCCAGGTAGAATGTGTTACTCTTTATCATACTACAAGACTCTTATTTTTGTTGCAACAATCTATCATGGCTGAACATATACTTGAAGACACCCAAATGGTTGTTAATTATACATTGATTTTGTTATGTGCCTTCAACTCGTTTCCAACTTATGGTGACCCTAAGGTGAACATCTCAGTTTTCTTGGAAAGATTTATTCAGAGAAAATTTGCCAAGGGTCCTCTTCTGAGGATGACACTGTGTGACACTCCCAAGGTAATGCAATGGGTTTCCATGGCTAAGTGAGAATTTTAACCCAGGCTTCCCAGTCATACATCAGGACACCAAGACAGAGAGCTGCATGATTAGGAACGATGGTAGTTTGCTACAGTCAATGAAAAAGGATTTTTGTATCTGTCCAAAAATACCCAGCATTCTAGAAATCTCTCTGACAATCAGATTACCTATAATTCATAATAGGCTAAGAATATAATCTGTTGTTTGCTACTTTAGTTAAGTATCTCCACGTGAAGAGAATTTGAATTGTCTCCCATACTCTACAGTTTTTAGCCTGGAGCTGCTATATTGCTCTGTTTTTTGTTTTTTGTTGGGGGGAAGGGGGCACTAACATTGCTTGTAACCAGTCAAGCACAAGCAAAAGAATGGCTCTGGTTTTTTTTTCCCCCTAGCATGGCACAATTATAGTGCTATTATTGCACTTTAATTGCCATGGTTCCATTCTATGGAATTCTGGGACTGGCAATTATCAGCAATTATCAGGTGCGGCATTAGTGAGACAAAAACAATGCCTGCTTGTGTCATTTTTTTAACCACCTTTTCATGACTACATGAAGAAAAGAAAGCTCCATACGGGATATGAACATATGACCTATTATACAGCTATCCTTTAATCCATTACTGCTTTTCTAAATATCATAAGACTACAAATGCAGAACTAGTGGTATAAGGTTGCAATAATGCCCTACGAAGTCAAACTCTAGTTAGCCAAATCTTTAGCTTCATTTATTCATCTCTAAAATTAGTGGACTAGTACAGATTCAGATAGTACTGATAGGCAACTTGTAGTGCAACTGAAAATTGAATTCCTCCCTTGAACATAATATGGTCCTAGGTATGTACTATCGAAATATCTTTTGCAAGAGTGAACTGACACCACTGAGCACTGATCCTTGCTTTTGTCCCAACACAATGTGAAAAAGACCAACTACTCTGGAGGAGCAAATACTATGAGGACCTGAAACATAGGTATAGAAAGATTGTGGAAGAACAAATACCATGAGAAAGATTGACCATGATTGGGCATAGCAAGGTTAAAGTAAGCAAGAACAATCAGGGACCATTGAATAGAAGATCTAGCTAATGTGTCCAAAATGAGAAAAATAAAAAACAAGAGCTGGACATACAGAGAAGATGCTTTAAGAATAAAGGCAAGTGGATTGTTGATCAATGCAGGTCAGATGGGTGGCCAATCATGTCACAAGTTGGCAACAATGCTGTGTAAATGATAGAGCCATGCTGATCCTTAGCATAGCTCTATCCTTTAGACAGTAACACTGGCACAGTCTGACACAAATGCCTATCTGTTTGCACCAGGATATTTTATTCTTTCCCCACTGTGTACACTTCCATAGCTCATCTTCTCGAGGCTCCCAACACAAAACCCTTTGTTAGCTTCCCTTCAGGGACAGAGGTATACTTGCATATTCTACATACTTGCTCATGTTTTTTCCTCACTTGGAGCCACAGGTCTGGATTCTGCACGTTCTGTTTCCCTTTTGTAATCTTTTTTTTTTAATCTTTTGTTTAATTTTCTTGTGCCTCAGTTCCTTTTAGCTATACAGTAGCCAATTTATTCCCTTGACATACCACAACTCCATCGTTGAGATGATCAAGAGAGGTGTTTTTGATGTGCAAAAGTACATTGAGTCTTAGCATTTTACATCAAATGGTGACTAGCTTTCAGTGGGGCTGGATGTCTTTAAACAGTTTTGGTAGAAGGAGAATGGCAGAGAATCCCTGCTGTTTCTGCAGTGCCTGAGCCAAGTCATTTGAATAATGTAGTCTGGACTGTCTGAAAACTAAAGATAAGTCCATTATCCAGATTAAACGAAACCCCTTCAAACATAGTAGATGAATTATGTATACAGGAAAGTGTACTCACCATAATAATTTAGTGAATAATAAAGATATAAAGCTCAATTCTGGTTTCACTTGTAACCTATGATTATTTAGAATAGAGAGAGTTCAGTTGTTTTTTTTTTAAAGTAAAGTAGCTTTCATCCCCAATAGCAATGTCATTACTTTGTCTCCCACAATTTGTGAGGATAAGGAGCATCATGCCAGGAAACATGGAATAAGAAGGAATCAGTGACCAGTCTACATAAAGAGTTCAACTCAAACAGAATATATATTTGCTGAGAGTTTGACTTTGTCCTCTACAGGATGGGCGGAAAACAACAATGTGCATTTCTTACCCTAGAGACAATGAAGATGGATTTAGATTCAGGTTTCTATCTGGGTGACAAAAATCATCAGTTTTCTTTTCTCCCGCATTCATTAAATCATACAAACAAAAAACTTCAAGCTATTTCTATGCTGAACATGCAATTTGCAAAATTAAATTTGCAAATACGTCAAGTATTCATGCTGCTCAGGAATGGTAAAACTCAGCTTTCAGACTTATTTGCTAACATCCGTACCCCACCAAGCACAACCCAAGCATTAAGTGGCCCTCTGTCATCAAGTTAAAAGAAAACAAGTTGAAATTACCTAATACACAGTCCTGTTTTTCCCTTCCCCTCATTTGGATGGCCAGTTGGCAATGTCACAGGGGCTACTGACCTCTCTGCTACCCCAGGGGCCTACAAATAAAGGCTGTAAGTTTTCATTGATCTGAATACTCTGGGTTTTGAGGACAGGGGTGTTACAGGGAAAATAATAATTCATTTCTAAGCAGAGAGAAGAAATTAATTTCTCACTTCTATATGCAGCAGAATGTGATGATAAAATGGTAAGGTGAAAAAAATGGACTTCTTGGCTTCAGACTGCAAATGGGTGATTAGATTTCCTTTGTATTAACGAAGCAATCACCTAAAGCAATTTATACTGGCGGAAAGTAGCAGAAGTCATCTAATTGTTCATCCTAGTGTTCCAAATCTCCTTTCCCCACTTTCTTTTTGGAAAACAGAGCTCCAATGTAGGCTGCTTGCCTTAGGTATACACCACAATTGTTTGTATTGTCATCACTGAAAATCCCATCAGCTTCTGTGTGTGAATTGTGGAAAAAGTTCACTAATTTATCCCTTTCTTCCAGCAGCAAAATATCTTCAATATCTCCTGGACCCCTGGCATCAAATCCTCCTTTCAAAGAGAAAAATTAGCATAGCAGACTAAGAGGCAAATTTCAACAGGATGTTTCCAAACTGTTTGTAACAGTTGCTACCAACAGAAGTGTTCAGAATCACAACCCAACTTTTTCAGATATAAGTGGTGTGGTCATTTTACCATTTCAGCTCTCTACTATCACACTCTCACATGCAGACAAGGTTTCAAAGGAAAGAAGAAGATGGTACCCTCCATCTTGTTTACGTGGAATTGACTCTTAGTTTTCTCACGCTCTGCCGAACATATATTTCCCCCCATTGAGTTATATGGGGTAGTGCAAGAACAGTGGGTACAGGGTAACTCTGCAATTTATTTTATACTAGGATTGCATAAATTTATACTTGGGTTGTTAGGCTGGACATACAATGGGCTCCCTTAACTTTAAGCCCAAGCAGATTGAGAAATACAGGAATCTATCGTATAAAGAAAAAAATGTGTAAAACAAAGTGAAGGTACTTGACTTCTCTTACCTTTCTTGCGCAGACTTTTGGCCACAATTTTTTTTTCCTCCCAGGACTGCTTTTGCCTCCTCAACGTAGACTGGGCAAAGGGACCAGAGAAGCAACAAGCTCTGTTCTTACACCCAGAACATCTTCACTTCTCTCCCTGATCTCCACAGGGGAGGAAAGACCCATGTTAGAAAGGAAGGGCTGTGGCTGAACATTCAAGATTTAAAATGAAAGAATGACAGGTATATTTACCTGACTTTCCTGAGTTTTATGGTACCTTATCTTGCTTTTCAATCTTTTGGGGCTTAAAGTTAGAAGACTACCCAAGTTTGTAGCCTTCTTGTGTACAGACATGTTTATTCTGTTTTGTTATTCAGCCTCTGTCAGATCACAACACTGAAACATTCAACAACACTAAAACTTAAAATTAAAATTAAGAACGATATGACAGGATAAAGCACCAATGCCTAGAAACAAAACAAAACAAAACTGTTTCAATTTGATTCATAATAGACCATATATCACTATGGAAGGAATTCCATCCATAGAAAATGCCCTGTTATGAAACTCCAGTTCCCTACAAAGGCTGAAGAATCGAGGCAAGATTTCAGAAGCTAGACTGAAAGAAACAACAGCTTTGCACAGGAGCAGGCAGCCCTCCAGGTATATGATTGACAGTCTCCTCTGAGCACAGGTAATTTCTGCTGCAACCCTGCCTTGTGAATGATTGATTGGTTCAATCACATCTAATGCTGAGATGCAGCTGAAACTTATCCTTGTGTTGTAATGATGGTAGCAGAAGGGCTATTGCATGATTTGCATGAAAATGATCTGACAATCGATCTCTGGCTTCCTAAAGAGAGCTAGGGAGATCCTTGTCTTTTCTAAGTCTTCCAAGAAAAAGAAACAAAAACTGAGGGATGTCCAACAGATTCCACTGAAGGAACAAAACACATGTGCTGAAATTATGACTTTTTATGAGCTAAAAACCCAATACATTTCAGCTTATTGTATGCCTATGTACTTCTTCAGGGAACAATATAAAATCATAAAAGGAAAACTCATAAGTACATAACATCATATTGTACAAAATCATTACTGCAGACAAGAATGTAGTGGGGGTGGAACATAGCCCCAACAGGAATTCTGCCCCACCAAATTAAATTTCAGTCCCAGAATGTTAAGCACTGGAGAGAATGAGGCAAAAAAATATCATCTACATGTAGAATTCTTACTCCTGCTATGTTTGCACCCCCTTGTTACTTTGCCTGCCCCCTTTCTTTGGATGCCTACACTGTATTTCTAAATGTTCAATTGAAATTTTAAGTTGCTACAACTCTACAAATTTGGGCACTGAATGAAAATTTCACTGGAAGACAGAATATTTGTGTGTGTTTGCAATGACTTCATTTTGATCCCTGTAACTACTCACCTGAATTTGTACACCATGTAGCCTTTACGTACTTACTTAAAATCAAACTTTAGAAATGTCTGCACCAGGACCTCTTTGTGATATGATTTATTTATGGGATGTATTTTTTTATGATTTTATGCAGCTCCTTGAAGAGTACATATAGGCCAAAAGATATTCACTTTTCCACAATAAACAACGATCTTTTAAACACCATGAGGCATGTCTCTTGTCCCTGCTGTAAGGCTTCAGAGGGCAGCAGCCACTCTGTGTGGTCAGTATGGAACAATATGTTTCTTATAAGACACAACCAGAGTAGTGATTGTATATTATATTGACACAGGCCATTTCTGCACCGGGCTTCTGTAATGGTGTACAGCGACCTCTCACAGAGGTCTTCTGCACCGTAGAGTGGACTGGCGTGGACTACTGTTTGTAGTTCCACACCAGAATCCACTCAGGAGCGACCGGAACTAGCCGCGTGGCGTGTTTTTTAAAAATCTCTTTTTCGAGGTTTTTAAAAAGCACGGCGCGCGCAGCCCCGTACCGCTCTGTCGCCCAGCTCCAATGCAGATTTGCAGGTGCGCGCAAGTGTGTGCCTGCAGATCTGCCAGGGGTCTTCCGTCCACCATTTGGGATGCTGGAGGACTGCGGAGCAGCGAGCTCGCGCTGCTCCGCGTGGTGACGGACTTACCCGGCTTCAGGTAAGCTCCGTTTTCAGGTGTTTTTGCCCGTTCCCCCCCCCCCACATGCGGAAAGGGCCACAGTCTCTTTTCTTGTATGGCTATTCCTGGCTTACAAACAGGGATTAATTAATTAATTAATTTCTTACAGCACAGCTGCTACCAGTTCTCTTGTGGAATATTATTGTACTTTCCCGATGCACTTAAGCAGAGCAAAAGAGAAAGCAGAAGGTGGTGGGAGGCAGCAGCAATGCATAACTTTAACTAATAAATAAGAACCTGTCACTCTGAAAAGGTGTCTCACCTGTTGTGTTTTGTGACCGTGGGATGCAGGTGACCTGAGTACTGGTTTTCCTTTCTACTAGAGGAGAGAGTTGTGTGTCACTTGACTACCTTTCACTCATAAATTGCCCTGCTGCCCTCAGATGCTCTGAAGGACACTTCCTCAAACCCAGCTCTGTTCTACTATTTACATAAGATACAGGCATTTGCACTCTACACTGTTATAGTATGTTATTCCACTTTCAACATCCTATGGAATCCTGGGGTTTTCAGTTTAGAGAGTGATATTTAGAATTCTCAGCCAAAGAGCTCTTTGGCCTCAGTAACCTACAAATCCCAGAATTCCACAGGATGTTGAAAGTGGAATAATAGCATTACAACAGTGTAGTGAGAAAATGGCCACAGTGGCAGTGATGACCTTGTCCTATATCTCAACCTGAAAAAAATTCGGTATGGTTCTCTTTGCTAAAAACAGTTTGTGAATTATCATTTTGTCAACTACAGATCACTTATTTTGCTCTTTCATCCAGTTGTACTGAATATAGCAACAACTGTTGTTGTTGGAGTTACTCTTTTAAAGGACCCAGTTTTCTACATCTGTGTTCCAAGAATGTTTCTTTGTTCAATCAAAGTAAAAGTACTTGGACAGATGCGCGCGCACATGCACACACACACACATTATTAATTGGATGAAGGTGATTTATAATACCCAGAGGGCACAAATATTGATTAATGGCAAGTTAACTCAACCATAAGAAATACAAAAAGAAACAAGGAAAGGTTGCCCATTATCTCCTCTCTTGTTTGTCTTGGCACTTAAGGTATTGAATAGAGCTGTAAGACAAGATGAGAGTATGATGGCATAAAGATTTTAAAAGAGATATAAGTTAAGTTCATTTGTTAATAACCTAGTGATTTTGTTGGAAAATCCTTAGTAAAGTATGGACCCATTGTTGGGGAAGTTAAAAGAATTGGAGGGTCAGCAAGATTCAAGATCAATAAACAAAATACAATGTTGTTGACAAAAACATTTTTTAAAAAATAGGATTAAATGGATAAGTCAAGTTCTAAAATTTATAAAATGTTAAATATCTCGATATTACTCTGAAAAATGTATGTCATATATGGAATGAAATTAAGAGTTAACTCCTAAGAGTGGAGAATCACCATCATCATCATCATCATCATCATCATCATCATCATCTTTATTTCTACCCCATTTTTCTTCTTGAGAGAACTTGAATTTGTTACTCTTCGAGAGAATTTCAGTGATAAATATGAATGTTTTGCTGAGAATGATGTTTTTATTCCAGACAATGCTGATTTTGACCAATGACACATTATTTAAGCAATGATAGATTTGTCAAAGTTTATATTGCAAATGAAGAAACCATGCATTAAATATAAAGCTTCACAAGACACAAACCAAAGAGGGGGAATGGGCTTTCTTGATTTGAAATTATACTTTTCTGCATGTTGTTTAGTTTGGTTGAAAGACTGGATTGTGCTAAGTAATAAGAGATTATAGGTTGTTGTGGGTTTTCCAAGCTTTGAGGCTGTGTTCTATTAGTATTTTCTCCTCAGGAGAAAATACTAAAAAAATACAGCATCAAAGCCCAGAAAATGCACAACAAGCTATGGATTCTGGCCATGAAAACCTTCAACTTTACATAATAAGAGATTATCGGCATTAGAAGGACACGACCTGAGGCTTAGCTGGCTTGGGTATTTAAGACATGATAAGCTTAAAGTGAATATTGGTTTTAATAATCATTTTGTGAGATGTGCTTTGTTAAAAATATGGAATAAATACAAACTGAGTGTGCCTTAAGATGTCATTATGGATTTCAACACAAGAAGTTTTTTTTATAGAAAATAAACAATTGCTAAAGAAAGATGGGCAACTTACTCATATTGTCTGGAGTTGGATCAAGAGATACAAAATTAAATCAAGTGAGAGTCTATGGTCAGAGGGTAGAAGTTTTCAATGGTTTTCTTACTGACAAATAGTTGAAACATTTAAGATGGATAAACGATGTATTCCTCTGAACAAAAAAAATCTGAATTTGAGTTACAATTATGTACTGGTGATGAACATTTGATTGGTAAAATGTAAAACTTTTGTAAAAAAAAAAATCGATATGAAGAGTAAGTTAATGCCTGTATGATGAAATGAGCTCAGAATGTTGGTTACAATATATAGATGGAACAATAGGAAAAGATGTGGTCAAAAGGACTGAACTTTACTTTGTGTTATGATTTCATGGAGGAGTTTTATAAAATGATGTATTGACAGTATGTGACTCCAGAAAAATTTGGCTAGAATGTATAAAGATATTTCAGCTATATGACTGAAATGTGAACGGCATGAAGGGACATTTTATCATACATCATGAATATGTGAAAAAGCTAAAATGTTTTGGGCTCAAATACATATTTTAATACAGGAGATTTTGAAAGTTAACATTTAGTTTAGACCAGACTCGTTTTTATGGGGACTGAAGGGTAAAGAAATGGAAAGGAAATATGTAAGACTATTACGATATATAACCACAGCATCAAGACTGATATATGCAAAGAAATGCACGAGTGAATTAATACCAACAAAAGAGGACTGGATGTTAAAATTGTATGATTTTGCTGAAATGGACAAATTAACTGTTTTGACAGAGAAAAAATCATTGGTAACACTTTTGAAAAACTGAGAACACTTGACCCCCCCCCCTTTTTTTTTCTTTGGAAGAAAAAGAGAATAATAAGATAATTGTAGCTTTTGATAATTAGTAGGTTTGATTTTCAGTATGGAATATCCATTAATTAGTTGGAGAAGTAACGTTTTATATGCTAAGACCTATTATAAGTGTGAAGAAATTTGGAAGTCACTGTATTTTTTTTCCCCTTTTTATCTTTAAATGTGTCTTTATTTCTTTGTCCTTTTATATTTGCTTGTCTTTTCTCTTTTTCTTTCTTTTCTGTCTTTTCAAATATAGATGACAGATAGAGAGATAGAGAGAGAGAGAGAGAGATAGATAGATAGATAGATAGATAGATAGATAGATAGATAGAATATCCACCAAATAGCAACATTTCCTACTTTTTCTGTTCAGGTGAAGAATGGATACTATCTTGATCCACAGGCAAAAGAAACATGGCAGACAACAGTTTCATTAATTTTGCTCTTCATAGTTTCTTAAAGGAATAGTTCTGCAAATGAAAGTTGGCTTCCATTAACACAGATTCTGTTTCTAGAAGATTAAGAAATTTCTAACAGAAACGACAAACCAGGTGAGGGGGAGCAAGGAGAAGCAAACAGTGGCAGCAAAAAGAATGACAATGTGAATAGAAAGAACACTGAGGAGATAAGAAAGCTAATGCAGACACAACTGCAAGTTCAGGTGTTAGATGTGGAACGACTCAGAAGAATGAAGTTATTACTACAGCAAACTTATTGACACATTCAGATGGTAGAGGGCATAGTGGCCGTGGCATTTGAGCCTGCACAGATTATATCCTGATTTTGACTTTCTTCTCCTGTAGTGGGAACCAAATCTATTTTGTGAACATATTGTGATCAGGTTAATCTATAATTAATCATAGTAAGGCCTCTAGATATGGCAGAATTTAAGAATATATTCCTTAAACCCACAGAAGTAGCCCATGGTCACGGAAACACATCATTGGTATGTTCTAGATTCCCTGTATCTTTCTGTGGTCATCCAAGAGGTGGGTTGGGGGGGTGAGTTGAAAGCAAAAACACAGCACATGTTTTGTTTTGTTTTTCTTTTCTGAAACATACCATTTCTCTACTACAGAGAAAAATCAATAGTTGGAATTGTGTCTGTGTGTTCATGAAAATCTACACTGCTGTCATTTTGTTTCTCTTTCAAAGCAAAATCCAGGAAGCAGAAGAGTTTTCCTTTACTGCTTTCTGTATTCTCAGATGTAACTTATCCTCAAATGTAATTATCTTCCCTGTGACACAGAAAGAGAGAGAGAGACAGAGAAATCTGTGGTGGCTAAAAAGTAAACAAAACATCAGTGTTGGGAAAAGCAGGCTTCTGCAATGAGACATAAGATCGTAGAAGGCAAACATAAGAAATATTGACAAAACACATATGTTCCTATATTTTTGCTCACCTTTTGTTTTCTTGTGGTTTTCTCGCTTTGTTGAAATTGGCCCTGAATCATGATCTCTTTAAAAAAATATTCCTTTTCCACATCTCAGTCAAAATCAGTTAGCCCAGGAATACATCCCATGACAAGATTAAGATGAGCAATAAGGAAAAAGCAACAGGCACAAGTCAAGGAACTGTGCCCTGTATGAAAACACAAGGCCCAAAGATAGCAAGCAAACCAAGAAAAGTTCATGTTCTGTCATAATAAAACTACAGGTACATCTATCTGATTTCTGACTTTCAGGGGTGCGCTATATGAAACATCCTTCACCTTCTGAAGATTTTGAATTCCAGTGTATCAAGAAATTTAAATTTATCACCTGTAGATTGAATTAGACTAGCAATTTTTCATCACACAAGAGTTGCTAATCAATTTACCAACATCAAAATGTTGGTTGTTTTATAAATACAGTTCAGTGAGCAGTTAATGTAATAATTTTAAATACATTTACAAAATTATCACAGTCTGTACATTTTGGATTTCATTTCCTGTCTGATTACAAATTGTACTCTGCTCCCACACACACATAACGAGATATTGGTAGATGGATAGGTAGATAGATAGGTAGTTAGACTGACACAATTTGTTACATGTGCAGAAAACACATTATTGTTTTGATGTTCAACCACGGAATAAAGAGATGAGACACAAAGTTGGGTTAACTAAGGGCCACTTTCTTTTGACCTGTTTTAGTTGAATTGCATTAGCCTGAAAGATACAAGAGGGTGGGAGCAACATTATATGGGTCCAGCTGATGCCAAGGTCACAATGTGACAACCTGCTCCACATATTCATGGGTGATAACACATGAGCCCCAGGGGCAGACCAAATTGCTTTGGTTGCTCCCCAGTCCAGCACCTTTGAAGGTAATCCAGGGACTCCCACCTGAGCCACAGGGCTCTAAAAGTGAGAGTCTTATTCCTAGGTTAACCTCAAGGGTAGCCTCCTTCACCGACCTCCTGGGATTGCAGGGACCTAAAGAGATGGTTCAAGAGCCTTACCCCACACTAAAAGGGTGCCAAAAGGTGATCACCGAAGATTTATTATCCCTCATTATCTGCCCAGGGACAACCTATTTAATGACACCACCCAGAGCCAATTTTCCCAATTCCATCAAATACAGTATGGGATAGGCAAAAACAAACAAACAAACCTGAAAAAAAAGGGGGGAAATTCCTATCTGGCCGTGAAGTGTCCAGATTAACTCACACTGCATTGAGGGCAGGAGGGTGGGTCAATGTCGAGCACCGAATGACACATATAGGGAGTGAACTGATTCACTGTCTCCTTTGCCCCTAGCATGTGTCTTGATTTGGTGCTTAGTGCCAATCAAACTTAACACTCTGATCTCACTCCATGGAGACCATCAAAATCTTACCCTCCCCTGCAGCAATGTTTGTCACGCAAGTCAGGTAAGTAGTCTTATAGAACTGCAAAAATCTATCTAAAGTATAAACTGTACCAGTGTAACTATGACTGTTGGGATGAGGAAGTAAGTACTATATGATTTATTCTAAAAAAATCGGGCAACAGCTTGATGGTGTAGGGAATATGAGGATGAACCATGCTGATTTTGAAGCAGAAAGGACAATAAATTCTTCATCTTTATAACTTTAAGATTTCATTTTTGATACCCAGCACTGATGATTATTGTGTAGGTCCCCCTACCTTTTACATAATCTTCTTTATGGTTAAATGTTGTCTGCTTTATCCATTGGTGCAATGCCTTTTAGGTAGCTTTTCTGATAAGTCATGGAAAATGCCTAGTACATCTTTCGCCATAGCAGCAATGAAACATTGTTACAGCTTTTAATAAAAATGCGCTTGTTCAGACTGATTTGGACTACAGACCACTTCAGTTCTTTCCTTCAATACACTTAGTAAGAACTTCTATTGAATCTTTTGTGTACAAGAAGGCCAGAAGAGAAGGAACATAAGTGGAGTGATAGTAGCTGGTTATCAGGAGAATAGGAGAGGATGCAGGGAAGTCAGAATTCTTCAAAGTAGGTAATTGGGAGAAAGAGGGAGAACTGGGACTGGGAGGTTGGATTGATCATGTTAATTATACTTTAAACCAATATAGTCTTTGTGCTGTTGTTGTTATATCACATTAATGGGGGTTCTTTGTCTACAAAATTAATATAGGCCAAGCACATCAGAGATCACATGCCAGCTGAGGGTGGGGCCACATCTTAAACTGAGAAAGGCAACTTCCTTCCTGACACGGGATTCCCAACATTACTATCCAGCTCTTATTTTCATATGAATAAATACACACAAAATCAAAAACACACAAACAAAATACATATCCTCTCTTGCACATATTATCTCTTGTCAGAGAGAAAGAGAGAGAGAGTAGCTTAGAGTTTAAAAGAGTTCAGCATCATGCTAGGGTCAAGTGTGCTGTTGTACAATCACTACAGCAAGTTAGTTTGCACCCTGGTCATTCTTTTGTTTAATTCATTAAAAGGAATCAGTTGTGGCAGGGGCTGAACTATAAGAACTGCAGGACTTCCTGTGAGGGTGCAATGGTGGGTTGATGGTCTCAGTGGACTATGCAAAGGGACAGCTTTGATAGAAGAAAGTGTTGGCAGGGAGGGAGCTCCAGCTGGTGACCAAACCTTCTCCAAAGGAGACAATCATGAGATCATATACATAGACCTTGGAAATTCTGCACTTTGGGAGTAGGATCACAAGAATCACAGTCCAAAGCAAGCATGAGTCATAGGGGAAGTCATCAGGAAACATCAAGCTTAGTCATCGGTCCTTTTCGCATGGCATTTTCCATGTGAAAGGGCCCCTTGAGCCTCACACAAATGTGAGGAGCGGTCCACACTACACACTCACATTTGTGCAACGCTCCAGGGCCTGGCAGGCACCACTCACACACTTTTTCATTTTCGGCTTCAAGCCAAAAATGATGCATGGTCATGCATCACTCCGGGGCCCTGCGTGCACTTGCCGTGCATGCGGAGCCTCGGGAGCTGGGCCAATTGCACTTCCTGTCTCAGTGCAGCCTGGGAAGGTCCCAGGCTGCACTGCAAAAGGAAGAGGTGGGGCTCTCGCGTGAGCAGGCAGCTCATGCAGAGCCGAAGGACTCCAGACATGAGAGCCTCTCTCTGGAGGCTGCTCGCACAAGCATCACACCCCAGTGCCGAGAAAAGGTGAGTTGCAGAAAAGGTCATTGAACTGAGCCTTAAAGGAAAGTAGACCTCCTAACCTTCATTTCTTAAGTTTATTTTTTCTAACTACTTATTTTACATTTGAAGAGAGGTCTTCTGTTCTGAGGATGATACTGTTGCCTCAGTAAGTCTGCCTTCTTTCATTAATTAAGAATTGAGAAAATAAAGGTTATTTATAAGAGTTTTATATAAATGCAAGATAAAGGTGTAAAGTAAAGATTTCAGTGGAGAAAGAGAACACTGATTTTAAAAGAAGATTGAGGATTTCCTATCAGATTGTGTTGTGGGAACTTGGAACTGTGGTAAACTAAAAGTTTAGTCCTCCATAAGAAGATGGAAGATGGAAAGTTTTTTTAAAAAATGAATAAACTAACATAAGACTAGACCACTTTGCTAAAACTCTGGAATCTGTGTGATGGTGCATACTTTTAATCCTAGAGTTGCTGTATTTGTGATATGGATGGAAGAACATAACAGCTATTAAAATAATGGCAAATATCACTGAAGAACAAGTATTTTTACAGGAGCCACTGGAAGAGATGTTGAAAGAGATTAGATCTTTGAGATGAGATATAAAGTAGGTGAAGGAAGGGCTTTTAAAATGGAGGTAGCAGCTGAATGAAGAATATATGAGAGATGATGATACAGTGGATGTGGTGCAGAATAAAATACAACATACTGATGAAGAGATGGGGATGAATGAATAATATATGAGAGATGAGAAATGAAATCCAGTGGGATTGAAGGATAATAAGATTCAATTTATGGAGAATAAATATGGGAAAACTTGGACAATTTGGCATTGATAAAATTTTTTGAGATGTCATGATCTATGTTGATAAAAAAAAATAAGTATACAGGAACAAGTTGAGCTGATGGAGAAAATGGGTTTTGAATCTGAGAAGAAGGTTGATTGTTTGGGCTGTGTTAAGATGAAGATGAATTTTATGTTGTTACAATGTGATGGAGTGGAGAAACTTGATATTGATGGAAAAATATTTCTGTGGGAAAATAAGCATTTTGTTTGTTTCAGAAAATCCTGGTTCTGGTAAAAGCAGTGTCTTACAGACAACAGTTTAAAGTGGGGAAAAAAAGTCAGGTGAGATAGGGTAAAAGGGTTTAAGAGTTCTTGCTGCAGCACATCATTTGATCAATGGAAAATATGACTAAAAGAATTGAAAGATATACAATATGTTGAGAGCTTCAAAACAATCTCTTTAAGATGAAGTATTGTTGATATCTCATGCCAAATATATATAGTTGTTGAAGAAGGATTAGAAATTTTGGTTATAATATGTAAATGCATTAAGAAAAAAATATGGGCAAAGGAGTTAGTAACTGAAATTATATTGTCATCGTAGAGAGATTTTATTTTTTTTTAAATGATGTACTGTTAGCATGATGTCAAAAATGTTTGATTAGAAATAATTGAGAATATGATAGCAAAACTCTTCTAGTTGAAAGAGAATAGAATTTAATATTATGATGTGGAGGAGGGGATGAAGTTGATTATTTTATTAGAAATAGATCAGTTCATTGTCTTAACTGGAAATTTGTAGTGATACATACTAAAGACTGGTCCCTTATTGACTTTGTGCAATTAAAACAGAAGAAGAAGAAGAATGAGCCAGTAACATGGGGGATTTGATTATTAGAAATAGTTAGAGACTGAAAGAAGGATACTGGTTGTTTGTTAAAAAGAGAAGAATAGAAAATTTATATGTATAGTCAGCCCTCAGTATTCATGGATTCTGTATTCATAGATTCAACTATCCACAGCTTGAAAATATAAAAAAAACTAAGATGGAAAGAAAGAAAGAAAAGAAAAAGAAAAACTAAAAAGCAAACCTTGATTTTGCCATTTTATATAAGGGATTTCATTTTATTTCATCACTGTCTATAATGAAACTTAAGCAACCACAGAATTGGGTATCCAGGGTACCCTAGTGGATACCAAAGGCTCACTGTATGTATAACCATCAAAAGGCAGATCAGAAATGGCTTTATTTTTCTCTCTCTCTCTTTTTTTCCTTCTTTTTCCTCCCACTTTCTTTCTTTACTTAATTTACTGTAATAACAAAAAATAATAAAGCATAGTACATTTAGGCCATTGCCACATGGCAGAAGTAAAACAGTGTAGTGCATCCTCCATGGAGGATGTCTGTACCTTGGAGCAGACTGGGTCCGGACTACTTACTGTAGATCCGCATCTCAGTCTGCTCCGGAACGACCCCAAGTGGTCCTCCAGCATGTTTTTGAAAGACCTGATTTTTCCAGTCTTTCAAAATGCCAGTGCGCCATTGCATGCCTGCTCTCCGATGCAGATTCTCAGGCTTGCACCAATGCGAGCCTGCGATCTGCGGAGGGCGGGCTTTGGGCTGGTAAGCTTCAGTGGTTGGTTGAGACCCACAACGAACCGGAAGCTGCCATTTTGGATGCAGGAGCAGTGTGGATCTATGACCATGCACTGCTTCGCCTCACCCCGGACCAGACCGGACTGCCAGAAGATCCGGTGAGTAGCGGCAGGGAGCAATTCCCTCGCCGCGTGCGGAAATGGCCTTAGGTTCCACAGAATATTGTTTTAGTGAACAATCTCTAGAGAATTAATCTGATAGTCTATGCATTCTGTGCCGTTGTCATCTCCCTAATTGCGGACTATGTCCCTGAATTTCATTCTTTCTTTTCTTTTTCTCCAAAAAAAGCAAGCAAGCAAGCAAACAAACAAACATTCCTACTGGACTACTATTTTGTCATGGTCAATGCAATGTTTTAGAAGACATAAGCACATTTTTTCAGCAAGCCATGTTGCATCACAATAGAAGTGCTGTGTCCTATATGTTAGTGGATAATCTCAGTTTAAGAGAAATGAAATTTAATTTTTAGGGGGACACTGGAATTCACTGGATCACTATACAATCAGGAAATATTCTACGATAGAGGGAGATATTATGTTGTATTGTATTGTACTGTTACCCTATTTTTGGGGTCCCTTGGGGGACACCTCAATGTGCTCCACATGATGGGGAATGGAAACTAGCCAGGGCATGAGCTATAGCAATGTAAGAGGCAGGGTAACCTAGCAGGGTCTTTTTGCCCAGCTTTTATGGGGTCATGCCAAGCCAAAAACCAAACGAAGACATCCAATAAAATGATTTTATTGTATGAAAGTGTCACGCACCAACGCAATCACTCACACACTCACTCAAGAACTATAAGAAGCAAAAGAGAGGAAACTAGATAGGGGAATATTGGAGGGGTTGTAGCTGGGGTAATAGTGCACGTTTTCCTGAAGTCCTTGGTCCAGGAAAAACAGCGGAGAAGTGGGGCTCAGCATGGAGAGGGCTGAGCCCCACTTCTCTGCTGTTTTTCCCGACTGAGGGGGTTACTCAATGGATGGAGCAACAGTCTGCTGGGATGACCAGGAGTGATCTGAAGAAACACTCAAAAATGGAGACTATTTGTGATGGTTGGAATACACATTGGTTATTATTTAGACAACTAAGGGAGAGATATAAAAAAGATAAGGAGAAAGAAGGGTTTGAGATTAGAGAAAAAGAATTTGATAAGTTGTTAAAACCAGATATTGAACATAAGGTAAGTCAGATATATAAGATTATGTTACAATTACAAAATGAGCCAGAAACAGTTAAATCAGTAATGATTAAGTGGGCCCAAGATATTATTCAAATAATAACGATGGAACAATGGGAGAAGGCGTGGAAGACCACCTGGAAATTAATAAAACCAGTAAGTTTAAGAGAAAATTTTTATAAGATATTGCACAGATGGTATATAACCCCAACACAAATTACAAAGATATATAAAAATTCAAAGGATACATGTTGGAAGTGTGATCAGAGGGGTACATTTTATCATATATGGTGGCGCTGCAAAGTCGCAAAAAATTTCTGGGAGGGGGTGCATGATAAAGTACAGAAAGTGTTTAGAAGTAAATTTAACATATCACCACAAATATATCTATTAAATATGAGGAACTGCAATTAGACAAATCACAAAAAAAAATATTTATATATATGATAACAGCTGCCAGAATTTGCTATGCCCAGGTTTGGAAAACAAAGAGTGCTCCTAGGTTAGAGGACTGGTTACTAAAACTGTATGAGATGGTTGAAGCAGATATTGCGATAGAAGCTCTGGAAGACAGTATGAAAAGTAAATCAAGAAAAGAGTGGAAAATAGTTGGTCCAATATGGGAAGCTTATTGGGGGGAAAAAGCAGTTAGCTTTTTAGAAAAATGAGGAGTTCTAAATATGTACAGAAATGTGATTTGTTGGAAGAAATTAAAGATAAGAAAATATTTAAGAGATTAAGTAAAAGGGGGAATAAGGAAGCAAAAAAGGAAATAAGAAAGTGAAACTCTTTTTAAAAAAAAAAATGTAAAAGAAGAGAAGAAGGATTGTTATAGATAAATGAAGCAATGAAACCTGAGTTTCGGCAAGGGGGGAATGGGGGGGTGGGACTGTTTTTGTGTTGTATGTCATATGTTATGTTTACTATTTGTTTTGTTATTAAATAAAAGTAATTAAAAAAAACAAAAACAAAACAAAAAACAAAAATGGAGACTATTTGTAGGGGAAAGAGTACCTGGAGGACTAATCCTTTCCCGGGGAGACAATGAGTGTTGCAACGAGAAAGAAGCTCCACAAAGATAACTTCCTTTGCGTGATAAGATTACAAGGTGTTTCCAAAGTCTCAGGATCTTCAGCTGCATTTGGTTGTGGTGTGACTTCGTGTAAATGGTCCTCACCTGATAGGATATTTGCTCAACTTGGGGCAAACATGCTAATCCCCTCAAGTCAGCTTCTCAGGGGCTGAGGACCCTTTGTTTATTGTGGGTTTGCCCAGCTTGAGGTCTCCTCGGGCTACGTGACTGAGGATTTTACTGGCCTTTTCAATTGTTCAACCATTGCTGCCTACATGCTCATTTGGGCGACCTCTCAGGCACATGGAATCATAGTTAATATCAGAATTGTAGACCCTGGGATAGGATTTTTCCAGTGGAGTAACAGTATTGTTGCTATTCTCTGGGTTTTTCCCATCTATTCTTTTTTAAGCTATGGATAGTTGAATCCCCTTCACACACACACACATACACTTGCTTTAAATCCAGGATAGTTTTATGCCCCAGCATACAATGGAATTGTAACTAGGGTCAGATAATAGGGTCAGACAATGTAACAGCATCAGTATTTTTACTATAATAAATGAGTGGCAATATTCCTTCCAGCTTTCTTTCCCCCTCAACTTTTTAATGAAGCGCTGGTGGTTTCATGTGCCTTCCACAAATTGTTGAGAACAAACAAAGTCAGTTGGGTTATCATGAATTTTAAAAGGGGAGAAAACACCTTCTTATCTTGAATTAGTATGATCAACACTACTTTCTAAATTACATGCGTATGAAAACCAACCCAATCTATGTTTAATACATGTTCTGTTCTGCTGCCAATTTCTATTACAGCTACCAGTAAATCTCCTTTTCTTTCTTAATCTTTCCCTCCCTGGAGCCTAGTAGCTATTTAAGTGCTTAGCAGGTTCTGGTAGGTGTACCTCAATTAAAAAAAAAAAAATCTTTGAACAGGAGCTCATTGAAAATTTCCAGTATTTCATCCACTGTAGCATTAATATGAAAGAACTATTTTGGCCTAATTTGAGGCATTCACTATAACCACTTTTATGGTTGTTCGTAATCACTCCACTGGGCCTGTTTTTGATTTTTTTTTAACTTCACAGTTAAAGTTGAGAATTCTAATTTCCTGTCTTATCTATTTGTCCAATGGCCTGACTGTTACTCACATCCCTGCAGTTCGCATTTAATTGCTTTCAGAGGAATTTGGTTCTTACTTAAAGTTACTGTTCATTTTTTTTCTTAATAATTTTATTGTGATTACATCGTATAAAACAACATTTCTCATTGTACATTTTACCGAACTATTACAGCTTTCTTCCACTCCTCTCTGGATTTCAATACTTTTATTTCATTGACATTTCAACATTATGCATCGCATTACATTTGTTAACATACAAGTTAGATCCTGCTCTTCTACCCTACTTTTCAGGTTCCATGATATTCCACTGATTTTAACTTCTAACTGTTCATGCTACCATGAATTAGAAATTGTTACCTGTCAACACCCAACCCGTTTTCAGAACAATTACTGCTCATTTTTGAGATAGCCTATACTCTGCCTTAGCTCTCAAGGCTTGACAGTTGTACATAAAAAAATCAATGCTGCTGAATGATCCTCATTTAAGATAGGCAGGAAATTTCTCTTTTCTCTTCTCTCCACATATCATGAATATTTGCTTGCTTGTTTATTAGTTGCATTTATATGTCTCTTTTCTTCTAATTAGCAGAAAGTTATGTTCACTTGTACAGAAATCCATGCAAGTGATGAAACTGGACCAGAGGAAGGCATTTGGGTAAAAATAAGAGGAGAAAGAAATAAAAACAACATTGTGGTAGGAGTTTATCACAAGCCACCAAGCCAAGACAAGGTGGTAGATGGTGCTTTCCTGAAACAAATCTCAGAAATCTTCAGGAACAAGAACTTGTAGTTACGGGGGACTTCAATTCCCCTGATATCTGTTGGGTGACCAGTTCTGCTAAGCATAGGCTCTCCAACAAATTCCTGACGTGCCTTCTAGATAATTTCCTTTTTCAAAAAGTAGACAACAGAACAAAAGGATCAGCAATGCTGGGCTTGATAATAACCAATAGGAAGGAGTTGGTCACTGGAACAAAAGCAGTTGGTACTTTGTGGGGGGAAGTGACCATGTGATGCTGTTACTCCAAAAGATGGATGAGGGCAGCATGGAGGAACAAAGATCTGGGGTGCAGAGTGACACCCAAGTGCTAGCAAAAACTCAGGGGCTGAGTCAGGGTTTAAAATACCCTTTTTCTGCCCTGAAGGGGAAGGTGTTAATGGCTCTCTCGTAGAGCAAACAAAGGGGTCTGGAGCTGGCAAGTAGTCTTACTATTAGGTGACAAAGCATTTGTGAGAGCTATGATAGCTTCTTAATGTCTGGGCAGGTGAGGGAACAAAAGGGGGAAGTTCAGCAGGAAGGAGGTTACAGGGCATTCATCCTTGTTGCTTTGTCTGGGAGTTTCGGTGGTCATTGTCTTCTAGGTTTGGGCCATTGAAAGGATCATGTTCTCTGACTAATTCAGAGTGAACTTATGAGCTGACCATGCCTTGAGGTCCCCTCTGACCTAATTTTGCATGTGTTCAGCTTGTCCTCTTTGCCAGCATGGCCTTCCAGTTAGAAATATATAATTTACATTTAGTGCCAGTTAGCTAATCTTCATTGCCAATGATACAACTGAGTGGGGGTGTACAGCATGCTAACAATCCCACCCCCACCCCCCAAAATAGAACTTCGGCATTGAAGCCATAGACTTTCATTTTTCCAGGATGGTGGAAAATTGAAACTCTATATCTACAATTGGTTTGGAGGATAGGAGACACAGACAAGGGACATAACATATAGAAAGAAGGGTAAAAATGAGATGCTATCTTATTTCCATCAATTTCGTCAGCGAATCACTTGGTCATGGGATAAATCTAACGGAACTGTGGACTCTCAAAAAAGAAGAGAGAGGAAACAAGAGAGGAGAGAGAGAGTAAGAGAAGGGCATTCAACACATTCTATACACATAAACAATACAAAATGTCATTCTAGCAACTGGAATTGAAAAAGGCACATTATACAAATGCAATAGTATTTAAAGAAACAGCACTTTGCTAACTGAAGCAGTAAAGGGAAGAAGTCCTATGTGGGTTAATCATGGTGCTGTTTAGGTGGCTACAGGTTCAAAGAGTTCAATGTGGAGAGGAGATTTTTTCCCCTGCCTTCCAGAATCTGAAAAAGTTCATAGATAGCAGTCTTTTGCATATCGGAGAGGTAGAGTGAGAGTTCCAAACCACCCTTCATGTCCAAAATAACCAGAGTGCAGTCAAGTCGGCAAAGCAGAGGTCTTTTGGCCTTTCAGGGCTTTCTAGGATCAGCAGTCACCTCACATATCAAAGCAGCATTCACCAGTGGCAGGCTGTTCTTGGATCACTGGTAGACGGTGCTGCTATTTTGAGTGGTTCAGAGCTGGTAGCTCTGAAGATGAGTCAGTGTGATTCCTGTACTGTAGGGGAGGAAGCTTGGAGAAAGATTACCTGTGGATCTTCTCCAGCTGAAGATGTGGGACCATGCCACACAGAAACACTGAAGTTCTATAGAGATTGGTGTTGCCATGCCTTATGGATATGCAACACCTTGGGAGAAAGAGTTGACATTGGACATTTCAATTAAATGGAGACTTGTGGAAAAGGTAGACGGTACTTGGTATACCAGCCTACCAGTGTCCCAGGTGCTGAATCTATACAAGTCATTTCTGACTTACAACAACCCTAAGGCAAACCTATCAAGGGGTTTTCTGAATCTGTTACATAAAAAACAAATTTTAAAAGCTGCTCATGCTGTTATTGCTTTAGGAAGGAAGAAGAAATCAAGGTGGAATGAGTTTTATTTGTTAAAAGGTATAAAAGAAGCTATATTATTTGGTTTTCTCAGGAAAAGAAGGTTATAGTATAGTGGTCAATATAGTAAAGAATCATGGAGTGATAACTGGTGATTGAAAAAGGAAAAGAAAATTTGGGGTATGAAGATGTGGTAAATTTGATTAAGATTATATCCCATATCTCTAAAAAGACTTCTTGATACAAAAGTTGTCTTGATCCTCTGTCAGTTGTTTAGGGGCGTGGATAAGTTGAAAAAGCAATTATTAATTTTTTTCCCCTTGTAATAGCACTGTAATACAGTCTATATCAATGTACATTAAGTACATGGTTCATAATAAAAGAAAAAAAATGAAAAAAGAAAAGAAAGAAAGAAAATAATTTTAAAAAGGGGATTTTCTGGGACTGACACTGTGTGATACACCCAAGGTCACCGAGTGGGTTTTCCATCGCCATGTGGGAAATTCAACTCTGGTCTCCAGGATCATAGTCCAGTGCTCAAACCTTTACATAAAAGCAAAGATTTGTTGTTGTTGTTTTAACATGTCAGCATAAAATCTGGATAGACTCCAAAGAAGGATTTATGCAGTCAATTTTTGAAAGGTAACCTCAGAGTGGTGTTTCTTGTTTTGTTTGGGCACTAGCCTATAAGTTTTGCTGTTTTGTGTTTGTTTGTTTTTTTAAAAAAAACAATTAATTGACTATTCAATTTTGATACTCCACACTGCTTGCCCCTTCGCCATGGCACTGCCCCTCTAGTATCAGAGTATCTTTCCACAGGAACTGGAGGATCCCCAATATCTACAGTTGAAGAACTGTACCTAAGAATAGTACTGATATTGGGCACTAGGCATACAGGAAAGATCACTTGGTAAAGACAGGCAAGCAGGCAGACAAATGGGAGGCAAAGAGGCAGAGGGTCAGTTTTCAGGTGTAGAACATGGGTCAGCTATGTCATTAAAAGTTAACTAACAATCAGATATAATAATGATAATGACCAATTACTTAAGATTTTGTTTTATTCTACCAACAGTCTGACTGATTATATTCAGTGATGCACCATAAGGAAGAAGAGGTTACAAGAGGATACCTTACCAGATATCCAGTTGATGAACTTTCCCTGATGAATCCCCCTAATCACACTTAAGCAAACGGTGATTTGGAGTTTCACTGGAAACCTCCCCTTCATGGACCCATACTTCCTGCACCTCGTTTCTTCCATAGTTGACTTCTTTTGCCTCTTGTTGGAGAGGAGACATTAAGACAGGCTTCCACCAAGGGATCCAATGTTTTTTTTATTTCCGCCCTACTGGTCCTTCCCCTGAAGCCTGGCTGTTAAGAATTTTTACTTTGTCCTAAGCAAGACTTGGTACCACCTTTTAAAGTGCTTGACCATGCTTCTGATGCAGTAATGTCCTGACAATTTGCACCTGCTCATTTGGTGCTCACAGTGAAAATAGATAGCAATTGTGGGATCTGTTCCCATTTATTTCAATGAAGAAAGACAAGAGAGAATTGACTGTAAAGCTTCAGTGACACTCTGTACCCCAGAGCATGGTGACTGGGGCATATTAATGAGATTCTTGCCCAAGATTACACATTACAACTTCAAGTGAGCAAAGCCTGTTCTTCTAATTTTTTTTCCCTTCATCATGCCCTTTTGGTGTTTTCTTTATATAAGATCATACTGGAGACACCCAAGCTGGCTTTCTATTGCCTTTTTTTTAAAGGTTCTAGTGATTGATGTTCTCAAAGTTTCCTGTTTCTTAGAAAATAAAGCATGTTCAGCTAGTGGGGAAGAGCTATGAGATTTCTCAGGGCGAGGGAAGCACTGAACTCTCACACTAAAGTCGTAAGTTACACATGGGAGGAGGGGCACCCAAATTAGTTTCTAGTTATATTTAGAATAATTTTGAATGTGCTAAATAGGTCTGTTTTCCTAGATGAATTAAAAATAAATGAACAGGGGATTTTTTTTATTACTAGTTGTAACATTTCTCAGGGTTTTTTTGTTTGTTTTTTGTCTTTTGCTTGCTTTTTACTTTGCATTTTATTCATATGTTATTTTCTTGTGCATTTTTCACCTATTGTGGGCCATGAACTTAAACCAAGAAGAGTCTGTTTCAAAGTCAAACTCCTAGGAACTGAAGTTAGACAATCAGAATATTTACATATCTAGCTGTCATAATAACCAGCTCACTGCAGTAGAATAAATCATGTTGACCTTGTATATGCCTTCATTGATTGGAATTATAAATTGATGTTACCTCAGACAGAATATATAAGTCTTCCTCTTCCTTGTCTTTCTTCCCTGCAAATTATTTACAAACTAGAAAGTAGTGTGGGCATTTCTTCCAGCTTACAGTCCTTATGAAGAATCATTAATGGACTTCCAGTGAACTCGATATAGGCATTATTTGCATATTGTCCATATTGCTAATAGCAATCCATGCCACTCCTGATTCATTTGTGAAAGACACAAATTCAGCTTTTTATTTATTTGCTGCCTAACTTACCTGCTTTGTTTTCCATCATGAAATTGAAGATGTATTATGGGAAGGGAGATTCCTAGCTGGTCTCTCATCAAAACATAACCTACACCCAGATTTGCTTATTTTCACCATGCCCATTTTAGTTTCAGAAAGGTGAATTCATCATCTGATGCAACATTAGAGTGGTCCAATCCATTTCATATTCAAGATTCATTGCTTTTAGGGTAGATGCAAAATGTTACTCCCATTCTTGTTTGTGTATAACATCTAGGTCTTATAATAGTGTGTCTCAGCTGAAAATCTGAGTCCACAGAGGAATGCAAGACCTCATGAGCAAATTCTTCCTGCAGAAGCTACATGCAATATCTAACTAAAGCAGAACTGTGATTTAGGTGGCATGTATCAAATCAGATCTCATAGTACAATTGGTGTAGGCAATATATGACGGAATGGTATCATTCTGAAGTGAACACAATGTTGACAATATATCCTGCTCTCACGTTAAGTCAAGGGTGTGAATTATGTGGCCCAAAGGCAGCCCCACCTTTGAGGGGTTCCATATCTACCTTGAGACTATATGGATTCCCTCAGGCCCCCAGCACACTCCCAAATACAATGCAAGTCCCTCTTCAGCCTATAAACAACTTCAACTGGCTTTAAAATACTTTTAGGGAATCACTAGACTCAAAACAACAAGAATACATGCAGACACACCAAGTGGCTAGGGGTGATGCACTATCTTGTCCAGTCACCCAAAATGGCAGTTGTGGTGGTGCAATGTGATCCTCTGGAGAAGCTGAAAAATGACTGGTGTAGTCCTGTAGGCTCCAGAGCATGCCCATCCCCTGTTATAGGGGAGAGGAAGATGTAATTCTTTTTTCTGAATAATAGTTCCCCTCAGCTTTTACTACCTAGGGTTTATGAGAGTCCAGCAAGATCTGGGTGATCCCATACTCTCAAACCTGTGCCAGGAGCTGCTTGGTTAAATAAATGAGACTGCTCACTGCTGGAACTGCAAGCAGTGCCCTAATGCTAGGATATCAAAATAAGCAAAAACAAAACACTGAGATAATGTCTAGATGGCATTAATATCAGGGAACTTTCTCACTCACCTGTAAACTCCATTTTTTAGCTAAAATGTACCTAAAGAGAATGTTCAGCTCAGCCTTCAATTTACTTATTAGTCTCATTGTCAGTAATAAATGTTACGTGTTTACTAGTGGACTACATCCCCCATTGTTTGAAGCGGTATTTCAGTATTTCACATTTCTAGGAGTGAGCTATTAAATTTGGCAACAAGAAATCATCTACAGCTTGGAGGCAGTACTTTTGTAAATTGGCAGCAGTTTGCTAATTTAATATCTTCTCTGGCTGGTAAGTACTCACAACTCTTGTTAACAATTTCCTTTAGAGTTCTTTGCCTATTCCAGAGAAGATGACATATTTACATAACCATCATCCACTAAAATATAATTTAAAGAGAATTAAGCTTGTATATAATTATATTCATCAGTTAGTCATTTAACAAATTAATATACTGGTAGGTCTGCTGTTCAGGAATACTAAACATTTGCATAAATTTGTAATAACTTCGATCATCACAGTGAAAATTGCATTGTAGTATACAAGAATTATAATTACTATTTCAGGGTGATTGCAGATGTTGCGAGGAAAGAGAACACACAGTGTTTTCATGAGCCACGGGATGCATAGTCATTTCTTTACTTTACAAATTAAATTATGAAAATGTATATATTAGTAAATTAAATATTGCTCCATCTATCAATGTTGCCTCTCCTAAATGTTCCAGGTAGGCTATATGTTTCAAGAGAAAGAGAGGGATAGAATGTATGTGCATCACAGCTTCAGGTTGGAATGTGTCTTACCCAGTAACATTGCAGCTGCCAGCCAAGCAATTCTATGTATAACTCAATGTTGTTTTTGCACTTAGATAAAACTTTTAAGTGTGTATAAGAATGGGAATATCTCAAACAAATATGGTAAAACTACTCCAAACATGATGTCTTCATTCTATGTGTAACATCTAGAGATGAATGCATCTCTCAGTTTGGAAACTTTTTAAATCCACATTCTTATCTTCCCATTAATGAAATTTATAGATTTTGTAAAGTGATACACTGAGACAAATTCTCATTTACTTGTAATTTACAAATTCAGCAGCTATTTATAGCATGGAGAGAACCATGTTTTTACCTGTTTTACCTGGATAGAACTGTCAGAACTGCCAGGTGAACAATAGGGCTGGGCTTGCTGATGGATTGTGTCCCCTTTCCCTTCCCTTTGGGTTCACCAGTGGTATGTTCTGACATGTTTACAGTTAAATTGAGCAAAACATGATCCCCAGGTCAAATGTATCTCTGTTCCTTATTTAATCATTCAAAGCCAAAACCTAAAATCATCACTGCAGTTGACAGTTTTCTGTAATTTTCAAAGACTTTCCTCCAATGGCTAGGTTTGGTACCTTGGATAATTCCCATAAAACCAAAAGTTATTCTTGTAAAGCTCACTACCCCCAAGTAATGAAACAATTTGTTACCTCCGTTGCTGTTTTCTTTGGGGGAAAAAAAAGGAGTGGGAAAAGACTATCTAAAAATCTTCTCTAAATAGGAAGTCTTGAGCTTGAACATTGTTGGTATCTGCCACAAATTGTAGTTCCAAAACCATTTCCCCCAAACAAATTGGCATTAGAGTAATTTATCCCACATCCACTGGCATTTATGAAATACTGTGCTTTTCTCTTGTTCAAATGTACTTCAGTATGTTAAAATGTAAGACTACAAGAAAACACTACAAGTTGGTGATCAAGTAGCATATCCACACATCAGCAGCTGAGAAATGATACAAAGGTGAATATTAGTACAATATTAGAATATTGGCCAATTATTTACTTAAAGAGCACAGTTTGATATAGATGATAATTTGGGAGTCCTGTCCAGTAAACAAGCAGTGCTTTATTATTATTCATCTTGTATACTTAAGCTATTACTTGACTTTGTGTTCACTTGTGTGTTATATACATTATTGATGCCACTTTTACGAGTCCTAGGGTATTTCTGACTTTAACTTGTGACAGCAACAAAAAGCATTCATAAATAATTTGTTGACCTAATTGAAGTTTAACCCCAAATGAACACATCTGTTAGATTCTTATTGCTCTAACTTTATGTATTCAGTTGCTTGGATTTTTATTTACTGTGAATTGTAATCACTTCCTTCAGATCTAGGCTTTTAAAAAAGTCATTATTTTTAAAGGTTTTTTGGTTGATGACTATATATATCTTTGAGAAATAAAAACTATTTATATTTGGCGAGGTCTAGAGTCAAAGGATGATAATGTCACTAAACTCTATCAGTAGTATATTTGAGTAAGCTTTTTATTTTTCTCATGCTATGTTAGTCCTACCTAGAGTCAACTGATTGAAACCAATGGGACTAAGTTAGTTGTTACAGACAAGTCCCAATCATTGAAATGGGTCTACTTTTAATAGAAATAATTACCCATGAATTGTGGCTACACAGCAAACAGTATAACAAGTGGCCCTCTCAAGATTTAAAATATAGTTCTATACAGATATTTTGTACGCCTGAAGCTAAATGTGAAAGTGGGCAGAAAATATAAACCCAGCAAACTCAACAATGGTTTTCACATTAACACTAGAATGATGTTCCTGAATCAGACTAGGTTCTATCTAGTCTAGTAGTTCCATTTTTTTCCCCAATAATGATAAATCAAATGTTTCTGGAATTTACGGATTCACACTCAGGGTGATATCCGTAACTAATATTTGTCCCTGATTCAGAGTATTCAGAGAAAAATGAGGCTTCCTGTAGATCTAGACTGTTAAACAGAGAAAGTGCTGAAAGTTATGTTGCCAGCCAAAGTCCAAATCATGAAGTTGCTCATGTGAAACCTTCTTATGCTGATTTTATAACATCTTTCAGTAAAATGGACAGCTAGAGAAAGGAAGAAGAAATGTAATACTAACTGACAGCTTACATCTGGCTTGAAGAAAGTAAAGCCTACAGCTTAGATTAAATTGGTTGGAAGCAACAAGAGCATCAGAACTACAGAGGTGCACAAAAAGGTGGCATGAGAGATCTTATAGATTAGTTGTTCTCAAGCTCTGGATCTCTAGTGTTCAAGATTTCTTTTACAGACAGAAACTCTCTCTCTCTCTCTCTCTCTCTCTCTCTATATATATAAATATATATATTCAAACAACAATCTACTAGCTAAACTAACGAACACATAACATAACATAAAGGGATAAAAGAGTTTCACGCTTGATTTCCAACTGCCCAGATAAAGTTTTTTTTCATGAAAGCTTGCTACACTTCTTCAAAACTCCAAAATACCCATGCCTAAATTATCATAATAGTTATCTCTACCTTGTAACAATTCTAACTTGAGCATTCTAATCCTATGGTTGTACAGTATAACCCTTTCTCATTGTTTCTGAAATTTCTTGAAAAATCCTTCTCACATTAATGTTGCCAACTTGCCTATCTCTGCAATATCCAACAGTTTGGCTATCCTGTCATCTTGAGATGATATTGTGGGATCTTTCCATTTCTGTACATATAGTATTCTCGCCATTGTAGTGATATAAAGTATACATCCTACAACCTGGATATCCACTAGTCCCAATAAAAACCATCTCGGGTTTCAATTGGATCTTCATCTTGAGAATTTATTCCATCAAATGGTGTATCATCATCACCCAAAACTTGTTTGCTTTATCACAAGTCCACCACATATGAAGGAAGGAAAGAAGGAAGGAAGGAAGGAAGGAAGGAAGGAAGGAAGGAAGGAAGGAAGGAAGGAAGGAAGGAAGGAAGGAAGGAAGAACTTTTATATGATTACATTTCCAACATTTGTTTGAGGAACCTTTATACATTTTTGACAGTTTTTCTGGAGTTAAATACCACCTATACATCTTCTTGTAGGAGTTTTCTTTCAGTAGATAACTCAAAGTAAATTTCAAATCTTTTGTCCACATCCTTTCTCAATGTTCCATCTGAGTCAGGTGACTCACATTTTGGGCCCATTTAATCATACAACATTTTACTTGTTCATCCTCCAACTCTATAATGTTGAAGATTTCAACGCCCAGAAATTCTCACCCCTGGTCATGGGGACTGGAGTTTCAGAGAGTCCAAGACATTTGAAGATGAAAGACTGAGAATGACAGTTGTAGGTAGTGAAGTCTTGGATGTTCCCTGGGAATGTTTAAGAGCATCTATGTACTACTGGAGTACTACTTATGAATTGCTCCTTCACCAAGAAAGCAGCATCACTAAAAGGAAGGAAGGAAGGAAGGGAGAAAGGGAGAAAAGGAGAAAGGGGGAAAGAAAGAACTTTCTCAACTTTGAGTGAAAATTTACATGACATTGTTATGTTAATATACATGAATAGATGCAAATTTCAAAAGGATTCAAACAATTCCAATAGAAATATAATTTGGTTCACAATATAGAGGACTCTGGCAATTACTTACAGGGCTCTTTAGTCTTCTTCTTGGTATTGACTACTAATAAGCAACTTCAAGGACCATTAGGTGCAGGTCCCCAAGCATTATGGGAGAAAAGTTATAATTTATTATAATCTGGAGATCACCAAGTTGCAATCCCATTACTATAAAGGGAAAAATGTAATTGTACAATGTCCTTGAAGATATTTATGAAAATATACTTCCTTGTAGCCAAGGCCCACACTGCACCTAGTCAGAAGCAATATCACCACACAACAAGTAAGCCCCAGAGTTTCTTTCTGTAGCTAAATTTGAGCTTCTATCTCAACAGATGCAAATAGTTTTGCCTACTTGTATGATATAAATCCTATTCAGGCAATTTCCCTACATGCAAGTTCTGCACTTGAGAAACAGAAGGGGGCAGCACACTACCTGTATCTCCTTCATCACCCTTCGCCTTTTCTTCTACATATTAGGGAAACTGTCTGTAGAGGAAAACTGCCTCTGGCATGTACCCTGCTAGCTGCATAGGCACACGTAAGTTTCCCTTTCATCTGCATATGTTTTTTTTTTGGGGGGGGGGGTGCTGCAGAAGTTGTTATTCCTTTATTCCCTCTTCGGTTCTCAAAGCTCCCACCCCCAGCATGATTACTCCATGCCTCTTCAGGAGACAGCAGGATCACAGAAACATCTTGCTATGCCCCCATGGCCACACATGAAATAATTATAGCAGCAGCACTGAGACCTCTAGAGGACCTTGTTGGATCTCAGCACTGCTTTAATTATCATGTCTGCCTATGGCTACATAGCCAGAGTCCTCTCCAATCCTGCACACTCCTCATGAGGCATCACATAGTTGTGTTTGTGTGGGGGGAGGTATATCTAAGGGGGATATAATAGCTATAACAGTAAATCTAGCATAGGTCCACATGCAGAACTGCTACACTACACTAAGCAGTACATATTACATATTTACAATCATGAAACTATTGCCTTGGCAACAAATGCACCCTCTTGCTTGTGATTGGAGCACAAGAAAATGACATTTCCAACCTTCTTTCACTAATGATATCTAGTGTGGAAATCAGAAGTAAGATCCTTGTTACAACTCTTCATCACACCAGATATTACTAGTGGGAGGTGTTACCCTGTCTACTGGGGATCCCATGAGGGACACCAAAATGTGCTCAAGAATAGGTGGGGAAGATTAGCTCTGAGCACTGCTTTAGCGTTACGAGAGGCAGGGTAACTTAGCAGGATCTTGAACCCTATGTCTACGGGGTCAGGCCGAGCCAAGGAGCACACAGAAGTTGAAATAATAAATGTGGTTTTATTAAAAACACAATCAAACAGTGGATGCGGCACACTCACACAAGATAACTAAAGGAAGAAAGTTTGGAGTGGGATAGAGGAGTTTTTAGAGGAGTTGTTAGTTTGGGTGATACTTCACCTGTCCTGAAGCCCGGTTGGAAGCGGAGAAGATGGGGAGCGTGGATCTCAGCACGTGGGGCTGAGGGGAAGGCTCGCTGGACAAAGCGACAGCAAGGCAGGATGGAAGCCAACAGCAATCCAAGGAAGCACTCAAAGTCAGCTCAAAGTTTTTATAAGGAGAATTGTGACCGCAGGCTAGGTTGGACTTGGGGAAAACAATAGATTTGGGGCTGGAGATAAAGCCTCCGAAAGGTCAGAATTTGAATGATTGAGTTATAGCCAAATTGTCAATAGGATAGCTGGTATGCAAACGCAGAGTACTTAAGCTTTGTATAGTCAGATCATCAAGCTGCCAGCGCAGGGCATGAGATCTTTTGAAAGCTGCATGCATACCTAATGAAGGTACTTGCCTTAAGGTCTCCTAAAGCTGCGAGTTGGCTGTTTCTGGCCTGCCTGTATTGTGTTGGAATATTACGGCTATTATCGGCCGAGCCTGTATGCGTGCTTGTCCGGGGGTCTCACAAGCACGTGGAAGGGAATAGGTATGTGAGGCCAAATTATTGATATCAAGAGATATCTTTTTATATCCCCAAAACCTCGGGCTAGCCAGGGCAGTAACAGAGGTGTGCTAGAACCATCTTTCTGCTGCAGCCTAATTGCTTTCCTCTCTTGAAGAGACTGCTGGCTTTTAATGTAGGTTTAGGAAAGTTGGGAGATCAGATGTAGTTACACATTGGTAGCTATGTCTCTGATGTAGGATCATAATGATCTCCTTTAAGAGGACTAACCAAAAAGTTACCAAGTAGCATAGTTGCACTATGGACAATGTAACAACAAATGGGGGTGTTATGCAAGTTTAGAAATACAGAAACTAATTCCATAAAACAAATGTACTAAAAATTTCTGTAGTAACAAAGATTAAATTTGTGCATAGACTCTGCAAATCAGTTTGGAGCTCAATTCTGTTATATGGATCTGGGCCCAGTTTGGAGAAGACTGTCCTAGATTCACTCTGTTCCAATCTAGACTGGAAATCCAGATTCAGGAATTTTGATTGTCAATCCTCCCTCATTGACTTGGATTTGGAAAACAGAAATGGATGCAACTTTAAAAAAAAAAAGCAATTTTGATGCACGGTAAACTCTAATAAAGGAATTAACCTAACCCAATTCCAGACAGTTATAATTTTAGGTCTCTCTGAAATTTGCTGTTTTTCAAATAACAACAACAACAACAACAACAATAGCTGTTGTTGAGTTTTCAGTCTTGACAATTTTTTTCACAGTGCTTTCAGTATTGTCTCTCTAAAACATTGGTCAGCTAAGTATGTTAAACTGAAATTATGAGAATGATTTCACATTCTCACTAATACATTAATAACAACAATGAGAATGAAAAAACAGTGAGCTTGAAATCCTCCTCCTCTTCTTCTTCTTCTTCTTCTGATGATGATGATGATTTCTTCAATGGACCAGCAAATTGATGAGATCCAACAATGCAATATAAGGAAGTAGAGCTTCTGAAGCCGTAGCAACAGGATACTGTTGATACTGTTTATTCTTGCTCATTTGCTGCCTAATGTGAAAGCAGATAGCAATCCTGAGAGTCTCTCCCACCTCAAATTTATTTCAGGCAATCCCCTGCGTCTGTCTTCTCTCTAAAACATAAGCAACAGTATCAATGAGGGATCGTTGTGATGGGGGAGAATAAGTTTAACTACCTGAAACACACACAGATTCATTAAATAGGCAGATTCATTAAGTAGACAAAGAAGCATAGGATCAAGCTAGATTATTCAAGAGAAAAGGGAATTAAATGAAGACAAGTGAGACAACTGCTTACCTTTCAACATAGTTCTTTCATGTTCTGCTACGAATACAGAATGAAGAAACATTTGAGGAAATTTACTATGGATCACTTCAATGACTACACATAATATTTTCATGTAAGTTGTGTAATAGGTAACTATTGGTGAGACACATGGCCTGCATTGCACAATGTAATTGTCAGTGTGTACAACCCAGCTTGTCTCCTCCATTTCTTCATCACATGATCTTGGTACTTTTCCTATGGGGCCATGTCAAGCTTTCTGTCCCTTATTTTTGACACGTGAATCTCTGAATTGGTCCAAAATAGTTTGAAATATGGTTGTTCATTGCAGAATTAATACAAGCAATCCAGTACTCTCTGGAGCTGTGCCACTGCTGTCAATCAACTTAGTTCATTTGGCCATATTTGAAAATACTATTACACTTTCAAAGTGTGTGTGTGTATGTGTGTATGTGTGTGTGTGTGTAAGCTTTCCTAAGAATTAGTAGGCTTTTTTTAATGGCCATGACTGGCTTTCAGAAATGACTGTCAGACAGGACCCAACAAAGTGGAAAATGAGCAGATGCACGATCAGTACAAAGAGAAATTGTTTGCTCTTTATGCTATACATACACTGAACTGATGGAAAGCTGGTTGTTCAATTAATTCAATGACAATCTTTTTAACCATCTGGTTAGGAAGCAATACTTTACAAGAGGCCTTAAGCTGACCCACATTAAAAAAAAAATGGATTTTTTAAGGGAGTTTAATAACGAAGTCAAGATATGAACTCATTTTAGAAGCAGTGGAAAAGCTATAGTATATTTTGATTGATAGATTGATTTTAACACTAACAAATTAATTCACAAAGAAGTATTTATTCAGGAAAAGAGAAGACAAAAACAGGAAAAGAATAAAAAAATAAAAAAAGAGATAGAAAAAACAATATATGAATAAAACATGGTAGGGCTCTGACCTCCCAATCTCAACTGTAATGAAAAGAAAAATAACAAAGAGGGAGAAAATGTTATTCTATAATTACAGATACAACTAATAATCCTACTATTTACTAATAACCATAATCATGGATTATTACATAGTTAGATTTCTTAGTGCTCAGAAAGTCCATGAATATTTTCCAGTCCTTCAGAAAGTCTTCAACTGGTTTACTCTTTAAAACACATGCTAATTTGGCAACATGTGCTAGCTCAGCAGCTTTAATAATCCATTCTTCCATTCTTCAGTCCATTTCAAGATGTGAGCAAACAATACACTTGCTGCTGTTGTCATTTATTAAAGAAGTAATCCATATTTACTAGCCAAGACTTTATTCATAATGCCCAGCAGAAACATATCTGGTATCATTACAAAAATCTAACTTTATTTTGTTTTTGGAATTAATATATAAATCTTAGGCTAGCAAATTTTCACATTCTTACAAGTTCATTAGGCATGAAAAAGGAGTGCTCCTTGTCTCAACATTTATACAAGTTTTCTTTTAAATTACTGCACAAAATAAATTTTGTATCTTTGGACCACATGTTCACCCATCCATCCAGCCATACATTCATATCCATACATACATACATACATACATACATCCCACATTTTGGGCCCACCTTATCATTTATTGTTTTACAGGATCATCTTCTGTCTTGAATTTCAAAAATGATTTTTATACTTTTTTAATTACATGGTTCTTTTCTTCACAAAACTGTAAGTAAACTCATTTCCTCCAACCTGTATGGCTGCATTTCTCTTATACTGATTAAATCTATCCTTAAGTTGCATATAAACAACCAATTAAGATCTCAGACTTAAAAAAAAGCACATCTTTTGATTGAAACTTCTAATTGTCTTGTTCAACAACAACAACAAAAGATGATCATAAAACAACCATCTCCAATTTTAACACATTCTTTCCTAAATAAATACATTTATTTTAAAAAGCCTTCTTGTGGTGAGCTGGCTAATATCATCACAGGGAAAAAAAATCAGATTATATTTACACCAAATTTACAGATCAGCCATTCTAACACAGTGATCTCTACATTCAGCATGTACTTAGCATTGTGCATTGTTTTAAATTTTACTCTGTTTTTTTTCTCCTGTTAAATAAATCTAGAAATATCTTTCTACCATTGCACAAAACATATTCTTATAATAGGGATCATTTGGAAGCAAAATAAAAGCCTTGGCGTCACACTTTTATTACTGCAACTCTAACCAAAAGAAATAACGTTAACTTCCCCAGTTTTTTCTAAATCTCTCTTAATATTGTTCTAAACTTTTTCATAGTTGTTTTGAAACAACAACTGTTGTTCTTTATGACTGTAACCCCAAATATTTGATCCCCTTTTTCCTACCTTAGAATCTGAAGGAGCAGTTAATTCATTTTCATCTTCTGTGCTCATATTTTTAGTCAGCAATTTTGTTTTCTCACAATTCACTTCAAACCCAGTAGCATATCCCAAATGCCTTATTTTTTTTCCAAGACAGACTTCTTTGAAACAAATGGGTTTTGTGCCAATAGCACAAGATCGTCTGCATAAGGTCTCAGCTTATACTGTTTCTTTTTTATCCTCACCTCATAAATTCTGTCATCTTCTCTGATATCTCTCAGTAGGATCTCTAATACCAAAAGAAAATGTAAAGGTGAGCGAAGACAATATTATCCAGTCCCCTTTTGTATTTCAATCAATCTTTTTACACTACTGTTTACTAATATCTGTACCTTTTGAATTAAGTACATTGTCTTTATTGCTCAAATAATATTTTCATGGAAATCCATGCTCTCCAATACTTGAAAAAAATAACATCAAAAAATATTGTCAAATATTTTCTCTGCATCTTAAAAAAAAAAGCCTTTTTGTCATTATGATGTTCCAAATATTTAATAATATTAAAAATAGTTCTCGTGTTATTATTATTCCTTAATTGGCTTTTTGGTAGGGGAAAAAAATCACTTTGATCATCATGAATACTATGAGAAATCTGTTTTCTCAATCTGAATGCCAAATACCAGGAATTATCTTCTTCTGCTGCTGCTGCTGCTTCTTTTTCTTCTTCTTCTTCTTGTCTAGTAATTTAGTTATTATTTATAAATGAACTAGGTCTGTAATTCTTTGCTGATATCTCATGTATGCTTTCTTTATGAATCACTGTGATATAAGGATTTCTTCAAGAACGTGGCATCTTCCTTTTTCCGAATAATTCATCATATACTTTTTTTAATGGTTGAAGTAGCTCTTCTTCAAATACCTTACAATACCTGTAAATAATCCATATAGGCCTGGTGCTTTTCCAGGTTTGATCATTTTAATTAAATCTGCCAGTAAAGATATCAAGGAAGATCAAGGGAGACTACTTAGAAACTCCTTTAAATATAGTGAGTATTTTGGATTAATCAATAGGTGGAGATATTTTTAGACAAATATGAATGTTTTGCTAGAACAGATATGTTCTGGATTTTGGTGAATGTAGATAATCTAGTAAAGAAGATGGATACTTCACCCTAAATAAATAAATATTAGATCATGATCATACCATGGTGTTCCTAAAAATGGAGTAAACATAGTTTATATAGAGACTTCATGAATATCTGCTTTTGTAAACAGAAATATTACAACAATGTATACAAAACTGAGGAAATGTTTCAATATGAATAAGGGTGTAGAGCCCACTATAGTTTGGGATGCAAGCAAAGCTTATATGTGAGAGCAATTTATAAAATATGGTTCCATATATAAAAGAGAGAGAAGCTAAAGAAAAAAAAGTGAGTTGATGGATAAAATACAGAATTTGGAGGGGAAAGTTAACATTTGATAAAGATTGATAAAATTGAATTATTCCAACTACACTTTTAATTGTTTACAGCTCCAAAAATGAATGCCAAACTATATACCTTAAGCAAAAGAGCTTTGAATTTTATAATAATTTTATAATAGTCTATATTTATAACAACATGGAAATCTGGCAGATGTACAGGAATGCTTCTCTTCTTTCATAGGTTATACTATAGGAAGACTTCAGCAGTTGTCTGGTGATACAGATCCTTGAAACCAGATCTGCAGATGTTTGGAGAATAATGTATTTAATCCAAAGGTGATGCAATTTATGTTCCTTATGAAGCTGGATGTCAGATTCAACCCTTTCAAGACAAGAGGAGTGCCAGATTTGACCTATTCAAGACAGCCCCCAGACTGAAATCATTTTAGATGATAACAGCTCAAATGACCCCGACCGATGCGTTTAACTAAAAATCCTATAAAATTCTACTTTCTGGGGTCCACATTTTTTTTTTAATGATGCTGTGATGGAATACTGCTCACAGCGAAATTGATAGACTGGGTGGTTCTGGCTGTTGAGTGTCAGTGCAATCATTTGAAGAGTCTTAGTTAGGATTTTATGGAGAGAGAGAACTTGAGGGAGAAGTCAGGCACTAAGAACAGCAACACTGTTGGCAAAACAAAAGAAAACTGAAGAGGCAGTGTTGGAGCTGAGAATCCGAAATAACTGCTGATAGAGATGGTCTGAAAATATTGCAGCTGCTGGATCAGATGAGGATTTCCAGGAAAGGCAAGGTGGAACCTTTAAAGAATACAGTGGGTATTCAAGATTCTACCAGATGGAACATTGTTTATTTAACCTTCAGTAACTGGTCTGTGTTGATTAGAGTTAATTAAGGATGTAAATGAGGCCTGCTAAAGAAACAGTGATTTGGAAAGTTTTAAGTAACTTTTCTTGAATAATATTTACTGTTTCTAATACTGTGTAAACATTCAGTTATGCCATGGTTACACCTATGATACTATAGATATAAAGGGGATTCATAAAACAAAATAGAAGAGTGCTAATTTTATGGCCAAGGCAATTAGCACAACTGCTTCTGAGTGATATGGATCCTTCTATAATGGATAAGGATTGGGCAGTGTCCAATATTCAATTTCTGGACAAGGTAATAGAGTGTGTGGCCACCTCCCAGCTCCAGATTATGAAACAGATTACCTAGCTACCTTTGAGGCATGATTACAGGGCACAGATAGCTTTGGATGCATTGGTGGATGACCTTTGCTGGGAAAAGGCATGTGTGTGTGTTTCCTTGTTGGTTCTGCTCAGCATCTTGGTGGCTTCCAATGCTATCAACCATGGTGTCCTTCTGAGCTACCCTTCTGAGATGGGAGATGGAGGCACTGTTTTACAATAGCATTGTTCCTTCATAAAAGTGAGTACCCAGAAAGTGGTGCTTAAGGATTCCTGTTTGATTCCTTGGCCATTGGTCTGTGGAGTCCCTCAGGGCTCCATTCTGAAACACATTCAGTTCAACATCTACATGAAACTATTGGCAGAAGTAGTCTGGATATTCTTGTGACACCTAACTGTATTTTTCACTTTCACTGAGAAACTATTCTGAGTCTAATCCATTGTCTGGTATCAGTAATGTATTGGATAAGAATGAGAAAATTGAAATTCAATCCAGACAAGGTAGAGGTGCACCTGGTTATTCCAAAGGTAAATCAAGGAATATGGCTTCAGTCTGTGCTGAATATGCAGGTTCACAGTTTAAGTGCACTGGTGGACTCAGGCTTGAATCTTGATGCCCAGGTTTCTGTGGTGGCCAGGAGTGGATTTGCACAATTAAAATGAGTGCGCCAACTGTGCTAATTTCTTCAGATTTAGCCATGGTGATATGGTTTGGTTACATCCCATATTGATTGCAGTTATATACTGTATAAACTGCTTTTAAATAATTCAGTTAGTATGAAGAGCTGCAGCCAGTGTAAAGTGGGATCATACAACTCCCTTGCTACAACAGCTCCCTTGGCTGCTGGTTTTTTCCATGCAAAATTCAAAGTGCTGGTTATGAACCTTACAGTTTAGGGTTTAAATTTAGGGCCAGACTTACTAACAGCCATATCTTCCCACATGAGATTGTTTGGAACTAGAGATCTTTGAGAAGGACTATTTATGTCAATCCCATCCCATTTACAGGGATGGTTGCTGGGGATACAAGACACAGCATTTCTAGTAGCTGCCCCTGGATTTCAGAACTCCCACCATAATAAGGTAGAATAGTTCCCCCCTTGCTGTCCTTTTGGAAAGTATAGAAAGTTTTTTTACTCCCACAGGCATGGAAATAATAATTGCTTTTCATCATATGTAAGTGTATGTTTTAAATTATTTTAATATTGTTAAGTATTTGATTCTGTGTTAAGATTGATGTTTTGTATGCTTTTAATTATAATGTAATTATCTTAATTTGTGGGGTACTTTGATTCCCAATCTTGAGAAAAATGTATAAATAAAGAAAATGACGACGACGACGACGATGATGACGTCAGCATAATTGATAATTGGTTGGGGAACTGAATTGCTGTGATGAACCTGATGGGAGGGGGTCTTGACAACAGAGCCTCCTTGGCAAGTGAGAGTGTTTAAGCTGATTGGCTGGTGAAATGGAACCTTGGATAGCCCAGGAGAGGGGCTGGTGGAAAGAAGAAAATAATGGATTTTAACTGCCTGGGGATTGATTGAAGGACAGTGTAATTTGTGGTGTGTTTGGAGAGGTTGGAGATTTGAAGAGCTCTGTGGGAGAGAGAACTGAGAAACTGGGTGTACGGGAGAGAGTGGGTGAACTGAGAGAGAGAGAGAGAGAGAGAGAGAAGAATGGTGTGCTGTTTATAAACATTTAGATACAAAACACATTTAAAGCAATGGTGTTACAATAAATGTTTGAAGTTCTATGTTCCTTAAAACAGTGTCACAGAGTCTTATTTTGAATCCTGGAATATACACGCTATGAATAATATCATCTTGACCTTAGTGCCAACAGTACCACAGTCTTGGAAAATATAAATCACTGCTGATCCTTACATCTGGGAGAAGGGCAGATTTAGGGAAGGCAGTAAAGGCAGTAAAGGGGGAGAGTCCTGAAAGGAAGAAGCCAAGGGGGGGACAAGAGTGAGGAAGGGACTGCGTTCTCAGAGAGGGAGAACTGGGACAGGCCGGTTTGTCCTGGCCCTGGCTTGATTCAGAGATCTCCCTGGCTGTTCAGTTCTGATCACAAAGAGGTGTCAGGCTGGGCAGGCCTTGAGTGTGAGGCTTGTGTGCACTTTTCACACTCGGCATGACGGGCAGTGTTTCCCCCCCCACGTTTTACAATTGCTTATATATGATAAGTAGTATACAACGGTGTACATGGTGGTGGAATAGTTTAGGACATCTTTCAGTTAGCTACATTTATATAAAATAGCAGCCTTCTTCAGTCTACTGCCTTTCTTGTATCAATCCCAAATATTTTGGATTTCAGCTCCCTTTGGCTCCAAGCAGTCAGCACAGTCAATGTTCAGGGATGGTTGGAGTTTCAGTCCAAAATATATAGAGGACAACAGATTTGGGAAAACTACTTTTTTGGTTACCTTGAAACCCTGCCTCCCCACACACACTTCAGTTAAAATTGCTTGTGAGATATGATTAATTGCCTGGGGTGGGTGAGGGCTTATAAGAAAAAAATGATGCCCCAATTTATATGTCATTTAACTGCTAGCATCTTGAAGTAGTTTATTGCTAAAAATTGGTTCAGTTTATCCTGCAAAATTGCAATTCAGTGCCACATGTCAGAGTTTTAAAACCCCTTTTCCCCTCCCAAATTACTTTTTCCCTCTTTGATATGCAAAGCTAATACTTCAGCAGCAAGAACTTATTTCCCCAAAAACACACATTTTGGGAAGTCACACAAGGCAAAATCCTCAAAGTGGGAAGCACACAAAATATTCTCTACTTGTCATGCATGAGTTTTCCTCATACCTGGCACCAGTGAATCACAATCAGTTCAATATAGTTTAGTAAACAGCTTCATAAATCACTTGAGTTCTGACATACATTCTGATTCAATGCTGATTTATCCCTAGGGCACTTAGAAAACTGATCTCAGTCACTGATAGTTGGTGGGGGAGAAAAATGTTTGATTTAGATGTGTTTGTGAGAGTCACATCTAAGAAAATGACTGTGGCTCTTCAATTTGTCTGATATTCATCACTTTTAACTCTTTTTGGTTTCTGAAAAGAGTCTAAATTATGAAATATGACACATGACAATAACCTCATTATGAGCAAATCAGGGGATCCAAAGAACAAGAAAGCCATGGCTGCAGGGCCAGCACTTGATCTTGGGACCAAGAGTCTGCAGATACTAATTTGGGACAGGGCTCAGCAATGGGTGAACTCAGTGTATTTTCAGCAGAAACTAGAAAACTTTTAAAGAATGTCTCTGAGAAATGGGCCAATGTCTTAGAAAAATAAAAGTGGAGAAAAAAAAATATTGACTGAGCTCTTGCATGGCATCATGCACTGCCAATATAGCAAGGTTTCATTGCACTGTTACCCTGAAAATCGGGGGTATCTCGAGGACACCCAAACAGACTTCAAATTAAGGGAATTAACAGATAACACTCAAAGCTAGCGAGAGGTCAGGGCAAGGGAGCTTTAACCCTATGTCTACGGGGTCAGAACCATGCAAGAGTCAGAGGAACAGTCTAAAGTAAATTTATTGAAACTAACAAAGAAGGTCGCAACACACATTAACAAATAATCCTACAATCACACAAGGGCTACAGGAATGAAGTTGGAAATAAGAGACAGTTGGGAGAGAAGGCATACGAACCTTAGTCTAGGCATCCTGGAGAAGGAGAAGATTAGCGAAGACCTGGTGTAAAGCACCAAGGGGAGGTTGGATGCCGGGGCTGGAAGGCTGGAAGCAGCTGGGTTTCGCGGCAAGTCAGATACGCGAGTCGTGTTTAGCTCTCAGCAGCGTCTGAGAGGCTTGAATGGGACACCTCGGTAGCAGTGAAATGGGCCCTTTTCTGGTCTGGAAGGCTGTCCAAAGAGGCTCAGAAAGTGAGGATTTTTATAGCCAATTTCTGTCCTCAGGCTGTGTATAGGCTAGCAAAGTGGTGTTAATGGGTGATGATTGCGGAATATAATGTTAGGTAAATATCACGACCTCTCCTCGGTATTGTTTCTCCCGGGAAAGTCCAGGTACATGATAGGTTTAAAATTCCAAATTGATAGATTTTGATTGTCTATCCTCGCAAAATTTATCAGCATGGCTTGGGGCTGAGACAACCTTTTTATTAATCAAAGAGAGAGTCTATTGTGGCTGCCTAGAGATATGTGACTTGGAACAATAGGTCGTTGTCTTTTAGCCTAAAGGCCGTTGTCTACATTCCCGTACAGCAGAAAAAGGGTGTTGTTGGTCTTAAGAATCTAATTCAAAAGCAATTTTTACTTGCAACCGACCTTTGCTAGCCAATATCCAATATGGGAGAAGTCATGCCAATTTAGGGCCCTCTCTTAGGGTTACTCTGGGGTGTAACAGCACCATAGCTCAGGGATGAGAGGGAGTTGGCCACATCATCCTGAAATGCCTCACTTGACTGCACCACAAACTTACATTGCTTGGAGCAGCTTCCTGGAGTTTGAAGTGGGTGTTGGGGGGGGGGGCGGGGGGGCATTTACTACAATCATGGCAATAGTGTCACAGTCATGAATACACAGCATAACTGAATATGGAGCAGCTATGGATCCTTAACTCCAGGTAATGAAGCTGTAATTGTGATGCAGGATGCCAATGTATGTGTGTATCATGGTATCTCTCTGTACAGCAGCATAACATCTTTTCATAGAACGTACCTGTATAAATAGGGAAGAACTGACTACTCTCATTTCACATTAAGCCAGAACTGGGACCATGTGAACCTCAGAATGGTTGTTGTTCTTATTCTCATCAGCTCTAGATAAGTGTGGCCAGTGTGGATGCACAATGGGAACTGTAGTTCATCTACATTTAGAGGACCACCCTCAGCACTAACCAATCTAAAACAGCTCTCAAATTTTAGAGATTCTCATTGGAATCCTGTATGACATGCTATGTTATGCAACTTTACATATACCTATCTACATAGCAGAGGCACTAAGAAACCCCTTTATTGAACTGTAAGGGCATGTAATGGGATGCTAATGCCAACCCTGCTGCATAGTAACATATCAGTAGCTCTTTACTGGATATGAACATTATGCAACAGCTGAGTTCTAATTCCCTCATATGTAAATCCACTTATGAAGATGTAAAGCAAAGGCCCCACCAAGATTCTGGCACTGTATAGGAAGGATTTCAAGATAAAGCCCAACACTTTGGAGAGAGACAGGCCCTCACCTTATCTCCCTTTTCTGTCTCTTCAGCCCTGCCCCCTAAGAATCTTCTCTAAACAGCCTTCAACCCTTGAAAATAGATTTTGAGAGGGGATTGCTTTTCTAAGTAATTAATTGAATACCACTTCTGTTCTTCAGTGCTCCCTGGTGGGACTTTCTTTACTCTCTTCCAAATCCAGAGTTAAGTTTCTCACCTGTTTAGAACCTGATTTTAAATCGATTTGGAACTGTATTCCCCCCCCCCAAAAAAATAAGACTAATTTCCCCTACTCTGCCTTGTGTTTTCCACTAGTATCACACGGTCTTGAGAACAAAGAAATAAATAAAAAACCTACCCTGAGATGAAGAAGTGGAAGATGTGTCTGTGGTTCTTGCTACTCCCCCAATTGTTCTCACTGCTACTTCCAAGGGGAGGAAAAACCAACTGCTTCCACAAGCTGCATCTAATGTAGAAAAGACTAGTTTAATGCTGTGGCAAGGTAGTGGAGAGCCTTGCGCCAAAGTCACTGACATTGCAAATTCAATGTCCTTAATTTAGCTTCTACAACTGATAGAAAGATGATTGATGGTTCTGTTACACTTGCAAAGCTGACTATAGGTATAACAGAAACTTTCCAGATTCCTCATCAACAGAGCGTCTTTACTGTCCTAAACTCTCTCTTGGTAGGTATAAAGGCTGCTCTGTAAGGTCCAACATATCAACTGGAAGCTACAAAGTATTCAGTATATTTGTACCAATCAAAGTAAATTAGGTAACAAGATAACAACAATGAAGGTCCATTACCATAGTTCCTTTAGAAATATTAAAATAAGGCACAATTCATCTTGAATTCCTCAAAATCATTATTATTACTCTTCACTGTGCATTAATTATGGACAAGGAAATTTTCCGAAGGCATTTTGTATACTTGAGGTCCAAATCCTAACAGTCTTTCTGCTTGATCCCACATGGCTCTCCACTTCCTTACATTTGGAAACACTGAACAATTCTTTATTGCCTATATATGCATCTATATATGTGTATATAAAGTGTGTGTATATATGCATCAACTCAACCTAATTTAACCATTTCCAAATATTGCAGTGAAGGGCAGTTTTAGCATGTTAAAATACATTTAAATACATGTTTAAAGCATGCTAAAACACATAATTTATATTTTAATTAAAAACTATTCATTGATTCAGAAATTAAATGTAATTATCTGTTAAAATATATGACACATGCTCCCAAAAGACATATTTGCTCATTTCCTAGATGAGATCAGTTCTGAAGTATATTAATTACCCTCCCTCCCTCCTTTCCTCCCTCCCTCCCTTCCTCCCAAGAAATATTACAGATTCTTCCAAAATGGTTGTTTATCAACATGCCTACCAAATAAAACAAAGGTCAAGATCCAACAGGCTTTTTCTGCTAATGAAAGATGCCTGTCAGCAGCCTTAGGAGAAGGTGATTCCATTGCCTCTGTGTACCTCCAATATCTGGTCTAGAGTGCTTGGGAAACCCTCTGAAGATGATTTTTGATGGGCACATGACACTTGGGAGAAGGAAGGGAGATAAGGAAAATGTTCCATTGTGGACATATGGGGGAAGGAAATTGCTTCCACCTGGATCAATTTCTTCTCTCAGTCCAAGTACTCAAATGAATTGTGATCAGTGAGTACCACTGTATTACAATAATATACATTCTTAATGAGCTATTTTCACATTTGGTCCATTTTGGTTATAATGTCCTAATTGAAACTCCCAGAATACTCACAACGTATAAAGAGAATATGATCACGTGTGCTAGATATTATGTCTCATACTCACCATATATTTATCTAGCATGTGTTTATTTATTTAGTATCATAGCCTAAAGGCACCAGATCCTGCCTAATCTAGGAAGCTAAGCAGGGTCAGCCCTGGCTAGTACTTGGATGGAAGACCACCAATGAATGCCAGGCTAAATTTCAGAGGAAGGAATTAGCATGAGTAGTCCATGCCTAAAAAAGCCTATGAAATCCATGAAGTCATCTTAAATCAACAGGAGTTTGAAGGCACATACACATATCCACTTCTCCCTCTCTTTCACACACACGCACACACAATCTCTCCTCCTCCAGGCACTACAAAATCATTTTTTAAAAAAACCTTGCTCCCCTGCAAAACAAAACAAAACAAAAAACTTTTGCTCCCAATGGGATTGTGCACATTGTGGACTGAACAGAAATGCTGTCCCTACAGACCCCTAAGATAACAAAGTGCATGAAGGCTCATTTGCATGATCCCTAACCTTTTGCATATTTAATCTATTTCTGTTGCAACAAGGCATTTAACTTTAATTTAAACATAGTATGTCTTTTAGGGGTATGGATGCCTCCAAGAAGTCTCAGGCACAATGAGACTGAAGCACTCAGCTATGTTCAGTGAAAGCTTTATGAAGCATATCAAATGTCTCCAAATGAAATGTTTGTTTTGCTTTCTAGGATATAAATAGATACAATCACCCCTGTCAGCATTTTTCATTATGCCTATATTCTTTTGCTAGTGGCAAAGATTTTTGTTGAGTTGTTGCATACCATATGCATGTGTAAATAGCATTTTTTTACAAAACAAACAAACAAACAAACAAAAAACCCAACCTTGCAATAGACTAAATCATGTGATACAAGAATATATTTATCTGTATTTAAAAGTTCTAAACTCAAGGCTAGGTCCAACTAGTAGACCTCCTGAATCACTTCCTGACTGATAATTCAACACTTACGTACATCCCATGGGTCTAATGAATCTACCTGCTTAGTAACTGGATCTAGCTCTATGGCTGGGATCAAAAGATGTTTCATGAATGAAAAATATGTTTCACTCTGAAATATATGTCTATTGCTGTTCTGTCCCCAGGTTTCTGTGTCCTCTGCAAATTGGCTCCAGAATATTTGGGATATTCTGTAGTATCCCAAACATTACACAGAATATTACACACACAAACACATACATAAACATATATATTATCAACATGCACCATGCTAAGGAACATGAAGGAACTGAGCTGATGTTCATCCTTCTTAAAAGATATCGTTATTAATAGTTTTAAAAAACACTAAAATTCTACAAATATATTCTGCCATGTCAGAAGAATCATGTCGGCCTTCCTGACTGGCCACAGAATGGGACTTCAAGCAGCCAATCCAGAAGTAATCCTCAACCCAGACTGCCACTATGGCATACATATGGCAACCACCTGGCTCTAGCCCATTACATCCTGCATTTTCCCTGCCCCCTGTTTTGTCATTAAATATGGTCTTGAGTCTTGCCACAGTGCTTTCATTTGATGGGGTTGAGGAGGAGTTTTATCCAGTGAATTATCTGGCCTTCCTGTCCTGCCTTCATCTATGGCCTACTTTTCCTGAGGTTTTTGTCTCCCCAGCTCCTGCTACTACTCAGCTCATCTACTACTCCTGAGGTTTTAGTCTCCCTATCATGTGAAGAATTCATATACTCAACATAAACTGTAGCCAATAAAGTTATGGTCATTTAATTTTTTTTTCATTGATGTTCTTGTCACTTATTCTTCTCCTCCCTGTTCCACTATTGCTACTAGAGGTATAAAAAGAATACATAGAGATTATAGGAATAATCCACATATTTTATGGGAAAGGTTTTTTATTCCTCACCTCCCCCCCACCAAAAAATAATGGGGTGATCAGAAAAAGGCATTCTGGAAGATCGTTTCAGAACTGAGAAGGAATGTGGCTGGAATGTGTATCATATTTGGAAGGCTGAGGTTTCAGGAGCTGGATAAGCAAAGGTTATAGGAACAAATATGAAATGAAAGTTCTGTACATACCCCACAAATGTCATTACCATCATCAAGAAGTTTTGCAAAACAGTCACCCCACCAGTTGTGATAAATAGGATTCCCCTCCAAGTTTGCATGGAGCAGTTACCCTAGAATAGCCTCCTGCTCCTCCTCCTCCTCTCCCTTCTTTATTTATATAGTGCCATCCATGTACATGGCACTTTACAAATTTAAAATACAACAGTTGCCCTAAATAAATACATAATAAAATGAAAATATATAACAAAAAGGATCCAGGGTATATGGAATTACAACCAGTACAACATAACATTATTATAATGGCAATAAACATTACTATAATACCAATAAAATACAATATCTAAATAGCAATAAAACTAGTCCAATGTTCCACAGATTTTGGAAAACAAGAAAGTTTTCAGTTTAGATTTAAAAACAGTAAGAGAAGGGGCAGTTCGCAAGGTCACTGGAAGGTGATGCCACACGTAAGAGGCAGCAAGAGAAAAAGGGTGTAACTGAGATAAAGAGGAGGAGACTCTAGGCTGGGTAAGAAGGCAAGTATTTGCAAGTATTTGCAAAGTGTAGGTTTCCAGCTGGTTGGTAAGGAGAGATAAGACCAGCAAGACAAGAAGGAGCTAAATTATGTAGAACCTTAAAGGTCAAAACAAGAAGCTTGTAAAGGATCCCACAAGGGATAGGTAACCAATGAAGTGAAATCAGGAGAGAGGTAATGTGATCGAAATGGTGGGCTAAGAAAATGATTTTAGCAGCAGAATGAAAAACAGAAACCAGAGAGGAAAGATGAGATTGAGGACCAGTGAGTAACAGATTACAGTAATCGAGACGAGAAATAAGTCTTGGCAGAAGAGCGAGAAAGGAAGGGTTGGATTTTAGAGATGTTATAAAGAAAGAAAGAAGAGACATGAGTAATTAACGGCAGTACATGTTTAACGATGAATAAGTAAGTAAGTCTTAAAAAATTGTTCTTGATTGCAACTGCAGTTTCTGATTTATATTAGGCATAGAAAAAAAATTGCAATTATTTGTCCCCAGGTTCACAAACAGGTTTCATGGAAGTCAGAAATCTCTGCTGGAAAGAGTAATAGATCAGCAAGACTTCTGAGCATTTTCCCCCTCATATTCAATGGCTCAAAGCACTAGGCAAGAATTATTCTGCAGAGAAATATATGTGTGTATGTGGTTTTTTTCCTTCAAAAGATATCTATTCCCTGTGTAGAAAATGGTTTATCTGCACATAAAACACTGTTTGCTATTTTAAAAAGGGGTTTTAAGAAAGCAAGCAAGCAAGCATGTTTTTCTGCACAGAAGAATCCTAGTACAACACATTGGGACTTTTTAATGTGGGACGGGTACTGCAGATATATATTCATTTTTGGCTAGAGTGAGGAGAAAGCTTCATAGGAAAGGATGACACAGTCAAGAATTTGCATCCCTAATCTGTACCTCCATCAAATAGATAATATTGTTTTCAATAACGTCTTAAGTGAATAAGCCCACAACCCTTTTTATATGTTTACTGAAGGTACATTAAATGGATGTAGAAAAATTCAATATTATATTGGTGTATTATAGTGCTTTCATTATAAGATGTGTGAAGACATCCATAAGGATTCCTCATAGCTCTATTCACATATGAAAGAAACTTGAGAAAAAACTTCTCTCCCCCCACTCCCCCGCCACCGAACTGTGTGGGTTGAGTGCAAGGCCTGATGTCACAGTGTGTGATTGCTCTGTCCTCATTTATTGGGCAGATGAAGAACATTTGAAATGGGCTAATTCTCAGCATAGAGAATCAAATAGATCCAACAAATAAAATAAATAAATCTAGAATTAAATATTAGATGTAAAAATCCTAGAACTAGGGCTTATTTTATTAAATATGAGAAATATCAAAGGAAAATGGCAATTTCAAATATCTTCAAATGTGCAGGAAAAGATATAGACTCTTCAATTGTCATGAGGTCATAACTGCTTGCTACCATAGCAACAAGGCTCCATGAGTCTTCTTAACAACTCTTTTGATTGGATAGAAAATCCAGCTACTTTTTGTGGTATAAAGATGTGAAACATTTTAATACGGTAATTTGTACCAGTGAGGCAACACATATTTTCCAATGAAAGTTGAAAATATTCTATAGCCAAAGATGTGATTAGCAAAACAGTCAAACTTTCCACTACTATGATCATTCTAAAGAAATAAATAACCCTCTACTATGACTGTGTTTCCTTTTTTGATGCATGCTGCTTCCAACACACACATTAAAAATACATTTAGAATGTTATCCAAGGCAGGAAATAAGTGTGTTCGGTTCCAGCACTACAGTTATGGGGTAGCAAGAGGCTGCTCTTACTAAAATTGTGTTGCACGACAGCTGTATTTCAAATATTTGGTGGAAACAAGAAGAATATATCAGATTGTCCCTGAACAATTAAATGAACATAAATTGTAAATTTAGATACAGATGTCTAGATAGTCACCCATTTATATTTTCCCTGTTTCAGTACCTGAATATGGTTCTGAGTTGCTGTGAATATAAGCTGTTAGCGAATGGAATTTCATTGTTGAAGGGTCATTCTGCAACTCTAGGGTCACAAATGAAAAAGAAAGAAAGAAATACAATATGAATAAATAGACACGTCTGGAAAAGCAGGCAAAAGCTCCACAAGAAAAAGGTTGATAATGGATGAAAGCTTGCAATACCAACTCGAGAGAAAAATACCACAAAAGTTGCTGAAGAAAAATATGTGGAACACAGGGCATATGGCAATTTGAAGAAACCAGAAATATATTAAACACCTTGCAAATGGAATTTTTCGATAACTTTCTTCTCAAATGAAGCAACAAATAATTGTAGCTATTTTCATAACATTGTGAGAAAATCTTTGAAAACTGTGGTTTTTGCAGTCTGGATATTTTGCCCATGTTTTGACTGCTGTTTCCTGCTCAGAAAATTCAATTTCCTGTGCAGAAAATGCTGTGATTGGGGACTTATTTGTACAAAAAAAAAAAAAAAAAAAAATTGGTACATGCCTTTTAAAAAACAGATAGATGAACAGGAGTTTAAACATGTGTTATTGTGGAAGGGCGATAGGCCTGTGACACTGCATGCTTTGATTGTGTAATAATTGAAACTAAATCTGTGACATCTCATCCTCAGAGAATTCAGGTTGCAAGAAGCAGAAAAATCCCTTCCCAAATGCTTGAAGAATCAATATGCAAAAGCAAACACCATTTAGCTAGGTGGTTGAAAGGTCTGAAGGAAGTGACGGGAATTTGGACATAATGCACATATTTATTTTCCCATTTCAGGAAAGGCTGAACTGGAACTGAGGAAAGAGTGTGGTGTGAAGGGTACCACATCATCATGCAGTCATATTCCTCAGATCAACTACCATTAAGAATGGCCGCTCATTGGAGGGAGGATGCTACCATGGCTTTCCACACACAGACACAGACACACACACAAAGCTATCAGATTCACAGACTGCCAAAACTTGAAGCTTTCCACCATTCTAAGCCCATTTCTGAACCATGCTGTTATAATGTTATTATTCCACTTTCAACATCCTGTGGAATTCTGGGGTTTGTAGTTTACTGAGGCCAAAGACCTCTCTGGGTAAGAATTCTAAATGCCCATCCATAAACTGCAAACCTCACGATTTCATTAGATGTTGAAAGTGGAATGATAGCATTGTCACACTGTAGAGTGGAAATGGCCTAAGAATGGCTTCCATTTCCCAATTCTTCTTCTGTGTGTCCACCCTGCACTGTTATGAAAATAATACTGTTTGCAAAAACAAATCCTGCACAGTGTTGTTGGTGGGAAACTGAGATAATCTCATTAAGAAGAGGGAACTGCAACAAACTGCTCCCTAGTCCTAGTGAATAGGAGTCATTCAAGAAATATGTAGCTTATGTACAATGTAATGGAACAGTTCTTCTGAAATGGCAAACCTGGTCTAATGTGCTAGGTCCCATGGATTCCTCAGACAACCAGTTTTTTACTCTTCCTCCCCATGACTTAGGCCTAGATTTGGCTTCTGAAACAGCCAAATGTTAAATCAATAGCTGGTGTGACTTCCTTACCTAAGTTGTTGTGGTTACAGTCCGTCACAACTTTTGGTTCTTTTTGAAAATGTTAACAGTCATTAGGCCCAAAGAATTTCAAGATTCCGAGTGATCCTCCAATAGACATTTTTCCATTCAGTATGGGTATTGCTTATAAATAATTTAAAATTTCTTGTGTTGTTCATAATGTCATCCCAAGATATTCTACTGCCCGAGTCCAAATTATGCTGCTCCCCATTCCATGTGCAGGTGCTGCCTGGAACGGCAGTTGATTAGATGGCATCTTCCACTATTCCTGGCTGAGTAGGGGGCTTAGGACATGCCATGTAACATGCATTGTTCTACCTTCAATGAAGCAGAACAATAGAGTAGCTGAGAAGGACAAACCAGCAGGGCAGTATCTGCTACCAGAAACACTTGCCTCATTATTGTGTCACCCAGGAGGTCTTTGTTGTCCATAGTCTTAGTTGTCAATTTTTGGGATAGAGGGCTGTACCCAATTCTGACTGCCAGTCTGATGAATTCTGAACATTAAGGATGTGAAAAACACTGAGCCTCAGGGCATTTCTGCACTACAGTGTTACAGTGCTATTATTTCACTTTCAACATCCTGTAGAATTCTGGGGTTTGTTATTTACTGAGGCCAAAGAACTGTCTGACTGAGAATTCTTAATGCCTCTTCCTAAACTGCAAGCCCCAGGATTCCATAGGATGTTGAAAGTGGAATAATAGCACTTTAATAGTATAGTGCAGAAAGGGCCTCAGTTTCACTTATATTCCAACAGTATTGCTGTCCTATCTTATTGCAAAACTTCATTTTTCCTCCCTACATGAATATTTCTGAAATTTTCAGGTATACATTTTCATGATGTCTGCATTTGTTTATTTGGTTTTCCTAATGTACACAATTCACCTTTGACTAATGCATATTTGTGTATATCATTCCATTCATTCGCCTTTAAAAAAGTTTCTGATTCTCTGCACTTTATGTGTATACTGTGAGCTGAGTGCCAGTGCACAAAACAATTAAAGTAAGACATTTATCCTCACTAGTCCTTTGAGGTACTAGTAGAAGTGGCTAGGACTTGCTGTCAACATGGAATAAAAGCACCTGGTGTAAACAGAAAGATTTTTAGGATTTATTGAGCTTGTTGCAACTTAGCACACTGCAATGTTTTGAATCCATCTTACACATTTGAGAAGTGGTTTGCAAATATGCTCAGGAGAATGAGGTGGAGGAGAGAGACTTCTTCATTTTTCAAAATCATTAAAGGAAACAAATGCATCTTGGCATAGTCATCATCTCATACACAGAGATATCTTCTAAATCAAATCTGTGTAGGGTGTCAGCCTTAAGATTTCTCCCTTTCCCTTTCTCTCTCTCTCTCTGTTTTCCCTATGGAAGTACAAAAAAATGAATGAGGATGATGGTAGCTTGTTAGAAGAAGAATTTGGATTGCAAAGCTAACCACTACAGCTTGGCATAGTTTCCCTGCCTTGAAAGATATCTACTCAAACTGTGTTGTGTTAAATATCCTCCAGTGATCATCTTTTCCTCCTCTTCCTCCTCCTTCTCCTCCTGGAGAATGACAGCAGTGCACTGTTTCATCTGAGAAGCTGGCATACCCTTGTTTTAATATGCCCCCATCCAGGATACATATGCTGAAAGGGAACTTGGCTTCAAAAGTAAAGTAAACTTCAACAAAATATTTTGTGTTTCCCCCCCCCCTGATTATGCAGTGTTTCTAATGCACAATTAAAATGAGGCTACATGATTCCAGCTATATATACACTCTCTCCAAGTAAGTCTCTACATAAGCAGTTTGCCACATAATGTGCATAATTTCCCAGATATCTATTCTGCTCAGTTTCTTTCCTTAAATTGTTTTTATATAGAGGCTTTGGTTCATTCTCACAGCTTTGGCAATACTCTAGGAGGGGGAATTATTCTCCCTGCAGTGTTCTTGATATGTTGGAACACTAGTGGGACAGTTGTGAATACCTGTTACATCCCTAGTGGATAGATTGACTTGCATAGGTCTGTGAACAATGCAGTTTCCCTCTCTGTATGATGCTTCCATAAGGAGAAAAATAATTCTAAAAATGAAGAAATTAAAATTAGCCTTGTCTACATTTTCTATGCATGTGGTAACCTATGTACGACTCAAATTAGCATCTTTCTTCCTAGCGTATAAGGCAAGAATTCAGAAGATATGTTCTGTAAATAAAACCAACTACATCTGTGTACGTGTGCTTGTGTGTGCATGCATGTGTGTTCTATTCTTAAACCTTAGAGATGGGAAAATAGTCACTCTTGTTACCATACCTTATACCCCCTATCCTGCAGGACAGCAAAATTGGTGAGAAATATTTTATATAAACTGGACACTTATGATTAGGAAACACTGGTAAGCAAGACACTGGCTGTAAGCATGGGGTAGGTCAGCATGAACCTCAGCATGGCCAAGTCATAAGTTCAAGAGATTAATGTGTTAATAGGCTTCCAACAATCCTTTCAATGAATACAGGTAACCATGACAATAGTGAAAGAAACTGCCCAAGTATGGCAGGCAAGCAATCCCGCTGTGTGCATTTCCTACAGACAGCTTCCCCATTCACCTTACCCAACCAAGGTATTAAGAGGCTGTCAGGACTCCCATTGATGTTTTGTCACCTAAAATAAGACAATCAGCCCATTATGTTCCCCTTTTGTTTACTCTTTCAGAGAGCCATTAAAACTCATCCCTTCAGAGTGGGGAAAAAGGGTATAAAAGCCCCAGTTCTAGCCCACAAAATATGCAACACACTAGCACTTTGGACATCATGCTGCACCTCAGATTCCTATTCCTCTGTGCTGGTCTCAAACTCTTGTTTGAGGCACTCCTCTTTGATCTTCTGCTCCAGGACCAGTAAATATCATCCTCTGCACCTGAAATCTCTTTATATCCAACCTTTCTTGCTTCTTCCTTCACTAGCCTTGCATGTTCATGAGACTGCTTGATTTCTTGTGTGTGTATGTGTTTTAATTTCTAATAAAAACACCTTGTTTAAACCATTAACTGGAGTCCTGCAGTTAGTACTGGTATACACAGGTGAAAAGTTCCTGCCATTACCACCCCCCTCAGGTAGGCCTCCTTTCAGCTGTAATTCTCTCAGTTTCTAAGGAGACACTGGCACTGCTGGCAGACCTCAAGGTCCCCCACCTTTTGATAATTTAAGATAATTTAAAATAAAGAGATAATTTAAAAGTTTTTTTCCCCCAATTCCATGCAATTTGGTTGGTGTCTAAGAAATGGTTGGCAATTCAATGGTTGCAATTTCTTAGGCTGGCATCTAAGAAATTACACATTCTTTATTGAAACTGACTTAAAGATAGAGTCAAATTTTATATCACTGTCACTGCTGGATTGCTTTCCCATAGTTAGTCTATCAAGTCATTTTTCCATGACTATTCTATATATTATTTTAGTTGTTTCTGCAATACAATGAGTCTCAAATTATGCTAATGAACTTGGAGGGCTCACAGCTATATACAAATAAGACACAAATGAAGAGAATGACAACATTTACAATCATAAAATGCTCTTGTTCTACAGCCTTGTTTATATTCGTTCTACCATTCTACATTTTCTTCAAATACACCTTTTGACATCCTTTTAGCTGGTAACACCCATTGGATGCTTCCAAATTAAGGACAAGTTCTATTAATTTGAGGGGGGTTCCACTTTTTCATCAGTTCTTCTTACCTGTATAGACTCACTTGGAACCACCTGGATGCTGCTTGCAAAGTGAGCTGATGGTGTGTGTGGGGAGAAGCTAAGCTGAGTGAGAGACTTTGCAAGCAGTATGCACATGGTTGGTCCCAAGTGAACCTCTATAAGTCTGTCATGCTCCCTACACTACATCACATGGATTCCATCTTTCAACCAATTCCATTTTCTGACAGTGCTCTAGTCCCTAACATGTCAGATAAGTGGAGTAAGCCTGTAAAAAATTCTCTGATTCTATGTAACCTCCATTCTCAAGGTGTGAACTAGATAAATGTATTTTATTTTTTAAACTTCCAACAGTGCACTAAGAAATTTGATATGTACACACCAAATTCATGGCACTTCAGATATACATGGATTTATTTTTATTTTTATTTATCTCCTGTCCATATATTAGGGGAAAAAATTACTGATCCTGTTGAGATAGTACCTTCTTCCCCTTTCATATGAACCAAGCAATATGACCATCTAATCTTAAGAATTTAAATAGTTGTGCTAACTGGAAATGTAGGTAGCATTTCTCAGAATGAGGGATGTTAAACTACTCTTGGCAGCCAAACTAGATTTAATGTTCTTAACGCTTTATTCTAAACAATAAATGTTTCAGTGTGTTTTTGCCCTTTTATTATTTTTGCATTTATATGTTTTAATTGTACAGTTCTGAATACTAATAAAAGGTGACCATGTAAAGTTGAAGTCTTTCACAGCCAGAATCCATGGGTTGTTGTGGGTTTTTTGGGCTATGAGGCTATGTTCTAGTAGTATTTGCTCCTGACATTTCGCCTGCATCTGTGGCTGGCATCTTCAGAGGACCATGTGAAGATGCCAGCCACAGATTCAGACAAAACATCTGGAGCAAATACTCCCAACAACCCAAAAAGGTGACCATTCTTTTAAGTTTTTGTTTCATATATAAGAACTGGTTTATAATTACTCACTGGAATTCTAGATCAGTTAGTTAGTTGTTTATCAGTAATGAAGTAATGTATCTTGGCACAACAGTCCCCCCGTACCTGTGGCAAGTGAAGTCACCAGTACAGGTGAGTACCCCCGTCCTGCTATGTGGCCCCCCTGAGCAGCAGGGCTGTCTCCTGCTGGTTCCCCCATCCCCACTGTGCTCAGCAGCCACACTACATTCATGCAGTTGACAGGGAATTCTGCCTGGGCTCCCCATTCCCCTCTGGGGGGGGGAGAGCTGGGTGGCACCAAACAATAGATTTGGAGTTGGAGACAAAGCCTCCGAAAGGTCAGAATCTGAATGATTGAGTTATCGTAGCGGTTCTCAATAGAGTAGCCAGTATGCAAACACAGAGTACTTGGGTATTGTATAGTTAACCCATCAAGCTGCCATTGAGGGGCAGAGGCTCTTTTGTAGGTTGCTTACATACCTGATTACAGTACTTGCCTGGAGGTCTCCTAAAGCAGTGAGTCAGCTGTTTTCTGGCCTGCCTGTATTGTCCAGGAATATTACGGCAATTAACGGCCGAGCTTGTTTACGTGCTTGTCTGGTGGCCTCGCAAGCATGTGGAGGGGCATAGAGAAGTGAAGCCGAATTATGATATCAAGAGGATATCTTTTAATATCCCCAAAGCTTGGACTAGCCAGGGCAGTAACAGTCATTTCTCCCAGCTTCCCTGCACACTAAAGATCAGGGAGTATTTCTCCCTGAGCCTGTGCTGTTTTGTCATCCCTGACAGGAGAGGGACCAGCGTGAGGCCCCTGGGGGCAGCTGTGGGGCATGCAGCCTCTCCACTGGTGGCAGCCAGAGAGGAAGGTGAGTGCAGGAAGGGTGGTAATCTGAGAGCAGTGCACTTCCAGGACGTGCTCCTGTCCCAGGCCCATCCGCAGTGATGGTAGCTGACTGTAGGTGCCAAGCCAACTCCTGCACACCCATGGTTGCTCAGTGGTGAACTGTTCTTCCAACAGGTGCAGCTGGGGTCATCCAAGGGTCAGCGCTGTCTACTGTGCCGGACTTGCTGCTGCACCTGCAGCAGCTGAAGGAGTGGCTGGCCACATCGGAGGAGCACAACAGGAGGGAATGTGAGTGTCTGGCCGGCTACTGCTGAACTATCCCTTGGGGCACGACCTTGGGGCTTCCACCTGGCTCGTCATGGCCTGGACTGACACCTTGTTCCCACCTGTCTTTGCTCTGCAGATGAAACCCTCCTGAGGTCCGTGGAGGCCCTGGCGACAGCCCTGGCCCAGCGGATGGGGTACCTGGAAGTAACAGTACCACATCACCTGGGTGCACTGGAGCAGAATGTGGCACAGCTGCTCCAGTGGAAGGAGCAGTTCACGGGGCACTGATGAACCGTAGTTGGAGGTGGCAAAGCTGACCTTGTACATAGTTTTCTGCCTGACTGTTTGTTTGTGTGATTGACTGTTCTTTGTTCATGTATGTCTTTTTTTTGTCTTGAATAACTCCTTGCTGTCTGCCATGTGTTGTCTTCCATGTCTTTATCTGTCTGTGTAAGAAATCATTCTTGTTTTGTAGCAGTCTGTGGTTTCTTGTGTGGGGCAGGGGAGGAGTTATTTTGGGTTGGGGGGTGGGACAGTGTGGGACGTTAGAGTTCTCCAGGGTGTTGGCCATGTAGAGAAATCCTATGGGAGATGGAACTGTAAAGATTCAGCCTTCCTGTAGCGGAGTGGCAGGAAAGGCATGCCTAAATTTTGGTATGGCTCTTTTGCCCTCGGACTCTGTGAAGCACAGCAACGAATGCAGACAGCTCCAGGGTGTTCAGGAGTCTACTTCCTAACTAGCTATTCAATAGTGGTAGCTTCATTCTTTACTCGCCATCTTCTGATGCATATGCGAAGCATGGTCAGAGAAGAGGAAGGGGGAGGCAACAATGGAGGAGGAGAAGAGAGAGCTGAGGAGGGGTCTCTTTTACTTGTAACACCTATGGCCCAAGCAAGTGTCTTGGGGCACATGATCTACTCGCCTGAATACCAAAAGATGTGGTGCTGATATGATAGAATGACAGAACGGCAAATGATGGAGCTTTGGCATGCAAAGGAGGAAGGGAGCCCTATGCTAACTATGCCCACTTACTCTAAGAACAGGATGGGAGAAGGAAGAATGCTTCTTATTTTTCCAACACATAGCTGCTGTCTGCTGTGCTGGGGAGGATGGACTGGGCTCCTGTGGTCATGGGATTTCGCATCCTATGGCTAAGAGGGTGCACACTGGCCACAGAGTGCAACCTCCTGCTGTGCACAACGATTCCTGCTGGAGGACCATCCAGGCTCTGTTTGCACCGCTCTGAAAAAGGGAGGTGAGCCCACCACATTGGCAGGCAGCACACTGCGTCGTCAGAAGGGTGTTCCCTCTGGGAAGTGTCCCTGAGCTTTGGTTGCAATCTGTTTGCCTGACATTTGGCTCTATTGTGCCAAGTCCAGGTCTATGCAGCAGCAAGAAAAGGGTTAGCTCTGTGTACACCGTGATGTCCCCTGAAATCTGATGGCGTGGCTCGTCTGCTGTCAACCTGGTTTCCATCAGGCTAGACACCACAGGCTTCCTGAGGATTTCCTCGCAGGGATCCATGGTTTTCCGGGCCTTTCATCCTTTCTGTCTCCCAGCTCTGGGCACATTCCGGTGTGTACACTATTGTTCTTGCTTTCTGATGCCCCCACTGCACATGATATCCCGGTGAGGTGTCCCCACGGCAGAGTGAATCGGTGCCACTACATTCCTAGGTGTGTACAGTACGGTCGCATGGGTCCTGCCCAGACTCACAGACTCGTTGTGGCCTTTTCAGCTGCCACGTCCCATGCAGTATGGCGTTCCTTCCACCCTATGGACTGCTAAGTCCCCGGGGTGCCTTTCACATGCCGTGCTTCCCAGCCAGATGTTGCCCACCCTGTGTGTGTACAGTCCATTCTTCCTGCTGAATCACTGCATTTCTCGTTGGGGACGTATGTGTTGGGTGGGGTGGCTGGACTCCCCGATGTGTCCACCATGTTTAGCAAGCTTGGAGGTGTTTGGCTGTTTGGGTGACAGCCATGGGAATGGCGGAGGGTGGAGGTTTTCACTCTGGGGTCTCCTTGCTGATTCCACTGTGAGAACTAGGCTGGCCATCAGCCCTTAAGGCATGCTGCTTTGTGCTACAGTGCTAACCTGCTAACATGCTAAAGATAGCTCCATTTTTTTTAAAATGTCAGTCAGCTGGACCCTGGGGGATGCTGTTGTCTCGAGTGCGAGTGGTGACGTCAGCCCCGGGGTGGCCTCGTGCGGCGACGTGTCCTGCAGTGTTTCCTGCTGCGATGGGGGCAGTGGCTGCCCTGCTGCTGGGTGGAGCTTCCCTAGGAGTTGCTGCATGAGGGACGGGCATCAGGGACTGCCCACACCCTGCCCACTCCCGGGTTATTACCAGAAGCACACCGGATGATGGCTCTGCATGCCCTCGGCTCGTGCGATTGATGCGTGAAAGGGAGGTTATTTTCGCCTTTCAGGTGAAAATGAAAAAAAGCAACATCAGCACTGCCTGAGGCTGAGATAGCACTTGCTTGGCCAGAACGTCATGCGGTACAGCAGCTCCTGAAGGGGGGAGGGACCGTACCTAATGCACTTTAAAAACGCCATGCGGAAAGGGCCTCGGTCTGGCTACTGACTCTTCAGGTGGACTGAGGTGGCATTTATGTTTATTTCCAGTAAGACTATAGGGTCTAACTGAATACAGACCAGCTATGTATCTATAATTTTAGGTTTTGAATGTGTAACTACAATACTGAATATCAGCCATATTCACTAAGAGTGTTTGGTCAATACTACCCTGAGATAACTTTGATTCAGCTTTTATAGTTTATTGTTTAACGAGTGAAATATTTATATGCATTAATTTAGAATTAATATTTATTTATAAGCCTTTTTTCTAGCATGCTCTTGAAGGACTGCATAATATTTAGTAGTTCAGAAAGAAACATAATTTACATATAAATTTATCTTAAGAATTTTGACTTTTAAAGTCAAGCCTTTGATGCTTTGGTGCTTTCTAATCACCTCTGTAGGGGGGCCGTATTGCTATCACAAATAGAATGGATAATCATGGGCCTCCCTGCCTCTATGTAAATGATTTTTTTTGTGAACCTAAATCATTGAGTGTGACAGTGGCTTTACTCTCATTTAATGTTCTTGGTACAAGCTCTGGATAGATTTGTGGGGGGGGGGGGAGTGATTAACTGAATCATTCTGAGATCCATCGCTTAAATAGCATAAATGCTATTGGTTTGCTTGTTAATCTCACTCATCACATGCACTCATGTTCATCTTATTCAATAAGTCAAACATGGTATTGTCAATCCAAGAGATCATATGCTTTCAGAGTGTCCAGCAAAATGTATAACTTTAAAAAACAAATGCTCTCTATCTTTTTCTATACCCTAACTCTTTATTGTCTTTTTTATTATTATTATTCTCTCTCTCTCTCTCCCCCTCTCCTTGCCCCTTCCCCAGTATTCATGCAGCCTATACCAGCTTTATCAGGGTTACACATACCTTTATTCCCTGCACCCCATTCTGTTTCTCTGGTTTCTCTCTTCCAGTCTTTTTTTTTTTTAAGGCTAGTATTTCCCTCTAGCCTATTTTTTTCCTCTTCTCTTTCCTCTTTTCCACCTGCACAGATAATTTCTCTCTCAGGGTTGCCGTATTCTACTTCCCTCAGTTGAAACAGCCAGAAGTGCAAATTATGAAAAGGATCTGCCCATTATGAAAATCAGGTGGTGGGAAAAGGAAGAGTTGACCAACACACACATGCACACACACACACACACACATTTCCTAATCAGAAGCATTTTTCTCTGGACAGATCTCCTATAATCAACATCTTTATTTTTCGCAGCAGATGATTCCTGCTCAAGGCATCAAAAGTGTCTAATTATGCTTATAAGTTAGAATCATCAACAAACACATGATTTTTATCTTATGATATCTTCCAGTGGTAAAACAATGCTCAAAGTGGTTTACAGTAACATGAGAAACAAGTTTCAAAAGAGATAGAGAGAGAGAATTGAGAAATAAGTATACAAGAAAGAAAGAAAGACCCAGATGATTCATGTACTCAGTCACATAGGGACGGGGGGGGGGGGCGTTGGGGGCGGTTCTCCTCCGGTGGCAATTTTTTGGAGGCATCTCATCTTCTTGCTTGCCCTCCCCCCATGTGATGTAGCACCACCCCATCTGTTGTAGCCATGCCCTCCAAGCACTGTTACCACATCCCCATGCACCATAGCCCTGCCACCATATGCCATAGCCATGCTCCCTCACATATCCCTCCATGCACTCGAGGCTTCACCACTGAATGTATTCAAGTTTAATGTAGTCATTCAAGAACCATCCCACAGTAATAAATATCCACTAAGATTAAACAATGCACTAATAATTCAGATGAAGACCAAAATCACAAGGCAGTACCAAAACAACAGCAAGAATACATTTTATTCAAAGGTAAATATTGCTGCAGCTACAAACTCTAAAGAAGACTTCACCCTTATGGTCTCTAGTTACTACCATTGCCAGCCAGTGGCTGAAGTCATACAAGGCCCCACGTCTTTTGCCAAGGTAAAAATGGACCAAGTAGAACACTAGGAGCTAGGTAGCGAAGGTTTCATAGATAGATGTTCTACAGTTGTTGTCTGCATTACTAGTACTTTTGTAGTTAGGTTAAGGCCCTTTCTGCACCTTACCTTTTTTTGGTGCTGGGGTGTAGGGATCGCGCGAGCAGCTTCCAGCAAGAGGCTCTCGCATCCCCGCTGCTTCAGCTCCACACGAGCTGCCTACTCATGAGCAGGTAGTGCGAGAGCCCCGCCTCGTCCTTCCACAGCGCAGCCTGGGAGTTTCCCAGGCTGCGCTGGGGCAGGAAGTGTGACCGTCACGGCTCTGGAGCCTCTGCACGCTTGGCAAGTGCGCGCGGGGCCCTGGAGCAATTTTCGGCTGAAAGCCGAAAGCGCGAGCGGTGCCTTCCCTACTCTGGAGTGTCATGCGATTGTGAGCGTGTCATGCAGATCGCTCCTCACAATCGCGCGATGCTCGAGGGGCCCTTTTGCATGGCAAATGCTGTGCGAAAAGGGCCTTATGCTAGCTAGCCATGCTAGCTAGGGTATTCTGGGAATTGTACTGCAGAAAGTAACATCCACCCTCTTCACACACACACACACACATATACATTGAGGGAGAGAGAGCGAGAGAGAGAGTGCAAGAGAACATATAAAATTTATCAGGAATCTGGATTAAACCACAGCAGGGCCTAGACTGTTCCAGTATTGGAGAGGACAGAAATGGAAAGGCCAGAATATGTTCTACCCTACTCCAAACCTGCTGCAAAACTTTTAGACTTTCTACTCTTGAGGGAATCTCTATGTAATAGGAAATCTGTTATGATTTGCCAATAATAATAATGTCATTTCTGTATTTCAGGATCTGCATTTTAGACATTGAAATTCAAAAAAATGTTTCTTTTGTTTGCAAAATGCAGGGAAAGATTAAATATGCGGGATTGAATTCTGCTTGTGGGAGCGAGTTATGTCTCACATCTCAGCAGATATAACATTGGAGTAGATAGCATATGATGGTAACAGGAATCCTGGACACAAAGCTGGACAGAACACTTCTATGTCCCCAAAAATGTATGTTTTCAGGGGCAAGATTTCTAAATTGTGTAATTATTTATGACTGGATGGGCAAATTTCTGTGATGCTGAAATAAGCTGTTAGTCTTCAGCAATTAGAAGCTAGTCTTATAGAATGACTGAAGAGAATGGGTGAGAAGACATTGAATTTGTTTATTGCGATACAACGCTGAGTTACAGATAGAGGTAAAAGTACCTTTCTTTCCAAACAGAGTTAGAAAATTCTTTGAAGGAAAAAAAAAGTTTATGGCTATGTTGAATTAGCTCAATGCACCTGGAATGTTGACATGCTACCAAACAATCAAATATATGCAAAAGATTCTGTATAACAAGGGAAATTTCTCAACAGATGAAATGGGAGATGGCATCATGTCTAATATATACCCATGATGCACAGAGAGACAGAGAAATGGTGAAAAAAGAAAAGAATATAGCAGCATCTTTAAAATTAAACGGATTTTAAAATGAGCTTTTGTGAATATAAACCCACTTCTTCAGAAGCAGTGCATCATGGGTTTATATCCATAAAATATCACATTGTATTTATATCTGAAAAAGTGGATTTATAGTCACAAAAATACACTCTAAAATAAAAAGCAGGTAAAGGTGATGTTACATTCCTTTTCTTCCCGTCCCTCAACCTTCTTCCTTTTTAGTGTTCCAAAAGACTAACACAGCTATTCCTTAGAAAACTATTGTAATTCCTTATGTACTACAGTACAAACATTGTGTAAAATTATGTTCCTTGCCACTGGAATGTACTCAAGTACCATACACACATATTATAAGATCCATGAACATATGCATGTTCCTTAAAAGTATGGGAAACATTCCTTAGGTTATGCAGTTTATTAGTATTGTTGATGTTTCTTTTTACACACTTTTCTCTGAGGCTTGACATGGGGTACATCATAAATGTCTGTTGAAGAACTGGATATATCTGTGTGATAACAATTAAATTCCACAAGGAGTATAAGTGAATTGGTTTACATATTTTTAATTTGCTTTACAAATTTAATAAAAGAAAGAATGATGAAACCACATGTTTATTCTGATTGATTTTATACATATATACGCACACACATACACACATACACAGTTGAAACATGCTTAATCTGTTGCTGTTGATCTACCTACTAGACAATACTGTTGTCTACAACCTTAGGAGCCCAGATTACTAAAATGTTAAAACTGTAGGAAACTCTAGAAATATATATATAGACTGAGTATAAGGCAAAGACCCAGCAATCCTCTTCACAAAGACAGAGATAGGAGAACCGCACCTGTTTTACCTACTCTTGGTGAACTCTTTTACTACCAAGATGCTTAGTACTTACTGCCCAGTGATAGACCCACTATGGTACTTCAGGCTACAGCAATTTTTTAAGAATAAAAGACTGAGATGCATACCCTTAAAACTATTTTAATGTTCATGTCACTTTTCACATGTCTAGGTTTCATTGTAAAGAGCTGTGGAGGACACACACACACACACACACACACACTATTGCTTTTTTCCTCTCAACTTTTTGTAACTTTAATCTGAGTTTTCTCAGGAAAGCAAAGATAAAAATACTTCCCTCTAATCTTGAGCCAATAATTTCTGTCTTTGCTATTCAACTTCTATTGAACTTTAATCCTCTCTCCATTTCTTCCTCTCCCCCTCCATCTCCCTCTATACATATACTATATGAAGGAGAAGATGGATAAAATATTTAGTTCTTAAATCAATTAATTTTCAAGTAACTCCTCCATCTGTTGTGAACCATTTTTTCTTTCATTTCTTGAAAATAATGGAGGGTTCCTTTTTCTTTGAGCCAAGGAGGTCTCCCTTTTGTTCAGCAAGTTTTAAAGAACTCAGAAAACTGACCATGATTCTTCACCTCCATTTCAGTTTTGATCTGGACCATATAACTTTGAACAATTTTTCTCACCTTTGGACCAGATCGTACTTCAAAGTTTGGTTCTACCAACAGCTGTGAACTCTCTCAGTGTTAGCTATTCTCTGTAATTGTGTGCACTTCTTTGTGCTCACCCACTTGCTCCCTTCCTCTGCTCCCCCCGCCCATAGATACAGCTTTTAGAAAGTTATTTTTTACAAAACTTGAGTCTGTTCTGTCTTTTTTTGCACAATCTGTTTTTGCATTCTCTGTAACACTAATCTGTTGCCTGGCATCTTTGTTTTCAGGATGTCTCCTTATTCCTCTCCTTAGCTTATCTTATGTTTTTTATGGCTTGTTAGAATTCTCAAAGATTAAAAGTTTTGAACAAAGAGCCAAATTGTACAGTATGCTACCAAGACAAATTTGAGGTCATTGTGTTGATACATAAAGCCCTCTGCAGCTTAGAACCTAGATACCCAATTAGACACTTTTTCTCTTACGTAACTGTCTAGATTACATAATTTGTAGGGTCTGATTTCTTTATAATGTTGTGCATGTCAGGAATTTGCTATTTGGCAATGTCAGAAGTGTTCTTTATATGAGCTTTTTAACTGAGGAATTTGCTCCCCTGCTTGCAACAAAATCTTAATAACTAGTCTATTTATTCTATGTCAGCTTTTAAATGAAGGTATATTGCTGTATTATTTAACTGCACGGGACCTTCCCTTTCTGTATTAGTTCTATGTTATTTGTATGGCTTTCTCATGCTGCATTAACATTGCACTCAGCTTTGGGATTATTTTTGTAATGGAGTATAACAGCCAATCACTTAAATAAAAAGATATGAAGGCCACATGATTGTTCCTCAGACATTACAAGAGGTTTCAGTTCAATAATCCTTACCATACCTGAATCCAACAAATAAAATAAGGTGCAGAAGAAATGTGATCTGAATAAGTCAGAGTTCTTTCCACTTGCCCATAAGAAAGGACAACAAACACATGAAGTTTTAGACCAAGATGACAAAGCCCACAGAGTTGAATGCTGTGTGGTTTCTCTCACCTGTGCCCGTTTTACCATGCCTCAACTCGTTATTAAAAATGTCTGAAGAAGCCAAGAAAGGAGCCAGTTTTATCAAGCCTCACATGCCACCTATGGGGTAAATATATAGTCACATATAGTCATATATATGGTATAGGACAGCATGACTGGTATCCCACTAGCACTGTAAATATCAAAGATCTAGATGAGGGCCTCTCCTTTCTGGTAGTGGGGGAATTATGCAAATTAATTTTAGTTTACAAAATTAGCTAGTTTAAAGAACTGAATGGGCAGAATTCATTTATTTAATTTCTATCCCACTTTTGTCCCGATATGGAACAGAAAGTAGTCTTCCCATCTCATCCTTCACCCAGTATCCCCTCCCCCATGCCCCATATCAGATCATTCAGAAAAGTAATCTGACCAAAGAAGGTTTGGTATAGCAAAGACAACTACAAGGGGATAGTAAAACTTTTCTTCTTTGATTTTCCCTCAGATGACCTAGTTTAGTATCTAAGCCAATGTACTTACATGGATTTAAAACTAAGGCAGGTTATGTTACAGTTCACAGATGTGACATGTCCAAGAGAATGACCTAATGCTGAACGGAGATGACCGTCCTCAATGCACCAAGCTATTCACAGTTAGTGCATTGAAAGTGGTTATTTCTGTGCCATTTTGATCTGATTTGAACTCCAAAATAGTTCAGTGGAGAACAGAAAACACTTCACAAAAGAAGGAGAAGAAAGTGTGAACTTTGCTTCCAATTTAGAGCAACCTAGTATGTCAATGGGAAATTGTCCCATCAATAATTTTGCAGAACTGCCCCACTCCCATCAAAGGGAGCTTGGCACAGGTCTTGAGGATTTCAAATCCTCTAGTTAACATGGTTACTTTCCAAATAAAATAGCTTTTAAAATGTTCTAGTTCACTTTTGGTAATGCTGTCAGTAAAAAAATTGCTTTCACTTTAAAAAGAAAAGTAAAATTTTATTTTTTAAAATGCAAGTTCACTATTCTATAATTCTGATAGACACCTGATAACTTACTTCTAGATTATTATTTTGTTTAGATACCAAGGCCTGAAATGTTTTATTAGAGTTCTCATTATCACTATATATTTATAAAGTTTTTTTAGAGTCACTCATTATCAGTTTTTATGTTACCAGAAATGTCTCTGGCCAGAATGTTTATATTAGTTTAGGGATCACTTGTTCTTATCTTCTTAAAGGAAGAATGTCAATAGTTTTTTCTCAACAGACTTGATAAACTTTCTGACTCCCCCACCTCACACAGCTACATATAACAGTGCACTAGGATTAATGAGAGTGCATTCTCCCGCTGACCAAGAAGTGGCTGCCTGATATCCCATATCATCCCACAGGTAAAGGGCCCCTGTCACAATTCCCTTTCTTACATGAAGGTGGTGAGTAGGTGGGAACATCAGGCAGTTGTTTCTCAAATTGATAGGGGAAGAGACTCCAACTGATCTTAGTGGCAACTCACTAGTAAATGGGATTCAGGGGACTGTCAGAGTCCCTTTGTAACCTCAGTTAGGGGCTACACAGTCACATGAATACTTAGAGGGTACAAATCTGTAACTGCAGGATACATATTCATAATGGTCCAACAGCATTCTGCCCGTGGACTTTTGTGTCACAAATGAGAAACACAAATAGGGAGGGTAGGACTGTTTCCCTCTTCCTGTAATAATCAGGTCATCATCAAAGAGCTCAACATTAAAAACAAAGCAAAGCACCAAGAAAACAAAATTTGCATTTTGTCCTTTTGCAAAATGTTTAGAAAATGGTATTTTTCAAAACTGTAGCTGTCTTGTGGTAGCTAGTGAAAACAAGCAACCTTGGTTGGGATTCTGAGAGCTGTCGGACAAGACATCTGAAAGACATAATATTTAAAATTGTTCTACCAGGGTGTGTGTGTTGTGTGTCTTCAAGTTATTTCTGACTTATGGTAACCCTAAGATGAACCTATCACAGGGTTTTCTGGGGTGGATAATATACCACATGACAACTAGCATGGTGTAATTGTTTGAGCATTGGGCTATGACCTGGACACCAGGGTTGGATTCTCTGCTTAATTATGAAAACCTACTGGGTGACCTTCAGTCTGTCACACACTCTTAGCCCAAGGAAAACCTGTGAGAGGTTTGCCTTAAGGTTGCCATAATTCAGAAATGGCTTGAAGGCTAAGGCTAACAACAACAACAAATATGAACTCAGTGAAAATTGTTTAGCCACTGGTTTAGCTACCATTATTGCATTTAAATTAATAAATCAGATGCACTGAGAATGAAAAGTAATTAAAATAAATCTTTGTCACTGGAGAACACAAGCTTCCTCCCCACCTTCTACCATACAAGTGTGTGAATGATTGGCACACTCTAATATGCAACCATGATCATGGTTATAATAATTTGTCCTGCTTAACAAATATACATTAGAACTGTTTTTGTCCTATTTGTTGGGATTCTCTGGAAACTACTAAATAAAAAACTGAAGAAAGACCAAGAGGATGTAGAAATGTTGGGCTAATATTGGGGGCTGGTACTGAGCATATTTTGGTGATAGGGTTCAGCACCTTTGATAGCTTTTTTTAAGAGAAAAAGATGCTCGTATTTGTATCTTCTAAAAAAAGCTTATTTCTCTCACATACATAAAGGAATTAGCAAATATTTATAAACTCTTATAATAAATGAATTGAACTGAAGTTCTTGCCTCTTCTTGGCTGTGCAGTCACTTATGGTGAGTATGAAGCTATGTGGCAGTAAAAGATAGGTAGAGCTGTTTTAAAATTCATACTTTCCCAACTTACCATAATTCACGCTATTTATGCACAACTCCCTTTCCATGCTGTCATCCCTGGAGTCATGGGTTCATCTCCAACATTTTTCTTGTTCTCAGCAGATTGCAGCATGTCAATGAGCTGTGCTCTTATATGAAAATGCATAATTCTGATCCTTCCCATGCATGTGGTGATATTCCAGCTGACACTAGAAGCTTTATATATTTTTGTTAACCCTGATATGCTGTGGATAATATGAAACAATAATTTTTTAAAAAGCAAATAAAAACTAGACATTGTCCACTGTTTGCCACTTGAAGCAGGCACTTGTTTCTTCTTGGTAGGCTGGCTATTAACGCAATCACTGGGGGCTCATTCACATTTCACAGTTATTACACAATGATTCCTCTCTAATTGCCATGGTTTCATCCTGTGGAATCCTGGCACATGCATTTTTAGGGAAGGACATTTAGAATTGTTACCCAGAGACTCAAAATCACAAACCTCAAGGTTCCATGGAATGTAGGTGTAGCAGTTAAAATGGAACTATTGCGTTATTATTGTGTACTGTGAAAGAGCCTCTCATCAAAACATGTGTTTGTTTGTTTCATCAGGATGTCATATTGAAGATGGAATAAGCTTGTTTTCTGCTGCTCCAGAAACTAGGACATGGAGCAATAGCTTCATACTACAGCAAAATAGATTCCACCAAAACATTAGGAAGAACTTCCTGAAGCTAAGGACAGTTCAATAGTAGAATAAGCTGCCTTGGATAGTGGGACAGTCTCCTTCTTTGGAGATTTTTAAACAGAGGCTGGATCACCATCTGATGGGAGTGCTTTGTGTATTCTTGTATGAAAGAGATTTGGACCCAATGTCCCTTGTGGTCTCTTCCAACTCTACAATTCTATAATTCTATGACCTTCAGTGTTGATCTAACACTGCAGTTAGTTTGGTACGGGTGAGTGTGGAACTTCAAGTTAACTAACTGTTTAGGGCTCGGCATACTATTATTTCAAGGGAACTTTGGGTGTGATATGTGACCACCTGAGGTGCTGTTATGATCTAACATGACACATTGTTCTTTAAAATAACAACTTTTGGCCAGCCAATGACGAAACAATTTCTAATTTCATATCAGTATAGGATTTAATGGGTTTTAGTCTGAAATTTAAAGGAACTATACAATGTGCTGGATATTATCCTCAAAATGTGTTCAGCTCCTTGGGTAGTTACTTCACATTTCAGGGTAAAACCCAGAATGTGTTGATCATCCCACTGACATGGAATTCACCAGGCTTGCCACCCATAGTGAATGACAAAATATTAGCTAAGGGAAGGAGGGAGAAACTATCATCTAGTAATAATTACGCCTCAAGATTTTTTAATGTTTATGTCATTCCAGAGATCATCACTCTTCCCATTGCCATAAGCCTGACCTTACACAAAAATTCAGAGCCAAACGTATAATGTTGATGCTTTCAGTTTGACTCTAGGCTTTGTATACATTCTCTGTGTTTGTGTTCTCGTCCTCCCCCTACCACCTGGTTTTCTAAATTCTCATCCCCTTTCTTCACTTGCTCACAAGTACATGTGTCGTCTACATTCATCTCCTCCTGTGGCTTTGAAAAACTGGCAGAGGATTTCATGAATAGCAGGTCCCTTCATCCTCTCCGCCTGACTTTAGGACTCATTCTGTGATTAAAGTGAATACAGGAGGGAAAGATGTTCTGCTGTTGCTCTGATGTCCCCTTTCAATGTTTGTCGGTTGGATCTCTGTTATATCTTTGAAGCGCAGGGATAACTTTGCAACTGCCTAAAACAGTGGATCACAGGATGAAATTAATGTGAGATGCTAATGTATACACTGTCATCCGACAACTGTCACAATTTTCCCCTTTACATTTTCGTGTGAAGAAGAGAACGCACAGTGGACACACAGTGTCACAAATGACAGTCTGGTGATCCAGGAGAGCAATCTGACACTCTTCAAAGGAGGAAGAAAAATCAAGCTGAGTAAGAAATGCAGATCACACAGAAATTGATTTTCCCCCACCCCTACACACGTATTGCTATTTCTCTGGAAGAATGTCTCCTCTCTCTCTGCTCTGCCCCCCCCCACTCACACACACACACAGTTTCACAAAAACATTCCCATGGTGAGAAAATCATTGAAAAATGCTCAAAGCCCCTGCAATTTCACTCAGCAGGGAGAAAATTTTTGAAATTATTCATTCTTGCTTAGGAGAATGAAATACATGATGATGCATATCCCTAGCCATAAATCCTTATATTTAGAGATGCTGTAATTTTATTTTGTCTACATACAAAACACAGTATGCTTTTTTGTATCTGCTGGGTTATTTGCAGAATCAAAGCCAATCTGGTGTAGTAGTTTGAACATTGGGCTATGATACTGGAAAGAGGGTTTGAACACCCTATGGTCAAGTCACTTTCTCTCAGCCTCAGAGGAAGGCAAAGACAAACCCCTTCTGAACAAATCTTACCAAGAAATCTCCATGTATATTTGCCTTATGGTCCCCATATGGTGGAAATGACATAAAAACACACAACAACAACAACTGGCAGAATCTTAACAAAACTTGAGTTTCATAGACTTGTTGGAATAGTTCACTTGAGAAGACTTTTTAACAGACCAATTAGTAATTTTTAATACTCAGGATGAGCTTCTAGAATACTGTTGGAGTCCTGCATAATGTTGGACCTATCAAGTCATATATAGCTCAGTCTTTGTGAACAGTAGTCTAAAAGGACCAGCACAATTCCTCTTTTTTTCCCCCCTTCTGTGGGCAAAACTAATAGCCCTGTTCACCATTTGCAGACCACAATAGAGGTGAATTCAGTAGGCTGACTATGTCCATTTCTGCACTAGAGTGGAGGAGTGTTTCACCGTGTGTCATGAGCGGTGTTTTTTACTCCAACTTACCCTGATTCCTATCCACACGCCCTCCAGTTTCTTTTGAAGTAAAGTGGAAGAAATCATTTGTAGCTTCCACATCATCAGTTCTCCTGGAACTCCTATTCCCCTCCCTCCTCTACTCTGCTGCCACTGATTGGTCAATTTAACACTCACCTCTGTGGTGTGAATTGATGTAACGCCTCCTCATGTAGGAAAAAACACAGCAGCATCATTGTGGTTGGTTTGCATCAGAGTTTTTCCATTTTTATATTATACCGGTTTCAAAACTATGTGAACTGCACTAAGAGCTGAACACGTGCGGAACAAACTATGACAGAATGACGTCAAACTGGTTTGATGTGCAGATGTATTCATGACGCAATGATGCTACAGTAACGTATCTCGTGCAGAAAGGGCCTATGTTGATGAGTCACACTTTGTTTGGTCTCTTGTAACCATATTGCTTTATCACGTGCTTGTAATTTTCCTTTTATTTTTTAAAAAAACCTGATATAAGCTGCAAAGTATGCCCACTAAAATCAAAGCTTTTAATCCTTTCATTCTCCCTTTTTCCCACTGAAAATGGTATTTCCTTCTGCTATTTGACCTCAAAGCTACACATCCCAATATTTCTTGGAAGAGAGCAGTAGGTAGATTAGTGAAGAATGAGTGTTGTGTCTAAGTTGTTAGCCTGGGGCTAAGCTAAAATCATTGGAGGCTTGTGCTATGAGCAGCAGCAGAGATACCTCATCCTAGCCTCCTTGAATCACAGGACACCCTTGGCTACCCACTCACCCACCCCCCCGGGAAAAATCAAGAAAGTTATTTACTTGGCAGTTGCTATGCTGCTATACAGGTTTATGATCTGCGTTTTATTCTGCAGATAGTGTTTTATTCTGCAGATATGGCACATTCAAGAAATATAATGACTTCTCTAAAATTGAACCATTTGCTCCAAACAGTTTCTTTGCTTTTGTACTCCAAGCACCCCCTCTCTGACACACACACACACACAAATGATGAGGTCTTAGGATACCTGAATTCTAATCCTTGACCCCACATAAAACTCAGTAGGTAACCTTTGGCTGATTAGTATCTCTCCAACTAACCTACCTGTCATGGTTGTTTCGAAAATAAATGGAGAGGAGGAGAATCATAGGTATCAAATGGACCCCTTTAGAGGAAAGATCAAATATAAGTGGAATGATGACAGTAAGGAGAAGAGTAGACAGTCAGAAGTATGAATGTCATTGGTAATGAAGATGATGATCATCACTGTTGTCATCCTCACTATCATTGATGATGCTTGACCTTGTTCAGAAGCTCCTTCTAACTGACGTCTAACTGTTGCATGTGCATTATAATTTTAGAGAGAGGCAAAAAAGTAAAAAGAAAAAAATAAAGATCCTCATCTATTCTGATAGATCTTTACAACCTCTCTTGGCTCTTTTCCAAATTCCAATGATGGGAACTCAAAATATGTTGTTTTGTCTTGCTTTTTTTTTTCTTTATTCCATCAGCTTTCTTTACCAATGACTCAACTCAGTAGGTTGTAGTTTACAATACTGAGATTAAACTGTTCATGTGATATGGATATTTTCAACTGTTAATTTACATTTTGTTACGACTTTACTCTCTTGAGATTCAGCATAGCTTGTGTAGACTGAGGGTCACTCAAATACTGAGTAAGTCTATTAAAAGCAGAGAAACATTTGCATATGCCAGATGGAGTAACAACATAGCACCAGTCTAATAATCATAGCATCTTTCTGCCCAGCCATGATCAGTCATCAGATCCCAAAGCAGATCTAAACTGTGTCATGGTGCTGGACACGAAGGTTAGACAAATGTGTCATGACTCAACAGCTGTTTGGCTTTGACAATAAGTAAGATCTGATTATCTTCCTCTTTTCTTCTCTTCTTTTTTTTCCTGGCAGCTCATCTTGCTTGTAAGCCATCTTTCCTTTTCTGCTTTGTAAACAATTTTCCTTTCATTCCTTTTAATCATGATGATAATTTCTGTCTGTAATGTAATGGGCTATTGTCATGCATATGTCCCAGTATTTTTATTTATTTATTTATTTATTTATTTATTTATTTATTTGAATCCCAATAATATTGAAAAAAAGGGGGGGTAACAATAATCGTCTTGCTCTGCAGGAGAAATTAAGAACACAGTTGTTTTTTCTGTCTGTTTTAGTGCAATGATCGTTGGATTGTGATATTTGCATTAAAAATAACAATAATCTTACCTTCCCAGGTAATCACTGTATTACAATATTTGTGTGAATGAATATATGTCTCTAAATCTTTACATCATCTTCCTCCCACTTCAGTTAAAAAAAAAAAAGAGAGAGATAGAAAGAGAGAGAGAGAGAAAGAGAGAGAGAACTCATACAACATAAATCCCTGTAGATTTCCAGTGGGACCAACTGAGGATAGTCAGAGTGCACTGAAAGGGTAATTAGTAGAAAGTGCTGAATTGATTGCCAGGGATGGGTGCAGATGTCCATGCCTACAAGGAGATATAGCCATCTGTATGTGTAGCAGCTTCACTACAATGTGACAGCTTCCTAGTGAAAACAGCACAGCTGAGTGGGAAATAAATTGAACTAAGTTGTTTTTCATTGATTCATGCCAGAGTTCTGGATTATGGTCATATATGCATCCAGCTGGGGAAAAAAAAATAGAGACAGAGAAGAGCTTAGCAAATCTGAGAGCCATTGTGGTGCTCCTGTGGGTGGAAGATCAAATATAAGGGCAGCTCAAGGCACTAGGATAATCAGATTTAAATGAAGGATGCAAACAATTTGAATAAAATAAAGATTTCCTGTCTCCCTTGATACAACTGAACACTGTAGAGCTTACTGTCAGATTTCACATTGAGGTAACCATGCCAAAAGCTGTTGAACAGTCTGTCTTGGGGCTAAGCTAAAATCACTGGAGGCTTGTGGTCTAAGCAGCAGCGGAGATAACCCATCCTGACTTCCTTGAATTACAGGACACCCTTGGCTAACCCCCACATGGGGAAAATCAAGAAAGTTATTTACTTGGCAGTTGCTGGGCTGCTATATATGTTTATGATCTGTGTTTTATTTGTGATTGAAACATTCTGCAGATATGGCACATTCAAGAAAATATAATGCCTTCTCTAAAATTGAACCGTTTGCTCCAAACAGTTTCTCTGCTTTTGCACGTCAAGCATACCCCCCCCACACACACAAATTATCAGTGTTTCAGGGCTTTGCACTATGAAACAATGGAACTAGGAACTGCAACAAAAGCTTTGCATGCCATTTCCCCCCACTTTTTCAGGAAAACATGCCCTCAGTCTGATTTGGCTTCCTAATACTAGCACCCAGCCAGTGGGATCCGACAGGGTGTAGTCATCTGAAGCCAAAACAGAATGAGGGTAATGCTTTGTGAGTTCAGTGTCTTTTATTATTATTATTTTTTAAAGAAGCAAATGAACTGAAGGAATTCTAATCTGCAGTATGCTCTAGTTCTAGAATTAACCTTATAAATTGTCCTACTTACACAAGAATCAGCAGGAAAGAAATGGAAAGTAGAACAAATTATTAACTTGGAAAAGATTTGGGGATATCTGTTCACCCCAGCTTTTTCAAACTGTGCAAGACAGGCTATTCAGATTAAGTGACTGCAGTAGAATCAGGCAGGCAGAGGAGGGAAATACTTCCACTGAACAGAGCGTAGGCAGGTCATTCAGTGATCTTAATTGTTAAAAGGGGGTATTACAAATGTGTACAAGAGTGCTTCATGTTTCATCTGTGAAATATTGGAGGATACGGTTCCATTGTTAGGCCTTCCGGGAACAGTTTCTCTTACATGCCTTATAGAGCACTGTTGTAATTAATCTCCATGAAAAAATTAGATTTATATTAGGTATGCCATGGCTTTCTGCCTGAAAATCCTGCAGCTTCTTGTGTGATGCAAGGGGGCCATGCTAATAATTAAAATGGTCAAAACCTTCCATTCCTGCTCACACTGCTACTCAATTAGCCTTAATAATCATTTGCCACATTTTTACTGGGGGAAGGAAGCCATCTATAAAATATAAATAAATGAAATAATTTCTGTATTTTAGTTATGAGGAAAATATTATTTCCCTATTCAGATTATTGTTAAAGTGCATACTAGAAATGTAAGACTTGCACTATGGTAGTTCTACCAATCCCAATGAGACAGCAAAAACTGAGAGGTTATTTACAGAGCACCCAGTGAAAATTATGCAAGGCTGGTAAGCTGTATTTGACTTGTGCTCCAACATTCTATAGAACATCCAAAGTGTTTTTTTTTTCCTCAATGTGTTTTCCATGGTTCAGATACAGAGACTAGAATGCAACTTGACCTATGAAGACACAATAAATGCTTGAAAGATTAAGGAGGGAAAGCAGACTGATTGTGAGAAAGATAATTAGAATGCCATCATTTCCCATTCTGAAACAGAGGAGGTATCTTCCTTAGACATCTGCAGTGATCTAGGACCTGGTATAGATAACTTACAATTCCAAGAGAACCTTTCTTTTGACATTGATGAATTTCTCTAATTATGGGGGTACATAAATGCTAAATCTCATTAAAATGAGTCCATGTGTCCACCAAAAGGGTATGTTAATATGTGCCACTGGAAAAGTGGTTTTGTGTGTGTGAGAGACAGTTTTTGGTCTCCTCTAGTCAATGAGTACTCATTACAATACTCATTACTAAATTGTGGAAGCTGCTGTAGACCAAAGAAATCATTTTCATAAATTCTGCAAGCAGCTAAATATATCCCAATTATTAGCAGAGTGTGTTTCCAGTCTTATATGTCCACACATACACCACAGACATGTATGTATTTGACACATATCCATGCTAACCTGTGGAGCAGCTTATAGAAGCTTACATATGTTAATGGTCTTGTCTCCAAAGGCCTCATGATCAATGAAAATCAAGTGGCATGGAGGACAGGAAAATCCCAATTATAACAAATCTGGAATTTTTAAAAATAAAAAGCACAATCTTTTTTTAAATAGAATATACCAGTCCGAGTACATTTTAAAAAAAGCCCTCTAAAGGAATATTCTTCACAGGTGGCATCCACTGAATGCCAGTTAACTTAAGAGTAATAACCAAGTTAACTTGGCTGAGTGATGGGGAACATTCTTCACCCTTAGAAATAGAACTGATGGTTTCTCTGAAGCTTTGTTCAGAAGCTAGATAGGTTTTTACTCCCATACCTACGATAGATCCTCCCCCTTAGCAACAACATCAAAAGTTCATAAGTGATCAGAATAAAGGTGTGGTTTGATCACATCATTCATTAGAATTAGATGCACAGTACCAACCAATACTCTATCTGTCCTTTCTTCTACAAAACAAAACAATTGCTTATTGAAACAAACCCAAAGCTCCCTGTCACAGCTCCTGAGATCCTTTGTCCTTCACTGTTCACTAGCAAATTCAAGGAGACTGCAGCTGAGTTGTCCTTTAGATTCTAACCTCTTTGTTGACATAATATCACCCTGATGGAAACTTGCTGGCCAATTAGATATGCTGGCCTGCATCCCAGCTATGGTACCACTTGAACATCCATTTAAAAATGTCTCAGAAAACTGTTTCACTAACTGAAAGCAAAGTGGGAGCGGGCACACTTAGATAAGTCACCCTGCCTGGCTGTGATTAGTTAGATTGTAAATCTAGATTTAAATAATGTTATTAAAAACAGAGAAAGAAAAGAAAACATCGCAATAGCCACTTATATTAAGAATGCCTAAAGACACAGAATGACGACAGCATTGTTCAGCAGTCATTTTCATGCTTTCACTTTTAGGGAATCTTTTCTAAATTAAATATTTTGACAAGTTTGTTGAATGCCCGTCTCCCACAGAGTTTTGGGGGGAACATGCAAAGATGCACACTCCACTCATGTGGGGTTCTGGCCGGGACTGTTGCATATGAATGCACTCAGAATTTTGTGGGGAAAGATGGGTGATGTGATACAAGCTGTTTTTTCTGGGAATTTTGCCCACCATTACTCATCTTGTCACTGAGGAGTGTCTGATAAATTTCCAAGGAGCCTGAAGTACCCTTTGCTGAACATCAGTTGAAAACCTCAGAAATATACCTTTCTCATCATAGTTATATAAAGCTGTGTCTCCTTTGGCCTTTCCACACTTCACTGTTATAGTGCCATTACTCTACTTTCAACATCTCGTGGAATTCTGGGGTTTGTAGTTTACTGAGGCCAAAGAGCTCTCTGGCTGAGAATTCTAAATGCCCCTCCTTAAACTGCATATCCCAGGATTCCATAGGGTGTTGAAAGTGTAATAATAGCACTGTAACAGTGTAGTGCAGACAGACCACTTGTCTCAAGTTTCCTTGAAGCCTTGAGGGCTAAAAACATTATAAATGAAATGAACACCTACCAGGTTTTATTAACCAGGAAGGAAATAGTACCCAATAGCAATAATAGTTACATTTCTGTACAGCTTATCAGTGTGAAGCACTCTCTAAGTGGTTTACAATATATTTAGCTAATTTCCCCCAACAAGCTGGGTACTCATTTTACCAACCTACAGAAGGATGGAAGGCTGAGTCAACCTGGAGCCCTGCAAGATGGAACTCACAACGTTGTGACTGCAGTATCGGAATTTAACCGCTGCACCACCAGGACCCATTAAGTGTTCTGTTAAAGCTATTCCTACAGTTACTCATGCTAAGGAAGATGTGCTAAATGTGGACACCATCAGTTGTGAATGGAACTATCATTTGATAATTTGTCCATTTAAAAATATAGGGCAGTATTGTATATTGTAGTGTATATCAGCTACTTAGGTATATTTAAGTAACATTTCCATGCTTTCTGCCTCACAGGACTCCACCTTCCTGACAAATCTGACAGAAATATCATTTGCCCACACTGCAGTCAAGAGCAAAATGGATTTCCTTCTCCCCATGCAGCTGACGCTGGAGAAAGTAGGTAGATGTGAGTTACAATTGTGGTAACAGTGTTGCAAACTTGACTAAATAGTAATTATGAATATGGAACAGTTACCTAGATTTATTCATCTGTAACTGTTCCATTTTCACAGTGACTAGTTAGGGCCTTTCCATGGTACACTGTTACAGTGCTATTATTATACTTTTAACATCCTGTGGGAAATTCTAAATGCCTCTCCCTAAACTGGAAACCCCAAGATTCATTAGGCTGTTGAAAATTGAATAACAGCACTATAGCAGGTTCCTGCAGAAAGGTCCTAAGTTAACACGGTATATGTAACTAAGTAGCTGATATAATATGGCCATACATAACTGTGAAAGAAACCACAGTTTATGATGTGAGAACTAGAACTGAATTAAAAGTTTTCAACAGAGCATTTTCAGTTCAGATTTCAATGAGGTTCGGCAAGGTTGATAGCATTCTCCTCCCTCCCTCCCTCGGCTGCATATCTATTTTCCTCAAACCTGGCTAAAGTTACTTTTTTACTATAAATGCTAGAATCCTAGGAGTTCTGGAATTAGTAGCCTTCCACCCAAAGCAACATGTTTCCCATATTGCTGCAGTTGTGTTTCATTTTCATTGTCCTTGGGCTAAATCAAAAGGTGTCCTTCTGTGATTGGAAGTGATCCAAGACAGAGTCAAAAAGTCTTGGATCTAGCACAGGCTTTTATAAACGGAAGTGAAGGGAAGCAGCCAACTTCTGCTTCTTTCTCCCCTGCCTTTTAAAGTCTCTCTAACATACAATCACCTACGTCCCAAAAGCACTGTCCCAATACTATCTTCATGAGCAAATTTTTAGGGTGAAGCCCATGAATGTTCAGACGGGAAGAGAACTGTGATGCTCTGAATCTATTTGTTGTACAGCACCTGGGTTATCTCTCATTGTCTTTCTTCTAAGCTAGAACTGGCTGCAATTTAAGGCCTCCTCAAAATTTCATTTGGTATTGAAAACTGATGGACATAACTGCTGTGGGGTAATTTTTATTGGTGGTAACTCAGTACAGCAGAGCTAGTCTACAGCAGAGGAAAGTATTCCAGCCCATTAGCTGATGGGTTCTAGCATCCTCTTATAGAGAGCAATAGAACTGGACCCCTGATCAATAAATTCTGCCCGGACTATCTGAGGATGAATACTCCTTCAGTTGGATAATAGGTGCCTTGGCTAGGAAACACTTCTTCAGGTTAAGGAAGTTATATGGGGCAGAATCCAACAAAGGAAATTGAAATTCCTTCCTAATAGCTGTGAGAACTGTACAACAAGTTGCTAACAGGAAAGTTTAATACCTTTTGATATCCTTGGAATACTATGCTAAACCAAGACTATTTAACTGGACCTACTGAACACAAAATAACCTTTTTTTAATATCTCTGGATAGAATCATACAGCTAGAAGAGACCACAATGGCCATTGAGTCCAACCCCCTGCCATGCGGGAACACAGACACACACACACACACACACACACACACACAGTCAGCAAATGGCCATCCAGCCTCTGTTCAAAAACCTCCAAAGCAGGTGACTCCACCACACTCCAACACAGCATATTCCACTGTCAACAACTCTAAATATTTGACTACGTTGTCAATAAGGACTTTAGAAGCCATATTCCTGTTGACAGGACAACACATATACCCTCCTCCCATCTCTCACATACTTATTTAAGGTAAGAGGTATTTGTTCCATATTCTAAATCTAGATACATTTCAGTCTGGCTTCAAGCCTGACTATGGGACAGAGACAGCTTTGATTGCCTTGGTAGATAATCTATGCAGGGGACTGAACAGGGGAGTGTGTTCCTGTTGGTTCTGCTGGACTTGTCCATGGCTTTTGATACCATCAACCATGACATTCTTCTGGGTCACCTCTCTTAGATGGGATTCGGGGGCACTGTTTTATAGTGATTCCAATTTTTCTTGCGGGGGGGACTCAGAAGGTGGTGCTGGGGGATGCCTTGTTGTAGACTCCAGCTGTCCATTGTCAGGCAATAGAGCACCAAGATATTCAGCAAGCACACAGATGTAGCTTAGCAATTCAGTAAAGCTTGCCTGGTCAGGGTGAAGCAGAAACAAAGTCCGGCATTGGTCCAAAGATCAGAAATCCAGAGAACAGCTAAATCAGAAAGTCTAAAATTCAGAGAAGGCAGGCAGGTGACAAGCAGGGAATCTGTAGTACACAAGAAGATGAGAACCAGCAAACTCATGTGTTCTGGCATTGAGCCACTGCCTTCCTTACAAAGGCTGGAGACAGCTGGCTCTCATCTCAGCCTGATTGGTTCCTGGTGTGCTTGTGTCTGCTTGTCTTCCTTCAAGGCTGCTGTTCACCTGGAGAAACTGACTCCTGGCCCATGATGTGCCTGCTTGACACTTTGGCCACTATCCTTTGATGCCCCTGAGAGTTCAGATATGTCCACCATGCTTTTTAACATCTACACAAAAACACTCAGAGAGGTTATCCAGAGTTTTGGGATTCAGTGTGATCAGTATGCTGATAATACACAACTCTATTTCTCTTTTCCATCTGATTCTAAGGAGATTGTTTATGCACTGAACCAATGTCTACTGTCAGTAATGGACTAGATGAGGGAGAACAGATTAAAACTTAATCCAGACAAGACAGAGGTGTTCCTTGTCAACTGGAAGGCTGATCAGGGAATAGGGATTCACTCTATGCTGGATGGGGTTACATTCCCTTTGAAATTTCAGATTCACGGTTTGGGTGTCTTCCTGGGCTGAAATCTGAGCCTGGATGCCCAGGTTTCATCTGTGATCAGGAGTACATTTGCACAGTTAAAACTAATGTGCCAGCTGTGCCAGTTCCTTGAGAAGTCAGATCTGGTTATGTTGATCATGCCTTGATATATCCCATTTGAACTACCTGTAATGCACTCTTTGTGGTGCTGACTTTAGGAACTGTTCAGAAACTTCAGTGGGTCCAAAATGTTGCAGTCAGGCTGTTGACTAGGGCTGTCTACAGGGATCACGTGATTCCTCAGTTAAAACAGTTGCATTGGCTACTGGACTGGTTTCAAGCAGAATTCAAAATGCTAGTTTTGACCTTTAAAGCTCTAAATGGCCTGGGTTCAGATTATCTGAAAAAGACTGTATCTCCTTATACAAGCCAACATGATTATTAAAGGTCTGCAGGGAAGGTTTTTCTCTCAGTCGCATCCCCTTTGTAGGTGTGGTTGGTGAGGACTTGAGAGAGAGCCTTCTCCATGACTACTCACAGACTGTGGAACTCCTAGTAAATCCCTCCTTTGCTTTCTTTCCACCAGCAGATGAACATGTTTTTATTTAGGCAAACAATTGAATCCTGAATTTTAATACGAAGTGGTAGTGTCTGTGTAACTGATATGCTATTTTTTTTTAATATATAATTTTTATTACATTCAAAGTACATAAAAGCATATATTGACACAAATAATTCTTCTATTCCTCCCCCCGCTTCTGTATAGCAAAGGTTTCCAGTTGAATCTATATTCCCTTTATACATATCTTATCAAATATCAATATACTCAATCCACAGACATTTACAGATTTAGCCAAAGCATTACCCTTTTTCATTCTCTTTCAAAATTTTGAACCTTTTTGTTCTTAAGGGAGTTTGCTAATTTTTCAGTCTCTGTTGTAGCTAACCTTTTTTATTTTCCATTCATTTAATTGAATATCTGTTTTATTTTTCCAATGTTGCACATATGTCAGCCGTGCTGCTGTGATCAAATACAATAATATCTTCTGTTGTTTTCTAATCTCCCAGTTCTGGCCTAATATATTCAATAAATAAAATTCTGGTACCATTTCAAAATTTATTTTGGAAATTTTTTGAATTTCATCATGCATTCCCTTCCAAAATTTCTTAGCCTTGGAACAAGTCCACCACATATCAAAAAAAAAAGGCCCCACCTCACACTTCCAGCACTTCGCATCTCCATTTTTGGGTTTTTTTTTGAAGTCTTTCTGGAGTCATATACCACCTATGTAACATTTTATAATAATTTTCTCTTAAATTTAAATTTGGAGTGAATTTTAAGTCTGTTTTCCATACTTTTTCCCACACCTCTAACTTGATTGGACAAGTAAGTGGTTTGCTGTTTTAATCTTTTAATATGTTATTGAACTTATGCTTTAAATCAGTTTTAAGTGGTTTTACAGTTTAAGGATGTTTTAATAATTTTACCTTTTGTAAATAATGTTTTTGTTAGTATCCTCTTTAATTATTGTAAGATGCCTTGGTTCCTATTTGGGATAAAGGCAGGATATCAAATAAATACATAAATACATCTTACTCTAGGAAAATTATGGTAGGTCTGAGAATAAATGTGTATCCAGGAAGCTGGCTAAATATCTTGCTATTGCAATAGCATGACATTTTGGTCCATAATGCTGGCTAAAAGGCTTGCCCATTCACGAAGGGTATGACGATAAATTATTCTGTGAAAAAGTGAGGAATTTGATCAACATTTACACAAGAACTGGGTTTGGCTCTTTGGTCTATTTAATTTGAGTATGGACTACCAGGAACTTAAGACAGTGTGGAAGAACTGAGAAAATTAGTTAACATCAGAAAGAAGTACATTTGTCCTAGAATATCTGTTGGTATGGATTTTGTCATGGTCCCTGAGAAAACAAAGGCCTATGTGTTTGAATAGAAGAGAGCCTGTTTAAGTGAAACATTTGTATATACTGGAATTGTAGTCTAATTGCATAGCTAGGGTGAAATTGGCAGGGATGCTGTCCAACTAAAACATTATAAGCTACACTAAGTGCTGAGTTGTTTTCTGCTGCTGCTGTCAGTTTGGTAGCCACTCAATATAGTGTTCAGCCCCTTTGAGTATCTGCATATGTGAAGCAGTTTGAGGACCCTTATTGACAGATCTTAAGAAAGTGTGCGTGGGTGTTTGTTTTTCAGTCATATTTACTATTTGGGAATTGGTGCTTAAGAGGCAGAAGAACAAGCATTACTGCTCACTACTTTTCTCTATTTGCAAATTGGACTTACATTGCTACATAACCTTCTAGATCCCAGCAACAAAATATGCAGAAGGAGGGATTTAATTGAGTAACTCAGCCAAAGCTGACAAATCCATATGAAATAAGAACAGCTTTCTTTTCCCGAAACTCAAGATCTTTCTGCAAAAGTGGGAACATTGGCTTGTGATATATTTACCAAATATTATGCAGCACTCTAAATCCCTCTTTCTCTTCACAGAGTTGTACAGTAGTGAGGAAGTAGTCTTTGGAGACTGTGTGGGCTCTGAGCACTTAAATGATTAAATACCTTTTCTGCATTCTCTTCTGTTACAAAACTTGGTTAATTCGGAAGGACGAAAGAAAAGTAAAGTGCCCTAAATATTATAAAAATCAGCATGGCTTAAGTTATTTCTCATGCTAGCAGGTAGGATTACTTCTGTCTTCAAAATGCTGGCTCTTTGGCAAGGTTAGATTAACAGTGAAATATGATTGCTTAGCAACAAGCACCAGTTGGGAGGGTTAGGTCAGAGGAGATCAAAGGCTGTTGTGATAAGGAACCTGTTAAGCATGCTCTGTTTTACAGTGTTACTCCGAGGGAGAAACCCTATCCCAGGGTCTACAATTTTAAAATTAAAATATGATTCTGTGTGCCAGAGAGGTCCCCTGAAGGGGCACATAGGCAGGCACAGTCAGAAGACCGAAAACCAGGTCAGGCCAGTAAAATCCCCAGTCATGTAGCCCCAGAAGACCTCAAGATGTGCAAACCCACAATAAACAAAGGGTCCTCAGCCTCAAGATGCTGTTACCCTGTTTACTGGGGGTCCCGTGAGGGACACCAAAATGTGCTCAACAATAGGTGGGGAAGATTAGCTCTGAGCACTGCTTTAGCGTTACGAGAGGCAGGGTAACTTAGCAGGATCTTGAACCCTATGTCTACGGGGTCAGGCCGAGTCAAGGAGCACACAGAAGTTGAAATAATAAATGTAGTTTTATTAAAAACACAATCAAACAGTGTATGTGGCACATTCACACAAGATAACTAAAGAAATAAAGGTTGGAGTGGGATAGAGGGGTTTTTAGAGGAGTTGTTGGTTTGGGTGATACTTCACCTGTCCTGAAGCCTGGTTGGAAGCGGAGAAGATGGGGAGCGTGGATCTCCGCATGTGGAGCTGAGGGGAAGGCTCGCTGGACAAAGCGACAGCAAGGCAGGATGGAAGCCAAGATTGATCCAAGGAAGCGCTCAAAGTCAGGGATTTTTATAAGGAGAATTGTGACCGCAGGCTAGGTCGGACTTGGGGAAAACAATAGATTTGGGGCTGGAGATAAAGCCTCTGAAAGGTCAGAATTTGAATGATTGAGTTATAGCCAAATTGTCAATAGGATAACCGGTATGCAAACGCAGAGTGCTTGAACGTTGTATAGTTCGATCATCAAGCTGCCAGCGTGGGGCAGAGGATCTTTTGAAAGCTGCATGCATACTTAATGAAGGTACTTGCCTTGAGGTCTCCTAAAGCTGCGAGTCGGCTATTTCTGACCTGCCTTTATTGTGTTGGAATATTACGGTGATTATCGGCCGAGCCTGTATGTATGCTTGTCCGGGGGACTCGCAGGAATGTGGAAGGGAATGGGTATGTGCAGCCGAATTATTGATATCAAGAGATATCTTTTTATATCCCCCAAAGCTCGGGCTAGCCAGGGCAGTAACAATGCTGACTTGAGGGGATTAGCGTGTCTGCCCCAAGTTGAGCAAATATTCCATCAGGCAAGGACCATTTACATGAAGTCACACCAGAAACTAACATAACCGAAGATCCTGAGAGTTTGGCAACACCTTGCAATCCCATCACACAACGGAAATTGCCATGGTGGAGCTTCGTTATCATTCCAACACCCATTGTTCTCCCTGGGTAAGGATTAGTCCTCCAGGTACTTTTTCCCCTACAAATAGTCCCAGTTTTTGAGAGGTTCTTCGGATCACTCCCAGTCATCCCAACAAACCGTTTCTCCATCTGTTGAGTGATCCCCTCAGCTCTCTCCATGCTGAGCCCCACTTCTTTGCTGCCTTCCCAGACCCAGGACTTCAAGAAAAGGTGCAGTATTACCCCAACTACACCCCTTCAATACCCCCCTATCCAATTTCCTCTCTTTTGCTTCTTAATAGCTCTTGGGTGCGTGTGTGAGTGATTGCATTGCTGTGTGAGATTTTCATTCAATAAAATCATTTATTGGACATTTTTGTTTGGTATTTGGTTTGGCCTGATCCCATAAAAACTGGGTTAAAAGACCCCACTAGGTTACCCTGCCTCTTGCATTGCTATAGCTTGTGCTCTGGCTAGTTTCCATTCCCCGTCACGTGGAACACAGTGAGGTGTCCCCCAAGGGATCCCCAAAATTAGGGTGACAACAGTTTGCTGTTATGCATGCTGGGCTTTACAGTCCTTGAGGCCATGCTGATTCAGTCTGACAGGTGTCATTGTTCTTGAAGACTGTGATTTTAATATTCTCTACTGTCTGTTCTGGGAACTCTGCCACAGAGTTCCTTAGAATGTGCTTACTAAAAAACTAATCAGGATGAGCAGTTACATACCGAAAGAAATATCTTCCAGACCTCAATCAGAAAGACACCAAAAAGGTGGGGGGGTAAGAAAATGAGGCATTTGCTTCACTGTTTCCTCTTTTAGTCTAAGCAGCATTTTTAAGCCAATCATTTTTAGAAAAGGTAAGGTTCCTAAAACTATAAAAGCTTTGTTTACTTGTTACCCAGGGTTTGTAATCCCCCCCCCCATCTTTGGTGTACCCAGTTGCTGCCATTTTCAATAAACTTCCTTGCTCTAGAGTTTGTTCTCCACCACTTTTTTTTCTTATGCCAGGAGGGAATTCTTATGACAACTGTCCCTAGAAAAATCTGGAAGACATGGTCAGTATCAGAAGCCTACTGGATATTCATGTCCAGTACTGGTTACTTGACAGAACAAAGGTATGCTGGGCTGATCAGAATATACTCGCTAACTGGTAACTGTTTTGGTGTATACTCCTTCTCCCTTTTGACATTTTCTTTTGACATGAGAGCTCCAAATGTCCAAAATGCTTAAATACTGTCTCCTATACATTAAGTATCTCCCCTCCCTTTCTCAGTACCTAATACTATGATCCATTGCTTTTAGTTGCATCCTAGATATAGCCTTAAGCCATGGAATATGTAGAAAAAGAATCTGGACATGAATTCAGTATGAGATGGCTCAACATAATCCCAAGTCATATTTTATCATTATATTAATAAGCAACAGTAAGTCTTGTGCTTTCTGTTCAGACTCACTCTTCCCCTTCCACGTGGTGATTTCCTTTCCCAATCCTCATTTGAAGCAACCCTAAAAATTAACCTTGAATATTAGGATTGCTTCGCACAGGCCCTGAGTGAACCTTCCTGAAAGTACTAGAAGTATTTCTGGAGGTTAGAGTTGCTAGGTTAGGAGCATTTCAGTCACAGAGACCCAGGGACAGCTCTGGTGACTAGTGGTCTCTATGTCAGTGGTGAATAAGCTTTAGGTTTTAGGATCAATTTTAAAGGTGTTATCCAAGTTGGTGTGTTACAGCAAGGAATTTAGACCACACCAGGATTAGCAGTATTTTTTAAAAAAATATTTTCTCTTGTACAAAAGGCACTCAGGCACTCAGGAACATGCTACTCCAAAGAACATGGCAACACAAAGGTAATTTTATACTCTGCCAAGCCTCGTATAAAAGCAGAAATGCTGGTTAATTAGGTAATTGAAATCCATACGTATAGGAAACTATGGCTATTTCTGCATGACGAAGCTCTTCCGCATTGTCTCGCTGCAGTCCCGGGTCCAGAAGGGAGTGCATAAGCAACGCTCCCCTCTGTACCCGCTTGGTCCATGCGGAAGAGAACACACTGGCGCCAAGTCTTCCTTCTGCAGCACAGCCGGGCTTTTTCCATTGCTGCACTATGGAAGGAAGTGTCACCAATGCGCTTCCGCATCTTCCGCATGGATAGAAGTGACGGGAGTGCCACACGGTTGCAGGCGTGAAACGTATTTTTTCCATTTTGCAAAAACTGTGCAAGCGCGACACTCCAAGACAGGATGGTAGCGGGACGGTGACGACATCATGTGGAAGCACGACCTGCTGACCGCTGCCATCTTGTGGCAAAAACGCAACAGCGACGTCGTGCGGAAAGGACCTATGTCATGAATACATTATTATGTCAGCATTCCAGCATTGCGCACGTCCATATAGGTGGTCCCAAATTATAGTAGCAGATCCCACCTTGTGGGTGTGTAAGTTAATATTATAATAAACCTTAATCAGCCTTTGGGTCATGAAAGTTCAGCTCTTGTGATTGCTCCCCCTCCCTTGTTCTATTCTAGTTGTCTCCAGAAGCTGAAGACCACAAAACTAACCACATTTCAGACAGTCCCTGTCCCTTTTGTTCGCCATTACCCAACTGTCAGCAGCTGCTTTCTTGTTTTTCCAATCCAGCAAGCAAACTTCCCTTATTTACTTTTGCAAGAATTAGCATTTACTTTTCATCTACCTAGCCCTTTATTTTTCTTTGTTAGTAGCTCTCTATGTTGCTTGACTATAACTTAGCTATTAATCAATTATTTCTTATTATTTTCAAATAATGCTCTCACAGCTGGACTCAGAGCAACCCTACCAGTGTGTTGTTTATCTCAAAGAAATCACAGAGGTCATGTATCAAGACCTTTCCCTTTTCAATGTGGGATTTTTTAAAACAATAACAACAACAACATGACCATTTCTGCACTGCACTGTTCTAGTGCTATTATTCTACTTTTAACATCCTGTGTAGAATTCTGGGGTTTGTAGTTTACTGAGGCCAAAGAGCAATCTGGCTGAGAACTCTAAATGCCCTCTGTATGCTTCAAACCCCAGGAGCAGAAGCGGATCTAGGGTGGGGCATTTGGGGCATGTGCTCTTGGCACCATTCCTGGGAGGCACAAAAGCCGCCATCCCCCCACACCCACTGGCTGCCCCCCGCAGCCACCTCCCACCTCCCTGCACCCTTCCATGCCTTTGGTACCCACCCACCAGCTCCCTGTGCCCACATGTGCCCTTTTGCACCTGCCCATCACCTCCCCGAGCCCACCTGTGCCCACTCATGCACTTCTGTGCCCACCTGCCACCTCCCTGTGCCTGCCTGCATGCCCGCCACTCCCTCCGTGCACTTCCATGCCCACCCGCCACCTCCCCACACTCGCCCATGCACGTCCGCACCCGCCCAACACATCCCCACACCCACCTGCACCAGCCTGCCACTCTCTCCACGTACTTCCATACCCGCTCACCGTCATCCCCCCCATCCTTCCTGGTCTATTGAGGAGGCAGTGGTGGCAGCAGCAGCAGCAGCAGCACCTAGGTGCGCACTTCCATACTTGCCCCAGACGCTACTGAGTCTAGGTACGCTACTGCCCAGGAGTCAATACGATGTTGAAAGTGGAATAATAGCACCAAGACAGCGTAGTGTGGAATTGGCCTGTATTTCTTTATAAATAGTCAATAGCACAAACAACTTTTCTTCCAGTTCCTGCTTTATGTGGCACCCAGAGGTGTTATGTCTTGGATAGCTGCACTATCCACTCTTCTATATCACCATGGTCTTAAGGCTTTCTCCAAAATGTATGTCATTGCACATCCCATTTGCTGTCTTTATAGACTGATTCTTTCAATGTGAACATATTACAGTGGATTTAGCCCTATATGCAGTGCCTAAACAAATCTAAATATGGAGAAGTGATGGTGATGCATACTTTCATCCACAAATGTGTTTACAGTTCTCTAGGAAATCAGGAACCCTGCATAGTCAGGGTGGCTGAGTTTGCTAAGACCTTAAATGCATTGATATAAATGCAGAGTCAAACTAGATGTTAAAGGAAATGTATTTTTCCTTTTACTAACCTGTTTAACTCAGAATTGAATTTCCTCAGCAAAAACACATCTGAGCAATGAGACTTGCTAATGAAGCTTATGTTTATCTTCCATTGATTCGTCACAACACAAAGCACACTATATGCAACATACATAGTTGTGGTCAATCTTGTACTATGGGAATCAGACAACTTTCACCACTGGTAAGAACACGCCTTCTGCAAAATGTGCTAACTGCATCATCTATTTTGACTCACAGACAGGTTGTTTTTCAAGGGTGCAGGAGGGGAGAGATGAGGGTTATCCCAGTGATTAGACTTTGATGAATACTATAGTAGGTTTTACATTTATTATGTTGTTTGTGTAAAAGAGGGGTTTTTTTTACAGTGTCTTTTCACAAAACTGCTTATACTTGCTTGAATATAATTATCTCTCACTACTTCCATTTAACAAATTCAGTATTTATTGCATGAAAACCTCATCTTTCAAGCTCTGCAAGCTCTGGAGATAAAATGTGATGCTAAAGACACATTGATCTCCATAGCACAGTGTGGGCTTTTATTATACTGTAGATTGTATATCTCTTTGCTTTATGGCTGTAACTTCAGAGTCAATGCACAGTTTCAGTTCACATATACAAACATCTGCATTTATCATTATTTAATAAAGAATAACACATATTTCCAAGCTTTCAGAAAAGTACATTTTAAGGACACAAAGCCGCAAGCAACTCCTGAAAAGGCAAGGTTCCCTGCCTGTTGAGTTCTTTGGGAAACAAAGCATTCAGATGTGAAGGGGAGCCATCTGTCATGCTTGCTTAACTGTAGATTATACCCAGGAATCCACAAATATTGGCATGGCTCAGGAATCAAACATTACTTGTAAAACCCAAACCTCACTCATCTCACCAGAGGCTTTCAAGAGTGGGGAAGAGAGAAATCACTAACAAAAAAAGTCAGAAATACCTGCTCCAAAGATTTATGCAATAAAGAACCCAGTTTACAGTTTCTGCAATTCATGGAGAAGTTTTAAGAAAAATGTTTGTGTTCCTTACTAAATATGCACACATACCTATCTCTTTTATTTAGTGAATTTAGATGTCATTTAACATACTTAAAATGATATCTTAAAGATGTCAATGGCTTTGCCAAAGCACTAAGTGGATTTCTGAATTCCTACCTATGTTGTTTCAATATAATTCCAAATTTATTTTCAAATCTATCACTCCAAAACTTTAATAAACTTAAGACTGGCTTTCCTAGTACAGTGAGATGACCTATCTCAGATAACAGATTTTAGGGTACCATTTTGAAGCAGCGTATTGTCACTTAATTAATATTTTACCACTACTGTAGAACATTTGCATTATAACTCTCAGGTATGAAATTGCATTCAGTCCAATCTATTTGCATAATACTCTTCTGATTGTTGTTTCTTAACTGGGAGAACTTTCTTAGCCATGAATTCTCTATTTTACTCCTTTTTTTAAAAAAAAGTAAGAACTTTGGCCCTTTCCGCACCAAGCAATTAGAAGGGGGCAGTGCGTCCTTGCAAGGAGGTTGTCTGCACCTTGGAGCGGACTAGGAGCGGACTACTTACTGGAGATCTGCACCTCAGTCTGCTCCAAGACGACTCCAAGTGGTCCTCCAGCATGTTTTTGAAAGACTGGAAAAAACAGGTCTTTATTTTCCTGGAATGCGCCATTGCATTCCTGCTCCCTTGTGCAGATTGGCAGGCTCACACCAATGCAAGCCTGTGATCTGTGGAGGGAAGGCTTTAGGCGTGGTGAGCTTCAGCAGTTGGCCAGGACCCGCAACTAACCAGAAGCTGCCATTTTGGAAGCTGGAAGCCACCATTTTGGAAGCCAGAGCCGCCATTTTGGAAGCTGGAAGCCTCCATTTTGGAAGTCGGAGCAGTGCGGATCTACAGACCTTGCACTGCTCCGATTCGCCGTGGACCAAGGAGGAGCCCTGTGGAAGGGCTTCAGGGACAGTCTGCGTTGCTTCGGACCCCAGAAGAAGCGGTAGGTAACGGCACGGAGCAATCCCGTCACCTCATGCAGAAAGGGCCTTTGTCATGGATGGGGAAAACATCTTTTGAATTCAAGACAGCAAGTAGAATTTTAAAGGTACATCTTGTTTGGTAATGAGTACTTTTTTTCATTTTTTTTTACACCAAAATACTGTTAGTGTACTCAGATAAATGTGCAAGAACTGTCACTAACCTTCAGGAATCTCCAAATGAAGTCAGAGAGATTTTTTTTTTTAAGTATGATTTGGCTGATGAAACAAATCTTCATGCCAACAAACAGAAGACAATCTGCTCTTGTCTTTCTGATTATTATTAGCTGGTGAAATCATCTCCATTTCTTAACAGCATGATAGGCAACATTGTGTAGGCAGAGGAGGTGAAATCATTGCTAAATGTATTGAACATAGCTTGACTACTTCTGTTACAGCAAAAACACTGCTGGAGAACAACAACGACAACAACAAATCTCCTACAATACAATGTGCAATGTGTATGTCTGAATTGTATACATGTAAACTGCAAACCCCAGAATTCCAATTCTAAGAAAAGAAGCATACAAAAGCAAATACAAAAGAAAATAGAAACAAATGTGTCCTAGCAGTATCTGGAACTGTTCCCTATAAACCAATTTTCTCTCCTGATAATTTCATTCCTCCAGTTCAGTTTTTTTTATAAAGAGTTATGAAAAAGACACCCCAATTTCAGCCAAACCCCCAAAGGAAAAGTGATATGTAGCCCATGTTATCTGAGTGGTCCACTTTTTGGACTGGAAATATTCGTTAATGATACTAGCCATGTAGTCAGTTACACAGGAAACATTGCATTTCACTTTTTTTCACATGGAAAACATCTTTTAAGTAACATTTTTACTCCATGCCAATTAGTGGCTACAATCCTCTATGATCCAACATAATACAGTACTTCTGTGTCTGCAACTATGTTATATCTGGCCATTCACTGAATCCTGGACTTATCATAGAGTTGCTGTAGTCCCAACTACAGCCATTCCATGCCTGATAAATGTGGTGGGAGATCAAAGAAGCATATGGCTATGTACCTGTATCCAGATGAAAAATGATTATATCATCTACTGAGATATAAAGAGGCCCTCTATAGATCTCATCAAATGATGCAATCATTCTGTGTCTCTCTACAGGGACACCGCAGATGCTTCTATGGTCCCCCATCACTTTCACTAGGCACAGAATGGCTATTGGGGAATATCAGTAGCTACTGTACACTAGGTCCAAGGGCACTTTGGTCAGTGCGGAGGGAGGAAGGGACTGCCAACCTCCACAGCAACTAGAAAAGAGACATATGCTGGTGTAAAGCTGACTAACTCCTGTATATGCCACTAATGGGATGTCAGCCTATTTTGGATTATTTATCTCTCCCAAACAAAGAGTTATTTAGGACTTTGTGATACCCATTATGAAATCATTTTCTGTCTTTCCATTTTGTTGCTCCTGAGTTGCTAGCTTTCTCCTTGCAAGCAACTGAGTACAACTCTCCATTCTAAGTGAAACTAGTTATAACCTTCAAATGGCTCAACGTCATAATGAACTGCACTTCTTTTTTTAAGCACAGAGAAGACAAAGGCCTCATTGTGGGGTAAATGCTTTCTCATTAGCTTATATTATAAATATATTCAGTGTCTTTGGGTTTCTGGTAATGGCTTAGAGCTATTTACTGTTAGCTATACTTTTAAGATTAACAGAATTACATTTGGCTTTTAAAAATTCTGGCTAAAGGGGTCTTCAGTGTCAACTAGTGAAAAACTGTAAATTTCTTACAGATGTTCAGATTTAAAACACATTTTTAGTAAAAGCTTAAGGTTGATGGATTTAATATTAGATTCTCCACTCATTCAAAATCTTAAACTGAAAAGATCAAGAACATCTACCTCACAGCTGGGCAGTCTAAAGGGCAACTAGTAATTGTTCTAAACTGTTTTGTTTAGGTATGTCACCATCCAGATTACACAGAAGAAGTAAGAGACACATCTCAAGCTGCTAAAAATATGGTTGTTTTCTTAACAAAGAAGTCCAATATATTTCAGCCTGTGCACATTATTAAGTTTTTCTTCAAGAGTCTATATAAAATCATAAAAGGGTGACATTATCACACTATATAAAATCCTGTTTACATTTGTACTGAAGGCTTTGAGAGAGGCTTTTAAGAGTAACCATAGTCTGAACCATATCAAGCTTTTCTACTAAAAAAAAAAAAACAATCTTTTGGGCATCTTGAGACATGTCTGTTGTTTCTTCTGTGCATCTGATTGGATATTCCTCAGCTTCTGCTTTCTTTTTTTAACCATGCAGAGAGTAAACAATGAAAGTTTTAGGTAGAGATCAGTACATAAAAGATACCAATATTACACATTGTGAAGTGCACCTGCATATCTCTATGTATATTTAACTCTTTTTGTTTCTAAGTACAGAATAGTACCCTCTTGGGGAAAAAAAATATATTGCACCCTATACAATGGATCCTCTAGATCGTGAGCTCTGGATCTGCAGTTTCCATTGACTGTGGAGCATCATGTCCTCTACAAAAAAATGGCAGTGATGTGAATGCAGACACACTGAAGCACCTGCACACATGTTGCTGCCATTTAATAATATGGGACATGTTCATTCATATTTTGACATCTGCAGGGGTCTTGGAACCAAAGCCCTGAAGATCCATAGGGTCACCTGTATTTCATGTTTAGTGACCATTCTGTGAACACATGGAGGTTCTCTACACTATTTGGAAACCTGAAAAAATATGATTTCCAATTTTGTAGAAAGGTTACATAGAAGGCACTGATTTCCTTAACCTGGCACTCTGTAAGTCAGTAATGACAGAAAGGAGAGAAGCTAATCTGCTCTTCCAGTTATGTATTCTTGGTAAACCTATTTTGAATTCCTGAACATGATTTTTTGTGTTTTCCATATAGTTCTACCATCTTTTCTCAGGCTATGCAAAATCCTTTCTTTAAAAAAAAAGATATGGAACAGTAGCACATTCTCTTACATTATGCTGTGCCTTCAGCACAGCAAAGTAAGACCCTCAATATGTTATTGGACTGAACTTCCCATCAGCCCTAGCATTGGTGGATGGATCTCTACCTCCATTGTCATCAATTTATCTATCACAGGATTTGGTTCAGTCTATGTCTTCACCAAATTTCATTTTTCCCCAGTTACAGAGACAGTTATGGGTCAGATTGTGCTGTCTTCTTTCCCTGCTTCCTGCCCTATTGACCCTTTTCCTTCCTTTCTTTACCCAGTCCTTCTGCCTCCACTTCTGCCATATATACTCCACTTGGAGACTTGTTCTTTTTCAAGGGGTATTTGCCTAGGCTGCTTTAAGCGTGCTGCCTTGTGTTCTTTATTAAAGAAACTCTTTCAGGACCCTTAACTTTGTGCTAATTATCCTCTTTTTTCTCTTCTCCCATTTCTTTCTCAACTTTTGAAGAGAGCTGTCCTTTCCTAATCGGTGGCTTATCTGACTATACATGATGTTCTTGACTCATTTCAACTAGGGTTTTGTACAGGTCATTCCCCTGAAACAGCCTTGACTCATTTAGTAAATGATATTTTAGTGGCCAAAGCTGAGTGTTAAACATCTTTGTTAATCCTGTTGGATATTTCTGCAACCTCTGATACTTTCTACCACAAGATCCACGAGATTACAGTTGTCATCATTTAAAATAAAGGGGAACACTTTTCACAGTTTAAAGATTTTTTGTTTGATCAATCCTCCTCTGTTTCATTTCAGGGAACTATATCAAGAATTTTCCCTATAGCTATAGGGGTGGAACAAATATCAGTTTTGGGTCCACTTTTTTTTCATTACATACCCTCCTTCTGGAATGTCTTATTTCAGAATTAGGTTTTCAGAATGATATTTGTACAGATGACACTCAGATTTTCCAGAGTTTTATATCAATGTGTGCCTCTGTGTGGAAGTCCATGGCCCTTTCCACACGAGGCTGGTGAATTGGTTCGTGCCATTTCTTACTAGATTTTCTGGGCTCGAAACAAGGCAGACTTTCCCTCATTTCCTTCCGCACAGCTACTGCATATGGGCCATTCTGATTCGGAGGAGTGCGAGTTCATGAATCCACACTGCCTCCGCCATGGCCACTCCCACTAGTCCCCTCACCCCACCCAGTCAGCTGTGATTGGCCTTTTTTTTGGCATGGTTTAGTGTGTGTATGTGTGTACGTGCGTACGTCCATAATACCCCCTGGCCCCTCCCATAAGTCTTCCCCTGACCACCAATTCACATTGGTACGAATGTATGTGTCTGCACCACTGTGAAAATACGAATTGGATTGATCTGGAAAATTGGAAAACCTATTTCTTCTGGTTTTCAAATAGCGCACTTTACCACCACATGGGGGTGCATTTAGTCAGAATTACATGTGGAACGAAGGTAAATAAACCAAACCTAGTCCGCTCCAACGTGCAGAAGATCTCCGTGGCAAGACACATTGGCCTGCTTTAATAACCATGTGCGGAAAGGGCCCATGTCAACTGTTTCTTTGTAGATGACCACCCACTGACTTAAGCGGAAAATAGAGAAAACAGAGTGTTTTCTCTTGATGTTTCAGTCTGACAGTCCAATATCCACTCTTTCATGCCCTCCACTATATTTACAGGATTGGACAGTGGTTCCTGTCTCAGTTGCCAGGTAGCTTGGAATCCTGCCAGATGATCACTTGTACCTGTGCCTGTTTCTTGAGGTGACAGCAAAAGCATGTAATTTCCATATTTTGAACATCTATAGATTTTTTTTCCCCTAAGACTGCCCATCTGCTTGTCCAGGCATTGGTTATGTCACACCTGGATTATTGCAATAGCCTACTGGCAAGTTTGCCTTCCTGCTCTCTTCTTCCACATGTTTTAACCCAGAACAGTGATATCTCTGAATATTCACACATCTCTGTCTTCATAGATACCTTCACTAGCTACCAGTCTGGGCCAGGCCCCATTTCAAACTTCTGGTTCTGATAGTTAAGGCTCTGTGCTTTTTTTCCCCTAGCACCTTGCAGCTCAGTTACCATGGTATGTAAGATCTAAGTATCTAAGATCTGTAGGGAAAGGATTATTGTCTCTTCCACTAACACACAGACCCCTGTCAAAGCTGTAAGCCTTTCAAAACCTGGCTCTGCATCTGTGGAACAGTCTTTCTTTAGACCTCTGACTGGAGGAGGAGCTTACCTGTTTGCATAAAGGGTTCAAAACCTTTCTCTTTGTTTTGCCAGATTAAAGTGCTGAGTTGTGTATGAGATTGTTGCAGCAGGTAGTAACTGGTGGGGTTTGAGATTCTGATTTTATGTATAATCATAGTGTTATGCTTTATTGTCCTTGACTTTGACTGTATATTTTGATGTTCCACCCTTCAGTGAAAAGGGCATTATTAATAACATTGTTTTTGTTGTTCTTGTCAGCATCAGCATCATCATCATCATCAATCATCATCGTTTTTGTTGCTAGTGAACAGGAATGCAATCCAACAATATCTGGAAGGCCTAACTTTCTTTATCATCAATATGTATCTTTTTTAAAAGGTAAAATGAACCTATCATAGCTCAGCATATATTCACCTCATGAGTGCTATCCTATGATCTCTTTTAATTGATCTTTTAAACCAGGGTAAAGAACATGTTGCCTTCCAGACATTGCTGGACTGTAATTGAATCAGCCCAAGCCAGCATAGCCAATGATGAAGGATGATGGCAGTTGCAATCTAATGATATCCGAGGGCCATACCATTGCTACCCCTGTTATAAAAAGTGCTAAAAATCCCCCTCTGTCTCTTTGTATGTGAATGAAAACATTGGAAAAGTGTTATAATAGTACAATGTTATAGCATTTTATTTTTAAAAAATGTTTCCAGTAACCACTATCAAAACCACTATCTTGCTAAAATGGCAAAGGGATGAAGTATGTGTGTTTAAGTTCATAAAATCATAGAATCATAGAGTTGGAAGAGACCCCAGGGGCCATCGAGTCCAACCCCCTGCTATGCAGGAACACCCATCAAAGCATTCCCAACAGATGACCATCCAGCCTCTGCTTAAAAACCTCCAAAGAAGGAGACTCTACCACACTCTGAGGCAGCATATTTCACTGCCAGACAGCTCTGGCCATCAGGAAGTTCTTCCTGAGGTTCAAGTGGAATCTCCTTTCCTGCAGCTTGAATCCATTGCTCCTTGTCCTAGTCTCTGGAGCAGCAGAGATCAAGCCCACTTCCTCCTCAAAATGACATCCCTTCAGATATTTAAACATGGCTATCATATCCCCTCTTAACCTTCTCTTTTGCAGACTAAACATACCCAGCTCCCTAAGCCATTCCTTATAGGGCATGGCTTCCAGACCCTTCACCATTTTGGTCACCCTCCTCTGGACACATTCCAGCTTGTCGACATCCTTCTTGAATTGAGGTGCCCAGAACTGGACACAGTATTCCAAATGAGGCCTGGCCAATGCAGAATAGAGTGGTACCATTACCTCCCTCGATCTAGACACCATACTTCTATTGGTGCAACCAAGAATCATGTTGGCTTTCTTGGCTGCTGCATCACACTCCTGACTCATGTTCAGCTTGTGATCTGCCAAGACTCCTAGATCGTTTTCACACATACTGCTATCCAGACATGCGTCCCTCATACTATTGTTATCACTATAACACGATGGTCTTAAAAAGTACCATTAAAGTGTGGTTGTGTTTTAGAGCTACACTTTTCTTTCACAGTTCTTTAAAGAATAGTCAAGACAATAAATGAGGTTTTTAGGGATCCCTTATATGTCCTTGCTTCCCTTTAGGAGTCATTTAAGTTACACATTTCCTCATGTCCCCAAAAATACTAGTAGCCACCATCTACCAAACTGTTGAAGAAATTAGGTGCCTCTTCTTTACATTCTTGTTTTTCTGTGTCAGAGCCAGCATATAGATTGAGATGTACAAGTCATTACTTAAAAAAAAAAGTTAGCATATAGAACTGTAGCAACTTCTACACCAAATGATCTCTCTCCCCCCCCCTTACACACATACACACAAAGAGAGAGAGAGAGAGAGAGAGAGAGAGAAATGCATGTGCATTTTAAGATGGATAGACAGATGAGAAGAAAAGAGAAGAGATGACAATTCAAGAGAAGACAGAAGACAAAGGAGAGTGAAGAAATATCATAAAATATAGAGACCTACAAACATTCAGAATCTCTGGGAAAATCAAAAACAGGTTTATAGTGGTTATAGTTGCTCTGGGAGCAATTTTAATGTGACTGACAAAACATCTGAATAAAATCACAATAGATATGATCACAAAAGCACAGTTACAAAAAACGACATTACTTGGAACTTGCTGCATTACGTGATATGCCCCATGGATCCCTAAATTCTTGGATAAATTCCAAATCATTGGGTGTCCAAAACTGCAGGCAATAGCAGAACAAAAAAATGTCATTAATTCCTAACACTGGGCCACCTAATTGCCTAACCTCAAATAAAAGTTCAGTTCAAAACAGTTAAGTGGTACAATGCCGAAGAAACTGTTTGAAATGGCCAAATTAACAAGCACTTCTGAAATATACTAACCCAGTGAACATTACCATAGGCACTTTTGGATTTTTTGTTTATGGCATCAATGTTTTAACCTTACGTCTCTCAAAGGGACAATTATTGGTCTCAAAAAGTATTTACTTATATTCATTATTAACATCTGAAGTACAGTCTGTTTCCCATTTCAAGGACTAATATTCAACAAAAAAAAAGTCACAATGTTGGAAGGAGGTTTAGAATAAGTCTGGAAAGAATGCTAGCAATGGTGAGCACTATGCTGTCATCAAAAGTGTGCATTTTTGAACAGATATCATTACTTCCAAACTTCAAACACTCCTACATCATTCAGTGTATGACTCTACTGTAAATTCTTTGTCCTGTCTGTAGAAAAAAATGAATGGAAGAAAAGGAAACATGGAACTCAGAGCAGTAGTATTTTTGATGTTCATATATGCCAGATGTATACATAGCTTTTGTCAGGGATTCCAGGCAGGGAACCCTGGGAAAATGATCAGCCCACTGCAAAGATGTTGCATCATGCCCCAGCTGTGGGTAATTGCAAGGTTGCATAAGAAACTGGGGTCGTGTGCAGATGGTAGAGGGAGGTGTGCAAATCTCTACCTGATTGGGTGTAGATATGTATGTAACAAAGCGACGCCAGTATGTATTTGTCTGTTGACCAAACCTGGTGCCTGGCGCAAGCTTTTGTCCGTCTGTCCTATGTTTTGTATATAACGGAACTTTGCTGCAAGATAAAGTGCCTCCTGTTTTGGAAGAAACTCCTCCGTGTGTGAGTATCCTTACTGGGGAACAAGGCTGCTGCTGTTGGCTCGCTGAACTCTGGCTTTTCCGCTGCGTTTCCGTGGGCTGAAACTCCTATCATCCCCCAACAGCTTTGGTGACATTCCAATTCAGCCTTCATTCAGCCCCCTCCCTCTTTTTTTTAATCATCTGGAAAATTGTTCACATCATTAAGCACTCAAGAGTCTGCGGTTAGAAGCCTTCATTTTTCTTTTTGTCTCTTTCACCTCAATGCTAGAATGCAATACTGATGATGTTCTTCTGTGTCATATGATGTGGTGTGTTCAGGGGTTATTCCTTTTCATCTGAGTATATTGTTGTTGATATGTGCTATCAAGTTAGCTTTTACCTAATGCAACCCTATGAATGGAAGTCTTCCAAGAGCTGCAGTTATCAACCATCCTGTTCAAGTCTTCCAAACTCAGAGTTATGGCTTACCTGATTAAATTAATGCACCTATAATGCAGCCTTCTGTCTTCCTGCTGCCTTCCACTTTGCCTAGCACCATCATCTTTTGCAGCGACTCAATTTGTCTCATGATAAGTCCAAAGTATAACTCTTTTTCCTTTCTTTATCAAATGCATAGATACATGATAGATAGATAGATAGATAGTGCTATATACACACACACTTTTAAAAATGTAACGAAATATTTTTTTAAAAAAAGAACACTCAATCTATTTCTAGTCCTACATGAGTGCTTGTATTGGATATAACACTTTATACATGTTATATAAGATGATTGACTCAAAAGTGCATAGTTATTTAGATACATTGGCACCAAACCATGTAAATATATGAATACTGAATTATGTTCAGAAATGGACCAGCAATCAATATAAGACTTTCAGTGTGTTCCCAATGTGTTCCCAACAACTAGCACTGATCTTGTTATGGTCTTAATGAGCAAATCCTGCTATGTCTAATGGTAACTTTGCAGTTCTTCATTACTGCACCTATCCTTTAGAAACCTAAAACAACTTAAATAGCTAAAGATGGTGTCCTACACACATGAATGATCCTGACCTATTTCTTATACCTTTAATAGTATATTATAATTCAGATATCACCAAAAAAAGAAGCTTCCCACTTGGTATGATCTTCAGCATCAGTCAAATTCTGTTTCCACCCCATTCCCACCAGCAAGTGAGGATGTGACAAGGACTGGTTGTCCTTGTACTGCTTCTGATTGTCACAGGCTTGCTGGCTAGCTCTCTGGACCTCCTCCTCCTCCTGATCCAGTGACTGGGCTAAGGAGGCATTTATGTAGGTTTTTAAATCCATAAGAGTTGTGGATTTAAAACTGTAGCTTATGAATCCGTAACTGCAATACTGAATACTAGTCAATGCCTAGAAATAAATCTGGTTGCTGAAACTTACGATGCTGTAAATATTGTGTGCATCATGTGACTTGGTTTCTAACAAGTTTCTCAACAGAGAATTAAAATACTCTCTAAGAAGCAACTCTACTACAAAATGGAAGCTAATAACCCCAGGACATCTTTCTTTATCTGCCCAGCAAAATTCTGTACCTTACAAGTGGGGGAGAAATCCTCTGTGTCCCTGCCCCACTTCTAGCTAATTTAAAAATATCTGGAATATCTAATCAGATGGTTGATCACAAAATGTTAAATGTGTTCTTGCTGATGTTTTATTGAAGGCCTCAGGCAATGTGAAGTAAATATAACAGACATCTGACCGCAATTGTTTGCACTGAAATCCACAATGTAAACATCTGGGAATATCTTAATAATGCTATAGAAATTCCATCTGTTTGTTCTGGAGCCATTTCAAAATGTCAAGGAAAGGGAGAGGGAGACAGAAAGAAAAATCTCTCTCTATGACATATACAGGATGTCCATCTTTATTGCAGAGGAAGATTTCAGTAACACACATACACACACGCACGCGCGCACACACATGCATGCGCACACACACACAGAGATATGTTTGGGCTGCTTGGTCATGTTTGTCTTAAATTAAGGGAAAAGAAAATAAACCACAATTGTAGGCTCAAGAATCCATCTGAAGATTATAATGTTTGCAATTAGTGACACAGCTGCCCAAAAGCAAGTATTATCACACATTTAAAAGCTTTTTAGCATGATCCTCATTCCTATGAAAGAATGAGAAAGCTCTTCCCTCCACCACCTTATAATCTTAACAACAACTTCTCCTTTACTTCAAATTATCAAGGCCTGAAATTAGAACCAGAGGAACAGGGATATAAACCTTTGGTGATTATAGCAACTTGCCAGCACTTGGAGAACTGTGTTATGCAATCCCAGGCATCTTTAATCATAAGTGTTATAACAGAAATAAGCATTTAGCAAACAGAACAAAGTAAGAACAGCAACAGCAACAACCAAAAACAATGAAGATTACTCCCTAGGGGATGTGTGTCCAAGTCTACTTATTAACTCATCTTTATAACAAGCACTACTTATTATCTAACAGAGTGAACATTCTGAAGATACAAAGCATAACAGATAATCTTTGGAAGCTCCGTTTTGTTCAAATACTGTTGTTTATAGCATTTGCTATAGTCATTCTCCTGTTGCTAGAAGCTGAGTTGTTTTAATGGAGATCAGAAAGATTAAGGGTAGGCATATCCAGATATGTCTGTTTGATCTTCTCCCATATTCAATTTATGAATTTATTGCATGCTTTACTTATTCAGATTTTCAAAAAACAAAACAAAACAAAACAAAAAACCAAGCAACCAACCAGACAAACAAAAACTTTGAACTGAGTAAATCCTATATAAAAGACTGAAACAAAAATGTTTCTGAATCCCAGAGATGGACAAAACTGTTAACTTTACTTTTCAATTTTGACATATAGTGAAAATGTTTATTTCTTATTTTATTTTATTTAAAAGAGCTGAATTGAATTGTTAATTGGTTGTAAGGGAGCTCTGAGCATTGTTACAAGTGTGAGGCCAGTTAAAAGTTGCACTGAACCAAAGTAACTATCAGGGTTTTGTATTTTGTTCTTACTAGCTCATTAGATGTCCCAGCAGTGTCTAAGCTTTCTTTCATGCACTTTGTATTATTAATTCTTAGAACACTTATTTCACAACAGTTTAAATCTCACTTGCTTAAACATCTTTGAAATGTCTCATTACCAATCAGTAAAAGGGCAACTGCAAATGAAAGTGTGAAAAAAAATAGCAAGGGTTGCACACATCACCGTACCTTGTCTTCATCTCTTGCTAGGATAAGATAAATATTTTGGGAAATACATCTGTTTTATCATATCTAGGAACTTGCAATGTGACATATTTATTTTTCAGAAAGGTCATAGGTGTAGTTTTCAGTACAGATTTTTACCACAGCACACATTATATTAGTTTTTATTTATTCTATCCATGGACCATGAACTTTTTGATCACCTAACTTCCCTGTATCAGGCTGCCAAAGTTGTATCCTGTTCAGTGAACATAACCTGTATGACATGCAACTGATGTGGGAATGAGTAAACAACCTATTTTTCCTCTATTTGGAGAGGGATTATTGTGCAGCATCTCAGAAAGTATGTACTGTGTTCTGTTTCATGAGAAAGACTAGGTGGCTGTTGTGTAGCACATGTACAAGTCATTCAAAAGTACCTATCATGAATCTGCTGAAAATGTAAAGTTAGGAGCCTAGCTCATGCAATACAGCTTTTCACTGATGGATTTCAGATGTTCAGCCATTGTGGATTCCCTTTAGCATCTGTATGGAAACCTCTTTATTTTTTAAAAGGAATATGCACAGCATGACTCACCATTGCAGTATATGCACTGGAAGAAGTGTACCATAGAAAACCCATTTGTGATCTCCATCTCCACAGGAGAAGATTTGTACAGATAGGAGAGGCATCCTTTAGAGCAGTGTTTTTCAACTTTTTATTGCATATATATATATCTCAAAAATCCCACCAACCTTTCTGTCACAGAAAGAGAGTCCCACCATTATAGACCCAGACTCTCCACTTTTTCCAGTGTGGAGATGCATATATTGAGGGACATTGTGTTGTTACAGTTGTCACTTACAACAGGTTTTAAGGGCATTAAAATTGTACTACTGTTGAGAACAATCACAAGCCAACAAAAATAATTATTCAGTTAGTAGTTTAAAATTATTTTAATTGTTATGACAACTTTATATTCCACCTAAAGTACTAACTGCTTCACTGATTCAGAGTATTTTGTCCACTTTTCTCTACCTTTTCATCAAGAAATCCAGGTTTCCACAGAACACACTCTGAATATTCAGGAACAATTACCACACAATGTATTCCAATATATCTCATATTTCCTGAAGCATGCCCTGGCAGGACTTAGAGTTTACTTTCAAGGAACTGTAGCTAATACAGGTATAGTTCGAAGGCCTCACAAGAGTAGCTTATAATGTGTTGTTATCCTGATTTCTGGGGTCCCGGGAGGGACACCTCAGTGTGCTCAAAATAATGGGGAATGGGAATTAGCTAGAGCACTAGTTAGCAATGCGAGAGGCAGGGCAACGTAGCGAGATCTTGAACCCAATGTCTACGGGGTCAGGCTGAGTCAATAACCAAACAGAAGTTAAGAATAATTGTTGTTCATTATTTATAAATCACAGCAAACATACGCATTCACTCAGAAAATTAAGAAGTACTGCACAGTTGCACAGCCACGCACACAGTCCTAAAGAAATAAAGAGAAGAAAATAGATAGGGGATTTTCAGGAGGAGTTTGTGGGGAAATACTACACCTGGTCCTGTAGCCTGGTATAAGCAAAGAAGCTAGGGAGCGTGGTTTCTCAGCACGTGGAGGCTGAGGGGAGGCTCGTCAAACGGAGAGGCAGCAAGTCAGGAGGCAAGTCACGAGCGATCCGACGAGACGCCCAAAGTCAGGTGTTCTTATAGGGGAAAATGTCCCCGCAGGCTAGTCCGTTCCTGGGGAAAACAATGGATTTTGGGCTGGAGACAAAGCCTCCGAAAGGTCAGTACTTTAGATGATTGAATTATGACAGCGTTGTCAATACCGTAGACAGTATGCAAACGCAGAGTGCTTGAGAGTTGGATAGTCCGCTCATCAAGCTGCCTGCTCCAGGCAGGGGATCTTTTGTAAACAGCGTGCATACATAATGTGATCTTAAAAGGTACTTGCTTTGAGGTCTCCTAAAGCTGCATTTCGCAATTACTGGCCTGCCTGGATTGAGATTTGAATGGTTCATCTATTTTCAGCCGCGCCTGTGTGCATGCTTGTCTGGGGGCCTCGCAAGCACGTGGAGAGTAATGAGTAGTGAAGGCCAAATTCTTGATATCAAATGATATCTAACATCCCACAAGTTCGGACTAGAAAACTGCAGTAACAGTGTTATAGTTTCAGTTTTTAAAAATGACTTAAAAGTAAATAAATCATTGTTTTAGTTACTTTTAAAGCAAACACCTGAATACTTCTACTGCTGGACTTTAGCATCCATTCTCTTCTCATGTAGCATCAAGTACTAACTGAACCATATGATAATCTTTCTTCACTATATAGTGAACCTTATTGTTGTGACTATAAAAGTGACTAATACAGTTATGCTTCACAAAGATTGATTCTTAATTGAGTACACGAGTTACTTTTTTTCCCCCCCAAGTAGTCATTTCCAAACTCTGGAGTGGTGAATGTATGGCCTTCCAGATATCTCTCTAGGTAGCGAAGGGTGAGAGATCATAGGAAACGCAATGAGTAGGCCACACACTTCCCCTACCTCTTCTCTAGAGAATGGTGCTTCCTTCTAAATGATCAGTCTGGATTGAATTGTAATGCTGATTTAGATATTACCAGAATAATGTGCTTACCTCCACCATCATCCCACCCCCCCCAGAACAGTTCATGCAATACTTTCGTCCAGCACAAGTGATGGTTCCCAGAATCTGAAGAGTGCTACTGTCAATGAGAACTTGCAACATCACTTTATCACGTAGTCCAGTCACCATGTTGTGCTGGAGTCATGAGAAGGAATCATGTTATAGAGTCTGGAGTTGGTAATATGCAAACTGTGAGGCTCCAAAGACTGTTGCACAATCTTCTCTCTCTCTCTCTTTTTGGTTCTTGTTCCTAGGGACTTCCAGGAGTGATAGTTTTGTACTAGATGTGTATTCTGGGGCCCCAACTGCACTAAAAATACCAGGGTATGTGTATGTATATGCCTGTATATGAAAGCAGAAATGAACATCCTGATACTTCTGCAGTTGGAGTTGCCTGCTGTGAAAAATTTTCCTTCTGGAGTAATTGGAAGCTGCCCACCAAAAGTACGGTGGAAATGATATCATCATGGAACAGGAATGACTGTGTCTTTTCCCTTTTTCCAAGTGATGAGATGTTACACAGTTTCACTTCTGTTCAGGTATAATATGTAAAAAGCTCTCTGTGTGAAAACAGCATAACAGTAAAAAGGTTGTACTGGTCCTTTTTCTCTGAACACCCCACTAGCATTCTGAAATAAGACTGTTCAGAATGTTACCATCTCATTCCACGGAATGTGAAGGAAGTTTTGGCGAATGTATTGTGCACTTGAAACATTAGTGCCAGGTTTGGGTTTCCAAGATGGACTTCCTAGATTTACCAGCACCCCCCCCCACTGCTCTTTTTTTAAAGAAATGTGGAATTATCTAAGCTTTAAACTGCTTTTTGATGGAATGCTGAGTTTAACACACACACACACACACACACACACTTCTAAATAAAGTACTATTTGAGTCTAGATTCATTTTGTTGGCTCAGATTTTGGTCTTCTAAAATAGTTTGGCTGTGCCTGTTATGACTGATCAAACACTTTTAAAATATAGTACAGTTTTAATGATTTGCAGATATGGTGCCCAAGGCTGACTTGGAAAGAGGAAGTCCATGGCATATTGAAGTCAATTAATTCATCATGAATGGGCCGTTTAGTGTTGCATGAGTACAGGAAGGGCAGAAGGGGAAAAATGTCCTTTGGTGAATATAAACAATTGCTGAGTAGGTCATGAATATGAGAGTGGAACTGGAGAAGGCATTTGTTTGCAGCAAAGATTACTTTGTTCCAGGTTGCCAAAAATGCAAGTGCAAAAGTGTTATGTCATAGTCTAGATGAAGTGAAGCGCATTATCACAGTCCATTTCCTGCAAGACAATAAGCAAATTAAGGGGAAAAAAGCCATCATTGCAGTTGTTATTAGCAGACTAACTCAACAGAGAAATCCAGAGCCAGATGGTCATACCAATCAGAGACTGTGTCCAAGATATGGTGCCTCTCAGCCCACACTGAGCTGATATGTCAGGTGTCAGAATACCAGAAGGGGAACAAGAAACAGGAGAGAAAAGACAAATTAAAGCTTACTTAAGTATGAAGTGTGTGCCCAGGATAATAGGAGAATCAGGCATTGTATTTGTTTTTGTTTTGTTTTGTTTTTAAATCCCACATTTCTTTCAAGAAATTTGAGTGGGCATATATGGTTTCAGTGGAAGTTGGTAGCTTTGATCCTAATGGGACAGTGAATTTGTTCCTGATTTTAATCTGAACTTTAGGGGGAAATTTTTTAAATAAAACTTTGAGCAGCTGCTGAAACTATTTGGGTAATAGGATTCAATAAGCTGGACAGATCCTTGCATGTTTGGACTAAAGAACAGATTGCATTTATCATTCTACTAGCAGTGATGTAGACTTGAGTCAATTGACTCAGACATAACTTGGACTTAAGTCATTTCAGTGACTTGGCTTGGACTCAATTCTGCAATAAATGATGCATTGGCTCAACTTGACTCTTGAGTTGTATATTTTTAGGGACTGATTTGCTGCCTTTGGTTTAAGTAACATAACATATTCATCCAGAAACCTTATTACTTGGAAAACATTTTCCATCTCTTTTTGGCTACTGGTCATGTGATGATCTATCTCAAGCCCAAAGCTTAGGTGTATTTCTTGGAGAGAAACAGCAAATGCGTTAGATAATGGGTCTGAGGCAGATTTGAGATCTTGCTCAGCAGTCTGTTCTTGTTGCATATTGGAGGAGCCTTCTAAAACTTTTCCTAAGAGCAGAAGGCAAGACTCAATTCCAAAATGCAGGGTAAGTTTCTGAGAAGATAACAGCAAATGTGTTAGGGAATGGGATGAAGGAGGAAAGATCTTTCCTCCTAAAGCTTTTGAAGCTTCATTAATGGGAAATAAGAAGGATACTATAACCCACTTCTAAAAAAGCCTCTGACTTTAGAAATGGGAAATAAAAAGGGAGAATAATCTTGTTAAATAATAGTTTTTCTAAAACGCAATCTTGATAAATATGGTTAACAGCACAGCTTTGTTTCATTAAAGCCTTGTTAAACTTGCTTACGAATTTTTTAATCAAACTTTGTGTACGTCTTCTTGATTTTCTACTTATTGAAACTTCACCCCCCACACACACACACATACACCACCACACCTCTTTTTTTTTTTTTTTTCCTGTTTCTAGGTTGGCTCCCAGACTTGAAACTTGACTTGGAAGTATCTTGCAAGGACTTGAGACTCGACTTGAGACTTGAAGCAAAAGACTTAAATACGTCACCTGTACTAGTATCACCTCTACTAGTATCAGAGCTACTAGATTCCATTTTATGTTGTCTTCCTCTTTTTACCATCATAATAACACTGCAGATGAGATTACCAGAGATAATATGTGATTTTGTTCAGATAACCTCAAAAGTAAAGCTGACTGAGCTTGCAGATAAATGGAGACAAGATTGTAGCAAACTATCTGGCCCAAGGTCACCTAATGACCTTAATGGTAGAGGGATCATTTTAAATCGGTCCTTCTTGATCATAAAAGCACACCACACACTGGTTGAAAGCACCACATCACCCACTGATTTTTGAATATCAGTGCTGAACTTTGAAATGGTGGTTCTAGAACAGATCTAAACAACCTGCAGTCTCACCTACCAAAATGAAAAGAGATAGTCAGGCACTAGTGGTACACTGGGGAACACAATAGGTTTTTTTAGTTTTTACTGTTTGCTTTTTACCACAATTCATTGACAGCCAAATGGCAGACCTCTATATATTATTTAGTTAGTTAGTTAATTAATTTATATCTTACCTTTCTTCCAATATGGGACCGATGATTATTACAATATAAATTAAAGGCCCTTTCCGCATGAGGAAGTTAAGACGGGCCAAGGCTTTCTGTCACGGAGGTCGTCCGCACCTTGGATTGGACTAGGTTTGGACTAATTACCTTAGTTCCGCACCTAACTCCGATCCAAAACGCCCTCAAGTGGTTCTCCAGCGTGCTATTTGAAGACCGGCAAAAAACGGTCTTTCAATTTTCCAGAGCACACCATTTCATTCCTGCTCAGTTGTGCAGATGCGCAGATGTGCAGATTCGCACCAATGCAGGCCTGCAATCAGCGGAGGGCGGGCTGTGGGAGTGGCCAGCTTCAGCGGTTGGTCCAGACCCACAAACAACCGGAAGCCACCATTTTGTAAGCCTCACCAGTGCAGATCTAAAGATCTCGCACTGTTCCGCATCGCCCTGGAACAAACAGAGGAGCCCTGCGGAAGGGCTTAATGGGAAGTCCGAGTTGCTTCAAGCCAAGAAGAACCGGTAAGTAACAGCACGGAATGATTCACTCGCCTCATGCGGAAAGAGCCAAAACAAAGTACAGATAAAAGATTAGTATACAAAAGTTTTTTTAAGTGATCATATAAAAAAACACATTCATTTAAATAAGTTAAAAGGCAGTTAAAACATAATATCAATTAAGATAAAAATACAGCACACCCCAACTAGCAATGGCTAATTAACCATCAAAAATGCACAAACTAGTTAACATCCTGGATAAGCAAAAAGATCTTTGCCTGCCAGGAGAAACTGAGGGAACTGACTGAATCTCCATGGAGGGAATTCCAAACATGGAAACAGCCATCAAGAAGGCTCTCTTCCATGTGGTCACCAAACAAACTTGTGATAGTGTTGGAACCACCTTCACTTGGGGATCTTGTAACTCAACCAGATTCATATTGGAACTATTTTTTTTTTTTCAGATAGAGTGAACCCAAGCTTTATATTACAGATTCACCCATTTTGATTTGGAGCATCACAAGTTGACTAAGAACTGTAGCGAAGGTTATAGAAATGTTGACACAAGAGCACATTTTCTAATGATAATGTGAAGTCCACCACAATTAACCTTCATATAAACTGCATCCATTTTCATATGACATTGCTATCCTGCAACAGCAGCGGGTTGTTTCTGGTCCATGAGTTGTGCTACTACACAATGTTGTCACTGTCCAGCTGCTATCACTCCCCAAACATTGCAAAACCACCCTATACTATTTACAGGTTAAGGTAGAAGGGTGCAGAAGAGAGCATTCCTAACCTGCTACCATTGTGTGAATGGCAATGTTGGGACTGTAATGGAAGAATGCGCTATTGAGGTATGGTGTAGAAGGGCCTGTGACACATTAGAAGAAAACATGAGCATATGGAAGATTTGATCATTACAGGGGCTTCTCTCCTTCACTTTCCACCATGTCATTCTGACACTCAGAATGCATTGCCATTGAAGGAAATATTGTGGCCAAGATGCCAAAATTATTATTGACTGGTAATGGAGAACACCCGTAGTACTTCATCTTTGGACATGTTTCTGGGCCTTTAAGTCTAAAACATATTACTCTGGTCTTGCCATCATTGTCATATCAGGGATAAGTTATCCCACGGAAATCACCTCCAACAGGCTTTGCGTGACTTTCTTAGTGTGTGCTGTAGGTCTCCATCTAAGGTTGAAATTTTTTAACATCAAGACAGACATGATATTGATGGGTCACAAGAAAGCCATCTGGACTGTAATGTGAATTAACTTTCTTGTGGAACTTATTGAATAGTGACAGAGGGTCACATATTTTTCATCTTGGAAATAATAAAATGTAGCTCAACAATTTTTCCCCCAAGGAGAAAAAAAAGTCTTAGCATAATTATGTGTGACAGTTTGCAACCGAGTGAATGAAACAGGATTACAAAGTTGTGGTGTAGGTACAATTGGTGCTAAGAGATTATAAATGTAAAGAAACAGGTTTCTCTTCCAAATGTTTCTTAAAATAGACTCGAGTTACAAAGAAATAATACATTTGCTAAAGCAGAGCAGAGTTTAAGGCCCCTGGGAGAATTTACAAGAGCTAAAAGGAATTATTAGCTATTATGGTTAAAGTAATTTGGATAATAAGAACCTATTACAGGATTTCAGAACTGTGCCAAGGGAACAATGTGTGCATTTAGCATTTGAAACAGGAGAGACAAACAAGATATATATTTGAGGAGGCCAAAATGATTGATAATGAGGCACAACAACATTGAGAAATGAATTTAGTTCATGCTGACTAGATGGTTATGTGTATTTCAGGAAAAAAAAATGATTTTTTCCTGTCAGGTTTTATTTTGTCATCAATATCTGTAGGAAAAAAAAATTGGAGGGGAAAGAGCAATTATGCATTAAAAACCTTAAGTTATGACAGGTGTACGTTGCCAATCCAGTGACAAGATGGAAAGGGAAAACAGGGATCTTAGTGCAAATAGTTGTTCTGACATATGCCTAGTCAGCAATTAATATGGGAAAAGAGCAAGTAAGTTTTTTAAAGCCAAGTAATAAAAACCAAGTAAAATAAGTAAATAACCAAGTAATATATAGGTAAGGCGTTAGACCACTTACAAAAATAGCAACAGAATTGGCAGCGGGGGGGGGGCAATTGGACTGGAACTGGAAATCAGTAATCCTGGTGGAAATGGCTGTTCAGCACAAGGATATGGATCTTGGTAAATGTTATTCTTTCAGGCAAGAATGAAGAACCTTGTGAAATCTGTGCAGCTTCTGAAGAATAATTGCAGCTCAGAACTGTGTGTGTGTGTGTGTGTGTGTGCGCGCGCATAAAATATGTGTCTTCTATACATAACACAACATATTCTGGGTGAAAAAATCTGAACATAACATCCTGTTTCCTGTCAGGGAAAAAAAATGCAATTTGTATAGAATGAGTTCCAAATTGCAAATATTCTTCCCACACAGTAGTCTCCTCATCCAGGCTTTGTGATAGTCAAGAAAATTCTTTTTAAACCATTTTTAAAAATCGTTTTCAACATTCTTTCCATCATTAGTCAAGTGTCCTACATAGTCAGCAGTGTAGAGAAGAATATGAACCGTAGAAGCAGAACAATCATGGAATAAACCAGAAAGATCAGTGGGCCCATGTCAGTTCAGTCATTTGGATCTTTTCATTTGACTTCTAGGAGTTTATTTTAGCTATTGTGCATAAATAGCAGATATTCACTCATATCCTCTTGTTGGTCCCACCTTTAGTAGACAGACTGAATCTACAGAGGGAAAAAAGGAGTAGGGGGAGAAAAAGAAATATAGCAGCACCTTTAAGATAGGTTTTTTTTTTTCAATTTTTGTATGAGCTTTCATGGATATAAACCCACTTCTTTCAATGAAGGACAGAAAGATAATAAAAAAAAGGTATAAAACATATTTGCACTCTTGTGAAAATGGGATGGAATGTAACTGAATGCAGAAATATGTAAATCATGACTTTTTCCCTAAATTTTCAAAGGGCTGCATATAGTGAAACAGAATTTTCAGATCTTTACTGTGGTCAGTTACTATTGATGTGTGAAAGCAATCAAACTGGTTAGCAAAAGTAACTTTCCCTGTGTTCAAAACTGTCTCTGAGAAGATTCCTTTTGTTATATGTGCAGTAGTGAGAATTCTTGTATTAATATTTCTAGTGTGCCATGAAGCCATTATCTTTGTTCATGCCTCTGCTAATGGATTGGAATCTATGAATATTAGGGATGGGCCAACCGAATCCTCAAATCCTCAGTAAGGAGTCAAGATTCATGAATCCAAATCCCTGTGCCAAAATAGGCAAACCGAATCTTTCAAATCCACCAACCAAATAGTTTGTTGGAGAGCAGGATGCCTGAAAACCTGGCAAATCAGACACTCAAGGAGAGATGGCAAGTAGGTGAGTTATTCCCTTGGAGTAATAATGGCCTTTGCTAACAATTTCAGAAATTATATCAGGGGTTGTATTCTAAGATATTTAAATTGAACATTTAACATTTAAGTTCAGCACTTGACTGGAAGCTACAGGCTTGAGATTTCAAGGACAGCTGAAAGATTCCTTTGCACAGCTCCCTTGCAAAGCTCATTCATACATAATTCTGGGGTTTTTAGTTTTATAAGGTGTCACAGCCTTCTCTGCCAAAGTGTCCTGGTGCATCATCAAACTACAAACCCCAGGATGCCAGAAGGAGCTATGCAAAGAAAAGCCAGTTTTTACCTGGATTATCTCTGTACTCTAGTATGTGGCCCTGTTTACACAGGCAGGAAAATGTGGGATTAATCCACATTTTCCTACCTGTATAGAAAGGGCCTTCGTGTCATTTTCAATCTGGGGAGATCCTGAGGCAAAACTATGCCAATTATCCTGGTCAGATTTCTTCAGAGGGAGGTTTGCCTTTGCCTAGGCTTTTACTAAGGCTGAGAGAGCATGTCTTGCCCAAGATTATCCTTGTTTATCTTGCTTTTTAAATCCTTTTTAAAAAAAGGATTCAAAAGATTTGAGATTCATGAGATTTGTGGATTCCCAGAACCTTCCAGGGATTCAGATCTGGATTCAGAAAATTCTGGATTCGTCCCATCTCTAGTGAATATAATTCATTTCAGCTGTTTCTCTTTCTAGTCTTTCTTTTATAATTTCCTTGTTCCAGGACCACAAGCTGTAAATCACTTATTCTGTGTCCAGGAGGTTTTAAATATTCTGCAGCGGGTAGGTATTGCCATTTTTAATGTCAGATATGTGTCCATCAATCCTCTTGAGCAGAAACTGTCCTGTTTGTCCAATGCAGAGTGTAGAGGGGCATTGCTAGCATAGGATGGCCTATATCACACTGGACAAAGTGCAATGAAATGTACCTCTGTTGTTGTGAGTGATGTTATTGGCCCTGTAATATTGCTACCAAAGTGGATGTGGGGACAGAGTTGGCATCTTGGTTTGTGGCGGGGTCTTGACCTTGTATTACTATCCACATTATGTATCCTGGTGAGTATTTGTTTAATGTTTGGAGGCTGTCTGTAGCCCAATAAAGGCCTTCCACTCAAAACTTGTGAGAAGGCTGTGTTATTCTCCAGAACTGCTTGTTGTTCACTGAAGATGTGTTTGAGTACTGGGTACTCTAGGTGACTACTAGGGAAGCTCTGTCATTTTGTGGTTTTGGTCTATCTCAGAGTTATCATTCCTGAGCACATTTGTTTCTTCTTGTTAGGTGGGTATTGTAGTTTGAGACAATAGTTGTAAATCTAAGAATTTTGAGTCTCTGTTTTGTGGCTCTAAACAGATGTATCATGGGGCTTGACTGTAAACAATAGATTTGGTAGTATGTTTTCAGTGGAAACTGGAGTTATGTAAGTATGTATAGCAATCAGTGGGTTTTAGGTAGAGTATGGTGCTTAGAAGTCCATTGTGCAGTTGCACAGTGATGTCAAGAAAGTTAATTTGTTGATTGGAGTTTTCCAGGCTTAGTCTGATGGTAGAGCAGAAGTTGTTGAAATCCTGGTGGAATTAAGTGACTGCTTCCCATGTGGGCAAATTACAAAGATATTATCAATAAACTGTAGGTAGAGGAGAGGTTTTGGGGTGCAAGTGCTGAGGAAGCTGTCTTCCAGATCAGTCATGAAGATGTTGGCATACTGTGGAGTCATGGGGGAATTTATCTACCTGTTGATTCAACATTCAACAATTGATTCAATGATTCCACAATTGATTCCAGTTGGGACTAATCAATAGGATTTGTGCCATTATCTTTTCAAAAAGCAACAAACAAACAAAAAGCAACAGCAACAACAACAACAATAAAAACCCACCCAAGGTCATCACGTTGGCATTTCAAGCAAAATTGTAAAGTCCATTAATTGGATGAATTCATACATGTACAAATATGTGCATATTTTCAACATTTTCAAACCCCTCCACCAAGAAAGATGTAACAAAAATCAAGGGAGGCTGCTTGCTCTTAAAATTATGAAACCCACTTCAGAGTTTTAAACAAGCAGGGGTTGCAGATGTTTACATTATGCTTCAACAGGTCATGTAGTGGTCAGACTGTGCATGAGATTGCCCCAGGACTCCCATTAATTAAAAACAAATGTTCAGTGGCTTATCTTCCATTTCTAAATATATAATTCATTTGTTACCCAGAACTGTCTCCTGTTAGGTGAAACATGCAAGTTCCTTGTCAGAAGGAAAATAGAAATAGACAGAAACTACCCACACTGGGTAAAATAATCAAACTGCAGAGGTGGAAGTACTGATAAGGGCTCTTTTTCAACTGTAGCACTCGGCACTTTAACTATCATAGTGAGTCCCCACAGAATCCTGGGAGTTGTAATCTGAAAGGGCACTAAAGCTCTCTGGAAAAGAATTGTAAATATCTCGTGAAACTACAAATTCTAGGATTCCATAGGAAGGAGCTGTGATAGTTAAAACAGGATCAAAGTGTTATGCTTGCACAGTGAGAAAGAGGCCACAGAAAGGAAGATAAGAGGGGAGAGATGCTTGAACCCAGCAAACAATAAGTCAGAGGACATTTAAAATAAATAAATAAATGAATGAATGAATGAATAAATCCTCGCAAGTTCTACCTTGGATAGTTTTCCCACCTAACTTGGAAGATGATGATGATGATCGTCATCATCATCATCATCATCATCGCGACACCAGCATCAGCAAAAACATCAACAACTATCTGGATGACATTTGCAGGGTAGAATCAATACTTAATCCTTTCCCCCATCTGTCTTTCCTCACCTGCAAAATAACTTTCGCAATGAAATAAGGAGATAGATAATTACGACAGTGCCTGAAACCTTTTATTAAGGTAGTTGAAAATCATGTCTATTTTATTACATGGAATGTCTGCGTTAAGAATGATAGGTGCCTCATAAAAATAGAGTAAGAACCTCTCCAGCCATGTGAGAAAGAGAAAATAAGCCAAGTGATTATGCTCATTATGACAGACGTTCATTACTTTTTTTTTTTTTAAAGAATCTGGTAACATGGGGTGGGGAGACTCCAATGTGACCCAGCTGGTCAAGGTAGATCTGTTAGATCTGATTCAGCACAATTTCATGTGGAAGGGTAACATTTGCAGGATAAATTTATCCCTCAATGAATATTTTCATTCATCATATTTTCATCTATCCTTCCACCTGATCCCAAGACGAAGAGAAGGTGCAAGTAAGAATTCTCACATGGAAGTCATACATGCAATAATTCTTGCATTTTGCCTCATATTTGTATGTCCATGCATAGGACCTTATGGGAAACAGCAGCAGCTCCTCAATACCACATCTTATCCCCTGATTCATAAACACTCTTGATGGCTCTGCAAAGTTTACCACATGAGGGACCTATGGTATATAAAAGGTACTTTTCCTCAAAGGTTCAATTTATCCTATAGTTGGCCATATCTGGAACAGATTTCAGCCAATCAGATGAAACGGTGTATTGGAATTCTCAGCTGGCCAATGCTAAAGTATTATGAAAATGGATAATGTTATATTCTAGGCTTGTCACAGAAGGTCTATGAGATTTCCAGTTTACACAGTGTCATTTACTGACATAGATCTTAAAACCACTAAACCTCCTGGAATAACTCTGTCGGATGGCTACACAAAAATGCAGTGGACACTGCAAAATAAGCCTTTCCTGCTGCCTTTGCCAGAACATTGCATGAACGATTATGTACTTTCACTCGCGTTCAGAAACAAAAATAATCAGGTCTGTTCCATTTTGCAGATCTTTATGTTAAAAAAAAAAATGAAGCCACTTAAGGTTACATAGTTTCAGGAAAGATATTTGAAAGCAATCATGTTGGCAACCCAGCACTTGCCATTACGAGGCAAACACTTTGACAGGATCACTAGTTCTACTTTTTAAGTAGTCCTGCAATTTATGTAATCTATTAGTTTATATAAATCTCTGAAAATTGATCATTGTAATAGGTCACCCAACCCCTCATACCTCACAGGGATGGAGGACAAAGATCATTGAAATCACAAGTCCTCCTACAGTAAGAGCCTCAGTTAAAATAGGATATTGAGCCTAGAGATTTGTTCTGAAGGCTACTAACGATTACATGTGATCCAAATGGGCTAGTGCCAGCACATGCTAGTTGGAACATTGCAGGTATGCATATCTTTTGACTTAGGAGAATGGTTTTAGAGTAGAGGTGGGAAGAACACTTTAAAAAAAAATTAAAAATTGTTGAAAAATAGTTTCTCTAGGGTCAAGAAAACCTGTTCATAAGAATCTTCAACAGACAAGAACCTTCCTAGTTTGGTATGTGTCTATGCAAAATTGGCAAGTGGTTGTTAAAATGCTGTTTCTTACACAGAAACATGCTGTTTTCTGCACCAAACAACTACACGTAAATGTTGCACAGAATGTTGCAAATTGTGAAAACTCTCCCAAAACTTGGCAGTTTTAGAGACTTTCTCACAGTAAGAACACTGATAAAATTATTTGTGGCTTCCTTGAAGAAAAAATGTTATATCCCTATTGTGCAATAACCATTTCCAGCAAAGATTTTACTGATTGTCTATGGATGCAATAGTAACATATATCTTACTCCATTCATTTATTTTTTGAGTGATCCAGAAGTTTCTGTTTTCCAGTAGAAACTTTCCATCTTTCTCTACTAATGTTTTCTTACCATAAAAATAAATGCTTTTTACTGGTAGTGCTAGACATTATCTGTCCGATAGAACTCAAGGTTGCATACAGAGAGTTGGGTGGCACTAGGTAACTAAATGATATAGTTGCTAATTTTATATAAATTTACACAAGGTGATCACTCCTAACAGTCAATTGTGTTAGAAGAATTCAGGGATAATTCTGTCAAGCACAGAGTAAAGAAAACTCTGCCATATTTTTAATTGAAGCGTTGGTTTACAATGATATAATGAAATGCAGAGTAATTTCCTCTCCCTTTTAAAGTAGATATACCATTTTTTTAAAGGCTAAGAAGAAAGAGGTGGGTTGAGGGGGGGATTATATTCAGGCTTGAAATGCTTCCAAAACTCAGAATGTTGGTGCTTTGCTTTCACAAGCTTGGGGCAAAAAAAAAAAGCTTTCAGTGCTGTTGTTTCCCATACTTCCATTTGGGGGAAATCACTGTAAAATGCTGTAATTTGGGAAGTAAAAAAGTACCTTGGCAGCCTGTTAATGTCTACAGTTACCATTTTGCTGCTTCCAGATTTCACTTTCCATATGGCACTGTGATCCTGCACCATTTCTTCAAGCTTTTTGGAAATCAGCATATGGTTTCAAACATGACCATTTCTAAACCAGAAAGGTATGCAGGAGTCACCGCATGGTTGCTAGTAGTCTTGGCCCATGTCCCATAGAACATAGATGATAGGACAACCTCTGTGTGTTCCTGTTAGGTTTTGCACCTCTGTTGCTTGAATACTGCCATCCCTATCTCTGTACACACCATGCTATCTAAAGGCATATTATAAGAAGATGAGGTCATCAATTAAAGCCCAATATAGTCATAATTTTTACAACCCTTCAGCCAGGATGTACATGTATATGATCTAAAATTGAACCACTTTTGATTGCTTGGCCAAGGACAGAGAAGGGTTAGTTGAAAAGGCCCTCATGGTCAGGTGTCAAGTCCTGTAGCTACCTGTCCAAACCCTCACGGCTTTGTAGTTGGCTTGTTTTGAGTTATCATATCTCCTTCCTAAAACAACTGTTTTATTTTGCATTTATGAAGCTATGCCATAATATTTGCTATTCTCCAATGCAACTTTGTGTATTTCTTGACCTGACATGTGTTGAATAAAATTCCCCTTTTAGAGAGCCCAGTGTGAACATAGTTAGTCAAATCCAGTTTACCAAAAGTGCCTTATTGGCCAAGGCACAACATTGCTGATGGGCATGCGTATTTAGAACATGAGTGAATTCATCCATGTGCTCTGGGGCTGTACCTGTTAACATCATTAAAGCTGTATAGTAGAGAATTCAGGAGAAGTGTGTATGTGTGTAACAGACAGAGTGGTATTGCACCTTGAATGTTGGAATAATATTCTGTGAAACCAGGGTTTGAATCACCACTCAGCTATGGAAGCCCACTTGAACCTCAGCAAGTCATTCTCTCTTAGCCATAATGGCAAGCTCCTCCCCCCTCAAAAAAAAAAAATCTTGCCAAGAAAAACCCATGGAAAGTTTGCCAGAGGGTCAACTTAAGTCAGAAACACTGTGAATGCACACAACAACCTCAACTTACAAAACATAAAAAAAACCCTATGGAATTCATTACTAGGGATGGAAAGAATATCGAGAAACCGAAAGAATAAGAATCCTAGTCTGACGATAATCTTTCCAGTTCTGAAGTTATTCTATACAGAATTGGCTCGTGGTTGCTTTGTGCAGTAAACAGCATTTTCAGTGTAAAAAGTGATATCTGTATGGAGAAATATTATTTTCTGCATGTGAAAGTCTGTTTCCTGCACACACACACACACACACACAATGCTGCAGTTTTGCACTTATCCGTGCAATATCTGCATGCAGTTGATCTGCATAGAAAACATCATTTTCTGTGCAGGAAACAAAATTTTCTGCACAGAAATAATCACCAAAATCCTTTATGACCACTGTGCACTATATAGTACTGTAACAATATTGTTGTGTAATGAATTCCAGTATGACTCTTACAACCCAATGGGATCAGCAAGCATCCATTCCACTGTCAGTTGAGAAGTAGCTGAAAAAAGACCTCTTCACAATTCTCCATCTACAAGAGGTTGCTTGCACACAGGGCCAGGTGACTGGAAACATCAGGCAGCTGTTTCCCAATTGACAGAAGAGTGGAATCCTGTTGATCACAGCAGCTGCTTACCAGTAAGTGGGGTTTAGGAACTTTCATGGTGCCTACTTGGCCCCTAAACTTGGGGTTCCATATGGACCATAAATTTGTAGCTGTTGAGATTATGTAATTGTGGGCTTCATATTTGTAGTTCCCCAATAAGAGAGGGGTCATAATTATGTAGCAGTTAAGAATGTGTAATTGTAAGATTCATATTTGCAGTTGCCCAACAGGATCCTAGCCGGCATTTCTACACAGGCTTATTATTTTATGTGCAGAAAATGCTTTTTACAAGTGAAAATAATACTGATTTCTGTACAAAATAACCACATGCAAATTTTGTGCAGAATAAATCCAGCATTGTACATAGGCTTCAAAAACTGTGTGGTATTTGAAATGTACTGCAGGAAGTAAATTTCTAAAATTATTTATTACTTCCTTCAATGATACACTTAGTAAAGAATGTCATCCCTGTTCATTCCTGTAAGATGTATGAGAAATATGTAGCTTCATGAGATACCATTGGTAAATGGATGAAAGGGCATGTCCTTTTTATGTGCTGAAGGGTTTTTTTTTTTAAAAAAAAAAATGGTTGAATAGAACTGTATATTTGAATCTTACCCCAGGCATTTTTAATCTTGAACTAGCTGTTGGTGCAGTAATACACCAACATATGCCACAACAAGGCTTCTGTCTGGAATAGACCCAATACTTATGTTCAAATTCTAAACATGTGACTTGCTGGCCTCTTGTTTTCATTTATGTAACATACAGTTTTGGGGTTGTCTTTGCCTATGTATTTCTGTTTATCTGCTCCATCTCTGATCATTGACTGCTTCCTGTTTCTCACAGGCTTAAGCTTTGACTCTAGTTGGTTAATAAGATCTGTGCTTAACTGTCTTTAACAAATGGTAGCTTATTAGTCTTGTTATGTACTAACTGCTATTTCCAAACTGTTTTTAGAAAGAGCTTTGTGTTTAATACATTACATTCGTCTGAAATGGAAATTACAAGCTAACTACTACTGGGTTAGTTCAGCTTGGGTTTCCCAGATAGCCAATATACTCATCTGTGTATATTATCTCTCCTCGGAAAAATACAGTGATTGTGTGTTTTATTTTAGAGGACTATATCAAGAATCTTGTGACAGAGGAAAAAATCCATTACACTCATTCCCAGAAGATCCTCGTCTTTTAAAAAATGTTATCGATTTCTTTTGTTAAGCCCATTCTGCTTTAGGAAACTATTCAATTTTTATAACAGCTGCCTTTCAGAGGGAAAAAAAAAAGCAAAGATGTTTCTTTGCCATCCTGTGAGAAATTAAATGGCAGATGTACTGAGGAGGGTTTGTTCTCTTTTGCTGCATGAAGTGAGATTTCTGCTGTGTTGTAAAGGCTCACAGTGGCATTGGATGGACCTTCCTGAAATACATCAAAGCTCTACAACCCTCTTAATGTCTGTTGGTGGTGTCTTTCCACTGCCATAAAGATGAACTGAATCTTGGCAAACATAACATTTTCTTTTATTATATAAAATCAGACTGTGGAAATGTTCTGTCACCTACAGTGATGTGAAGATCTCTTAACATTTGCAAGTTTCTAGAGGAGAACAGCCATCTCAACAAAGGAAGACAGTGCCTCAAGGATATACTAACCTCCTTATGGGGATTTTGGTGCTTGAAGAAAATTCTATTATTTATGCTGTTTGTGCAAAAATATAAGTTGCACAAGGCTTTTGTCACTGTCTACCAATAGTGAACTTTTCCTTTTTGTGAAGTAAGCAGATATTCTCACCCTCACTCCCATGAACAGAGAGAGAGAGAGAGAGAGAAAGGAAGCACAGAACACATGCTGATTGTTCACAAAGATACATTTCCAGTGGTACTATTTTACTAATTTGTGCTGGAGATGGAAAGAAAATGTGAAAATATATGGAAAAAAAATCATTGAAAAATGTTTCCTGAAGGTTGATGAGGACAATCCCAGATCAACAAGAATCTTCACAATTTTGCACTTATTCTGCATGATAAGGTAGCAGAGGGAGAATAATAGTCTTTGGTGATCACCTTTTGACAGCCTTTTGGTATAGGATTTGACTCTTAAACCTCCTCTTATATGGTTCTGGGGATCGGGGATTGGGGTGGGGAAGGGGGCTACCCTTGAGGTTAACTTGGGATCCAGACTCTCACTTATAGAGTTCTAGGACTTGGGTGGAAGTTTCCCAGATTCCTTCTAATTACAGATGGCTGTGGAGCAACCAAAAGTATTTTGGATTGCTCTTGGAGCTGAGGTCTTTTGCCCAAGGGAAAGCTATGGAGGTTGTCACAGGGTGACACCTGGGTGTTAGCTAAAGCCACATTAGGTTGCTCCTCCCCCTTGCTTCATTTCCAGGCCAACATAACTTAAAAAGGTTTGGTCAAATAAAGTGACCCTTAGTTAACCCAATCTTTTGTGTCTGGTCCTGTTATTCAGTGGTTGGTTATCAATGAATAATTACTTCCCTACAAGATGTTCATGTCTAAGTTTTATTTCAAGATTAGAATCATAGAAACATAGCCATTTCCGCAACTCACCAGTTCCTGTTGACACTCCATCGCAGTTCCTTTGCCAGAATGGAAGCCTAACAGGAATGCTCCCCTCCATACCCAGCTGGCTCCGTGCAGAGGGGAGTGCAAGCAACAAGAGCCTGCCTTCTACAGCACAGCTGGCCATTTTCCCATGCTGTGCTGAGGACGGAAGCACATGATCCTGCTTCTGCCCCTTCCACACGAGAGTGTTGCATGTAGCGCAATTGCGTGATCATGGGCGCTTAACAGATGTTTTCCATAAAGCAAATATCCCATGATTATGATGCATGGGGACACAATGGCTATGGGACTGTGACAACATTGTGTGAAAGCACAACCCATGGACTGCTGCCATAGCATCCCCATTGTGGGACTGCGACATCATAGGAAATGGCCATCAAATTGGAAACGACCACAAGGGCTATCAAGTCTAACCTCCCTGCCATGCAGGAATACATGACCAAAGCATTCCTGACAGATGGCCATCCAGCCTTTGTTTAAAAACATGTTCCAAAAAAATGGTCCATCCTCCGTACGGCATCCCTTCAAATATTTAAACATAGCTATCATGTTGCCTCTTAACTTTCTCTTCTCCAGGCTAAATATACCCAGCTCCCTAAGCCCCTCGTCATAGGGCATGGCTTCCAGGCCTTCTAGCATTTTGGTGGTCCTCCTCTGGACACATTCCAGCTTGTCAATATCATTCCTGATCTGTGGTGCTAAGAACTGGACATAGTATTCCAGGTGAGGTCTGACCAAAACAGAATAAAGTGGTGCCATCATTTCCCTTGACCTAGACACTATACTTATATTGATACAGCCCAGAATCACATTGGCATTTTAAGCTTCTGCATCACCTTGCTGACTCATGTTCAGCTTGTGGTCTACTAAAACTCCTGCATATTTTTCACATGTACCATGATCAAGCCAGGTGTCACCCATCTTATATCTGTGCATTTCATTTCATCCTCCTGCTGAAATTCATTTTGTTAGTTTTGGCCCAGCTCTCTAATCTGTTAAGATCATTTTGAATTCTGATCCTGTCCTCTGGAATGTTAGCTACCCCTCCTAACTTGGTGTCATCTGCAAATTTGATAAGAATACCCTCCATTCCCTCATCCAAATCATTGATAAAGATGCTGAATAGCACTGGGCCCAGGACAGAACCATGTGGCACCGCACTAGTTACTTCTCTCCAGGATGAAGAAAAGCCATTGATGAGCACCATTTGGGTTCGGTCAGCCAACCAGTTACAAATCCATCTAACGGTTGCATTGTCTAGCCCAGATTTTAATAGCTTGTTCGTAAGAATATCATATGGGACCTTGTCAAAGTCCTTACTGCAGTCTCAATATGCCCACACCATTCCCTTCATCTGTGATGGTAGTAACTCTATCGAGAGAGGGAGAAAGAGAGAGAATATTAGTCTGGCATGACTTCTTTTTTTGAGAAACCCTTGTTCTCTTATTGATCATAGCATTCCTTTTGTAGTGCTTACAGAATGTCTGTTTAATGATCTGATCTTGAATCTTACCTGGTACTGATGTTAGGCTCACTGTGTGGTAATTGTTTAGGTCCTCTTTTTTTCCCCCTTTTGGAAGAAAAGGGGGCTTCATTGGCCCAAGAAATTTTGTTGCCTGAGCTTAATGGCAAGTTTGTGGCTCTCCTTATTCTGTTTAAATAAGCCCAGTCCTTAGTAATTTACAGTACAAAAAAGCTCTCATAAAAGAGAGATCTCTCATAATTTGTAGAGGTCTCACTGGATTTGTGATACATCCTACAACTGTAAAATAAAAACATCCACTTCTTCTTCAGGGATATCTAAATATATGCAGTACTTTCCTTGTAGCAGCAAGATCTCATCTTGGCTATTGAACTAATGCACATGAACTGGTTTCAATATCCTCATGTTTCTGCCAGACAACACTTACGTGTTGCAGAAAGTGTATTTAATTTGGTTGATCCCTAATGCTTTCATTTCTTGTCTTATTTTCAAAGTCAGGCAGGTAAAAGTCTTCAAATAAGAAAAGATCCCTAGGTCTATTTTAAGGAAACCAGAGTTAGTTAATATTTCTCTTGAGATTCTTGAGTCAGAAAAATAGTTGCCTGTGGCAGTACAGATGCTTATAAACACTCAGTGGCTGGCGAGAGCAGTAACATTTTCCAAAGGCCCCAGCTGCTTTTGCAGTCCCCAGAAAGTCATATAATCTTATTTTGGAATCTATATTTGTGATGCTGTTGATAACATTTTCTGCTCTTATATGAGTAGAGGGATTCTGTTTTCATAGATTTAATTTCAGCAAGTGAAAAGTATGTCATCTATCAGTATTCACATAGAAGACAAATATTTGTCTTCACCAACTCATATTTTTGGAAATGATACGTGCCTTGTATATATAACTATGCTAATGAAATATGACTCCTGTTAAAACAGATTTTTTTTTTGCCTAAATCCCATGATGAATATTAAAGAACCACTGGATACTGATTTTAATAATGCTTTACCTGAGGTTAGATATTTTCAATACACTGTTTACTGGTTGCATAGTAGTTAGGGTCTTAACGTAAATTACTTGCTGAACAAGTGTAACACTATTTGGAAAGATGCAAAAATAGCTGGAGGAAGTGGAGAAGCTATTTTGATTTGTTTAATTAAATCTAGTGAACTGATATCTCTAAGAGGGTATTTATGATTCAGTGATTAGATAGTTAATTGGAAATCAAATAGGATTTTTCCACTGATCAGTGTTGGAAATTTTCCAATCTGATTTTGTGTTTGGATGTAGACAAATTCAGCCAAATGGATAGAAATTCAGGGGTTTTTTTCTCTTAATTATTTATTTTGTTACCACTCCCACCCCTTACATACAATTTCATATACATACATGCATACAATACATACATAACTGAGGATATTTGAAATGAACTTCTGTTCTTAAAATTCTTTGGAATTGCCTTCTATACAAAGAGAACTTTTATCATTTGTGTGCTAGTTTTTGCAAGTCATGGCTATACTAGATTGCACACAGCATGCAAGGTGAACAAAATACTTTTGGTACTTTTTTTCCTCCTCCCTTACACTTTTTAAATACATCTTGTTAATTTCTGAGGGGTGATGGAACTTGGAATTGTGCCTCTTGGTCCTACCACTTATTTATCCATCCATTCATTCTAGACATGCATCCTCTGCCCAGCCAGCCAAACTATATATCTAATACAGAGAATTCTATTTTTAAAACGACAAACAGAAGCAGTTAAAAGTGTCACACAATACTTTTAGTAAAATGAAGACTGAAACAAACAAACAAAATATTTAAGATCTGTTTAGAAGTTAACAAATATGAGGTGACACATACTTATTTCAGGTGAGAAAGAAAAAAGTATGACAGAGATTTGATAGACAGATGGACCCATAATTGAAATATCTCAGCTTTTACAGTACATTCCCCAGGCAGGGTCAGAGCTGGTGGCAACACAACGTAATTGCCAACAACAGCTATACCTTACCTAGCCAAAACTTGCAAAATCCCATTCAAATCAGTGTATTTCCCAACCTATACTACTTTTGACTTGCAATAATGAAGACTACATTTCCTTGCCTTTACTCATCCCAAGACATTTTTCCAGATACCAGTTAGGATTCCACAACCTCATTTGGAGTTACAGCTAGAAATGAGCCACAGAACTTCATCCAGTCACATGCTGATGGATCTTTATTCCCATGGTAAGTTCCACAAATTATGTCATGTAGAACTGGGTGGGACACATATAGACTATGAGATGAAAATTGTCCTTTCTCTTCCTTCTTTTTTTCCTAGCTTCACCCAAGCTCCTATTTATCATCTGCTACCACCAGTTTTGCAACAAAAATGTAGTACTTTGAACAAAAAGTATTACTGTTCATTTAAAAGCATCATTTAAACATTTCATACATTAAGCTAACAAGTAGATGTTAGTGTCATTTGACCTGTTAGCAATATTCAGTATCAATGAATGCACTGTATTCTTCTGGGCTATGTGTCATACATTGGACTTAGAGGCACTATTTTATGGTACTTCTAGTGATATTTTGCAGAATGCTTCCAGAAGTCATGTTTATGGCTGTTGTTTAGCTATTAGTTTATGGAATTTCTCAAGGATTATTATTATCTCATATACTTTTTAACAATTACAAAGCCAATGAGAAAGATCTTTTGGAGTTTAAAGGCTAGGTCTCAATAATAAGTTGGTGATGTCCAGCTATGTTTCTCTTTCTTAGCTGATGTGGAGGAAGATATGAAAGTGCTGAATCTCTGTTGGTATGAGAGGGTATTGAATATGGGTAAATAACCTGAGACTCAGGCCAGGCAAGACAGAAACCGTGTTGATCAGGAAGAACGTTAACCTAGGATTAGGATCTCAATCTGTTCTAGAATTCAGTCTTCATGGGACTGTCCTTGAAAAGTGCTTAGAAGCTATAGCTAGGACATTAGGTTATAGTTAGTACGCTATCTGGCAGGCATTGATAAGATACGTCACTGAACTTGAATCTAGTTGATTCACTGGCTTTTAATTTATTTCCAACCTTAGTTGAACAGCTTGAGGGTATCCGAAGGCTAGAGTATCTGAAAGATTGCTGAAACCAGGATGGGCCTTCTAAAACATGACAACTACAACAGAGATCCTTCTGTGGCTTTCATCACCCTGAGAGTCTTGGTTGGTGAGCATATGAGACTGTCATGCCCTGCTCCCAGAACATGGACTCTGATTCAGAGTCTGAAACAGGGGACATGCCATCTGAAAAGGGGAAATTCCAGGGCCTGCTGTATAGGAAGAGGTTACAGTGCCACAAGCAGAACAAGGGACAGTACCAGCTCCAGCAGTGAGTCCTGCCCCTTCAGACACAGAAGATAACTTACCATTACCCACCTTTACTGAGCACAGACAACAAAGAGAAAACCTATTTCAACCACCAACACTTACTCGGGAAAGAGCTGTTAGGCTGCTGACCTATATATCTGCTGCCCTTCACCTCCAGGAGTTGTTAGATCTTCCTCACTGCTGGATATATTGCTAAACTCTCTGCCTGGCTCTGGATTACTGACTGACTGACTCTGGACTTCCTTGCCTTATAATTCTGTTGGACTTTATTTATGACCTCGTGCTTACTGCCTAAAAGCAAGCCAGAAGCTATTCAGTTTGTTTTGGTTGTGCTATTAGCTGAGCTGCTCTGATTGAGATAGGACAGAGACAGAGGTTTCTGTTCAGCACTATCCCCATAGTGGAATTTTATCTCAAAAGGGGATAAAAAAACGTGAATGATCATTCCTTTTCTTTGGTTAATATAGTGAGTTCTAGTTATATATAATGATATGTGAAAATCTGTTTGGTTGATTGTCAAGGGGTTGGATTCCATTACATTTTGTTTCCTTTAGAAACTAGGACTTTGTTACATCCATTAGCTCCAACCAAGAGTTATACCTAAAATAACAGCAGCAGGTTCACAGGCTCCTGAAACAACTTGAGCTTAAGTGCTTTAAAAGCTTCAGATTTGGAAACAGGAAATTTCAACCAATACGTTCACCTGCAATTTCCAAAGCAGCAAGGATACTTTTCTTATTACATTCAAGTGAAAAATTAGTAATAAAATCTAGAGGAATAGCTTTGAAAATGTTAGCACTAAACTATTTCAAACCATCTTTGTACAGAAAGGCAAAGCTATTTTAGAGTTGCATGTCAATTGAATGTCAAGTGGAATAGTATTTGGCAACCTATAATTTGAAGGAGCAATTGCTGATATTTGCTAGTCAGTTTGACATATCCGTTTAGGATAATATTGCTATTTAGGCTAACATATGAAATGATACAGTGAATTACACTCTCAGTTTGTCTTTTCTGTTCTTTTTTCTTTCCTTCCTTTTTCTTCCTTTCTTCCTTCCTTCCATAGGGAACTGAATGTAGTGATTACCAGATGACAACTAGCTTCTATAGTACGTAGAACATATGCACACATATGCACACACACACACACACACACACACACAATTACTGTATACAAGATTTCCTTTTTTTTTTTCCAAACTCTTCAGGACAGGCAGAGATAGATACAGTTTGAACTCTCAAGCAAGCTAAATTCTAGCAGTTTACTACTCTCTGTTCAGAAACTATAGGCTTGCAAGTTCATAGAGACTGCATCCTCTCCATTTCACTAGGTCTGAATAGTTTTTCTTTTTCCCCTTTAGGAATAAATAATTTGAGTTTGAATCACCTCGAAACATTTGTATTTTTATCATTGAAACATTTATCCAAAGTTAAAATGTTTTGAGGATTAGGTACATGATATATTTGTATTCCTTGCCTAAGAAAACCTTGTGAAATTCATGAGGCCACTATAGGTCAACAGACAACTTGAAGGCAGGTAAACACACACAAAGCCAACAATAGCTAAGGACTTAAAAAAAAAAAGGCCCCAGATTCGGGATGACCATGGTGATCAATCAAAGACTGAAGTTCAATTCTGACAGAAAGCCTACTCTTCTTTATTCTCTGGCTACCAGGATTGGTGAGGGCCATCCATGGCTTACAGCCACTTTCATGAGAAAGTATTTCAGTGCTTCATCACAAGCAGCAATTGCATTAAGATTCAGCAGTCCTTTACACACTTCTGAACAGAGACCTTTCAACCTCCACAGAAACTTTTCTTTCTATTGCAGTGAATGGGGAAAAAAATCCACTACAGAGAATAGAAAACCCTTTGGGGATGAGTAGCCCTATGTGTGCAAGGAACCACTGAGAGGATGGAAGAGTACATGTGTTGCATGCAAAAGGCTTTAAGTTCAATCCTTGTAATTTCCAAATATGGCTCAGAAAGACTTCTTGCTCAAAATCTGGACAGTTACTTCTTTTTTATATGGACAGTACTGGGCTATGTGGACCAATGGAAGATTTAGTATTTAGTAGGTTGTTTGTGAGAGAGTGTATGAAATTGCTTTTTATCTACAATTCAGTGTTTATTATAATAATTAGTACTTCATCTTCCAACTAATACCAGGTGTTGTAGGCTATAATTCGGAAGAAGGGAATTGCAAAACCATCCCCTAACTGTTCCTTGCCTAAGAAAATGCTATGAAATTCATGGAATCACCATAAGTCAACAGGTGACTTGAAGGTACATATACACACACTGTCTTGTAACCCAGTCTTTATGACTATTAAATTCTTTTACAAAGTGAAAGACAAGGAATCTTGTTTTATAAAGCTTGGATTTTTAAGCAGTTCTAAACTGAATTATTTTAACATGCTGATGGTTTGATCAGCAAAAGGAACAACACTAAGGCATTTTTTGCACCCTACATTTTCATGGTGGCATCTGGTGGGGATTCTAGCATTGGTGCTGTTGGGAGGGGAGCACAACAGGAGCACTCCTTTCTGTAACATCTGGGTCTACAATGAAGGAAGTGTGATGGCCCCACCTCTTTCTTCCGCAGCACAGCCAGGTACTTTCCCAGGCTTTGTTGGGGCAGGAAGCACAGCCATTGTGCTTCCAGTCTTTCTGCAGACCAGGTAAGTTTAGGATGGCAGTGTGATCATGGGTCATTGACAGGGAAAATCTGTCAATGATTTAATCCATAATTGCACCGCCTGGGGATGGGAGAGGGATGGGGTTGCAACAATGTCATGCAGAAGTATTGTGGTTCCATCCTTCTCCTGTCCCAATGGCGAGTTGGGAGGGTGATGTGGCTTAAGTCTGTAGGCGTAGATTCTAGATATCCTGCAGGAAACATTTCTTAAGGTGAGACCTGCTGGGTGGTATGACATAAAATGTTAACTTTTACAAAAGCTTTTTCCTCAAGAAAAGTAAGAATTAATTGACCTATTCTCCTCAAGAGACTGTCAGCAATTCTCTTATAAACTCCTGTTTAACAGTTTCTGTTTTGAGTACCTTCACTTTCAGCTTTACGTTGACATAACGAAAAAAGAAAAAAGAAAAAGAAAGATGATTTGGTTTAGAAAATTAAAGTTCTCAAAATATTCATCTTTGAGAAATATCAAGAAGGTGGTATAGAAGAAGTATCTCTCATCAAACATATGGAAAGATTCATTTTAAGCCACATCAGTTAAACAGTATCTTGTAGAGTCTAAACACAGGAAGAGCAAGACAATTTTTATTTGCTTTTGTGAAATGGATCCCCCCACCTTTTTCCCCTTCTTTTGAGACTTTGACAGTAGTTGCTAAACCTGATGGTGATAGCTAAAACAGCAGCTGTGAGACCACCATTCCTGAGAGTGCAGTTGGAAACATATGTACTAGAGGATAAATTGTACTGAAATTGAGAAAGAAAAATTGAGAGAGAGAGAGAGAAAGAAAGAAAGAAAGAAAGAGAGAGATTAAAACTAAGATATCCTTAGAAGAAAGGATTTACTTCTGAATTATCATGCTTGGGACTGTGCTATAAATGAGACAGGGCTAAACAGACTGTTCTATATCAGGAAAAAATGTGCCAAAACTGTCCTTTTCAGTTTTGTGTCTCCCGCCCCCCAAAAATGCTCCCCCTTAAATTCTGTCCTGCAAACTGTTATTCTTTTTTCTATACCTATATTGGATTTGCATAAATTATTTTATTTTGTTTTATTCCACTTTTATTTATAGGGGAGCTAAATTCCATCCTTCTGCTAAGAGCAATTACAACAAATCAAGAAATACAGTAAACATATAAAACAATAACAATTTTAAAGAAAACAATAGTGGTTCTAAATTCAATGTGATGATGATTGTCACATTGGAATTTTCAATCCATTCCTTCTGCCGCCCTCTGAAAACCTGCAACAGACGGTTTAAAAGCACACCAGAGGTATGGGTGCGGGAGGGAGGGTAATTGGCTCCTACCTCCTTTCACTCATGGTGAGTACTCCCAATGGTTTACAAATAAAACATTTTAAAAACTCACCCAAAACTCAATCAAAAATTTTTTTCTCATATGGAAAAATAAACTCAAAGAGGTTGCCAGTTTAGTCTAAATCCGAAAATCCATAGATGCAAACAAAAGCCCTGTTCACCTGAACATGTATAAGGACAAAATTAGGCACGTAACTCTTTACGTACAGTCCTGAGCTTCTAGATATGCATTAGAACTTTGTGTCTTGAGCACAAAGTTCTGAAGACGTTTCTATAACTATGTTCAGCTGAACGAGGTTGCAAACTTTGTGTGTACAGGAGCTACCTTTATCAAGTTTAAAACTTTTTGGACCTTTTAACTATTAAACTGAATATGGCCACAGAACTCTTTTGAGACCATTGCACTAAACAGATGAACCTTTAACTTACTTCTGTGTGCACAGACACATTGTGAGGGGTAAATATGCACTGTCTCTGTCCCTAATTTTAGCCCTATATATGTCTAGATGAGCTCTCAAACTATATGATTCTTCCTCTTCCCACCACCTAAACTGCTCAGATTGAGTAAAAACAAACACCCTGTAATTAGTAACTACTTTTCCACTGTCTAGCAAATTAGATCCACACTTGTTGTAATTTCACTTGTTGTAAAAAAAGTATTTCTGATCCAGCTCATTATTGCTGATGCAATGAGTTTCCAATTAACTCATTATAAAAGAATGGGTTACTACCTAACTATGATTGTAAGCAAGTGCCATTTTGATTATTTTTATTGATTTTATTTATAACACTACAAAATATAACAATATATAACTGCACAACTACATAACTACAATTCTTCAGCTACACTCCCAACAATAATCTAAAATACCCACACAGTTACCACCAATACACTTAATTTTTTAAAAAAAATGGTTTCTGATTCCCTCAAAACAGACTGTAAGTCATAACTGACATAACAACCTCTGTTAACTAGATATGCGCTAAAGCATTTACTTCCTTTACTAAATTTACTATATACTAATAATCAGCCCCAGTTACTGATATGTTGTTATCCGTGACTTATAAAAAAAAACATATTAAAGATCCCAGTCATTCTTGAAAGTCTTTTGTTTTCTCTCTTATAAGAAACCATTTTCACTGTATGTGGTAGATGTTTGACAAGGCCAAAATATTCCAGAATCAAATACACCTTATGCCAAAAAGTATCTTGAAAATAAATTTTCAGAAGCAACCAGAGTTGTACCTGTTGGATATGATGGGAGATTCATTCGACAAGAACTATGATAGAATTCTATGATGTATGATGATGCCAGCAAAACTACTAGATATGTAGAAGAGTAATGAGATTCCAACCAAGAAATATTGGTAGGTCAAATTGATCGATAAAAAGCAAGTGTCATTTTCTATTCCTGATCATGGGCCTCATCTATTAACTCATCAGCCTTAGCTATCTATTTCCTAGATTTGTGGAGCTCAAGTCAGTTCAACATATCCTTATGTTAGTTGTTGTCCTCTTCTTCCTCCTCCTCTTCTTCTTCATCAGCATTAATGTAGCTAAACTGAAGTGGATTTTTGGAGGCACATTATCAGCTAAAAGATAGTTTGACAAGAGGGGAATTAATAGAAGTGGAGACCTCCAAAATACCTATCAATTCGTTCAAAACCAGTTCACATCAACTGTCAAGCAATGTCTTTTTTTCCCCTCCCCAAAGCGATATGTTAGGAGACAAATAGATCTATACAGTACCCCTGTAACTATGTACATGTGTGTGTTCTAAAATAAATCTCCTTGACTTTCTGATTGTGGACAGCAAGGGTTTGCTGAAAAGACTCTCCCACTATGTCCTATGATTATTACCTATGCTGAACTCCCCTATCTAACATCATAACATTTCTGATTAAACTATTAAAATCCTGAATACCCCCACTCTTGACAATTCATTGCATTATATGAAACTGGACGTTCCACTGAAAAGAAGTGTCACCTTTGGGACAATGGTGATCCGCTTAAGGCTTCAGTGATATTATTGTCATTGTCATAATAATAATAATAATAATAATGATGATGATGATGATGATGATGATGATGATGATGATGATGTGCTTATCCATGACACTACTGCCTGTGGCTTGAAGTCTATCTCAACCAAGACCTGAGCTTACTGATTCTTCCTTCTGGAGACCTCTTGCTAAAATCACTTTGTTACCTTTTCCCCTCTGCTGGTGAAATAACTGCCCAGGCTAGGTCTTGCCCCATTTTAGCTGGATTCACTGTTTTAGATCCACCCAGAATCTGGATTTTTGACCAGAGAATTTTGTTAGCTCATTCTCAAAGTCTTGACTCTGGAAGAGGATCTTGGCTAGCTTGTCCTCCTTTGTCTTTGTATTGTTCCAGCCACAACTACTCACTAGCTTCTCACAAGAAACATCCAAGGGGATCAAAGGAAAAGTACCTCCATATCTCTAAAATCTACCTTTGGAGGGCACTTTCCTTGCACATGGAAGATCCCCAGTAGTGCTACTCTCATTCTCTAGTCGGGCTGTATATTAAAGAAATTAGTATATTGTCCTTATTTTTTGAACCTCTTTCTCGCATTTCTCCCTTCTTTTAGCAAACCCTACAGTTTCACATTGCTTAATTCCAAACCCTCAAAGTCTTGTAAATTGGCTCACTTTGAGTTATGATTTCCCCATCCTAAAGCCACTGTGTTTTATTTTGCATATATTGTTTCACCATTTATGAAACTCTATCATAATATTTGCTATTTCCCAATGCAATTGATGTCTGTATCTTTATTGCTGTGTGTTTAATAAAATTCCAGTTTTAGAGTTCTGTGAGGGTGTGGGTTTTTGACTTCGCTTTTCCTAAGATATGTTATTGGCCAAAGTCACAAGTTCCATTGTGGGTATGTGTACTCAGAAAACTGTGTGTATTCATTTATGTACTCTGAGGCCATTGTTGTTGTTTTGTGCCTTCATGTCATTTCTGACTTATGGAAGCCCTAAGACAAACCTATCATGGGGTTTTCTGGGTTCGAGAGGATGTGATGTGCCTAAGGTCACCCAGTGGGTTTCCATGACAGAACAGGGAATTAAACTTCAGTTTCCATTCAAAGCACTACACCACAGAGGGCATACCTAGTAACAAATAGTTTTGTGATAACCTCTCCCGCCAGAGAACAAAACTCACTGATCACAGCTGAATCTACTTCCAAATAAATAAGACTGAGTTTTAAACCAGTCCTCAGACTGTGTGTAAGACTGATTGTTTAAGCAATTTCCCTGACAAAACCAGCTTAGTTAGTCCTGAGGAACAGTTCAATGAATGTTAACAAGCTAACAACTTCCCTGCAGTGCCTATGAATTTCTTATCTCTTCATTATCAAATTTGATAAACCTCAAATGCCTTCTTCCAAAGGACTCCATTCCATACCACATATCACACATTTTCTCTTGCCTCCAAACAGTAATCAGCATTTTTTGACCACTGAGATTAGAGATGAGTAAGAACTGGGAGCAGTTTTTCAGTGAGAACTTCCTCATATCCTGAAATGTCTTTAAATATTTCAATGATGTATTCAATGAAATGAAGTATTTTTAAATGTATGTGAGGGAAAGAAAATCAGATATATTCAATCATCCAGTAAGTGTACTTTGAGTGTTTAGTTTTTCAAAGTCTGGCTTTGAACCCATGTGTAAATCCAACCATGTTTGTGGATTAGTGATGGTACTTCTTTCCTATGACAGACTTCACATAATCAAAAAGTATGGGGCAGGCAGGTACAGATTCATCCTCTTTGTATTTTGAATATCTTATCTATTGCATTTGGCCAGTGAAGTTGGTTGAGAATGTTTTCCAACTCCTTTTAAAATGAATTTTTGAAAGTGTGGAATGTGGCGTGGGAGACCTTCTACACTTCATGAATTTGATAGAAAGAGCTAGAGATTTATTTTTCTTTAAAATGGTACAATTGGAGAACAATCAAAACAGGTTTTGACCATCCCTGGCATATAGTTTTTTTTCAATGGTGTGTTTGGAAGGTCTGCGTTCCCACTTCTGCTGGCCTCCACACCTGCTCGTAAGCTTCCCAGAGAAAGAAGGAGTTTTCAATAAATGAAATGAATCCTTGGTATGAATATAGAAGTAATGTTTGTAAGTTCTTATTAAATGTGTTCTTGATGAGAAAATCACCCCTCCCTTTAAGCTAAATGAGATTTATTCCCTCTTGCTGTCTTCATACTATGTGAAAGAGACTGAGCATGAACTTAATTATAAATGTCACATCACTTCCCAGCTTTGATCATGCAGTATACATTGTTTAGCAAAACAGAGACACAGCACTGATCCCCCAGCAAAGGCTTTCTACAGTAAGATGAGCTGCACAACCCTCTGGCTGCTGAAAAACAGAAGGGGTTTTGTGTGAGACCATATAAGCATCAAAATGGCAAATGGTTCTACTTCAAGAAGTTTGAAGTGAGCAGTCTTGGATGCACAATGCAGGCTTCTAGTTGCTGAAAAAGGAGAGATGGTTAGCATGATTGGGGTTTTCTGTGTTTTATCAAACAATTAGGCTGTCTTCTCTTATAATATAGTTGGATATCCCCCACACACACACAGTGCACACCCCGTAGGGTAGTGAAACTTATCTCATTGCTTTCATCGACTGAAAGAATAAGGCTTTTGATTATGGCTAGTGTTTTACAGCCATTGATCTGTGCAAACAGAAAACTTTAAATCAATGGGAGGAAATGGTGGCGAGAGAAGTAAAATCAGTAAACAGGCAGTCTCTTGTTACTAGTTCAGCTTGAATGAGCATAAGTATAATGATAGTAAATTAACTTTGTGGTTATAGCTACAGGAAGGAAGCTGGATTACTAAATGTGGAAGATGTGGAGGAGGAGGCAGAAGGAAGGAAAAAGAAGATGGTGAAGGGAAAGAAGGAGAAGTAGAGGAAAATGAGAAGAGAAGGAGGAGGAGGGCAGACGGAGCTACGACAGTACTAATTCTGTTCCCTCAATAGCTGATTTTGGAATGAAACTGCAACCTGAAGCAAGAATGGAGTATCCAAATACAGTTTGTTTGTTTGCTTGCTTAAAAAAGGGTGAGGATACATAAATGCCACCTATTTTTGTTTCAATTTTTCACAGCACCTGGATGGTGATTTTCTGAAGGACTTTCTGATTTCAAATGCTCAAAAATCAAAATTATATGGAAAGTCTCTATAGATAGAGGAAATTGTCCTCTGCATGTGGAGTGGGTAACAAAAATGATGCAGAAAAATAAGGAAAATGTTATCAAACCAGTGTGCAATTGAGTCTGGACCTCAGGAAACCAAGGCTCAAACTCCCAGTCAGGACTAGAGAAAGATGTCAGAAGTAACTTCCTTGACACAGCAAAATAAGGAAATGACCTAACCAACAGCATACTTTACATTCAGCTTAGAACCTTCCTGTTTTTGTTGCACTACATCTCCCAGTATATCAGATCAAATTATTGGTCCATCCGATACAGTAAACTGAAAACTGTGGAGAGTGTACCTAAGATTATATGCATGGAAAATGTGCTCTGCCACAGAACCTGGAAGGAGTTTATGAAGCTTTTGTTTTGAAAAGGAATTAACTACATGAAGAAAAAAGGAGCAGAACTTTTGAGACTTCCATGTAAATATGCCACCTGGGTGCTTTGCAGAATTTGTTTCCCACAAATCAAGATAAGGGGTAGTGAAGGATATTCATCAAAAAACCAAATGAGCTTTGCAATGTCAGATCTTTTTAAGGAGCTGGGCCTTAGGGTTTAAAGTACAGAAAAAGCTGAGGATTAGTAAGGAAATGTGGGAAGCAAGTTCTAGCAATGGGACAAGTTAGAACATTTCAGGTTGTGCTTTACTAGCTTTCAAATGGCTGCAAATCTAAGATCTAAGATATGTCAAGAAAAATTAACTGCACAACCCTTTCCAATTTGTCCCTTAAGGGAACCCATCATTAGCATACTTTAAGAAAATATGTTCTGCTTGAGCAGTAATTATAAAGTCATGACCTTATGGAACATGCACGTTGGACTATTCTCAGGGAGAAAAAAAAACAATTTGCAAATGGAAATTAACTTAAGAAGTAACAGTGCAAATGTTTCTTTTGATGTTAATCAGAATTTGGTTTGAAAACAAAATGTCCAAAATAATTGAAAGTTTCCCCACTAGCACATTACTCCTTGGAACAGAAAAAAGAGTAATCTAGCTTAAATCTGAAGCTGTTACGTATTGTTGGCATGTTTTAGCCGTAGGAGGCAGAGAGACCTTATTAAACCTCAGATTTTTTTTTTTAAAATAGCAAACTATCAAAGGGAATGGAGAGTTATTTTGCTAGAATACTGACAGCAGGATGTCATGGAAATTCAGCTGACAAGTTAAAAAAAAAACCTCTGTACTTTAGGACCCCTCCCCAAAAATGTTATATGACAGAATAAGTTTTTAAATGAAGAACAAATGAATGGTTATCATTAAGAGGACTGGAATGACAGCCAGAGTCTTTTTTTTAAGCTAATCTATGCCCCAGGTTAAATAAAAAGGGTGCATTTGTAGTTCATGTTTGTCTCACTCCAGAATAAGTATATATTGGCCTGATCCAGATCAGAAACAGCAGATGCAAAATAGGAAGGATTCAGATTTTCAATTGCAGCCATTTTTCCCCAACTACTTCTCCAGAACAGGAGACCAAAATAAAACAAACAGAAACTGATTGAGCCAACATCCATCTTTTTGAGCTGTTGAACTGGCAGTGGCATGTTTTAGAGAAAAATGGCTGGGGAGAACTTTAAACTCCCATAGCCAGACAGTGTTTCCAGGTTCACAGTATCTAAAAAAGACTACAGGGATGAATCATGATGATATCATTAAATTGGGTTAGGTAAGGGCCATAGGTGTTATATGTATGTGCAACGTGTTACATGTGTTTTTGTGATTCCTTGCAGTTCATTGCACAAGGAGGCATTTATCACCTTCTTGTGCAACAACCCGCCAAGCTCAATTGACTTTTTCCATGCAGACTGTGCTCCCCTGGCCAATTAGCGGGCAAGGCAGAGAGGAGGTGTCTGGGCACTACTGTCCTACAGCTAGAAGAAGACAGGGCATACTCACAGATGTTCAGTGGGAACATATTGAGATGGTGGAGATCTAGGAGTGTCTTCTATGATATCTTCTCTCTGCTGTCAGCTATGAAACCATTACCTGGTAATGCCCAGGTTCCCAGGCCCTTCCCTAGTCTTCAAGTGGCCATATAGGCATGCTCTATCATGAAGCAATATGATTGCATGAAAAGAGGAAGGCAGTAGCAGTTTGCTGATTGAGCTTGATACTTTGCTAAAGTGATGTAGAATCTTGGTCCAGAACTACTTCTGCATCAAGTGATTGTGGAAATGAGCATGATGCCAAGCTGTGTAAATGTAAGCCAGTAAAATCCAGCTAACCAGGCTCTTGCACACTTGCTTTAGAGCAAGATACAGAATGAGCCTCAGCTTTCTGATAATATTTAATACGTTGTTTAGCCTGTAAGGAAAACTCTGCATTTCTAAAATTAATTGTAGTACCATTCTGAGTATCTTTAGGTGCCTTCCAAAGAAAATAAAATAAGGGTGCAATTATGACAGAGCTGCAATGTTATGTTATATAGCCCGAGCAAGTTCACATAGGCATGTTCGTAAACAGACTGCATGAAGGGTGGCAACTTGCACATATGAATGAATGTTTAACAGATCTAGTAGTGATTGGTGGGCATATGAGCAAAAAGCAAAATACACCATGTCTGAAGACCACAGGCTATAACTTTATTATTTCATCTGAATAGGCTTTTCCTGGTGTAGGACACAGATTGTGGAAGGGCTTCCACAAAATCTCTGTGAACTTCAAACCCACCTTGGGAATGAGCATGCTTGCATATAAGAGTTGGAATTAATGTGTTGTGCAAGCCATATACAGTCCTACTAAGAGTCAACTGTAGCTCTTCAGCATTTGCTACGACCTCCAGTATCTCCTCTCCAAATCCCAGGTTTATTGCATTGACTGCAATACCATTCCTGTGGCTGCCACCTTCCTCCCCTAACTTCAGCTATCATCATCCCCCTGAAATTGCTACCATACTCTTTTTCTCCCTCCCATCCTTCATCAACACATTAGGTAAGGAAGGGAAATGAGGAAAATTTGTTTGTTTGTTTGTTTGCTTGTTTGTTTAGGACATTTCTATATTGCCTTCCAGATCACAGAGGTTCCTGAGGTGATGAACACACAAAAGAAATTAAAAAGAAAAAATGCCATATTTGCTGGAATATAAGATACACTTTTTTCTTAAAAAATACCCTTTGAAAATGAGGTGCATCTTACACACCAGCAAATATAGTAATGCTAAACAAAGGGAATGAACTGGGAGCCAAAGTTCTCCTTGCTTAGGCAAACAAGAAGGGAAAGGGTAGTGGAATCCAGGTGAAGCACTCACCTACTCCTCCTCTCCTGTGCATTTTGACTGTCCTAGGGCCCAAGAAAACTGATGCAGTACTCTTTTCATTCCCGTCTTCTCCTGGTACAACACACTTTTCATTCCCCTCCTCTTCTGGTGCAGCACTCCTTTCATTCCTCTCACCAGGGAACTAAAAAAAAAAAAATCCTGAAAAATACCCCTTGAAAGTGGGGTGTGTCTTATATGCCAGTGCGTTTAATATGTCGACAATATGGTACCTATGAGATTCCTATATTGAATATAGGAAGGCTGATATAAGTAGTGTTACATCTCCATATTTCTAGCTAAAAATAGAATATACGACCCTTCTATTATACAGAAAGTGGCAATTCAGTTAAAATTCATGTACTCTTATTGGTTAAGTTTTTGGAAGCTTGTTTCCAAAGTCCTATGCCCCCATTCTCAAGTTCCAAGTTATAAGATTGCAGCTGAAGTATGGGAGAATCATGTTAGAGCAATTTCCTCAGAAAATAATAATAATGAATCTGATTTTGTTAAGTTCATTGAAATCAAATTAGTAAGGTGCCACCTTGGGGGCTGGTATCCATAGCTAAAGTAGCAGACCTAATTTTACATCTTAAGAATGGAAAGATCCCTGGGAATGATAACACTCCAGCTAAATGTATTAAAACTGTCATCAGTGAGCGCTTCTGCTTGTGTCCATTGTTATCCAGATAAATAACTCTGGCATTGCTTCAAAAAGCTGGAAACAAGCTATAGTAGTACTAATCTGTCAGAAAGGACAAGCAAATGACCCTTGGAATTACAGATCAATTGGTTTGCTTTCCATTATGGGAAAGTTTTATGCTAATTTTGTTTCCAATAGTTTCGTTTCTTTCCCCAATGAAACAGCATTCTCACTGAGGCTCAAGTAGCTTTTAGAGAAACCCACTCAACATCTGACCATTCTTTGGTCATTGCTCACCATGCAGAGAAATATTCTAGACATATGCAAGGTAAACTTTTTGCTGCATTTATGGGTTTAACGGTAACATTTGATTCTATCACCAGAACCAAGCTGTGAGAAAAGATGGAAACTATTCTGACAGATACTAGACATTATTGCCTAATTAAGGTGATTTACAGTAGTAGCCAACTTCAAGTAAGATGAGACTCAGCGAAAAATGTGTGGAGTTATGCCAAGAGGGGTAAGACAGGGTTGCGTTTTTCTGCCAAGCCTGTTTAACGCACACATAAATGATCTCAAAATTGTACTCAAATGGCCATTAGGTGATAGGAAAATCTCTTTATGCAGATGATACCATACTTCTTTCAAGGTCCAGAATAGGACTTAACTATTTGCTAAGGAAAATTTCAAAATATTCGTCTGAGAATGACCTCAAAATTAATTTTGCTAAATCTAAAATCCAAGTTTTTAAAAGGAGATTTTCTCAGTGTAGATGGAGTTTAGATGGATTTTCCTTGGAACAGATTAGAAGCTTCCAGTATCTTCAGCTTGAATTCTACCATAAAATTTCTTAGACTTTTCTCAATTTTCTAATTTCTTATACTTAGACTTTTCAATAAAAATAAAAGAGTTTTCAATAAAGCCCATGCCTGTCAATCAGCTATTTCAAGGTTGTCTTTTTAAAAGGGAATCAATATATATCTTCTGCTTTCAAGGTTTACAGTGGAAAGATTTATACAAATTGCTATGTGGTGGTGTCATTTGGATTCAAGGAGTTAACTCTGTGCTTGATAATTTCAAGGCCAAATTTTTGAGAGTACTACTTCAAGCTCCTAGATGTGTTTTTAAGCCAGTGTTAATGTGTAAAACTGGTGAATGCCCCCTTTCAACCAGGGCAAGGATGATAGCTAAGAAATTTTGTCTCAGGGTTACTGTTTCCAAGCTTGGTAAAGGCCTATTTAATTATTTCACCCAGGATGAATACACAAGTTGCTGGTCTAAATATACAGTCCGTGAAGTGGCCAAAATTGGTCTCCCATCTTCCTTTCTTAATGTGGGCTATGATAGAAAGTTAAAATCAGTTAAACAAAGACTTTGGGATATAGCCTTTTGTAATCTTCAGGCTCTCTCCCTTTCATCATGTTTACAAAGTGCACTGAATATTCATTATATGAGATTTTTCCTTCCAAATGATTACATAAAGAACTTGACTGACCAAATTACCATATATTATTTATTAAGGCCAGATGTAATGCTTTCCCTTCAGAATTGCTACAAGGCAGATATGTTGGGTTTCCCTTCTCTTTGAGGCTTTGTGGTTCACAAGAGGTTGAAACTAGGATCCTCTCCACAGGGATCCTCTGTATCCCTGTGACATCCTGTGGGGATCTTGTCAGCCATTGTGCAGGGAGAGGAATGTGACAGGAGCACTCCCCTCTGCATCAGCTGACTCCATCACAAAGGAAGCACAATAGCCCTGCCTCTTACTTCCACAGCACAGCCAGGTAATTTCCCATGCTGTGCTGGGGCAGGAAGCACAGCCATTGTGCTTCTTGTGCTTCTGCAGAACAGGTAAGTCCATAAGGATGTTGCGATCATGTGTCATTGATGGGAAAATCTGTCGAAGATTTAATTCATGATAGTGCTGCCTGGAAACAGGAGAAGGATATGACTGTGATGATCTCATGCAGAACCATCACTGTGGTCCCATCCTTCTCCCATCCCTATGGCAGGTTGGGAGGATGGAGTGGAAAGGGCCTATGTCACACATTCTATCATCCTGTATATTTTATAACCAGGTATGCTAACAGTTAATTCCTCCATTACTTAGATATTTACCAGGTTGATCAGATAATTTTTATCTTAAAGTTCTAATTGTAGTTCTTTAGTGTCTTCTAGGATCTCCAGTGTCTCCTCTCTAAAATCCAAGTTTATTGCCTTGGAGGTGGGAGTGATGACTCAAAATCACTGCAGCCACTATCATGTGAAAACTACAATCAGTCTCACACCACTCTGCTCTTGTCATCCACCCTGATGCCATCCTCTAGCCCAATACCCTTCCTAGTGCAGCCATCTTTCTCCCCCAATTGCAGCTGTCATTGTCTTTCATCCTACTGTCACCACTACTGCCACCCTCTTTTCCTCCATCCCTTCCTTGGTCATTACATGAGGTGAGTAAGGTAAGGGGAATAAGGAAAATGCCTTTATTTATTTAAGATATTTCTATATATCACTTTATGGACCACAAGGGCTCCTGAGGTGATGAACAAATAAAAGTAATTAAAATAGGACAAAACAAAAAGCATTTTAAAGACTTTTTAAAAGGAATCTATAAAGAGTTCTAAAATACAACTTTAAAACAGTTAAAATAGTTCAACATCCAAAACTGAAGACCATGAGAACAGTACTTTTCTGGCTGCCCTACAGAAGCTCAAAAGAGATGGACCCAGCCTAACTTCCTTGGATAGGGAGTTCCACAGTCAGGATGCTGCCACACAGAAAGCCCTGTTACATGTCCATCCCATGCTAGATCCATGAGATGCTGGGACATACAACAAGGCCTCCTCTGAGGATCTCAAATTTCAAGCAGGCTCATATGGGAGGAGAAGGCTACCACTAGCACCCAAGTTTTTACATAACTAGTTCTTTCTGCTAGTGGGTCTTTGGCCAACAGTAAAGGCAATAACCTTAGTCAGTCCTTCACGGGCTTTAGCTCCCAGAAGCAGGAAATGGATGGCTACGTAGGAGCTAGTGGGGATGAGGATTCTTCCCTCTCCCTTTTTTCCTTCTTTCCTTCCTTTTTGTGCCAAGGAAGGTGTGGAAGGAGAGGAGGAAAGAAGAGGGCACTTTGGCAGGTGGGTACCAGGAGAACTGTGACAATGTGAGAAGGAAGACTGCAGTGATACCACTGGAATATGAGCTGAAATACTGAGACAGAAGGAAAACCATAAACCATGCATGAACGTTTGTGCCCAGTTCCCGTGGTTATTGCTGAAGTTTTGTTTTTGTTTTTCCAAGACAATTAAAATTAAACTGACTGATATATGGTGTTTGTATAAAAAGACAAATGCATAGTAAATCCATCAGAAGCTACAATACATGGATATACTGGTGCCAACCTTACCATTCCCCTTTTTTCCCTTCAGTGATAATAACAATTTTCAATACACAACATGACAAAAAGCATTATATGTTTCATTATAACTGCAGCTTTTGAAGGGAAACACAGGAGAGACAAAGCTGCTTTGTTGTTGTGCCAGGAAATCATTCCTGAGTCTTCTTGTCATAACATTAGTTATGTGCCAAAGATAAGTAATGTAGGACTTGCAGAGACAACCTTCATTGGGTATGTAAAAAAAAAAAGGAAAATTTGCTAGTAGTCAGTGATCATATACCAGATCCTGCAAATATGAGGTGTGCCAGACTAAACCTAAACCCTTTGGGATTTTAGTCTAAACAGATTCACGACTATCTAATTGGCAGTCTGCGAGAGGCCATCAGTCTCTGCCATGTTCTAGTTCCATCTAGTGTAAACATGGGACATGAGCCATGTTCATACAGAGTCTTGGCTTCAGTTCTATGAAAGGAAAGTACTACTGCTTGATGAAGAAGGGTAATGAAAAGAAGAAGACCACATGGGACCACCCATGTGGAATGATGCCATTCATTTTGTGAAGAGAATCTATCTTGAGCTGGAAAGACTGTATGTGAGTTTCCTTTTAGGGCCTGCATGCCAGTTTGTAAGGCATGAGAGGCTGTTAATGGATGGTTTCATTCTTTAAGCACATGTACTATCTCAAGATTGTCAGAATGCTGGTAAAGGCAAGGGGCCTTTTCAGGAGTTTTGCTTATTAGTGAGAACTGTTTTCCACTGCACTGAAATAATTTGGACTAGAATAAATAAGAATAAATAAAGTAGAATAGATAGAAAATAAAATAAGACAAGACAAAATAAGAAAATTCAAATGCTTAAGGGATCTGAGGGATTAATCAGGGTCATCTGTGGTATGGTCTGTTTTTACTGTAAAAGATGGGATACGTTCTGTTTGTCATTCTTTGGTTATCGGTAGGCCTCAATGCTATCCTGGAAGGTTTGAGGCGTTCCCCATACTGTGACTAAATAGGACCAAGAGAAGGTAACAGACTATGTTACAGGATTGGTGTTTCTTCACACTTATTTTTTTACTTCTGGACTTATTTGAAATCAGGTTGTATTGGCTGACAACCTCAATGGGTACTCTGCCTTGAATGAAGAAGGAGCAATCTGGATCTGGCTGCAGTCTCAACAACCTTCCTTACCCTTTGACACCTTTAGGAGAATAGATATTTCTCTTACAAATAATCTGTTTAATAGCAATTGCAACAAATGCAAAATAGCCAACTCTTTGTGGGAAAGTCAGTGACACAGATCCTGAGATGTCCAGGAGAGTTCTTCTGCACTGTTTGAGTGACCTAACTGATAATGACCGTGGATTTATTTCTTATATTTATCTGTATACCACCTTCCAGTAAAAGTATCAGGATTGTTTATTCTAAAACGGAGTATAAATGTATAATTTAACTTACATATCTACAAAAGAAAAGCTAATAGGACAGTATAAAAGAGCACAAGGTTCATAAAAAAATAAGTTTTGTTACAATAAAATGCTCTTTCCTTTTCGCTACTATGATGTTTAAATGAAAACAAAATATGCACTAGACAAACATATATGGACAGAGTATTTCACAACAGGGATGAGATGATCTTCCAGTGGCCACAATTGGGGTATGAGGGCTGTCTTCTAGGTGGTCACTTGGTCTTATCACATATGACAGAAGGACTCACAAAAGACTTTGCAACAGAAGATTCTAACCTATGTAATGTATGTAGGTATGCAGTCCTATGAATATTCTGGTCACTAGTCATGAAAGCCTTTAAATGTCACAACCAACATATTCATCTGTCTCCCAGATCTAGTGTAATTCAGTGAATATATTCTGTGACAGCTTAGTAATTAGCAACTATATTCTAAACTAACTGTTGCTTCTTTACCAATTTCAAAGGCATCCCAATAAGCTGAAATAGGTAATAAGTCTTGTTATGCAGCTTGTACATTATAACAGTTTGCAGCTATGCCAGACCTTTCATAAAATGAAGAATGGGAACCAATCATTTGCAACAGAAACAGCTCATAAAATACCACCTAGGCTACTGTTGAGTAGATTTTTAGCTAGTTGACAGACTGAACCCAAAAAAGAATGGTTCCTCTTCATCTTGTAAAAGTGAGTAATAGGGTACCTCAGAAAACAGCTTTATAGATGATTTAAATGGAAGAATAAAAAATACACTTATCATATTTGTCAGTGACACCAAACTGAGGTGAGTGTGCAGCAAACAATGCAGAAGTCAGAATCAGAACTTTGTTCTGTCAGAAACCTGAAGTGCAAAGGAAGGAACACTCAAATCTCCATGGCTCCAGCACAGCCAAACCTCTTCCAGGCTCTTGATAGCAGGGCACCAAGGTTGGTCTGAGCCCATCAACAGATCTTATGGCTTTATGTGAAACTTGTTTCTGCTAATGAAAGAATGTTTCTGCTAATGTCATTGATAGCAGTGACAGTACATTTAAATTACTTCCCTGTTAGGGCATGGTCTGGTGACAGGACTTTGGATACAGCAGATCCAGATCCTCCTTCTCACCACTTTCCACTCCTTGAGAAACACTTTCTTTTTGTTCAAACCAAGAGGGAGAGGACATGGTGGACAACACCATGGCAACTGGGAGGACAGTGTGACATTAGCTATCCGCATCCAAGGGCAGAACATCATCAAGCATTCTTGAGAATTTTGGAGGAGATCTTTTTTGTTGTTGTTGTTGTTGTTTGACATCAAGTCATTTCTGACTTATGACAACCCTGATGTGAACCTATCACAGGGTTTTCTGGGGCTGAGAATGTGTGATGCACCCAATGTCTCCCATTGGTTTCCTTGGGGCATCAAACCCTGGTCCCCAGAGTCATAATCCAATGCTCAAACCACTATATCACATGGTTAAAAAAAGGTTACTTTTGGATTAGTTAACAAAATCCTACAGTTAGGAAGGATATCAACCATGATGTCTAGGGGATTATTTTCAAACTCTTCTCCTTATTCCACTTAGAACATGTCTTCTGATCCATATAACCATATAATTCTTCACAAGATTCTTTTAAAGGCAGCAACAAGTAATTTCAGCAACTTTCTTCCCTTGGTAGGAAAGTATTTGAAAACCATTCAGTTTACAAAGGCTGTTTCCAATTCAGGATTTATTGCATGATCAGGGGCATCTGGTGCAGCACAAAACACACAGACACAACAAAGTATGGATGAACAAGGCCACAACTTTATTGGTTACAGAGCATACAGGGTTGGTGTACGCATGGGTAGGGATCCAGGCATCGGCCAACCCGCTTGTTGGTTGATGAGCCCATTTGTCTGGCCCAGGGGTGGAAAAGACCCCTCCAGACATGGCCCTCCTGCCACCAGGGGGTGCATGCTACTTGCCCACCCGAGCTAGGCAATTTGACATGCACTGCACCCCCTGACCCCCAGTTGGGAACCCACCTGTTCCCTTCCGTGTGGCAAAGCCACCAACTGTCCCGGATCCCCTGGCCATGTGACCGCCTAGTAAAGTTGTGACAGTAACAAACAGCAACAATGAACTGGAACAAAACACAACCATAAGAGGGTGGGGGGGTCAGGATGCCCACCGATGAGAGACTGGCTGGCCACTGTGCCACCTCCAAGTAAATACTCCCAGAGCGGACCTGAGTGAAGTCCACATGCCTTCACTCATGCCCGCTCCGGCAGCCAATGAGTTCAAGGTGAGGCACCTTGACCTCATTGGCTGGGTGCATGTCCGGACATCCGTACATGCACAGTTGTGCAATCCCGGCTTAATCCCGGCCACCATGCAATGGAACCTCGCCACGAGGAGCTGCAGCCAAGTGCCCGGCCTCACAAAGGCGCTGAGAATTAAGTCTCTCTGCACAATTCTGTGCAAATTTAGCACATCTTTGTTTTATTCATAAAACAGCATTTTCTATATAGAAAAATATCAATTCCTATGCCAAAAAATAAAATAAAATAATAAAATAAAATAAAATATGCAGCTTTCTGCTGAGGATATGCTCTTTTCTAGGCAAACACAATCCTTGCAAATTTTATGCAGAATAAATCTCCAATTAAAATATTTCCTGGACAGAAAACTGCATTTCAACAATAGATATTTCTGCCCTGAAATATTATTTTCCATACATAAAGTGCTGTTTCCTGCACAAAACGTGAATTTTTAGCAGAATAAGCCCCAAACTGGAAGGATCCTTATCAGTCCAGGATTCTTTTCATTAGGATTTTTCAACACTCAGAAACCATGTTTGAACATTTCTCAATTTTGAATATTCTTTCCTTCCCTGAGTCTGAATTATTTCAGCCTAAGTACAAAAAGTGCTTTGAAATATTAGAAGTGTTGTGCATATACTCTATCAATATCAGCAGTAGAGCAATGGCAAGGAAGTTTAAGATGTACTTAACAACTTTTTGAAGAGGTATTTTGAATTATGTTCTGCTCATCTAAAATCTGTGGGATATATTTATTGCTTACTTTCTTATTTATGAATACTTTCTTTCACTTAATTTCTGTAATGTAGGGTTGCTTGGCAGAGTGTTCCATGCTCAAAGAAGCATCATTCTTTGCTATTACTGTCAGAAAATAGGGACATTAATCAACGCTAAAGCTGTCAGAAGATATGGATTCAAATTTGAATGTTCATTAATGGCAAAACAAATACTCAAATTGGCTGAATGAATTTGAATTACACTATCTATTTTTATCCTTGCCAGGTATAGGAGGCAAGGCAAATGATATCGGAAGAAGAAACTACAGGAACATTGACTAACTTTTTTACATGAGGCCAGGCACATATTCTGCTGTTCCCATTTGAAATTTGCATTTTCCAAATTAATCTTACTTTCCATTTCTTCCATAGATCCTCCACTTTCCCACATCCTCACCATATTCATAATGTACTATTTTCCACATATTTGTTAACCGTTTAATTTATATAACTACTTGAGCTTACTTTGTCAAGTTAGTGGTACCTTTAGCCCTGCAACAGCTACCATTCTCTTCCAAGGAGACCAGTACATTTCATATCTGAAAGAAGACTGAGATCCAATTCTTCCAACTGCATAGTTATACTAAAAACAGAGGAGAAAGTAGCAATAGAGGGAAGAAGAGAAGGCACTACATTAAAGACTGCCACGTTAGTAGTTTGCTGATAAAGGATCCTGGCTAAAAACCTAAGCCAGGATTTGCAGTTGTTGTGAGGTTTGCCAGTTAATTGTAAGTACATTTACCATATGGTAGGAAAAATTCACATCAACAACATTGCTTAGCTGGTAATTTGAAGATCAGAATGTTCAAATGTGCATAAGAAGGTTGTGAAAAGTGATTTATTTACTGGGTTGCTGGTTTCTCAATGCCTCTAACTCTGTGCTGAGAGAGCCTTCTCCTTATGGCAATTGGTTGAAAGATATTAATTTCCAGGCATTATCACCAAGGATGAAAAGCTACATTTATACATTCCCTCTCTTGACTTTATGAAGGGATCACTCTTGCCTGTTCTGGTGAAGTAAGCTGTGTGCACATTGGTATTCAGGCACTAGGGAGATTACTTATGGAAAACACCATAAAAATATGAGGAATGTGAGTAGAAGGGTGGCTGTATAAATGCACTATAAATGATTGGATAGCAGCAATATTGCAATTCCACTTCCAGGCAGGCTTTACACAACTTATTTTTCCTTGGTGTTCCCTGAGAAGCCATCCTTAGCCCAAAGCCATAAGCCATCTTCCTTTCTTTCCTATTATGTTGTAGCTCATTCTTTCACCATTCTTAATGAGGCAGCTAACAAATCATGGGAAGGTGTATTGAGCTGGGTCATAAGCACTGGTTATACTGGTGAGTGGACAAATGCATCACGACTTTAATTTCTTGTTCTGTATGGGCTCTGCCATATTTTTATTTCCTCAAGTTCCTTTATGTTCTTAACATATGTCTGTCTGAAACCTTGCTTCTGAATGTTACTATATTTTTCATTTCTCCTCAGATTCCCTTCCTTTCCCACTGTCTTCCACTCTGTTCAGCTGTATTCCACCAGTACAGGGAAATGAAACTCTCTTAGTCTTCATTTGGTTGCATTTCCTCATTTTTGCTTTGTATCAGGTTACAAGATGATGACCTTCTCCTCCATGGAGACCTAGGTTCTTTACCTAATGTGCACATTTTCCACATTGACTATTTCACAAGTCTGTTTTTATATGTGCATGTTATTCTAAAAATTAATTCAATAGTACAGTTAGCCCTGAAGTAGGGTAACCTTTAATTTGAATGTTAATTTTTTTTTTCTTTAGCAATATATACATCCCATACATACATACAGATGTGATGAAAACAGATGACCTTCACACACACTCTAAATGTAGAATGGAGTCAGGAAAGTATTCAGGTTTGTCTAAATGTTTCAACAATTCTCTTGATGAAATGGTGATTATTTGATTTGTTCTTTCAAGTGTGCACAATTTTCAAATTACTAAGTGATCTTCAATACATAGATTCATTTTTAAACAGAGAAACAGGAAAAATGTTTTTTAGCTTTTCACGTTAGAAGCAACAGTCTTCTAGCACATTCACATAGAAAAGTCTTTACTTGTTCTTCTCATGATGCAGTGATCACACAGCTGTGGTGTAGTCTTCATTCATCTTCTCATGAGGAGGAAAACTGCTATGTTCTACTTATTCATTTCACCATTATATCAGGAATGTCAGAACAATGCGTGTAGTTCTTTTTGATGTATTTTATCATCAGAACAGCCCTAAAAGTTAGGTCACGTAAAAATTATTAGCTACCCCAAACTTATCCAGTGAGTTTAATGGCAGAGTAGGGATCTGAATGTCAGTCTTTCCAGTCTAATTCCAATTCCTGTATTTTATCTATTAGATCACCCTGACTCTCAGTGCAGATCATAGATAGATAGATAGATAGATAGATAGATGCAGTTTTTTTATTTTGTTTTATGTCATTCAAATGCAATCCTGTACAAGAGAGAGTAGAGGGTCACTTGGATGCCAGGAAACCTCAAAGTCATAACTTTCTGAGCAAGATGAGTTGAGAAAGCTGAAATGCTGTTCTTAAGAAATTCCTGCTCATGTGTATCATCATGAACTATTGCCGATAAGACCTTTCTACCTCACTGCACCATCAGGTATCTCATGCATTTTATATTTCTGCCTGAAATCACTAACCAAGTGCATTATCTTGGAATCTGAATATATCTGAAGGACAATGTGTCTCTTCACATCTTTTTGTGCTGGCTTCAATATTCAAGATCAATTACTCTTAACTGTTTCCCTAGCCTGGTTGCATTCTGTTTTCTAGAAAATCTGTTTCTTTTCTTCAATTTCACTGACACTCATTTGAAGGCCAGCTCTCACTACACTGCATCTGTTTTGATGCTACCTTTGTATAACCATGATGATACCACATGATTCCTATCTAAAGAAGAAGCCTCTGAAATAATTCGTACTTGATATTCAGGCACGTACATACACATTTATGCACACACGTGCACGTATCCACATGTGCTCTGAAAACTACACATTCATTGGTAGGTTAAAATCTATTTTCAAATGATGATTATGGATATATGAAGGATAGGACAAGTGGTGCAAGATGCACAGCCATAATTTCTTAAAAAAAAAAGATGAGTGGGCAGGCTGAGTAATTGGGCCAGAGGTGATGGGAGGTGGCAGCAGTAGGAAAGAGGACATTGCTGTAGGAGCTGGGAGATGGGACAGAGAAAGTTGTTCACAGGGGAAAGAAGTGTTCCAATGAGCTTATTTCTCCAGTGTCTGGCTTCCAAAGGTAGGAAGCTCAGAGGACAGGTACTCTTAGAAGATTAGCTTGGGCAATCACTTGTCTTGTGGCACGGAAGATTATTGAAATGAGCTTTACCAGTATGCTTGAGCTCTGAGGAATCCTGTTCTTCCTATAGAATATAGTCACAGGAGAAATGTGCTACTCAGAGATGTCAATCATTACCTCCCATCATCAATGACTTTGTCTTCCTTCTCTCATCTGCTGTGTTACCTTAGTAAGAGTGCAATCACTAATATAACAGATTATTATGCTGATGTAGCACAGTGTAGTGGTTTGAGTGTTAGACTTTGACTCTGGAGACCAGGGTATGAATCTCTGCTCAGCCATGGAAACCCATTCTTCCAGTCATTTCCATTCCCATATGTTATCCCAGCCTTAGGAAGGAAAAGGCAAAATGCCTCTGAATAATTCTTGCCAATCAAACCACATAGGTTTATCTTAGGGTCAGCATAAGTCAGAAGCATAACAAAAAGTACACCAAAAAGATTCTAGCCCCCAGTGTTAATTTAGGACAAAGGATATTTGAATTCAGCTCTGAACTCAGCCATGAATTTCACTGAGCAAACTTCAACCAGCCACTCTCATCTTCCCTATGTAATGTAGTTGGTAAGATAGTGTTCAGAAAAGCTTTAGAAAGTTACTGTTTGGACTACAGCTTGTGGAATCTCCCAACCAGCATGATAAGTGGGGATTCTATAAATTGTAATCCAACGGAGCTTTTTTCCCAACAAAAAAAATTGACTTGGAGAATAAAATGGGAGAAGTGGAGACTTTTGCATCCTTGGAGGAAGGGTGGAATAAAATATGTAATTGTGTAATATCCAGTTTGTCCTACACCAGTTTAATCCAACTCAAACAATTCTGGTTTTTGAACTCTTACAGATATCACTTCTCTTTTTCTGTACTTTGTTTCCTGGTGCTTGGTTTTTAGAACCTTACTCAAAATCAAGAGGCTGCCTTCTTGTTTTCCCCCATAAATAAGCTACCCTGTGCATATTTCCCTCTAAATGTGATGAAACTTGCTCCCTAGTACTGGTAATCTGCAATACAAAGTTGAAACCCATAAGCTTTACCTTTGTAAAGATAATTTGTGTGCTTGTTTAGAATTTATCCTGTCTTCGTCAGCAGGAAAGTAGATGCCAGCTAATTAGTCAAGGAAGTCCAGCTTCTATTTTAGACATCTTGCTAAACAGCATTCCTTAGGAAATACATTTCACTCAATTTTCTAGCAGATTTGACTTTTGTCAAAACACTTTTATGAGTAACTATACATAAGAAACATTTGACACCAATGCAGTGAAATAACAAGTATCTGTTGGTACCTGTAGAGAAAATTTGTCAGTTTTGCAGGCATGTCTTTCAGTTAGTTCCTTCAATTGTCATTGCATCAGGTAATGGGGATAATCAGTTCAAACTTGCTTTAAATGCTTTCCCTTTGGATTGGATTTTTTTTGCTTTATTTAAGTCAGGCAAAGTTGTGTGATAATGATAAAGAAAACACATGTACCATCTGTCATGCATAACTCTTCTCTTTATTATCGAAATAAATAAAAGGCAGAAAGAGATCTTAAGTCAGAGACTGTAAACAGATAAAGCTGGATTTCTGTGACTCTTGTGTATTTTACTCTGAAGGGAAATTCACCCCATATTTAAAATTAGAATTCATTTTGTTTTTCAAAACTGAATAACAAGCTAACTGTGCTTTAAATCTATGTGCTTATTAATGCCAGAGTCATGTGTGGATAATCCCAGACTATGGTAGGAATTTTGTGGAGTTTAAGTTATTTTTCTCCCAATACATGGGACTAAGTAGTCGTTCCGAGGGACCTCTTTCCTTCAAAGAACAGCAACCTTAAAAAAAACCAAACAAAAACAAAGCCTTAATGTCAAAAAAGTATAGAACTATTTTTTTCAGAGTCAAAAAGGAGTTTCAAACAGAGCATAAAGGGAACCAATACGACACAAAAGATGTAAGTCTTCCTCAGAAGACTGTACAAATATCCTATATTCATTCTTATGCTAAAGTTATTTGTCTGTGCTTACTTGTACTGTATAGTTAATCAAGTGTTTCAGGTCCGAAACACATACTGTATATGCAAAAGAAATTTCATGTAAACAGTTCACTTGCTGTAACTATTTTACTCAGGAGGAAATAATACCGAAGAAAAAAGGAGGCACATTTTAAATGTCCACAAGAGGCCTGTTCACTTCTAAAGAGGAAGCAAATTTTACATGCCCCAAAGAAGCCTGTTCACTTTTAAAGTCAGCAACGCTACTTTAAAACTGAACATACACCAAAGTAAAAGCATTTTGTGGAATTTGACAGTCTTGATGAAAGAAGCCTTTTTGCACCTCTTGAGACTTGTTGTGAGAAGAAACACATGTTGTCTTGAAGTTACACATTTGCAAGTCTCACAAAATGTTCTGGAGAAATAAAGCATGCACAAAACAATGGAAATTAATGGTTAAAAATTGCATCAGTGAGGTAAAACATGGTCAGAAATGTATATTCTCATAAATGCAGATTTACCTGCAATAAAAACACATGAAATGTTGCCACAGGATATAGGACAAAGTTGAGAAGAAAATCCAGATGAGATTCAGAGAAACCCAATGGAAATTAAATATATTTCCAACCTATATGAGATACATATTGCATATATATATATTTGATGTAAAAAATGCATACGTTAGAAAAGTGAGTCCAAAGTGAGGGGGGTAACTGGACAGAAACAGGAATAAATTTAAATACAGAGGAAGAAGAAATTTACAGCCTATGTTTTAAGGATTCTTTTTAAGGGTTCTTACACTTACAATTTCTCATTACTAAAATATGAATTTACAGTTCAAGAGAGGGGGAGAAAAGAGAGAGAGAAGAAAAGGAATGGGGATACCAGTGGGAAAATGAGAGACTTGACAGTTTCTCACATTCATAGTGGAAGAACTGGTGCAATGCACAACATAAATTTTTAAAGATTCTCAGACTTTTACCATTTGTCATCACTAAACTATGCAGGAAAACAAAAGCTCCAAGAGGTAAGCCCACACAAAAGTAATTAGATATGTGTGAAATGATGGAAGCTGTCTATTTTCAGGCACTGCGACAAGTGAGTTGAACTGTAGCGTTGCAAAAAACAAAACAAAAACAAAATCAACAACAACAAGATTTATCAAAATTGGATATGTAATGCAATGCTGAAGTTCTGTAAGTAAAAAAATACCACTCAGGACTCCAATAAACTAACAACACAATTATTTTACTGATCTAAGACTCTGTATTGATTTCTCCTATGGATTCCATGAGACCTTCAGTGAGCAAATAACATCAAGATGGCTTGCCTTCATAGAATATATTATTATGAAATTCAGCCATTAGGGCCACTAAATCCATTGATTCACCTACCTGCCTTCATTGGTTGACTACATTTAAGTAATCATACGTGATATTAGTAATACTGCCAATATCTGATTTGACAAGCATGTTGTTATAATCGGATAACCATGGCTGATTGTTATAAGAATGACAGAAAATTCTTTGAACAATCTGAACTGCTGTGTCAATGCTGACTATTATCAAACACTTTGGAAAGGTAATATTTCTCAATAATTCATGGTGCAAATATGTGTATAGACTCACACACACAACAAATCAGGTACGACATATTGACAGCTAGATAGTTTCTTTCATCATCATTTCAGTCAGGTACTTATCTCAGTTGTCCCCAAAATGGATTTTTCACCCTCTCAACTTCTTCCTATTTAGTGGAGTAAGCCTAGAGATTTATGTGCTGTTTAAATAAATGTTTTAGCATCCTTACTTTTAAACAGACAAAGCAGAGAAACCCTGTCTGAATGCATAAATTTGATCAGGAACCATGATACTATGATTCATGATCCTGAGTGTTAGATTCACAAACAATGTGACCCCAACCTTGACAATGCATTAATCAAGTAACAAAAAAAGGAGGAAAAAAAAACAGGAGCAAGAGAAAGAAAATTTAAGGTGTTAACTATAAAGAGAGGGGGGAGCATTCCTAACCAGAGCAACCTATTTCACTTGCATTATTCAGTTTAGGAAGCAATGTTTAAGAACAGCAGCAGCAACAACAAAAGAATATATGAGGTGTGATAAAATAAAAGGGTAACCAGAGAGGAAGATAAATGTTTATTTTCTTGCTACCCAAGTCACCTTGATAGTTTTGTAATATCCCAGTCTTGAAATAACTATGGGTTTTATTGTTTCTCAGAATAATGTATGCATGTGGATTATGTTTGGTATATTTTTTCCCTTCTTTTTGTAATTGGAACTCCAGGACCACAAAAAAGAAAAAAAAAATTCCTTTAACTATTGTTTTTAACACTAAAATGCTGCAACGGTCTGTAGTAATTCTTCAATGTGCTTCCATGTGAATCTTTTTTTTTTTCCCTATGTACCCTGCTATCTGATGTATGGATCATTGGGTCTTAAACTTTGCAGTGCATAGAACACAGAAAATTGTTCCCATGGTCTTCTTATTCTTTTATCTCTATAAGCCAATGATCTCTATCTTATGATACAATCAAACAATTAATGTCACTTGCTGGATGTGCTCCATATACTTATTCCACAAAGGCAGTTGTGTTTTCATAATGCAAGCCTTTTCCCAAGATCATTACTGTGAGCCATCACTGGCTAGCTGTGCATTGTGTTTCTTTTTGAAAAGCACAGGTATCTTGCTAGGCAACAGTTTGTTTATCCATACACCCTTATCACAAAGTCCCAATTAGATTTACTTAAAATGCCTCCAGTCATTACACTGGCTCCTTCTTTCTCATATGACTCTCTCCATCCCTCAAACAGAGCATACTGATCGTAGCTCCTGCATCAGGTTTTCAGCCTAGACACAGAGAACCCCATTTTACACATGTATTTTTTTAGGAGGAGAAGGAGGGGAGGGAGGAGGAGGAGCCTGTTCAAAGTCTAGTAAGCATTTTTATAAGATGGTAAACGTACACTTAGATTTCACTTCCCATGATTTTACCTGCTTTTGTCCATTTTGTATCCTTTCCCACCTCTCACCTGTTAGAGATATGTTACATGTTCTACTCATGAAGAGTGGCTTTTTCTAGTACATGAGTATGACTCACTGTGTCTAGATTGTGAAAAAGATGCGAGCATGGTAACCATCCTGACTCTCTTTGCTACATTGCTCATAAGAAAATTGGGAAGTGGTTTCAGGAATGTCCTGAATGCACGTCAGAGCCTAACTATTAAATCCTCTCCCACGTTTCTCTTTTTTTCTTTCTTCCTTCCTTCTTTTTTTTTTATAAAGGCTTATGGTTTCAACTGTCTCACAGCTTTGGTTTAGCCATGATTCCGGAAGGAATATTCATACAAAACACCGCCAAAACATGTGCTGTTTTCAGCACCTACTAGCAAAGAATAATGATAAAATATTCTCTCAAGTAGAAGAAACAAAGAGAAAAATGTAAGTGTTCCATTCATTTCAGGTACATAACATTTAGAAGTCACTCTGTGACATTTTACTGGCATATTGTTCAGAGTACCCACTTTCATTATTATCCTTTGTCATAAACTCAAGTTGGCCTCTTGTGCAAAAATTTACTTGATCTTTTCAGCAAAGTTTATCCCTCACTTCATAATAAAACAGGTATAATCTCTATTGGGATTATTGATGTACTAAAATATATTTCCTCTGTACTCATCTTGTTCCTTAAATAATCCCTAGAAAAAACTCTTTTCTGTGTAATCCTCCTGTGCTATGCAGGAAATGCTTACCTTCCTATTCAGTAAAAGGTTCCCTTGACAGTGTTTTCATTTGTTTTCTTTTAACAGTTTCCTTTAGAACAAATTCATTGTTTGTTTGGTTAAGTTTCTGGTTGGAATCTTTTCAGTTATTCTCAGTTAGAATAGACTCATTGAATGGATTTTTGGATGGTGAGTCACATCATAGGTGAGTACAGTTGAATCAATGGGTCTAATGTAGAAGGTACCACTAACAGGATTTAGGATTGAGTCTTCCATTGCTTATGTATGCCTATCAATGTTAAACAGCACGGATAGTCCATCCAAACCATTTTGATTGTGACTCCTATAAACTGAACTGTGCATAGTCATTGATCACAGAGTATTGGAGGTGTAGTCAAAACATCTGCAAAGCATCAGATATTCTACTCCTACTAAACTATCTCATCAATAAGTTGGTGGGGTGGGGGAGAGCAGGAGCTACAGTAGAGATGTAATTTGTCACCCATTTTCTTCACAAAGAATCAACAAAAAATTTTACATTTTTTTCCCATTGCAAGAAAGGCATATATTTTACAAAGCACATTCACAATTCCAGATTTATTCTGCACAAAATTCACATGCCATTTTTTGCTGAGAATAATTTTCATCTCTAAAAAAAGCTGTTTTCTACACAGAAAGTACTGCTATTGGATCATGATGTTTTATGTGTAAAAATTCTGTTTTCTGTGCAGAAAATGATGTTTTCAATACAAATAATCTATGTACAACTTTTATGCAGAATAAACCCAAAATTATAACATTTTATGCATGGAAACCATCATTTTCTGCAGGAATTAATATTTTTGCATTGAAGTATTATTTTTCATACAGAAAATAATGTTTTTCTACATAGATTTTTTTTTTTTTTCAGAAAACAACCAGTTGTAAATTTTGAGCAGAATATATCTCAAACTGCAAAATTTCATCTGGCTCCAGTATTATTGTCATTAGGGTTTCTCACGTCTCAAAGAAGATTTTTTGACCCTTTTTTTTGAGTACTTTATAATATTCTTTCCATCGTTACCTCACTAGAATGTCAGTTTTCCACCTTGGGGCAGCATGGACCTAAACCCAAAACCACAACAAAGAAGGTTGTGTGGATGCACATATACAAGCATACACAGACTACACTTTGTTCAACTTAAATTCACCATCATCATCATCATCATTTTAGAATTAATGTCTGGAAATCCACTTCTGGTTGTGAAGAAAAATAGGAATTTTATGTTAAAAAGTATGTACCATTTGAAAGATGAATTGCTGTTCCGAAATGCTCCCAGAAAAGGCAAGGCTGGAGTGGCTCAGAGTTGTAAAAACCACCTTCACAGCCAGATTTATTCCCATGGCCACACTTTGTTCACCTATTTAAGCTGATGAATCTTTTCCTCATAAAGTTTTAGTACTGAGGGCCCCATCTATGTTGAACAATACTTTGTTGTTAGTTGCTCTTAATTTATCTTCTATTTATGGTGATTCTATGACCAAGGAATCATCATTTCACCCTATCATCAACAGTCCTGCTAGTCTTGCAGAATCAAGTGGTGGATTTCTTGATTAAATCTATCCACCTGTAATGTAGTTTTCCTCTTTTCCTACTATCTTACTGTCACTTTACCAAGCATTATCATCTTTTCTACTAAGTCATATTTGTGATAATGGGCCCTTCCCGTTATCTAGGCAACAGAGCTGAAGAGGGATAGTTCTCGCTCCAGCTAAACAAGGGGTTAATGATTTGTTGGATTTAGGTTACATTTATGTGGGATCAGCATCACAGAGGATATAAGAGATCATGAGAGTCAATTGCCCAATCAGCAAGGCTGGATAGGAGAAAAGGTGAGAAGCTTCAAGATGTTTTGGTCAAGAAGTTTAAAAAAGCCCTGAGAGACCATGAGGCAGAGAGAGAGAGAGAGAGAGGAAGGACCTTCCACAAAAGATAGAGAGCTGGTGGGAAGCTGGAGCAATGCTAGGTCCAGTCTCCTGGCTTTGTGCCCCCACCAACAGCATCCCAGCATCTGGATAACAATGTGAGTAGACAGGAATGTTATTAGCTAGTTGTGTTAGGTGTTTTTGTTCTTTTAAAACTCTGGCTGAAATTACATAAGCTTGTCTGTAACTTGTAAATACTAAGCAATGTTTAGAAGAAGTAGCCTCCATGAGTAGTATACGTATTTTTGTGTGTGTGTGTTGCCTGTTTAGAATAAAACATCTCTCCTTAAAGATCTCCTTGCTCACTCTCTTTCTTCATGAGTGTTTGCCAGTCATGCACACAGATAGAATTCCCTTCTTCCACAGAAGATTGGGGGAGGAAGGAAGTTTAAAGATTCTTTTCCCCAGTGCCTTCCTACTGAGTCACAAGGCAGAGATTAAAATTAGTATGTGGTGGCAGCAAGATTTCCAAGGGTAAGGGGAAGTTCCCATCTCCTATTCAAGGGCAGGAGGCACTCTTCACTGAGTGGGAGAAAAAAAAAACACCTTTTCTTCACAATGTTGTTTTGTGATATGGGCAAAGTATAATATCTTCAGTTTGGCCATTTTGGTTTCTAGGAAGACTTCAGACTTGATTGTCTCTTGGAACCTGTTATTCTTCTTTTTCAGTAGTCCATGTTATCCATAAAATTATCGTCCTTTATCAAATTTCAAATAAGCTGATTCTCTTTCTGTCAGCTTTCTCCACTTTCCAGTTCCCACAACCATACAGAAAAATCAGACAACCTGATTTTAGTACTTAGTTATATATTGAAGGACTAGCACTATGCACACTTATTTGGGATAAATAATCACTATATTATTGATACTTCTTTTGGACTAAACCTGTTTAGGGCTGGGCTGCATATGCTTTTAGAGTCATTGCTTCTTCCAAGATGCTATAGTATTGATGTACTAAGCAATGATGTTCACCTTGAGCATTCTTTTCCAAATCACAACTTAGAAAGGTAAAATAATAATAGTATAGATAGTTTTATTTAAAATAACACCAACAATCACATCCAGAAATCAATAAACTATTCATGGGTGTAGCTGTAGGAAGGGTAACATTACTTCAATAAGTATTAAGTGAAAACTTTCTTCACCTCCCAAATTTCTAGTGTTGCTGAGAGAAAGAGAGAGATGGTGGGCGGAGAGATTGAAAATTGTTCACCTCTACAACTCTTCTACAACTCTTCTGTTTGTTGTGGTTTGCATTCTCTTGGTAACTTTGCCTACCTCTCATCTTCTGATGTCTCAATTCTATTTCTACATTCTCAAAATTTTAAGTCAGTGCAGTGCTAGAAATTTGGGTGCTGAAGAAACATTTTATCAAGATGCAGCATTCTTACTTGGAGGAAAAACTCCCTCATATTGCCTCCTCCCATTCAAATGATCCAAAATTGTAAAATACCCAGTTGTGGATAGTGGCTTTCATGTCAGTCAGTTTTGTCTCAGTTATTTCCAAAGGACGTATCCATTGTGCTGAGCAATATCTCCAAAATAGATTCAACACTTTTAAAATCCAGACTTAGCGAATGCTCCCCTTCACTAACAGAAGAGCCAGTATCTTCCACTGTGTATCATACTCAACCCTGTGCCCCACCTGAGTAACTTCTCTAAGCATTTTTTCTATGAATTATGTACAATGGGTTAAGTTCCCTTCTGCAAATTACTGTTATTGTTGTTGTTACTATTATTTGGAAGCTATTCACAAGCACCAATAAATTATGCATTTTCATGGTGAGATGCACCTAGGCAGAATATTTTAAAATGCTAATCTTCTATTCAGGCCTCATACTTGGCTGACCAAATCATACTGTCCTTTTCAAACTTCATGGCAAGTGAAACAAAGAGTTTTGCATATCTGTAATAGCAGAGGTGAAAAACTGAAAAATATCCAGCTTTTCCTGGTGTCAAAGTTTGCTAATAACTATTCAGTTACTGTATGCACCTCTTGATACTTGGAGAAAAAAAAACCTGGCATATCAACGAATAAAAAGCCTTCTCTGGAGGAAAGGAGAGAAAGAGTGGGGTAGGAGAGAAAACATTCACAGAGATTTTAAAAGATAGGCCATGTCAATCTGAATTTGCTTAGCATTCTCAAATATATGTAAGCACAGCTAAAGAATAAAACAACACAGCTGAAATGCTAATGTTTTTCAAACAGCTTTTGAACGTTTTAACAATACTGCTATTTGTTAAGCCTGTGAAGCACAATGTTTTGTTAAGAGAAAGCAAACGATGCAGGAGTTTTTACAGTAGTCCTCAAGCAATGGGAATTGAATTGTAAGTCCATAATGGAGTCCTAGGTAGCACAGTCAATGGTGATTGCTGGCTTGTGTTAGTAACATACAGGATACTGTATACTGATTCATGTAAGGGGCCACAGAGGAACAACTGTATGTCAAATGAAATGCCAGTACTGCATAACAGTGCCTTGGAGATGAAAGGGACACAGTGTAGATTCTCCTTTGGTCTGTGTTGGAAGAGCTTTTCGAAATTTGTGGAAGTGATCCCAAAGTGACACAACCATTCCTTGATTCTAGTATATGTATGTATGTGCTGTCAAGTCAGTATACCTGTAACTGAAAGCAGAGTTCATTTAGATGGAACTTCATATAAACTAGTACAGAAGTTCTCTTAAGATTTTTCTTAACCAAGCTTGTTAAATTCTGATATGTTATCAACTTAGTGGAACCAAAGGCTATCAAAGCATTCTAAGCCCTGCAGAATAAAGAGATGCCAAAAACAGCGAGGTATATTTATTTATTTTTCAAAGTCCAGGGTTGCATTTAGAGAGTGTCATCACAATTTTATACAAAAATAGATGTGTTTAGTGGTTCACTGACCTGTGATATTAGGTCCTGCAGCTTGCTCTGTGTAACTCACACATCTCTTTTTGGTAGCAAGTAAGAGGTTCTTCCTTTTACTTACAAATTGGGGGAAAATGTTGATGTTTTAGAGAAACATGTATGAAAATCATGAGCTGGGTGAGGATCCTTATGTTCTAATCTGAATATCATTTTAATGGTCTGTTCATTCAAGGAAATAGCTGAGAATAACCTTTTTTTCCCAGTAAAGATGTATGTCTCTTCAACCCTAAAGTCAGCCTTTATTATCAGTCCTTATAATAATTTATATACAATGTATAAATGATGCAAAAAAGATGTTTATCTAGATCTACATGACATAGAGTTTAGGCTTGCTATACTGATCACTAGAATCATTTATTGTTCCATGGTTTATTTATAATTTTTGCATTTATATCTCTCTTCTAATTTCACTCACATGTTGGGATTAAATATGTATTTTTCTTATTGGGTGGATGACTTGATGTGTCAGTGACACAACTGCAAGCATTTTGCTCATGTTGACAGGAACATTCCTGTATGTCACTAGGTATGGCTAGGAGCAGTCTACAAGCCTCTGACAGGACAAAAGCAATCCAGACAATCATAGGAATAATGCAATCTAGACTCAAGGTAAAAGTGGAGAAAAATAAAAGTAACATTCAACAATGCACTTCCATCAATGAAAAGGACATGGCTTACCAATTCAATCCCACCCACCCCAACACTAGCCACCTGAACACTTGTGCAAAGGGTGAGCCACCATGTGGAACAGAGTTTGGTTGGGTCCAGAGGACTGCAGAGGATGTTGGGAAGGGAAAAAAAACACCTTAGTGCACAGGACAGCATATCAAGTTTCATGGGTTAGTTCTGTAAGTGGCTGCAGCTAGGTGATTTCAGCCACTGAAAGCAAGAAGATGGGAAAATAAAATATGTGCTCCTAGTGAAAGATGTATAAGACATTCTTCAGTATCCTGAATATTTAGAATTATTCAGGGACATTTAGAATGCTTTTAGAATCCAGGGCCCTTTTTGCATCTTACCTTTTAACGTCACTGGGTTGGGGTCCTCGCACAAGAAGCCTGGGCAGGAAGGCTCTCACAAGCTTCCTGCTTCAGCTTCTTCCTGCCCACGTGAGAGCCCCCCCCCCGCACCCACTTCCTTTCCCAGTGCAGCCTGGGAGTTGGAGGCTGCACTGAGGAGAGGACGCGCGACCGGCCCGACTCCAGAGGCTCCACACGGCAGGTGAGTGCAGCCCAGGCCTCTGAGCATTGCACAAGCGCAGGTCATTTTCAGCTAAAAGCCAAAAATAAAAAATGCATGTTTGCTGTGCGTGAGGGCCTTGAGTGTTGCGTAAATGGGAGTGTGTCGTGCAGACCGCTCCTCACATTTACACAACGCTCAAGGGGCCCTTTCGCTTGCAAACTGCCATGCAAAAAGGGTCCAGGAGCAGGTGGCTTCTAGGCCCTTTTGTCAGGGTCAGAGACCCAGGCAGCGAGACAGCCCGGAGAAGGGACTGGGAGAGCTAGCAGCGTCCTGCTGAGAGGAGTCAAGGAAGCACTTACTCAAGGGAAGTCCATTTACCTAAGCCAGAGCGACAAGCAAAAGCCATAGTCAGAATTCCAAAAGCCAGGGGTCTGGAACCAGGAGATCAATCCAAGGTATCAGGAGCTGGGTGCTGGAAGCAAGAAACAGGCAAGGAGAAGGCTTGCAGAAAGTTTGCCACAAGCAAAGGAAAGCTTCCAGGCAGGCAGTTATATAGCCCAAGACACAGGTGTGGCTAGTCACTGCTTCTTGAACTTAATCAAGGAAGCCTCCCTTTGCTCAGCTCTCTTGAGTCTCCGCCTTGTTTGTGGGCTGATTCGCACAGGTTCCAAACCATCTTCAGAATCGGATCCCTCTTGCCCTAAAGGAGCGGGCAGAGGAAAGTCCAAGCCTGCTTGGTCCATGGCAGCAGGGGGAGCTCTTGAGCTGCAGGACTCATCTCCAGCCAGAGCCACAGGGACCAACAGCTGCAGCTCGTCATCTCCACCCTGAGCAACAGGGACCAACAGCTGCTGCTTGTCAACAGCAGCTCTGACAGGGGCTTCAGTTATCATATCTTTTTGCACAGCATTTGCCATGTGAAAGGGTGCCTAGAGCCTCACGCAATTGTGAGGAGCGATCTGCACGATGCACTCACAATCGTGTGACGCTCCAGGGGCCAGCAGATGCTGATCGCACACCTTTTAATTTTTGACTGGAAGCCGAAAATGGTGTGTGATCATGCATTGTTCCCGGGTCCCGCACACACTTACCTGGTGTGTGGAGCCTCCAGAGCCATGCCAGTCACGCTTCCTGCCACAGCACAGCCTGGGAAACTCCGAGGCTGCACTGTGGAAGGAAGAGGCGGGGCTCTTGCACTACCTGCTCAGGAGCAGGCAGCTTGTGTGGAGCTGAAGCAGCAGGGACATGAAAGCCTCTCACCAGAGGCTGCTCGAGCGATCTCCACACCCCAGTGCCGGAAAAGGGTAAGGTGCAGAAAGGGCCTTAGTCCAGGCTTTGCAGTATAAGACTGGAACTATTTTGCTTCCACACACTCAGCCTCCCACACTGGTTTCTTCTCCAGTGCTCCTCCCTCAGTTTTCTTTGTTTTATTAATTCAGTTCATATATTGAATCTTCCAGGCTGAATCCCAAATAAAGCATCCTCACTCAATCAATGAAAATTACATAAGTGATTAGGAAGAGGAATTAGATTTAGATTTACACTTTCATTTCTTCCTTAAACAACTTACTAGAACAGCAGAGGAAAGTAATTTCCATTTTTGAAATGTTCACTCTGAGCTGATGCAGTTCTTTAGCAAATTAAGGATCAGGAAGAGGGCCTAACCATGAATATTTCCTGCCTTCACCTTAAGGTAAAGAAAACAAGAATCGAGATGTTTAATGTGCTTTGTCATTCTTGCTGTCTGCTGATTGGTGTATGTCTGTAATAATAAATATATGGTTTTATACATCCCTGAACTTCAGCTCTAATTTTCAGAGAAAAGTACAGAGTGGCTTCTTTGAAATCCAGTCAATGGCTAGGATGTGAGAATGGCTGTTCCTCAATACTGGGATCTAAAAAGGTACAGCTGTCCTACATAAATCTGGAATGTTGGAAGGTAAAGAACAAGTTGGCACAGGTTACAAAGAAAGAACTTCCTTAGATTATCTTTTATCACTGTAGACAGGATGTTTTTCAAGGAAGCAGTCATTTCAGTCTGTTTCTGGCACTGACTGGGATGTCTCCTTTTAAAGACAATTATAAGCACCTTATAGCTGTAGGCATGCCTAATCACTCTTTCCCATCTACACATCCACTAGGAATTTCATGTATATCAGATCCTTACTGAACCATGATAAAATTTCTCATGATCAGCAGTTAAGTTCTGTGACACGAACTAACTTTTCAAAATTCTGAAATTATGTTCTCCATGCTATATTTATATTCCTCCAAGCAGTCATAGTTATACTTAATGGCCAGGATGATTCTGCATGCTACTTAGATGATGTTTTTTGGGGGGAGAAATATATATATAAAATTATGCTGAAAAATTTTCCTTGAAACTGAAAGGAAAGTGCATTGCCTTGTTTTTTCCTTGATTAGAAGCAATCAGTTTCCTGATGTTTGGCTAATGAGCACAAACAACAAGTTATAAATTAGAGGCGATGTAGCAAGTTGCCACTGAAACATGCAATTCATGTAATTTAATTGCAATTCAGCAACATACCATTGGCATCTCTGTTTAAATCTTAATAAGGTTCTAAAGAATAAAGCTTTGGGACAGCCTTTCAATCACTTCTCTGTCTCTAACGGAACTACTTTGTTCTTATTTTTTTTCCCACCATCAACAAAGAAAATAATTCCCTCTAGTAATTTATATACATACCATTTAATAGATGCAAAGCAAACTTTTAGTCTCCCAAGCTCCAAGTTTGCAATCTTTTTTTCTTTCACTGATCAAAAGAAAATTGACTAGTTCATAGTTTCACAAAGTGTTCTGAGAAGTAATGAAATCCAATTAAAATCATTTTTACTTAATTCTTAATACTAAGACAGCCACAATAGCTCGGATGACTTGTTCAGCCCACATGGTCTAGTAAAAATATCCACGTTATTAGGTGAGGCTAAACATCACAGCAGAGTCAAGAGTTATACAACTTTTCTTATAGAACTGGTTATTTAAGAAAATTAATGAAATCATGGTATCATGACCAGATTAAACAGCAAAACTCCCAGAACTATAAATTCAGTAAATGAAATAACTGAAAGCAACAGCAATGTATGATGTTCTCTTCTTGTGTGTTTGACTTGATTTATTTTTGTATGGTGCAACATGTAACTGACAATCAAGCACTGGAGCTTAAGAATAGAACTGAAAAGATAAGGAAATGTTTATGTTTTGGTGCATGATTCATGAATGCTGCCAAGACAGCTTGCACAATAACATTAATGAAGGACAGTGTGGAAAGAGACAGCAGAGGTATATGTTGAAACTGAATGTGTGGCTTGCTTCTAAATAACCTATTGCCTAATAAGGAAGGAACGTCAACCCAGATTTTAACCATATTTAAAGCAGCCACATTACATCTGAATTGGCACTGAAGGTGCTTTCACAAACATGTCACAAAACAATCAAGAATGAGAAACAGAAAGGAATAGTGCCACAATCTGTATTTCTTTACTATAGATACCAAACCCACATCACTTAGGCCCTGAACATGCAGGCTGCATTATAGACATGATTTGGTTTTCAGTATGTTGTGCTTGAAATAAGAAGTGCAGAGAGAATCTCCAAGCAGTACTCACTCCTGTCTTGTTTTACTCATTACCTTGAATTCCACATCTCATCCCAGAAAAAAATAAAATGGACTGTGACAAAGTTCTTGGCATTCAGGCTGATGTTGCCAGAGAGATTTAGTAACTCTGCATCCAATTGCCTTCCAGGCTAAGAAGGCAAACAACGAGGATATTGTCCTCCTTAAATTTATTCCAAAGGCATCTGCAGCTTCTTGTTACCTCTTATCAGCAAAGTTTAGAGCAGATGAGCTAAAATGGTCAACCTGACATCTACCTTAAAATTACATCCATTTTTCTTTCTCTCTTTCTCTCTTTCCTTCCTTCCTTCCTTCCTTCCTTCCTTCCTTCCTTCCTTCCTTCCTTCCTTCCTTCCTTCCTTCCTTCCTTCCAAAGGCTTTAAAAGAAAAAAAGGGATCTTCCAGTGTCATCAGTCACATAAAATAATTGGCATCTCATAAATTTTCCTTTAAGTGATGATTTTACACGCAAACACACACCATTAACAGCTTCTAAACTATGCATTAAAAATTCCAAAACATTACTCAGTGAAAAAAAAACAGATAGGTGGGTGAGTGAGTGGGCGCAAGGAGGAGGAGGAGAATACATCCAGAAAATGTTTTCTTGGCTTTCTTTTAATTATTGTTCAAGACATAATGGAAGTAGTTTTTAAGAATATTGAAGTCAGTAACATTTAGCTTTCAATATTTTTTCAGTTTACCATTTTTGGGCAGGATGGGATGGAACCGAAATCTGTTTAAAAAAATATCAGGCTTTCGAATTTATGCAAACAGAGAGTTCTTTTCCATTCATTCTCTTACTGAGCACATCCCCCCCCCCGTCCCTGTACACTCTGAAAATGGCTTAAAGCAAGTATAAAATATGCAAATCTATCTGGTCCAGAAATATGTGAGTAGTGAGGGGTATTGGATTTAAGCAGATGTTAACAACAAAGTCAGAAGCATTTCAGCCAGATTCAGTGATGCATGCAACACAAGAGTCAAGGAAACATTTGGTGACAGAGTTCACCATCAAACTAGACAACAATGAAAGGACAAATGCCTGTATGAGGTGTGTGTGCATGTGTGTGTGTGTGTGTGTGTGTGTGTGAATGTGCCTTCAAGTCACCTGTCAACTTATGGTGACCTCATGAATTTCATAAGGTTTTCTTAGGCATAGGCTACTCAGAGGTGATTTGTCATTTTTTTCCTCTGAAATTTAGCCTGGTGCACCTTGTATTTCTTGGCAGTCCAAGTACTAACCATAGTCTTCTATGATCAGACAGTATCCAGTACCTTCAGGGTATTTAGGCCATATCCTTCCTAGGTGCTCATGGACAAAGAACCGATAATCAAGGACATGCAAAGCAGGTTTCAGCATCCTGCAGCTGTACTGGCTAGATGCATAATCTAGTTCACTTTATCATTCAAGAAGCAGGCCAATTTGTTCACCACTACCCCCACTCGACCCATAAACTATATAAATATTTTGGATTTATACTATTCTTTTAAGTACCTATTGAAATAGATATCCAAATGATATCATCATCTTCAATATATACTTGTCATGAGATTGTGAAGTGAGTTTGCTTCACTGCTCTAGTAGAAAGTTTACATTTGAGGACTTCTGAACACATATACTTGCTGTTGAAGAAGTGGGTTGAAATAAATTGATTAGTCTTGTAGGTGACACAGTACTCCTACCCTCCTTTATTTTACACTGTTACTACTTGTCAGCTATTTTGTACACCCACATAAAATTCTATGTGGTTTCTGGCCTAATTTTATAGACAAACAGAATATATGAGGGGGTGGTCACCTACTCATCCTGAAAGACAGTGAGAAAAGAAACCAAGTGCTAGTTTACTAAAGCTTATTATTCATTGTGTCCCCAGAAAGTGAAAAGTAGATTTATCTGAATTCTTGGGGGCAGAAGTATTGGGACACTTGTTTGATAATGCTGGGTTTCCACTTTAGGGATAAGCTACTTGTATACAGGTTGTTGCACACTAACATAAATTCAAAATGTTCTCTCTCCCTCCCTCCATACAAGTAAATGAAAGAATTCACCCTTTTATAGTGGTAACAGAGAAACTCAGGCTATTGCAGTTGGAAGAGAGAGGCAGAAAGAAAAAGAGTTATCCCACGCTAATAATTATAACATGCAGAAAGTATGGGACATCTATCCAAGTGCACACTGTACTCTATGGATCCAAGTAAATCTATTAGATGCACGAGACAGGATTGTATTTCTTCCCGTTCTGTGCTTGGTTACTCATCACTCTCTTCTGTGTATCTGCAATTAAAGTTTGGTTGGTTTGGCCTAGTCAGAAGTTGCTTTTCTGAACCATTTTGTTCTGCTCTGGATAGTTTCATGTTATTCGGGAGTTAATAAAGGAATAATATTAAACCAATTTTCAGACCCTGGTCCAGGCTGTCTGTCAGATTAACTTATCTTGCAAAGTTCCTATACAGATAAATGGGAAGAAACTGAATCTCCCCACCTCTCAAAAACACAGAAGCATGTCAGACAGTTTCGTCTTGCATTTGACTATTGTATTTCTGAGATCTGTGCCACATGATCTCAGATTAGGGATGTAAATCTTTGCTAATCTTGTTTTCAATGGAAGCAAAGAGGAATCTTAGCAATTTTCTACTTGTTGTGTTAAAGTCTTCAGTTAAACTGTTTGCAGGTCAACATTTATTCTGCACAAAATTCTCACATGCTATTTTTGTACAGAAAGCAGCATTTTCTGCAAAGGAAAGAGTGGCTTCTGTATGCGAATTTTTTTTCCACGGAAAATGTTTCTATGCATCAGTATTAATTTCTGTCTTGAAATGCTGTTTCCTTTGTTGAAAGTGCTATAGTAGTGGACTTGCAACATGAAAATTCATGCCCCCCAACAAAAAAGAAAGAAAGAAAAAAAAATCATCGTTACTATATGTGGTACAAAGCCCACAATGCTCACTGCTCTGACAGTGGGAATGGCAGTATGTTGTGATCCCTCCACCCTTATCAGGGACTAGGAAACTGGCTAGGACTCAAGGTAAGATTGATGTAGCCAAAGATGGGCAATTCTAGTGAAAAATCTGTTTCAGTATGCAAAAAACTTGGATATGCAGGCACAATAATACTGCAGTAATTTATGAAACAAGAACATGAATATCCTAGAATGGTCCTGTCAAAGCTCCAATCTCAAAGAATCCATGGCAAGACTTGAAAGTGCAACAGTGCTCCTTCAGCAATTCAACAATGGTTCTCATACAACCTGAGAGAGCTGGATTAATATTATCAAGAATGATAGGTAAAACATGAAGGAATCAGATGTGCATGTTTGTTTCTTCTAAGTTATGTTCTCTGGCCCAATTCCTCCAAACCTACTTTACCAAGCATCAGCCATATTGAGCAAGGGAGGTTTGTGGTGGCAATCTGGGTGTAGATGTAGGATTTTTCCTTCCCCTCCTGCCAATTAATGAGGCTGCAACAAGAAATTGTGATAAAGTCCTGATTCAGATAGTTACAGTCTTGAACACTGACAGAAGGAGGTGGAAATATCATGTACCTATGACCCAATTATGAGCAGAGCAGACCTTTTAGGTGTAATATAACTGAAGTCTGGTTCAGAGGGGGTCATTTACAATTGTGTCAATAATGCCAGAATTTTGACTCTGTAGAGATCATGAATATGGAGCAGTTACAAATGTGTAACTCTAGGTTACAGGTCTGTGACTGCAATGCAGAATGCCAGCAACTTTTTCAGTATTCACAATGTTGAATATGTTGGGTATATCAAGTGGTAACAATATAACACTTGATTCATTTTATTCCAGGTTGTAACATAAAATGTGGAAAATCAAATGGGTGAATACTTCTCCAAGATGTTGCATGTGTTTCAGTATTTTTGCTTGCTAAAAGTCCTTTCCACATGGATCAAAGTCCATGAAAGTGTTGTGTCATTTAGTATTACATTTAATAGTCTCCTTCAAAACTGCAGAATTACAGATTCATTAGAATTCTACTCTAACATTATGTGGTGGCTGAACAGGTTTTTTAGGCGGGCGGGGAGAGGACAATCTTAAAATTTGGCCATTCTATTTTTGAGCCCATCTCTGTTTAAGAATCAGAGACACATCACTAATAGAGATTAAACTTTTTATCTTAATGCCTACCTACCATTTTATGTATTTATTTTGTAAACTTGGATGTACTTGCCAGTGTATTTGGAGAACATTTACAAGGACAGCTCACAACGAATTAAAAAAAAAAAAGAATCCTATCCCATAAGATAAATGAAACAACTTCATACAAATTAAAACAGAATATAAAAGCATCCTTAAACCAAGCTCCCTCAGCTTATAAAAGCCAGATGCCTTACAAAACAAGACTTGCTTCCCAGAACATTTCAAATAGGGAGAAAACACGCACATATATATACACACACACAGAGCAAATCAGTTGAATCTCATGGGGGTAAGTTAGCAATGGGATGCCCTCCAGGACTTTACTCTATTTCCCAACTCACAGCCACACATCAGAAAAAGAAACACACTCTTTCTGGGAAGCAACTTGACTGTCTTTGCCTCCTCTGGTCTGCTTAAGTTGAGTTGAGAGGGAGGACTTTTCCCAAAAAACTGGAATTGATCTATGGCCGTTTCCTGGTTGGGAAAAATCCCTGGGCCTAAAACAGAGTCCAGATAGGCCATCCACAACTTTTCAGGAAAGATTTTCATCATTTTTTTTTAAATGGGGGAAAAATGGATGAATGGGTAGGGCAAATACAGCCCTCTGAGATCTGTTAGGCTGTGTATTGTGGCCCCTGGTATAGTTGTCTGTCCCTGATGTAAAGCATTCTACAACCATAATTTTCTGTTTGTTGTGATCAAAAATGCATATAATGTTCATCTGATTAGTAAATAATTAATATAATTAATATATAACTGCCTAGTAGAGGTTGAAACTGTTTATTCCCTATGAAAATTGAAGGCACAGGCAATCCAATCCAAACAGTGTCCAGACTAAGGAGCAAAAGGTTAACATTCATACATACTAGGGATTCAGGCAGTCTGAAGTGCGTACCATGCTGAGTAAGAAAAGAAAGAGTGATATAGCTACAAGGTCCATATTTAGATATATAAAAAAAATTCCAGACTCAGGCCCTTTTTGCATGGCATTTGCCATGCAAAAGGGCCCCTCGAGTGTCATGCGAATGTGAGGAGCAGTCAACACAATGCACTCACAATCACACTACGCTCCAGGGTCTGGCAGGTGCCGCCCGCACACTTTTTCATTTTTGGCTTTAAGCTGAAAATGGTGCATGATCACTCATTGCTCCGGGGCCTCACATGCACTTGCTGTGCATGCAGAGCTCCAGAGCCATGGCGCTCATGCTTCCTGCCCCAGCGCAGCCTGGGAAGCTCCCAGGCTGCACTACGGAAGGAAGAAGCAGGGCTCTCATGTGAGCAGCTGGCAGCCATGGAGCTGAAGTAATGGGGATGCAAGAGCCTCTCGCTGGAGGCTGCTTGTGCGACCCCTGCACCCCAGCACTGAGAAAAGGTGAGTTGCAGAAAGGGCCTCAGCTGGGCCTCGTCAAGCTTCTGTTCTTGCTCTGTTTTGTTTTTGTTTGTTTTTTAAAAAAATCATTATATATGATTTTGATATTTTAGATTTTCTTCCTCCAAGTAAAAATGTACATTCTTTCTTAATGTGTGTGTTTGTGCAATTTATCCAATTTACACACCTTTTCCTCATTGTTTCTGTGGCCATTTCCACCCTACACTGTTATAGTGCTATTATTCCACTTTCAGCATCCTGTGGAATTCCGGGATTTGTCCTTTCCTGAAGCCAAAGAGCTCTCTGGCTAAGAATTCTAAATGTCCCTCCCTAAATTGCAAACCCTAGGATTCCATAGGACATTGAAAGTGACATAATAGCACCATAGCAGGGTAGCATGGAAATGGCCTGCGACATAACACAACTGTTAACTTTTCCTCATTGCTTCTGTGAATATTTTTATTCATTTAATTCCTGTAATTTTTTTAAAAAATGTAGCCACAACTTCGTGCAACTTGATCTAAATTATCTGTCAGTGTCAGTAGTATATGAATGTTTCAAATGAAACATACATTTTTTGCAACAAATTTTGGGAGGAATAAAAATGCTGCTATTTCTCAAACTGTTCAATGGAGTTTATTTTCACCCCCTGTATACATAGAGGATACCATGCAAAGCCCTAGTCTCTAGTCTCCAAGACTACATGGCCTCTCTCTCACCAACATGGACCCACTGGCATACTGTTTATAATGAGTGTTCCATGGCCAATTCACCCTCATTTATTTGCAGTCAGAAGCCTTTCCTTCCAGACTTATTACACATATAGTATGACAGATATTTTACAAGTTAGAAATAAAACTCAGCAACACAAATGGTTAGGCAACAGAATAATGCTACTGATGAAATTATTTAGAGCAGCTATGTTCATTCCACTGAAGAACTTGAACTACTATACTGGCTGTTCCATATGAGGTGTGTTTTCTCCCACTACACCAGCTGTGTACCTGCATGATTATTTTTTCCCTTTGCTTTCATGGTGCCCACTCTGCTGCAGATGATGATCTTTTTTTTCTTGACAATAAGGAACTGAAACATGGAAATTTATGTTGTTTTTTCCTAAATGGGAGCTGTGCAAAAGCAAAGACATGTTTTGCGGATCTGTCACACTTATGTAAAACAAGTTTGCAGCTTTTACAGTATTTTCCACCCATCCTTTAATGCAAGTGTATCAGATATCCAAATTCAAAAGAAAACGTGGATTTGATGCCAATCATGTTTTGCCTTTCTACTGAAATGTAAATTTGCTTTGCATTATTGCAGAGTTTTAATGGAACCCAGTTTTTTCTAAATAGGGTAGCCAGCCAGTATTATTCTGAATCTCAGAGAAAAAGGAAAGGAAAGGAAATGTGAAAGCCACTGAAATATTGGAATGTCTGAAGAGCTGAGGATTGACCAGTTTATCCTGGGGTGCACCTCTCACATTGTACTTGGGGGAGACAATATTGTCAAACAGCTATGGGCACATGTGAAGATATATTTTATATTTTAGATATTTTACATATGCCCAAAATAAATCAATGGATAAATATGCTAAAGTGATGTGTAAAACTGAAAACATGAGCTTAAATAAGCAGATAAGTGAAGAAAGCTATGAGTCTAATTCCATTAAAACAACAGCCATCCAACCAAACTGGGCACAGCCCAATGGAAAGTGGAAGAGGATTATGTCCATATTCTTAGTGAGTTATATGGAAACCAAAGGTGGGGGGAATAAGGACAGAGAAGAAAAACACCACATAGGGATATAGAGAGTATTTTTTAAAAAAAAAAAAAATCAAGAATGGTCAAAAGCATGTTTTGTTTTTGTTTTTTTGTTTTTAATGTTTTTAATGTTTTAATTGTTGAGAAGACTCCTAGATTAGTGAGAATATTTGTCATTCGAGACTTATTCTGTGCAAAATTCACATTTTTTTTTTCTGTGCAGAAAACAGTATTTTCTGGGCCAAAAATAGTAGTTCTGCATTGAAGTATTAGTTTTTACACAAAAAATATTGTCTTCTGCTTTAGTTGGAGATTTCTGGAGATGCTTTAGTTGGAGAGTTATTCTGCATAAAATTCTAACATAGTTGATTTGCAGAGAAAACACCATTTTCTGTGCAGAAAATAATATACTGTTTTATGCACAAAACAACCAATGTGCAAATAAGGCACATAATAAGTTCCAGATTGCAAATTGCTTTCAAAATCCAGTTTTTGAATACTTCCTTGCAGTGAGAAGAACACTGCTGAAATTACTAGTTGCTACTTTGAAGAGCAAACTTGGTGAAGAAATTCATCATCAAACACTAGTTGTATTTGTCATGTTGGATTTGCTAAGTGCTGCTTCCTCTGGCATCATAATCTCAGTGTCCTGGGGGGCAAGCCTGTGATTCTATTGCACATAGAACAGTCATGTTTGGTAGAAGTTATGAGTGACTATAGTCAGCAACGACATTCTAAAGAGTTATATAGCATAGATGGGCAATCATAAGAAGTCCCGTTTTCTCATTCTCATTCCATGCATAGAACATACTTGTGGAAGGGAAGGTAGAATCACAGCAATTGGTTCAGTAGCTGTCAACTGTATAATGTCTGAAAGGGCTGTCAAATTGTCATACAGACTGCAAAATTGTGCATGGAGAGGGTGGGAAATGATGCCTGCAGACATGACAACATTAAGTGTGGTATTACTGGTTTTTCATCATGTTCCCTAGATCTGTAACTGATCAAAGTAAACACAATAACAAAAGCAATAACAAGAGGAACTTTGTCTGCAGAACACATGAAGGATGACTATGAACACCATCCCTCTGTGAGCACAAGAACTGTTCATTTTACTTACCTGTAAGTAAAAGCGAAACAAAGACGCATATGGAATAAAATAGCAGGTTGCATACATTTGTCTCCCCTTTCCTTCCTTTTCTTCCTCTGTATTGGGGTTCTTCATCATTTTCATTGCCACTGTCGTGTTTTGGGACTCAGGGCTCTAGGAAATAAGAACCTGGATTAATAACAGGCTCAGAAGATAGAGTGTTTATTTTACAGTGTTTCATTGCAAACAACCGTTGGCAGACTGCACTTCTTTCCCAATCTAATAAGAATCATGAAGTAGACTATCTCTGCTGAGCTCATGACTTCCAGGAAACCTGGTCTGAATATGAGAATGGATCTGCCACAAACTTCACATGTATGTAAATGTCTACATACTCCATTGGCTTTCTATCATGGTGCCTCACCCAGAATGGGCACCTCAAACTGATGTGGTAAGGATCATGCGTTTTCAGTACTACTTACTGCAAAATCTTCCTCAGTATATCCCATTCTAGCTGTACACATTTGCTATATATAACATAGGCCCTTTCTGCATGGTATTTTCCATGTGAAAGGGCGCCTGAAGCATCGCGCGATTGTGAGGAGCGATCTGCAGGATGCACTCACAATCACTCAATGATCCAAGGTAGGGTAGAAGCCAAAAATGGTGCTTGATTGCACATTGCTCCCGGGCCCCACACGCGCTTACCTGGCGTGCAGAGCCTCCGGAGTCATGCCAGTTGCGCTTCCTGCCCCACCGCAGCCTGGGAAACTCCCAGGCTGTGCTGCAGAAGGAAGAGGCGGGGCTCTCGCACAAGCAGGCAGCTCGTGCAGAGCTGAAGGATCCTGGATGCTACAGCCTCTCACCAGAGGCTGCTTACGCGATCCCCGCATCCCAGCACCAGAAAAAGGTAAGGTGCAGAAAGGACCATAGCTTTTCCCTCCATGTCTTCTCCTTCACTTCCTCATTTCCTGATATCTGTTTCTATGATGCTGTGCTCTCACTGTTCAGCCAAGTATTTCATACTGAACTTAATATACCAATATTTATTCCCCTTATTGGAATAAATAATAAATAAATGGATAAATATTGGAATAAAATAAATAAACGCAGGACATGATGTATGGTGGGGATAGGCAAGGGCTGATGAGAGTTGCAGCCCAGCAACATCTGCAGAAGCACTCATTCCCTGTTCCTATGTAGTCCCTATTGTTGTCCTTTATGTTTAAAAATGTCTACTATCTTCTTTTGAAGTTGTGACATGTTAGCTGCAAGAGTAGTAGCAATTCAAGCTAGGATAGTGGCCTCAGCTGCAGAGTCAATGGCACTCACTTTCATACATTTTCTGCTTTGTGGTCATCAGTGCAACCCTTGGCTGTACTGCTTTTCCACTGTGGCCATTTGAATTGCTCAGGCTCTAGTATCAATCTTGTCATCAAGAAGATTATTTTAAAATAATCATATCATGGTCTGACCTTTACTCTGGCTTTGGAGAGAAGCACACTTTTGTCTCCCCTGATTAACAGAGCCCGAGACTTACAGTGCTGGGCCACATCATAGCATTTAATCTTTATTAGTAGAGCTAATATTCCCCTAAAGACTCCTTTTATTATCTGCTTGGTGTCTTATGTCTTATCAGGCCCAGGAGTCAGCAACTGCATCAGCTTTCCTGAACTTTTTGAAAGAGGTGTGAATTTGACTTTTCAAGAGGCTGACAAAACCAGGATGAGTGATTCTGCTTAGGACCCTTCAGCACCACTGAGGACATTTTAAAAAGTCCAATTTCAGAAGTAGTTTTGTATGTGAGGAAAAGTAGAAGTGCAGTAACCCCTAAAGACTTATAATGGGCCTGTCTATTTTGTGGGAAGTCATTTAGTGAAGTGTGTTTTGTCTGCTTCCTCTCCAAAGAAAGTGAAAATACTGACTGATTCTTTGAAAGAGCAAAAGGTTTGTGCCCCTCCTCTCTCTCTCTCTCTTTCTCTCTCTCTCTCTGTTTATGTGTGTTAAATGGAATGAGAAGAACATGCCTAAAATTATTTCCCCCAGGTGGCAGATTAACTGGCTCACTTTCAGAAATGTTAAACATGGCTTCAGGAAATTGAACTGCCAAGAGGGCAAGCCTTTGACTGGAGTCTATTTTCAGATTGGTGTTTTGGTATATGTTTGTATATATGTTTACACAGTTATTTGGGGGATGAAGGAACATGTTTCTGTAATATGACGAAAGCTTACTTACTTAAACAAACTTTTTTAAAAAAATATTTGTGGTGATTTGCAGGTGCCTCTAGAAAAACACAGCTTTTTGTTTGTCTTTCTACCTTTTTGTTCATCCCACTCTAAGCCATTCGAGATCAGATGGTCTGATACATTAGCAGCACATGAATTAGGGGTGGTTTCTTTTGTATAGATGGTCTAGCTCTAGAGTTGATTGAACTGCCCCAACACACACACCTCATCCCTATCCTAAGTCTCTGGAGCCTGAAAAACTTATAAACACATGCCAGTTGCAGAAGATAACAGCTGTAGAAAATTACTGAGAAATATGACCTTAACGTAAGAACTGCCGCACTGGGCTATTGGTACCTAATGAAGCAAAGGGAAAAGCTTTGTTCAGGGACCCATCTTTTTCAATGATAACTTTCCTTGGGAAAATTCATGTTTGGACATTGGGCTTGTGTAAGAAGCTATACTTCCTTTAAAACAAAGTGTATAATTTTTCCTTTTATATAATTTTAACTCAGGCAGCACTGTCACTGAAATTAATGGTAGTGGAGATGCCTGTGGTGATTCATGGCTCTGAAATATTTTGGGCTATGGGCTGCAAAGAATTTCTCAGGGGGCACAGGATGTATCAAATGGAGGAAACAACTCAAACCTCATCTATGCGTCTGAGATTTCTTGATGAAATTTCAGATTTTTCCCCCCAGTCAGGTCTGACTCAGCTTCTCATATATACATTGTATGAAAAGTTAAGGGGGTGGGGTAATTTAACAAGATCTTTCCACCAGTGTTTACAGAGCCACACAGCAAAGAACCAGCCAGATTCCAAAATAAGCTAAGATGTGTTCTATTGAGGGGAATTCACTCATGCAAGCACAGAAGATACAAACAGACCCTTTTTGCACCTTACTTTTTCGTGGCGCTCGGGTGCAGGGCATGCGCGAGCAGCCTCCATAGAGAGGCTCTCGCTTCCTTGCTGCTTTGGCTCCACATGAGCTTCCTGCTTGCTCGAGAGCCCCGCCTCTTCCTTTCGCAGTGCAGTCTGGGACCTTCCTAGCCTGCACTGGACAGGAAGCGTGACAGGCCTGGCTTCCGAGGCTCTGCACGCAAGGTAAATGCACACGGGGCCCTGGAGCAATGCATGACCATGCAGCATTTTTGACTTCAAGCCGAAAATGAAAAAAATGTGTGCGCAGTCTACGTCAGGCCCTTGAGCGTCAAGCAAATGTGAGTGCATCATGTGGACCACTCCTCACATGTGTGCGATGCTCAAGGGGCCCTTTCACATCAGAAGTGCCGTGTGAAAAGGGCCACAATCATGCATTCACACAAGAGCTAACTGAAGAATAAAGGGAGGAAAAATTATGGATAGTGAGGCTGAGGTTTTTGGGTTATAATGATCATTCCAAAAGAGTAGAGAATTAGCAGTGGGGTGGCTTGGACTTGTGTACCTAAGGGCAGTACACAACCAGAAATCAGAGCAACAGCATGGTTACCAGTAAGCGAAGTACCACATCTCATTGATCAAAACCATGGGCTTATATACTCTATTTCTCTCCATGAAGGAATGTGAGTTAATTGCTTGCTCGCAAATTAAACAAAAGAGGACTGGAATGGACTAATCGTTTCATTATCTTGGTTGGGTAATGTAACTGCACAAAGTTTTGGTAGGAAATACACATAGCAGTGGTGCTTCCCTTCTGCATCTGGCCTTGACTATTGTTTTCATTGAGAGGATTATTTTAGAGCCATTAACTCAGGCTTTTCCGGCTAATTCTCAGTGAATTTATGACTTGGCCATGCTGACATTACCTTTGGCCTACTTTCCTGCCAGTGTCATTTCTCCATGTGGCCTTTCAACTATAAGCGTGTATAATTTATATTTTATGCCAATTAAACATATCTGCCAATTAATATATTTTGCCAATTAAATCATATGAAAGCATGTGGTTATATGGCCTGGTAACACAGGGGAGAGTTCCAGATTCCATTTCAGAGTATCCAGAAATCTTATTTTGCTAACAGTCTTCATTGTGCTGTTAGTCTGGAACAAGTTGTTCAAAGCAAGGTATGTAAAGAGGTACAAGAAGGTACGGCAGTGGGGCCTTTTTCTTCCCCGGTTGTTAATTTGAGAGTGTGTCCAATGGGTGTAGTCCCCACAAAGGCATCTGGTGAATTCAGGCTCATCTATCATTTGTGTTACTCCGAAGGAGATTCAATTAATGATGTCTTTTCCTGCAAAACTTTAGCCCTTTCCGCAGCTTACCTTCTCATGCTGATGGAGTGTGGGCCTTGCGAGAAAGGCCTGGGCAGGCAGGCTTTCACAAGCCTCCTGCTGCTTGGGCCCGGCACCTCCTTCCTGCTCACGTGAGAGCCCCGCCCACGCCCCACCCCTTCCTTCTGCAGTGCAGTCTGGGAGTTGTACGCTGCACTGAGAAGAGGAAGCATGACCGGCCCGGCTCCAGAGGCTCTGCACTGCAGGTGAGTGCGGCCCAGGCCTGTGAGCCTTGAGCAAATGTGGCTTATTTTCGGCTAAAAGCTGAAAATAAGAAAATGTGCATTTGATGTGCTTGCGGGCCTTGAGTGTGGCAGAAATGGCAGTGCATCAAGGGGCCATTTTGCTTGTACACTGCCATGCAAAAAGGGCCTTTGTATAGTGCCTTATATAGCTTTTAATGCTGCCATCAATAAGTGCACAGGAATGGAATAGGGATGGAACTGACAAAATGCAACATTAACTCTGCATTTCGCCTCTTTCCAGTTCAGCCTTAGGATTTTGAATTCTTAGGATTTTCTTTTGGGGGACTTTATTATATGAATAGAGCTCTCCCTGTGAGATGTTCTGCATATTGTTCCACATTCTAGAAATGTAGTATCTTTCTGGAGGGGGCTTTTAAACTGAGGTTGGGATTGAAATGATCATTTATTTATTTATTTATTTATTTATTTATTTATTTATGGGAAGGGCTGTTACAGGGTGGTGTGCTTCTCTAATAAGGGAGTTTTATTCCCTCACAGAGGACTTAGGCATACCTCTGGCTCATTAGAAGAATGAGGGGCCTGCTCTTTCTTTGGTTTCCTTTGGTATTTAGATTGATGTCTTCCAGCAGCATTGTTGGTTGCCCCAGGAGAAGTTGGATGATTTGAATAGGAGGGTGCTGGTGTTTTGGGGGATTAAGAAAGCCACTGTTAGGGAGCTTTAGAAGGTTAGCAGCTATCTCAATTTCACCTGTTTGGAGATTGCTCCAGATAGGCCCTTTTTGAGGCATCTCTGCAATGCAGTTGCCAGTGTGTGCAAGCACCATCATAGGATTAGGTTGGCTAGTGATATTGGGAAAGATCTGGAAGTATGGTAAGATTTTCTTGCGTCCTTTAATGGTGTTTCCTTCAATGGAGGGATGAGCTGTGCCTTCGTGATGCCTTAAAGGTGTATTCAGATGTGGCAGGATCCATAGGTTTTGGGGGCTATTGTGAACTCAGTCCTGTCAAGAGGAATGGGCTCAGGATGGCTTATTAACAGATTTGACCTTCTTGGAATTTTTTCCCATTAAGATAGCTGAGGAGTAGGCTCACTCAGTGTGTTTTTTTCTAGTATTTTCTAGTGTGATAACATGGTTATTGTTCATGTTATTAACACAATGTCCTTTAAATCACCCAAGACCACCTGACTGGTCAAGGCCCTTGTTCTGCAGTGTTACAATATTTTGTTCACAGTACTCTATGCAGCTAGTGTGGACAATGCGATAGATGACTTTTTTCTACCAATATATGGAGCACTTCAGACAGCTGACTCCCAGATGCAGACTCTGGTCCTGTTCTTATGACCATAGATCTGTTGAGCCTTGGAGGAGTGAGTTTTCCTGAGCCATGAGTCTTGTGTTAGCCCCTTATAATAGTCAGAGTTACCAGAAGGAAGGGAGGAGTTTGTTTTACGATGGCTGACCACCAGATTTCAGGCTGCTTCATCTATTCCTATTAACCATATCTTGCAATACTTTGTTTCATCAAGAGGTGGGGGCTGTCCCTCAGTCCATCAGGACATGATTGTCAGCCAAAGCACAAAGCTATGAGGACATAACAGCTGACTTAAAAATTCATAAAATCTTGGAGGGTTGGACCTAGAAGTAGGGTCATGTTGCTAATAGGCATTTGACTTTACCTCTGTAAATCCTTTGTTACTGCCCTGCCTAGCCCGAGCTTTGGGGATATAAAAAGATATCTTTGGATATCACTAATTCAGCTTCACATATCCCTTCCACGTGCTTGCGAGGCCCCTGGACAAGCACGCATACAGGCTCGGCTGATAATCGCCGTAATATTCCTAGACAATACAGGCAGGCCAGAAAACAACCGACTCACCGCTTTAGGAGACCTCAAGGCAAGTACCTCCATTAGGTATGCAAGCAACTCTCAAAAGATCCTCTGCCTCATGCTGGCAGCTTGATGATCGAGCTATACAACACTCAAGAACTCCGCGTTTGCATACCGGCTACTCTATTGATAAATTTGGCTATAATTCAATCATTCAAATTCTGACCTTTCGGAGGCTTTGTCTCCAACTCCAAATCTATTGTTTTCCCCTAAGTCCGACCTAGCCTGCGGTCACAATTCTCCTTATAAAACCCCCTGATTTTGAGCACTTCCTTGGGTCGCTCCCGAGTTCCAGACCACCTTGCTGCTGCATCGCTTGGTGGGCTTCCCCTCAGCTCTATGTACTGAGATACATCGAACCCCAGCTTCGCTCTCCATTTTCTTCCGGACTTCAGGACAGGTTTCATATCACTGGAATCAACTATCCCTCTGAAAATCCCGCTATCTTACTCACACCTTTATTTTCCTCAGTTATCTGTGTGCTTGTGTTGCTTACATTGTGTGCCTGTATTTAATAAAGATCATTCATTATTTTCCAACCGGTCTGCTTCTTGACTCGGCCTGACCCCGTAGACACTGGGTTGCAAGATCCTGCTAAGTTACCCTGCCTCTCGTTTTGCCAACTTGTGCTCTGAACTAATTTCCCCAACTTGTATAATTTTGATAGCAATTTGGTGTCCCTCCCGGGACCCCCAGAAAACAGGGTAACACCTTCATGGGTTGGGTAATGTCCGGCCGGTTATTTGTACCTTTAGCTATGTGGTGGCCTTGTTTCATGCAGTGGAATTAACAGCATTCTGTGGGGCATTAAGTGTGAGTTAATTGATTGTTGCAGGTAAAGGGAACAATTCCAGCACAGCTCAGGCCTTCAAGGATTTGATTGTGAGGAGTGATTGTGTGGTTTTGACAATTAGACTCTTCAAGACTGGTCAGAGAAGAGTGGGGGCAGAAGTGCAGTTGGGATTATGCTTTTACCTGGCTTTATGCCCTCTTCATGCCCTGCACTGTTATATGGATCTCAAGGAGGCAAGATGGGGAATGTCATTTTATCACATTGAATTTTCACCCTGACCAGGTATCAGTTTTAGTGGGTTACCTCAAAGACCTGGCAGTGTTTTGGAGTTGAAGTTTTGCACCCATTATTTTTGGATTGGGGATGTCCCTACAGCTTTTGTGATGACCTTCAGCCTATAAGTGACACAGCACATTGGGAACTGGAAGCCTTCTGCAGCTAAGAGATTGTGTCCTCTTCAATACTGATGACTTTTTTGTAAAATCAATGTTGTTTCTCTTTCCCTGTTAATTTCTATATGCCATGTGGTGAGCTGATACGTCTTGATTTGTGACTATTATGGTTTACAGGGCAACACACCAGACCTGAAGTTACCACTTTGGGGCTCAACTGGGGTTCAGAGATGTTACCACCATTAAGTGCTTTAATGGAAGAGGCCTCCAATGGAGCAGTTTGCTGCCTCTTCTGTTTGAGGAATGTGCTAGCCCTCCTTCTAACATCTTAGTCATTGGTGGGAATGACTTGGGCTTGCTGACGAGCAAGGTCCTGAGTTTATAAGTCTTGAGTGATTTTCAGGTCATAGAAAGTCATTGGCTTGGAGTTTCCCTGTTTTTTTTTTTTTTCTCCTATCATTTTATGACATCAGGGTTGATAGGGTAACCCAGAGCATATTGACCATGTCCATAGGAAGGTCAATAGGGAAGTCTTTAATGCCATGAGTAAGCCATTACCATCTCCTCAAAAGCATGTTAGACTTTCATTCCCATTGTCCTGACAAATTGCACAGTGAATGCTGGGACATTATAGGAATTATAGTGCAACATACTTGGAAAATATTAGGTTGTCTAGTCCAGGCTACACATATTAACTGTATCTTATGGCACCAGCTTTAACAAGATAAAAGGGGAAATACATCTCTGTGAATGAACCACATAAAGATACAATGTATCAGTGACATACAGTGTTCTTGCTTAATATTTATAGTAAAAGACTTATGATAAAGTGGCAAAGCCACTGGTGGCAGACTGAGATCTTTTTTAGCGCATCACCTAGGAGATCACCCTTTTTCTGTTTGTACAGATTTGCCACATTGTTGGACACAAAAGTGCTTTCAAGCATTTTGTCTTTTGTTTTTGAATTCCTAAGCCATTCTAAACAAGCCATTCTGTGGGCTAAAAATCTTTGAATCCATTCTGAGTCTTACAACTGCAAGAACTATGTCCAGAGCCAACAGGTAATGGATGCCACAGATAAAGTAACAAGAACAGTTTTGAAAGTGGATGTCCTACCCTGAGAACATCAGTTTCTTTAAAGAAATGATTATCTTTATGCTAGAATAGTGCTGAGGACCATATTCTCTAGAACTTGCAACTTCAATAGCTTTCACTCATGCACATGTTCTCTCAGTGTATGTAACTCTGAAAGTCTTATTAATTTGCTGATGCTGCCAAATAAAGCTTGTCTGACCAGACTTTTGCTATTCAGCTGGACAGACAGCAGAGTCTGGAAAGTTGGTCCCTCTTGGCCAAAAGTGTATGTGAGTGTGTGTGTATTTCCTTCTGAACTGGGTTCAGGGCCCAATCTAGCTCTGTGCCATACCTGCAAAAGCATGATAGGGCTGATATTTCAGCCCAACCCAGCAACATAATAACAGTTACTCAGATCTGGTGCTAGTAACATGATCAGTAGCCAGCAATGAACTGAAATTGTTCTGGACAATTAATTGTACTTCATATTGTTCTTTTTGAATTGGGCCATACTTCCTATTAATCTTTTTTTCTAAAATTGGGGTAAAATATCTCAGAAGAGAATTTTCTAATTGTTTATTATTATTTTGCTTCTCCAGTGAAATGTAGGGAAATTTATTTATTTATTGTATTTTTATGTCACCTTTTCTCCCAAAGTGAGACACAAAGCAGCTTCCAAAAAATTAAAAAAAAACATTAAGAACATTCAAAACAATTAAAATCATTAACATATAAAATGATAAAATTTTAATTTTTTAAAAAATAAATAAGTAGAAACTCCCCTGCTCACTCATTAAAAGCCTGCTTGAAAAGAAATGTCTTTGCCTGCCTATAAAAGGAAGGTAGGAAGGGGACCAGCCTAGCCTCCTGCAGAAGAGAGTTCCACAGGGAGGAAGCAGCCACAACTTTTTTCCCTATCTAAATAGGGTGAGGAATTTTGAGTGTAGCCATAGATCCATTCTAATATTGCTTGATATTATTTTAACATGATTGAAGAAAGCAACAGGTTGGGCTCCTGCTTTTTGTAAATCTCCTTCTTAGGCCATTTCCGCACAAGAGGGGAGGAGTGGTTCACTGCGTGTCAAGAGTGGTGTTTTTATGCTCTGATTCAGAAACTGAATTCAGGAATTCAGAAACTGTGCTGTCTGCGCTCCCCCACCTCCATTTACATTGTACTATTTTGGAGAACAGTGGTTGCTGCATCCACAACAGCAAGTCCCTGGCCACTTGCATTCCTCTCCCTCACCACACCCCACCATCACTGATAGATCTGTTTTTTAAAAAACATGCACACATTTTTAACATATTTCTGCATTGCTACGTTTGTGCATTGTGTATGTTTGTTGATACGTGGAAAAAAAAAATGTTTTAACAGTCCATTACCAGATCAACTCTCTTTCCGCTGTCTGTTTAACACAGGAAGACAATAATGATGGCAGCCTGTCCTTTGATGGGTGGAGAAAGATAGGGACAGAAATGACAGAAGGCACAGTCTGGGAACACCCATAGCTGGCCACATCTGCAATGTGAATCAATGCTACACTTCTGCATGTAGGCGAAAACCAAGGTAGAACCAGTTTGGGAGATTTATATTGGAGTTTTTCTGGTTTTCACATACAGCAGTTTTGCATTGCAGTGAACCACAGTGAACTGTTCTAGGAGTTGAAAACATGCAGAACCATGAGGAAAATTACAATGCTAAAACAGTACAACATGCAGACTGGAGGGTAAGAATTTGACACTGCTATGGCATATGAACCTCGTGCAGAAATGGTCTTAGCCTGTTATATCTCTTATCCACAGATAGAAACAATCGATGTAGTTTTTCCAGTATTAGCAAAGCTAAATTTTCCCAGGATAATTTTCCTTCCTTCCTTCCTTCCTTCCTTCCTTCCTTCCTTCCTTCCTTCCTTCCTTCTTTCTTTCTTTCTTTCTTTCTTTCTTTCTTTCTTTCTTTCTTTCCTTCCTTCTTTCTTTCTTTCTTTCTTTCTTTCTTTCTTTCTTATCTCTTTTGGCCCCCTCCAACAGCTAATTAATTCTGCAGCCTAAGAATACTATGTGAAATACACAGTAGCATGGACAATTAGCAAGAAGTAAGGATACAGAATTTTGGAAGGCCTTTTTTACTTAGCTTAGGGCTTTTCACATATTGTGGCTAGGTGGTTGCTAATACTGCTTTTCCTCTACAGACTGAGCCAAGCAGGAAGGGGAAAAAAATAACAAGAGATTTATTGAATCTCAAGCAAACTATTAATGGCTGTGGAGTGTTTAGTTCTATTGGACGTAAAGTTGTAGGCCTGAATGATGCAGTGCACTCACTGTTTTGTGTCTGCATCCATAGTAAATGTGAGTAGGACAGGGACTTTTAAATGTTAGATTTTAACAAATCTCAACAACAGGGTCATATAAATGTCACATGGATGAACGTATTCTTTTCTGCATATTGCATGTCTTAGCAGTGAAAGAACAGTGAAATATGCTGCCCTTCCACTCAGCTCTGTTCATGTTTGTTTATCAAATTAAAGATGGATAAGACTAGCTACTTATTTGGTTTGCAAAGAGATTGCTTGTTCGGCATGGAGAGTGCAAAACATTCTTGGATATCTACCAGGAACCTTTTCTATTTATTTCACCATGCAAATAGATACATATCATGTTGTCTTTTAGAATAACAAATCCAGTCAACCAGAAGGGTTTTAATAACAAATCCAGTCAATCAGAATGGTTTTTAATAATTCTAATTAAAACAAAAAACAAAAACCTCCCTTCTCATTTCTGCATGAATAGCAAAAGAGTTTATTCCACATAAAAATGTTCTTAGGGCATAAAAGCAGAGACAATCTGTGCATCAGCATAAAGTATACAAGTAGATTTGCAATAGATTTAGGGCATGAAAAAGAAAGCAAGTTCTTCACACAAATATCATTTACTTGGAGAATTCAATACCACAAGATGTGGTCATAACTGAAATGGATTGAACAAATGTTTTAGACTGTGGTTCTCAACCTTTTGTTCTCCAAATGCTTTTAGATTCAAGTCCCAGAAGCTGCAGCCAGCATAGGAATTCTGAAAGATAAAATCCAAAATGTCTGTAGGGTCAAAAACTAAGGTTCATGGTTTTAGGAACAAAAATGAAGAGAACAATTTTGTTGTTTATTATTAAATGTACACTTAAGCAGACCATCAAACAAAAATCTGTGCCAGTTTCAATGGATGTAAATTGAATAAGAGGTTTTTGTTGGTTGGTTGGTTGGTTGGTTGTATTTTGATGGGAGGTGGGGGAAATAGCCTTCAAACTTCTAAATGACCTGGAGCCAAGATATCTGAATGAACACCTTCATTCATTTGAGCCTGTCCAACAGATTTATCTTCATCTGGGGTCTTGTTATGGGTCAGAAATCCAATAAGTGAGCACTTGTTACACAGCCATATAAGATTTGTTACCTTGAATTTAAAAGAACCTGCCATTAAAGGTCAGCTTGGTACCTTTACTTTTTGGTGAGCAGCAAAGACAGTTTTATTCCAGCAACCTTTTCTGCAATTAATGGCTTGAATTTGGATAGACCCAACCTGATTTTCCTGCCCATCACTTCTCAGATGTGCTCGTCAAGCCTTTCCTGAGAGTAGTCAGAGGGAATAAGTGGAGAAGGGAACTCACTGAAATTGAGCAAATGCATTTTCCATGAAGAGAGCGGGATTTTCATCTGGACATTTGGTAAATACTAGGATCAATGGACCCTAGGACTTTAAAAAAAAATCATTTGTATTATTTTCCTGTTATGTACAGAGGTTTTTATTCTTATTTGAAGTGCGAAAAATGGCTATATGGAAAATTAGATTATTCCCATCCAAGAATATAAGTTGGTGATTTTGTGGACCACTTTCAGAAAGCTGTGTAGAAGGCCGTATATAATTCAATATGACCACCAGAACTTCCAATAATGAACCACAGATACAGTTCTTTTGTCGTACGACTTGACAGCTCAAAGGAAGCATGCACCAGCCTCTGTTATGGGCATTGGGTCTGAAGCCATTAGAAACATGAACCTCTTACCTCCTAGGAAGAACATCGTACGAATGATGAAGTCATCCATCAGCCAGAAAAGTAGCATCAGCTGAAGTAAATTTCCTGTCAGAAAGCTGCAAGTCATCCTCCAACTGCAGGAATAGTCATTGGTGGTTCCCATGTCAGTAGGATGGTGAATGCACTCTAAGTTCTGAATAGCTTTAAAGGAACTATCTCACAATCTGAATCTATTTTGGAGGTAGGGTTCACTAACTTGGAAAGGTCCTTTCAAATGGTCAAAAACCTAGAGTAGAGTCACATTTCCACTGACATGAATGTCACTGGCCATCTATGAGCCACAGAACTGAAGAGAAGAACCATCTGGACCCCAACCATTATACAGGAAGATCTAGGCTACCAGTGTGCATGTAAATATGTGTGAGTGTACTCTGCTATCATCTATTTAAAATTCCATAACTTAGTGGAACTTACTTTTGAGTGGGCACGTATGGGATTTCACAGCAAATCTTTTTGCCTGAATAGAACTGCAGATGCACATTCTCAACAACTTTCTGTTCCCAAAAGTCCAGAAATAATTTTGTAAAACAAATTGTTGCTAGGTCATCTTGTACTGCAGTGTCTTTTCCTCTCTGAGAGAAGGATTCTTTATTGGCATTTGAGCTCTGTGATAACAGCATGAAATGAGATAAACCATAGTGCTCAAGTGGCACATAAATATGTGACAGCGATGAATTTTTAAACAATGACTCTCCCGAAATTTGTTCAGCCAGGCAGCTTTGGAAGATTACAATCAGCTCAATGCTTACTTTTAATTCAAATACGTCAAAGTTCCTATATAAGAAGTTTCTATATTTAGGACTCCACTTTATTCTATTACATGGAATTTGCAAGGCCAGTCCTTCCATTATGAAGCAACCTTTTCAGGCAGCAAATTCTGGGAGGGTGCAGCAATGGGGCAGTCACTGCCTCTGTTGCTTTTGGAACGGTGAACCCATCCTCAATTTTACAGCCATTTTGCCTTCACTCGGGAGCTTTCCCAGTGCTGAACCTATTTGCTTGTTAATTTCCCATTTTTCTCTCAATAGGAAACCCAAGATGGCTTACAATATAACTTGAAAAAAAATATAGCTAAGCAATCCATAATGTAAAAGTTAAAAAATATGCAAACAATCCAGTTAAAACATTACAAACAGCTAAAAAAAGAGAGCATTCAGCATACAGTAAAGATAAAAATACAGCACACACTATTAAATTATCCTTCTGCCATTACCAGTTAAAAGCTGAAGACCTGTTTAAATAAAAGGTCTTTGCCTGCCAGTGAAAAGAGAGGAGAAATGGGATCAACTGAGACTCCTGTGGGAGGAAATTCTGTAACCTGAGAGCAGCAACCACTCTTGGGAAATTGTCCAGGATCAGGAGTATTCCCATACAAGATAGAGCATCATCAGGATGAATAGCTGTGATAAAATTAGAAATGCATCCAATATCTCCATGGCAACAGAGACAGTGACTATTCTGGGCAGTGTTATTCTTCTGGAATCCCCACTTTATTCTCCTCTGTAGAGCTATGACTGCCATATGACCTATCCTATTGTCCTCACCTGCTGTCTTCAGGTTTGGAGGAGGATACTGTTCCATTACCGATATTTGACTAGCCATCCAGACAGCTTATGAGTGTAGATAGTGAAGTGTGGTGTATTTTGCACATCATATCTTATGGCAACATGTCTAGGGCTGGCCCTGGGAAATGTTATTTTGAAGGAACATAGTTCTCCTCAAAAATTATTTTATATTGCTTTAATCAAGGTTGTCTGTCAATCTAAAGCCTCACATTTCCAAAGTATATTTCTATAACATTTTTTTTTTCAATGAAGTGTCTTGATGTGACAGATCACCCTTTCTCAACAAAGACAAGAACCTCCGAGTGTGCCTTACATCTCTACAACAAGGCTCCACACACACTGTGCAAGGGAAAATCATAGGCAAATGTGTGATGCATACATGTAATTCCCCTCCGCATGCCAGTTAGTAATTATCTTTGATAGCCAACAAGTTGCTAATCAACAGCTGGGGGAGAGAAGACTCACTCAAGTCCTTGCCACACCATGTTCTTCTTGAAGAAAAGATGGGAACAGTCTGGTTTCCTGTAGCTCCAGAGGACAGGACTACAATTAATGCCTGGAAACAGCAAGGAAGAAGTTTCAGCTAAAAAGCTAATATAAGAGCTGTTTGACAGTAGAACAATCTTCCTTGAGAAGCAGCCCTCTTCCTTTGGGAGACTTATTTTAGAGGAGATGGATAGCCATCTCTAGGAATGCTATGGTACTGTCAATCCAGCATTCATCAGAGGCTTGTATGAGGTGACCTTCAAGATCCCTTCCATTGCTAAAATGTTATAATTCTGTAGTATTCTGAGTTTTCTGACTGAACTGTGTGTCACAGGATTGTGGAGGGAGTCCATGTGAACTGTACATATTTACTTGCAAGATTTTCTTTTCAATCAAAGGTGAAGAGGCAGAAGCCTGCTTCTGAATCTACTGGAAATATAAAATTGATATCTATGTCCTAGAAGAGGCTGAATGTGACATGTTAGAAATAATGTAGCTAATGGAACGAGCTGATGTTTCTGGCAGCTATTGTAAAACACTGCAAAAATTGTGTAAAAAGTAAAAATGAAGCTACTGTCTTGATGTAGCCAGAGATAGATTCTGATGACTTACAAATATTTTAGAGGCCTTTTTAGAAGTATTTTAGAAGTATATGGATAGATTTTTTTTCCTCACAACATTCTCTTAGAAATCCTAAAGATTCTTTTTTACTTTAGAAAGTAACAGAAAAGCAATGAGCAACATCTCAAGTAACAAAAGTTTCTCTCTCTCTCTCTCTTTTCATCTATGGCAAGTACTGTAATAATAAGAGATTTCTTCTTATGTCCTGTAACACTCTATGAGACCAGAAAATAATGAATTCACTCTAAAAATTATTTTTACAGGTCCAAGACTTGGACAGACAATTTTTATAACATTCAGAGAGAATAGAAAAGAGGAGAATGATCCTTCATTGTAGGCTTGGGCAGTTGATACAGGTTCTAGATCTGTTTCAAATGCTCCCACTTTCCTTTTCATAAAAAAGCAAAGAAAGCACACCAAAGTTTCCTTTCAACATTTCAATAACTTCCTGTATGAGACTCTTTGAGGTTCCTGAACCTTGGCACTTACCTCAGAAGCTACATACATTAATTGTTATGTAGCATAATCTTTATTTTTTTTTAAAAAAAATGTTGTATAGAAGAGAAATATATCCTGAAGGCATGTTTTTGAAAGAGAAGGATATTGAATATAGCTGATCCTATGAAGACAAGATAGAATAGGAAGTGAAAAAGAAAAAGTTGAATTATTCTCCAAATTTGAACCAGATCTTTCAGGATGTTACCCGAGAAAATGGTAGAGGTGTTAAATTCAATTGTTTGTAGCAATGAATGAGATAAGTGTACACAAATATTGTAACAACTTGTTGTCCTACCGATCTTCACATGAAGTTATGAATTTGGATAGCAGTCATGGCCCTAGATGTCTCCTAACTCTGCACTTTTCCTGTGGAAAGTTATTTTGCTCTTTTGCAGAGAAGGCAAACTCTACAGTACTCAGAGTTCTTCTTTAACGTTGGGCTCCATGCAGGTTGCCACATTTTAAATGTGTAGCCAGTGAAATGGAAAACAAGGTGTTAAAATATGGGGGAAAACTGCCACCCATCAATGCCAAGTGCGAAAGGTGCACCCAAGCCTCGCACTCAAGACCTGCCCAGCCTGAAACCTCTTTGTGATCAGAACTGAACAGCCAGGGAGATCTCTGAATCAAGCCAGGGCCAGGACAAACAGGTCTGCCTCAGTTCTCCCTCTCTGAGAACGCAGTCCCTTCCTCATTCTTGTCTCCCCTTGGCTTCTTCCTTTCAGGACTCTCCCCCTTTACTGCCTTTACTGCCTTCCCTAAATCTGCCCTTCTCCCAGATGTAAGGATCAGCAGTCATTTATATTTTCCAAGACTGTGGTACTGTTGGCACTAAGGCCACGATGATATTATTGGTAGTCTGTATATTCCAGGATTCAAAATAAGACTCTGTGACACTGTTTTAAGGAACACAGAACTTCAAACATTTATTGTAAGACTGTTGCTTTAAATGCATTTTGTATCAATGGCCATTTCCACACTACACTGTTATAGTGCTATTATTCCACTTTCAAAATCCTATGGAATCCTGGAATTTGCAGTTTAGGGAGGGGCATTTAGAATTCTCAGCCAGAGAGCTCTTTGGCCTAAGTAAACTACAAACCCCAGAATTCCACAGGATGTTGAAAGTGGAATAATCACACTGTAACAGTATAGTGCAGAAAGGCCCTCAATGTTTATAAACAGCACACCATTCTTCTCTCTCTCTCTCTCTCTCTCTCTTTCAATTCATTCACTATCTCTCGTACACCCAGTTTCTCAGTTCTCTCTCCCACAGAGCTCTTCAAATCTCCAACCTCTCCCAAACACACCACAAATCACACTCCTTTTCAAACACACTCCAGACAGTTAAAATCCGTTAGTTTCCTCTTTCCACCAGCCCCTCCCCTGGGCTATCCAAGGTTCCATTTCACCAGCCAATCAGCTTAAACGCTCTCAGTTGCCAAGGAGGCTCTTGTCAAGACCCCCTCCCATCAGGTTCATCACACACGGTCTATGTGGAAAATTTGAAGGAACCTGAGTTTAGAGAAGAGAAACCGTGAAAGGTTGTTAAATAGATGCCGAAAAAAAAAAAGTCATATAGAAAAGGGGAAAAGGTGTTTGTTATCTGCCTCCTAGAGGGTAGGACTAGATCTGATGGGTTCACAGGGTTGCAGTTTGTGATTGGAGCAAATAATTGAGTGGGGGCTCTCCTTTTCTGAGGCTGTTCAAGCTGGAGATTTGGATATTTGATATTGAACAGGAGGCTAGATTAGATGGTTTTCAGTACCTGCAATCATGCCTCCAACAACCCTATAATTCTATGACACAATTGTAATTAGGGCAGGGGGAGCTTTTACAACATATGCCCCAGCCATACTGAAACTGCTTTCATAAGTTAATCGAACACTGATTCAAACATGTCAGTTTGTACCTTTCTCTGAACACCTGTGTTCTCCTTTCCTTGTTTATCCACTAACAATGTTCCTGTTATTGATTATGGAAAATTTAAAAAGTGATCCATAGCTGGGTGCTCACACCTGTGTACCTGTCATGAAAGTTGAATCTTCTTCCATTCAAACACCAAACTATGGGTCAGTATTATACTTCCTCAGTTGAAAGAGGTGGATGGGGCAGTGCAAAGGAGAAGGTGGGCTAAAAAGATGGTAGGTCACAAGTGATTTGTTTTTTGTTTTTGTTTTTCTAAAAAGGCATTTGGTTACCTGATTATTCTGTTGTTAAGGCAGGCATGTCAACTGGCCAAATGATGTAATTGACTCTTCTGTATCACAACTGCTTAAAGCCTGCATTCCCTAATCCCAGAAACAGATTTTATTTTAAACCAAGGCAATTCTAATTTTAATGATCTGACAACATCACTTTGTACATGCCAGGTTCACACTGGATGTCTCCTGTTTCTGACTGCAGCCTATACTGTACTCCATGCTGTGCCTTTGTCGGCTTCAAAAAAGAAATGGGTGTAAGAAAGGAAGGGAGACAGTAGGATTGCAGTGTAAAGCATGACATGTGTATTCTTCAGAAAGCCATATCTACTTTGTTTCTGTCTAAAGGAGGAAAAAGAAATCTGCAGGAAGCTTCCACTAGGAGGATGGAGAAAGGAAAAAAAAACAAAAAACCTCAGCCTGAATTGTGATAAGGTAGAATTGTCACTGTTTGCTGTGTACCTTTAAAACTGAGCAATGGAATCAATAGCTACATTTTGGGTTACATAGGGCTTCCCATTAAGACAACATTAAAGCTGTACCTGTACCTCCTAACTGGAACTGACTGTAAGGAAAATATATGTTGTTTTTTCTTTATCTGACTGCTAATTTGCTAGGTCCAAGCTAATTTTCTTGATCCAAATTTAAGAGGCTAGCTATTATACTTTTAAAATTTTATATGACCTGGATCAAAATATCTTCTGGAATATAAGAACATATTCCCTGGAGGGTAACTATTTTCAGTGTTCTAAGGCACATAAATATTGAATCTATATTTTTCAGCTTTAAATTAGCTGAATGTTGTGTATCCTTCTCACTTTCCCATGCATATGTCCTTTTCAGTATTTATTGTTTGTTTGTTGGTTGTGTTTCCTAATTATTTAGGGAACATGCAGTGGTGCCTGGTGATTTCCATGTCACTGGGAATCTCCTTTGAATTGTATTTGGAACCATAAAGGAGCTATACAATTGTTCTGAATTTATTTTGAGTGATAGAGCTCAACATCTGAATAGCTCTTTCGTAGCCCTCAGCAAGAGATAGGGCTCAGTGTGCCAGTGAAGACATTAACAGGGAATAAAACAGGTCACAACTTTATTTCTTACAAGTTTGGCGTAGCATGGGGAAGAGATAGCAGGATTGGACAAGCTGCCACCTGATAGATCCGCCAACCTACCGGCCTGGTTGCTGGAGAGGAGTGACAGAACTAGCATCCCACATGGACAAAAACCACTGTTTGGTCCCCTTTTATCTGGGACTAAAGCCAGGACAGGCCCCTAAGCTGAGTGCCCCACTATCTGTCTCAACCCAGGGTCCCTTATGGGAGATCCCCATTAAGCATAGATGATGGGTTCTCAGGACCATAAGCAACCAAAGCTGATACAAACCGGTATCAAAAGTAGCACATCAATAATTTCCAGTGATTATGAACCAACTGAATCCAGACTTGATCTTAGAGGGATGGAAGAAGAAGCCTGGTAAACAGCACCATTGCTGGACCTGCTACGTTCATTTCCCTTGCTGGATGGGTGCACATAAAGGATTCAAGGTAAGATGCGATACCCATAAGTAAAGTCAAGACTAAAGCCTAGACCATATACATCACCTCACTGATAAATAAACCAATAACTGCAAATAGGAGTGTGCTTATTTCTGTATGTATGTATGCATACACACACACACGCGCGCGCACGCACACACACACATATGAACAAAAAGGAGAGGGAGAAGAGAGAGAGATAATGCATTTCAATACAGATATTCCTGGAGGCGCCTTAACTCTATTCTCCCTATGTGTTGTTCTTGTGATCTTAGACATACCTGCGTTATAAGTGACTTAAAATTCTGGTAAGATAAATCATCCTCAACTGTATCTAGAACACCCCCTTACATTCTCTTAACTATTCTACAACTTGGACAGTATAATTACGTACTTATTATATGGATTTATGAGTTGAATGCAATTTAGAGTAAACCCATTAAAATCAATAGGACTTAAGTTATTCTTTAAGCTGCATTTATTTTGAAAAGATTGTTGTAGACCTACTTGGAGCCTAGATCCAAACCAGTGTGCAAATCTATCATTTTATAAATATATTGCACAAAGAATTCTGCAAATAGAAAAGATATAAAAGCATTCAGGAAAAACAAAAGGGCAAGAAGATGGACAGGTAATTGTGAACAAACAAACAGTTACAAACTAAGGAGAAAGCAGGAAGGAATGGCTAAAGCAGTGGAAAAAATGGGCAGAAGGGTTAAGAAGGAAGGAAATAAACTAAGAAGGTTACAGTAACCTAAATAAATAAATAGATAATAAGTAAACTTAAGAAGTTACAGTATTGTTCACTGTGGCTCTTTTTGAATAAATTTGTATTTTGTCAGCAACAGTAAACATGGAATATAACAGTAACATATGTATTGTTTATGTGTGAAAGAGAGAAAGAGGAGATGGAAGGGTAAGAATTTTTAATTGTGCAACTGTGTACATTACCTTTTCATGACCAACCATATGATGTCAATCCAGTTTTTAATGACAGATTCTTTAGGAAGTAAATTTTTGCTTGTTTTCCATTTATATTTGTGTAAACGGGCAGGTGAAGTTAGTAAGTCTGATCAAGAGCAGATAATATTCAGGGGGTGTTGTACAACTCTGAGAAACTCAAAGAAGTGGCAATCCCTCAGAAAGCCAAGAAAAAGAAGATTATGTGAAGATTAATGAAGATCAACAGCTGTAGCATATCATCCCTCAGTGCCAGTTAAAAGAAAGAAAACTATATTTTTCTTAAATAGATGAATATTTCAGACTTTTAAAAATGTCTTTTGGAAATCAGAGTTGGTGCAATTTTTCCTGTTCTCTTTTTGCTAAGTTCTTAATCAGAAAAACTTACCACAAAGTCTCCTCAGGGCAAAGAGATAAAAGAGAATAGAATCACTGATTGGGAAATCCCCTCTATGGCATTCTAGTGTAATCACTAAATCCAATGTCTGTTTGTTTGGGGGCTTTTTATATTAGTTGTCCAACGTATTTGAAGAAAAAAAATGCTTGTTAAACTATCTGATGTGAGGGACTGTCATTCCCCACCCAATGTGCCAGGGGCTAGTACCATGTTTAACAATTTCACTCTCACTGAGTCTGTTTTAGAGTCAAGACAGGTTTTTTAGAAAACCAGGAAGGAAATTGCAAGATACTATCTTGTAATGTTGTAAAAAGCATCTCCAGTCACAGAAAGTTTGAGGTGAAGACAAAAAATGAATGAATTTCTCCCATGCACCCTGCAGCATGCAAGGGAACATTGACTGCTTTAAAAAGTAGAAGAAATTAAAACATAGGAGTAGAGCATGTTGGAAAGATGCAGTTCTGCATAACTGATTTTCTTAGGTGGTGGCCCACCCAAGTAAATTTGTGGATTCTATAGAAGGGATGAACACTTGATATATCACCTCGGGACCAAGGCTGACTTATGACAGTCTAGTTGCCTGCTCAATATGTTGTGTTACCCTCACAGATCCTTTCTCCATTAAAGACTACAACATGTCAGTAGTTTTGGCTCAACCCCTCTGATAACTCTAGTACCAGAATTTGTCACTGACATGATGAATCTGTTTACAAATGAGCAGAGTTAGAGGACACAGAATATAATCCCATCAACTGTTCACTTGTGGCTCCAGCATGTCCTTACGATCATCCATCTTAAAAGTAACTTCCATGCTCTGCTTCCTGTCATTTTTTTTCTGATGTTTTCCTTTTAGGAAATTAAAACTAAAATATTTATTTATTATTTGATTTTATTTGATTTATTTATTGGAGAGTTGTTGCTTTTTTTGTTCCTTTTCTCTTTTTACTAAATATTGTTCCTCATATTGGCTGCTTTGCTTGGCAGTGGAAATGAATATTAACTCCCCTTCCTGACTCCTGGCTCCCCAAAAATGGAAAGAACACAATGATCCAAGTTAATTTCTAGCCATCCAGATGGTACTTCTTGATCTGGACCTTTTCCTTCTCCTCAGATTGACTGGAGATTAGAGTCCGTGACTTGATGGATTTCAAAGGGGAAACCATGCTACAGGCATTTATGTGGTTCTCTTGGGAACTTGTTCTATTGCCATCATTCAAAATGCAGTTGAGGTCTAATTTGGAACAAAATCTGAAAGAAGGGGGAAAAAAACTATTTTTTTTTCCTTTGTCCAAGACCAGTTCTCAGTTTGGCTTCTACTACTGGTGTATAGCTGGCTTCTTCTGCTGCTGTTGCTTGGCTTCTACTACTGCTGTGTTGCTGAGAAAAAAGGAAGAATGTGGCCTTAAAAATAAAACATGGGGAACAATCTAATCGATATATGAACTGCCTCATATTGAGTAAGACCACAGGTTTATCTCCAAAAAAAGATTACACAGGCTTCCTAGGTTTTCAGTCAAGGGTCCCTCCCAGCCCTACCTTGAGATACTGATATCTAAATCTGTTGTGAATATAAAGTCCAAATTCTGCCACTGTATTATGGATTTAAACCTGTCTAGATATATTCATCAGGACTTTCCCTTTCAGTACAAGCATCTCCTGTTGAAGTTCTCAGGCTCAGCTTACCTGCGCACCATGGTTTCCACTCAAGTTGTAAACAAATCAACAATTTTATTAGACTTGGCAGTGAATAATAAGAGGAAGTAATGTGACATCAGTTTCAGCACTGTTTTGTAAAACATTGCGTCCTGAGATTAATCTCTTTCTGTCTGACGAATCTTTTGCTTGTTTATTTACTTGCCTTCTCTGTGTTGACATGTTTATGGTTGTTACTTCAGGAGAGATTATTGAAAATTTCCCATTAGATACAATGCCAGCAATTGTGTCTAAAAACTGCAATATGATTTAAAACTTGGTATTGATTACTTGAAGATATAATAGCTAGAAGTTATAAACTTCTCTCTCCCCCAAGCTGCAATAAAAAGGAGTGATTTCTTTTGTATTTTATGAGACATAACTGTGTGTTTGAGTATATTCCTTGTAAATATGGGACCATCTGCTTCTGTTCTCAGGATAATAAATAATCTAGCAACTCTGACTCAAAGTAACTTCATTAGATTTTTTTAAAAAATAACTTTTTGGCTCAATTTACCTGCTTTTTTTTTTATAGTATTAAGAAATCACAGCTAGTTCTCCAACTTCATCCATATCTATCTCCCCTTTTGTATATCTTCTCTCACTGCAACATTTATCATTGTGATTCTTACTAATGCCCAAGAGAAACAGCAGTACTACTATATGAAATGCCCTTCCTTCCTTCCTTCCTTCCTTCCTTCCTTCCTTCCTTCCTTCCTTCCTTCCTTCTAATTTCTCTCGCAGGATTCGGACTTATGGTAGCATTATCAATTTGTCCTTTCTCTCAGGCCCTTTCCACACCGGGGTATTAAAACGGTTCAGTGCAACCTCCCATGGAGGTCATCTACACTGTGGAGTGGATTGGGGCGGACTACTTTTCGTAGTTCCACACCTCAGTCCGCTCCAAAGTGACCGGAACTGGCGGTGCTGCATGTTTTTTAAAAACCTCTTTTCAGAGGTTTTTAAGAAGCACGAAGCGTGCAGCCCCGTGCAATTCCGTCGCTGCGCTCCGGTGCAGATTTGCAGGCACGCACTAGTGCGTGCCTGCAGATCTGCTGGGGGCGGGCTTCTGGCTGGCGAGCTTCTCCGGTTGGTGGAGAGCCTCCGCCAGCCGGAAGCCGCCATTTTGGACGCCGGAGGAGTGCGGAGCAGTGAGTTCACGCTGCTCCGCATGGTGACAGACTTACCCGGCTGCCGGTAAGCTCCATTTCGGCGCGTTTTCCCCCGTTTCCCCCTCCACATGTGGAAAGGGCCTCAGTTTCATGATCTCTTTCTCCTCCACATTATCAGTGCTATCATTTTGCAGATTAAAAAAACATTAACAGTTTGAGTTTCTTCTGTACTCTCACTTTTTGATTCCCTAACTTTGGCTCATCCTGAACTTTGCAACTGGTAACAAAAATAATTACAGAGATTTGTAGGCATACTTATAATACTCCTAATGTATGCATGTTGTAAGCAATTTTCCTAATGCAATACATTTTGGATACATTTTGAATGTGACTTTCATCATTTTTTTCCCATTTTTATATGTAATTTGCAACTAATATGCACATTTTTGTATACATTTTTGATTGGAGGACTCTATTGAGAAATTTAAAATGTAGGTGTTACATGCTAATTAAATTTTGTGTTCATGAATTTGTTCAAAAGTGAAGAATCAATTATTTAAATGCTAATTGAACAAATTCTTCCATACCAGTTTACCTTCTTTTCTGTTCAACCCTCCTGGCAATGTCTAGGCTGTGAGGCTAGGGCAGTTAATGACATAGTCTCTTAGTTTTCTTCCTCTGGATCTGGCTGGTATCCAATAGACTGGATGGACCATTGGCCAGTGCAGCTCTACTGTTATTTCTTTGGCTGATGAAGCAATTGTTTTAATACACAAGAAATTACTTCTTGTTTTATAGTGCTATCATGCACCTGTTTAGTGATCATAAAGAGTCCTCTAATATACTCATCATAGACCAGGAACATCCTACTGTTCATCAATGCAGGAGTTCCTGCACAGATGGAAAACCCATTATGCTGGATTATGCATCTGTTGTTGGCTATCTGGGGCTATATAGATATATCAACAAAAAGAACTGTTGTTTATAGAGAAAGAGCAAACTGTGTATCAAATGTCTTCTTATGTGTTATAGAGGAAACTATTCTGCCTGAACAATTAAAAGTTAGACTCCGCTAGAAAACAGAAGAAAAAAACTTAACCAGAAAATAAGGAGATTTCATCTTTCCTTTACTCATTAGTAAGACAAAATGATCTTCCAAGTCCAAAATCTTACTTACCTGTATACACATAATGGGCGAGACAACTATTTTTGATAAATAAAGTATTGAAAAAAGTATAAACAGTGTTTTTCTTTTGTTTTGTTTTGAAGAAAATAAGCAGCACTTGGCTTGTGTGATTAAGACAAGCACAGATGATTTTAAGCAGGCAACTATGAATAGCCTCACCCTGCCTGGGTTCTACACAGTTGATTTTCTTCAAAAATAGACAATTTTAAGCACATTTTTAAATGATGATGAATTAATAATAATGAAATTTATTTGTGAAGAGAGGTGCTGCAGGTGGGGAAGGGTACTGGAGATATAGCTTTCCAGACTGCTATAGGTCAGATTGCAGGGCCTCACGGGAGACAACAGGCTTGTGGTCTGGAAGCTTCTTGTCCAAATGGACTGCAAGGCAGCTACCTGCGAGATCCTGTTGCAGCTGCTTATCACAAATTACCTTGCTCCTAGGAGAGGGCTGGACACATCTTCAGTCACCACCCTGTTCAGCAGCATCTCAGAAATCTCTTCCTTTGTAGGACTGCCTGGCTTCTAAGGTAGGTTTGGGGGAACCACTTTCAGTCATTCAAGTGATGCAAAGGCCATAAGCACGCATTTCCACATCTACAGTGGCATATTGTTTTTGTCTGTTTTAAATGCAAATTAATTAATAGGCAATGCTCATAGACTGCTGTTAGCGCTCTCCTATATTGCTTTCATAAACACACTTCCAGGAGGAAAGTCCTATTAGCTGCAATGAGGATAATTTTGAATATTCATACATGTGCTTTCACCATTAATTCATTTAAATATTTTTCTCTAAAACTTGTCTTTCCTAAAATTGATGTATAATACATTTGTAAATTTTTGATCTACTCCCAAAAGAGACACATCATGAAAATTAAATACAGGTTTTTAAAGTTGGTGCTTATCATTTAGCAGCACACTTGGCAAAATGACATTTAAATTAGCAAATCAATCTACCTAATAGTTTGTATGTCATCAACTTCCTATCTCCTTTGTTAAAAATGAAGGCTGCTTGTGACATATTCTAGATACACATAATTATTAGTCAGACACTTAAATAAACAAGATTTGTATCAAAATATTTGCATAGTGTTTAGTTGAATGGATGGCGTATATACTTACAAACCATCTTTTCTGTAAGAACATATTTGTTCATGTTTAACTTGGAATCTTGACAAATATAAATCCTTACTTATCTATCAATGACATCCCAGAAGAAATTTCAATAACAACCCAAAATCAACTCTGCTTACCTAGAAAATCTTATTGTTATGCATCTGTAAGAACCTCAAGAACCTGCTACCTATCCATATTGCTTTAAAAGCAAAACAAAACTTGCATCTAAGTTGTTGGCTGATTCCATGGACATTCCAATATATTGCAAAGAATATAGTCCCATGTCCACAGAAACATGTGTATTTATAGAATGAAGGGGATTCCATAATGAGAACCAGAAAATATATGTTTATATGAGGCAGAATGGGAGGCACCTGCCAGACCTCCTTTTCTGGTGGCATGGGGAGAGACCAGCATAATTTCTGTGTCCTATTATTTCCAGTAGAAAAGATACAAACAAAAGCCCTGCTGTGAAAAAAAAATCTTTCCAAGAAAAATGTTTAATAAGTTTATCTTAGGGTCACTATAACTTGGTAAATGAATTAAAGGCACACACCAGCAGCAAAAAAACCAATGCATTGATGATATTGGCCTGAATTCTACATGGGCTACTGTGTAACTGCATGACTCAACTTCCTGCAACGTACTTTACCAGACATCACCTGTATTGAAAGAAGGAAGTCAGTTCTGGCAACTAGATCATAGATGAATCATATTTCCATCTCCTTCTACCAGCTTCTGATTGTTGCAGCCTCAGTCACTGGTGGAAGAGGGATGAGAAGCTCATCCGCCATGCCCCAGTTACCAGCAGAAAGGAACTCCTTTTCTTGGTGACAGTGATACTTAGTACAGTAGATGGGGGGAAGTTATGATTGTGGCAATAATGCCACAATTGTGATCCCATAGGGATTGTGAATACAAAATCTGTAAGTGTGGTACTGCATTCTAGCACAAGTGTATTGTTTTCTTTCTCAATAACATAACTCTGACTGCTGGGGGAAAGGTCCTTCAAAGAGGAGTCATTCTTTGTGCCATCCATTGGATAGGCAATCACAGCATCTCACTTGAATACTGCTCCTTTTGCAAGGAAAATTTCCCACATATGTACATCATATTACTTTTTTTTATCTGCCAACCTACTTCAAAAGTAAGTCTGTGTGTGGATATACGGCTTATTCTATCAAATCGTGCCAATATACACTGTGCCTTTGGTTAGCAGACATTCTGCCAGTTCTAAGCTGGCCGGAAAAAAAAATGCCTCCCACCACATTTTGTCTAGTGTGAAATTGTTTAGTCTCATCACTGTGCTGTAGCCAAACTGGCCTTCTCAAGGTGTACAAGCCTGCATATTTACCCTTCAGAGGATAAGAAACCTAAATATTAAAATTCTAGCACACTTTTATACCATATTTTCCTGGCTTAGGCTCTTTCCACAATGCACCTTTTCACGGAGCTGGGGTGCGGGGATCGCGCAAGCAGCCTCCAGTGAGAGGCTCTCGCATCCCAGTTCCTTCAGCTCTGCAGCTGCCACCCACTCACATGAGAACCCCATCTCTTCCTTCTGCAATGCAACCTGGGATTTTCCCAGGCTGTGCTGGGGGGCAGGAAATGCGAGCGCCACGGCTCTGGAGTTCCGCATGCAAGGCAAGTGCACGCAGGGCCCCAGAGCAATGTGTGATCACACACCATTTTCGGCTAAAAGCCGAAAATGAAAAAGTGCACGAGCGGCACCTGCCAGACCCTGGAGCATCGCACAATTGTGAGTGTATCATGTGGACCACTCCTCACATTCGCGCGATGCTCAAGGGGCCCTTTCACATGGCAAATGCCAGGCAAAAAGGGCCTTAGTTGGGATAAACTGTTGGAATAGATATTTAACTCTGAATTCACAGTTGTTCATCAGAAGTTAAACCCATTACAACTGAAATGCCTCAACAATTACCACTCTGCATGCCCTGAAATACATGCAGTTTAGTAGTGACTCTGGTCATTTCTCTTAACTATTTGTTTTTTGGATCTCAGGAACCTTCTGAGTGCACAAAGCTTCTTTGTGGTTGCACTGAAATGACAAGGCCTTTAGATTGGCTGTCACAATCCCTCCAAGGTATCTCTGGCAGAACAGTAGGCCAAAATTAACTATGCCTTCAGCTTAGTGATATCAAGAGGCCTCAACAGCCTTTGATTTGGGTAGGGTTCCTCTCATTTTCATACCCTGAATATAGACTGTGCTTAATTGTTTCATGGATTATGTGGTGAATAATGTTTTCCATTAGAAGTAATTCAATATTTTATAGCAATATTTCTTTGACAGCACCATTTCGGGGGGGGGGGGGCATTGGTGGATCCTGGGCATTCTTCAATGTTCCCTGCCTGTTCTGCGGTGGATTGATTGTGCCTGCTGCACCATTTCTGCTTTGCACAACATTAGGATCACCACTTTGTCCTTTCTGGACCAGACTAAGCAAGTATGCACATGCCACCCTTACACCTTTGAACAGAGAAAGGGGGAGTTTTTCAGCTAAACACTCTTTCCCGATTGTTGGCATTGTGTTTCATTCACACAATAATGATATCATGTGAGACAAAAAAAAGCAGCATTTTTTTTTCTGTTTTGCCCATTAAAAAGAAAAAAAAACTTGTTATGTGGTAGTTTGTGAAAGTCAAGGATAGTGTTCAAAATTCTTTAGGTGACAAGAAAGTAAAATGCCTACCTTGCATGTCTACCTCTGTGTGAATTCCTTAACAAAATGTGACTCTAGGGTACTAAAATGTTTTATACTAGGATCAGCTTCATTTATCACACTATGTTGACATGAAACTGGCTAGATTCTACAAATCATTCACTTGGCAAAATCACCCTTTTTTTCAGTGTATATTTCGATATAGTACCAAATGCAGCATAGTCCTCTGTCTCTTCACTGCTTTTTTCCCTTCTAAATGACTGTATTTAAATATAAATGTATTGCAGTTTAAATATGTGGAAAATGAAAGGAACTGTGCAAATTTGGAACATATGCAGCAAATGGTGTGATATATTTTTGTCTCCTATTTTGTACCATTAAGTAAATCCTGATTCACATCCAGGGATACAACACATGTACTTTTTTTACAAATGAAAAAAGATAAACAGGAGACCCAGTGTAGTGTAATGGTTTGAGCACTGCGCTATGAATCTGGAGACCAGGATTCAAATTCCCATTCAGTAATGGAAACCCGTGGGGTGATCTTGGGCAAGCTGTACTCTCTCAGCCTCGTAGAGAAGCAAACCGCTTGTGGGGGGAAAAAAAAACTTACCAAGACAACCCTGTGATAGATTTGCCTTACAGTCTCCAAAAGTGAGAAACAACTGGAAGGCATACAACAACAACAAAGAAAAAGTCCATATTATCTTTTTAAACAAAACACCTCAGATTAAAACTGTGTTATATTTATCCCAAGTTGTAAACCAGGAAATGAAAATATCTTGAGTTTGCCCTAGAATGACAGAATGAATGTGGTGTGCCACAAAAGGGTTAGAATCAGGATTAAGCTAAACTTTTAGCTAATTATTGGATCACAATAATATGGAATCATAACAGAATACAATTAGCATCCATTTCATCACAGCATGTCAAAGTCATGTTATCTATCTGAGCATTTTATCTGTCATCTTTTGGCATTTCCAGCAGTTTCTAAGTTTAGCTTCCCAAAACATTCCAGTTGGCACAGAAATGGTGAATAAAACTGAATCTACTATTTCAAATCAAATATAAGAAGCATCATTTAATCTGGAAAAATGAGAGTTGCTCTGCTTGAGTTGTTATACTAAAGTACTTTCCCTTGTACTGATTGTTCACTCAACGGTAAAATAAATTCTTCTCTCACATCAATTTTTTTTTGTTATTTTGTATAATGGAAGGACATTTCATACCATTAAAGTTCAGAACAAGAAAGTGTTTTACCTAACTCAACATCAAGAGCTTTGACTTTAATTTTCAGTTAATTCCTAGGATCAATGCAAACAGGAATGAATATTTGCATCCTGAGTGTGTTGAAAAGCAACAGTGGAACTATAAAATACAAAATTTAGAGTGTTTTTCCAGTGTTCCAGATATAAAGGCATAACAGTTCAATGTTTTCAATATTTGCCATGCTTTAGCATATTAAATTCAGCCACCTCAGGTGTTACCACAGGTAATTCCAGCAACTAATTGTTCATGCACACAGAACATGTGAATTATCAATATAACACCATAGCATTGGATTTAGAGGAAGTCATTAATCTTTCATGATATTTCAGATAAGCTTCTCCCTGTTTCCCATAATATACAACAAAGGTATCTCCCATTATTTCATCAGTTTTGATACATTCCTGTTCAGGTGAAAATACCACCTATATGAGAAGCTGTTTGCAGGAATTAGGACAGCTTCAGCAACATCTACATAGGGCCTAAGATATGGGAGCTAGGATGCTGAATTATGCCATGGAAACTGGATCCAGCATGGCTGCAATGTTTCTTACTGAGGCCATTTCCACAGGGGGTAAATAAAACGGTGCAGTGCATCCTCCACGGAGGATGTCTGCCTCTTGGAGTGGATTGGGTCCTGACTACTTACTGTAGATCTGCACCTCAGTCTGCCCCGGAGCGACCCCAAGTGGTCCTCAATCGTGTTTTTGAAAAACCTGATTTTTCAGGTTTTTCAAAATGCCGGCGTGTGCCATTGCGTGCCTGCTCTCCGATGCAGATTTGCAAGCTCGCACCAATGCGAGCCTGCGATCTGCAGAGGGTGGGCTTTAGGTTGGCGAGCTTCAGCAGTTGGTTGAGACCCACAACCAACCGGAAGCTGCCATTTTGGATGCCGGAGCAGTGCTGATCTATGATCATGCACTGCTCCTCCTCACCCCGGACCGAACCGGACCGGACCCACAGAAGATCTGGTGAGTAGCGGCAGGGAGCAATTCCCTCACCGTGTGTGGAAATGGCCTGAGTATCAGTGCTTTGGTTATGGTTAAAAATATGTTAACTCACAAAATATGTTTGATCAATGCAACTGCAGACTCATCTGTCAACATCGCAGTTTCTCCTGAAAGTTTCTCCTGAAAGTTTTTACCTCCTGTATATGCTATATCTTATTAGTTCATCAATCACTATATCACATTTTGACTGACTTGAGAACACATGGGATCTGCCCTGATAGAAAATAAAAGTTTGGCATTATGAGAAGCTTTCCTTATATGCTATATTTATGGCTTCAGATTCTTCAGTATTTTGTTTCCTTTCTCTCTTTCTCTCTTTCTCTCTTTCTTTCCTTCTTTCTCTCTTTCTTTCCTTCTTTCTCTCTTTCTTTCTCTCTTTCTTTCTTTCTTTCTTTCTTTCTTTCTTTCTTTCTTTCTTTCTTTGTAGTTCCATTTCCCCTAACAAATCAACTTGTTCTTCTTGATAATACTGGTAACTACATGACTCCCATGTCAGTTTTTTCCAGTCACCTTGTTTATGCTTTAACCTTTGAGCAGTTTCTTTTCTCCAAAACATAGATGGCAGATGTAAGATGCTTCCTTTTCAGTCTCTAGAGAGCTTTCTGCAGAGGGGGATGCTATGAAATGGTTGGCTGAAGGTCTCAAAATAGTCTCTCCCGTGTGCATAGCTTGGCACAAATATATTACCCCATCAATCATGTTGTGAGTTCAAGACAGCTTTACACTTGTTTTTGGAGAGCTTATCCAGGTGTGTTTTGAAGTTGACAGGTCAGCCTTCATACTCATAAAACATGACCAGTGTACTTGCCACAAAGGCATAACCTGCTCCAAAGCTTCAGGGGTCACCAGAAATATTACCATTAACTTCAGGGGCTCTGAATGAGTTCCATTTGGTCAACAAAAGTTTTCTGCAGAAGTTTTCTATGATGGAACACAGATTTTTGACTGTACTATTTGCCATATGCTAGAGCTGACACTCCTTGTTCCATAGTTCATGTGTCAAATCCTAGCTGAAAAAGAACTAATGTAAACATTCCCAATTACAGGGGAATATCTCAAGTAGTATTTCCTTCCTGCTTCAGTAGTGTTTTGTAGATAGTAAAATATTATTTCCTCCTGGTTTATAAGATCAGAGGACCATCCTGCCCTAGAAGATCAATTAATATGGAATTGACCTTTTGATGCACAGAGGTTTCCTTCATGGTATACTTATCTGTATACAGTTTTGTCTTTCAGATGCAACTAGATGTGGGTCTACAGGTATCTTCACCACTTACCTTTCATTTATCAGCTTAAGATCCCCTTTGGGCTGAGTGCAGATGACGGCTGGCATCACGTTAGTGACATATGCAGGTGTAAGTCCACCTTTCTTATAAGGGTTGGTATTCTCTTCTCTTCCATCTTCTACAATGATCATAATCACCTCCTAGACTCTCTGTTTAGCTTCTACAGCACCCATGGCCATCCTGTGGTTAGTGGAGAGTCATGGGTGGATTGGAGAAGTTTCTGCATGTCCATAGTGTACTCATGCATACAAAATAAATCATCTGCTGAGACTTCCACAGAACCACCCACATCATTCCAGAAATTATTCTGTAGTCTTTCATGCAATCATTCTACTTCTGGCTATGCAGACATAGGCAGGTACTTTTATAATCCCCATGTTCTCTCACCAGCCATGAAAGGCCATGGACCTACAATGGCTAACAATAACTTCAGTGGGTGTTGAGAGGAGATATGTAATGTATTTCTGCATGGAGGATTCTTATGCTATCTTGTGCCCTCCAGGATCTTGCCCATAAATGTGGAAAAGAGAAGTTCAGTTATTAATGTGAAGAGAACACAATGTCTTTGCAGAAGTTATAGCTATTCTTGGGATTTGTCAGTCACAAAAATTTGTAGTTCCAATTCTTGCTCAAAAGAATTGAGCAGCATGTCTGATCCTACAAAGATTATATGGCCAAACTTCTGATGGCTTGCTTCTAGGCCTTCAACTTGCGTACTGACAAAACAAACCTCTGAAATAAGGTGTAATATTTAAAGTGCATGGAAACTAATGACATAGGAATTTAAATATATTCCCATCATAGATTCCATTTTCTATTAAAACTTCAAGGAGAGAGCTATAATGGGAAGGAATCTAGAGACAAGGCAACATACAGTCATGCTGATCTCTTTATTTCCATTACTGAGCAATTTCAGACTGGTTTTCCATTTTAATGAGAATACTGATTACTGTGACATTTTGGTTCTCACAAAAAGACTGGTTGTTAAAAAAAAAAAAGGACTATTGCCAAGCTGAGTTTTAAATGACATTGTGTTCTTTATTCAAATATGTTTGGATTTGAGTGGCAAATCCCACTCGAAAGATGAATTCTCCAGTTTCTTTAAAAGTTTGTGAAGCAAGCATAGAACTTGTGACAAAAGCTTAACACCAGCTTTGAATTGTGAAATAGGGACAAATAATAGAGGCAGTCATTGTTTTTTTCCTATGAGAGATGATGGCAGTGGGGATCTTCTGCAAAACAAATATCCACCAGGAGTCATATGGTGTTATTTGTGAAAATGTTTAAATTCTGTATATTATTTGTTTGTTTTAAAATCTAGTTGCTATTGTTAGTTTTATTTTATCTATATATTACCATGGGCATGACTTAAACATGGAAATGCAGCTGATAAATTATATGAATCAATATATATTATAGATAGATAGATAGATAGATAGATAGGTAGACAGATAGACAGATAGATAGGTAGATGTAAAGAGATATTGGAGTTTGAGTGTATTTTACTGATATCATGATGAAACTGCTTATAATAGTGTTTTTATGTTTTCTTTATGCCCACTATAGATTTAACATGTAGTGCAGCCTGTCACATCAATGTGACACAGAGTTTTCATACTAGCAGCCAAGTGATTCCTATTACTCATATTGACATGTTGGGAACCCTTGCCACCAAGAGGCATAGTGATGAAATGGCCAGCACACTACAGAGTATGCCTATGACATAGTAGGAATGGGATTAAATATCCATTTAGAAGTGATTTTCAATTATGTTTATGCATTATTGATAAATTGTGCTATGGGTCTCATTTGCTCCACATTTAGTGCATCATTGCAAATGCACATACACAGGATTGTAAGACTAGTTTGCACAGCTAGCTATTTGGGGCTTAACTTTGTACCACTCACTAATGCCATGGGATTCTAGAACCCATTGGTTTGGTTCCTGATTGAAAGTTAGTCTTGCTTTGGTCTAATTGAAATCAGTATGCAAAATTAGTCACAACTAATCTAAGGCCTCTTTGATTTTTGTAGAAACAAAGCACATCTAATAGGAAAGAAGAACCCTGAATTCAACCCACTCATTTTTGGTAGTGGTCCATCTCAGCAGAATATGATTAACTGGAGGGTGTGGGGGTTAGAGGAAGAGCATGTTGGATGGCCAGTCAGAGCTCATGTAAGAAGGTTTCAAAAAAGGCTAAAAACTATAAGAGAAGCTATAGAGAGGGGGAAGAAATCAGACTATAAGCTTTTAAACTGTAATTTCAGTCTAAAAGAGAAAAAAAGGAGGGGGAATTGGGGAAAATGGGAATACACAGCATACTGAAATGCTGTCTTCCCTGTAAAGACAAAGCAAGCTTCTCTCTGCAAACACAAGGGAAAGCCACTTGGTGTGGAAAATGAGCATTTTGTTTGGCTCTAATTAAACTTTATAATTTTTCCCAAGTTACAAAACTAATTTCCAATTGTATGCAAAGGTAAATTGTAAAGAGATACCTGGGATTTGGCAGATTAAATGTAAACGTAAACAAAATCACCAATTACATTTCTGAAGCAGCTTGAGATTGCTTATCAGCTCTGAAATGATTAGGTTCTCAGGAGGGGTTACTTTAATGGGCTACAGAAATGCATTATAAAGGAAATACACTAAGATTATTTTCTTTTCTTTCAAACCCTCCTCCTCCTGAAATGCCAAAGACAAATGGGATTGGCAGAAAACACTAAAATGGCAGAGAATCTTAAGCAGTAATATGTCACTAAAAACTTTTTTAAAAATTGTAATCAACCATAATGCTGACATTTCTTGATTTTTTTTTTAAAAAAACCCTCATGTGTCTACAAAGCCAGTTATCAACTATAAAAAGGTTTCATACAGACCAAAAAAAAAAAGCCTATTTTGATTGAAATATAAACATAACTTCTAGCTCTCATGAAACTGAGCCAATGATGCTTGTGAAGCTGATTTTGCCATGTGAGAATTGTATACTTTTGGAGCGGAGAGGCTAATTGGGGTGCCCACAGTATTTTAGACTGATATTGCAGTATACTTTATACAGCCAAACTATAAGAGGCCATTGGCTTTTATACAATTTGCTACCTTGCTTCTCTGCAACTGGATATTTCAGTTGAATAATGAGAAACTCAAATGAAATTTGATGTGCCTCTGCAGAGCCAAACTCTGAACTTCAGGTTCAAATGCCAGCTCCATCCATGTGCCCTTTTAGGGTGGGGAGGTGAATGAAAAATACATCTCCTCCTCCTCCTTCTCTTCCTCCTCCCTTTATCTGCACATATCTATAGATTTTAATTAATTATCTTTCATGAAGATTGTGCAGTAGCAAATGCTGCTTGTATGTGTTGAGGATAAGACTTCTGATCTATGACAGATTATTTCAGAAAAGATGCCAGGGCAAAATGGATGCTGAATGGAAATAAAATAGCTTTGTTGTCCAGATTAATTTGGCAGGACAGCCCCAGGACACCAAACAACAAAATGAGACGAAGCTTCCCATTACAGCACATTGAGATTACAAAATAATCCAAACATTGCAAATTAGAATATCAATTTGACTCCATTAAACTCATTTTTTAAAGAAATTTTTTAAGAACTTGGGGCCTTTCACACTGATCAGTTCTAGCACTATGGCCCTTTCCGCAATGCACCTTTTCATGGAGCTGGGGTGTGGGGATCGCGCAAGCAGCCTCCAGCGAGAGGCTCTTGCATCCCGGTTCCTTCAGCTCCGCAGCTGCCACCCACTCGCGTGAGAGCCTCGCCTCTTCCTTCTGCAGTGCAGCCTGGGATTTTCCCAGGCTGCGCTGGGGCAGGAAGCATGAGTGCTGTGGCTCCAGAGCTCCGCACACATGGCAAGTGCGCACGGGGCCACAGAGTGATGTGCCATTGCGCATCATTTTCGGCTCAAAGCCGAAAATGAAAAAGTGTATGAGCAGCTCCTGCTAGACCCTGGAGTGTCGCGTGATTGTGAGTGCATCGTGTGGACCTCACATGTGCTCATCACATTCATGCAACGCTCAAGGGGCCCTTTCACATGGCAAATGCTGTGCGAAAAGGGCCTTTGATTCCATTTTAACTGCCATGGCAACATCCTACAGAATATAGGGATTTGCAAGTTAGGGCATTTAGAATTCTCAGCCAGAGAACTGTTGGGCATCACCAGACAACAGACAACAAAATTTCACAGGACGGTGCCATATTCATTAAAGTTGACTAATAGTTCAACAATTGTGTATTTTAATAGGCCCCTGGTCCTTTAGATTTTTCTGTAACGCAATACATTTTTTCTCCTAATTTCCCTCTATTACCTACATTCCCTTTAGCATGTCTTCTTTCCATTCACTCTTCTGAAGTGTCCTATTAGTACAGTAGTGGATCAAGAATTTTAAAAGTGCTGAGAATTTATGGACACATTCTCTATGTAAACATTTTTTTAAAAAAGAAAAAGAATAAGAAAAGCTGCAGTTATCAAATATCTGAGGTAGATAGACTCCTCATTAACCAATCATGATAATATTATCTGGCTGCTAAATAATATATGGGTTCTTCCATGATGTGGAAGAGTGACATGTGAACCATATTCATAACTGACAAGCTAACACATTTTACATTCACTAATTGTTCTAATCCTTGAGAACCAGTGTGGTGTAGTGGTGTGACTTTGGAGACTGGCTTCTATTCCCTACTACACCAATGGAAACCAACTGAGAGACCTTGGACAAGTCACACTCTCTCAGCCTTAGGAGAACAAATCTTGCCCCTCTGACTAATCTTGCCAAGAAAACCTTGTAATAGGTTAATGGGTTGCCATTAAACCAGAAATGATTTGAAGACCAACGACAACAGCAACAATAAGTTGTAGCAATATTGACAGCAAGAGTTATACACAGCTTTGACTATGAACACCACATCCTTGCCTATTCCATTTCTTGTCACCACCAGGTTTGCTTTTTTGTCCCAATCTATGGATTATACAATACATTAATCATGGAGACAGGAATGCCTGCTATGTTTCACAAGCCACTCCTGTACTCTTTTTTGTTGGTTCTGTTCATTCTTTGATTTGACTCAGATTTCCTTTGGAAGACTAATCTGAAAGATTTTCCCCTTTATCTCATTCGTCCCGAAGTAAAGTCCTCATGCATTTTACTACATGTCTTGTTTCACTGAGGACTGAAAAGCTTGTCTTGAATAAATAATTTATTTAATGGCTAAGCACTGGAATTATATCTTTTCCCACATTCTTTGAACTACTTCCCCTCATTCTTTAAGGTCATTTTTTTCTGAGCAGCATTGAAATGAATTATCTAAATGAAAGAGCAAGATGAGTAGATTGAATGTTTTCAGATACTTTTCCCCACTTTCTTTGTCACATTAACATCATTCAGAAGTTATTGTAGCTGAAGTAAGTCATAAGCAAAGCATTCCTTATCCACCCAATAATATCATAGTACAATTCAGAAATAATAATATGACTACAATAATGATATTAACAGGGATGGGCTAACCGAATCCTCGAATCCTGGGGAAGGATTCGAGATTCCAGAATCTGAATCCCTGTGCCAAAATAGGCAAACCAAATTTTTCGAATCTGTCAACCAAATAAATTGTTGGAATCCAGGACGCCTGGATACCTGGGAGACCAGGACTCCTGAATACCTGGGAGACTTGGACTCCTGAAAACCTGAAAGGCCAGACATACAAGGGAAGATATCAAGTAGGTGAGTTTTTCCCTTGGAGTAATAATGGCCTTTGCTAAAAATTTCAGAAATTACATCTGGGCTTGTATTCTAAGATATTTAAATTGAACATTTCATATTTAAGTTCAGTACTTGACTGGAAGCTACAGGCTTGAGATTTCAAGGACAGCTGAAACATTCCTTTGCAGAGCTGCCTTGCAAACCTCTTTCAGACACAATTCTGGGGTTTGCAGTTTTACAAGGGGTCACAGCCTTCTCTGCTAATGTGTGCTGGTGCATCATCAAACTACAAACCCCAGGATGCCAGAAGGAGCTATGCAAAGAAAAGCCAGTTTTTACCTGGATTATCTCTGTACTCTAGTATGAGACCCTGTTTACACAGGCAGGAAAATGTGGGATTAATCTACATTTTCCTGCCTGTGTAGAAAGGGCCTTCATGTCATTTTCAATCTGGGGAGATCCTGAGGCAAAACTAGGACAATTGTCTTGGCCAGATTTCTTCAGAGGGAGGTTTGCCTTTGCCTAGGCTTTTGCTAAGGCTGAAAGAGTGTGTCTTGCCCAAGATTATCCTTCTTTCCCTTGCTTTTTAAACTCTTTTTTAAAAAAGGATTTGAAAGATTTGAGATTTGTGAGATTCATGGATTCCCAGAACCTTCTAGGGATTCAGATTCAGATTCGGAAAATTCTGGATTCATCCCATCCCTAGATATTAATGTCTCTCATTTATTCCAGCTTCACATGCATTACTCCAGTAATCTTTGCAACAACATTCTAAAATAATGATACCTGTCTTTCAAGTAGAGAAACTGAGAGTACAGAAGGGTGTTTCATACAAGGTTAAACTCAGTAATTTGACATCACCTTTCCCCAAGCTGTGTCCTTCCAACATTTGGGGCCACAGTTCTTGCTAGACAACCCCCCTGCCCCAAAGAAAATGTTTAAGTAGTTTAAATATTCAGTCATGCCTTCTTCATCTTCAGCTTCAATGACACATTCCAGAACATTTCTGCACCTGATTCTACTAAATTCATCGACCTTAGAATACACAGGGTCGCAAAAGTGTTTCAGTTTTTCAACCATGGCTGCTCTGTTTGACTAGTCTCATCACATTTCACAGCAACTTAGGACCACCAGAACTGTTTCATATGTATCTATGTAGCTTTTTCCTATCCATACCTATATCTACATCTTAAAGAAGATATGATGTGAGAGAATGACTGTGGGATATTCAAGTTCCCTGGATTGTAGGCACTTGTGCATGAATGCATCTGAATTAGTGGCATTTAGTGGCTTCCATACCTGATGAATCCACTCCAGGTTTTTGTCTGATCTTTAAATAAGGTGCAGAGCTAGCTATGATGATCAGTTTTACCAGCATAGATATCTCTTTTAATGCACAGACTGAAGTCTGGTGTGGATACACTATCCCACTAACATGGAAGCAACCAGTTCCTATTAGTCTTACAAAGTTTACCTCAAAGGTTGATACTGAACTGCAGACAGGAAGAAGGGAAAGAGTTACATTCCAAATCCTGCACTTCTAGGCCCTTTCCGCACGAGGCGAGGGAATAGCTCCGTGCCGTTACTCACCGCTTCTTCTGGGGTCCGAAGCAACGCAGACTGTCCCTGAAGCCCTTCTGCAGGGCTCCTCCTTGGTCCAGGGCAAATCAGAGCAGTGCGAGGTCTGTAGAGCCACACTGCTCTGGCTTCCAAAATGGGGGCTTCCAGCTTCCAAAATGGCGGCTTACGGCTTCCAAAATGGTGGCTTCCAGTTGGTCGTGGGTCCTGACCAACCGCTGAAGCTCGCCATGCCTAAAGCCCACCCTCTGCAGATGGCAGGCTCACATTGGTGCGAGCCTGCAAATCTGCACAAGAGAGCAGGAACGCAACGGTGCGCTCCAGGAAAATAAAGACCTGTTTTTCCCGGTCATTCAAAAACATGCTGGAGGACCACTTGGGGTCGTCTTGGAGCAGACTGAGGTGCGGATCTCTGGAAAGTAGTCTGCTCCTAGTCCACTCCAAGGTGCAGATGACCTCCGTGCAAGGACGCACTGCCCTGTTCTAATTGCCCAGTGCAGAAAGGGCCCTAGTTTGGTTTGGTCCATATTGGCCATTTCCATACCGGGCTTCTGAAACGGTGTAGAGTGACCTCTCACTGAGGTCTTCTACACCGTAGAGTGGACTGGCGTGGACTTCTTTTCATAGTTCCACACTAGAATCCACTCAGGAGCAGCCGGAACTAGCCGGGCTGCGTGTTTTTTAAAAACCTCTTTTTCGAGGTTTTTAAAAAGCATGGAGTGCGCAGCCCCGTGCCGCTCCGTCGCCCGGCTCTAAAGTGGATTTGCAGGTGCTCGCAAGTGCGTGCCTGCAGATCTGCCGGGGGCAGGCTTCCGGCTGGCGAGCTTCTCCGGTTGGTGGAGAGCCTCCACCAACCGGAAGCTGCCATCTGGGATGCCAGAGGAGTGTGGAGCAGTGAGCTCGCGCTGCTCCACTTGGCGACGGACTTACCCGGCTGTGGGTAAGCTCTGTTTTAGCATGTTTTCACCCGTTTCCCCCCACACACACATGTGAAAAGGGCCATTGATTGTGGTGGAAGATAGGAAAAGGAAGTGAACAGTAAGCTAACACACTCAAAAAGAGAGTTAGCAAATAATTGGATCTGGAATGATTACACACTTCAGTAATAAATTAAGGCGAGCGTACTGAACCTGGAGCTATTGTGCAAGGTTTTTGTGTAATCCTGGAAGCTAATGTGACAGAACACTGAGGAAACAGACTTTGTAGGCCTGAAGAATTTAATTATGTTCATGTTAACACTATGAAATTCAACCAATGTTATCTGTGAGAAATACTGGCCAACCATTTTAAACAAGATCAAAATTCGGGGCTATACAAAGGTTAAATCCCAATTCATTCATAAAAATGCATTCAATCAGTACCAGTTTATATGTCACTATGACAACAAGTTCCATTTTTCTGGTTCAGATCCTTGATAGATCACTATCTTTTCTTTATTTGTATATACAACATGTTGACCATTTGATTTGCCACAGTCCAGGATTTAGTGCCTTTGTCAAATCTTTATATCTCTCTTTTACAGGAAAGACATGACATGAAGGTCCAAATGGTTAGTATCTTTCCCACCTGAGATGAAGGACAAAATGGCACCCTGTTCCCACTTCCACATACAGAAACTTATTGTGCAACTGAATCTTACTTAAGCACTGGTGATGTAGCAGTGTCCTCCACTACATCAGAGATCAACAAGTAGTTTACAGATCATAGGACAAGCCATATAACACACCACACAGAGATCACACCTCCAACCTGACAACCATGGCCTTGCCATCTGCACCCTGAAATGACTGTCCCACATTATTATAAAGTGGGGCTGCCTTTGTAATTAATACATATACTTCTCTCCAGGATATTAAATGACTGGGCAGGATTCTAATTCCAGTCACACAAACAGTGAAATCCACACATGTGGTTGTACAGATATTCTAATGATTATTATATTTTTTAAAAAAAAGTATTTTTGATAATTAATTGAAATAATCATGCACAGGCTAGAAAAAGCCATCTGTTGCCATGATGTTTTTTCTTCCATATCTATGTCTGCAAGCTTAGAACTTAAATCTCTGAATTGGAGAGTGATGAGTCTTGACTACAGCATAGAGGAAAAGGGTTCAGTATCACACACAAATAATTAATAATAAGGAAGGGGAAGCAGAAGAGTCAAAGCCTTCAGATAGTTATGGAAAACTGATAGATACACACACACACACACACACACACAAACAGAGTAGGAAAATGTCCTTATGAATGAGTAAAACTATCAATGAGGCAAAAAAATTGCAAGAATCTCTTTTAAATACATCTTGATAGGTTCCCTAACAAGAAAAAAAAAAGGGGGGGGAATAACCTTCAACCCCTGAAGGAGGTCTTCATTGAAACAAAACAGGTATTTCACTGGACTAAGAGGTTTTTTTAAAAATACATTAGCATTGCCTCTTGTTTTTGCTTCCTGAGTGCAAAAACATGCATTCAGCTGTTCACATGCTGTCTCAAACATCATACAGTGTACACTTGAATGTCTCCCATGCTTCTGTTGGTGACATACACTGATCTATCTGACCCTACTGCTTACCTGGACCTGCACAGCAAATGATACTGTGAGAAAAGGTAATAATTTGATGGTCTCCATGATAGTGTAATTGGTGACTGGTGACTGGTGCTAGATCAGAGCACATAACAGGGGCAGGACAAAAGGCTAAGCCTGATTGCAACTTCATGTGCCCTCTTTAATTTTGAAAATACTACCCACTCTCCTACTCTCAATGCAAGAGATTTGTCTGGTCACTTTGGGGTTGGATAGGAATTTCCCCCCCTTTTACCTATTTTTCCCCATCCCGTACTTTATCTTGGGACTTGGACAATTGGTTTTGGCTGGTGTCTTTAAATAGGTCTTCCTCAGTGAGGTAACAGGGGGAGAACATAAGACTTCAGTAATCACCTTTAGGCATCCCTTTGGTGTAGGTTACAGTTGTGGAACACTCTCTTTAGGGTCCTGTGTCTTAGATAGTAGGGAAGGAGACAACAATTAAGGCTAACATGGGACTCAGGCTCTCACATATAGGATCCTGTGGCTTGGGTGGGAGTTCCCTGGGTTACCTTCCAATTATGCCAGCCCAGAGAGCAATCAAAGTAATTTGGATTGCTTTCAGGGTTGAAGTGGCCCATAGGAAGGCCAAGGAGGTCATCACAGTGTGACATCTGGCCTCAGCTGGATCCCCATCAGGTTGCTTCCCTCCCTTTTCCATTTTCCAAGCCAAGACAACTTAAATAGGTTGGATTGAATAAAGTTGTCTTTATTTAACCCAGTTTTCTGTGTCTGGTCTCATTATTTCACGACTGACCATCTATGAGTTAGACCAATGTGTAAACCAAAAAATTTAGTTATCTATTTGATTTCACATAACCAGAGTGTTCCATCACAGTTAGCTTAAAAATAAATATTGAAACCCATAACTCAAGGGAAAACATACATTAAGGAGACAGATTCTTACACAATGTGTAAAATTGTTATGAAGGAGGAAGTCCTTAGGCATTTGTGTGAGGACAGAGTGTAGCTAAGGTTGCTTGAAAAATCCAGTCTTTCTGACTTGTGATATGAACTAATCTACCTCTGGTGGACTGGAATAAAGTGCCAACCAGAATTTAGTTATTGGTTTGCACATGTCTAAAATGTTTCATCATAGTTGAAATATCAAAACACATTCAAAATGCATATATTTCAGAGAAAATTTGGAATTCACCTTGGAAGTAATGCAAAGGAGCTGAAGAAAAAGAGTCTCTTGTAAGTGTCTTGAGATTGTATTTGTTAGGGTGGAAATTTAGTACTTGGAAATTTACTGGAGAATTCATAGTTGCTAGTCATTTAATATTGATTGATAGTTAATAACATGGTTAGATGGGCTCAAAATATAGGACATCCAATTGAGTTGGGTACATGGGTGAGGACATGGAAGACAGATGTAAAATTTACACCAAGTTTGAGTTTAAGAGAAAATTTTTATAAAATGTTATATAGATGGTACATGATGCCTGTATAACTGAAAAAAATAACAGGAAATGGGAATGGAAAATGTTGGAAATGTGATGAGAAAAAAGGATCTTTCTTTCATATGTGGTGGACTTGCAAAATAGCAAAAAAGTTTTGGAAAGAAATACATGATGAAATTCAAAGAATGTATGGTTTTAACTTTGAAATGAAGCCAGAACTTTATTTGTTGAATATGTTAGGGCAACAAAGAGAAATAAGATCTTATCAAAAGACATTTGATAAGATTTGATAAGATCAAATGTCTTCTCAAACTGCAGCAAAACTGACTTATGCTCAACATTGGAAAGAAGGAAAATATATTGATATAAGAGAATGGAAATTCAAAGTCCTAGATATGGTAGCGACAGAAAAGCTAACTTTTTCACTTAAAAATAAGCCAATCCAGGGCTTTGAAAGAGAATGGTGAGAGGTATTGAATTGGATAAAAAAATGAAATAGGGGAAAAGAAAGAAGGCTGTGAGAAAGGAAGAAGACAAAATGATGTGATAACAGATAAAATGTAAATAGTTAAATATAAGCTAAAAGTAATAGTTTAAGATTGTTGTAAAATAAAGATAATGTACGGAACTGAATGTTTATGTGGAATGGAATGTTAAACTCAGATTCAACTGGGACAATTGATGTCTGGAAGTGGGGAGGGTTTTTTTTATGGTTTTTTCATTGAAAATTGTAATAAAAATTAATTTAAAAAAATAATATTGATTGACAGTTTTAACAATTGCAGCTCATCAAACAACCTTGATTTAAAATGGTTTATTCTGTTCTGCTCCTGTTTATAATCAGTATATACAAGCAAAGGACTCTTGAAACATCAACGATATCTTTGAGAATGACCTAGGATGTAACAGGGTCCTGTAGACTCAGGAAATTAAGGGTCAGATAGATTGTAACACATGTACAAGCTGTGACTCTGCTAATGCTGATGCTTGAATCTTTTCTTTCCTGTAAAACTGACTTCTAGTACACTCAAAATTTTAGTAGGATGCTTATTAACCATATTACACTTACAAATTCCATTTCTTATAAAAGCCATATTTTAACTAATTTAGTAAGACAACTTTGCATTTTCAGATCCATTTTCTGGAAGCTTGGATATGGCAAAATCCACCTTCACTGATTACAGTGTGTATGTAATGCATTTATTTAGCTATAAAATTCATTTAGAAGAATGAAATCTTCCCGTAGGTTATATATGCAGATGGCTTCTCTTTGGCAAGCATACTACTTTGAAATCTGGGGGGAAAAAAAGATTTGTGAGTGACTTTTGCTTTGCCAGTTAGCCTCTGATCATTTCTTGGAAAGAAATTTCAGGAAAGGCAAATGAACAAAGGACCTGTAAGGTTTATTTTCTTACCCATATATTTGTCCAACTACAAGATATCAATTTTACATTACTGGGATCATGACAACAGCTTGACTTCTAGTTATTCAGCTTCTCATTTCACTATACGCAGATGTCAAGTCTTATGTATCCCACTTTTTCAGAAACAAATCCCAAATGGCTAAATGGAGTTTTACTCCTGAGTAGGTATGTAGCTGGTAGTGTGAAGCTAGGAGTAAAATTTAATGAGTACGAATCCTTTTGATGCACACTGCATCGTTACACAAGCAGTTCATTACACAAGCAGTTACACTTTCCTCTGGCTCACACAAGGAGGAGTAGGAAGAGAGCAAGGAAGAAAGCTGGCTCCGGATGGTTAGAGTCACCTATTTCTCCAATGCATGTCTTCTAGAAAGGATCCTCAGGATTAAGGTGCTGGCCTGCATAATTACCTGTGCTGTGGTGAGAAATACGTGGCTCAGAATCACTAACCTCTTCTACCATAGCAAACTTTTCTCTCCTTTTTATCTGCATCATTCTTTGGCACACCATTCTTCCCCCAAGGAACATCAACTACATCAAAAGAAGCTACAGGGTCCCAGCAGGGCTAACAGGATTCCAGCCATAGTAGAGATGCTCAAGGATTTTCTTCAGCCTGCATTTTTTAGTGAACTGACTTGATTTATAGTTTTCAGGCTAATATGAGGATAGAATGTAACTATGCTCGAGATTATTTCTGAATTTTGTGATACCATGCTCACTTCAAAATCTTAAAGATGTTGTTTTGTTGTTCTAGGACAAAGATATAGATAAGAAATATAAATTTAAAATGAATTTGTAATTAAAAGCAGAGTTTCATGTTGTTCATAGCCTGACTCAGAAAGACAATGGAACAAAATTTCAAAAGAAAACAAAAAAGTGATACAGACTAAAATCAAAATGTTCCTTTCACTCCTATTTCACATTAAAAATACTGCAGCCAGGAATAAAGAAAATTTGCAGTGAGAAAGAGAGATCAAGAGAGAGTGTCTCACTTATACGTCCTCTATAAAGTGTGAAAATGTGTACAACTGAACATATTTCTAACCATGTCATCCTAATGTTTACTATTTGTTATTTACACTACTTTGGTAAGATAGGAGAAAGACCCTGACATCTTCAATGCTTACCTGACATCTTTGAATTAGCAATTCCTCTAGCTTCTAAGATTTCTTCAGCCAGTATTACATACTGCCGAGTTTACCTTCACTTAATATGTACTGCATATATTCCTTCAATAAAGTGAGACTTGAGGTGCTGATGGGGCTCTATGCAGATATTTTCTTCCATTATTCTGTGTTATGAATATACAGAAAAGAATTCCCAGTGTTGTTCTAAATGTGAAAGTCCTAGGTAAATTGCTTTGATCTTATTTACCGAATCAAGAGTAAGAAAACTTTGCCATTCTGAAATTTTGGCCTGCAGATACCACCAACACTATCTAGCATGAAGGGGATTTGGGGAGCTCTAGTCCAAGACTTCTATAGGATCCAGAGGGCAAATTTAGCCTTCTCTTTTCCCTGTGAGCAAAAGTAGCTAACAGCAAAGATGGTAAATTGGTTATACTTTTTGTTAACATTCAAAACATACACACATCATAAAGGTATAGTCACAACAGATGGGATAGATTTTGATCCTATTTACATTGCCAGAGGAACCAAACAAGGTTGCCCACTCTCTCTTATGTAACCTCTTCACATTTTTTTAATGTAATTCTTGGCAGAGTTACTACACTCAGGTTTAGAAATGCATGGGTTTAAAATTAATAGCAATTGTCTTCCTAATTTATTTGCACATGATATTTTGCAAATATCTGCTATCTCAGTTTCAAACCCAGAGGTTAAAATTTCTAGAGCTTTTACATTTTTAAAAGAATTGGTGATGCTTCAGGTCTGCCAATGATGGTAAAAAAATCAAAAATATTAGGTTTTTTTCCTAAAAACATTAAAGAGATTTTATTATTTGTACTTGTTATCAAACTTTCCTATCTCTTTAAAATACTTAGGAATGATATCAAGCCACATCAAGAAATTGATCCTGTTAAATTTTAACCCTCTAAAACAAAATACTTGGATATCTTGAAAACTATATTTTTAAAATTATCTTGGCTATCCCACATGACAGGAATAAAAATGTCAGTCATAACATTTCTGGTGCTTCTAACACCAACTCCAGATTTGGTGTTCAAAATCTGGCAAAACTTGATCTTTCTGTAAAAAGGGATTACCTAGCAAAAGCTGTTCTGTTTAATAGCAAAGATGCAGGAGGGTTGGGTATTTCCATCTTTAAGGTTTATTTTTAAGCTTTTCAAATAAAGTTGATGTTGAGAGCCAACCAAAACTCTGGTGGGTGTTCTTGTTGGTGTTAGAACTTCCTGAGGTTTTATTGTCACTGGCTGTGGTTTTTTTTCCTTCTCTCAGATTTCCAAGAAACTAATAGAAAACGTTTCCAAAGTTTATTTTAAAAATGTTCCGGTAATCTGGAGAATCTGGCAGAGAAAATTCATTCCTGTGCCATCACCTGTGAAACTGTTTCTGTGTCATCTTTTATTTGTTAAAATGGATAAATGGAAACAATTTAAGTTTTGTTAAATGGCAAGGTTACACAGCCATAGGAACGTATTTAATAAATCTCTTCCAAAAATTGATAATCAGTTGCAAGAGCAGTTAATGGAACATACTCTCTCTGAGTTCCATATTCTGTCCATAACCCATTTTACTTCTTTATTTTGAAATTCAGAAACAGACAACAAGGAAATTTGAATAGTTCAGCAATTAAATGGAATTAAAGTTAAAAGCATGGTCACTAGAATAAATAAATTTCTATTTTCATAAAGAATTGATTGTGTGTTTATATTTGGCACCAAGTTTAGAGATTGCACATAATCAGAAAGGCTTAAATGTCCAGTCACTTTCTTGGTGGTTAGATAGAGTCTGGAGTATTATGCTGATGGAGAAATTAACTGAAAAAGTAATTAAATTTATACTAGAGATAACCAAGACTACTCTAAATTCTATGACACTTGTTACAAGTTTACTAATTATGCAAACGAAAATGCCAACCTTTTTGTCCTCCCTTCCTCCTATGTTGATTTCTGGAAAGATGTTCTTCTGTGCCTTCAAGTTGTTTTCAACTTACGGTGACCCCAAGGTGAACCTATCATGGGGTTTTGTAAGGGTGAGAGTGTGCAACACACCCAAGGCCATTTAGTGGGTTTTCATGGCTGAGGAGGGAATCAAACACTGGTCTCCAGGGTAGGAGTCCAACACTTAAACCACTACACAGCACTCTGGAAAGATACTGTATTACAAATGTTGTCATTGTCAGCTGGAGATATATACATACGTGTATAATATATTTGGATAGTCAGGAAACATGAACTCAATATACCTTATTGTATTGGATCTGAGATACTTTGTTGTAGGATATATTTATTTCTATAAAATCTTGTAAACACTGTTCAAATTAATATAAAAACATAGGTAATATTAAAAGAACTAGTACTGAACTTTAAAATTCAAAAACAGTGACAGAAGATAAAACTGCAATAGCCAAAATATTAAAATATTGGGGAAAAAAACCCAGTAAACTAAGGTACAGATAAGTAGAAGGTTTAATTGTTGCTATTATTGTGTGCCCTCAAGCTATTTCTGACTTATGAGTACCCGAAGGCAAACCTATCATTTGACAGGTCATATGATAGGTTTCATATTATGAGATGTTGTTGTTAACTCCTGTCAAGTTGACTTCAACTTATGGAGACCTGTGAATGAAAAATCTCTAACTCACTCTATTGTCAACTGCCCTGTTCCGGTTTTGCAGATTCAGGGATGGGTCTTCCTTGATTGAGTCTTTCTATTTGTAATGCGATCTACCTCTTTTCCTACTGCCTTCTACCTTACCAGGCATTATTGTCTTTTCTAGTGAGTCATGTCTTTTCATGATAAGGCCAAAGAATGACAGCCTCAGTTTAGTCATCTTGGCATTTAGGGACTGTTGAAGTCTGATTTGCTCTAAGACCCGTTGAATTTATCTTAGTAGTCCAGGGTATCCGTACAGCTGTTCTCCCACACCACATTTCAAATGAGTTGATTTTTTTCCTATCAGCTTTCTTCACTGTCCAGCTTTTACAACCATACATGGAAATTGAAAATACGATGGCATGGACAATCCTAACTTTAATATTCAATGAGATCTCTTTACGCTTCAGGATCTACACAATCAAAAGCTTTGCTATAATCTGTGAAGCACAGACCAATTTTTTTTTTATTTTGAAATCATTTGGTGTACTCCATTATCCAACATATGTTTACAATATGACCCCTGGTGCCTCTTCCTTTCCTGAAAACAGCTTGGACATCTGACATTTCTCACTCCATATACGATATAAGTCTTGGTTGTAGAATTTTGAGCATGACTTTGCTTGCTTCAAAAATTCATGCAATGGTCCTGTAGTTACTGTGATCCCTAGTATCCGCTTTCTTGAAGATTGGAATGTACATTGAGCATTTCTAATCTATGGGTCATTCTTTTGTTTTCCACATTTGTTGACAGATTTTAGTTAGAACTAGGGTAGATTCTGTCTCTACAGCTTGAAGCAGCTCTATTGGTATGCCATCTGTTCCTGGTGATCTATTTATCCCAAGTGCTCTGAGTGCAGCTTTCACTTTACTTTCTATAATTAGTGGCTTGTCTTCATACGGTTCTTCCTTTAAGAAATTTGTAAACCTTTCATCTCTTTTATATAATTTTATATAATTTTTCAGTGTGTATTGTTTCCATAGCCATCTATTTATTTATTTGTTTGTTTGTTTGTTTGTTTATTTGATTTGTAGGCCACCTTTCTCCCAGAATTGGGACCCAAAGCAGCTTTCAAGAATAAACACACATAAAATACATTAAAAACATTAAGTGCATTAAAACATTTAAAAAAATTAAAAGGATATATATTATAAAACACTTAAAACAATAGTCAATCTACTTTCTACTTGGTCATACAATATCTTCCACTGCTGAACATCCCCACTTTTGGTTTGAATTTCCTTTTGATTTTTCAAATCATGTGACAGAGGTCTCTCGTTCTTCCTTTTTTTGTTGTCACCTTGTATTTCTCTACATTGATTATTATAGTAGTTTTCTTTGTCCCTGCACACAACTGTTAACAGTTGCATTCAGGATTCTGACTGTACTTCTCTCATCTTTGACTTTTGCTTCTTATCTCTCCTTGACTACTTGAAGAGCTCCATCAGTTGTCCACTGAGGCTTCTCTTTCTTTTTGGCTACAGACAGTGTCTTTTTACAGAACCTGGCTCAAAATAACCTTGTTTTCAGTCCAGAGTTCTTCTGTCTCCTGGTTAATCAGACTTAACAGTGTCAACCTATTTTTCACATTATCTTTAAATTGTACGGGGATGTTCTCCAGATTGTCATTTAGCATGGTGGTTGGTTTAGTATTCACTTTATTCTAACTTTTGCTATTAGTTGTTCATGGTCTGTGCCAGAATCTTATTGTGGTCTTCTTTTTGCAGAGTAAATGGAGCTTCTCCTTTTTTTAAGGGATATGCTTTAAGAATTGTTAGTGGCAAAGATGTATATATCCATTCCTGTCTGTCTGTCTGTCTGTCTGTCTGTCTGTCTGTCTTTATTTCTTTCCATCTGTCTCTTAATTTGCCTGACAATCTGTTTACGACTAGCCGTCAGTGCGGTTAGATTCACCTAGAGCATGGGTAGACAGCAGCCCATGGTTATGTGGCCATGTTGATGCCCCAGGGCAATCAGCTCTGAAAAAAAAATCCCCCCTGTGCCTCAACATCCCTAGAGGGTATGAAGATGATTTCTCCTTCCTCAGCCCCCCACAACATACTTTTGGGCCTTTTTAGAATTAAAATAAGGCTTTTATTTTATTTTTTTCCAATCAGAAAATGAGACAGAAAGTGAAGTGAATCATCATAAAATTGCTCCATACCCTCACACAACATTTGGAGGTGTTCTGAAGGAAAATGAATCAGTTTTTGAGGGTTCTGGTGGACACAAAAACATACCCTACCTTTTAATGAGTTTCCATAATGCTCCAGTTGCATAAATCACAGGAAAACCAAGTAAAATCAAAGTATTTTGTAATGGAATTCTACTTTGGCTCAGCCTTTTCTTTTATACAATGTGAAAAATTAGAAGATTATTATTGTGAGTTTTTCTGTGCCTTATTCTAGAGATGCCAGTGTCCTACCTGAGGTCTGTATATTACCACAGCTAAAGAAAGTGCTTCTACAATTCATCCTTTTTCGTTTACTCTCAATCACCCTTTTCCCCTTCCACATCAAAAAAATAAAAAAAAAATAAAATCAACTAGTGCCAGCCAGAAAATCTGGCTGCCCACTTATTGTGGTCTCTGCTGAAGAAGAGGGTTGTGCAATACAATCTTACTAACAAGACTAATTGCATTCTTGGCAAGGGTAGCTGATCCCACATCTCTCTTTTTTTAAAATGTGTGATGTTTTCTTTATCTTTTTTTTTTTTAAAAGGCTGTGATATTTTAAGCACTAAGAAATAAGCTGTTTCCCAAATCTCCTTTCCTTGGAAGCTGTCTACTTTGCCTGTAGCTAAAGCAGCCTCTGGTTTTTCTTTATTTCCATTCAAGTGAGAGCACATAAAGTTCTATTCCTAGCCCTCAGACCTGTTGAGCCTAGCATACATACAGCTACTTGAAATTACTTCTCCTATCATGATTTGGTTTCAGATTAATTGTTTCTATCTACCCTGCCCAGATAAATTTGCTAAGGTGTTGACAGCCGTGGAAATTGATTTAATAGGTTACTTTGGAATCTGGTCCATGAATCTAGGAAACAGGGTACAATGTTCCTTCACCTATTTTAGGAAACATGTGCATTAGAATATATACCTGTCATCTCTTATCCAGACAGAGGGTTTAAACCATGACTTGCTTCAGCCTGGAATGTCATCAGAAGTGCCCTCCCCAGGCCATGGTACCCCCTCCCTTTATTCTGGCAGGATTTTGTGTATGTAAAGTACTGTTTGTTTGCTTTTTTAAAAAATCTTTAATGGGAAAATATACTTTGAATGTGCTTTAAAATGTTTTGACTACTTTAACAATGATTTTAAAATAATATTGATGTTTAATTCCTTTTTTAAAAAAATTATAAACCAATGTTTCAGCTTAATCTTTTTAAAATTATTGTAAGCCAGGTATCAGCATCACAGAAATGCAAGATACCAGCCCTGTGGTCTATAGTACTTACCTGGCAGAGCATACAGCTTTTAGGCAGTTTCCTCCTGCCCTGGGAGGGAGGCATGGTTACTGAGAGATTTTGGTGGCATAGAGAGTTTATTTTCTGATATGTGGGAATATAATTGAGCAATAAATAGTTGCCCACTTTTCTCTTCTCCCTCCCTTTGATACATCTAAGGTTACATTGAAGGTGTTATTCTCCCTTTGCAAATCACGGTGGAGTTGGCATATTTAATTTGATCCAAGGAGTAATTCACTAAGATAAGACTAAAACTGTTTTGCCTCTCTGGAACAACAATTTGATAGCTCATATTAAGTGCCTTGGTCATGTACAGTGCGCATTTCATGCAGAATAACAGTGTGATCACCCTAAAGCAAATTAAAAGACTTTCTGAGTCAGAGGGTATAGGTTTTAAGAAATTCATAGTCTTTAGGTAGATTATAGCATCTCCTCTTCATAAGTGAACCACTAAAAAATCCTTTTTCTGCTGCATCTTCCATAGTTTCCTCACCACTACCAAAAATCTGAGATTTCAAGGGTGTTCTTGTGCAAGACTGCACAGAAGCAAGCCCCATGAAGTTCAGTGGTACTTACTCCCAAATAAATGTGTTTAAAATGTTTATCTTAATAATTTAAAGATTCTGAAGATCCTTCATATACTGAACTCTCCTTTTAGTAAGCTGTTTTGGGAATGCAAAACATAGGTATAAAAATTCTTAACTGCAAATATACATAAATAAAAAAGATTGGAGGATCAGGATCTGTGTGGCAAATGGATTGCATAAATTTGCAGAAAAGAAACTGAGAATTAGGACTCATCTGAGTACCGGAGGCAAAGTAATTGAAGAATTTATTTGAGATGATTTGGATAGGAAATGTGTTATCACAGCATTTGTGAATTTTAAATTCCAGGAATCATTTCTAAATTCGTGTCTACTTACACCTACACCCACACATCCACACACCCACACAAACACACAAACATCAGTGTTATCCACATTTGTATAAGCATTCATTTTTTGGTAGTCATATGCTATGGCTTTATGGGGAATTGCAGTCTCTGTTTGGACCTAAGAAAATGAAGTTTCAAATCTTCCATGGTGCATACATTTGTTGAAATGCAGACATGCTAACATAGAAAGGACAGAGGTTGAGAAAACTACTGATGTGTATTTGTTAGCTGTTTTTTTCAGGTCCTGCGAAAAGAAGCTGAAAAATAGCACATCATCTTCTTTTGTAAAAAACAAACAAGAACATTTTAAGACTGTAATTCTAGAATGTTGTTTGGTTTCATAGCATTTTTTTGTTATCATGACATTAAAGTCAAGATGTTTTTGACTATCTTTTGTTTCATTTTAACTATTTATAACATTCACGCAGAAGTGACATGTCATAAACATACTCAAAATGCATTATCTTTGGAATGCATTGTGTTCCATATGAATTATCTTCTGTTTCACGCCATTCTAGATAATGCTGATGATACTGATAATGACAATGATGATGTATAAAATATCATTGCTTTTAAGAAATGCCTGTAAATGCCTCTGCTCTCTCCTCCAGCTCAAGTAAAATTCATGCTTTGGGAACATTTCTGACTTTCTGTCCATCACCATACTCACCAAGCTCACCATACTCTTCCCTGCCATTAAAAGGGTTTCCTACTTCCCATCCTTCTCTTCAGTAGGTTAAATGGAAGCATATCAGAGGACGGTTACTGACAGCCAAATTGTACTTCTCATTAACAATAAGTCTATTTCTACCAATATGGTTATTATATGGATCTGAACCCATACAGTGCAAGGAGCTGCAAGAAAGAACCTGCGTTTGCTGGCCTCCAGTTAGGGGCCAGTTTTGATGAAATCAGGCAGAATCTGCCATGATGTCAGGTGTTTGGGGATGGAGCTAGGGTTTTGTTTTTTGTTTTTTTAAATTCTATCCCCCCTTCTTCACTTCTTTGTAGATGATGCTTAGACCCACACTCTCACCTTCAGTGTAGTGTGAGTTTTGCTGATCACTTCAAGGCAGGGTAAGAATTTTTTCCCCTTAAACTTGGTGCTACTTTGTCCTACTGCACACTGTATCTGGGGACTATTTAAATAGTTGGTCACTTGGCGAATAGTGTCTGTATGAGGAGGTAAGAGTTATGGTGAATATTTTGGCACCCTTTTGCTGAAGGGGAGGGCTCTGGAACTGCCTTTTTAGACCCTGAGGCCTGGGGGTTGGGGCTGGCCCGTGGGGGGGATTGCCCTCAGTTAAATCTTGAAACTTGAAGGTGGTGTTACTTGAGCCTTTCAATAGATGGCTAGATGGGGAGCAACTAGCTATTGGGTTGCCCTTGGGGCTCATGTGGTTTGCCCAGGGGAAAACTAAGAAGGAAACCATAGAATAATGCCTGGGATCAGCTGATCCTGCACTAGGTTGCTCCCTTTTCTTGCACCTTTCGAGGTTCAACTTGCTTTAAATAGGTTCTAGATTAAATAAACTGGTCCTTTTCAACCCATTTCTCTGTGTCTGGTCTCGTTATCCATGGATAGTCAGCAAAAACTATATTTGAAGTCAGATAACTTCTCAGTTAAAATAAAGAATGTTTGGGGAACTTACTGATTAGGAAGGAATGAGGTAAATAGAGACTGTCATTTCACTCAATAAACCAAGGGATTTCTAAAGAGTATCTTAGTTACCTAAATAAATTGATGAACTCTGTGATCATGCCTTACCAATAAGTCAGTGAAATCTTATAACTATTCTAGGTATTTTTGTTTCTTTCTTTAATGGTCAGATGGAGAAATACTTTTGTTCAAACCTCATATTCAACTCACTTTAACTGTGCTTAAAGAAAAAAAACCCCTGTATCTATGCTTTTTGAATGAAAGTAGTCACGAACTTGAAATATAAACACAGGATTCATGTTGGATTCAATCAAAATTCTATCTATTGCATTATCATGTGAATATAGTAGCAAACCAGTTGCCTGTAGGAAATCCATCAGCAGAACAAGAATGCACCTCACTCTCTAGCTCAGGTTGATAAACAGCCACTGATACTAAAGGTGATATATAGTCATCCTGAAAAATATTAATTGATGAGCATTTATCCTATCCTGTCACAAAACCATTCAAGTTGGCTGCATATCTAGGACCATATCTGCACTACACTATTATAGTGCTATTATTCCACTTTCAATATCCTGTGGAATTCCAAAGAACTCTCTGGCTGAAAATTCCAAATGCCCCTCTCTAAACTGCAAACCCCAGGATTCCATTGGATGTTGAAAGTGGAATAATATCACTATAACAGTGTAGGGTGGAAATGGCCTAGATCTTGTGGTAGTCAATTCCACAGCTTACAAAAAGTATAACTTTTTTTAAAAAAAATGTTTGATTCTCCTGCCATTAGGTTTCAGTGGATGACCTGGTTATAAGTTATGGTTATAGGTTGTGAAGGATCCATGTTGTGAATTATTTTTGTCATCTCCAGGTTTTTCCCACCATATAGCAAAGAAAGAGAAGGAAAGGAAGAAGATACTTAAATGAGTTAAGACCTATATGTCTTCAGAAAGAATCTCAAACAGAAGAGTGTGTAAGAGACAGTCCATTAGATCTTTCCAAAACAGATCTGAGCTAGAGTTATTTATTCAAATGTGAGGTCTCTTCATTTGCTTAGCCTATTTATAGTAATGAATGCAACTGATGTATAAACTAATGGCTTTTCTGCAGTACACTATTATAGTGCTATTATTCCACTTTCAACATCCTATGGAATCCTGGGGTCAGAAGGTTAGAGATGGGCATTTAAGAATTCTCAGCCAGAGAGATCTTTGGCCTCAATAAACTACAGACCCTAGAATTCCACAGGAAGTTAAAAGTGGAATAATAACACTATAAAAGTATACTGCAGAAAGGTACTAATAGACCAAAGACAATCATATTTCAATAAGGGCATCAACACAGTGGAGTTTTACATAGACATGTAACTATTCACAAAAACCTAAACCTGCCACGTGGCACACACCTGAATATTTCATGTGATCTAGAAGTGAAGTTAATTTCAAATGGCTGCTAATGTATTAGACGTTCAAAACTAAAAGGTAGACCAATCTAGCAAGACACTTTGATTAGCAGAAGTAAGGATCATGCAATGTCTAAGGTGAGATGAAAATGACCCCTACTTTCCCATTGTCATAGTTTTCTCTGTGCATCACCCTGCCACTATTATGCAGTTGGACTTGTAGAACATTTGAGATTAGCTCAAGAAGCTATTAGCATAAGCTTTTGTAAATTTAAGCCCTTTCTGCATGCTTACTGTGTCCCAGCATGGGGATGTGAGAAGAGTGGTACCATGATGACATGTCTGCATGATGTTATCGCAGTCCCATCTTTCTCCCATTTCCAGCTGGTGCGATTGCAGGGTAAATCATTCTCTAAGTTTCTCTGTCAATGACCCCCAATCATGCAACCCTCCTGTACTAACCTACCATGAGAAAGGGCCAGAAGCATGATGGAGGCACTTCCTGCCCCAGAGCACCATGGGAAAGAGCCTGGCTATGCTGCGGATGGAAGAAGTGTCTCTCCCATGCTCCCTTCCACAGGGAGCTGGTCAGGAGCAGAGGGGAGTGTTCCCGTCGTGTTCCCTTCCCAGCAAAGGTGTTGCTGGGATCATGACCAGAAGATGATAGAGCAAGGTGATGTGTGGAAATGCCCCAAATATCAAAAAAAATTTTTGCGGTCAATGACCATATTCGAAAATTCATCTACATATATGATATACATACATCTGATAGCATTAGCAAAGTATAAATAGAAATATAAACATAAATCGTATAAAATATGTGATATAAAACATAGGTACAAATTCCTATAATAAAACCTAACCATTTACTAAAACCTTATTTTCATGAATTTTAATTGCACCGGCACAAAATTTTGCTATCTTGGTCAACATCCCTATATTTTGCCCTGACATCGGTAAGAGAGTATAAAAGGCCTCTGAACATCCAGGGAATGCCTTTATATATGGCTCAATAAGTGTTTCCCGGATTTCAAGATAATAAGGGCAGTGCAGAAGAACATGAGTTATTGTTTCAATTTCACCAGAATTGCAGGGGCATTTACGTTGATCATATGTAATCTTTTAAAACTTTCCTTCTTGTATTGCTGATGGCAAAGCATTTAATCGGGCAAGAGTAAAAGCTCTACATTGATTTGATATTAAAAGTAAATAAAAATAATTAGCTGGCTTGTAGGGTATCAGTGCAGTGTCAATTAATATATTATTTGAAGTTGCCTCTAAGTCGTGCTGCCTCTCCACATCCATAATTCACTGTCTAAGGGTTCGACTAGCTACGTCAAATCCCACATGTAAAAAGTACTCCTCAGAAAAACCATAAAATCTGAGTTTAGCAGATATGGCTTTTTTCCACTCTGATTGGAAATTATCTTGAAATACTAAGGAAGCTAAACCACTTGGTCGAAAACTTAATTTCAGCCAAAAACTAAAAATAGCTAACCAAGCCCTAGATTCAACTTTCAGGAAGCCCACCTCCAACCACAAAGCTGCATTGCAGACCCAACGTGGTACTTGCAAGATGGCCCTCAGAAATTTTGATTGAACTATTTCTAAGGTAGTGAAAGAAGAATAAGGACCTAGTTGAGCACCATAAAGTAGCAGGCTGATAGATTTCGCCTGAAACAACCTTAGGGCAGCTGGAACATATTGCCCTCCTTTAGTATAAAAAAATTTTTGAATTACGGATGTGGATCTCTGTGCTACTTGTGCAACATATTCTGCATGTGCCTTACAATTTCCATTTGACTGGAATACAACACCAAGGTACTTCAGGATCCTTATTTGTTCAATCCTATGTTCATTTATTGTCCGTTTATACAGCTTTGGTCTTTTTGCAAACACCATAATTTTAGTTTTCTCATAATTTATTTGGAGCCCTTCCTCTTGGCTATACTGTGTTAGAGCACGCAACGCTCTCTGTAAGCCAATGGGTGTTTGTGACAGTATTACTGCATCATCTGCATATAGCAACACTGAAAGATGCCTACCCGCTAACTTGGGAGGGTGAAAATCTAACTAACTAAGAGCAGCAACCATTGAGTTAATGTAAAAATTGAATAACAATGGGACTAGTATACATCCTTGCTTAACTCCATTATGTGTAAAGACTTTATTGGACAGCTGACCTTCCAAATTACACCTTATTTTCAAGGCTGTATTTTCATGTAGCTTGTAAATAAGCAATAATAAGCGACAATCTACTGAAGAGGCTTCTATAGAGATAGAATCAAAGGCAGATTTAAGGTCAATAAAAGCTGCAAACAAGGACCCTTTAGCTTTACAAGAGTATTTTTCCACCAGATGTTGTAGGATTAGCGCCTGGTCCAAAGTAGATCTTCCTGGTCTAAAACCTGCTTGCTCATCAGCCAGAACATTTTTTATGTCCATCCAATATTGCAATTTCCAATATAAGTGTCTAGCATAGATTTTACTAATTATAGATGACAAACTAACTGGGTGATAATTTGCTGGATTATCCTTCTTACCTTTCTTAAAGATTGGAACAATAATAGCCGTATTCCAATCAGATGGCATGTGAGTATTCTTATCAATATATGTAAAAAGATTTGCCAAAATTGGGGCCCACCAATCTATGTTGCATTTGATTAACTCAAGAAGAATACCATCATCCCCTGGGGCCTTGCCTGGATTAAGTTGGTTTACAAGCTCTGTCACTTCAGCAATTGATACTGGTTGTCATTCTGGCAAATTCCTGGTAATACGATTCACTTGAAAAGTAGGGGATTCTTTAATGGCATATAACTCATAAAAATAAGCTTCCCAAACTCCAGAGGGAATATGACAATCTGCCCATGTGGTGTAACTTTTGGTTGCTGTTGATGTGAGCTGCCAAAAGGTTTTCATATCTTTCATCCTTACTGCATTAATAAGTTGTTCCCATAATGCTTGTTGTGCACAACTCTTTTTAACCTTAATCAATTTCTTATATTCTTTTTTTAGTTGCAACAGCTCCTCTACCCTCACATCTTCTGGGTTTTCCTTGTGAAGTTTAAATTTAAAAATAAGCAATTTCTTAGCATCCCTACACTCACAATCAAACCAATCCTTTGAACTAAACTTTCTAGTATAAACTCTTTTAGAATTGGTAGCTAAAAATAAGTCAACTAATTTTTTTATCAGTGTTTCCTATTGCTCAATAATCCCATTATTTGAACCTATTGCCAGGTAGGTGGAATGGATATTAGAGAATTGATTAGTGTTAAACAGCTCCAAAAAGAACCCTGCAGTCTTTTGTGGCCACTTAATCCTATTACTAGTAACTATCACCTCTGGGTTTGATTTTAAGATATTTATGATATGGGTATGATTATCAGATATCTTCAAATACAAGTTTAAGGGCAGATGATCACTTTCCAACCTATTATCTATTACCATTTTTATAGAGGGATTTACTAGACCCTGGCTAACAATTATATAATCAATGGTGCTCATCCTAGTTCCTAACCAGAATGTAAATTCCCTTGGTATGTCCCCAGTAACGCTCCCATTCGAGATACATAGTTCTAACCTGTGTGCCATCTGTGCCAAATTAAGACCTGCATAGTTGCTAATAGTATCTTTTGAGCAGCACATATTTCCTTAAATAAAAGATGTTTTTTTCAGAGAACAGATGTGATGGGCAGCATAAAGAACAGTATCATTTACCCCCAGTCTAGCATTAAAATCACACCCAATAACTATCTGAGACAAAGGGAGAGCTAGCTGAGACTCTTCAATATAATTTTCAAAACCTTGCCAGATTAAGTCAATCTGAGCATGCAATTGATGAGGGGGAAAATATACATTTATAAACCATATTGAACATTTGTTGAATTTTACCATCACTGCTATTGCATATTGATCATAAGTAGAGAGCTTACAAGATGTCATACAAAGTTTAGTTGAAATAAGTGTAAGCAAGCCACCCTTTGATCTACCCTTCTTTTTACTAGGCGTGGCAAATAACTGATATGCAGTAAAAACATTTATTTCTATTACCTCCGAAGCCCAAGTTTCTTGCAGCATTAAGATATTGAACTTTGAGAGATACTCCACAGAAGAGGGATCTCTGTATTTGGTATTCCATCCTGCAATGTTCCATGATAGTACAGAAATATATTCCTGAGAATCTGTGAGTCAAACCATTAACACCAAAGGTAATATAGGTACCTGAGTATCCTCCACCCTGTCCATTCTAGTAGATATACCATTGGGAATAGTAAAAAGCTGTTGAGTGGGAGCAGAGTGTATTGCTATTGAAATAAGACAGACTGAGAAGTAATATTTGGAGGTAAAGAATGACATGCCAAGTCCTCTTCAAGACCCAATGTTGTCAGGGGTTTGGATACAGTTTGTGCTTCTGCAATTTGTAGATCTTGTTTAAGACAGCCTTCAGTGTCTTCAGTATTTTCTGGATCCAAACAGATTAAATTTCCTTGTTGACATTCCATCAGCTGATTTAAATTTTCTACTAACCGAGCATTTTTGCTTACTATTGAGTCTGGAATGAGAGAATCTCCTTTATCCTAAGTAATGATGTTATCCTTCTTAAGATAGTCTCTCAGTGGTTCAATTTTGTCATATAGGGACGTCAAGTTTGTTATAAGCTCCTCCCATTGGGTATTAAATTCAACCAGAGGAGTTAAAGTACCACTGCTGTTAGAATGGTTATCTCTATATTCTGATGCATGTTGAAGCATTGGTTTTTTATTTGTTTGTGTATCTACTGTCATATTGCCATTTGTTTCATACTTTGCTTTTAGATCTATCTTGTCAACTTTCTGCGAAGTGTTTTCAGGGGCCTGTGATACTATCACTCTATAAAACAAGGGTTGAAGAGTTGTTTCTAAGAAGACTCTTGTAGGAGAAATCTGGAAATTAGCCAGGAAAGTTTTCATTTTAAATAACATGAGTGGGATCACAGCATGCTCAAAAGTGAGATGTACTCTTTTTTGACCACTTATATCTGGCAACCAGTGGATTTCCTTCAAGTCAAGCTTCTGAGGTTCTATATTTAACAATTGTCTTAAAGAGGTCTTTACTGCTCTGTGTGAGTCCCATTTCGCTCTGTTAATTTTAATCGGAGCAATTTGTAGAATAACCTGTGTGGGCTGGAAGATCCTTGAGCTGCAAGATTTTTCCTTCACTTGACAAACTGATTGTAATTGCAAGATATTCTGCAATTCAGTATCACCCTTGAATCTACTAGCCTTCTCTCCCATATTACTCCCTGCTTGGGAAATTCTCTTAGGTTGAGATAGAGTCCTTGTAAGTTCCCCTAGCGCACATTCCACAGCATTCATTTTATTACAAACCCTTTGCAAACTTTCACATATTGCTGTCACCGTATGAGCAGTTAACAGCTAAATAATTAGGGTTGGAGTTCTTTGGGAAATTCAAATCATCTTCTGAGATAAGAGGTGTAAGAATGACTGTGGAATCACAGTTCTCCCGAATTAACTCAGGGCTTTCATTACTCAATACACCAAACCTGTTATTTAGAGTAATGGTAGATGAAATAGGCAAATTACTCACAGGACAGTTAGCTGTTAGAAGTTCATCAATCTTCAACTGCTTCACTGCTTTAGCCAAAGGTTGACATGGGCTAGATCTCTGACATTTATTTCCCATTGGATTATCAATTCAAACTTCCACTCTATACTCAAACGCAAAAGCTCCAGCTATTCAATTCAGACACCTAATTCTTCCAAGCAACTCAGAGCCACTCCCTGCTTCTTTCTATAGAGCAAATGGAGCTACAAAATCTGCCTGGTGTTTCTTCACTCAAGTAGGTCTAGTTGTTTAGGTTTGTAGTCGATTACAAAGTCCTTGAAGTGTGGCTGAGATAATAAAACCATACAACACCAGCTCTGCTCCACCCGGGGGAGCGAAGTTCCCCAAATAGGTTCAGTCAGTTGTATTTTGTGGCTTGTCAACAGACTGGTTTGCTTGTCTGTGTCTAATCTCTCTGTCCCATCCAAAACAATAAGCTACGCAAAAAGGCAACAAAAAGATAACAAAGGGATAAACCTTCAGAGGAGCTCTTTTCGGCCCACATCTACAGATGCTAGTCCCAACTAGAAGAGATTTGCTGAATCAAATGAAACTTAGAAAGTCAACAATTATGTAAGATTCATTGATTGAATTGGTTTAATCTTCTTGAGACCAGAAACTCAATTTAGGAATAGCAGCTTTTTCCATCTGATGCTTCCTATCAAACAATGGCCCTTTCGACATGATCATCATCATCCCAGCATGGGGACATGAGAGAAGTGGGACCACAATGATGCTTCTGCATGACATCAACACAGTCTCATCCTTCTCGCATCACCAGCTGGCATTATCAGAGGCTATATCATTGACAGAGAAACTCCGTTAATGACCCCTGATCCCATGAGCTTTCCAATGCACCCAGCCATGCAGAAGGTCCGGAAGCATGATCTATGCATTTCCACCACTGTTGCAGCATGGGGAGAAAGCTGGCTGCAATGCATAATAACAGAGCATGTCCCTCTCACTTCCTTCCACAGGCAGCTGGTGACATGCAGAGAGGAGCATTAGGAACATGCTCCCAATGGCAAAGGTGCTGACAAAGGTGATGGAACAATGCATGAGAGTGTTGTCGTGCAGAAAAGTTCAATGATAGTCATGTTCTGGAATAAGAGCCATTCTCTTAAAACATTAGGCTCCAGATGAAACTCTCATCACTCATCCTGTCACCACATCTCATCAGAAACTTCCTGTGGAAACACATCTCCTCCTTTCCCCAAGGGCATCCAAATACAAAACACAAAACAATCTTTCCAACACCAAAACAGTCACCTGTGTTTGTTTGAAATGTTTTTATGGAAACCCCTTTTCTTCTCCTGCTGTCTGTGTCATTTAGTCATCCCGTCTACAATTGGAACCTGACACCATGCAAAGATTTTCCATAATTTTGTGTGTGTTTGCTGTGCACACAAACTTGCGTTTAAAGTGCCAAAGGATTAACGGTGTCTGCTAAGTTAAAGTTAAAAAAGCTTAATGTATCATTGGATGTAAAGAAAGTAGGATTGGGCAGGCATCATTTCAGCCAAATATAAAAGTGAAGAAAACAAGTTTTGATCGGAAATAGCTTTAGAATTTCTGGACTACAGAAATGAGTAAACTGTGTCATTTCACTTTGTATTTGTGGAATAAAACCTTTGATATGTAAAGCAGTACTTATCCCTGCAGCACTAAGTAATGTGCTGCTTTTGTTTTGGAAGAAACATGGAACTCATGGAGGAAACATCCAATTGCACAATTTTCAGACTTTTGCATGCTTAGCTGCACTCTGCAATCCAGAATGGACTTTTTCTTTTTCTTTTTTTTTTTGTAAATATTTCTATTAAAATTGCTAAAAGAAAGTCTAAAATGGGAACATTTCTTCTAAATGCCCCCCCCCCAACTCCCATAACAAGTTTTCTTCTCCAGTTTTGCCCAGCTGAATTTGAAGGGATGCCATGTAGAGGAGGGAGAGGGCTTGTTTTCTGCCACTCCAGAGACCAGGACAAGGAGCAATGGATTCAAGTTGCAGGAAAGGAGATTCCACCTGAACCTCAGGAAGAACTTCCTGACAGTCAGGGCTGTCCGGCAGTGGAATATGCTGCCTCGGAGTGTAGTGGAGTCTTCTTCCTTGGAGGTTTTTAAGCAGAGGCTGGATGGCCATCTGTCGGGAGTGCTTTGAGGGTATTCCTGCATGGTAGGGGGTTGGACTGGATGGCCCGTGTGGTCTCTTCCAACTCTACATTTCTATGATTCTATGATTCTATGAATCAAACAAAAAATACAAAATAATACAATACAATACAAGGAGTCCAATCCACTATACATAGAATCTTTGGCATAACAGTCATAATTTATCTTTTAACCAGTCAATACCTTTTTACTTTTTTTAATCAAATTACATCATTATAATCATTAGCTTTACAATTGTAGCCACTCTTTTATTTTGCTCCATTCTCTATCAAATTTTTGAATGGATTTGTTCTTTAATGTATTTATCAATTTTTCCATCTCCATCATATCCATAACTTTTAATTTCCATTCATTTAAATTTATTTTAATATCTTGTTTCCAATGTTGAGCATAGGTTAATCTAGCTCAGAATGGACTTTCAAGTGAACAGGTGTTTGATAGGCCTGCACAAAAGTGAGGTGAACAAATGTAGAAACTTTCTCCCCAAGTTCTGTTTGGAGCGTTTTTCAAGTTCAACTGTTGTTAACTTTCATGGGCTTAGCTATCTACACTTCTATCCAAACATCTCAGAGAAAGTTACCTGTGGTTCTCAGATAGTCTCCCATCCAATATTGAAGACTACTTTTGAAGGACATTGTGTATGTCTTCCAGAACTTTTAAAATCCCAGCAGGCCAGAAAGGGTTGACCCCCACTATATGATGCCCATGATTGAGAAGCAAGTTGGGGTGAATTCATTGCATCACCTTTTATGGAGGAAGTGAATATCATAATGTGTAACTAAGACCTTGATGTTCCTTGGCCTAAGGAAAAGAGGGATCAATGCCTGCCCTTCTATGGAATAGGCAAGGTGAAGGTATGGGATTAACCATAAATCAGTGGTCTTGCCACAGGAGAACTAGTGCTGAGAGTGACCTCACCTGAACTGGATGACATCACTGGGATGATCTCAGCTTTCTGCCTGTCCACCATCTCCATAGCTGGCTCATACACACTTAGCAGGTCTTCCTTGTGACTTTAGAACTTCCAGTCATGGTACAACAGAATTAAAAAGATGAGTATGTGAGACAATACTTGAAGGACCAGCAGTGGACATCGCAGCAGATGAAGAACAAAGCACCGAAAAAGTAATTAGAGCAGCTTGTGAAAGCACCAATGTAACTTTAAGTCAGCATTCAGCTATATTTTCCTTGGCTGGTGTAGAAAACTGTAGTCCACAGGCCCCAGGGTTCCCTTTCTGCTCCTGAATTCTATCAGACAGCCCAAAGCAACTGAGTTCCCCAGACTTCCTCAAAGGGCAGCAGAACCCAGGATTCTGGAATCATTTATATAGGAAAGACTTGTTAACTGGGCCACAGCTGAGTAAGAAGCTGAGACTATATAACAAGAGGCCAGAATGGGAAGAAGCTGTTAGAGCTTACTGATTCCATCAGCAGTAACAGCTTCACAGAACTTTGACCTTCACCTGGTCTACGGATTTGGCCCTTGGATGCCCACTCTTTGGATTCACGGTAAATTCAGACTCAATTTCTCTAAACTTGCTAAGAATTCAGACTGAACAAGACAAACTTTGCCTGCCATCTCCTACTAACAACCTGATTATACAGTTGGTGGTCTTGGCAGGCTGCTAGCACAAGATATTGTCCATCTCTCCTCACTGCATAATAAAGTTGCAGCTGTCCACTCTCTTGACTGACAAATCATAACTTTAAAATTTGACATGGAATGATAAGAAGTTGTACCACAGAACCACAGGGGAGGGGAAAAAATCTAGAACATGCTCCCACTCCCGAAAACCGTTGCGGTTCAAACTGAACTACTAGGTCTGAAGGAGAGCTCTGCTGGGACATGTCTCCCCTTTGAGGAAGCTGCAAAATTGAAAATGGTCTGAACAGGATACAGACCAGGTTTTCACAGCCTTAGCTCTACTTCTGAAAATGGGGCAAGCATGTGCAAGCAGCACCACTTCCTCTTTCTCTTCCCATAGTCTATGCCCACAAATGGTATCCCTCCCAGAGGCAATTCTCAGTAGAGGAACAACATTTCTTCAATTATTTTTTTTTCCCTTAGAAACTGATGTTGGAAAATTATATGCAATCACATGACAGTTTTCCATTTGTCCTACACTTAACTGAATTGCTTAATTCTGAGGAGGGATGAAAGATCATAAAATGAATGGGATGCAAATGAAAGCTTTTGGGATTTTTTTAATCAAAGCTCTGTGCTAATGCTGTCTTGCAAGTTCTTTGATGCTTATTCTTGATCAGGAGCTATTACACTTGCCAATAAAAGCTAAGGTAATTGGTTCTTGATTAATATTGATTTCATTATCATGGTAGCATGGAAAGGTGCTTATTGATTGCATTCTGCTCTTACAGATGTGGATGTATATTATCCAACTTTTCAGATTCTGGCTTTGCAGTTTTAGAAGTGAACAGTGTTAAAAATGAAACCTGATTTAATGATGCTAACATGAAAATAAGACATGGGGCCAACCCGCCTCAGCTTTGAAGAAGGAAAAATTGCCAGAAGGGAAGAGTTTAAAGGTTGTGTTGGAAGAAGAAAGGGCCATAGTTGAAACATGTAGTATTCATGTAGAACTTGCCAGCTTACAAGCTGGAACAGACCTGATGTTGCTCTAATTGGTATGCTCCCAGACACACTCCTGGAATCAAAACACACATACCAGAATCAGCCTTGTTTCTGTTCAGTGACAAGCAAAGTACAATTGTTGTTATCAACCAAAAATCTATACCAGCAGTAGAGGACTGACTCTACCCATACTAAGCCTCCATCTATTTATCCTGACTGCTGTATTTCTTTATTACTTCCAGGTATACATTTATTACTTTCAGCGGTGTGAATAGTGTGCTATGTGCTATATATATCTCAGGAGTTACAAAGACCCTGCCCAGTGAGTTTGAGATACATTAGATGTAAAGACTTGTGGGAATAGGACTGCAGTACTTCAGTTGTAAAACACACTGAGATAATAGTCTTTGTTCATTCTTACCCGGAAGTCTCCCTGATTGTAGTGGGGCTTACTTTGAATGAAAGCACTCAATTCAAATATTTCACACCATGTACAATCAGCAAATGGATTTCATTATGACATGATTTCTAACTTGGGCATTGATTTCAATAAACATTAAAAGATAATGAACAAATCTAATAAATTTTATATATGAGTAATAGAGAAAACATCCTGGTACAGAGGTTATGTTCCTTAGTGTTTGGAGTAGATTCATTCTTTTCATAGCTTATTTTTCAAATTACATTAGCATTTTGCACTACTCTTTTTACTTGGCTAGTGAAATAACTCTGATGTGAGACACTATGGTGTCATCTCTTTTTTTCACATGCTGTCACATTTCTGCTGTTGTGTGACAGCTTTAGGAACAGCAATGCTTTAACAGAACACTTACCATTGAGATTTCAAGGAGATTTCAAGGGTGTAAAATGTACTCCCTACCCATAGATTTTCTATTTGGAGAGTTATCATGATGGTGGAGGTGGTGCATCGTGTTTCCATGTGCTCAAATGCTTAACATGCTTTCTATAGTTAATTCTTACAAGGTCATAAATAAAGTGAGTATGATTATTCTTTACATATAATAGCGATGTGGAACCTAGACTGCCTTTCCTAAGGCTATGTTATAATTTCATGGCACAGCCAAATTTTAAAACAGGGATGTCTGGACTTGCAGCTCACTCTCGTTAAGCAGTAAACTGTTTTGGGGGAAAAAAAAACCCCAAACCTACAACACCTGGCAAAACTATATTCCAAGGGGTTTGGAAATATCTTTTCTTCCAGATGCTTTTGCACTTCAGATTCCATTTGTCCTAGCCAGTGTAGCTAATGGAAACTTACAAAGTTAGGAAGTGACAAAGTTCACAAACCTTCCTAGTAATACACGTTTTAATGTAGGGTTTTTTATAGACATTTTTTCTGTACAAATATTGTATACATTTTTATATACAGCATTTATATTCAACTGGGGACTGGGAACTTGGAAAGGGGAGAACCTCCAAATGTATACTAAACCCTTACCCTTCCTGGGGGACTGGCTGAGTGGGTAAAGGGGATAATTAATTCCTCCCTACAACAAAGCAGAGTTCCAACTTGCCAAAAGGAGGCAGTTGTGAGGCCTTTGTAGAAAAAGTCATCCCTGAATCAATCTATAAAGGGTGATTGTCAGCCACTGTCTAACATATCATTGTTGGGCAAAATATTGAAGTGTGTGGCATCTTCCTAGCTCTAGAGGTCCCTGGATGAAACAGATTATCTTGATCCATTTCAACCTTTCTTCAGGTCTGGCTATGGAAAGGACACAGTTTTAGTCACCTTCATGGATGACCTAGACAGGGAGCTGGACAGAGGGAATGTGTTTTTGTTGGTTCTGCTAGACCATTCTTTGGCTTTTGTTACCATTTGCCATGGTATCCTGCTGGACCACCTTGCTGAGATGGGACTCTGAGGCACTGTTTCTTGTTCCTTCCTACATGAGTGAACCCAGGAAGTAGTATGGGGGACTCCTGTTAAATTGCCTAGATGTTGGCCTGTGGGGGTCCTCAGAGGTCTATTTTGTTTGTCATGCTATCCATCTATCTACCTACCTACCTATCTATCTGGATATAGATATATGAATGAAACCACTGGGAGGGGGCACTCAGAGGTTTGGGCTGTGGTGTCATCAATATGCAGACAGCATCAATATATACTACTCTTTTACACTCAGTCTATGGTTTTAAACTGGTGCTTGTTATCAGTAACGGACTGAATGTGGGTGATAAACGATAGTGGGGAGAGCAGACACCCTTGATGAAAGACATCATGTCCTTGCTTTCATAAACATTCAGTTACTGATTTATTTTAGAAGGCCCATATTTCTCATATTCTGGTCGGTTTGTCAAATTGAGTCCAACTTAATTGGCCATGTGTCAAGTTTTCTAGAAGATGGGGGCATATTTCTTGAGGGGGGGCAGGGGGTAGGGTGCCCCCTGGCCCACCCTCCACACACTGGCAGATGTCCAGTGACTAGATGGGCACTGGAGCCTCCCAGAGAGGTCTCCTAGAGGAGTAAGCCACCCAGGTTAAGGGGGTTGTCCTCCCTCCCCCCTTCTCCTGCTTCTCTCCCTCCCAGTCTGGAATCAAACCTGTTTCTACCCAAAGCAGCAGTGCTGACACCAGCAGACCTCCAGGTTGGACAGAGAAGGAGGGAGGGAGAAAAGGAAGAGAGGAGAGGAGAGGAGAGGAGAGGAGAGGAGAGGAGAGGAGAGGAGAGGAGGGGCCCCAAGGAGGTGGGGAGAGGTGCCCTCCTCCCCCCCCACCTCCATGACTGGGGATGAGCCCAACCCAGCCAACCATTTGAGGAGGAAGGAGGGGGGTGGAGAGAGAGAGACAGAGGGTGCTCGCTGCCATGGGAATGCTGGCATGTCTCTGAGCACATGCAGAGTGCCCCCTCTGAGTGCAAATGCCCAGAGCCCAACCACCCAATGCCAATCAAGCAGTTTTTATTTGGTATTTGGGATATGTCATCCCTCCCCTGAGAGGGGCAGCAAACTCAGGGGCCACCCCCAGGTGGCAAACTCAGTGACCACCCCCAGGCAGCAAAAGCTCTAGCTACGCCACTGTTCTCGTTGGTTATGATGATGAGTTGCTGTTGTATAAGAATTTATCCTTCTGCCTGGATCATGACAGGCATGTCCACCCCCCCACCAGACAAAGTTCACTTATTCACCTATAAGCAGGGCTTAGAAAGTTTCCGAAGTAATTTGCTCCATTCTTCACTCCAGCATTTTAAAAATGACTTGTTCCTGTTATACAGTGCAAAGATGAAAGAAGTGTATTTGTTAAAATTCTTGTTGTGCTGCTTGTTACTTTCCATAACTTTGTTGAAAGGAGAGAAAAAAATAACAACTTAGAATTGTTAAGAAAATGGCACAAAACTTGAAAGCCCCCCCATCACAGTTCCTCTTAAAACGCCCTTAAATGTTGTAGTTGTTGCTGTTGTTAAAGATAAATAAATAAATGCTCATCATGTCAAAATGATAACTTTGCTCTTGCTTGTTATATTGCTTTTGAAATGTGACTTTCCAGCACCCTTATTACTCCCAAAGTAACTAACTGCTGATGACATTATGTTACTACTAAGCTCTGCCTGAGAGTAAGCAAATATCTATCACCTGTCAGTAGTCACAACAGGTTTTTCCAAATAAGTTATCATATTTGTCTATAATTCAGGATGGAAGAAGGAAAATTTGCATAAACTCACAGCATATATAGAAATATTTATATATGACATTAACATAATAAAGGAGCTTTCTGAATGACAGTGTTGAGAAATCACATTAAAAAAAAAAAGGCAAAACAAAACAGAATCTTCAATGTTTTCTCCATATCCACCTTCCCTACAGTACACACTCTCACACAGATGCACACACGCATACATGCACACATTAATCGTATGCTGTGTCTGTGGGGTATGTGTGTAGGTGGACAGATAGTATGTGCATATATGTATATAAAAGTATAGGTGTGCCATGCTCATACTGATTCTTTCACTAACATATCTTTTCAAAAGTAAGCTCTCTTAAGGCTAGTGGGACTAATTCCTAGGCATTCCTAATTCCAATCTAAGACTCACAAATGTACAGATATGTATGCAATCCTAAGTGTTTTCAATGTTGTCATGTTACCCTGTGTACTGGGGGTCCCAGGAGGGACACCAAAATGTGCTCAACTCAAGGTGGGGAAAATTAGCTCAGAGCACTGCTTAGCGTTACGAGAGGCAGGGTAACATAGCGAGATCTTGAACCCTATGTCTACAGGGTCAGGCCGAGTCAAGGAGCACACAGAAGTTGAAACAATAAATGATGTTTTATTAAATACAGGCAAACAGTGTATGCGACACATTCACACAAGATAACTAAAGGAAATAAAGGTTGGAGTGGTATAGAGGGATTTTTAGAGGGATTGCTGGTTTGGGTGATACTTCACCTGTCCTGAAGCCCAGAAAAATAGAGAGCTAGGCTGGGGTGCGATGCTGCTCAGCACGTGGAGCTGAGGGGAGGCTCGCCAAGCAAAGCGGCAGCAAGGCGGGATGAAACTCAGGAGCGATCCAAGGAAGGTCTCGGAATCAAGGGTTTTCATAAGGAGAATGTGACTGCAGGCTATGCCGTACTTGGGGGAAAACAATAGATTTGGAGTTGGAGACAAAGCCTCCGAAAGGTCAGAACCTGAATGATTGAGTTATCGCAGAGGTTCTCAATAGAGTAGCCAGTATGCAAACACAGAGTACTTGGGTATTGCATAGTTTACCCATCAAGCTGCCAGCGCGGGGCAGAGGCTCTTTTGTAAGTGATGTGCATACTTAATTAGAGTACTTGCCTGGAGGTCTCCTAAAGCAGTGAGTCAGCTATTTCTGGCCTGCCTGTATTGTAGTTTGAATATTACAGCAATTAACGGCCGAGCTTGTTTACGTGCTTGTCCGGTGGCCTCGCAAGCACGCGGAAGGGAATAGAAAAGTGAAGCTGAATTATGATATCAAAAGGATATCTTTTAATATCTCCCAAAGCTCGGACTAGCCAGGGCAGTAACAGTCAGCTTTTGGGGGTGGCGTCACATGAACCTACTAAAAGACTGAGGTTATTTCCACACTAGATGCCATTAGTGCATTGTATTGTTACTATTCTGGCATTGCTACACACAATGGTAGCAGGTTAGAAACACTGTTTTCCACATCCTTCTGCCTTCAGTGGATGAGTAGTGGTATTGCCACTTGTGTTCCTTCTGCACTACAGTTTCCTTGGCCACTCCCTTTCCCTGACCTTCCTCCCACACCAGCACCCTGATTGGTGTTTTTTTGTTTTGTTATTTTTTGGAAGTTGTATTAGCACAACACTGTTGTAACTATACCACAGGCCAGTATACTATTGCATTTTCACACTATAATGCTTAAAATGTATTTTAAAAAAATGTTTTAATGCAAAGGAGAACTTTAAAATAAACGTGGAGAGGTGAAAGGAGGGAGGGACAAGCTGGACACACCCATGCCTTGCCCACTTGGATCTGCAATAACAGGAAGTCAAGCATTGTTATAGTACTGCACAGAGCCAGGTGACAGGATTGAAGTGCTAAAGGAGACGCTTAACTTTTTTTTCCCTGGAAATAGTATAAGGCACTTTGGTAATGCTTGGGGATGGGATAGCAGCTGGATAGTGACAATGTTGTATAGTAGCATGGCTCCTGGACCAGTAACAACTCACTGTGCATTACGGCAACATTGGGTGGAAATGGCCTGAGTTACTCTGAATACAGGAATAAATATGAACATTGGGGAAACCAAGATTTCTGAGGAACCAAGATTTCTTCCACATGAGAAAGGAAAATATTCCAAGGTCACAAAAATGCAAGTGTTAGGACAGCCATGACAATCTCAAATCATTCTTTTTTAATTCTCTTAGGTGTTCCCCTCTGATTGACTTGGTGGAAATAGTTGTTTGTGTGCTTCACAAGCCTGCCCTGCTCCCCATAAATGAGTTCATTGGTGTCAGAGCCTAACTGTAAAATTATATTTTATCACCAGTGCTAAAGAAACTCCTGTTGTCTTCCGCATTTTTCAAATTTTGGGGGGGAGTGGGTCTTCTCTTTCACCTGAGATGGAAAATGTCTCCATGTTGCCATCTCTTGCGCTTTGTCTCAGGCTAAAAAAAATATCTTGGGCCAACTCTGAACATCTCTCAATTCCCAGCACCAATGAGGTTAAAATGAACGCTTTGATACCTGCATTATGATCTCACATGAATAAACTGTGGTTATTGTAGGGGGGAAAAAAAGTAGGCCAGAACAGGGCTGTTCTCTATTGTCCCCCTTCTCTCTGTGCTAATCCCCTGTGTGTGTGTCTGTGTGTATTTTTTTTCCCTTTAAAAAATACAGTTCTGCTACACACATTTCATGGTCACATATAGTTAAAGTCTCTACTCGGTTAGATTTCTGTCCCATTCTCCATGTTGATGGTCCACTAGGATCCATACTCTTTACTGATTTTCCAGTCTCCAGGCATATTCACTTCTCGACTCCAGTTCCTGGCACGAGTTCTGTCTGTCCACTTGTCTTGAAGGATCCCTCATACTGAATGTATCTTTCAAAATGCGTTTTTATGTGTGTGCATGTATGTGTGCAAATGTGCATGCATGCATACATATACACAGACACACTTTGGCACTTTCCGCAACTCACCTTTTTGCAGAGCTGGGGTGCGGGGATTGCACGAGCAGCCTCTTACGTCCCCATTGCTTCAGCTCTGCAGCTGCTGCCTGCTCGCGAGCAGGTAGCACAAAAGCGCCGCCACTTCCTTTCGCAGTGCAGCCTGGGATTTTCCCAGGCTGTGCTGAAGCAGGAAACGTGAGCACCACGGCTCCGGAGCTCTGCACGCACAGCAAGTGTGCACAGGGCCCCAGAGTGATGCGCGATCACGCACCATTTTCGGCTCAAAGCCGAAAATGAAATAGTGTGCAATCAGCGCCTGCCAGCCCCTGGAGTGTTGAGCAATTGTGAGTGTGTTGTGTGGACCTCTCCTCCCAGTGGCACAATGCTCCAGGGGCCCTTTTGCATGGCAAATGCCATGTGAAAAGGGCCTTTGAAAGATACATTCAATATGAGGTATTCAAGTAAAGGCAACAAAACAAAACTCAGAAATCCAGGCAGAATCAAGCTTAAAAATAATTTGAATTAACTTTTTAAATACATCTTTAGTATATCTTTTCTGGTGGCCTTTACTTGACTCTAGAGATTAAAGCCTGTTAAGAGATTCTCTGTAACTATTAGATCACCCTTTGAGCTGAAGAATCAAAGCTAGCACTGTGAATGTCCTTCGTGTTAAACAGTTTCCATCATTTGATGCCTGACTGCTTTTAAAATGAAAACATGAAAAAATGCTTAAAGGGCTAATAATGTAAAGAAAAAAAGGCATTCCTACTTGCTGCTGTTATGAACATCTAATGGGATAAAGTCTTCTTATTTGTTTTCTGTTTAAATCTCCCCTTCTTCCCAAACTCTATGAGGGTGGGGGAGGGTCTCTCTTCCCCACCAGGGCACCTAACATAGCCCTCACCCTGTTGCAACTGCTCCAGGAACAACATATTCCCCTCTTCCAGAAAATGAGCACCAACAAGTGTCACCTTTTGGCAGTCCTGCCTCTAAGCCACACTGTTGAAGAATCACCTCCCTAGTGAACCTCCCTGTCAATCACTATCTACTATCTAACTGTAGATTCCAGATGCTTAACTAATTCCAAATTACCATAAACAAAAAAGGGTGATGCAGAAAATCTATGAGATTTTAATTCTGCTGGAATTAAAACCGCCACATATATTATGGACAACTGAAACTTCCTAACAGACATGCACTATGGAAGGAGCATGTCTAACCAAACTCACTGGGTTAGTTCACTGGGCCTTTCTTTGGCCCTTTTTGCATGGCATTTTCCATGCAAAAGGGTGTCTGGAGCATTGCTCCATTGTGAGGAGCAATCTGCATGACGCACTCACAATTGTGTGATGCTCCAGGGGCCGGCAGACACCGATCATGCACCTTTTCATTTTCGGCTAGAAGCTGAAAATGGTGTGTGATCGCACATTGCTCCTGGGTCCTGTGCGCACTTACCTGGCATGTGGAGCCTCCGGAGCCACGCCGGTCATGCTTCCTGTCCCAGCACAGCCTGGGAAGGTCCCAGGCTGCACTGCGGAAGGAAGAAGCAGGGCTCTCACGTGAGCAGGCAGCTCGTGCAAAGCTGAAGGACCCTGGAAGCAAGAGCCTCTTGCCAGAGGCTGCTTGCGTGATCCCTGCACCCCAGATCCGGAAGAAGGTAAGGTGCGGAAAGGGCCTTTGTTGGCAATTTCAAAAGCAATGAGGGCCACTATAACTGGAGCACTCATTCTCTAATTTCTGTGAGTGTTGTGAACAGAAACTGCTGCAAACCAAATTGCTAGAACAGAAAGAGTTGTTGTGAGATCTGAATAGAATTCCCGACCTGGTCTCTTGCTGTTGGGATCCTAGTAATTTTATGTCCACTTTGAGATATATCATCTAGTCTGCATACACAACTGGGCTTGCAACAGATCCTTGGAAAAGGAGTGGTTGATTACATCTTTACACTATAAGATTCAGCTTAAAAAGGCCATGAAGGTCCCCTGAAGTCTACATTTATTACTTAATAATGTCGATATACTAACTTGGAGATAAGGCATGCCAGCTTTGTACTCTATTATTACAGCTTAAATAAGAAAACCTGGGAGCCAGGTTTTGGCTGATATCTGATCCACCCACTTTTTACTAGCTTTTCTTCTTTATAACTATTGAGCTTTTCCCCCACATTTTTCTCTCATTGTCCTATAGAGCAGTTAAATGATGACCCACAGTTGTTTGTGGGCCTGTGGATACAATCCAATTGGCAATTGCCCCCCTCCCCCTTCAGGGAAGTCCACAGTTCACCCTAAGGTCCCTGCTAGACTCACCTGGTCCATGCTGTCCTGCCTGGTAGCCTTGAGACTGATGTCAGCTTCACTGGACTGACTAGGTCCCAACTTTTTCAAAGCATTCCTTATGGCAGCATCAGCCTTTGGTCCCATGTCAATCATTCTCCAAAAGCTGCCAACAGTCAAAAATCTATGTAAAGTCAAAGACTTTCACGGCCGGAATTCATAAGTTGTTGTGGGTTTTCCGGGCTTTAAGGCCATGTTCTATTAGCATTTTCTCTTGATATTTTGCCTGCATCTGTGGCTGGCATCTTCAAAGGATCTGGTGGCATGGAAGTGAGACAGAGTATACATACTTGTATAGTCCCCAAGTGGGAGGAAGCAATTTGCATATGTTACAGTTGGCCTGTGTGATGGCCTATTGTTAAATGGCCAGAACAGTCTAGAACTTCTGTGCTTTCAAAAAGCATTCTGTGTCAGACTACGCAGAGAGGCCACTGAAATCCATAAACACATGGACAATTTCAACAGGGAAGAAGAAACTCAGAAAGTAAGCAAAATTTGGCTACCACTACTGAAGAACACTAAAATCAAGACTCAAAATATACCAATGAACACCACCCAGACTCTGGAAGTCCTCCTGCAAGAAACAATACAATAGATTGCTAATGTACTGAATGCACTGTTGTGCATATCGCCTGACTAACAACACAACCCTGGAGGATATCCCATTTAACAATAGGCCATCACACAGGCCAACTGTAACATATGCAAATTGCTTCCTCCCACTCAGGGACTACATAAGTATATATACTCTTTCTCACTTCCATGCCACCAGATCCTCTGAAGATGCCAGCCACAAATGCAGGCGAAACGTCAGGAGCAAATACTAATAGAACATGGCCTTAAAAACCTATAGTCAAAAAATCTCATTAGTAACTCATATAGTAACCAGAATACAGTGCTATTATTCCACTTTCAGCATCCTATGGAATCCTGGGGTTTGCAGTTTAGGGAGGAGCATTGAGAATTCTCAGCTAGAGAGAACTTTGTCCTCAGTACCCCACAAATTCCAGAATTCCACAGGATGTTCAAAGTGGAATAATAGCACTATAACAGTGTAGAGTGGAAATGGCCCCTGTGTGCTTGTAACCCTGAAACTGCTTCTGCAAATTAAGCTCCACACAAAGCCTGACAGATCTTCATGCTAGAAATGTCCTGGACTCCTGTACTGTGAAGATCCAAAACAAAATGTGCGAGAGCGATCAGGCTTTAAACAGCCCTTGACACTGGCCCCATTACATGCAGCATTCTGTAACCCAGTGACAGATTCAAAGCACCCTGGCCTCTACTCTTCCCTGCACCACCTTTCATCATGCAAGTTCAAGTAGGTATTTGTGGAAATCACACCATTTTCTGTAGAAAGAAGGATTTTGCACAAAAACTGAAGCTTTGCACAGAACACAGGAGTGTGGTTGATGATCTTGGTCAGTCTTGATCTGATTTCATGGCATTAGACTAGCTCCAGCATTCCATTGCTGGGACTTGCAGAACTTTACTCCTTTCACCCTTGCGGCCCTCCACATAACTTGAAAACTGGATTGTGAGGCAGTTTAGAATGTATACACAGTGGACTTCAGTAGGGGTGGGATTACTCACCTCCCAATACCACTGCATTTCACAATAGTACAAATGCATCCTGCTCACTGTGTTCCAATAGTACCAATGCGTCCTGCCCACTGTGATTATTTTTGTTTGATGGCTTACTGGTGTGCATATGAAGTCATAACAAAGCCGTTTGGGGTCTGTTTTTTATTATTATTATTATTTATTTTTTATTAGTGTCCTGATAAGAGGATAATAATTGTGCCATTCCATTCTGCTTTGGTGAGAGCTCCAGTAACAGCGTGTCCAGTTAAGGCATGTGTTGTAGACATATTTGACAAGATGGAATGTGTTCAGAATAGAGAGACCAAGATAGTAAAAGGTCAGGAAACCAAGCTGTATAAAGAACATCTAAGTAAGATGAATATATTTACAATAGAGAAGAGTAAACTGAAAGGTAGTATGATACCAATCTTTAAGCATTTAAAAGGAGGCCATGTACAAGATAGAGCAAGCTTGTTTTCTATTGCTCCAGAGAGTAGGATGAACAAATGGATTCACATTACAGAATCTATGATTCTGTGATTTCCTTAGTACTCATAGTTGCATATATACAGCATAAAGACTGTTATTCAGTTTGTTTATTATTCCTTTATTTTCACTGTACAAACATATGCAATTAAATGTAGAAATAGTCACAGCATCTGTGATTGGTGCTAGCCACAGTTTACAATGGCTTTGACATACCATTTCTAAAAAGCAATATAGGTGGAGTGCATCCCATAGAGAAGATGCTAGATTCTGAACAGGGCTGTAGAAGAAAATTGTTAAGTTTGAAGTTTATTATATGAACTTACCAAACTTGGACCTCTCAAATTTATGAATTAATCTGAATGTGCTGCATCCCCAAATCTTCAAATGAGATAGATTTTGTGAGCAAACTCCATTCAGCAGGCATATGTGGAACATTTCTCTCCCTTGCTATTAACCATGGTTTACTCCTAATCAAGTCAGACTGATTTTGTGATAAGAATAAACTTTGTGATGTTATGTTTTAGACATTTACTATTAGTTATTTCTTTAGTTCTTAAGTTAGGGTAATGTTATCTGGACTACTTACAAATTTTTACCCCTTGGAAAAAACACAACAAAAGCCGTTTTCGTCAGACTTACACTGCCACAAAAATGACACACTGATTCTGAAACCGGAACTTTTGCAATGGTGCATTCTGATGGCTATCAAAGGAGATGTGTTAGATACAGAACACTTGTGACTTAGAGAAATGTTGTCAGCCTTAAATAATCTTCTTTCCTTTTCTGCTACCTCTTGCCCTTTAGCAATTGAAAATGTGTTTGCATATTTGAATATGCTATCATCCAGTATGAACAGAAATATTAATATTTATTTCCAATATTTTATTCAGTTCATCCCTCAAGGGATGTTCTCATGTCATCTTCTCAACAACACTGACAGTTAGGTTAGGTTGTCAAACAGGAGTCCACTATCAACCAATATTTTACAATAAACAGTGGGATTAGAATTCAGGTCCCCCTTCTTCTACTATGGTACTCTAATGCAATCTTTACCGAATATGTGCCCCCCAGATGTATTGGATTATAACCATCATCATCCCCACCAATCATTTCTGAAGTTGGGGGAAGCTGCTGTAACCCCAACAGCATAATTTCTTATTGTATTTTTAGTATATCTTCAGATATCTGATGAATTCAGGGGCTCCCACACTTTGTCATCTGTTAATTTGTTGTTTTATCTTTTCTTCTGATATCTGTTTTTTTCTCCTGTGTACATGATTTCCTTATTGTCATGACTACAACAAAACAAATTAAGACTCAGGATAAGGATTATTTCCACCCAATTATTCTGTTTACATCATCTCTTTGCTGTGGAGACCTGATGAACATAAAATACTATTATTATATGTTATATTTCAGTAATGACAAATTTAAAGGTTACATTTTTGCCCTAAGGGAAGACTGGTTAGACAGTCGTTCAAGACAATCAATGTGTGTTTAAAGCTTCCTATCATTCATAGACTTGTTCCCTTATATTTTAAAGTTCAGAACTTATATAGAATTCCAAGAAGTCTGTTGTTGATCAACACCCACTCACCTTCACTTGTACCTTAGTATTATGTGCTCTTACAGAGGCAAAGTTTCATTTACTGATTTCTCCTTCTCCTACCATTAAGGACTCCTGCTTTCAATTAAACAATGCTAGCAATTTCCAGTTTCTCTCGGCTGGAGTAAAGGAATGACCTTCAGCACAGGAATTTGTTTTATCTCAAAGAATTTTCCTCCATAGGCCTGGCAGCCTTTTGAAAAGCCCTGCTTCTTCAGTGAAGCTGGCAAATTGTTTTATTTCCCTTGGTTAAAGTGATCAACAGAACATGCTGAACTGTTATTCCTTATTTTAAGAATTTCTAATGGATGTACAAAATGAGCCACAGTCCTTTGATCAGATGTTGGTTAACTGTATAGACTTTACCAATGTTGGGTGTCTAGCTACTGTTGGACAGAAGATCCCTTTAATTTCATGTGAATGCTGGGATTTATGAGCCATCATCTAGAAGTCAATATTGGAAAAGACATGTACTAATTTTGTAGCATCCTCTTATGTGTTTTTGAATATAATCTTCTATATCTGGTAGGGACAAAGTAATCCTCCAGGTGTCCTTGGGCTGCAACTCCTACAGTGATTCATTTTTGGCTAATATTGGTTAAGTCAGGTGGAAATTGTAATCAGTCAACATCTAGAGGACCATAGCTTGCCCACTTTTGTTCTAGATCTGTGATTCTTAAGTTTGGATCTGCTGAGCCCTGGGGCTTCAGAAGGGAGTCTCATTATTCTTGTGGCTATTTGGCAGTGAAGCTGCAAGTGTCTCAGCACTCCTTTGGGAGAAAAGTATGAAAGAAACATCATTTCACTCTGAGGGAGTACTGAGAGAGCAGAGAGGGTAGGTGCTTTCAAAAGCAGTGCTTACATCGAATCGTAGAATCATAGAGTTGGAAGAGACCACAGGGGCCATCCAGTCCAACCCCCTGCTATGCAGAAACCTACATCAAAGCACTCCCGACAGATGGCCATCCAGACTCTGCTTAAAAACCTCCAAAGGAGGAGACTCCACCACACTCCAAGGCAGCACATTCCACTGCCAAACAGCTCTGACCGTCAGGACATTCTTCCTGGGAATTAAGTGGAATCTCTTTTTCTGCAACCAGAATCATTGTTCCTTGTCCTAGTCTCCAGAGCAGTGGAAACAAGTCTGCTCCCTCCTCGACATGACATCCTTTCAAATATTTAAACATGGCTATCATGTCCCCTCTTAACCTTCTCTTCTGCAGACTAAACATACCCAGCTCCCTAAACCACTCCTCATAGGGCATGGCTTCCAGACCTTTCACTATTTTGGTCACCCTCCTCTGCATATGTTCCAGCTTCTCAATATCCTTCTTGAAATGAGGTCCCCAGAACTAGACATAGTATTCCAAATGAGGTCTAACCAAACCAGAATAGAGTAGCACCATTTCCTCCCTTGATCTAGACACCATACTCCTATTGATGCAACCAAGAATCCAAGAATTCTTGGCTGCCGCATCACGCTGCTGATTCCTGTTCAGTTTGTGGTCCACTCAGACTGCTAGATCCCTTTCACTCATACTGTTATCCAGCCACATGTCCCCCATTCTATATTTATGGGTTCCATTTTTTTTCTGCCTAAGTATAGATATCCCTCTGTTGAAATTCATTTTGTTAGCTTTGCATAACAAAGCAAAGCAACATATCCCTCTGTCGAAATTCATTTTGTTAGTTTTCGCCCAGCTCTCCAATCTGTTAAGGTCATTTTGAATTTTGATCCTGTCCTCTGGCATGTTAGCAACCCCTCCCAATTTGGTGTCATCTGCAAATTTGATCAGCATGCTCTCTACTCCTTAATCCAAGTAATTGATGAAGATATTGAATAGCACTGGGCCCAGGACAGAACCCTGTGGCACTCCATTAGTCACTTCTCTCCAGGAAGAAGAGAAGCCATTGGTGAGCACCCTTTGGGTTCAGTTAGTCAACCAATTACAAATCGACCTAATAGTAGCAGTGTCCAGACCACATTTTACTAGCTTCTTTGCAAGAACGTCATGGGGAACTTTGTCAAAGGCCTTACTGAAATCAAGATATGCTACGTCCACAGCATTCCCTTTATCTATCAAGCTTGTAACTCAATCATAAAAAGAGATAAGATTAGTCTGCCATGACTTGCATTTAAGAAACCCTCTCTATTCTCTTGGTGCTCCTTCATAGAAAAACAGCATTTCTTTTTCACTTTCCCCCAAAGTAGCACTGAGAGCTCTCTTTTCCAGGTGATGCTTTGGGGAAAAGAAATGGCAATAAAACACCATCTCCCTCAAGGAACACTGAAAGAGTAGAGAGACAGTATGTGCTACTTTTTGAAACACCTACTCTCTCTACTCTGTCAGTGCTCCTTCAAAAGGGAATGACATTTCTTTCATACTGTCCCCCAAAGCAGCATCAAGACCCTTACTTTTCAGGAAATTCCAGTTTATTCTGTTCTCCTGGCACTTGAAGGATCTCAGTATGCTGCTCCACAGACCATTAACAAGTCTCCTTTCCTTTGCATTGTCTACTGGAAGACTAGAGGATAACGACTTTAAACAAATATTTGAATATTTAAATCTAAATTTAAATAATTTAATCTTCAGTTAAGAAACAAATTATATTTACAGGGGATCCCCAGTAAATAAAAAGTTAAGAATCTTTTTTCTATATTATATTAATTGTCCTTTTATGCCAATTTCTCATGACTGTCCTTACTCTGAAAGACTTCTAATGAAGTGGTAATGTGTGATGCAGACAACCTTGGAATGGTATAGTGTACACCTTAGCCTGTTAAGAGAAAAATGTGTAATGCTGACAGTTCTGCCATCTAATGCCTTACCACCATTTCCCACTCTCTGTAGCATCTGCCCCCAATGTAGCCATCTAATTCTGTGTATTGGTAGAACCAGCCCTTTTCATGGACATTTCTTCTTTGGTCCTTCATTGTTCACTCCTGCCTGTAAGTTTTTGAAAAGAGGAGAAGAAGAATCTTTACTATTCTGGAGTTGATTTTGATGCTAGCTATGTGGTGAAAACATTAGAAGGCAGGACGTGCAAGTAACACTTCCTACCCTTTCTCTGGAATGTTTTTGATAGGGTTGAAGAAGAAATGCTTGCCAGCTATTGGAGTATGTTTGTCATTATTATCAAAACCTGTAGAAAATATGGTAGCTATAATGTAGAGGGGGGAGGAATTTAAGGGAAGTGCATGGAAGCTCCCATACTTGAATTTTCTAAATCAGCTTAGCTGTATATAAAAAAAGTGTCTTCTGTAAAAAAATAGCACCATTGGATAATCCTTGTTATTTAATATATTGGTGTGAAATAATTTATTCTTGTAAATTATTTAATTAGTATATTTTTACAATAATAAATTTATTATTGTATTTTTATTTCCAGAGAGAGATGCTTCTGAGATTTTCTGTCTCAGATGGAAAAATAATTTTCCTGACCTTAGTTACTATGTACCTTGACTTCAGAAGGAGTAGGGATGAGCACATGAGCTGTTCCATCTCTGCTCAGGCAGCAAAAATTCTTATCTGTGACCAATTTCTAGTCATGTATCTACCAAAGTAATTTCAAACGTCCAGTAATAGACGTAAGCTATATGCCCTCCTTGAATTACTCTTAGTGAAGGCATAGAATTGCTTGGAAGATTGGGTGTGCAAAGCTCATGTCTTTCAGAAGATTTTTTTTTTTAAAAAAAAGTCCAGTCCCCTCAGAAGGGAAAAAAAAGTGATGAAACACGCATGTTAAATAGCAGTGGCACTTACCCAAAATATGTTTAGTGAAATTAAATTTGTCTGGAAGCTTTTTGGATGCACAGAGGCTAATGAAAGCATTATGAAAGAATGCCATGTTACTCATGTCTTTGGATCTCATTTGAAATTAACACATTAAAGCCTGAGCATTTTGAACCAGTCTTTGTTAATAGCCACATGGTGAATATTTTAATCTGGGATCAGATCACTTCCTCATATAGTACATTGAAGTTTTCAGGATCAACAGTCTGGCTTTACTTTGTAACTAAAAGCCAAGTTTGTCTATTTGATCTCTTCCCCACTTTTTTCCCCCCTTCTTTGGAGGAGCCAGTATAAATCCTAAACAGAAAATGAAACAATACAAAAGCTGGCATACCAGTGTAGACATTCATTTCTATTTGTAATCTTGTATGCTTCAGGATATGGAAATAGTGTCAACTGGCTTTTGACAAGAGATCAAGGAAAAGCTTAAAAGATCTGAAAAGCCAAAGTCCCACTGCCTTAATTCATTGCTCTTCCTTTATCAGTACTAATTTGCTGGCTTTGTAACCAGGCCCTTCTTGGATTGTATCCAATACATATAACCTGAGAAGCCCTGCACAATCCAAGCTTTCTGGCATGTGTTCACAAAATAAAGTATGTGTGTGATTGGTGAAGATGACAGTTCATCCAAGTTGTTTCCATTGCTGCTGTCTGTATATGTACTGGATAATCAGTATATCAATGCTTGTTTGTTTGTTTGTTTAATTTCAGAGAAAATGCAAGGTCTTCATTTTGAAATTATAATTATTTTGCAAGAAGAAAGTGTCTAATTCTTTTCTCTCATGATACACCTCAAGTTCTCATCTGGTGCCAAAACTTAATATATATCCTGTTGGGATAAAAATACAGACGGCAACATAGATGTAATACAGAGCATCTTAGAGATCTCCCCGACACTACTACTGCTACTACTACTACTACTACTACTACTATTATTATTATTATTAGCCCTTTTCACCAAAGGATGGAACATCAACATATACAGTCAAGGACAAAGACAATAAATATAATACTATAGCAGTACATGGAATGAAATCCCCATCACCCCACCAATCACTGCCCATCTCAGCACCTTAAACACAACTCAGTGGCTTAAGATGGTGAATCAAAGAGGTGGGTGTTAACCCAAAATGTGAGTGGCTCAGGGTTCCACTCACAATGCCAGTACCTCATTTCAAAAGTGGGAAATTATTAGCTCAAATACGGAGGACTGTGAATAGGTGGAAACCTAGTGAGGTCTTTGACACTAATGTTTACAGGGTCTTCCGCAGGGAAAAACCAGCCAGACATTCAAAAGTAAACTAAAATGTGTTTTATTAGGGGAATTAACAGTCATACACAAGAAACAACCACTCACACAATCACACAAGACTAACCAAAGGAAAAGAGAGGAAAGGTTGATAGTGAAGTTCAGAGTTTGGGTGATAATTACCAATCCAGAAGAGCAGCGAAGAAACAGCAATGTGACTTAGACTTGCTTCTAAGGGCAGTACAAATCAGGGTTCAAAGTGGCATAATGATGTTCAGCATTTGATATACGGTGTCTGACTGCTCAAAACTGAGGGTTCTTATACCCAATTTTTACCTTGAGGGCATGGATGTAAATAGCTCTCTGACCAAGCAAACAAATGAGTCTGCAATAGATACAATGGTGACTGGAATGGGTTGATGGTCTTATTGTTAGGCGACAAAATATTGATGGGAGTCCTGACAGTTTCTCAATGTCTTGGTTGGGTAATGTGACTGGGGAAGGTTTTGGTAGGAATGCACACAGCAGAGTGCTTGATTGCTGCACCTAGACATTTTGTTTGACTATGGTTTTCTGAGGCCAGGCACTTGAGACGATTAGCTTAGAGCCATTAACTCAGGCTTCCCCAGGTAATTCACAGTGATCTTATGACCTGGCCATGCTGAGGTCACTTCTGACCTACTTTTGAAATGTCTTCTCAGCCAGTGTCCCTTCTCCAAATGGCCTTTCAGCCATAAGTGTATGTAACATTATTTCATGTCAATTAATATTTTCCAGTTAGGCAATATTAAAGTTTTGGGGTGTATGACTGCTAACAAAGGTCTTCAACCCTTTATGAAAATGGGAGAGATCCTCCTTCAGCCAGAGGTTCAAAGGAAGGCTGTTTCACAAATGTGGAGCCAAATCATGAAAGGCCCACAGTCTTGACAGAGCTATATGTGTTAGTGGAACATATAGTAATCTTTGCCTGTAGATTTTAAGTTTCTGGGTAGAGCATAACATACTAACCAAGCTGTGAGGTACTAAGGGAGGATCCTCAGAATATGCCTGAAAACTAAGATCCATTTTCCAACACCCCCATGAGGTTCAGCTGACTTGTACATATGACACCCCAACTCCTTCCCCTCCAGGAAAATCCATCCTTTCTGAATTGCTAGGGGCAGTAGGCAGCTAAGACTGTGCTATATCATTTGGCCTTTGGTTTTCCAACTTTAGAGTAGCCGCTCTGGATAGTTTAAATTGCTTGAGATTTTAAAACTGTAATAAACATTAGTTTTTAATATGTTTTGAAATGTTTTAAATGATGTATTTGATGTTCTAAATGTTTTTACCCACTATATATCACTTTGAGGTCCCTGGTGGGTTCAGAAGTGTTAGACAGATGCCATATCAGTCCTCAATCACTTATTTATATCTATCCCTTTTCCCAAGAGGGGAATTCAAGGTAAGTATGCATACATACATGCATGTATGGTAATCTGACATTCTACAAATAGGACCAATAGCTTCAGAGGATGAGATTTTCACTAGGGGCATGGCCCAGAGGAAAACAGTAAATTCACTTCCTGTAGTTAGGGCTGATTGATGAATTCTGGCTATTAAAATACATATTATGGTGGTTGTTTTTTTTTTTAGAAAAATAGGATATGAAAGAGAAACAGAACAGAAATATAGATAAAATATGCAAAAGCTACATGGACAGAGAAGGCACAGATTTTCTTATCTCTACCCTGCATATTACTTCTCTAACCAAAATCTGAGACCCTAAGTACAATTTGAAATTTTAGTAGTAGAAAAAGCAAAACAAAACAAAAATACAGGCCAGCTATAGGTCTCCTATATCATATCAGTTTGGGTCCTCAGACATTTAACACCAAAGAAAAACAAGGTGCATCCAAAACTGACTTCTACCTTATTTTGAAACAATTTAACAATTCCCAAGCCTAATGTTACTAATATAGTTTGATTTACTTTGTGGTGCCATTCTAAGAATTTATATTTGTAAATGCAGTAAAGACACTGCAAACCTAAGCTAGCAGCATGGGTGCTAAAGTATTCTAGGTAAGAAAGTAGGTAAATATTAAAATTAAGATGACATAAATGAACCCTAACAAAGCTGAAATGGGAAATATTTGTCATTTTCTTTTCTGTTTCATTTGACAAAATCATCCCTTTCTTTCAGATGGTAGACTATAAACAGAGACAAAAGGTTTCCCCATATTCACATTGACGGCAGGAAATACGCTAATCATGCTAGTGTTAATTAATGAAAATGTTTCAAAATCTGATTTGACTTACAGTTTCTTCCTGTGAAGAAAATCCTACATTCCAGGCACCAAATGGGAGTGCCCAACATCTGCCAGCTTATTGGAGGACAAGAGGTTGAATGTAATTCTGACTCAGTGGTGTATAGCCCATGGTGGGAACATCTTTGATCAACTAGCCATGGGTTTGCCATCTTTTTTTCTCTGACAAAAACATGGTGTATTTACATGCTGTTTGTTGAACAGCAAGCAAACATGTGATAGCTTTCAGCGTCACTGTAGTCCCATGCCAAGAAAACCTACATCATAGATTTATTTCTTGTCATGGATGCAAAGCTGGTCAGTGATCAGTGGGTACTCCAAAGAGATATCCAAGGTGCTGAACACTGTCAACAACATAGGCCATTTTTGCACAGTGTCACTATCCTGCAACAGCAGCAGGTTGTTTCCAGTCCAGGAGTTGTGCTACCACATGACATTGTTACTATCCAGCTATCTAATCCCCAAGTTTGCAAAATCACCTTATTCTATTCCGGGGGGGGGGGGGGGAGCATCCTTTAGCGCTTCAAACCTGTCAGCTAGCTCAGTGTTGTACTATAATAGTACCTGATAGCACTTCCTGTCTTCCTGGATCCAGGAATGGGTGGGATGTGGATGTGCCCAGCTTGTCCCTCACTTAGGCCCTTTTCACATGTGGGGGGGGGAACGGTGTAGAGCGACCTCTCACGGAGGTCATCTACACCGTAGAGTGGACTGGCGTGGACTACTTTTCCTAGTTTCACACCAGAATCCACTCAGGAGCGGCCGGAACTAGCTGGGCTGCGTGCCGTGCCCCGTGCCGCTCCGTCGTGCCTGCAGATCTGCCGGGGGCGGGCTTCTGGCTGGCGAGGTTCTCCGGTTGGTGGAGAGCCTCCACCAACTGGAAGCTGCCATCTGCGATGCCGGAGGAGTGTGGAGCAGCGAGCTTGTGCTGCTGCACGTGGTGACGGACTTACCCGGCTGGAGGTAAGCTCCGTTTTTGGGCGTTTTTGCCCGTTTCCCCCTTGACATGTGAAAAGGGCCTCAGCTACCCCCATGACATTATAACTTTGAAATCTATCATCTCTCTATGTTTGTTTTAAATTTCTCCTATGAGTTAGAACTTTTTTTAAAATACATTTTTAGCATTATAGCACAAAAGTGCAATTGTGTACTGGTGTGTCATGCCATTATAACATTACTGCGCTTGTATGCTTTCCAAAAAAACAAAACAAAAAACCAACAACAACAAACCTACCAATTAGGTTCCATGGCGTGGGATGAAGATGGGAAAAGGGAGTAGCCAAGGAGGCTGTAATGCAGAAGGAACACCAGTGGCAATACCACTATTCCTCCACTTAAGGTGGAGGGCTGTGATAGAGAGCTTTTCTAACTTGCTACCATAATGGGAATGGGAATGCTGTGATTCTAATGGACAAACATGCTGATGGTATATGGTGTCGAAAGAGCCATAGTTTCAGAAGCTTATATAGCTTTTTTTAAATTATAGAAAAAAAATCCAGTGAGAATTCACAACACTACTGACATAGAAGCCTCTAGCTGTGTCTTCACACAACTCTTTTGAAGCACACAATCCTGGATATACTCAGAGCTTGAGTGTACAGCAACTTTTGTACATCAGCTCCCACAATCTCCTGGTCAACATGGCCAATGCTGGCTGGGAAATTCTGGGAGATGTAGTCAAAAAAGAAATAAGTTTCCCAAGCTCTGGTATTCCCATAGCAAGTCTTCAAATGTTGTGTGATGAGTTAATTGCTGCCATGATACAATTGTTAAGACTCATCTGGAAAATCTAAATATAACTTTCATTTTGTCTTGCTCAGATTCTAGTCTGGACTTAGTTTTGTCTTAATCTGTTTCATCCCTTCTTCTGTTTCAGAAAGAGTCAGTGTCATTGTCTCTTGTGGCTTATAAACATAACCACATGCATGCATGCAGTTAATAGACTTACTTGCTATTATGATTCCTGTAAGTGGTGGCTATTTTCTTCTGCAAAATACAAACTATAGCTATGCTGCTGTGACAGCAACAAAAGAAAGCTATTCCCACTTCCATTACTTGCCGCAGAACAAAATGCTCAGAAATGAACTCAAAGCCTCAAATGTATATTAATTGAATAGAACTGAAGGATACATCTGGGAAGCACAAAGGAAGCAGTCTTGAGAAATGAGAATCAAGACTGAATAAGCTCTTTCTCATTAGCAACTTTACTCTGATCTGTTTTTTAAATGTTAGAATACTGAATTCCTTCAGTTTGCATTCTGCTTGTTGTATTAAAGGCCTTCTTGTATATTTGCAAATCAAGATCGTAAAGAACACACAGATATGAAAATCTTATTGAACAATTTCTTTAAAAAAAAGGTTGATCATTTTGAAAATTTGCTTAATGGTGTCTTCAAAATTTGACATGGAGATTTTTAATTGCAGAACCTCAAAGGGATAAACACGCCAAAATGCTCACTTCTAACTAGCTTAATGGCTTACTTAATGTTTTATTTATTTTAGGGACTTAGTGAACTGTCAACATCTTCCCCTATGCAAAATCAAAGTAACTACTTTTTTCCATGTTGAATCATGGGAAGAGCCACCACTCTATGCCAAATTTCTTTGACATTAATCTATTATCCTGGGCTGAGAGAAAATCCATTTTGATGTTTCAGGAAAAGGAAATATAGTACTGGTGAAGGGATAGTGGATAGTAACAGTGGATAGTAACACAAAGTACGACCAGCTATCATCATGGCATATGAGGGCCTTGTCACCTAATTTCCCCCTTCCTGTCCTCCAAAAGTGACTGTTACTATCAAAACTATATTCAGCTTGTATTGAATGCTGGGCAACAGCATGGAAATTTACTTTATTGCATTCCAGTTAAAATTTCAAGCCCTCTTCCAAGTATTTATTATTCTAACTTTTGAAGTAATGCTTTACTTCCTTGTCTCTCAAAAGGAGCATCCAGACTGACTGAAAAATATCAGATTCTGCTCCCATTATTTCCAATTTTATACTGAATTAAAATAAACCAGCCTGGGGAGCTGCTGTAAAATGTCTCTGGCCATACCACAAGGTGACAGAAAATATTCTAGGATGAACTACCATATATGGCTCTCCAAAATAAAATCAGAAAGAGGAGAAACAAAATCTTGGAATCTGGATGTGGCCTTAAAGAGACCAGAGAGTCCCAGATTTTGTTCCTTCCTTCAATTTTATTTTGGAGATCAGACACATTTTGTTTCTCCCAGAATGTTTTCTGTCAGTTCCTGGTACAACCAGAGATGTTCTACACCAGATCCTTTGGTTGGCTTATTTTAAACCAATATAAAATTGCAAAGAACAGGAACCAAATATGGAACTTTTCAGTCAGTTCAGATGTATCCAAAATAAACTGAAATTGTTTTTGCTTTTTTTTTTTAAAAAAAAATACTACATCTACTACATCTACAAGCCACTTTCCTGTGGTACAAAACATACTATCTTCTTGAAATCAACATTCAGAAAAGAGCACAAGGGATCATGAAGCATCATGAAGTACATATTTTGAACTACAAGATATTTCTTCTCCATGATGTCTCCATGATGATTAAAGTTACTAAAAAAAAAAAAGTGTTTATACCTTAAAATAGGGATGCATTTCTTTGAAAAATTCATTCCTGCTGGAGAGAAAAAAAACAACATAATTTATTCAGTTTTCTCCCTGCTGCAAGAAGCTCTTTGAAAACCATGTCTGGAATTCATGATCATACCAACAAATGTGTAACCTAAAGTTACACAGCTGTCACTGATCTGCATTTATGATCTCTGCATATTCATGATTGCAACAATAGTGTAAGCAATATATAGACAATAGTGTAGGGAATACGTTGTAAAAGTACACCAGTCCTGCCTTACCAGCCAGCAGTCACTAGAGCAATGAAGTTCTGTTTTCTTGCCAGTTAGGAGACTGCAGATTAATATCCACTTCCTTTCTACAAACAATCTCCATTCTGAGGAGCAATTATCACAGGGATCCTGCTTCTGATTATTATACCTGAGATCGCTGGTGGAATAAGGTTGGAAAACAGTCTGCTGTGTCTTCATCGATTGGAGAATAGACCTCTGTTGCTCACAGTGGCTGGAGGGCGATAATGTCAGGCCAGAAGATTCTATTACTAAGTAACTGATCTGGAATCTCAACTTTTTAAGTTTCTGAAGGTGTGCTTATGTGGGGAGACTGTTCCTCTCTTAGAAACTCACTGATGTGTTGCCTCCTCAATATGTCCATTGATGGCCAGGGGAGGGTGTCCCCCCAACATGGCTGTGTAGTAGCTGGAGGAGGGTGGTGGGCAGCCAAGTATTATGTGCACCACCATATGCTAGCTATTAGAACATAATCAAACAATCCTTGATTGTCTTCTATCATCCTCAATGATTTCATGACCACATAGTGAGGGGCAAAAAAATGGTGACCATGGTAGGATAAGAATAATCTTCCTGGATTATTCAAAGATGGGGAGAATGAATAAGTGTCTTCCAGTTGAGATGGTGCTTTAGCCAGTGTTCATCTCAACATGTAAGAAGCCATTTGTCATTTTCTTTTCAGTGAGGCTTTGAATATTCTATCAGTTGCTCCCACAAAATAAGTTTTAGAACTGTAACTTAATTATGCCTTATTTACTTGCAGGAAATTAATTAATTACAAGTGTCTCTGTCACAGGTTTGTTACTAGAGCTGCTTACCAATCATTACTAGCTGGATGGTTATTGACATGGTAACAATCCATCTACTTTAATTGTAGTATGTTAATGGTAGTTAACCCTTAGAGAATATTACTGTAGCATAGAGGCTACAGCACGAGATTGAGGTTTTGTGAAGTCTAGATTCAACTTTGCCGTAATACTGTTTAGGTTACCTTGGGCCAATTTTCTTTTCTGTCAGACTGAACTATTTCACAGACTTGCCGTGTGAATCAAATATAGACAAGGAGATCCATGTCTAGCACTTTGAACTCATTGGAGGAGAGGTAAGGTACAAAAATAATTAATAAACAAATAGCACACAGCTTTGGTGTGCATTGTACTCCAATGGAAGTCAGCAAAGGTGGAATGTGCATCTTCTCTTGTCAGCAACAAACTGTGATGTTCTTACGATTACGTCTGGAGAAGACATATGAGGCACTGTTTGCTTCCCTCGTACAATTTCAGGATTTGTCATATGTGAGTTTCAGTTTGGGTGGGTGGACCTTACTTGGGTTTAGATATTGTTGTTTTGCTTTACTCCATGCAATGTGGGAATTCTGTTGCAGAAGTTCTAAAAGAAATGAAAATGCCTCCCCTCTGCTTTTAATGAGAATTCTCCAAAGTTGATTTGTATGTACAGAACTTCCATTTCTGTTCCTGGAGCTTTGCTTATATAAACATTTATTTGTTTGCCCATGTTTCTGGAAAGCCATACCTCCCTTAATTTATTGGGTTTTTACTTTCTCCTTGACTCAAGGTCTGCCAGGTGATACTGCCTCTAATAAATTTCATTGTCCCAATATGGCAACAAAGGAATGAGATATCTGAAAAAGACTTTGCTTTGTGAGGGGATTGCAGGTGCCCAAAGACGGATGCAGGTGCTTTATTTTACACAGTTAAAATGGGTATGCTTTTACCTTGCAATTCTTTTATGGTGTCATAATTTTCACTCATAAGAGTGCTATAAAGTTTAATGGGATAACATTGGTATTCTGGCCAAATATACAACTACAAGCCAAATGTTGTACCCGCCCACTCCTTTTGTTCAAAACAACAGCAGAGCCAACCACCACAAAGATTTTTTTTTTTAATAAATAAATAATGGCACTGGAGCAAACAATCTGACTAACAAAAACTGTTCTTTTTGGTATGTGCAGAAAAACTAACTTACAGAAAAGAGGACTGCTCAGTTTTTAAAAACAAACAAACAAACAAATAAATTTGAATATAATTTCAATGACTGCTAACATGTCCAGAAGCCTGGGATCAATGTAGGAAGGCTGACTCCACTGCTCCGTAAATCATGAATCATCAATAGCTATGTAAAAGACCACTTTGTCCTATGTAAGCCTGCTATGAGATATGCAGGAACTTTGAGATCTACAAGAGATTCCCTTCCTTTGATCCCAGTACCCTCAGAGGTATGTTTGACGCGTACACTAGGGAGGATCTTGTCAATGGTCACTACCAGATTATGGAAATATTTCCCACAGGAGTCAAAGCTGTCCTCCTGCCAGAAGGCAAATACTATTCCATACCTTTCTATTTAGGCAAGGCTTCAATAACTAACAGCCTGTTTGAAAAACTGTTTTGCTGGACTTTTAAATATTTTACTGCTCATTTATGATCACTTTGACATTTCTTATATTGTTTTAATTGATATTTTAACACTAATTTCATTTGCGTTTTAACTTTTGTGGGGGAACATGTTTAATGTCAGAAGCTGCCTTTCCTCCTGACCCTGGAAAAAAGATTGGATATAAATCAATCAATATGTTCAGTGAACAGTATTCTTAAACCCTATACTCTATAGCATTATCAAATGAAAAGCTGCAGTTCCAATGTAGAATTTAGGTACCTGAGCTAGGGATGGGGGAAAAGATATCCAGTTTGCATTTTCAACCCCGCGCCCCCTGCAAAACAAACAAACAAACAAAAAACCATAAAAATACCCATTTCTCATTTCTCAAGACAGGTGTGAAGAGAATGGTGAACATGTCTTATATTTCATAAATGTCTACTTTAATGAACGAGGTGGTGGGAGGTATGCATAAGAATCATACATATGTTTCTGTAGTGGAAGGGAAAAAGACCACTTCTATCCTGTGTGGTTGGGGCCTGGGACCAAAATGTAGGTCAGTTTCTGGGCAATGCAATGTAAGTAAGACTGGCATAATTTTAGGTATCTGTGACTCACTTTGTGTTGGGCTGTATATTCATGAAGAATAATTTATAGCTGAAGAGGAGACACTGTGAATCCAAATGTAAGAAGGGCGGCATATAGATAAGACGAAACAAATACAAAAAAACAAACAAACCACATACATGTTTTTAAAGCCTGGTTGAATAAAGTATGGGCAGATCTTTTCTTTTCTTTTGTTAAATAACGCTTAGGCCTATTGACCAAAGTCTATCATCAAGCAATATTTGTGTTTAAGTAAATATGCAGATAGGAAAACAAATAAAGAAACATGGGCTATATCCTATACAGGATATATCAGAAGTAGTTCTTAGTATCAAATAATCACACTAATCTTCTTTTGAGTACAGCCTAATTGGTTCAATGATAGATGACCAAATTAACATATAATGAAATGTTATGTATGCTACATTAAATGATGAGTTCTGTAGTAATAATAAAAGATTGCAGACTATTTTTTTTTTAAAAAAATAATTGTGTCCTTAAATCCAACTATTACTTACAGATAGAGTATACCCATTAAATCAAGAGATTTTTATAATTGTTGATTTAAATTCCTACTGATTCAATCTGTTCTGATATCTCAGGGCTAGTTTATACAATGTATGGAAATGTGTGTATGTGTGTGTGTAGCCACCATATGTGCACTTGCTAGCAGTTGTGGCCATTATATTGTGCATATATTTTCCTTTGACCACATATTTGTCACTTTTGATATATTTTACCTGGTTGCATGCATACGTTAAATGTTGTGCTTGTGCCTATTTAAATGTTATGACAGTGAATGAGCTTCAGTGGAAACATTTCAAAAAGAATGACAGGTATATCACAGTATGAATACAAAACTGGGAGGAAAATGAATACCAAACACATTGACCTAAATTCAGTTCTTGGTCTCAACAAGAGAAAACCCACAGAATCAACTTGGTAAATTTGATAAACAAACACTTGTCCACGTTCCATTGAGTCAATGCATCTACTCTTATTGAGAACAGCAATTTTATTATGTTACTGGTTGACATCCTATTAGTGAGTTATGATGGTGTAAGTCCATCTTATGCCATCATAGCCTATTGTTTTAATTGCTATGGAGGCCAAAATTTTGTTCTGACTGCACAGCAACCTCCCTCAACCCACCATTTCAGTGTTGCTGCCTTCCCAGTGATCATGTCTGTGTCATTTCATTGTAAGGGACCACCCAAGGGCCCCTGTGAGTGCCCTGAGATTGTTTCTTGCACTACTGCTCCCACTCCTCTCCACTAACATGAAAAGTTCATACAAGGGGGAAAAGATGGGATTTGGGGGGTCACTTAACTTTTATCATTCAAGTAAATTAAATCAAGATTTTAGCTGACAACAAAATGTAAAGAATGCTGCCAGATTTCCTCATTCTTGATGAGAAAGGGTGCTTTAACACATTGAGATGTCCTGACAAGAAAATGATCAACTCTCTAATGTGGTCGATACTTTCGAGCATGTTTGGGAGATAAGAAGCATTTAATTAGTTGTATCTTCATGGAGTCACATGCCAAGACCACACTGCATTAGGACTGGTCAAAGTTCACATGAAAGTAATTGCCAAGAATATTTTAAAAGACAAAATAGTGTCTCGAGGTCATATCAGATGCACAGATTAGGTTTATAGTTGCTTGTGCTGTGTCATGACTGTTCTATCAAGATCTCCCAAACCTCTAGTTAAAGTATTCACTTAACAAAATGTTTCCTTTTCCTCACACACCTTTAGCAATTTATGCCCTTTGGGAGCAGCATAGAAAACCCACTGTTCTACTGTAATATGAAGTCACAATAAGAAATAAGCTTCTGTCAAGCAGCCATATGAAACACAGAAATGGGAAAATAGCCAAATATTCCAAGCTGCATAGATTGTAGCATATTTAACATTTTTTGGGGAAACATAAGCAAAAGTATATCCTTTAACCTTGGCACAAATAATTTGTGGGTTTTAAAATGCCAAGCCCAATTAAAAGAATTGAGTCTGGCTACAGAAGTTCTGCTTCCTTTCCAGGTTTTTCCTTTCCTTTCCTTTTCTTTTTCTTTTCTTTTTTTTCTCTCCCCTTTCTATCTTTTCTTTGCAGTGTCAGGCTCTAATGAGATGGCTGCACACTATAGATAGGTATTCTCAAGTGATTCATGCTACCAAATGAGAGATATTCTCTTACACTGTCTGGAACATACTGTCAGCTGTTCTGCACAGAACAGAGGACTGTCAGTTGGCCTCATTGCCTATGGTGGTCTATGATCTCTATGAGAAATATGTTGAAGAAGATTGACAACCAGTCCCCTAAAGTCCTTGAAAAATGCCACTTTCCTAACCTGCATGCACCAGCCTCTGCCACTGCGACTCTGCAGATGCTATGATTACTCAGGTATGCCTCAAATACAGAGACAGGCAAGTATATGCATATACATAAACACACACATACACACAGAGAGAAGACAGAGAGAGAGAGAATATGCTACCTGAGAAAGGAATAACAAATGTGTCATTCCCCAACGCAAGTTAAGGTATATAACACTGATGGGTGACCAAGCTCTTTAAGAATCAGAGGCAAAGTGATAATCACTACTTCCTGGTAATTAAAAATAATGTTATTCAATTCAAATATTTATAATACATTAAATTAACCATTTCCTGCCCTTCCACAGCATCCAATAACAGTACCTTAATGTAAGGCCCTTTTCGCAAGGCATTTGCCATCCGAAAGGGTGCCTCGAGTGTCGCACAATTGTGAGGAGCGATCTGTATGACACACTCACAATCGAGCGAAGCTCCAGGGTAGGGCAGACGCCACTTGCACACTTTTTCATTTTCGAGTTTGAGCCAAAAATGGTGAGCGATCGCACATTGCCGTGCGTGTGGAGCTTCTGGAGCCGCGACGGTCATACTTCCTGCCCCAGTACAGCCTGGGAAACTCCCAGGCTGCACTGCGGAAGGAAGAGGTGGGGCTCTTGCACTACCTGCTTGGGAGCAGGCAGCTCATGCGGAGCTGAAGCAGCGGGAACACGAGAGCCTCTCGGTGGAGGCTGCTTGTGCAGTCCCCGTACCCCAGCACAGAAAAAAGGTAAGCTGCAGAAAGGGCCTAAGACTAGCAGGGGGAGGTTTTTTTAACCACAATCTGGGCCCCTCTCCCCACCAGCATATATACATATATGTATGTATGTATGCATGCGTGTGTGTGTGTGTATACAGTCATCCATCTTTAGTCCTCACTGGGTCTTCTCTGTGTGAGATGCATTACCAGATATCAGGTCCTGAATCTGAATCTCCAGTTTTCATGGATTGTCTCAAGAGAGGAGACTAGGATGCAAATTTGACAGTTTTGGTTGACTCACATTCAGACAAGAGAAGACAGCTGTGTGAAAATCTTCAGTTCAGCAGAACAGGAGCTGTTTACTACAATTTCGATGAATTCAATCATTTTTTGCTGTAGCTTGCAAACCCTCTCTAGTGATTCTATGTATTTACTTGATTAGCTTCTTCCTTCACTCCTATTGTTGTGGTTCCAGGGCTCACTCTCTGCTCTGCATCTACTTTATGTCTAGAATCAATTTGTTGTTGTTGTTGTTGTTGTGTGCCTTCAAGTCATTTCTGATCTATGTCAACCCTAAGAGAAATCTATCATAGGGTTTTCTGGGACTAAGAGTATGTGACTCTTCCCAAGGTCACCCAGTGGGTTTCTGTGGCTGAGCAGGGAATCAAACACTGATCTCCAGGGTTGTTGTTCAGTGCTCAAACCACGATGCCACATTGGCTATCTCTAGAAGCAAATAGGCAAGATTAAATGATCCATAGCCCATCTTCATAAGTAAGCGAGAAGGAATAAGTAAAGCCATACAAAACGCATAATTATTCTCAGCAAGAAGCTTATTGACCATATACTAGAAACTATGTCCAGGTATAAGCTAGGCCTCTATCACTCCATTTCTCATCACCCAATTTTTAGTTATCTCCACCCCTGGCCATACAGCCCACCCTACCCATCAGGGTTCCATAGACCCATCTAAAACATTTCTTATCAGTTGGAGAGGCTGCTTTGTCAAGTAGGGTGGTTCTGTCTTTGCCAGCCCAGTTGCAAGAGCCCAAATTTGGATTCATACCAACGACAGAATATAGGAAATGTTCTGGTAGTTTAGACCAATATGCATTTAGGCCAGCATACTATATCCTGAATCAGAAATCAGTGAAAATTGCATTTCAATTTCCTGTTGGGGGAATTAATGCATTTCAAGAACTTCCGATTAAAAATCATTCACATGTGGGAGAAACCAGAACTGCCGAATGCGTGTACCCAAAGTTAGGGCTATGGGTGTTACAATCGTTAAAAATGTGGGTTTGAATTCCTGTTTATACAACCACATCAGTGCTGAATTTGGGATAGAGGTGTAAAGAATGCTTATAAATGTTCCTATCCTCAACTAATAATGGTCAATATTTCATTATTTTATTTTATTGGTATTTTGTAAAATTTGCTAAAAACTTGGTTTAGTAAAAAAAAGTCACCTTTATTCTTGTGCAATAAAGGGAGTGGTTTGCTCCTTTTATGTGTGTGGAAGGGGTTGGATGGAACACAATGCTTTCTATACTAAAACCACTTGTTTTTCTGTACAAATTCATATTTTCTGTGCAGAGAAATTTTTCATCAAAAAGTCCCAAAATATGACAAATTGTCAGCGAATGCATTACAATTAATAAAAAATGCACAGAACTCCTACAACACTGCCTAAAAGCAGAACAATTTTGAAACTCTTCATTTTCACATGCAAGAACAAAATAAGCAAATATTTACACCACAAATTATATCTTCCACTCCTTTTTCTTTTTCTTTTTCTTTTTCACTCCTAAGACTATCTGCTCATTTTTAACAACCTCAAGGCAGGCAGGTTAGCTGATATCCTGCTTATAGCAGGATTTTCTGACTTCTTTTACCTAAACAAAACATGCGGATGATAATCCAGAGTCTCAAAAACAGAAAGTGGCTATCCCTGCACTTTTCCTTAGAATAAACATATCAGATGTATACATGGCCTTGGAATTTGCATGTTCCAATTATTTATCATAACAAGTAGTTGTTGATATACTTAGCATCTTCATAAGTCCAAAGTCAACATGCGCAAATGCTCACATAGAATTTGTACATGAGATGTAAATCTGGAACTGGCAGTGTCTGCAAAGCAAAAGTATTATACTGAATGTGTGTGTGTGTGTGTGTGTGTGTGTCTGTGTGAGTGTGTAATTTCTAATTAGGGTATTATAGGAAATCTGTGACTTCCTGGTTAACAGATCAAAAGAAAGAAGTGACTAGAACTGTGATTTGCTCATTTCTTTTCTTTCTTTCTTTCTTTCTTTCTTTCTTTCTTTCTTTCTTTCTTTCTTTCTTTCTCTTTCTTTCTTTTCAGTAGTTGGGATGAAAGCAGGGTTTTAGCCTTGCTCCAGGGCACTGCTGTAATTAGTGGGTCAGTTAAAATGTATCAGTATCAGGCCTAATGAGACAAAAGTGAAGTCAGATTTAAGAATGTGTCTGCCTAGTCACAAAGTGCTAACAGACAGTGTTTGCTTATATTGGAGTTGTCTTAAAATGCATGTGCTGTCTGGTGCAATTAATGCTACTGCTAATTCCAGGAAAGCCTGCCCACAAAGGAACTACTTCATATGGAACCCGCTCTGACTTCTAATGTCCTTCAGGCCCTACTGTCTGTGCACTGACAACAATTAAAAAAAAAAAAAATAAGAACTGTCTATTTAAAAGCCCTGCCCTATATGCTCAGAAATAGAAACATATATTGAGAACTAGCATATTTACCCAATGTTGCCCAGGATTTTATTTTCCTCTTAAGAAATTACCCAACTGTCTTCTCCAGTATCTGTAGCTTTTCCCCATATTTCCCATTGCAATCTGTATTCAGAGTTATTTACATACACAGTTTGGGTCCCTGAGGGAATACACTATTTTCCTCCTTGCTGCTGGGCTTCATCTTCACAGCAACCAGCCTACTCCAGTACCTATAACTTATCTCCATATTTCCCAATCCAATCTGTATTCATAGCTGTTAAGATACAGAGGCTGGGTTCCTGTAGGAATACACTGTCTTCCACCTCGTCTCCTTAGCAATCAACCTATTCCAGTACCTGTAACTTTCCCCCATAGTCCCCAATACAATATGTGTTCTCTGGCGATGTTGATGTACTGGCTTTTGATTATTATTATTATTATTATTATTATTATTATTATTATTATTATTATTTGGCTTTCTGTTGAATTTGTGCAATGGTTTTACATTTTTCTGGAAGCATTTTTTGTTTTGAATTTCAGCTTTAAGATTCCTCACATATGGAACCCATACAATCTGCTGTGTGAGGTGAGAAGACCTTGTAACTATGTTGTGTATGTCACTTTAATTTTTCTCACATACGCCTCCCAAATGTTTTCTAGCACGCTTATTGATGGTAGGCCTCATCTTCATAGCAACCGGTCTGAGGCCCAAAAGTTGTCGGTTAAAGGCCCCTCCCTAAACTGCCAACCCCAGGATTCCATAGAATCTTCACAACCAGCCAATCATATGAGATCTTCTCACCTCACACAGTCAATCGTATGAGGTCTTCGCCTGCCTGATGCAGACAAACAGACAAACTCACAAACAGACAAACTTTGACTTTTGTGTAGTAGATTGTAGGAACAGACCATTGTCCTGTTTGATGCTAGATAGGAACTATTGCTGTTCGGTAGTTATCCAGTTACTGTAGGAATGTCTGCAGTTCCTGTATTCAAACTTTTTTCCTACAGTATTTTCTTTTATCATAGTTCAAGTACTTCCTGCTCATGCTCTAAAATGTCCTTGTTTTACTACACATGGAACAATTTCCACCACTGAAGGGAATGAATATACATGCCAACATGGGAGCTCCTTCTAGGCACAGAAAGATACATGAGGGTTTCTTGATCCTCAGGCACAGCTGAAGCTTTAGAGATTGCTATGATTCTCCACTGCCCAGTTTGGGATTGGAACTTCAGTGTGAATGTCGATGGAAGAAGAAAGACAGCTCTGAATGAGAAGTGGCTTTAAACCCTGGGCACCCATCTCACTGATTCCCATCTGGACGCTGACTGGGTATGATGGTGTTTCTATTTGTGTTGTGTTTGTACAATGTTAGTGTACCAAGCAATAGGAGTGAAGAGAAGAAGAGGGATAGAGAGACAGTGAATGCTGCATTTGGGCCCAGTGTACCATTTCATATAAACCAGGGAGTGTAGGGCCAATGTTACAACTTATGAGCCTACAGACAGTGGTGTATGCCCTATAAGAAAACCCCCTTAGATGGGCATTGAGCCTTCCACTAGTCTTGGAAGCAATGTAAGGCTTGGGGAAAAAAAAAACTCCCCATGTGTTATATGTGCTGTTGATAAGACTACAGGAAGGTAATATCCTAGGAGGGATGAGAAAAACTCCAGCAGCTAGCAGGTGTATTGTGTGACCTGCCTGGACATAAAAAGAAATATATTCTCTTTTCTCTGAGTTCCCATAGTAATAGGGTAGGCAGGTTCTGGGCCAATTTTGTTCTGGCCACCCTTATATCCATTTTCTTAATCATCTGGTCCAGAAGCAGTCTCATCACGGTCCTAGTCTGCCTCATTTCTGTGACACCACAAGGAGCCATCTCTGTGACACAAGAAGATCACAAGAACCTGACTGCTTGCCTCAGATTTTGTCCCTGATCAGAGGTTCAAGAAGCTCTGGAATGAAATGGTATTCAGATAAACAGCAACCTTTACCTGTTGAAAGTGAAATGGGGTCATGTATGACAACTGCACACAGCAGACCTGATTTAAGAATTGTGTTCCTCACTGAAATGTGAAAAGAGCACATGTGGAAAAGACCCATGCGTACATAAAAATGTGAGTGCATATAACTCTTCATGCAATAGGATAATGAATGCTGGGGCTATTTTGTTGCAAGGGAGAGAAAATACCTGAAACCACTAACTTTACATTTAGGATTAGCCTCTCCTAGGTTGAAGGTTATTGCTTGAGAAAGTAAAGAAGTGATACATGATCTTTCATTTTTAAAATTATACCACACAGGTTTCATCTTTTTTTTTTATTTTGTATTTTTTTTTATTTTGCTAATTAAATATTTATAGCCCACCTTCCTTTCAAAGACGTCAATGTGGCATACAATAAGACAGCATCATCTATTTATAACAATACTTAGAAAAAGATCGTAGAAAACTAGGAACTTACCAGACAATTTAAGAAGTTAAAAGAAGACAGATTCAAACTAGTTAAAATATATTACAAAACCATTTATGACCATGCACACATATGGATCTATGTAGGATCAGTTAGGCCCCAAAGGCTTTTGTAAACAATTGATATTGCAGCGACAAAAGTGTAGGCACGAATCAGTCATCTAAGGGTTGGCCTAGATCTGTTTCCACCCTTCAGCACAATCCACATGTGCTTCATAAGATATGGTAGCAGAAAGGAATCTCTTATTTGTAGGCCTAATCTCTCAGCCCACTCCCACCAATCCTGGCCAAAACCACAATGTTTTCCAGAGAGCAGTCACAAAATGCGAAAAAACAAAACAAAACAAAATCATTGCATGCATATGTGTATTCAAGTCATCAGTCAAATTACGGTGACCCATGGATTTCACAGGGTTTTTAAGGCAGGAAATATTCAGAGGTAGCTTGCCATTGCCTTTACCTATAGTACTGCTGACAACATCTGATATTGCCAAAAAGTCTCCCTTGTGGCACTGATCCTGCTCAGATGGGATCTGGTACCTTCAGGGTATTTAGGCCTTTTTTTTAAATACATACATACATACATACATACATACATACATATATACATATACATATACATATACATATACATATACATATACATATATATATATATATATATATATATATAGCAACACACTCATAATCTCAAATAGCCAGGATAAAAAAATAATTCTGATTTGTTTCTGTGTACAAGAATGAAAGAAGGGAAGATTTGTATTGCTAGGTGACAACAATTCACTACAGAGGTAAATAAGGAAGCCTGCACAAAACATGCAGGGGAAGAAGGTAAGATAGCAAATTGTATACCTGTCAGACAATGCACTAATACCAGAACAAAATACAGAGAAGCATGGCAGTGTCTGAATTAGTGCTTGCACTGTTATTGTTTCCATATGATTCTCTGGGCATCTCAGATGTGCTTGGAAGCAGAAGCAGATCTAATTCCTAGCTTCTTATCTGTATAGCATTGCTTTTAAAAGACTTGAACCATGATCCATCTCTTTAAAATACAGAACAAATGCAAATGAACTGTGATACAAATAAAGTAGTCAATTAACCCTCCTTTATCTTCAGGGCACAACGATTGCAGACTACTGAGTCTGCCTATGCAAATATGGACTCCAGTTTGTGAGATTTCTTCCCCTCCCCCTTCTTCATCTTCAATTCATATTTACAAGATGAAGAAACTGCAGATGAATACAAAAGAAGTGCTTTAACAGGAGATGAACAGACCCTCTTTGTGGCTATTTTTCCTAAATCTACTCTTCATATGTTGTTGCCTCCATCCCACCTCAGTCATATTGAAATATGGAGTTAGGGATGTGCGTTCTGATGCACATTCCATGGAAAAGCAGTGTTGTGCTGATAGATAGCAGGAAGGCAGAATCATACTGTGTGTGTGACCATGTGTGAAAAGATGGCAAGGACAGGACACATAGCTGGTAGAAGATGTACTCCATAGATCCATTGTGGCATCCTTCTTTTTAAATTTATTGCTTTATAGCATAGCACTTTACGTCATTTCTCTGTCCATTATGCTGATTATTTTAACACTGATAATGATGTAATAGTGGATGATAGAAATAATTTCCAAAATGAGATTGTGAGAAAGACTACAACCTTGCTGGTCATTATAAGCTTCTACTATAAACCTATTCCTATGATCTTGCTATAATTACTGTATATCCCATTATTATTGTGAAACTCCAAGTTAACATACATATTGTCCTGTTTTAAGTCTGAGACAACGTTCTAAGACAGATTCTTGGTTCTGTCCTGCTACAAGGCTTTTAGAGGCTGAAATTGGTACATCCAGCAGAGCAAGAAAATTATGTTTTTAAACAACCTGGCACTTCTCATACATTTTTGTGTGTGTGTGTTTTATTTCTGTCTTTCATATCTGAAAATGTTTTGATGCTTCTTAATTAGTTGGACAGACATGAAACAGGCAGCTTTAATATGTGCCTCCCCAAACTCTGAAACAACATGCTTTGAAAACCGCTAAAACTTTTTGCAGAAAGGATTAACACCAATGTTTCTTTTCATAGAACTTTGAATGACTTTGCCATCCACTTCCACCAGCAAAAAAGTTGCCAGTGTGTCGATTTGTGGTGGCAGAAGACCACATGCATACGATTCTGGGGGGAGGGGGAGAGATAACTTCCCTTATAGTAGTTAGTGATACCAGCCACCTCTAGGAAGGATTTCATTTTCTATAGAAACCTTTAATGCCTCTTTAGATTTTGGTTGGTTCAGTTGGTAAACCCAGTCTTTCAATATTGTAAGGCAACAGTCGGAAGGTCCTGACACTTCTGGAGATGCGTTTTTCAAGGATGAAGGAACGTTACTGTGCAAAGTGTGCATTAGTGTTACAATGGTTTGGGTGCCATCCTTCCCTGCCCCCACCCCCTCCTCAAAAAAAGAAAGAAATAGTGTGTGAACAGTAGCTTGGGAGTGATAGGGGAAGGGTTATTTGTATGCACAATATTATCTGGAATCCCAAGAAGAAAAGTGATTGTGTGGCTGTGACGTAGAAAACAGTAGGCAGGAGGTGCTAGCAGACAGCTAAGAAGGTATTAAAGATATCAGATTTTGTCAGATAATATCATGCTAACAGGGACCTCTAAAAGTTCCTGGGGAAAATTTATCCCTAGCTTCAAGAAAATAATGGCTGGATTTAACCTATGGCAATATCCTGTCACATGGATCACAGAAGGGATTGAGAGTGGGAAGGCCTGAGAATGAGGTCAGGAAATTGTGCAGTCTGCTTTCAACAATCCTGAGCCCCACATCCAAGGTAGTGAGATCACATTTGATTGATCATTCTAAGTTTCCACCATTCCTGATGCATTCATGTCTGGCATCCATGCAAGAGAGCCAGCATATAGTCTCAAAATGCAGGATCTCCACAACCTTGTACCTCTACCTACAAAGTGATAATTCCAGGACCCAGGTGAGCAGATGCTGGGAACTTTGTCCCATCCCAGGGTGATGGGTGTTAAAGTGTTGACAGCACTTATAGCTCTTCTTCTTGTAAGGTTAGCTCTCCTAACAGTGGAAGCTCCCTTGGTTCTGGCTGATTAATCAGAGTTATTTATCAAGTATCTTGCTTTGCTATGCCCCTTTTGACCTGATTGTGTTTCTCTCTCATTCTGGCCTCTGATGTTTGCCTGAACATGATAGAGCTGGCTGTCTCATCCTGTCCCAGATAGCTACACCATTTCATGGATTCTGCAAAGAGCACCTGCACTGACTTCTGTTGTTTTTGATAGTGAGTGTTCTGTGATGAATTCTACTAACTTTTTTCACCTACAATTATTGTTATTGTTTTTTTCCTTATTATTGTTATTTGTATTTTTTATAGTTATAGCTAACAAGACTTATAGCCACCAATCCCCAACTAATTTTGATGATCAGCAATAAAAGACCATAGTAAATTGAATGGAAGAACCACAAAGCTGAAATCTCAAAAGCCTGCACACCAATTGGCTGCAGAAACCAAACTTGAGGGTACCTCTGAATGTAGGGTAGGATTATCTTTCCAGCATGTTGAATAGGCCCAATATTTTTAATGATTTTGGAAAACGTATTGGACCAAAAACCATGGGAATGCAAAGTGGATAACCTGCCCCCTGAGACACAGTCCAAGAGGACTCCCTTCTTCAAGGCTTGAAAGCTCAAGAGAAATAGTGGAGAAGAGGGAGCCATTTAACCGTGTGAAGAATGACCTCTGTTTGGCGTGCAATGGGAACTCCTCTGCAATCAACATAACCCAGTGTCTCACTACTGCTCACCATGACCTGAAAATCAAGCCAGAACAAAGACATGAGAGGATTGCAAAGGCAAGTTTTACTACCTTAAATTCAATCTTTGTTCTACTAACCAAGGAGGGAGGTGGGGAGCCTTTGTGGTTGAATAAATAATTGCAGGGGTACGTATACACAGGAACACACCAGCACCAACCACGAAGCAGAGGGATTCATGGGTTGTATACACAGGAACACACCAGCACCAACCACGAAGCAGAGGGATTCATGGGTGCCTTTAAACACTCTATCTGAGGCATTGCAATGCTACTTGCTGATGTCTTGCATGGGGGTGGAAGGTTTACAGGCTCCCATGAATCTCTCTAGCAGGTAGCTAGGTGTCTGTCAGTGATGGCTCCACCCCTACTAGCAGATGTAAGTAAAAGTAGCAGTGATGGGTAAAGTAGGATCATCTGGTAAGGAAGCAGATCTTCAGTGAGAAGGAAAGAAGAACTTTCTTCTCTGAGAATGAGGCCTGGCAACTGTGAAGCCCTTCCTTATGTTCCCTCAACACCAAGATTCATAGAAGCCAAATGCTACATCAGATTTGCCAACAGAGCATCCTTCAGTTTCCTGTATGTGGTACACTGCTGGACCCATACAGGAAGATTTACACAAGTCTGGAAAATCCTTGTGAATCTCAAGAAATCATTTGAGAAAATGGAGAGTTCCTACCACCTTCCCCCTCTGTGCTCTGTGAACACATTCTCTCTTGGTTTCAAATTCTGCAAATATCCCATCTTACTTCTTTGTCAATGCTACATGCCATGGAAAAACCCTGTTATATTACAGAAATACTATTGCTCCAAGTTTTGCTTTAGGCAAAATTACAAATTTCAGATTCTGTCTAATGCAAAATGTATGAGAAACTGTAGGAAAGGCAAAAGAGATTTGATATATTAAGGTTGGTGACATTTCTCAGGAACATCCTAATGTAGATTGTAAAGTTGTTGCTTCACCGGAGGCTCTCCATTTTTTCTTATTTCTTTTTTTTAAAAAAATCCTTCATTAAGGTCATTGGCATCTGCTTCCCTCTGATGTGATGAAAAAACTACCACTATGTTCCAAGTGGTGGGTAACTTAAAGAAGCCTCAGAGCAAAAGTACCAGGAACCAACCTCTTATTCAGAGGCACATTTAAGCAAATCCAGCAGGGGGCCCAGTTTGTTTAGGATAACATCCTTCAGCATGTATAACCTTATGATTAATCCATCCCTGAACGTGTACCACATGCATCAAAGCCGTTTGTGTACATTGGTGGTTATTTGTTTATACTGTAAAGCTATGTTTCTTTCTAAACAAATTATAAATTGTGCCTTACTGTTCAGTTGTATCCTGTGATGTCAAAGCCACAGAGGAGCAAATGGACTGTAACCTATCTGACTTTCATATTTGATACAATGGAGATAATCACTTTGATTATCTCCATAGCATTTAATTACAAAAATATTATTTCTTAAATATCTAATATAACATAATTTTTGGGCACCCTCAGTGATTTCAAAGGGATTGAGGAGCAGTCCACGTATGATCTAAATATTTAGGGGGAAAAAAAAAAAGGAAAGATAGAGAGAGACATGCAAGAACTTTAGTAAAAGGGCTGGCTAGTTTCAGTTGAATAAGATAAGACTAAAAAAAAAGATCAACAAATATATTTAGTGGAAGTATCATCTAAACACTAAAAGAAAACTACAGGCTACAGGCATTTAGAAAGACAGAAACTAAGCAAATCAGCAATATTTAGACAGAATGGGATTAAGAAAAGTTTTTTTTTCTTCCTCTCTCAAAACCAGACAGAATGAAGAATTGAAGTAAACAAGAGAGGACACCTGAAATTTTTTACAGAAAGGGTTAAAAGGTTTGATCAAACAATAAGTATTTCTGACCAAACAATAACTATTTACGTGAACATAAAGTAAGATCTTGAAAACTATTTGTTGCTTTAATGAATCATTGTAGGAAAATAATTTAATTTTCTTAGGTTACTTTTACCTTGTTTTCTTGCCAGTGTTGTATTCCTTTGCCACTTCCATTCATATCATAATCTTGTAATTACCAAGCCGCTTGATTGAGTGATTGATTGATTGATCGATTGTACCAGAAAGCTTTTTCAGTGTTGCATAATTTGTTTGGAGTAGGAAGATCTCCAAAAAGTTGGTGTTCTATAAATCAATTTCAGTGTTATATAATGCAAAACTTAAACAGAATCATGTGCATTGTCTGCTGTTTTGAACATTTAAAAAGTAAATGGCATAAATGTGTTGGGAATCTGAGGTATTTGATGCTGTCATTCTCTTTTAAAAACAAAATCCAAGTGAAGTTCTATTGTCCCAGTCTATTTCCTAGCAATTCCTTTCACCAACAGCAATGCTTTATAGCTGAGTTTCAGTGGGTTTTTCTTAATGGCAAGACATGTGAGAACACGGAGGTGACAGCATCCAGTAAAATCTAAGGATCTATATCACAGTAATTCATGCCAGAAAAACCACACTGCTGCAGCATACAATACAGCTTATTTGTAGCTTTTTCCTATCATAAATAGATCTTGGTTTCCTAAGCTATCCTTCAAGCAGAGACATCTACTTCTGGGTAGAAAGGTAGAAAGTGTCAAAAGGTAGATTTGAAACAGGTAGACACTTGAAAGGAGTCTGTAAAACAGATCTGTCCCATGAACTATGGACTGAATCTCTCCCTCAGCAGATCTCTTACAAACTAAGTGTGTGGCTAAGAAGATTATTCATTTTAAGAGCTGCCACTGATTTTAGTTTATCACAAGAATAATCTCAGCCATAGCTAGGTGTACCATTCTGTTGGTGGAGAGTTTTAGTTTTACCTTTCCAGACATGATTATTCTGGCAGTTCTGACAGCTGGCAGTTCTGACAGCTGGCAGAAAAGGCTACAAGACCCCAGGCCACTGGAACAAAAGGTGACAGCACAGATTCATTTCAAGAACAGAGTGCCTGTCATTTGGAGGACTTACATTATTTTTGAGAAACAAGTTGACTCAGATGTATTAGCAAGAACCTATCTATGATTCATGTCAGCTACTCCTGTATATAGAAGAAGCAATATCAGCCACCTATTGATACTTTGCAACCCTGATCTCATGTAATGTTAACCACTTTTTAATAGGTGACATGATCACATCAAAATAAAACTGGAAAATAAAATAAAAGTTAAATAGCTTGTCCTATTTATGTTTCATGCAATATGACTAAGCCTACATTGATCCAGGGAAAATGCAATGTTTACTAACTGGCTTGCCCACAGAACTTGTCCCCCGCCCCCACAGTTATGTCTGAGGTCTGGCTGGTGACCTATATATTACTTTATATTCACATAGGATTTTTTTTTTGAATGGCACATTGTGGAAAACCAGTAGCAGCACCTGTTCTTTTCAGGAGGTAAAGCTGCCCTACCAGCTTCCAAGAAGCTTTGGAACCAATGGGGAAGCTTTGTCTCTAAAGAGCATCTGCATCTCCCTTCCCTCCCCTGCCAAGTTTCTTTCTCTTCTATTGCTTTTTTTGGTACTGCCTTCTCTTCTACAAGGATCTTTGGGATCTTTGTGTGTCTATACTGTAATCAACTTTTTTTAAAAAAATAATAGTGGCCATTTGTAGATTACTTACTTATCCATTCAAGATTTCAGAACTGACCAAAAAAAAAAAAAGCAATAACAAGAACAAACCAATCCAGCAGTTCAGATGAACTAAACTGAAAAAAACTTATTATGGCAGTAATTACAGATCTTAGTCCATTTGTCAATTCTAACATTATAATTTCCTCTGCTTTTGGATTTATATGTTTGATAAGTTGCAGAAGTTTCATGCTAGTAAGATTTCCCATCTCCTTAGTCCATCTAAAATATACTTCTTTAAAAATCAAGATAGTATCCTTATGACAAAGTATATACTCTTTAAAAGGAAACAGCAGTTTCCAGAATTTGTTTGAATTATCTGCTCCTTAATGTTCCAGGTATGCATGTCATCTTCTCCACATTGCCCATGTTCAGTTTCAGAGTGTTTCAACAACCTTTAGCATGCCTATGAGAGGGTGACACTGTGAGTCAGAGCTGATTCTAGACACATGAAGGTATCTTGTTTTCACATGTACGAATCATCCTTAGTTCATTCCATGTGTCTTTGTGCTGGGTGCATGATCTAGTCCATCCTGCCATTTGTTGCATAGTCTTATTGGCCCCTTCCTTTTTCTACCTTTTTTTTATCCAGACCATGGATTTTATTTGGAGATACAAACACAGGCATATGCACATATATACATATTCATGTACATATAACTCCACACGTGCACCAATAAAGGACATTTTCATTGTCTAGAATATGCTAAAAGATCTTTGCCCCTCCTACTTCTTCCACTTTACCTCCTGGAGACTGAGGATCAACTACCACCCCTTATTGGTATTTATCCTGAGGTCCTGCCCCAGCTACCTCCCCAAGAACTTTGTCTCGGCTAAATTTTATTTTAAAATGGTGAAAGAAGCGAGGAGGGTGTTAAATGTTCAGCCAGGTCTACACAGCACACACACACCTGAGATGGCCAGGAACACAAACCATACTCCTTTAATCTTGCATGTGTTTAAATCCACATAAAAATGACACCATTGTGTCAATAGTTTTAGTAGTCCTGCAGAGTCCCACTGCCAGGACTCTTCTGGAATATTCTGTCCTCAGAGCTATCTCAGCTATCTTCTGTGTTTCTCTTTTCTTCCTCTTCATGCAGCTTCTGCCAGGTTCCTTTTTCCCTTATCCTTCCCTTTCTTCAAACCCCTACTCTATGACTGCTCACCTTGATTCTTTCCCCACTTTCCTTCAGTCTCTTGCTGGAGAACCCCTTGTTTCCCTTTCCTGTATCCTTTAATCTCCTTCTTTTCCTTTCCTCCAAATTCCATTGATGTGGAGTACAGGGATTATTGCTTAGTGATGGCTTAGAAACTGGATCATTACAGACTTCAGTGTATAACAATATCCCACTTATAATTTGGCACAACATTCTAGATTGGGTGTGTGTATGTACATGTGTGTGTGCTTTACACTTGGCCAAGGAAGAGGACTTGGAAGTAAGAAAAGAGGGGACAAAGGATAAGTTAACCCAGTGACAATGAGATGGGTGGAGGATTTATTGATTTTAGTTAGCTGGTTCAAGATTGGAATCCTTCTCCTTACCATGGGACAGATGTTTTAAAATTCCAATCATATTTTGTAGAAGTATTTACCTGACTTGCTGTGAAAGTTTGAATGACTGACAAACTCATATGCCTATATGTGGCTTCTATGTCACTCTTCCATCTGATCCTATGTGACTTCTGCTTTATTGGAACTTCAGAATCTAATGTGAAATGAGTTAACTCCAGATTTCTCCAGTATTTCTTACAACACATTCAGCTGCACTTTTTTTTCTTTTTAAAAAGTGCTCTTTTATCAGGAAAACAGCTATCTATATTTTGTGCAGATCAATATTCTAAACATGCTAGTTTTCATCAAGACAATTCCCCAAGAAACCTCCCAAGGGAAGAGCTGTTTTGGAGTTGGTGTTATTATTATTATTATTTACATTTTTCACTCACACTTATCTGAATGAAACAAGCAGCAATTTACATCCCTAGCTGATTCTTACTAGCTTCTGCTTTTTCTATGTAACAAAATTAATGGCATTGTAGATGAAGGAACTGGCAAAACTATGTCTGAGTATTCCTTGCCTTAAAAATCTCTACAAAATCTATGGTGTCAACATAAGACAACAAGGGACTTGAAAGCACACATATACACACACATTCAAGCCTGTAGCCATGGATTTTGAGTTGAGGTGGCTTCAGTATAATGAAATGAGTTAAATGAAAACTAGCTGGTTTGTATTAGTTTGAAATGCATTAATCAATGGGCCTACATATCTTGCATCAGGAGATAAATATCTCTGCAGGCAAGGAAGATCAATGGCTAGTTTGTCCCTATTCTTACAGGTGAATCCAAAATAATGTTTGGGAAAGTTACCTATAGTGTAATATGAAGCACAGTTGAAGCAACATATGTCACTTCCTCCATCAGTCACCTCATCATTAGCATCAAAGGTTAGCAAGTAACTGCCTTAATTCTTAAATAACTGCCTTAATTCACTGCCACAAATGTGGTTGAATACAGAAGAGGGATGGCGATAATATTTGAATTTATATATGAAAATGGTTTTAAAAATTATTTTTGAGTATCATGAAACCCGAAAAGAAGAATCCTCAGTTGATGATAGTATTTATAGTTTGACTGTATTCTGAGTAAAATCACTGTGTGGCTCTTTTGCACAATAAGCAGCATTCTTGCAGGGGGAGGAAAAAAGGAGAAAAAGAAAAACCTTCATTTCATGCAAAATAGGTCCCGAACCACAAATAGTCTTCAAGAACTACATAGTTGTTAAAGACTTTCTTGCTGCACAGAAAAAAAAAGGCTAAAACTATGCATTGTTTCCTTTGAGAACTAAGATCCCTCTCACAGAAAGACTGAAATCCAGAGTTTTAAGAGTCTATCACTCAAGCCTTTGTCCTCAGCTTTACTCTACATGTGATATAAATCAATCAATCAATCAATCAATGGAAGTATGAAATTGTGAAATTTCTTATCAAAAAATGAACCAAACACAATTCTCATCTATGTCTAACTGCAAGCTTTTATATAAAGGTTCCACTATAAGAACTGGTTCACTCGTCAAGATGAAGACAGGGAATAAAATCACTTTTAGACTTTTTTTCAGCTACCCAAACTGTGCCTTTCCGGCCAAGTCAAACAAATGATAAACCACATGAATGCTGCTCATATGCCAGACTGTTTAAATGCATTGCTCTCAGTGCATGGAATAAGTAGGTTTATCCTTTCAGGTTAGTCACAAACCCCTTTCTGGTGGTTGATGGTAGTATGATGAAAATGGGAAATGTTTTTATCATAAGAAGGTTAGGGTTGCCTTGAGGAATAGCCTATGCAAAATTACTTTTCAACCAATGGAGGCTTAGCTGTTCATTTGCCTCGATACAATTTAACCTTTGGAAGATCTGGGTTAACCATTGGAATACTAACATTTTCTGATGACAGTTCATCCAATGTTATAGCTCTCAGATTTTTTTTAAATTAGCTTTTCTGCTAATTTACACATTCCAGCATCAACTTTACACATTCCAGCATCAGAGCAGAAACAGGTTCCTAGATAAAGTGTAAAAATAAGAAATAATGTGAATAAATTGTGAATGGTGTTTTTACTACACAATGGTAAATTACTTTGGGGAACCATAGCTCTCAGAATCTGAGTTAAATTGGAAGTGCAGCCCATTTTCACATTTTTTTTCTGTCTGGTATTTCATTATTTTTAATGGTCTAACATGAACCGAGGTTTCACCTGCCATGACAGAACTCTTGCGAAATATGCTTAACTATTATTTATAATTATGGGCATAGTAACATAGCAACAGAATACCACCCAATATTGCAATGTTGCTCCTATCTGTTTCATGCTGAAACATAAAGCCCTGCCCAGAATGAACTTTATAACCTTGACCACAAAGGGAGGATTTGCTCTGTCTCTTATTACAATATTTTCTACAGCAAGTTAAAGCCCTTCTTAGTATAGCCATTTTTTAGTGTGATATATCTCTTGACTGGCATAATTTGTGTTGTAAATACAAGACAAACAGGGAAGTGTAAGGATTTGTTCTGCTGGATTTTGTTCTGTTTTATTTTGGCGTGGTTTAGATTTCCCTGGTCTGAAACAGCTAGGAATATTTTCTACTTAGAAAATCATGTTTTCCACACCTAAACCCTACATTTTCTTTCTTTCTTTCTTTCTTTCTTTCTTTCTTTCTTTCTTTCTTTCTTTCTTTCTTTCTTTCCTTCTTCTTCTTCTTCTTCTTCTTCTTTTTTTTTGAATGAAAGAAAAAGTTTTGCTTTTCAGCAGACTAAGTCTTGACTTCCTGATAGGCCCTAAAAACCATGCAGTTTTGAGGGCTTTCTCATAGTGGGGAGAAAATTGTTTTAATTACTCTTGCTTATTCACCAGAACAAAATAACATACCCACTTAATTTCAAATTGCTCGTATATCACAGTGTCTGGAAAAGATTTAGCAGATCTCCAAAGATGATTAAATAGTGGCATAGTCTCTAGAAATATGAACTCATGTAATTTTCTGGCACTAAAAATAGTTAAGAAAATATTCATGCATGGCTAGGCAAACAGGTTTCACACAGAGGTACAGAAGTATGGGAGGTGCTCCTCCAGAAAATATTGTTCTAAGATCTTCCACAGACTCACTGAGTCTTTCTACAATATCTCTTTAACTTGAAAAGAAGAAAGCAGTGTTATTATAAAGACATAGCAAGGTATGAGAGAGGGGGAAAAAAGAAGAAGAAGAAAGAAAAGAGAAAGAAATAGAGCGAGAGAGAGAAAGCAAGCTTCAAAGGGAGAGTGGGAGGGTGAGAGAGGACACCACACTTTCTTTGTTTTGGATTGTGCCACCCACCTTAGGACAGATAATATGACACCTGCCACTTCCACATATCCACGTGTAGGATCAGCATGTTTGATGCCTTTAGAAGTCCTTCAACTGGAACCGTACTTGGTGGCTTGGGACTGTAATTAATTGTAATGGACAATATTAGTTGTTTGTTTGATTAATTGTTTGATGGATAAATGGACTGATTATGCACAAAAATGGGAATACAGTAATCAGCATGGTTTGACAACTTGAATCTGTCACCTGCTACTAGGTTTTCAGGTCTGTGACCACCAGCTGAAGTCTCAAGGAATTGTTGTGCTCTGAATTTGTCAACAAAGAGTTAAATCACAGGATGAGCAGCACTGGAGGAGAAAATTTGAGATGGGGAATATATGAGATGGCTTTAAATCTAGGAATTCATATCTTCCCATTCCCAGTTGACATCAGGGCTTGTACCTGTTTAACACTGAGACACGCACACATACACACACAAAGAGAATAGGAAAATAGCCATGGGTATGTGCACTTGGTCCCATTGTTCCTTGGAATTAGTGAGAAATTGAACTGCCAGATTGTAACTCTTGAGCCTTCTTGTTCTACAAGTCACAGCAGCAAGAATACAGGTTTGGGAGAGGGAACCTCCTCAAGGATGGATAGTGAACAGAAGCATATGGCCTGAAAAAACTGCAACTTGAGATGTGTGCAGCTAAGTCCACATGTCATGTTCACATCAGGGTTTTTTTTGTTTTTTGTGTGTGCATGTGTGTGTAAATTATGGCAACTGCTGCAGTTAGTGGGCACATTTTGAACCTTCCTGGCCATTAAAAATGTTTGTTTTTCTCCCTAGCTCTACGTTGCTATATTAGCTACATTCTACCAAAATTTTAGACCATTATGTTTTGGATTACTTCCATAAACACTTTGCCCAGAAGCAGTTCTGGCCCATCTCACAACTTTATTCTAAAGCAACCAATGACCCTTTTACGGCCTCGCGCAACCCGCAATATTGATATTGTCAGGAACCGAATTCACACACACAAATATAACAGTGCATATACACTATTTATTAGGAGCATGATACATAGTACAGGACTTCAGTGAGCAAACTGGAGGCAATTAGCAAAATCCAAAACATTAAAAGCAAAGAGTTTCTCATCCTACCCGCAAGAGAACTTTGAGTTCTGGTTTCAGCCTGGCAGCACTTATCACTACATTCCTAGCTTTGTTTATCTAATGGTCTCTGGTTCTCATACCTTGTTACAAGCAAGCTGCTAATTAACTCCTACTACATGCCCCATAACTGAAATATGGAGGGCTACCAGACAGATATGGTTTAATTGGCAATATTACTTAATTGGCAGTACATTAATTGGCATTGATATAAAATGGAAACGTGAGATGACTGGAAGGCTGACCTGTAAAGAGGAAAATTACTGACTGTAAACATAAGATTGCAAAGCGGGTCAGCCACACCCCCTCCCAGTCAAAACTGAGGGCATTGTCAGGCAGATTGTAAGGAAGCTCTAAAGACAATAAGCTTATGCTAAGAGCTGGACATCTCACAGCAAAAAGGGCAAGTTCACACCAAAGCGTGATTTTTTTAACTCTGATCCCTCACACCTGTATGTTTCCCTGCTTTGTCTTTCCAACTTCTCCACAATACAGAGCTATTACGACAACCATTACCCCTTTGTTACTTAAACACTAACACCATTAACTTTGTTCAGACTTCATTGTTTGTGTTACAACTCCCATTGTCTGCTTGGCTGGGAGAGCAATTCATATCCATACTCGTTAGCAGATTTTGGGTATAAAAAGCCTCAATTTTGAGCAATCTCTTACAGTCTCTCAACTTTCTGAATGCCACACTGTCTGTTTGATTCCTGAATAAGAACTGTGCTTAGGTGCCCATCCAAGCCACATTGCAGCTTTTCTTCGCTTCTCCCCAGACTGATAATTATCACCCAAACCCTAAAAATCTTCTATCCACAACTTTCCTCCCTTTTCCTTCAGTTAGTCCTTGTGTGAGTGTGTGAGTGTTTGAATCTTGTGTGTGTGTGTGTGTGTGATTTTCCAATAAAACATGTTTTTAGTTTACATTTTGAATTATCTGGCTGGTTCTTTCCTGCATGATCCTGTAAACATGGGTGGAAAGATCTCATTAAGTTACCCCTCCCTTGCAGGCCTCCTTATTTTGAGCTAATTAATTTTCCATTGTCACTTGGAGGTACTGGCATCACAGGTGGACCCCTGAGTCACCCACTTTTAGGGTAACAACCCCAGAAGACCCACCACTGTAACAGCACAAACACCCATTCCCTGGTCTTTGGTTTTGGCCACAAAATCTCAGAGAACAGGAAGCTATTGTTCTGGCAAGCCTTTTCATTATCTATATTTGCCAGTTGTATAAAAATGTAACTCAGGGTTTCTCAGACTTTTTGAGAATTTGCACTCCCCATCTCCCAGAATATCCTACCATTTGGTGTGCTGGCTGGGATAAAACAACCAAAGAACCAAATGTTGAAAGCAACTGTATTAGATGAAAACTCCCTGGGGCTCAGGTGTTTCACCCAGAGGAAGCTGAAGAGGTCTGGGGGAAGACCTGAGCTGCAGTGGCCTCTCCCCTTCCGTCTCTCATAAAAAGAATAGAATTAAATAAAGTGGCCCAGTTTTTCAACCCATTTTCTGTGTCTAGTCTTGTTATTTTTCAGGGGCTCTTATTTATTGGAAAGAGCCTCTTCAGAATGAGACCTATTTCCTATGGCCTTGAAAGAAAAAAATCACAGTCTATAGACAACTATACAAAAAATAAAACTCAAATGTTGGTCTGAAGAATATAAAATTACTGATTGAAGAATTGTCGGAAGGCTTCTTAATCCAGTGATTTTAAACCAATAATTGCTCTTACCATTTAGGGTAATTAATCAGAGCTGACAATGACTGTCACTGAAACTGAAAGTAATAATACTTCCTTGCAGAAACTGATCCTAAAAATTTCAGATCTCCTACTGTCTTCACTGTCCTCAGGAGGCAAGACATCAAAATGGATTCCATGGGAAGAAAAGAACGTATAGCTATTCTGTGAAACCTCTTCCTCCACAGAGAACATTAAATGTGAAACCAGTACAGAATCCAAATCCAAGACCAAATCCCCATCTAAAATCAAGAGAGGGCCAGATCTTTCTATGTACTTACTTTGAGAGTAGACAACTTATTATCCTACTCCAGAAGGAAAAAAAAATACTACCCAATGAAGCATGGTTGCTTAATACCTTTGGTATAAAACTGTGAAATAATAGTAGAAATGTGTTTAGGTTTGTTCATTTTAGTTTATACTTTAATTATTCAGTACATTGGGGGAAAGGAGTGAAAACTAAAATGTTCTAAAACATACTGATTTATTATAGCACAGACCTTTGTTCCTATTTCCTATTGAGCCTAATGATCCTAATGTTTACTGTTCCTATTTAACCTAATCTGATATTAAATTCTAGAGTATAATAGGTGTTCTTTTAGTCTGTTGTGAGCTCTGTCATAATTGTATGAAATATATTTCCCAGTAAAACATAGGTCACACATTCCATACTGAATTTTTTAAAGTAACAACTCTGAAGTAGCAATTCTGTTGTAAAGCAGGAGGAAATGGAGATAGCATGAGCTGCTTGTAAACAAGATAAGGATGTTGAGCTGCAGTTCTAGTTGTATAATAGATACTTCCAGAATGGACTCTTATGATACTTGGTGGCTCATTTGCTAAGGTTACTTGCTATTTTGCCAGGGACATGAGCTTCTATGTACTTTGCCTCAGGTTTACTGCTCAGTGGGCTAACATAAATAGGAGACAATGCAGAGGTGACCTTTTCAGTCTCTTACAATTTGCATCATTCTTATATGATTGGATAAAGGAACAGCATTAATATCAGCCTCGGGAGAGGGTAAGCTTTCTTTCTTTTTTTTCCCCTGTCCACTCTCCCCAGTAATTCAAGATTTGAGAGAAGGAATGAGAAGTGGGGGAAGTAAAAAATTTTACCATTATTTCTGATACCTGGGAAACTTTCTATACTCTATCTGAATAATCTGTTCATCCTTTTGCAAGGAAAAACTTGTGAAGCCAATATACTAATCTGTCTCTGGAGTGTTTTATTATGATACAGTACCAATTCACCAAATTCCAAAGTTGTGGTGATAATGCAGCATGAGAAAATATGAGGCCACATTCCTCCTGTACATATAAAAGTAACCTGAACACTTGCAGTTTCATTGAAAAAGGACTGAAGTGAAATCCTGTAGTGTTACAATCATATTGTAATTGATAAAAGTCTTAATTATTACAAAAAATAATTAAAAGAGACTCATTATTTGTCTGATAAATAAATGGATAAATCAGATAAAGGGATGAAGAGTTTGCACAGAATATAACATTAACAGCATAGAGCAGTTTCAACCGAACTGTTGGTAAAGAGCACAAAAGGCAGGGCATTTACATAATTCAAATAAGGCTTCAAAAATATCATTAGTTCATCACTTCCTCTAAGGTAAGCCGTTCATCTATTTTTCAGTAAGGTATTAGTGAAGTATATTTATATGAAGGAATTGGCAGCATTAAAAATACTCTGATCTGTAAGCAAATACTTCCTCAGCCTGTTGTCATCCAGATGTCTCAGCCTACAACTCTATTGCTCCAGCCAACCAGCCTGGTCATATAGCCTTTAATAAATTTGGATGTTTTCTTTGTATGCGGAATGATAGAAGTTATAGGCCAACACATTTGGCAGACAACAGGTTGGAGATGGAGATTGCAAAACTAGCACCACTGTTGGGTTTTCCAGTCTACTTGAGATTACTAACTAGAATTTTGAACTACCAGATTCTCTACAAGTATCAGAGAATCAGTGTGATTTCCTCAAATAATCTAGTATTTTCCAAGTGTCACTTTTTGTATTTGTGGTATTGTGATCCATTCTATGCCAATAGCTTCAAATCTTTTGTCAGTCCATGTGGAATTGCTCCCAAGTGCCTATCATTAGTGTATAATACTAATACTAATACTACTACTACTACTACTACTAATAATAATAGAAACAATAACAGTCCCATGGCCTGTTATGAAGTTTGCTTCTTTTTGTCATAGTTAATGCTGTTACAAATTTTTTCCATGATAACTTTCTCCTAGTGTGGCTGGAACAGCTGCACTGTTGCTGCAGCACTGGGGAAAGGACCATTTAAAGAAATTAATTTGTGATGTTCTTTTATATGTAATGCTTGAAAAAAAACAAACCATTAATTGGGTATTTTGTCCAACACTGTGTCAGAGAACACTCTCATCTATAATGAGAAACAGAAAAACACTGCTGTATAAGCTGACATAAAACTAACACCCATTAATTTAATTATAGACTGGTTAAAATGTATTTAAAAAAAATAATAAAAACACTACTTTTTATTAGTCCCTTGAATATGGGAATTCTCCCTTCTAAAACTTTTGGCAGTCATTCTTTTCTCAAAATTTCTGAAAGCTTCACCTTAGCAAAGTTTCATGAGAAACAAAGAAGAGAGTAAGCCAAATCAAAGCTGTCTATTTCTGACCTGTGCCTCTTCTACTTGTTTTTATCTATATTTCCACTCCTTTTTATTTTATCTTTTTTTCCTTACCATTTTACAACAAATACATATTTAACATGCCCGTTTTGAACTGCATTAAAATGTATGCTTTACATTTTTTAAATAGCACGTTTAGAAAGGATTTCTGTAGATATGGGAGTATGTATCCCCAGGCTCTTAGGTAAAGTTCTAGCCTTAGGAGGATATGCAGCATTATTTGGGTTTCTCCTGCCTGTTCCTTTCCTGATGCCACAGAGTCAGTTCCAAGTGGTTCCCTTTATAAAGTCATAATAGGGTATATAAAGCCTAATAGGGTACATTGGGTGGATGCTATATGGGAGAAAATTGTTACTGCCCTGGCTAGCCCGAGCTTTGGGGAATATAAAAAGATATCTCATGATATCAATAATTCGGCCTCACATACCCATTCCCTTCCATGTGCTTGCGAGGCCCCCGGCCAAGCACGCACACAGGCTCGGCCAATAATCGCCGCAATATTCCAACACAATACAGGCAGGCCAGAAATAGCTGACTCGCAGCTTTAGGAGACCTCAAGGCAAGTACCTTCATTAGGTATGCACACAGCTTTCAAAAGATCCTCTGCCCTGCGCTGGCCGCTTGATGATCTGACTATACAACACTCAAATACTCCGTGTTTGCATACCGGCTATCCTATTGACAATCTGGCTGTAACTCAATCATTCAAATTCTGACCTTTCGGAGGCTTTATCTCCAGCCCCAAATCTATTGTTTTCCCAAAGTCCAACCTAGCCTGAGGTCACAATTCTCCTTATAAAAACCCCTGACTTTGAGCGCTTCCTTGGATCGCTCTTGGCTTCCATCCTGCCTTGCTGTCGCTTTGTCCAGCGAGCCTTCCCCTCAGCTCCACGTGCTGAGATCCACGCTCCCCATCTTCTCCGCTTCTGACCGGGCTTCAGGACAGGTGAAGTATCACCCAAACCAACAACTCCTCTAAAAACCCCTCTATCCCACTCCAACCTTTACTTCTTTAGTTATCTTGTGTGAGTGAGCCGCATACACTGTTTGATTGTGTTTTTAATAAAACCACATTTATTATTTCAACTTCTGTGTGCTCCTTGACTCGGCCTGACCCCGTAGACATAGGGTTCAAGATCCTGCTAAGTTACCCTGCATCTCATAACGCTAAAGCAGTGCTCAGAGCTAATCTTCCCCACCTTCCTCACGGGACCCCCAGTAAACAGGGTAACACAATGGACATGGTCTATAGCCCTCTCTAACCTCAACCATATCTCCAACATAGGGAAATATTTACAGCATTTCCACACTACACTATTATAGTGCTATTATTCCACTTTTAACAGCCTATGGAATCCTGGGGTTTGTACTTTAAGAAGAAGCATTTAGAATTCTCAGCCAGAGAGCTCTTTGGCCTCAGTAAACTACAAACCCCAGAATTCCACAGGATGTTGAAAGTGGAATAATAGCACTATAACAGTGTAAAGTGCAAATGACCACAGACCAGTGTCATGGCTGATCTAAATGAACTGTCTCCAAGTGCTTACAACAGAGGGGATTTTTCCCCCTTAAATTGAAAACAAGACAAATCAAAACCCCAATAGCAAAAATCCAGAGTAAAATATTGCTCCCTTCATGCTTCTGCTGTGTCTACAAGCACCAGATCAGATTTCAATAGATTGGGGGCTCTGGGTATTTGAGTCCTCTCCCCTTCAGGCTTTTTTATTAATCAGTTTTTTTCTTTTACATGTATATTTTTTTTCTCAAAATAACATCTATGTGCTTTTTGATATGATTGAAGAGCCTAGAATTGAACGGTAACATTTATGGAAGTGTGAAATCTAATGCTTATCTAAACTGTAATGCTTATCTTTAGGCAAAAAAGTATAATCAGGTCATTTCATATGGGAATCTGCAGAGATGGAATGTGGATAATGTGAAGAATTATGTACTCTTAGATCCAGTAACCACATAGTACAATTTCAGAAAAAAAGAAAAAATAAAGATTTCTTCTGTCCAAACTCTTATTCATTTTTCTTTCCTAACACATCAGTTTGCATATTACAAGAAAATGTTACTCAATTTGTGAGAAAACTTAAAGTCATTAGTACTGTTATATCATTTTTGAAAGCAACATTTTGTGATCCATTAAGCCACAAAGTGGCATGTTGCAAATAAGACAATTACTTGCAACCCGTAGCTTCCAAGCTCTGGTTACAGTGCTTTCCTAACCTCTAGCAAAAGTTAGGACTCCAGTTATGAGGACCCCAACAGGTGTGGCAGACAGGAAAGGAAAATGGAGTATATGATTTCTTGATTCAATATAAGCATGTCTATATATCTATATTCTTATTAAAGTTGAAATGAAACATCTGAAAAGCATGGTGCTGAAGACAGTTATATACTAAACTTATTTCATATTATCTTAAATATCAGCACAAATATGTGTGCTGCATATGTTTCTGCAAGAAGCCATCACTGGGTGAGGGTTTTTTTCCTACCTTCTGTTATTGCTATTATTTTATTTTTATTGTCTAGGGTGTAAATGAGGTGGGGTTTTGTTTTGTTTTGTTTTGTTTTTGTTTTTTGGTTGTTGTTGTTGTATCGTAAGAATTTCTACCACCTAGTGTACGAAAGGAAGAGTGGTAAAAAAAAGTAATTTCAAATGAATAAAGAGCAAGTGTTTTCTTTCATTTACCTTAATGTACCCCTTTACCTTAATATTTAATTTTTGCATTCATAGAGAATCTCCAAATGTATAAAAGGCATTTTTGTGTTTCTGGTTGACCCAATTTAACTGCTAGCCTGGAAAGATGCAAGTTTGATCTTCCAAGTTTGATCTGCATCTTGGTACCAGAATGACACTACCAGAATGGTATCAGAATGACATAGAATGACACTAATGTTGCCAGAGTTAATATACTTATACAATAACTTTTGGCACTTCAACCTGACAATGAATAAACAAATAAATTATTTGTGAATTATGCCAAAATTCTGTCACTCAGCACGACTGGTAGAACCTAATCAAGGACACTCCCAAATTCCATCTGTCTTTCAGATATTTCAGGAAGCTGTTTTTGCATGTCCTGTGCATATCTGGTTATAATCATGGCAAGGTGAAATGCCACCACAACCACGCCAGAGGTTCCAAGAAAACCAGGCAGAAGCGGACTCTGCCCTCGTATGTATCTTCAAAATTTGCAATGCATAGAAGCCATTGGGTTTTATTCCCAAAACTTTGCAAAGCAGAAACAAACTTGGCTTCCAGTCTTCCCTAAATTAATAGGAGTGCTGGGACTCCGCCAGATGCAGGGTGTGCCTCATAAGGAACAGTGATTTCAGATCCTTGTCACAAGAGGCTGGTTTATACACGCATCTCCATTACATGACCACATCACAAGAGGCTAGTTTATACACGCATCTCCATTACATGACCACAAGATAGTGGTGATGCAAGTCTGAATAAGCCATCACACATTAATCATTACAGACAGCTTTCCCCACAACCCATGGCACCCAATGTGAACAGTAAAATGTACATGCAAAGACAATTTTTCTATAGAGAATGTTCATATACTTGGCTCAAAGTCACCGGGTGCTGGGTAACATAATCTTATTTTTAGGATGCTTTCCTGAGTTATCAGCCATCACCTAAAGTTAACTATAACCTGTAAAAGCTTGTACTGAAATGTATGGGTTAGTTTTAAAAGTACCACAAGGATCTCTTTTCTGTCTTTTTTTTTCTTTCCTCATTTGCTAGCAGTCTTTTGTGTATTGACTAGTTCCAACTGTGCCCAATGGGACTTATTGCCTAGTAAGTGACTAAAGGCAGATCAAATGTCAACTTGAATTTATAATGTCATATATGTATGTATGTGTGTGTGTGTGTGTGTGTGTATAAATGTCATATATCTATATACTTTCCTTAATTATGACATTATGAATACACACACACACACACACATATATATATTCATAATGTCATAATTAAGGAAAGTAGATTGTACACAGCTATACCTACCTTATTCTCTCATATTCTCTATTTTGCCATAGTCCTAGCAGTCAATTTTCATCAGTAGAAGAACATTTGGGCTGGGCCTTTGTAGCCTGAAGTGTTCCAAATGCATTCTCCCTGCAGTTCAATTGAGTCTGATAGATGTGATGTTAACTAGAATGGCGAATAAACTCTGAGATTTCATCCATTCAAGGTGATGAACTTGGTGTGGTCCCTGTTTGAGAATAAATGTCTGCTTAAGACTTGATTCTAGAGGGGTAAAGATTATATGGACATTTTCCTGTCATTGACATGTCAAGGCACCCCATAAATATGTCAACTGCTGCAAGATATTTCAGCCCTGCTTCAGAACAAAAAGAATAACACTCATTTTTATTCCTTCTTTTTTTATTTCTTGCACAAATAAAATAAAAGGTCTTTTTAGTAGTCACAACTAGAACAGATTGATTGAACCAAAGGGATTTATATAAGTGTTTATTCACAATTTGACAATTAGTTAGTGGGTCCATCCTAGTTCGGAATACCACCTGGAATATGAAGCATACTGCCAAAAAGTCTTGTCTTTGATAAGGAGTCATAAAAATCTTCCATCAAGAAGATGGCATCCTGCAGAGAGATTGTATTGCTAATGAATTTTGGTCCCAAAGGCTCTGAAATGGTGGAGGGAGGGACTCATAATTTTGCCCCAGTGGGAAAAATGTTTGAAATTCTTCATTCTTGCACAGAAGAATGGAGCAGGGGCAAAAAGAGACATCGCTACTTCCAACATGATTTAGGACATTGCTATTAATGCAAAACACTCTCTCTGTGTGTAAGACCTTTTGGCTAAGATCAAGTGTAGTATATTTTCAAATGAATCATGTCATCTCAGATATGATAGTCTCACTGTAGTCATTTTGGTCTGAGTGAAAATTCAGGAATTAAACATGCCCAAAAGACCAGCCTTTCTGTATTCTGACTTTAAAATCAATCAATCAATCAATCAATCAATCAATCAATCAATCTCATGCATATTATTACTATTATCTTTACTTTCATTTGAAGGCCTTCTTGTAGATACTTTAAATATTGTTCTTTATTGTTTTGTAAATCAAATATAATCTACAGCTCATGTCAGTACTAAGAAGTTTCACACTAAAACCTTAGCAGCCTTTCTAGCAACCTTGTACCTTTTAAAAAAATCAGTTTACTGAATCATCTCTTATTTGCTCATTCCTTCCATAATTCATCATACAAATGTATTGCTCTTCCTAATGTATCTCCTGCAGTGTGTAGATATTTTGGGATTTCCTATAGTATTGGCCATCTGTTCTGACAGCAATTTACTACCTTTTGTCTAGTGTAAGAACATTTTTTTCTGTGAAATGTTTACAGTTTTATTCAGGGGTAGAAAAATTATATAATCCTCTTTTAATGTAATCAGAAAGTATGGCTTTTTCATATCAAAATAAACAACAGCAAGCAACTAACAATGAGAAAAAAAGAAGTAAAATTTCAAAGTGGCTGTTACTCCTTGTGATATTCAGATTTAGGAACTGTAATTTGAGTTATGGCTAGTGAAAGCAGGCCAAGATCAAAGCATGGTTTCACATCCTGGGCTGTTTTGAGATCATAGTTTAAACCATTATCTCAACTTGCTACATTTTTTGGACTACAACTCATCAGCCATCATACAAAGGGAAAGGGGACATACAGATCCAAATTTTTTTTTCTCCAGATCAGATTTAAAAAAAAAAATCATATGCCCTTATAAAACAATCTTTACACAATATAAAATATTTACTTAAAGGTAAGTCCCACTGTCTTTAATGGGCCTATGCCCAAGTAAATTTTTATTTGATTTCAGCTTAAAAAATACTGTGATATATCATAAATATAGCCAGGAGACAATGTAACAAGCATGCTGAGTCAGCATGCCTACTCAGAAGTAAGTTGCAGTCAGCACAATGGAGTATTCCAAATAGAATACACACACACATGTAGTGCCTTTACAAGCTTTTAAATGTAGTCTTTTCAATGTGTTTTACAAGATAAAATTATAAACAGACTCTAATGAAAGAGTGTGTGTGTGTCAGTCACAACTTCAAACCTGTGAAATCTTGAAATCTCAATTTCAGAGCCTCAGTGAGATTTCTAGAATAATGGAATGGGGTAGTACTGTAGAAAATGGTTCTTCCAGTGGGCAAGTAAGCAAGGCCTCCATGACCAATTTCAGATTCAAGCAGATTTAAACATTGTAAAAATGTTAAAAATTGTAGTCTAATTTGCAGACAATATGATCCCAAACCACTTGGGGCTTTAAAGGTAATTACCAACATTTTAGATTGGATTTATGCATTGGCAGCTAGCACAAGTGATACAAAATCAGTGTTATGAACTCTGGTCACCTAGCCTCTGTATGCAATGAGACTATTCTACCCTTAACTTTCTGAAGGCTGTAACTGCCTTGCAAGGGAAACCCATATACAGCTTGTTAAGTATAGTCTAATCTGTATGTGAAAATGCCTATAGACTGAATCTTGATACTTTATCCAAATAAGGATACACTTAGCAAATCAGCCAAATTTCACTATGAAACACTGTCATTTTCTCTCATATGCACAATATACATAATTTGCAGTGTTACATAACCCACAGGCAATCTTGCAGACAAAGACATAAGATTGCATTTATTTCATTATTTATGCATGTGTGTTTTCACTCAGAAGCAAGCTTGTGGGCAGGAATTCTTATGCTGAAAACATCAGCACCCAAAGATTAATCAAATCTCCTGTGGGAGCATTTCCCACTGCTACTTATATCAAGAAATTCAGGAAGCAAACACAACCGATTTATTTATTTATTTATTTATTTAAAAAATCAGACACAGTTCTTCAAAATGAATGTGATCTGCAGGGAATTAAAATATCCTGAGTTGTGAAAGGGTGTTCTCCAGAGAGCTGCCAGGTGGCTCACTGGGGGCTGTTGTTCACAGCTCATTGACTTTGGCTCCTAACCCAGCAGGACTGCTCTTTTTTGTGCCAGCTGGTGGTAGTCCCTTAGAACCCATCTGCCAGCAGGCAAAAGTTGGACCGCTGCCTGCTCTATCCACACCTCTCTGCAAGACCTCTCTTGCAGTTTCTGCAGGCTGTGAATCAGCACGTCATGGGAGAGGAAGCTGCATTTGGCATTTCCCCCACCATTTCATAATCCATCACACAAATTCCAGACTGAGGTGATCTTCAAGTGCAAAGAGTACAAGCAGATCCATGCTAATACCCTCCCTCCCTCCCTCCCTCATCATTTTTATGCTGCCCAACAGTATATTTCCTAATATTACAATGTATATATATAAATATTTCCTAATATTTCTGTTTCCTCTCACTACTGGACAGGGGATGGTTTGAGAGACAGTTTAGCTGCCACTCTGCTTTGCATGTTTCCCTCCTGTTTTTGCTCATTAACATTTAAAAGCTTACAAGAAATGCCCTTCAAATCTTGGACACACTTGGAAAGCCCCAGGCGTCTCAAACTATTCTTGCTACTGTTCCGTTTGCTCCTCTTTCCCCTTCTTACTCTCGTGTCAGGGACTCAGCAAGGGATCCTCCACACCTCAGATCCCCTTACTTCACTCTCTCTCTCTCACACGCATATATAAATGCCTTCTAACTTTCTGTCAGATTGAAATCAGAATGCAAGTGTCAAGACAATGCAGTTGTCATGACAGGTTTGCCAACAAAGATTGAGAAACACAAAAACTGAAACTCCACTGAGAAGCAAAATGAATTAGGGTTGTTTGTTTAAGCATGTTTTGCATGGCACACAATGTGTGACAGGATAGCTTCTCTTTCCAGGAAATCATGGCCCATGGGATGCACATTATGCACATTCATAAGCCACCACCTTCATGTTTTTAATGTACACCAGCACATACACCCTTCCTTGGCCCATATACCTGGCATATGACAATTCATGCTCACAATGAGACAGGTCCTTTTGACAAGTATAACTAAAGACAAACATCAGCACTATATTTTAAAAAAGAGTGTTTTTTAAAAAATGCCTAAATATCATATGTCTTTATAACGGTTGTTTTCTATGTGGATAGTAGAGCATGAAAAGCCCATCTGGGATACAGATGAATTGCACAGCTCCCCAGTTAGCAGGAAGAATTGTCAGACAAAGCCAACATTATCTCCTTTCTGCATCTCTAGGAATTTGAGAACTATGCTTTGTCTGGGTTGTACCATTTCAGACTGCATTTGACTGGATGATGGACCTTCAGACTGGTTTCACTGTGCGTGTCTATTATGCTTAGAAAGTGGTTTCTTGTCCCCTTATAAAATCATTAGCACACTTGCAGAATCCTGTCTGGCTGTTTCTATAAAGCAAAAGTAGCATAGGGAGCATTTTTCAGAAATTCAGAATGTGTCAAAGTAATTTCAGAATCAACATGAGCTTTATTGATGACTCATTAAATAGCATTGAATGGGATCCTGGTGCTAGTATGGGAAGGGGAGCTGCTTTAAAGATTTTGATCCAACCTCCCTCCCAAATGGGTCACACTTCTTTGAAGACTCCTCTTTCAGCTATTGCTAGTGGCAACAATCCTAGAAATCTGGTACAGAAAAAAGTGTCATGAAAAGCAGGATCATTCCACTAACCAGGCTGGAAGACGACCTCCATGACAGCTTCTCCCTTGACTGATATCACCAGCAGCTGGCAGCATGAGGAAAATGAGACAGAAGTCAGTGTAATTCTACTGACCCATCTGAGGAATGCCTTGCTTCTTCTTTCTTTCTTCTCCATGCTCCTCTCTCTCTCTCTTTTTCAGCCATTGCTTTTTAGATTATAAGCCTGCAGGTGGGGACTGTTGTGTTTATACTAGTTGCACAGAAACTGCTCTTAGAGTCTTCTTGACTGGGCACTGAGATAAAAAAAAAATACTAACTAAATTCACCTGCCCCCTCCCTCCTAGTTCAAGGAGAGATAAGAGTGTTAATATTACAAATTGGTCAGCTAGAATATTAAATGATATACAGGGAATCAGGGATCTTTACTGGAAACTAATTTTATAGCACTTAAACTACATTATTATTTAAGCAGCTGTGATATGTTTCTGAATCCTTACTCATATGTATGAAGAAACATATAATAATTATGATCTTACTTGGTTTACTGAATTAATCTTTGAACAGCATGAACCCTCTGGCATTTTTTAAAAGAAATCATATTTGGCAATCAAGTGACTATATTAGTGCTATTTAAGGATTGTTTTCTAGGATAAGGACATGTTGTAATTGTAAGGTTTTAACAGTTGTTTCCAAGAGCTGCATTAAGACAATATAAATGCTTCACAATTGACTAACTGCAAGGAAGAAGATCAAATCTGAAGGGCTGTTTGCTCCTCCTTAAGCTCAGCAGCTTCCACCTAGAAATCTGCTAAACTGGCATATTTGCTCACAAACCATCTGCCACTTAGACTGTAAATAAACAATGAAAAATATTCAATTGCTACAATATTGTTCAGTTCTTTTCATTTTTTAACCCACTGTTGTATTCTGCTCTTTTTCCATGCCACATTAGTCTGCAATTAAAAAAACAAACAAACTCAAAACACAATCATGTCTAGATACAGATGTGAACAATCTCAAAATTAATTTGTCTTCATCCCCCCCCAAAAAAGGGGGGAGGGGGGCAGAGGAAAGGACGTTACAAATACAGCTGGGAAAGATATAAATAATGCTACATTAGCTCTTCCAATTCCAATCTCAATTCCACATTCCTCACCGAGTCTCCAACAATTGTTCACTATTCCATGCCAAATGGAATCATGTCTCACCTTCAACATGTTACCCCACCTATATACTATGTCCTGAGGATCGTAATTACTTTATATCAAACATAGTGAGCCATAGAGATCTACTGGAAGGACACATTAGCAGAGAAGCTATGGATACATATCAAAGAGTAGCCCTGTTTTCTGTCACACATCCTAGGTGAATCTCAAAATGGTTCTCACAGACCATTTGAATAGATTTTCAGCAATAATAGTGCCAACAGGAGTCAAGGTCTCTGGGGACAAATAAACATTCCAAACAGCCAGGAATGTGACACCTTGGAGGTATGCATCCCCGGATGAGATAGTCATCTTGCAGGAAACTACAAGGATGCCTGGCTTTATTTTCTTTGAACTACAAAGCTGAGATCCATCTTCATAAAAATGCAGCCATCTGGTCCCCAGGACATGTTCAGCTCTATAACTAGCACCCCTTTTCTCCTCCTTTTTGGAGTTCTCCCAGACTTGCAAACAATGCCTCTGCCAGTGGAAAGCTCCCCTCAGCCCTGTCCCCTGGGGCTGAGTTGGGCTTTTCGCTTGTCTTTTCCCAGCCGAAGACTTCTGAATTGGTACAGTATTACCTCCAAAACCCTATCTCTTTCTTTCTCTCTTAATTTTCACCTCTTTCTAAATTTCTGTAGCCTTGTATGCTTGTGGGAGTGAATGCAGCTGAGTGATTGTATGGATTTTAACATCTATTTCAATAAAATACTTAAATTTGAACAGTTAGCCTGATTCTCTGTGATCCAGCTCTGTAAAGCTGGGCTCAAGATCCTTAATTACCCTGCCCTCTTTGCATTGCTACAGCAGTGTTCCTAGCAAATTTTCCCCACAAGTTATAATTTTGACAAGCACTGGGAATCCCCCTAAGGGACCCACAGCAAGCAGGATAACAAACAGTAGCATCCTTCTTTAAGTGGAGGAGGGGGTACTTTTTTCTTCCCAGGATGATGTTTCCACCCCCTCTCCCATCATTGAATGAGGGTGTGACAATCAGAAGTAGTGTCTTTGTCACAATTCCTTGTTGTACCACAGACCACTGACAGGAGGGGGCAGGAAACATCATCCTACTGTGTTCTGATGGCCAGCAGAACAGAATTCCATTGTTTGGTTCAGTGGCTGGTTATTAAGCTACATTTGGGCACCTAAGGCCAGGAGAAGATACTTACTTAAATCTTCTTAACTAAATCAATGATACAGAGTCTTAAGTACCATTTTTAAAAGAACTGATACGTATGTAACATTTCTGAGTGAGAACAATAGTCTCTCTCTCTAAGGTTCATTGAAAGAAAAAAAGATGTTAAAATTATCAAGTTAGTTATGAAATTAGATAATATGTGCACTTCCTTTTGTTGTTTTTTACTTTTGTGTTTAGTGATTTTAAACTGATATGCTAGACATGAATATTTTTTTTAAGGCATTATCTGCTTCTCAGGGTTTGAAGTATATGATTAGCTCAATTCTTATTATTAATTTCTTACCTGCCTTTCCCCATGGATGGAGGCGAGGAACAACAATAAATTAATACATAACATATATCAGTTAAAAACATAACTTCAGTTAAAAATAACAGTTAAAATGCATAGTATCAGTTTAAAAGAACAAATAATACAAATACCTAATTAAAACATTCAATACATGTTTAAAATTCACAGTTAAAATCCACAATTTAAAATCATCTGGATAGCCCTGCCAGGAGAGAACTTGGTACAAAGGTAGCACAATGTACAGTCCAGCCTTGAGGTTACCAGTGTGTGCATGACCATCTTTAGATTCTCTTTAGGAAGAGCCCTAGCTGGTCTATCAGCTGAAGCTGATAGTAAGCACTCCTGATCATGACATTGGTCTGACCTGTCATTTCTAGTGACAGATCCAAAAGCACTCCCATGCTGCAAACATAGTCTTCTGGGGGAGTGTAAACCCATCTAGGACTGGTTAACACAGCTCCAAGCCCAGGTTAGGATGGTTGACAGTAAGCACCTCCATCTTGTCTGGATTCAGCTTCAGTTTGTTTTTCCTCATACAGCCCATTGCCTCCTCCAGGCATTTGTTCAGAGGAGATACAGAATCCTTAGCTGAAGCTATTTTTGGAGGCATGGAGGAATATATTTGGATGCCATCAACATAGTGATAGCACCCTCCCCATGCCTTTGGTCTCTCTCAGTGGTTTCATGTAGATGTTGAATAGCATTGAGGATAGAATGGTACCTTGTGGTATGGCATATAGCTTCTCCTTTTCTGAGGAGCAGATATCTCCAGGCACCACCATCATGAAGCTATCTGAGAGATAGGACTGAAACCACTGAAGCACACGGCCTCCAATTCCCATCCCCCTCAGGTGTTCCAGAAGGATAGACAGTTGTACTTAGTGCCCCAAACAGAGTCAAAAGAACCAGCAGGGACACCCACCCCTTGTCAGTGCTCAGGAAAAGATCATCCACTAAGGTGACCATAGCAGTCTCAACTTATGTTCTGAAGCCAGTTTGAAATGGGTCTAGGTAGTGTATATCATCCAAAACTGCCTAGAGTTGGGAGGCAACTGTCCTCTGAATCACCTTGTCCCAAAACAGGAAGATTTGATACTGGTCTTTAGTTGAGGGTTATTGAGCTAATTGATATTTGATTATAGATGTGCTTCAAATGCTTGAAATGTGTTCCAAGTCATGAAGTAACTATGTACAAGTTTAGGGTACAAGCATGAAAGGAGAACTTCACTGCAATGGACATAGCAGCCAACAGTTAAAGTTTTCCCATGGCAGCCCAATTCAAAATGATTTGACAAATTCATGGAAATGAGGTCTGTCAATAGCTATTTGTCATGGTACCTAGCTAGAACCTACATGCTGAGAAGCAGTGTGGCTGCTAAAACTAGACAATGGAGACAAACTTCCTATCAGCACAATTGTGTTTGCCTGTTTTTACACCAGCGTTTGGTAAAGTCTAAAAAGTAGTTCAAAAGTAACTTCTCTAAACTCTTTTCTTACACCATGTACAGTCTGCCACAACTTATTTTATGATAGCATTAGCACACAGAATAAAGATCTTTAAAAAAAAACTTTACAAAACTTTACGAAACTCAGCAATAGGCTCTAGTTTTCAACAAAATCTGTCTGCTTAAAAATAGGGGCCAGGATCAGTTCTGGCCAAGCCCTGAACCCTCAGCCAAACTGGGCCCGCTCAGACCAGTTCTGCTGCTTAAAGTGAAACAGCCTTCCCTGTGAAGTAGCCAGAAGCAAGGCTAGACCTCACATGAAGTTCTGTAGGTTTCCAGCTACAGAATGTCAGACAGCCTGTTGGGGGTGGGAGAAGCATCTTTTTAGTTTTAGAACCAGAACTGTGGTGTTTTGTTAGTTGCAGCTTCAAGTTATGTTTGTCTCTTTCCTTCATGATTCATCAAAGCTTTTCCTTTCTTTCCAAAACACTAAAGATATACTTCTTTCAGATCTGTTCCTGCAAGTATTGTGATACAATGATGTGATACTGTACCATTCATTATCTTTGCTAGAGAAGTTTGTTTAAAAAAAAAAAAACCTCTTACACACTCTGTGTTGTGTGTTTTCTTTCTTTCTTTAGAATTTAGATAGTGATTTTATTTTTCCTTTCTATAGTTGAGGGGGGTGCCTTTGAATTCGGTTCTTTCTTTTCTTGTGTATTTCCTCTCCTCCTCCTCCTCCTCCTTTATATACAGGCATTATATGGAGCAACAATTTTATAATGACAGAATATAGGACTATTTTTAAAGTCTGATGTGTACTGTTTCACCAGAGCCTCTCATATACTGCTGTCTCATCCTGGTTCTGAATTTACCAAAATTATATTTCATCCTTGGATAAAACAGGGTGACCAATATGCATGTTTCCTGACACAGTCCTTTCAATCCTTTAAAAGGACTATGTCAGTCCTCAGTTGGTGTATCATATGATGCACCTCTGGTTTGCAATTTGAAATTTAATCCAGGAACTCTAGCACATGTTTACTGGATCCACTCTCTTTAGATGTGTGACAATGTGTGATGCTACTCACCGGAATTTTGGGCTCCCAGGTCTGATCCACGCTGCTCCGGAGCAGTGCATGGCCACTGCTCCACACTGCTCCGGGGATGAAAATGGCAGCTTCCGGTTGGTCGAAGCTCGCCAGCCTAAAGCCCGCCCCCAGCAGATCACAGGCTCGCACCAATGCTTTTGAAAAACCTTTGACGCACTCCGTGCTTTTAAAAAACCTCAAGAAACAGGTTTTTCAAAAGCACGCTAGACGACCACTTGGGGTCATTCCGGAGCAGGCTGGGGTGCGGATCTACATTAAGTAGGTCTGACCCAGTCCGCTCCCAGGTGCAGACGTCCTCCCTGGAGGATGCTCTGCACCATTTTAAAAACCCCGTGTGGAAATGGCCCTAATCTCCTCATCCACACCCATCCTAGGACATATGATGCTGAGAAAACCGGCTGTGTCTATTTATCTCACAATAGCCTGCTTTGTTTTGTTTTGTGGGATTTCCCTTCTTGCAACTGCCTAACTACTTGTTCCTGACCTGTGCTAGAGTTAAGCTGTGGTTATCCACTGGCAAAATATCACCAGTAGCAAAAATACCCCAGACAATTATTTTATAGCTCATGAGTCTCAAATGCAGTAGTCACCTTTTCACTTTATGACCAATCTTTACTTCAGACTAGTGCCTATGGATAAAAAAATGTTTTGAGCTCACATCTTTCCCCTTCTGTCTTTTTATACTATCATAACATTCAGGAGGAGAGAAACAGAGAAAGAGAGAGAGAGAAAGAATTAAGTATCTAACACACATACATACACACTGAGGTACATAAACAGTCCTTTGAAATCCCTTTGGTGTACCAGAAAGTTGGATGTTACTTGGTTCAAGAAAGACCCAGAAAATAACTTCTCTGCACATGTTTTACCTTAAGAACAATAAAAAAGAACAAAGCAAAAAAGCAGAGCCATTCCTTCCTCACATCTTTTTATTAGCCGTGCTTTTGTGCCTTTTTCCTGCCCTGATGATATCCTGATGGTTATTACCTTTGCCCTTCTTCCCCCAGCCCAAAGTCAGTGGTATTTTTAGCATGTGTGAAATTCAGTTTGCATTGCATTTTGAAGGGGAAGCTCTTTTATTGTGTGCCTATTCCCTGAACAGTTTTAAAATCAGAATTTTGGGAACTTCTTCATTATCTGTAGCCATGTTTTTCTATATCATTTGCAGTCATTACTCCTGACCTCCTCTTCCCACACATTTCCATAGCTGGTGGCTTTCATCCTGGTGGGGTTTTCATTCAAAGTATTTTTTTTTTCTAGGAGGAAAAGAATCATTTTTTCTGCTCAGTTAAGAATGAATCTTTTGGAATGTGTGAAGTTAAATAGGAAGAGGATTGTTCTCAGTCTCCTGGTGAGATTTTAGGCAATGTTGCAAAATTGCCTGCATAAAGAGAGATGGGCAGGCAGAGACATAGTACTTAAGGTTATGTCAGGAAAGTTATACTGAACAAAACTGGCATGCATTAGTATAGCTGGAAAGGTTAGCATTCAACATTTGACAAACAAGACAGAGAGATCTGAATTACATACATTTTTATTCTAATAGATTTCTTCAGTGGCACTCCTCCCTCCTTCTATCCCAGCAACTTTTATGCAACCAAACATTATAATCCAACAATCTGATGCAACAGCTTGTGCTTTGAGATTTGCTAAGGAAGCTCTTCTCTCTGCAGATATATATCAGATGGGGAACATGGCAATGGAACTTCCTGCCCATAGGTTTATTGGCACTCTTCCTTTTTTTTCTTTTCACAGACAAGTAAAGACTTTTCTGTTTAGATAAGCATTTGGGGAGTCACTCTGGTGTGTCTCACCTAAACACTGCACTGGCTCTTGCTAACTGTTGTGTTGGGGGGGGGGGTATATGTGTGTGTGTGTGCATGCACACACACACACACACACACACACATACATGTTTAATGACATATGTTTTAACTGGTTCTAATTTTCTTATTGTCTAATGTTGTTTTAAAATTTCTATCTAGTAAATTTTTAATGATGCGGTTACCAGTTTGTTTGTTTGTTTAATTTGTTGTAAGTTGCTTTGACTCTCAGATTGGAAAAAAGAGGATATTTATATCTATAACAACAAGAACAATATTCAACATGCATGTTAATGCAAAATTACATTTCACTGTATATATGTTAATTCCGGGTGAATGTGCTGCATAGAACTGCAACTGTGATGTTAAGTACCTTTGACTCTGACTTTTGGCAACCCTCTCCTAGAGTTTCCTTGGCAAGAAGAAATTTGTCATTGACTTCTTCTACGGAAGAGGGAATATGACTTACACAAGGTTACCTAGTTTGTTTCCAGGGCTGAGTAGAGATTGTAAACCTGTTCTGGAACCCTAGTGCAGTGTTCAACCCACTCTACCATACTGTATCTGTGTACTCTAGTATACTTCTCCAAGTTCATAGAATGTCATAGTGCCATATTTTGTGTAATACTTCTCCAAATCTATTAAGTTCACCAACCCCCCCAAAAAAATATCCACCACAAAAAAGACATAAGCCATCATATTTAATATCATTCATAATTGTTCAAAAGAGGTTGCAGTTGAGTAATTATCTATCTTTGAAGTGAAGGACAGATTAAATTCAAATTAATGTGCATGTTACTTGATGTTAGGCAGAAATATATTTCAATGATTTAGTGAAGACAAAAGAAAAATAAAATCTACTATGTTGCTTAACCCAAAAGGATATAGATGCTGGTAGTGTTACACCTGGACTAGGTAAATGTGGTACACATATAGAGTCATAATACATTGACTTTGTCTGGAGATGGGGTTAGAAGGGATGAAGCCTGAGCCAGATCTCTTTGTTCAGATCTTGGCAGCCACCAGACAATTTTGTTCCATTGTATTGTCAGGTGGTATGTAATGGTACATTGTACAGTGGTACATAATGGGCTAAGTGGGAACTTCTTTGCCTGTCAAATTGGATCAGGTAGGCAATTTTTGTTTCTGGCTTTTTTTCCTGTTAGTCTCTTTGCACTGTGCACTGTATTACAGGAACATATCACAACCAAAGTAACCTCAGCAAACTAGAAAACAGAACTGTCTTTAGAACTATAAGTAAAAATGAGCTGGACAGCAGAACAGGGTCACATTTTAATTGCTCACTGCAACAGTAAGTGTGATACTGAAAGGATTTCTGGGCTTTGTATAGTTTGTGTCACTATAGAGGCTGAGCAACAACAACAACAACAACAACACAAACACTGGAAGAAAAACAAACCTGAAGCAAGAGGCAGGAGAGGGAAAGAGTTCATCTGTAAAGGCAATCCTAAGAAGATAGAGAATGCTGAATTTCTAAAGGATACTGTCTCAAGTGATTTACTGTCAATGAAAGCAAGATAGCTGTAAATGTAAGGTCAAGCTCAACATGTTAGTGATCATTGAAGTTTTCAAGTACACTTAGTTTGAAGAACCTACCACTTTAAATTACAGTTGCCCCTTACTTAGGAAAATGAGGTCTACTATTGCAATGAACAGTAATATCAGAAAAAGCTTAGGTTGAATATGTTCTAGGACAACCTTCTAACTGATCTGTAGGTTCCATACAGCATTTTACACACACCACATGATTTTTCATCATAAATCAGTTCATCTGGGCCAGTTTCAAATATGAAGCAGCCATAATATTCTTACTAGGTCCACATTTGTATTTATTTATTTATGTAGAGGAGACTTGCAGTGGTAACTGAAGCTAGGTCATGGATCACCTGGCCACAGAAGCAGAGAAGCTAAAGTCTTTGATTGTTCCTTTTGGCCACTCCTCTCAGTACTCAGAAGTGCCTTCCATAGTCAAAATATCCCAGGTATTTTCTTGGGATCAGAGGTGGGGTATCCTGGGAATTCTTTTTTATGGTAGAAGAGTTTCCAGGTGTGTACTATTAAGCCATCCCTCAATATGCGATGCCACACTATTACCTTAACAGCATCTCAGTATGGAATAATAAATAAGTCTGACCCCATTGACCAATCTCAGAGAAAGTTCCTATTCAACCTTTAACACAACCAGTATTATCCTTACTGAAATTACCCTAAGGAGAGAGATAGCTAAATAGCAAGTGCATCCAAGTTCACAGAGGAGAAATCTGTTAAAACCCCTCCCCTCATCCCCAAGCCCACCTCTTTGATCCTGTGGTTACAAGATGATGTACTTTCTTCGTTGCAGGACCAGTACTGAATGTCAATCAACCTGTGGATCATTCCATGCCTGGGAGTAGGAGGAAAGTTTTGAGTTTCCAGTGTATAAATAAGAGGATTCCACTGGAAGGCTGCAAAATGCTATACATCATGTCAAAGACAGTTTTCAAAAGGTTTGATATTTCTACTTCCTCCTCATCTTCTTATTTGAATACACCTCAAAATGAACTTGTAGATTTTTAGAAATGGCAAACAATCATGGCTTATAAACATTTGTTGGTTTTAGGGATGTAGCCTCTAGAAGCGAAGATCTGTTGACATCTGAAAGCCTTGTGTATACACTAATGCAATCATTGTCAAATTATTTTTTCTCCTATCAAAAACTACTTATCCTTTCTGATATGTCCCAAGGACTATTAGACTTAATGCCCTATATGAACTGAGTGCTCATTTAAATGATGTTAGCACTCTTCTGTTACAGTGAAAGATCACCATTTCCATTAGTTTCATCCATTTGCTCACTCGTTATGCTTTAGTTTTTAATGTGTTTTATTGTTTTATATTGTATTTTAATGTCGTTCTTGGTTTGTAAGCCACCGAGAGACCTTGAATTATGGAGTAGCTGTATAAACACAGTAAATAAATAGAATTGCTTTAAAAGATTTTATAAAATCTGTAAAATACTTAGTATGCACTAGATATCGTAAGATATCAAAATTAAAATACAAAGCAGAACAGAAACAATTTGATATCTAGATTTATCTCTATATTAACCTTTTTGATTTAAATACACCTAATCTATGCACAACTAGGTCCCTTTTCGCATGGCGTTTTTTAAGCGAAAGGGTCCCTTGAGCGTCGCGTAAATGTGAGGAGCAGTCCACACGACGCACTCACATTTACACGACGCCCAAGAGCCTAACGCGGACCGGGCACACATTTTTTTATTTTCGGCTTAAAGCCGAAAATGCTGCGCAGTTGCACGTCACTCCGAGACCCTGCGCACTTACCTGCCCTGCGGAGCCTCTGGAGCCGGGCTGGTCGCACTTCCTGCCCCAGCGCAGCCTACAGCTCCCAGGCTGCACTGCGGAAGGAAGGGGCAGGGCGGGGCGTTCACGCCACCATCAAGCCAGCTGCGGTGACGAAGAAGCAGGGATGTGAGAGCCTCGCACAAGAGGCTGCTCGCGCGAGCCCCACCCCCGTGAACAGGTAAGGTGCAGAAAGGGCCTAGGTCTGGGTCCAGGCTTGCATCAAACACTTGGGTCAGTAGCAAAATTTATTCAGCCAGCCAATTTTCATTACATGTTCAACTGCTGAGCAGGTGGCGGGAGGGGAGGGGTGAAATTCTTCTATTCTCACTCCAAAATGAAAGTTCAGTAATCTTAGAAACATACTGGAAAAAAAAAATTAGGATTTGCTTTATCACTAAAGGAAGAAAGTAACAAAGAAAACATACAGATATGAGAGAAGTACAAAGGAAAAGTGAATGATATTGTAAAAGTTTTGATCCAATTTCTCAGCAACCAGGATGCTTTGAATATTGCAGTAATTAATACCAATAGTTACTAAAGCCAGTTTTTTTTCCAAATTAGGAAACTTTGGCATCACTTGTTATAACACTAACTGCCCAATGTCTGCATGTCTGTTAAAAATGCTTTCAGATGGGTAGGTTAAATACTCCCAGAAATACGTAAACCAAAAGGTTACTTCAAAATTAAATGGATATCATCACAGGTGTTGTAGTTTTCTGATATTTTTTCTAGATTCCACTTTCTCAAGAGTGTGTTTGTCTGTTCTTCACAGGAAAGGAAACAACTGTGTTGAGTGGTCATGATAATTGATAACTGGAGCTGTTTGACTTAACTGGACAGTGAATTTGTGGCTCAGGACAGCTGTGGTGAGGTGCATGGCTTCACCGTGCCACCATGTTGGGGGATGGCCATCTCTGCCTTCCCAGCATGCTACACAGCCCTGCATAGACCTGGGATGATTTTGTTGCTAGCAGCCTATGAGTTTAAATTTGGCTGCCCTAAACCTGGCCAGAGTTGGCTGCCGTCTTCCCTTGGTGGTGGTGGTTGGTATGGGTCCTGGATCCAGGCTATCTGTTACCAATACCTTTGGGGAATGGCAAATAATGGCTGTTCCCTTACAGAAAGCAAGAGGTGCATGGGAGGAAGTGGGAATGCATAGCACAAGAGGTGCATACACTCCCTGTAGGCTAGATCCCACACCTGTGACCACACTAGTTCCAGCAGAGGGCCAGGGTCAGGCTCATTGGTCAACAGGCAACTTGGCTGATGCCTGGATCTGGACCTATCCACATACCAGCCGTGTAACATCCATAGCCAAAAAAAAGATGTAGCTAGCTTCTTTCCAAATTTATGACTTTTTGTGGTCTTTTCTCTTGTAGCAGAACTCATGTAATGTTCTCAACAGTTTTTTTTATTTATTTTTTTTTGGCATGTAGTACAATTTCTTTGGTCAAATTCTTCAGCCAAGCCCCCCCGCCCCCCAGCAAAAAAATGGTTTTGAATACAAATCTGGGGATAGCAAAGTGGTGGAATACAGAGCAAGTAACCAAACTATCCCATCTATACATCTAGGGTAGATTGCCTAGATAGCCCGTGGGCAAAACTGTCAAATTATTACTGCTGTTAATTCCTAGATCATGTCTGGGTGAGATAGGTGGAAGACATAGTTTCAGCTTCCTTCTTCATTACATTTTTCCACCCAATTGTGTTTACCAGGAGGGTAAGGGCAAGAACTAGGCCGAGGGTATTCACATCTTCCATGCTTCATGTGGAAAACAAAATGAAACATCAGTTTCTGATAGGCAATATCTGATTTCAGTAATTGATAAGATAATAGAGATAGATGGAATACCAAGCAGTTGCATGCACACTGTGGTATGTTACCTCTTGGCTATTCTTTTTTCTTAAACCACAACTGATTTGCATCTCTGGCAGCCTCACTTAAAATGCAACTTTGTTTGCATGAACTAATTATTGGTTCTAGACAATTCCAAATTCATTCTCAACAAAACAAAACATTTTACAATAGTATAACACTTAGTAATACAAAGCATATTACAAAAGATATTACAAACTGAGGTTAGTATGAGATTAGAATCAAGGGGTTGTTCTTGGATTGTTCTTAGTATTCATGTGTGGCATATGCTTTCATAAGAAATCATTCTGAATATTTTTTTTTAAATGTGTCTGGTAAAATCTTTTCCCCTAAGTACTTAGATCCACAAAAGATATTTCCCAAAAGCCAGATGGGAGGAGGGGTACATGTCATAACTCAGCAGAACACTGTGGTAAGCACAATGGTTTTGGTTGTTGCCTAAAATTGCAGTAAAAGTGGAAAAAAGTGACAAAAAGGAGGCTGCCTAGAAGCACAAGTCCTCATCGTTCATATCACAACTCATCATAATTGCAACAGACTCACTGAGGTAGAGATGGGAAGAATATTAAATAATATTCAAAAATGGTCAAGAACATATTTTTCTGTGTCCAGAAAGAAAAAAAAAATCTGATGAGAAAAATCCTAGACTGACAAAAAAAAAATCTTTGTTTTTCCCTGCATAAAATAAAATGATACAAATTAAAAATTATTTGTTATATTTTTTAAATAAAATATTGTATTTGGGAACTTATTTGTCACAGAATTTACATTATTTTTGCACAGGAAACATGTTCTTCTGTACAGAAAACAATGACCAACATTCTACATTGCCTACTTAGTTATGCTGCACAACCCAATCTGACTTTTATGGAAATCAGCTACACAAAAAGGAGATCATTTCTGCTTATGATTGGGGCACGTGACAGGGAATTGTGACACCTGCTTCTAAGTGACACAACCTTGCTTGCTGGCAGGGTGGTGGTGAAAAACCACATCCCAATCACCAGCAGAATGGACCTCCTTCTCTTGAGCAGCTGATGCCTGGTAAGGTAGTTTTGGGAGGGCAATTAGGATCATGGTAGGAATTATGGAGCAGTTATAGATGTGTAATACTAGTTGATACATGCATAACTTTGATTCAGAATGCCAGCCAATATTTCTCCAAATATTTTTTTCTCCAAAGAAATGTTATTTTCTGTGCACTCACGTGCACACACACATACACACAAAATTGTATGCAAAACAGCAGTGTGTTAATTCTGCTCAGAATCAGTCTCAGACTGAATAGTGACTGAAAACTGTGTAGTTTCAAAAGACTTTCTTTTAGTGAGAAAATCATTACAATAAAATAATTAATTTGTGCTTCCTTCAAGGAGAATTTTACTAGAGAATTACATCCATACTCTGAAACAAGCGGGGAGAGAAAAGTGGAATTTAGTGGCATCTTTTAGACCAGCAGTTCATAAGCTGGGGTCCACAGACCTCCCAGGGGTCCGTGATGTCCTTATAGAGAGTATGTGAAAGGCTTGAAGGCAGTTCAGCCTGTCTCCTCCTCCGCAACAGAGTGGCAACATGACAGGAACCAAGGCAAAAGGAGGCAGGCCAGTTTGCTGGACCTGTGCATTTCTTGTCATGTGGCTGCTCCAAGGTGGGGAAGAGGCAGGCTCAGCAGCCAGCCAGCTAGCCAGTGTTTGTTCTTCTTCTTCTCTCTCTCTCCCTCCATCCCTTCCTTTCCTGTATAGAGCAGTTCAGTCTGCTAACAGAAATGCTGAAACACCCCCACTTTTTTGCCTTCTTCACTGGAAGGAGAGGAGACTGAGAGGGGAAAAGGAGAGCATGAGGGGGGGAAAAGGTAAGAAAAGGGAGGATTGGAACAACCTCTATATAAAAGATCCCGAGTGTGTTTCATCATTTCCGTTCATAAGTGCACATTCTTTTGTCTGAATTGAGTGGTGGCTTAATTTGGCAATGGTGATCCCTTGATCCAACTTCCACTGTTTTCCCGAGGAGTGGTACTTGCTATGACAGCATCTCCTCTTCTCATTTTATAGAGGGGTTTCTTCAATTCACTTTTTTGCCTTCAAAGCAGTGGCTTTGTCTTTTTTCCCTCCCTCCTCCCTTCCTTGGCTCATTTCAGTCTCCTGTCCTTCCAGTGAGGAAAGCAAAAGGGGTGCACTTGAGCATTTCTGATAGACTGTTTGGCTGGAAAAGATGTGAGGGAGAGATTGAGAGATAGAGGGAGAGACAGAGAAGGGCAAATGTTTGCTGACTGGCTGGACTTGTGTGTTGCTGTTCAATCCAGTTCATCCTTATACTGGCAGGAAGAAGCAGGAGAAAAGTCTTCTTTCCCCCTCCAGCACTTCTCAGGGAAGTGTACATTTACTTATTTCTCCCTTCTCAATTCTGAAGACCCTTGGTGAGCAATTTAAATAAGTACGGGATGCTCTTTAGGATTTTAAATCTTGAATTCAGTCTTGAGGGGGTCTGTAGCATAAAAATATATTATAAAGGGATCCTTGTTAAAGAAAAGGTTGAGAGCCAGTGTTTTCTACTAACTAGATTTTATTTTTTTCATGAGCTTTTATGGATATAAACCCACTTCTTTGATTGCAGTACAGAGTAATAATAAATGTTCAGGTATAAAACATGTTTATATGGCTGTGGGAGTTGGGATAGAGTGTTATAGAATCCAGAAAGATAAAAATCATGACCCTTGCCCTAAATTTTCAAAGGGCTACATATAGACATGTAATAAAGATCTTTCAGATCTCTACAGTGGTGAGTCAGCGTTGATGTATAAAAGCAGTAAGTCTGCTTACCAAAAGTCAGTTTCACTGGGTTCAAAGCTTTCTCTGAGGAGATTCCTTTTGCCACAGTAGCAAGAACCTTGCCTTAATATATGTAATGTGCATGAAGCCATTGTCTTTGTTCATACCTCTGTTAATGGATTGGCATTTATAAATATAATTCAATTCAGCTGTTTTTCTAGTCTCCCTTTCTAATTTCCTTGTTCAAGGGCCTCAACTTTTAAATCCTGTATGTTATATTCAGAAAGGAAAGCAAGCATGCTGTAGTGGTTTGAGAATTGGATTATGACCCTGGAAGTCGGTGTTTCATTCCCCACTCAGCCGTGGAGACTCAGTGTGACCTTGGGTGTATTACACACTCTCAGCCCCAGGACACCCCATGATAAATTCACCTTAGGTTTGCCATAAGTTGGAAATGACTTGAAGGCATACAACAACAACAATATACAGAAGGGTTGAAATGTTCTAAAACTCGTTTAGGGGTATTGCCATTTTTAATGTCAGATTTGTGACCGTTTATACTCTAGCGCAGACACTATCCTGTTTATCTAAATTAGAGTGTAGAGAGGCACTGCTGGCACAGGATGACATATATCACATTGTAGGAAAAACAAGTAAATATAGCTTTGATGGTATGGATGATGTTATTAGCCCCTGTAGTATTGTTCCCAGAATAGATGTGGAGACAGATTTGGCATCTGAGTTTGCAGAAGGGCCTTGTCCATGCGTTACCATCCATGCTAAGCTTTTTACCTTAGCATTTATTATCACTCTGTACTTCATCTGAAGAAGTGGCTTAATATTCATGAAAGCTCATGGAAAAAAAAAACTTAAAGGTGCTGCTACATCTCACACCCACCCCCACCCCTGCTTTTTCTCTCCCTTTCTTCAGAGAATGGTTGTTTCTTCTGGGAGCCATCAAGGCCTGTAGTATGAGAGAGAGAAAGAGAGCTTTCCCTCTCTCCCCATTTCTGCAGAAAAACAAACTATGCCTTGTAAATTCTTCTCCCTACCCACCTTTCTGGAAAAATACTGTCTAGCACTCTGTTGTGCAGAGGGCTGATGACTCTCTATGTGTGTTTCTAGATTTGAAATTTTCTTTTTCATCCTCTCTTGTTTGCTGTAAAGGATGCTGATTAAATAGTTAAGTAGTTTCCTGGAAAGGATGTGACACAACTTGTCACTATAATTTGTGTGATCGTCTGTATTGGATTTTCACCTTTAATCCCTTAGGAATGGCATCTTACTGCTTGCATTTATTCAGAAAGATGGTGTCTGTCAGTACCACAGCAAGTCTGTTGAAGAGACTAATGGACTTCTACTCCATCCAGAAAAAATCTGGTGCCTGTCATTGTTATAATTTTCAAAGACACAGCCATGATTTTTCCCCTCCCCTCCCCTCTCCATTCCTCCTTTTTACGCTGCAAAAGACTAACAATATGCTACTTCTTAGAAATTCATACTCTGAGTAAGGAAAAAAAAAGGATGCAGGAAAATAGGAAGACCCATAGAATCAGTTGGAATATTACATACAGAAAATGAGACACTGATGTTAAGATTTCTGGGATGGAGGGAGGAAAGAGTGTGAACAGGAGACAGGTATGACATTGCTGTAAAGATTCATGAGGTTAAAAAAAGCGATCTTTTTGAAGTACTGTTGCTAAGATTGCAGAGCTAAAAAGAGAGAATGACAGTAAGGGAAAAAAGTAGCCTTTTTGAATTATTAGGTATGTACCTAGACAACACTTGCTAACTACAGTTCATTTTAAAAAAAATCAGTAAAACTCAAAAGGTGGAAATACGGCATAGCTTCAGTTTGGAAATGGGCTCTGAGTGTTGATATGCATATTGACAACCTTAACTCTCAAGCATGAACCATGTAGTTCAGACCCAACTGTGTGTCTCAAGAGTCAAATAGATGCCATATGTGCAGAAGTGACTTCCTTGCTTCCAGCTGGGGCCAGAGGCAACTAGCATGAGAAAAGAAATTACCAGTATTGCAGGGGATTGGTTTGCTGCTTTTATAAGGAACATACTGACTTGTGCTGTGAAAGCCACAGTGTGCAGTTCTGCATGCTCTTGCTAACTGTTATTAGAGCTATAAGAAACACCAATCACTAAACAGTTTTCATGCAAGCAATTTGAGGCAAAAACTGATAGATTTCCATAGCTTTGTTATGAAAAGATCAGTAAAATCTTTCTTTTTAATGGTTTCTTTTGTTTCTAGAGGACTTTTCCATGCCTACCGCCACCAGTAGGAGAGAAGCAATAGAAGAATATGTTGAAAAAATGCAGGGGGGCATGCTGTAGTTCTTTAGCATGACCCACAACTAAACTGTCCTTAAAAGCAAGACAAAATACTTGTTCAGTCCCATAAAGCTGCCAGTGAATGAGGCCAGCCGGTTTGACTAAAAACTACTCAGTTTATTGAAGGAAGCATGAATACATGTTCAGCAGATTAAGTAAAATCCATGTCTGTCCACACAGACATCAGTAGCAAAGAGAAATACATGAAGAGAAAAAATACAGAGTACACACTGCCTCTTTTCAGGCCGCACTTAAGTAGAATCATGTCAACATGTCTTCACACCGTGGTGTTAGTCTAAACACAACTTTGTTATGGGATTGCGAAGCTGCAGAGACTCTCAGGAAAAACCTTATCTACTTTGTGAGCTGGGAACAGCTGGACCTAGCAGGGAGGATAGCGCAGTAAACAAGAACACAGTTAACCCTTAACACAGACAGAACCGTCTTGGCCTGCAAATGCCAACAGAATATGTACGTGAAAATATGTGACTTGAGCATGAGGGTTAAAATCAATACTAAGAAATGCCTAGAGTGTAGTTTTAAAAACTATGATAGTTGAATAGATGTTAAATAGGGCAACACTGACCCCCTCCTTTCCTCTCTCTCTCTCTCTCTCTCTCTGTTTCTCTCTGTTATTTTAGCCTATAATTTGATCTATTTATTAGTCAGCACCATTTTATTTATTTATTTGTGAAAAGCAATTGTGTTGTGTGACTTTTTTTGCTCCAGCCAATATAATTCTGTTACAAAATAAAGAAGGTTAAAAAAACCCTTAACCTTTTTTTTAAGGAAAAGTCTGTTGGATTATTTTTGGAATAATTATTTCATGTTATTTTTGAAAACATTTTGTATATTCCTTCTGCTCTGTGTCATTTCATCAGGAGTCTCATTTTTTAAACACAATTTTTTTTTCTTTTTCTTTTTAAATATTCTTTTGCCTTGCCATGTTAACTTCCTTTTTTATATATACTGAATATGACGGTTTACTTATAGGATATGATTATGTTGATATAACTGTGTGAAAATGATAGGAATAAAGAAACTGAAGAATTGCAATTGGAAATTGAACAAAACAGACCTTTTCTTTCTTTCTTTCTTTCTTTCTTTCTTTCTTTCTTTCTTTCTTTCTTTCTTTCTTTCCTTCCTTCCTTCCTTCCTTCCTTCCTTTTCTTTTCATAAAAGAAGATTATGTTGAGTGATGTATGGAATAGATGACACACTTTGTGATTGCCCCCACATTTTCACATATGGCATGAATATGAAATGGGATATGTCAAGAATGAAAAACAGCTGAGTAAATTCTGAAACCTGCATCAATCTGATGGAACATAAACCTCTACCCAATATACCTCAGCTGCCTCCTCTTTACATGAATGGCCTAACTTTCTGCTGCTGGATTACCACCCCCTGACCATTTAGTGACTGGGAGAAGGTGAGTTTCTGCACCTGGATACATGAAGACAATGCCATTATCTAGGACCTTTGCAGGATTCCCAGGAATTCCAGAAGGATACCTTTGTCTTTATTTGTCTAGCTTCACCCACATGGCCAAATGAATCACGATTGCTCTCTATCCTTCCCCAGTCACTAAATTGTGCATACCAATACTTCCAGACAGAGGTCAAATATCAGAGGAGACAGATTAATCTTTAGATTTTAAAAAAGTCAAAAAGTACTCCTTTTGCAGTTACGCTTGACATGGGAGAGAAAGAGATCAAGAATGAAAATCTATTTCCAAAACAAAATTCTTTAATTCTTTTAAGGTCATAAAATTAAAGTGCCAGTTATTTTTGTTAAATGCTTTTTCAGCATGAAATGAAATAATGGCAGCAAGGTCAGGACTTCCAGTATTTAAAGGAAATTAAATGTGCGACTAAATTGTGGTTAACAGCTCGCTATCTATGATTATTAAAACCTACATGGGACAGATGTATTCATGTTGCTTTGATGTTTGGAAATCTGTTAACCAGTGTCACTGCTAATGCTGTGACATGAGCATTTTATAGAGAAATTGATCTATAGTTAACTCATGTGATCTTCACCTGGTTTGAGAATAACAGAAATCAAGTATTCATAAAAAAAAATCTAGAAAAGTGCCTGATTCATATTTTTTTTTTAAAAAAGTAAATAAATCTGGAAGGCAATATGTCTGAGTATGTATCATATCAGTGCTAAATCAAAGTGGTGGTCCCTGTGTTACCGCCATTGCTAGCCTGAGCTTGTGGGATATAAAGATATCTTTTGATATCAAAAATTCGGCCTGATATACCCATTCCTCTCCACGTGCTTGCGAGGCCCCTGGACAAGCATGCACGCAGGCTCGGCCGATAATCGCCGTAATATTCCAACACAATACAGGCAGGCCAGAAATAGCCGACTCACAGCTTCAGGAGACCTCAAGGCAAGTACCTCAATTATGTATGCACGTGACTTTCAAAAGATCCTCTGCCCCGCGCTGGCAGCTTGATGATCGAACTATACAACGCTCAAGCACTCCGCGTTTGCATACTGGCTATCCTATTGACAATTTGGCTATAACTCAATCATTCAAATTCTGACCTTTCGGAGGCTTTGTCTCCAGCCCCAAACTCATTGTTTTCCCCAAGTACAAACTAGCCTGCGGTCACAATTTTCCCTATAACAACCCCGACTTTGAGCGCTTCCTCAGATCACTCTTGGCTTCCATCCTGCCTTGCTGTCGCTCTGTCCAGCGAGCCATCCCCTCAGCCCCATGTGATGAGATCCATGCTCCCCAGCTCCTCCGCTTCCAACGGGGCTTCAGGACAGGTATAGTATTACCCAAACCAACAACTCCTCTAAAAATCCCTCTATCCCACTCCCACCTTTATTTCTTTAGTATCTGTGTGAGTGTGCTGCATACACTGTTTGATCGTGTTTTTTTAATAAAACAACATTTATGATTTCAACTTCTGCGTGCTCCTTGACTCTGCCTGACCCCGTAAACATAGGGTCCAAGATCTCACTACGTTACCCTGCCTCTCGCATTGCTAGCCTGTGATCTTGGCTAATTTCCCCAACTTATATAATTGAGAGCGCATTTAGGTGTCCCCCTCAGGACCCCCAGAAATCAGGGTAACACCTGGACCAGTGTTGACTCCAGGCTGCCAGTCCCAGAGACCAGGATCTGAAACCGCTCAGCCATGGTAACCTGCTGTGTGGGTGACCTTGGGTAAGTCACTCTTTCTCAGCCTCAGAGGAAAGCAAAGGCAAACCCCCTCAGAATAAAACTTGTAAAGAAAACTCTGTGATAAGTTCATCTTAAGGTCACCATAATTCACAAATGCAGTGAAGGAACACAACAATAACAGCAGGAACAGCAGTTATTCAGGCTGCATGCTATTCAATATTTTAAACAAAGTATATGGGCCAGGGATGCAACAAAATAATAGTTTCTGGTGCTTAAAAAATACAGCTTAAAATGAAGGGAAGCTCTTAAATCTGGGATGTTCCACAAATAAGTAGAATGTCTTAAGATTCAGCTGGTATACACCAACTGTGAGTAAAAACAGTTTGCATATTATTTCTTGAGCACAGTTGAAATGCATATTGATAATATGGCTGCAATATTTCTAATTCTGCAGCTACATATGTAAAAACTTGATTATACCCTTCAGAAGACGTTTATGCTCTTGCATCACGTTTATAAAATTCTCTTTAACAGCCCAATACAGTTTACATGAAGGGAAATGCAAACAAGTATGTGACTTGTTCCAAAATTCACTTTCTGAGGAAATAGACTTGAAACTGAAAGGAGAAACACTGCTTTCTTATTTTGGGATTGCTCTGAATTTTGAATTTCAGCACCATCCTGCTGTAATGAATTTCAAGTAAACCCTTTAATCACTCATGCTGCAGATGGAAGCAATCCTTTCAGACTGTTTACATGACGAAGGATGCCCCTTTGCACTGCATATGGTGACATGACATAACACTTTGTCATAAATGTGCAATAAATCAAAACACCTAAATAAGCACCACTACAGAGAGCTACATATTCCTGTAATGTAGGACTGAATCTAATTGTTAGTCACAGCTAAAGCAGGTCCATTAAATCAATGTAACTTAAGTGTTGACTATTAGATTGCCATTGGTTCAAAGAATTTGTTCTGCTTGAGAATAACAATAAGATGTAGGACTGTTCTCTTTTCCTCATGTACACCCAGATGAGACCATGCCTCGCCTACAGTCTTCAACTACACTCAGTATTCACACGGTAACCTTTAGTGGAACAAGCCTGAATAATTCTCTTGCTCTGCCTTCCCTGCACAGTCCTGAAATGATGACTGGCAGATGAGGGAAGAAAATAATCCCTTTCCTCATTCACTATCTTATCACTCACTTTTAATGATAGGGAATTGTTAATATAATGTCAGCTGTCTAGGTACTGCATTGCAGATGTGAATATTTTATGTGTAAATTGGTGAACTCCTTAGTTCTGCATGCTGTATGGAAAGAAGAAACATTAACTCTTAAAAGATAGGTAACCCCAAAGCTGAATGTACCATTCAGGTATGGGGTCAAACACAACCAAAGCAAAACATACATAGCAGCAGATAAAATAATTTCTGCAGTTGTGAACCTGTACTGTTTATTGCCAGAATGGTACAGTGGTTTGGGCATGGGACTATGACCTTGGAGACCAGGGTTGAATTTCCTGCTCAGCCATGGAAACCCACTGAGTCACCATGGATATACTGCATGTTCTCAGTCTTAGAAAAAAAGTGATAGGTTTGCCTTTGGGTTTCCATAGCTCAGAAATGACTTGAAGGCACACAACAACAACAACAACAACAACAACTGTTCATTGTCTTATGTAGAGAAACTGAGTTCCCTGTAATCTGGACAGGCTGGACAGATAGGATAAGACTGGGATGGTCTCTTTCTACTCTCACCTGACACTGATGATGGCATGCAGGATACATATGACCTTTCCTAATCCCCTTTGCTTATCTGGTTATGAAATATCTATACAGAAACAGAAGCTATACTGTACCTCTCTTCCAGTAGCTGCAGGTACAGTTGATTAGCTACCATGACCAAGAACCTATACTGGAGTTGCAAAGCATACACCTCTACATATGGCTGTCCATGCCTGGGCTGGGCTGGCAGACAGGAGAAGCTGATAACACAGATCAAGAAGTTCAGGTACCTAAGCAATTAGTCAGTTTACTTTAGCAAGAAAACAACCTTACAAATGGGAAGCAAATAATGATCCCACCAATGTCCGTAAATCAGCAGCAGGCAATATAAACACAAGTCAAAGACAAGAACAACAGGCAAAGGAAGCAAACAGAAGCACACACAGGAAAAATGGTCAGTTAATTGCCAACAAAAGCTAGAGAGGAAAGGCACACTTCTTATTGGTTCCAAGGGTGCCTGATTAATTGGTGTTTGGCATAAATTTACTGGAAACAATGCAGGAGACCCTTTTGGTGTCTACGCTGGGTGAAGGTAACTATGAATAGGTCATTCTCTGTTTCAGAATGAGCAGGGCTGCCCATTGGGGCTGGCACTTCTGTCTCTGGGGCAGGTGGTGGTACCGTCTGCTCTGCAGCTTCTGCTGTAACAGTCTCTGTGCCAGGGCTCAGAGCAGGTTCTGCTGCCTCAGACTGTGAGTCTAAGTCTAGGTCCTGGAAGCCAATGACAGTGACATTGCCCTGTAAATGTGTTACATAAAGCTTATGTTGAATGGGAGTGCTGCATAACAAAACTGAGGCTAAAGATTCAATTGAATGCAGAACCAAACATGTTTGAACATGTGTGTGTATATACATCCATACATAATGTGCATCCATGCCCGTTGGTGCCACATGTACAACTCCCCTTCCACATCTTTGTGCAAAAATGTCCAACCACTTTTATAGGGTTACTTACATAGGTATAAGACAACAAAAGGCGGATCCTACAAATGGAAACAAACATAGAATTTCTGGTAGTTGTTGTGATCCCATAGCTTATCAACATAGGTGTTAACATCACTAAATGAAAACAAAACCAGTGAATATTGCCCTCACTTTGAATAGTTTTGTTTGCCCTCAGGGATAAGGGCAAATGTAAGAAATAATTTACTTTTAAATGACTTTCAGTTTGCAAACACACACACAAAAAAGTGTTGTGAAAGAGAAATGCTGAAGGGAGGTATAGAGCAGCCCTGGCAGTTTTTCTGACAGTGGGCTGATGCATCCACTCCAGGTTTTAGTCCAGACTTTAAAGGAGCCAACCATGGTGTTGAACTCTGTCCCCAAAACTGGTTCCCTGCCTTTGATAATTCTTTTAAACCTCAACCTAAAAGCCAGAATGAAAAGGAGATCATATTTTAAAGAGGAGTATATAAGCCAGTGTGGTGTAGTGGTTTGAGCATTGGACTATGACCCTGGAGACCAGGGTTTGATTCCCCACTTGGCCATGGAAACCCCCTAGTGATCTTGGGCATGTCACATACTCTTAGAAAACTCTGTGATAGGTTCACCATAGGGTTGTTGTTGTGTGCATTCACATAGTTTCTGACTTATGGCAACAACAACAACGTAGGTTTATGCTAATAATTATTAATATAGTACAGCTTCCTAATTTATCACCAGATAGCATGTTCATGAGTAATGGAATTAACTAAATAGATTACAGTCAGCCCTACATATTTGTAGGTTTCACTTCTGTGGATCTGATTATTCACGGATTATTTGCTGTCACCTCTGCTGCCTCTCTATGCCATTTTTAATAGGGACTGCAAGCCTCGTGAGAAATTGAGAATGAGGCTTGTAAGTCCCCTTTAAAATGGTGAGGGGCAGCAGTGAAGGTGGCAGTAACACCCACTTCTGCCTTATGAAGGAACCCTGATGCCTCAAAGGAATCCAGGGTGGGTAGAATATGGTAATTATACTCTTTTTGTGTGTTAAATATGGTTTGAGAGGGCCTGTAGTTATTCATAGTTTTTCCACTTTCATGGGGGTCCTGTGCCCCTAATTTTAGTGAATATGGAGGGATGACTGTACTGTAAACTGATGTGTATTAAAACATTTTACAGAATAAAGTAGTAGCTCAGGTGTAATTGAGGAAGACTCACATGTCTTATGGGAAAGGCCTTTCTGCAACAAATTCTAAAATTTGGTTTCATTGCCTTCAATAAGGGCTAGATCCAGAGATTTCCTGATCTCTCTGAAGTATTTTTGCCTTTCAGCACTAAGCATTGTTGAACTTCTAACAAGTATCACAGTCAATATTCAATATCACAGTTGACATATTAAAGTTGATTTGCATATAAATATAAATGTAATAATAATTCACTAACCATGACTGAGAAAAAAAGCTAGCAATTAAATTATCTTTCAAAATATTAATTAATCAAGTGAGGGAGATTTTACTTGTTAACTTTTCTATGATTATCAGTATTCATGGGAAGGAGATAAATCTATTAGTTTTTCATTTCTCAATATAGGTATCCATTTTTAATGTTCTGAGACTCATTTATACACAAATTAGGATTTATAGTACATTTCAAATAATAAAATGTAATAAAACTCATGTGTGTGTGTGTAAGAACAGAGAAATGTGTACATTTGAAAAAAATGCACATAGATGTGTTTTAGACAGCGGACAAAATATGTACAAAATGAACATTAAAAATATTTAAGTGCAAAACAGATTATCTTTCAAGAAGCTAAGACAAAGGCTTACAATGCACTATGAAACAAAGATGGGAAGAAGAGTCAACTGGAAAATACAATCAAGACTGTATAGGTGTAATTTTCTGTGCGTGGTGGTCGTAGAGATGTAACAACAAATAATTTCAGTAAGAATTTCTTCCAGCTACAAGAAAGTCTTCAAAAACCAGTCAGTTTTTGAAGTCTATTCACAATTTTGAGTTTATTCTCTGCAAAATTTGTGCATGGTTGTTTTGTGCAGAAAACAAACTTATCTGCATGGGAAACTGTCTTTTTCTGCAAGGAAAATAATATTTCAATGGAGAAATAGCGATTCCTTCACTGAAAATGAAGTTTTCTATGAAGAAAGTGTTGTTTTGTGTGGAAAATATCTAGGTGCATATTTTACAGAGAACAAATCTCCAATAGCATTCTGTACAAGATTTAATATTTCTTCACTGACATATTATTTTCCTCACAGAAAAGGTTGTTTCCTGCACAGAAAATCCTGTTTTCTGCAGAAAGCAACCTTGTAAAAATTTTTCACCGAATAATCCTAAACTGAGAAGATTCTTATTAGCCGGAATTCTTCTCATCAAGGTTTCTTAACTGTATAATAAGAAAAACAACAACAACAACAAAACCCCTCAAATAATTTTGACTGCTTTTCAAACATTTTTTAAAATGTTTTCATCCCTAGGTGGTAGGAGAAGAATGGAGTGATAAGCGGGACTTTTTCACAGGATTATAGAATTGGAAGGGGCCAAATTCAAGAACAGCCCACTTCTCTACCAGTGCAGAAACCTACTGCTACAGCACCACTGAGAAGTGGCTCTCTGCTTAAAAAACCTCCAACAAGGGAGAATCCTCCACCTCCTGAGGTACTTAATTTAAATTGTGAAATGTAATGTGATGTCAGAAATGTCTTTTTAATGCTTAGTAAACTGAAGCCAGACCTCATTAGGTGAAATGTGGGACCACATTTCTGTGGTCAGATGTTTGGAGAACATTTGACAATACCACCTAGTTATGCCACTAATTCTAATGCAGAAAGATGCAAGATCCATCTGCTGGTTCATCTAAAACTTGGGAGGTCATGGCACTCTCTTACTCGAATGAATGGTGTCTAAGCCATTCCAGTCAAGAAAATTTATTTAGATAAGGCATGGATGGGTCCTCTCAGTGTTGATGGATTGCAGTTCCTTGTGCGTGCATACGTTCATGTGTATGTATTTTTTTTCTTAAAATAAAACATTAAAACAAAATGTTTTAAAATCACAATAATAAAATCACATTCATCCTTAATCTGTCATCTTAATCACATCACATATATTGATTTCCTCTGACAGGTCTTGGATTTCAATTACTTATATATAATATGTGCTTTTGTCACTATATACCATATTAAATAAAACAATGTATAAGTACATATTGATATTTAGATATGAAGATAATCTGTTACCTTCAAACTCCAAAAATTGCTTTCATGAGTTCTCTGCAAGTTTTTGTTAGATAATTTACAAATGTATTGGATATGGTAATTACTTATTTGATACTCCCTTTTCTCATTAATATTGTTAGTTTATCCATGTCTGCCATGTCAATTAGTTTAAAATTCAGTCTCCTTTTGTAGGAAGTTATATTTGCTTCCAGTTTTGCACAAATATAATTCTGGCAGCTGCAGCCATATAAAATAGTATGTTTCTGTTTGTGTGTGTGTGTGTGTGTGTATTTGGTTTGTCTTCTATCATTTCTAGTAGATATAGTTCTAAATGAATTCTTAATATATATATTTTTTTCAATTTGAATATGTATGGTTTTCTTTTTGGGTGGGGCACTCTTTTACCAGACCACCAAAGATGATAGAAGGTATGTCTGTCTGAGGGACTTCTACAAACACAATTTCATAGAAATCAATGAGATAAGTCAGTAATGGCTTCTTTAATTAATGTAAGTTTCATTATTATAACTGCTCTAATTTCTTTCTTTCTTTCTTTCTCTCTCTCTCTCTCTCTCTCTCTCTCTTTCTTTCTTTCTTATATCTACTCTAATAATGTCTAAATTCCTCTTGCTGATTTCAGATTCTTTTCTTTTCTTCTCTTCTCTCCTCCTCCTCCTCCTCCTCCTCCTCTCTTAGGTACTTTCAAGGTACCCAATATCATTGTTCTGAACCACAACAAACCCTACAGAAATATCCCTGTAAATATTATTTCAGAATTGCACTATTCCTAAGCTATTTAATGTGTCCCTCAGTCCTGGTGATAATACATGGTTGACTTTTTTGTGCACCTTGATAATCCCTGTGTTGTTGTCTGAGCCATCACACAGTTCAGCAGAGATGGAAATCCACTTAAAAAACAGTCATCTTGTGACAGCAGTGGGAGTATTTATGTTTTCTATAAAAAGCCCAGCTAAAGAAGCAGCTGTCTCAGACTGACAAATGCTTGTAAAGCTGAGTTTAGGTTTAAATTCTTTCCTTTATTGGTTCTACTGTGCTGAGACCTCTTGCAGTTAGTACCATATGGTTTAATGGTTCACTTACAGTTTGGAAAACTGTTTGAGACAACAGGATATCCTTCCTATGGGCATGTTTTGAACATTAGATAGGTTGTATGACACACTTTTCTCTATGAACTTGTTTATTTAAACCTTATACATGACTTAAAGGAGACATTTTTCTGGCAGATGTCAATCTATCATCCTATAATTAATGTTTCCCACCAAAGCATATAGTGGACTTAGCTCTAGACAGATAAATAATGCTAAATGAAGTTCAAATAAATATAGTGGAGATGGATTATTAAAGACAGAGTCCATTCAAAACTCCTATTTGATTTCTACAGCATAGTTCTCTGTGATCTGGTGTGTTGGGGTCATTTCCACACTTCATTGTAGTAGTACTATTATTCCACTTTCATCTTCCTGTGGAATTCTGGGGTTTGTAGTTTACTGAGGCCAAAGAACTCTCTGGCTGAAAATTTTAAAGGCCTCTCCGTAAACTGCAAACTCCATGATTCCATAGGATGTTGAAAGTGGAATAATAGCACTATAACGGTGTAGTGCGGAAATGGCCTAAGTCTCAAACAGCTATAACTACTTTACTACTATTACTGCTATCACAACCAATACTATCACTACAAACAACTGTATGCTATGTCTAATAGCAAATTTTATTCACTCATTTTCTGGTAGTGCACTGTACAGACCACACTATGTATGATATGGAAGGTGCATGATGAACAAGCTCAAACTGTTCTTGTTTTGGTGAAATGCAGCTTTAGGTTGAACAGGATATGGATTTAATCTCATAGTACATGGAAAGAAGTGCCTAACCCTTGTGGGGTGTTTTTGTACTCACAGTCTACTTTTCTACCTGACAGAGTGTGAGAAACATAATAGATGTGTCACGCTAACACCTGGATCCAGTATTAGCCAGACCTACAGTAAACATGTTGAAGTCAATGAGCTTCAGTTTGTTGTTATGTGCCCACAAGTTAATTCCAACTTAAGGTGACTCTAAGGTGAACTGTGTATTCCGAGCAATATTTGTTCAGAGGTGGTTACAATAGTTACCAGTAATTTCAATCCAATAGACAAAATGTCTAACTATGTTTAATTCTGGATCCAATCCTGAAGTTATATAAATTGTCATGCTTTTTAAAAGAGTTCCAGGTAGCCTGTTCTATAAAAGACATAGCAGTAATTCACAGCCTGTCAACTATCAATAAAGGACATGTCTCTCTTTAGTAAAGGGGTGATAAGCATGTGGTCGTTCAGATACAATTGAACTGAAGTTCCCAAAACAGACAAAAATATGATTAATTGCATTCCAACCACTTCTAGAGGACCATGTGTTCAGTACCTCTGTTTTAGGAGATGTAAGCTACTCCAGTAAAGTAACAAAAACAAGTGTGCAAGGCACGTGACTGGGGGCTGAACTGTAGCACAACTGTCAGTCTGTCATGACTTGATTGCCTTGTTATAACCTACAAGACAACATTTCATTTAAAATAAATATAGGAGGAACAAATTATATGGGGATTTCTCAAGGGAATTTCCCAACCCCTTGGGGACTAAAATATCAAGATTCCCTGCATTATCTGTGTCTACTTGTTTAGGAGTCAGCAATATACTATTAGTCTATTGCAACATTACTACTAATGTTGAATGGATATCTGCTACCCACAGCAATTACCACAAGCTCTGTGACTCCATTGTGTCTGGTGACCCACATCATTCTTCTAGCATTCTGATGCTCTTTTCTATGCTTTTGGTAGTGAATTATGCGGTCAAGGTAGTGCTAAATATCATGATTTAGCAACAAAGGGATGACAAAATGTTACAGAAGAAGAGGAGAAGCAAACATATGACTGTTCTTTGCAAGAATGGATGCAGAATGAGGGCTGCACTCTTTAGGCTGTGCTAAGGTCTCTTACAAAGTACACAGTTGAAGCCCTTTGATACCACTTTAACTGCTATGTTGTCATCTTATGGAATCTTGCATTTACAATTCTCTGCCAGAGAACCCTAGTATCTTGCCAAACTACAAATCCCAGGATTTCATAAGATACAACTATTATGTTTATTTTCTATTATATTTACTTATTTTTTATCCCATGTTTCTCTTTGCACAGGAGCCAAGACAGCTATGGACATTAAAATGGTATCAAAGGGCTGCAATTGTGTGGTGTGAAATAGATATAAAGAAATATATGAGCTGTATTTGTATCTCACCAATATCAAGTACACTGGCTTGGAGGGAAGGGAGATAAGACTTCATCTGTCATTTCAAGCCTAGTGAACTATATTAAATTTCACACAGGATGAGCCAAATCTAAACCAGGTTTGTGGGATGATTTTCCTTTAGACTGCACAGCCCATAAAACTTGGCATAAATTTTCTCAAGATTTCCCTTGAAGCTGGGTCTGGCTGCAATAAAATGCTATTAAAAACATGACATACCTTTAGTGTGCTTCACAGTAAAGAACTCTTTTGAGCTCTGCTACAAAGCATCTATTAGGTGAAGAGGACATCAGCATTCTTAAAGCTTTTCCATTAAATCATGCTGTACTTATCTGGATACTTCCTACACCACATACAGGGTTTTTAAAATCTCTACAAGGGTATTGTGGAACTCTCCTGACCGACAGATCATGGTTTGCTAATTGGTTCCCACTAAGCTTCATGGCTGACTTAAAATGTCAGCCACAAAAATATGATCCAGCCATTTTTTTTCCTAGTACACCACAGTGGTTCTCAGCTTAGAATGAGACATTGTGTGGTTTTGGATAGTGCAGCTTCATTTATCATATATGGACTGTGTGGAGATGACTGCTGCTTGATTGACTGTGCTTGCAGGTGGAGATCTACGTACAGACCTTTGGTCTATTTATTTCTCTCATTGTCCAAATAGTGGTGCTTTCCCTTTCCATGCTTGTTTCTAGTATGGAAAGGCTATTTGAAAGATGGGCAAGAACCATGCTTCTTGAGTGTTGAGCAACCCTGACAGGAGAATTCTGGAGTGACTCTTCATGATTTGGGACTTCTTCTGCCTGTGGATGTTTGCACAAGCACAGCATTTCTACATATTAAGCAACATTTTCAGCACAGAATATATTTTGCAACCACCTGCTCATCTTGCACAGGATAAGTTCCAAATTGTGAATAATCTTTGAAAAACTCAGTTATTGAAGACTCTTTCAGTGGAACAAAAATTGTTAAAATTACTTGTTGCTTCCTTCAAGAAGAAATTAGTGAAGAATTACATCCCAATTTGGTTCACTCCACCAATCCATTGAAACGCTGTCAATCAATAGTATAGTCACAGACTGTAAAATATAAAAGTTAAAAAGGCTCAGACAACAAAAAGTTAATAAACCATTGGGGTCGTTACCAGCCCAACTCTCAATCTGCACTGAAATCAATAAATGCCAATAACTGCAACAACAGCTGACCACTCTTTCAGAAATGGAGATGAATTTGCATGAACCGGAGAAACACATCAGTAAGAAACTGTGGATTCTGTCCTTGGTTTGTTGGAAAGAGAAGGAAATACTCATCACTGGGATGACATGATAAACCATGAAACTCCATGGCAGAACAATTAACAGTGAGTGAAATGTGACATATGAATTTTATGTGATCCCAAAGATAATTGTTATTTCAAATTCCTGGTGGCCTCCAGTGGCTGTAGTATAGTTTTCATTGTTTCTCATAAAATGAGATGGACCAAAAGTTGACCTCTTTCCCACATTTTTTTCAGCACTCTCAAGCATAGTAGATTTAGGGGTGAAAAACAGGCAGTTGGGCCATGGGATTTGTCTGCCTCTATAAAGAGTCATGGTTCCCTGGGTTAATGTATTGTCCAGCTGTGGACATATGGAAGATGCTCCACATTTCTACTTCCTCCAGTAATGTCTAGTTATAGTAGTAGTGGTGGTAGTGGTGGGAGGAGGAGGAGTATTAAATAATTAATATGCCATTGTGTTCCAAGTTTCATGCCCTCACCTCAGTTTGGAGCTAGCAAGAGTGGACAAGCTCAACATGCTTGTTTGCAAGCTCAACTATTTGTGGGCCTGTTGCTTTCATAAGTCCACAAAATCCATAATATCTAATTCTGCCTTATATCAATGAACTAACGATTGAATAAGAATTTCATCTTTTTTCTATGAACTGCTTTCTTGTTTGCTTTTTTTATTTTACTTTACACATGCAGACATACATACACACACTGTACAATTCTGTATTCCAAATTATATGGAGAAAGTTCAAATATCCACGCTTACGTAATTTGAGAGGCATGTATAGTGGCTGGATTTGGCGGCTGGAGACCAGGGTTCAAATTCCCACTTCATCACAGAAACCCACTGGGTGACACTGGGCAAGTCATATACTCTCAATCTCAAAGGAAGGCAATGCAAACCCCCTCTGAATAAATCTTGCCAAGAAAACTCCATTGTAGGGTCATCATAAGATGGAAATGGCTTGAAGGCACATGACAACAAGAGTGGCTGTATGTTGCACAAAACTCCAAAAACAATTATCATGCAATGCTCATTTATATCTGGAAAATGTGCACACTTCCATGTCCTCTCTACTAAAAGGATAACAGTCTATTTAATGGAGCCAAGATTGCAGCAGGAAACAGTTACTGTAGCATGTGTGAGCTAATTCTTCCCCAGTTGTTTGTGTTCCTGAAGTGATTGTTCCCTGAACATGGGAGTTCTGTAGGAACTGTAGTTCTGAAGTTCTATAGGAAGACAAGTCTTCTGAGCAGGCATGCCAACACCAGCCTGGCTTGCTAGGCAGGCTATTGAGGTATGGTTTACTTATTTGTAGTTATCTTGAAAACCACACAGTTGGATTATGTGTAGCTGTAAGGCATTCATTTAGCACAACTAGTATTTAGTGTGACCATTTGAAACAAAGACCACTTAATTAGTGTTCATGTGAATTCCCACCCAATTCATGACTGGCTTCTGGTCTACTCTGTTCCCTTTCTAGGAGATTGTGTTATGGTCTCATGCAAAATATTTACTGAGATGAAAACATTATCTTATCCAGAAGAACATGTTTAAGAGTCTATTTAAGACAATAGCTGCCTGGAATCCCTGACAGCACATACCTTTCATTCATTCCCACTTTACTATAAGAACTGTTCAGAAGCCTGTTAAAGGACACCTACGCCATTTCCATCCTACACTGTTCTAAAGATATTATTTCACTTTCAATATCCTGTGGAACTCTGGGGTTTGTAGTTTACTGAGGCCAAAGAGCTCTGTGGCTGAATATTCTAAATGCCCCTTCCTAAACTGCAAACCCCAGGATTCCGTAAGATGTTGAAAGTGGAATAATAGCACTATGAGAATATAGTGTGGAATGGCCTTACTCACAGCTGCAAATATTTTGATTTTTTTTTTAAATGCCTAGAAATAAAAATCAAGGAAACTTTCTGTATCCCTCACACGATCAATCTCGGTGTGTCTCCAGCCTAATGTGGCTTTTGTATTAGTCTAAGTATGTTTCTCTTGATTTTTTAAAGCAACATGACAGAACTCTCTCTGCTTCTTCTCTAGGATTTGAATGACAGATTATAGCCCAGGGAGAGCAATAACAACTTTTTATTCTTGGCTTATGGAAGACCTGGGCAATGGGGATTTATACACTGGGAACACTGACAGATCCCTAATTATAACAAAAGCAAGATTTTGATCTTGGTTCAGCTTGAGGGATTTTATGATGAAAGCTAGGCCTTCTTTTAATAGGAACCAGCAATAAAAAAAGACTACAGCTTTTCTTAGTCTATCATCATTTTTACTGTATACTCAATGACTGAAATTTTTCACCATCACTTCTCATCAGGATGGGAGAGGACAATTATGACTGGAAGTTCCATAAAGAGAATGTGATGAAAAAATATGCTGACACTAACACTGTGCTCACTTCTGGTATGCACCATACTGAAGTATGAGTTACAGCCTGTCACCTGCAGTAGTTTAGCTCATAAGTGAGGTTTAAGAGCAAGAGAATGAAAGTAGAGAGAGAGTTATTACACTAACTTTTATCAACTCTGAAGATTTGATCATACATTCATAGACCTGACCGTCATTTATGTATTTAGTTCAGTATTGATGTTCCACTTTCTTGTTCAGTGAATCCAACCCTGAAGTGTCCGTCAAACAATATCAACAAATTTAACATAATTAAGTATTGTGTATTTATAAACTAGCAATGTGTGGGTTGTGGGGCAAGTTCTGACTCCCACAATGAATATTTGAATGTTTTCTGATGACCCTTCCCATAAGAATTCCAATAAATTGTCCCATGGCCAAAGAAGTCTGTGTGTGCTGAATCAAATGTGTTCCATCCAAAGACCCAGACCTAGAAAACACAAAGTAAAATGAAAATTAAATAAAGACAAAATAAAACAAAACATACTTGTCTTCACTGTGAGGTTTTATCTAACTACAGTGAATTCTGGTGTCTTTTGAAATGGAGGAAATTTCAGTTTCTCCAGCCGTCATTGAAAAGTGCACATTTTTTCTGGCTGATGTGTTCTGGGTACTGTTTTCCCATAATTTCCCCTCCCTTCTACTCCCCAGCCCCAAAATTGTGCAGAAATTGTCAAATTGTTGTGAAAAGACATTACAGCTGTTAAACCAGTTGTGGGCTGAGAGGGAGAAGAGAAGTTGCTAGAATGGTGACAGCTCTTTTTTGAGAGTTGTAACCTGCAGCCAGGAATTCTGTGAAAGATTGGAGGGAGAGACACAGAGTGAAGTTGTAGACTGGGAAAAGTTGTGGATGTTTGGTAGCTGGCCATCTAGTTTCTGTTTTACCAGCAAATTTCCTCCTTCCGTGCCCCAATCCTGACACGAGGCTGTGAAAAGACATTTCAGCTGTCAAAGCAGCTGGTGGTGGTAGGGAACCAAACTGCCTTTTCACAGCCTGTAGTCATGATTTCTGTGAAAGCCAGGAGTTTGAGGAGGGAGGGAAGTTGCAGGAAATTCTGAAAATAGATAATCAACTACTAAACACCTGCAACTCCTTGCCTCAGTTTTTCACAGAAATCTTGACTACAGGCTTTGAAAATATGTTTTAGCCGTCAAACCAGCTGGAGGAAGAGCAAGAAAGTGAAATGGCTTTTCACAGCCTCTAGTCAGGATTCGAACTTGGGAGAAGTTGCGTGAAAAACAGAAACTAGATTGTCAGTTGCCAAACATTTGCAACTCCCCCTTCCTGACAACCTCCCTTCACAACTACCACCACCACATCCTATCTTTCACAGAACTCTTGGCTAAAGGCTGTAGCTCTCGAATAACAGCTGTCAATTTTCCAACCTCTCTCCTCCTCCTCAGCCAGTTTAACAGCTGTAACATCTTTTCACAGCTGCTATGCAACTTGGGGGTTGGTTGTGGGAAGAAGGGATGGAAAGTTCAGGAAAAATAGTACCCAGTATGTCAGATGGAAAAACTGAGCACTTTTCAATGAAATCTATGAAGCTCTGGTTCAGGAAGGGGGAAAAAAAGAGTCCTGGCAAAGTTGTGAGAAGTTTGTGGGCTTATTTTCTTCTTGTACCAATTTCTGAAAGGGTTGAGAGCTCCATTTTTGACCCTGTTCTTTGTTCAGCAATTCTAACTATTCACAGTCAGATATATGTAACAGTCAGGAGTGCTTAGAACCAGTTTTGGTTGATATACCAAGTGTGCCCCTTTCTAGAATTGGAAGATCTAAAGATGGTAGTGCACGCACTGGTAACCTCAATGCTGGACTTCTCCAATACACTGTACATGGCGTGACATTTATACCAAGTTTGGAAACTCCAACTGTTCCAAAATATGGCAGCCAGATTGGTTACAGGTACATAACAGAGTGGGCATGCCACACCAATATTAGAATCACTCCACTGGCTGCCAGTTGATTTCCAGGCAAAGTACAAAGTGTTGGTTATTACCTTTAAAGCCTTACATGATTTGTGTCAAGGTCAGAGACCTGGGTGGTGAGCCAGCCCAGAGAAGGGAGTGTGAGAGCCAGCAAAGTCCAGCCGGGAGGAGACAAGCAAGCACTTTACACAAGGGAGTTCATTTACCAGAGCGTCAAGCAAAAGCCGTAGTCAGAGTTCCAAAAGCCAAGGGTCAAGAGTCCAGATCAATTCAAGGTAGCAGGAACCAGGTGCAGGGAGCAAGGAACAGCCAAGAGGAGGGCTTGAAGGAAGTTTGCCCCAAGCAAAGGAAAGCTTCCAGGCAGGCAGTTATATAGCCGAAGACACAGGTATGGCTAGTCACTGCTTCTTGAACTTAGTCAAGGAAGCCTCCCTTTGCTTAGCTCTCTTGAGTCTCTGCATTGTTTGTGGGCTGATTGACACAGGCTCCAAAGCATCTTCAGAATCAGATCCCTGTTGCCCTAAAGGAGCAGGCAGAGGACCGTCCAAGCCTGCTTGGTCCATAGCAGCAGGGGGAGCTCTTGAGCTGCAGGACTCATCTCCAACCAAAGCCACAGGGACCAACAGCTGCTGCTCGTCATCAGCAGCTCTGACAGGGGCTTCAGTTATCACAATTTGGGTCCAAGTTACCTGCAGGATCTGCCCTCTACACGCAGGTTCTCTGGGGCCCATTTACTTAAACCAGCCAGGACTAGACTGGCAATGGTCACCCAGAGGACATTTTCATTGGCTGCCCCTAGACTATGGAATGACATGCTGGAAGGGATTCGACTGCTAAACTTGATGTCTGATTTAAAAAAAAAAAAATTAAAAAAATACTAGGGACCTATTTCTTCTGGTAGGCCTACCCAGTCATTTTTTAACTATGAATTTTAAATTGGTGTATTTTAAATTGTTTTGTGTTTTTTTAGCTATGTTGTACCCCATCATGAGCCATGGGGAGAGGCGAGGAAGAGATGATGATGATGATGATAATGATGATGATGATAACAATAATGATCATGAATGCCCCTCCCTGCAAACCTACCTTCAATTCCAGGGAACTGTTCTGCATGATAGAAATCTGTGGCACAGTCTAGTAATCTCCTTCAGGATGATGTAACCAGCCTCCTCCAATCCCTGAACAGTGATGCAATGAGAAGTGATGGCCTTGCTTCTTTTTATCACACAAAGGGTTGGAGTGGAAGGAGGACTGGCTGCATCATACCGAAGCATCCCACTAGACTGAGCTGCAAGCTTTTGTCATGCCAAGCAACTCCCTGGAGCTTAAGGTGGGTCTCAGAGGTTGAATCATTAAGTCATTCCTAGCTACATTTACCTAGATATGAATCTGACATGTGATTTCAGCCATTGTTTTTAATCTGATGCTTAAATGCATCATAACACAGGGAGAACATTGGAAGATAACTTCGCTACATGAGGAATCACACTGCTTACATGTTCTATTGAAGACCACAGGTAAACATAGTATATTTAATGATGGAAATTCTATAACATTTCTTTATGAATAAAGCAGTCAAAAACCAAATAGTTCTTTTAGTTTCACTACAAAGTTTGGTCATGCTCTTAAATCAAGTATATGCAAAAAAGTAAATTTTGTTTTCATTATTTTCTGAATGTTCTAATGCAAGTCAATGTGCATATTTTTAACATGACTTGTGTTTTGTTCTATTCCCCATCTGTAAAATGCTGTTAGAAAGAGAGTGACAAGAATATTATGAAAGGCCTAAAAATTGAACAGCATATTTCAAAAATGAACAAAAAAGCATCAATGATGGATTGGATCCAGAATATAGAAAAAACTGAACATAATGTTGTATATGCACCATGTGGCTGTGTGTGCTGACTGTTTCCCTTCTCCTGCTCAAAAGTAAATTCAGAGACCTAAGACATTTCCACATGGTGTCACTAAAATGTAGTAGCTACTGGTTGTATTCATTTCAGAGGCTTAGTTCCACACGACATCGTAGCAATCCAATAGCTGTCCCGTCTAAAAGCAATAGCTAGGACCTACTATTTGAACTATGGAAAAAATCAGTTTTGTACCACCTCATCTGCATGTATCCCGTATGCCGCTTCAATGTGGAAATGTTAAATGCGCTTTACTGTGCATTAAGGAAATGGTGGCACCGGCAGGAGGCCGATCAGGGCTGGCAGGGTCGGGAAAATGTGGAAGAGACACTCTGCTTCAATTTGCATTAATGCTGAGAGGTGCAGAACACGGCGTTGCTACTGCATTTCAAGAGAATCTGCCTTAACTACAGAATAGATCTGTTTATGGAGTCTCATATGGAAAGGGCCTTAGTCCAGATCAGATATTCTGAAAACTCTTGACTTTCTCCCTACATAGCTATGACCCTTGAAATTCACCTCCCACAATATGGCAGCTAGTGATTGTAAAAATGATTTCATTAACACCAATCTTTTTTTTTTTTAAAATCTGCTTGGAGAGCTTAGGGAAGAGTTGCAGTTGAAGAAGGGAAGAATTAAACATCTTTCTTCATGGTGCAGTCTAATTGACCCCCTACATTTTTAAGTAATAAATAAAAAATGAATGGAGGTACAGTACTATGTATTTAGCATAACATGTGGCCTGACCCTAAATTATTTACACTTTATTCCCACTGAAAACAGTAGGATAACTTAGACATCACTAACACATAACTGATCCAGTGTGAGCTCCCTGATGTGCTTAGTTCCTAGAGATTTGTGCAGACAGTTCAAGTTATCTCAAAGAATTCTTTATCAGCCCCACATTCTGCTTCTAAAATAACCAGGCACTTGACAATTCACTGCGTGTCTCCGGCATCTTTTATTTAGAGGAATATTGCCTCCTAATATGGGTATTCTATTTGGACATTCTAGCTAATTGCTGTTGAGCAAGCGCTTCAGGAATTTTTCTATTGCTTTAAGACCTTTAAATATATTTATGTGGAATATTTCCAGTGAAGTAACCTGCTGTCTTGAAGTACATACACAACTCTCTGAATTTCTTCTCTAGATAAAAAGTATTGTAAAATAGAACTTATTCTGTCTGATGCATTGTGCATTTAAGTTATTCAACTTATTGCCTCAATTACTGCCTTAAAGCTCCTGTTACTGTAGGGTACATTAGGCCATCTTAGAATATGACATAATAGAACAGAATAGCTTGGCAATGTATAAAAGAAAATGAGGTGTTCAGAAGACAAAACAAAACTCATTTATTTCTAGGCTGTTTTATGGTCATATCGCCCAAGTGAATTCTGAAAAATATTAATGGTACAAGAAAGTTGTATAATAAGAGAAGAATGAATAGGGAGAACCTGATCCTCACATCTTGCCATTATATACTTATAGCACAGGTTGCTTTCAGGCAGTTTTATAATCTCCATAGGACTTTGAGGACTGGGAAGCCTGGCAGCAATTTATGAAAATAACAACTGATTGCATGTAGTTGTGATTGTTTGAGGGAAAACTTCTGTAATTTGTATTGGTCCTCTAACTTTCAGGCATCTTTAAACTATAAGAACTTTTCTCATCATTATTTTCCATTTTATGCTTCAGCTGCTCTCACATCTGACCTAACACTGATTGAAAGAGGAGAACAAACACATTTGAGTGATACCAGCTCATATTAAAGAAGGGAAGAGTTCCTAGTTATGGGTTTTGGATCAGCAATAAACACAATCACTTTCAGCCCTACCATTAGACAGAGTGGGGCAGCAACCAAACCAGTGGCCTTCTAGAAGTGAAAGAGAAAACAAGACGGTGCCTCTACCTCATTGCATGTCAAAAAGTTGGCAGTTGGCAGATTTGCAGATTGGCAAATTTGAGTCTTATTTGAACACTGGTGATGAGACAACATCCTCTACTGCAGGTTAACGTAGAAGGTGTAAAGCAGGTCAAGTGGCACACACAACCATGACCATAATAGTAGCCACTGCCTGAGACAACCTCACCGGCTGGTCATACCTAGTTTACTTTAATTTAGTCTCATGCATCCAATAGCAGTATCAGAAAAATATTTGATTTTTTAAAATGGTTAAAAAAATCTAGAGTATTAGTAAACCCTGACAAATTGGACAGATCAAGATCTTTGAAAAACTACAGAGTGTTCATTAAAGACTTTCTCATAGCAAGAACATTGCTAAAACTGCTCATTGCTTCTTTTGAGAATGGAATTACCGAAGAAATGCATTCCTAATTCAGAAGATAGCAGCTGCTCCCAGTGGTAGTGAGGTACTGATGCTTTGAAAAATGATGGGACATCCAGGAATGAAGTTATGACAGTGTCAGAAGTGTCAGCATTTCCATTCTCTTTTCTCTTCCCCAAGTATGTGGATGAATGCAAAAATAATCTGGTCCAAAGAGACAGATAAACCTGTGCTTTCTGTCTTTTCGGGTGAAAGTGAAAGGAGCTCTGCTTCCATAGGAGGGAGTTTCAAAAGAGAGGGCAGGAGGCCATGACTCAAGCATATTTTTTTCTTCCTTGTTAGGGTAGCATGAATTGATTTTGTCTTTAGGCAATTGTAACAGTTGACAGAGGGGAAATTATGATTCTAACTTTATTCTCCTCTGTTAGTAGAACTCTTTGCTGCTGCACAGTTTTACATTCTTGAATTTTGAGGTCAGACTGTAATATTTTCTAGATGAAATGTACAAAGGCACTTCTGCTTGTCTCTTTCACTTTGAACCAGTTAATCAAATGGAATTCATCTTTTCGTGCAAGTGGAGCAATAAAGTATTATCACTTTAGGACTAATTTATGAAGAAGAAAAAAAAAACATTTCTGTACAAAGTCCTAACAGCTACTGTGTGTTCCAAATATGAACAGAAAAAATCCTTCCCAAAAGCATTTCCTTTCTCTCTCCACTTGGAAAGTCAGGGGGAAGACCTGTATTCTTTCTGATGTCTTTATCAGCAGTTGCAGATAACAATTGCCATGTCTTCTCCCCACTCCAATCAGGAAAGTGATGGGGGGAAAGGCTGGATCCTGTATTATTTCTGATAAGTGATCGGTTATAACCTGAGGATTGTGTTCATGCTTCAAAGAGGTGTGCAAAGGAACTTTTCTGTACATTGTGAGGAAAGAAATCCTGTCCATAGAGAAACTTTAAATGACTGTTTGGTAAGGGATAGCTTTTAGACTGTCATCAAGGGAGAGGAAGGACTAAGAGGAGCAGAGCCCCACACACTGATATCATGGGACTTTTGGTTTGGCCATGGGGAAAATCCAGATGCTGGGAAGAAAACACACACACACACACACACACACAATACCTTACTTCTAGACTAAAGCACATTTGTGCACGTTTTATTACTCTGTGAATTTTTCTTTCCACACATTTTTAAAGTATGTTCATGTTGTCATCCCCCCATCCCCTTTTGCAGAATGGATAGCAAGCTCAGAAGGAGATGGATTTCTAGCTACCAGTTTGTGTTTATTCTACATTTGAGTCTAGGATCTCTGAATTAGACAAATCTGTTCTAAAATATGGCACACATAATTTTTCATCTTTCCCTGCTTTTAAGCATTTCTTTCTATTCCTTTCTTCATTTTTTAACCCCATTTTTCCTGTCCAACTATCATTTGATATTCTAAGTTGTCAAAGAAAGAAAAAAGTGAAAAATTAACAATTTCAAGACTGACCATCATTTTGTCAAGACTATCCACATTTCCATTTAAGCAATTTTTAGATAACTGTGAAGTTGTCAACAAACAAAGAGAGTCTACATAAGTGTGACAGCCTAGGCTCGTATTCACGTCTCTTTACATTTCGCTCTACATCCCCTTATGCCCTGTATGCTTGGAATTTCATACTCCTTGAGGACAAATACTTATTTATTTTGAATTTCCTAGGTAATTATTGGCATATCAATGTCATCATATGAATGCACAATAGAATGCATCTTCATGCATAAGGGTTTTTTTTTCCTGTCCATATGAACCATGTGAGGAAAGCTGGCAAGTGGTATAAGGTGATTAAAAAAAGAAAGAAAGCAAAAGATGTAAGAGTTGTTCTTCATAAATTGCAGTGATAATCTATTTTCCAATCCAGATCATGGGATAATGAGGCAAAGATAACATGTTTGGAAGATATAATACATGGGCGGTAATGATGTGCTAAAGCCACCAAGAAAAACAAATTGGTGCCATTACGACTGTTTAAAGCAAATTGTTCAAGTGGTAAACATAATGATTCATCAGATGCTGTCAGCTAGGCTAGCAAAGCTGAGAACAGCTATTGCAAAACCATAGCCTAAGAAAAGCTGATCTGTGGATGTATGGTTGATGTTTGCTGAAATGAAGAGTAGGAGTCTGTGCTGAAAATTAAGATGCATTTTGTTTACATAAAGAAAAAGAAAAGAGTCCCATTATGCTGTATAAGTCTGTGAAAGGATTTGTTGTCATCACTAAGTGTTAAGGAGCCTATTTACACAGTCAGCTTATTGGACTACTTACTAAGCCCAGAACAGTCTATTGAAATGCGCAGTGTCTATGTTACTGTAGTTTCTAAACTGAACTTGAGGTGTATTAGATATTATTTGATATCAAGAATTTGGCCTTCACTACCCATTCCTCTCCACGTGCTTGCGAGGCCCCTGGACAAGAACGCACACAGGCACAGCCGAAAATAGCTGAACTATTCAAAAAAAAATCCAGGCAGGCCAGTAATTGCCAGACCGCAGCTTTAGGAGACCTCCAGGCAAGTACCCTCTTAATATCACTTTATGTATGCACACAGTTTACAAAAGATCCCCTGCCCCGAGCAGGCAGCTTGATGAGCGGACTATCCAACTCTCAAGCACTCCGCGTTTGCATACTGTCTACGCTATTGACAATGCTGTCATAATTCAATCATCTAAAGTACTGACCTTTCGAAGGCTTTGTCTCCAGCCCGAAACCCATTGTTTTCCCTGGGAACGGACTAGCCTACAAGCACATTTTCCCCTATAAGACCCTCTGACTTTGAGCGTCTCATCGGATCGCTTGTGACTTGCCTCCCGACTTGCTGCCGCTCCGTTTGATGAGTCTCCCCTCAGCCTCCACGTGCTGAGAATCTACGCTCCCAAGCTTCTTTCTGTCTACCGGGCTACAGGATCAGGTGTAGTATTTCCCCAAAAATCCTCCTGAAAATCCCCTATCTATTTTCCTCTCTTTATTTTCTTAGGACTGCATGCGTGACTGCGCAATTGTGCAGTATTTCTTAATTTCGAGTGAGTGAGTGCATAAGTTTGCTGTGACTTCATAAATAAAAGAACATAATTTGAGCTTTCCTGTGTCTTGGTCCTGACTCGGCCTGACACCGTAAACATTGGGTTCAAGATCTCGCTAGGTTGTCCTGCCTCTCGCATTGCTTAGCTTGTGCTCTAGCTAATTCACATTCCCCATTATTTTGAGCACCTTGAGGTGTCCCTCACAGGACCCCAGAAATCAGGGTAACGTCTGTCTTCAGGGTTTACCGCACAATCCCTCCCAAATGTGGGTGACATAAGAGTCCACCCATTATGCCAGTACCTCCAAGAAACAGTGGGCAATATTAGCTCAAAGTGGGGGCCTGTGAGGGAGGGTAAACTAACAAGATATTTTACACCTATGTTTACCAGTACTAGTGCAGGGAAGAACCAGCTGGAGAGCCCAAAGTAAGTTTAATGTGTTTTATTGGGAGAATTGCAATTACACACACAAGATGCATGCAGTCACACAATCACACAAAGCTAACAGAAGGAAAAGGGAGGAAAGTTTTGGATAGTGAGATTTTCAGGGTGAAGGGGGTGATATTTACCAATCCAGATGAGCAATGAAGAGGCAATGTGGTTTAGACACAAGTCTAAGAAGAGTACCCAATTGGAAATTGCTGGTCACCACTCTGCCGCTCCACTCAGTGCACTGTGAGTTGCCTGACCAAATGCTGGGGTTTAAATACCCTGTTTCTGCCTGGAGGGCAAGAGTATTAACAGCTCTCTGATAGAGTAAACAATGAAGTTCTCAGAGTGAACAATGAGGCCCAGAATGGGCTAATGGTCTTAGTATTAGGTGACAAAGGGCTATTGGCAGTCCTGATAGCTTGGTAATTGCTAGACAGGTGTGGGGACAAAAGGGGAGCTTGCTTGGTCAGAGGGAGAGGAGATAAGAAAATCAGCTGTCTTGTGGGAATCGTCCAGGACACTATTGTCAAAGAGGTTGAGTCATCGGAGGCTAACTGTAAGCCCATTATCACTGAAATTTCCAAGTGATTTCTGACTATGACCTGGCTACGCTGGATGTCTCTTCTGACCTAATTCAACAATGCACATGTTCAGCCAGCCTTTTCCTCTTGTCTAACATGGCCATTTAGACATTGCAGGATATAATTTATATTTATGCCAAATAATATATTTTGCCAATTAAACCATATCACAGTGTGAGGATATGCAGCCTGGTAATATTACCACCTAAAGATGACCAGAATTGGACCTCTGATACATGAATGATTCAATATTGATTCAAGTTTCTGGAGAATCCTTGGACATTAGTCCCTCACTGGCCTCCTCCTTTTCAAGAAACTATTGCCCACAGATCTACCTCTCTTTTAAACTAATCCACAAAATGATCCAGAGCTGGACTATAGAGGAAATGGAGACATGGAGACTACAACTCTATCACTTTACTTTTATCTTTTCTTCCTTACACACACAGAGAAGACAGGTGGAGTGACAATGGTAACAACGAGGAGGAGCAACACAACCAGGAAGCTCCAACCAGTGGCAGTGGGACTTCTTACAATGGTGTGAATCTGGATAGTTGCTCACTGATTCCTATCTCTGATTCCAACTGTGAGAAGTGTGAGCACAGAGATTCCACCATCTTCTTCTGTGCATTTCATATCTGCATATTGTTCCCCATCCTAGTGATAGAGTTGTTCTTGTGCTGTTGAATCTGGCATTGTTGTTTAAACAGACTGCACAAAACAATAATATGGAATCATCAGTCAGATTATTGTAAATTTGTACTTTTCTTTAAAAAAAAAAATAGCTGCTAAATTTTAATTTAATGTTGAAAGCACATAGACTTCTGCAATTCATCTATACATTTTTTCCCTACAGTGGAAATATGAATTTTATGGGCAAAATAATACTTCTTTTCTTTCTATTTCTAGTCCTACTCCCACTACTACAGCAACAGGACTTTCTGCTTCATAACAAAAACTTTACAGAAGCATTTTTATGTTTGTCTTTGAAGATAAACAAGAGGTCAGTGGCAGAAGCTGAGGGCTTCAGTGGGAAATGCAGTCAGGGAAAGCTATTGTTTTCAGGTAGTCAAACCAATAGTCTGAATGCTTTCAGCCAATTCCCATTTACTATGGTATTTCCTCTGTGTTTGAACAGTCCTCTTAGGCTGAAACACACATAATCACTATTATAGTGGGATAATGATAATGACGAAAGTCCTTACAGTATGCTATTCTGTAGATCCATACTAAATGTGTGTGTGATAGAGAGAAAGAGAAGGGCGTGAGGAGACAGAGACACAGAGAAAAACAGATCACAGCAATGCAATGTTGGTAAGAAAACCCATATCCCTGAAGCTACTATGACAATTTAAGCTTAGAGGGAGCAATGAATCATTAGGTAGGTGGCATATTGTCCCTTCTAACAAAAGAGATGTCCTGATGTCCAATGATCGCTGTCATAATCTATGATAACTCACAAAAGAATGTGGGTTCCAGATTCAGATGGTAGACAGTAAGGTTGGAATGCTGAACTCCTTAGTAACTTTCTGATCAATAGGCCTAAGCTGAGTTGTTACACTCAGCAATAGAAGTTCCACTGAAGCAATTGCAGAAAGAAAAAGTACCATTATATAAAATCCATGCATTTAGTGGTCCTACTTTAGCTTGGACTGGCAGTTAAATTAGGTCATAATGTACTTTGTTAATCTTCTAGTCCCAATAAAATTCAGCTGTAATGGCAAAAACATTCTCAAGTTGTGTCGTGCATTCTTATTTTGGCCTTCCTAAGTGATTTTCAAGGGACAATGAATGGCATGGTATAGTGGCCCAATGGAGATTTTTTTTTTCTTTTGTCATTGATCTTACAATAAAAATGGTTGGTGCTTGACAAGGAGAATAATATGTGCAAGCCATGGCTGTCATGATGAGATTGGCAAATAGACTTTATTCTATTAGTCTGGAATTCAATCATTGGAACAGTGTGTGTGTGTATTGATAACTCTCAGCCAAGAGATACATTTTACAAAGTCACAAAAGAATCAAGGAAATAATTTTTGTTTCTACTTAAAATTAGGATTACACTTTGAGATCTGCTAGTGAGATGGTCAATTGCTTTGTGACCATGGACCAATTTTACCCTAGACACCCATGAGCTGAATCCCGACAAGCTCAAATATCTTCATTTTGGCTGAGATTTCCTCTCCAAATGGCAAGTGCAAGTAGGAGTCTGTCACTTCTTGCCACTATGCAGAGAGACCCCAGAAGAATTTCGGGGTCGTGATAGATTCGGGTGGTGGAAATTCTGCATGTTTTCATACTATGGGACTGAATATCATATCATTTTAAATAAAGAAGATTTGGAAGTTGCAAGATTTTGGGGGGGGGTGCTTTAGGGGCCACAGAAGTAGAGTCAGGGGCTACACCTGACCCACAAGCTGTATCTTCTCAACCCTTACACTAGGTCAGTTCAACCAATATTTTCAGTTAGAACTAAGTGGTATTCACAATTCAATATGCAAAATTTTGAGTTACACAGAACACTTCTGCAAGCAGGATATTCAATAGTTTTGCTTCTTCCTCAAATAGCCTGATTTTTTTTTTTTTAAATGAGGGTCTCAGGGGACTGATGGTGGGACAACAGTTCAGGTCTAGTTTGCCTCCCTCACAGTCTTCATATTCGCTTTAGGTTTTGTTTCTAATGTTTTCTTGTTGATTGTTACATGTTATAACCATCTGTTTCTACTTCCACTGTAACATAAAAGCACCAACCAGCCTAAGGGGGCCTACCAGGCAGACTGCTTATTTTTTGTAGTCCATCTGTTTGTGTATTGTAGTGTTTGAAGTGGTAATAATGTTGGAGAGCTGTGATTCCTTTTGGCTATTTTATATATCTTGGCGTGTTGGTGTGCTTATGGCCAAACTTCATGTGTCATTGAATGTATTTCTGGATAAACACGCACACTTTCTAATGATGCGAATTGTATCAATGTGGTAGAGGGTAGGAACTAATAATTAAATGGTTTGGAGTGGACACAGAATGGAATATTAAACCTTCAATCTAGAGGAAAGTCCTTCAGACAATAGTATTTACTGTGGGAACATATCAATGATTGGCACAAATCTACTATATAAAAGTCAATCTTTGTCTGAGTGTTTGTCTGCGTCAGCATATGATTGGCTGCATGAGGCAAGAAGACCTCATATGATTGGCTGGCTGTGAAGATTGCATGGAATCCTGGGGTTGGCAGTTTAGGGAGGGGCTTTTAGAATTCTCAGCCAGAAAACTTTTGGGAGGCATATGTGAGAAAAATTAAAGTAACACATACAACATAACCCATTTCCACACTACACTGTCGTAGTGCTATTATTCCACTTTCAACATCCTGTGGAATCCTGAGGTTTGCAGTTTAGAGAGAAGCATTTAGAATTCTCAGCCAGAGAGCTCCTTGTCCTCAGGAAACTACAAACCCCCGAATTCCACAGAATGTTGAAAGCGGAATAATAGCATTATAACAGTGTAGTGCATAAATGGCCATAGTTACAAGGTCTTTTTGCCTCACACTACATGGGTTCCGTATATGAGGAATCTTAAAGCTGAAGTTCAAAACAAAAAATGCCTCCAGAAAAATGTAAAGCCATTGCACAAACTGAACAGAAAGCAACAAAAAAAAAAAAAAAAAAAAGCCAGTTCATCAATGTCAATGTCACCAGACAACATAGAATGGATTAGGGACTATAGGGAGAAGTTACAGGTACTGGAATAGGCCGGTTGCTATGGACATGATGTTTAGCAGCAAGGAGGAGGACAGTGTATTCCCGCAGAAACCTAACCTCTGTTTGTTAACAACTATGACTACAGATTGGATTGGGGAATATGGGGAAAATTTACAGATACAGAAATAGGCTGGTTGCTATGGACATGAGACCTAGCAGCAAGGAGGAGGACAGGGTACTCCCTCAGGAACCCAAACTGTGTATGTAAATAACTCTGAATATAGATTGCATTGGGAAATATGGAGCAAAGTTACAGGAAGTGGAGAAGACAGTTTCCTGAGTGCTTAAGAGGAAAATAAAAACCGTGGGCAACTCGGAGTAAATATGCTAGTTTTTTATAAATCTACAGTTTATATGTAAATAAACCTTTAATATCATTTGCACTGGTGCCTAAAGGTTTGCCAGTTTTTGCCTCCTTCTAAATTCATTTCTTTTTTTAAAAAAATAGCTGGTGGCTTCCATCAGATTTATATAAAAATTTGTTCTCAATTTTGGAAGGTTTGCAACAGAAAGAAAACTAAATGCGTTGCTCATCAATTGCCACAGGACAGAGTCAGTAGGCATAACTATTCTCAGGAGGAAGAGGAGGAGGGGAAGAAGGAGGGGGGATATGACAACCTTAATTCAGCAAAACGTGATTGAATACACCGGGATTGAAACACAGAGTGATAAAAACTAAAACTTCTGCCTGGATCAGTAATCTGTCAGTTTATCATATCTAACACTGGATTTAAAAAAAAAACTTAGGCTTTTTTTTCACAAATTTATAGACAGATGTACAACCCAATAGCATTATCACAAACCTCTATTTCCTCTGATTATATATTTAAACTGTTGGTGGTATGTGAAGTACATATTCTACATGCTAAGGAGTAGGTGTGATCAGTGCACTGTTCTTCTGAAAAGCAATAGTTGTGTTGAGAGATGAAGACCACTCAGTCTATTTTAAAATGGTGAATCTATCAAATTGGGAAACAATATTTAAAACCTGAAGTCATTTTTTTAAAAAAATTAGCTTAAGTGCAATCACAGTTGGGGAAGTTGGGGAAGTTGGGGAAGGGGGCTTTTACTTGTAGTAATTATGTGATATAGTGATCTGAGCATTGAACTATGAGCCTGGGGACAAGGATTTGATTCTCCACTCAGCCATGGAAACCTACTGGGTGACCTTGGGTGTGTCACACACTCTCGTCCCCAGAAAACTGTGTGATAAGTTCACCTTCAACTTGAAGGCACACAACAATAAAACAAAAACAACTAGGTAGAAATTTTTATGACATAATTTCTATATAATGTTAATGGTGTAAAATAATCTTTATTAGATTTAGAAAGCAACACGGTAAAAACGCGGTAATCACGAGAAGTCAACATGGTTTTCTCAAAAATAAGTCATGCCAGACTAATCTTATCTCTTTTTATGATAGAGTTACTAGCTTGATAGATGAAGGGAATGCTGTGGATGTAGCATTTCTCGATTTCAGTAAGGCTTTGACAAAGTTCCCCATGAAATTCTTGCAAAGAAGCTAGTAAAATGCGGGCTGGACAGGGCTACTGTTAGTTGGATTTGTAATTGGTTGACCGACCGAACCCAAAGGGTGATCACGAATGGCTGCTTTTCATCCTGGAGAGAAGTGACTAGCGGGGCGCCACAGGGTTCTGTCCTGGGCCCGGTGCTGTTCAATATCTTCATCAACTACTTGGATGAAAGAATAGAGGGCAAGCTCATGAAATATGCAGATGACACCAAATTGGGAGGGGTTGCTAATACCCCAGAGGACAGGATCAAAATTCAAAATGACCTGGATAGATTGGAGAGCTGGGCCAAAGCTAACAAAATGAAGTTCAACAGAGAGAAGTGTAAGGTCCTACACTTAGGTAGAAAAAATGGAATACAGAAATATGGGATGGGGGACACGTGGCTGGATGGCAGTACATGTGAAAGGGATCTGGGAGTCTTAACAGACCACAAGCTGAACATGAGTCAGCAGTGTGATGCGGGTTAGACTTAGAGAGCTGGGTATGTTTAGTCTGCAGAAGAGAAGGTTAAGCGGGGACATGATAGCCATGTTTAAATATTTGAAGGGATGCCATGTAGAGGAAGGAGAGAGCTTGTTTTCTGCTGCTCCAGAGACTAGGATAAGGAGCAATGGATTCAAGCTGCAGGAAAGGAGATTCCACCTGAACCTCAGGAAGAACTTCCTGACAGTCAGGGCTGTCCGGCAGTGGAATATGCGGCTTCGAAGTGTGGTGGAGTCTCCTTCTTTGGAGGTTTTTAAGCAGAGGCTGGATGGCCATCTGTCGGGAGTGCTTTGAGGGTGTTCCTGCATGGCAGGGGGTTAGACTGGATGGCCTGTGTGGTCTCTTCCAACTCTACATTTCTATGATTTCTATGATTAGAATTCTCTGAGAAATGAGAAGACAATTGCTTGTCTGATGATAAAGTTGCAACCTATACAGGATCAAGGAAATATGTGAAGCGCTCACACACCTAAATTAAAATACAGTTACTAAGGCTTTAATCCCATCCCTATTGCTGGATGAGAGGGTGCTACAGAAAGGGTCTTATTTCTAAGCAGACATATATACTATCACTCTAAGATATGATTCAGTGGCATTTGTTTAACTGGAAACAAGGATCATTGTGTTCTGACTAATTTGTAATCAGTGACAAAACAAAAACCAAAGAGTTAATAAAGTTTTTTTTTTAAAAAAAGGAGAGAATCAATAATAACTTCAAGCTTAAGAAAAACATACACATTCAATCTGAACCTGTCTCCATTTGTTTGCTTCTGACACCTAAAACTTTCTTTTTATATATTTTTCTCTGATCTAGGGAAACTCTAAGTGTCAATTGTGTTAGGAATGCACAAGGCCTTAGGTTCAGTTTTAAAGCAATCATTGAACATGATTGGTAAGAACAGGGTTGCATCTTGACTTTTTATCCTACCTTCAGACCTTCTCATCTCAACTTTCAACCATTTACACCTTACATTATAAATGAGCCTACAAGTGTACAAGCTACAGTCATATGTATTTTCTTTGTGTGATCAGAAGCCCTCAGAACAGAAGGGTCTCTGATCACTGGGATGTTATTTTGTGGCTGGGAGGAACTTAACATGTTCATAGCCACTCAGAAGAAGGAGAAGGAGAAGACGATGGAGGAGGAGGAGGAGGAGGAGGAGAAATAATAATGAAGAATTGTAAGAGAAAGCCGATAATGCCTTTTCTCCCCACAAAACGTGAATATTCTCCCTTCTGTATAGAATCTTCCCCCAAGAAATCTGTGTCAATCTTTTTCCTCCATACTTCATTTTCCTGGTTCTTATCTAGGGCCACCTTTACCTTATATATCACTTTCATAAAACTTGATAACCTCCCCAAATCCACCCTTTGGGGGCCTACTATATGTAATTGCTGCAAAAAAACCTTCTTGCATCTATTCTTCTGAAATTTACCAGGTTTGATGCTCTGTTATAGAATGATTATCCTGAAAAAGACCATTCATTTCTGCTGAAAGGATGACAATGATGATGTTGATTAATATTTCAATTTAAAAGAAAAATCAAACTTTAGATGTAGATACTAGCAAATCAACAAACAAACAAACCTTGCACTGTCCTAACTACTATGACTGCAATTATCCATTTTTGACAAATTAAGGGGGCAACATCTGTTGCAATGGACATCAATAATATTTGGATTTCTTTCCTGAGATAGAGATTTAGAATTCAGTTAAATTGTATGGCATCAGATTGGTTTGAGCTGAATCAAACTGTTTTCTCAGTCATTGAATCAAATGGTGTGGTTAGTGGACTCTGATACTCAGAAGAGCCAGCAATAACACTAAAATATTAACATATGATATAGCTCAGTAAAAAGAACAAAATTGCTACTGTTGTCCCACTGCTTCTCGTATGTAACATCTCAGATATCATGCTAGTCTACTTAGTTAGCTACTGCTAGGAAAGAATAGGAAAATGCAAGGGGTTGAGTTTTTAGTAAATTGGGAAAGGCAACTGGCTGTTTCGAATGGCAGCTGTATGTTTATCCTGATGGATAATTTGGCTACCAAATGTGGGTCTGTGGGCCTTCATGCAATAACTCTGGTGTTAACTGGTTAATTTCAACTGTTGTGAGTAGTGTGTTTGGATTTTATTAACCCTATATTCCGTTATATTCCTTTGGGCACCAGAAGCAGCCTGATTTTATACATCATTTTAGGCCATTCTACAAATAGCATACTATGTAGGTTTAGATCTGCTCTAACATGGCTCTTCTTATTTTCTTATGATATTTTCAAATGGAACCTCTTTTCCTTCTCTTCATTTCCTGGTGATATTGTGACTCTCTCTTTTCCTTTCATTGTACTCTGGCTTTTTTTTGCATACGACAGTGGTGGACTACTTAGGGGTGCTGTTGGATTATTTTTTTTTCCCCAATAGATGCTATGGGCTGCACTTCAAAATAAAATAATGAATGAAAGGTACAAAAATCATGATTTTGGATGTGAAGGGTTTCGAGATTGAGTTGTGACCTGGCCATGCAGCAGACTCCTCCAGGATGTCTCAAGAGGCAAGAGGCAAAATAATCATCTCCCCAGAGCACAAAATGGTTTGTGGAGCGTGGGTGCTGCTTCTACAGTCTACTGTACAAAATATTAGCTTATTTCAGCTATGACCATTTAGTCTGTCCCATTCTCATATAAGTGTGTGTGTATGTGTGTGTGTGTGTGTGTGTGTGTGAAGGTCATGCAGGACATCTACACAATGTCTGTATTTCTACACATATTATGAATCTCTTATAATAGGTTTCTTGGCTCTGAATTTATAAAAAACCAAAGCAATACTCAGAATCTGATGGCTGATTCCATCACTGGCTTTGTTTGCACGATCTCTGAAGCTTTCCACTTCAAAGTCTAAATGAATGCTTTGTCCTCAGGATATGAAGTCAGACAAATCATTTCATTAGCTGGTCTTTCTATGGATGTGTCAGTATTCTTCTGAATGTGGGCTGTTGATTATGCCCCTGCCTTTTTTAAGTAGGGAATCTTTTTGGTATTTCACTCATTTTGACAGATAAAAAGTAGAGTCCATTCATAATGTTTCACTATGAAAACCTTTCATATGACATGGGCCTAAAAGTCACGCAAATTCTCTCAGACATCAAGTTCTAATAAAGTTTTTGGCTTTCTATGAAAGGCAGACCCAGAAGTCACATTTGCAGTCACACAAAAGTATGGCAGTCGCACACAAGTGTTGTAGTCACACAATGTTTGGCAAACATTCAGCTTGTTTTTATTTCCTAGGATATAAAAGCAACAATATTTCCAGCATCAGCTACCACAGAATATGTAATTGAAGGCATCTGTGTAGCTCCGGTTTTTGTATAGGTGCTATGGATATTTTGGGATCCTAATTAGTTCCATATTGCTTTGTATGTGAATCATTAAAACACTCTTTCCTTTCATACAAAAAAAAAAAGCTTGTTACATTTTTTTCCCCACATCTTCAAAGCTACCTTGTTTTTATCATACATACACAGCAACAGCAATCAGTATACATCAATTCCTCATGGAACCTGTTGTACAGATTCCTCTGGTTAATCAAACAATATACCAAACCATTAGACAACTTAGAGACTTTTGCCTAGCTTCCCGCTTTATGTTAACTGATTGTTGCGGGGGGCTAAAAACTAAGGCCATTTCTACAACTACACTCTTATAATAGTATTATTCCACTTTCTTTTCTTTTTTTTTATTAATTTTTTTTCATCCTTACAAGCATAAGTTCATAAGACATATTAATGTTTACAATAAATAAAATACTCTTTTGTATAATGTAAAGTAACATATCTCTGTATAAATCATTAAATCCATACATTCCTAAGTTCTTACTTTCCTTTTTCACATTTATTTCCTATACTATTTTTGTCATATGTTTATTAATATTTCAAAATTCTTATTTTTATCTTATTATATAGTGTCCAATATCAGCCAAATATATTTTAAAGTTATTACTCTAATGCTATTCCAATTCTTTTCTTCTCTAATTAACTTCCTATTTGTTCTTGGTTGGCTATCTGAGGTTTCTTTTTCTTTTATCTCCTATATGTACTTGCCAGAATATTGATATCTTATTGACTTGTTTAATCTATTTTGCTAAACTTCTGTCTTTACTTATCTTTACATTCTTCTTCTTCTCCCTGACATAGTCTTGTCCAATTACTATCTATAAATTTTTTCACTGTTTCCATTTCTCTTATTTTATTATTATTCTTTCCTCTTCTTATTAATTGTGTTAAAGCGTCATAAGTTACCAATTCTCTGATTTTATTCAACCATTCCTCCAATTCAGGTATTTTGCCTCTTTTCCAATGTTTTGCAAATGTTAATCTGGCTCCTGTTACCATGTATAATATTGTATCTTTGTGTTTATTGTAAACTTTATCTATTTGATGATTCATATTCAATAGAAATATCTCTGGTGACATTGGAATGGTTATTTGTAGGATTTCCATCATACTTTTATGAATTTTTTTCCAATATTTCCTTGTTTCCGGACACATCCACCACATGTGGTAAAATGTTCCATTTTCTTCTTTACATTTCCAACAGTATTTTGTCTTTGTCTTATACGTTTTACTTAGTTTATCTGGGTCCAAACACCACCTATAGAAAATTTTTAAGTAGTTTTCCTTCAGACTCTGCACCAAAGTAAATTTTTGAGTATCGCTCCAACTTTTTTCCCAATTTTCTAGCGTTTATTCATGGCCTATATCACATGACCACATGACCATTGTGTTTTTTACGATTTCTGTTTCCAATTCTCTATCTAGCGTGTATTTGTAAAAATGGGATGTATGATGTTCTTTTTTCTCAAATACTATTTTTTCAAATTTGTTTAATTGAGTGTTTTTCTCAAAACATTCCATTTTTAGATCCTTTTTAAACCTTATTTTTATTTGCGTATATAAGAACCACTGGCTATTCCATCCATCCTTTGCTAATTCTTCTCTTGTTTTTATTCGTAGGTCTTCCTTTCCATCCCTTATTATTATATCTTTATATGTTATCCAATTCTCTCTTGTATCTTTCCATTTCCTAAATAAGGCTTCCTGCGGTGAAACCCATAATGGAATTCTGGAATATATTTTGTTTTTCCATTTCTTCCAGATTTCTAATAATGATCTCCTGATATAGTGTTTGGAGAAATTTCTGTCTATTCGTGCTTTATTATACCAAAGGTATGCATGCCAACCAAATCTAAGATCCGCTCCTTCTATATTCAATATACCTTCATTTTCCAACGTTATCCAATCTCTTAACCAAGTCATTCCATTTGCATGATAGTATAATTTTAAGTCAGGTACTCCAAAATCTCCTCTTTCCTTTTTTTCTGTCAAGATTTTCCATTTAATTCTGGGTTTTTTCCCACCCCAAATATATTTTGAAAGATCTCTCTGCCATTCTTTAAGACATTTTTCGTTAATTATTACTGGTATGTTCTGGAATAAATATGTCATCTTTGGTAGGATCATCATTTTTATTGCAGACATTCTGCCTAATAAGGACAGATTCATCTTTTACCATTTCTGTAAATCTTGTTTAATTTCCCTCCATTTTGACCCGTAATTATTTTCAAATAGTTCATTGTTCTGTTTCGTCATTATTATTCCCAAATATTTAATTTTTTTCTCTTCTTTAAAGCCTGTCATCTGAGTCAATTCTTCAATTTCTTCCCTTTTCGTATTCTTTGTTAGAATCTTTGTCTTTTCTTTGTTAATTTTAAAACCAGCCAATTCACCAAATTCACTACAAATTTCCTTCAGTTTCTTCATACTTCGATTAGGATCTTCCAAAAAGATCACGAGATCATCTGCATAAGCCTTTAGTTTGTACTCTTATCCTCTTATATTCGCTCCCTTGATTTCCCTTTCCGTTCGTATTGCTCTTAACAAAATTTCTAAAGTCAGTATAAAAAGCAATGGTGATAGCGGACAACCCTGCCGAGTGCCCTTTTTGATTTCTATAGGTAATGCCTTCTCCCCATCTGTTTTAATTTGTGCTTTACAATTTTGGTATATTTGTCTTATCCAGTTAGTAAATTTGCTTCCACAATTCATGTTCTCCATTGATGTTATCATAAACTCATGATCCAGATTATCAAAAGCTTTCTCTGCGTCCACAAATATCATAGCACATTTTCTCTCATTGTGTTTCTCGTAATACTCAATCATATTTAAGACTGTTCTTGCGTTATCTCTGATGTATCTTTTTGGTAAAAAAACATTTTGATCTTCATGAATTATTTTCTGTAATATTTTCTTCATTCTTTCCACAATTATGTTTGTGAATATTTTGTAATCAATGTTCAATAATGCAATTGGTCTGTAACTGCTTGGTTCTCCTGGATCTTTTCCTTCTTTTAAGATCATTGTGATGTTCGAATCACTCCATGACTCTGGTTTTCCATTATCTGCTATTTCATTAAACATTTTTTGCATCGGTATACTTAATTCTTCTTGTAATTGTTTGTAATATAATGCTGAAAATCCATCTGGACCTGGAGATTTTGCTATCTTAAGTTTCTTAATTGCTTCAGTCACTTCCATCATAGATATATTTGCATTTAAGCTGCTCTTTTGCTCTTCTGTAAGTATAGGGATCTCTTGTATTTGTAAATATTCTTCTATCTTCTTTTTTAGGTTTGTATTCATTCTTATATTATATAGATCTTTATAATACTTTCTGAAGGAGCTCTTTATTATCTCTTGATTTGAAATCTCTTTATTTCCCTTCTTAATACGCAATATTAAATTTCTTTCTCTCTTCTTCCTCAGTCTATATGCAAGCCATCTTCGAGGTTTGTCCACATTTTCAAAAAGTTTCTGTCTCATTATTCTTAATTTCTTTTCAATTTCTTGTAGATTTTCAGCTTTTATTTCTTCTTGCAATTTTTTATCTCCTGTTTTATTATCTTATTTGTCGGATCTTTTCTCAACTCCTCCTCTTTATTTTTTTATTTCAGATGTTAGCTATTCCAGCTTTTCTAATCTTTGTTTTCTTATTTCTGAATTCCATTTAATGAAGAGCCCTCTCATTATCGCTTTTCCAGCTTCCCAAATTACTTTTGATGCCATTCCTTCTGTTGTGTTAATTTTAAAGTAATTTCTCAATTCTTCTTTAGCTTTTTTCAGATAATCTTCCTTTCGCAGTACCGTATCATTTATTCGCCATGTGGTATAAGTATTACTTCTTCTTATTCCTAACTTTATTTGAACTGGATTATGATCAGATAAAATCCTGGGCAATGTTTCCATGTTTATAACTTTTGAGTGTAAAAGTTTAGAAATTAAGAACAAATCAATTCTTGACATTGTTTGATGAGAATCTGAGTAATAAGTATAGCCGTTTTCTTTTTCATATTTATATCTCCAAACATCTAGTAATGACAGGTCTTCCATCAATCCAAAAAAACTCTGTGGTAATTTCCCAGCTTTCTTTTTCTTGTTTTTATTTGTCGATCTATTCTTCTCGGGATCTATTACACCATTAAAATCTCCCATTAGTAAGATGTTCTCTTGCTTGGTTTCAGTCATGTAATTCTGTAGCACTGTTCCTATCTTCTCGTAGAATTTACTCTTATTTTCTAGTGGGGCATATATTCCAACCAGTAATATTATTAATTCTGGGAATTTTACTCTTACTCCAATGTAATGTCCATTTTCATCTTTAAAAATTTCTTCTGAATTATATTTTGGATTTACATATATTGCCACACCTCTTTTCTTCTTTTGAAAAGCCAAGATATAACAGTTCCCTAACTTTGGATTCTTTAAATATTTTATATCTTTTTCTCTTATTCTTGTTTCTTGAAGACAAATAACATCCAAATTTGTTTCTTCTAAATAATGGAAGACTTGCCTACATTTATAATTAGAATTTAAACCTTTCACATTCCATGAAGTACATTTAATCTTCATTTTCTACATCTCTCTTTAATTTTTTTAATCCTCTTCTTCTGCAATTAAACTATTTTCCAAATCCCAAATCTGTTGTTTCTGTTCTGTTTCTTCTTTTTGTCCTGTTGTCCCTGTTTCTTCTGGTGATTTGTCTTGCTTTGCTATATTTTCTATATCTTTTTCTATATCTTCTCTTGTTTTTTTTCCTTTTGATCTCCAATATCTCTTTTATTTTTTTTAACATTTCCCTTGCCTGTTCTGGTGTTATGCATTTATATCTTCTAGCATTATAAGTGAAGGAAACCCCTTCAAATCTTTCCCATTTGTATCTTATATTATATCTTTGTAATAGTAGTGTTAGATTCTTATATTCCTGTCTTCTTTTTAAGATCTGGAATGGAATATCTTTAAAGACTTTTATTTCTTTTCCATTCATGAATAGTTTCTCTTCATAATTTTTCTGTAGCAATCTCTCTTTAAATCTTGTCCGTGTAAAGCATACAATGGTGTCTCTAGGCCAGTTCTTTTCTTTTGCCAATCTTGAGTTTGTTCAAAATATCTGATCAACTTCATTATCCATTTTTTCTTCTGATATTCCTAGGTAAGCCGCCAGTTCAGGTATTAACTTTTCATATAAGTTCTCTCCAGATCTTTCCTCTATCCCTCTTAATTTGAGACATCTATCTCTATTCCTCATTTCATGTGCCTCTGTCTCTTTTTCGATTCTGTTTTGACTTTCTGTTATTTCTTTCCTCTCAATCTCTGCTTTTCTTGTTCTTTCTTCTATATCTTCTAATTCTATTTGTATAATCTTTATTTCTTTGTTCATCTTATCAATTTTCTTGTTAAATGTTTCTAGTTCCTTTCTAATGTCTGTATTTATCTCTGTTCTTGTATCTTTACCTTCCTGTCTTATCTCTTGTTTGAAGTTTTTTAATTCCTTTAGTATCTGTAATACAATGTTAGCTGTCTGTATTGGTTGTTCCAATGATGACCTTCTTTCTGTATCTATTTGAGATCTATTTGATTTTTTCTTATTCATAGTCATATTCGTTTTTCTCATTAAATTTTGATTATTTGAACTAACTGTAATCACTGTAATGTCTTGTATTCTGTAAAATTATGTATCCTGGAGTTTTAGAAAACCTCTTCACCTGTATTAAAAAATGAAATCTATATATTTCAATATCTGTATCAAATAATTCAGCAAAATAGTCTCACTTATATCAAAATTATTATATTATATATTATACTATCAATCAACTTCTTTTCAATTACTTATCTATAATACTCATATTATGCACCTGTATCAGTAAATATAATTCTTTCATTCAATAGTGCAACAAATCAAGTTCATATATTCTCAGCTTGTTTTTTAATATTAATGGTAATTTATATTTCTCCCCTTCTCTTTCAAAGTCAGTCTTTCCTTAAGTGGATTATTACAGCTGTTAAATTTATATCTTACTGTTTACAACTTATTGTACTTATTACTATCATATTTATTTATAAATTCATATATTGCAATTCATATAATTCATATAAATAATTATAAATCAGATAAAATCATATATATCAATTTATATAAACAATACTTATAAATTCACTACTTATAAATTATATATTTCAATTCTTTTAATTTTAAAGTTCCTTATTCAATTTATTACCTCAATAATATTTCAATTTCTTCCCCCTGTCTCAATTTATTCTGTTCTATTATATCTTATGCCATACAATTCGTGTTTCTATTTCCCTCTATTTCCTATCTGCACAACTAAATCAATATAAATTGTTAAATATTAATCCATAGTTATATAAATAATTATTAACCAATATATTAAATATCAAAATATTAGTTAATATATTTCATATGTTACATTAAATAGATAAAAGAAGAAGAAGTTAAATCAGTACATTTAATTTTAACATCCAGTATCCTTGTCATTTATATGAAATCCTCTTCTTTCTTTCTTTTTTCCTTCTTTTCCTATCTTCTCAAGAAAGTCTTTCTTTGTATTTACTTATTTTCCTCTATTGTCTCTCTATATTCTTCCTTCCGGTTCTACCCAATATTCTAATCAATATTTAATTATATATTCCAAAAGTATGTACTCTCAGTCTCAGAGTCTCAATCTCCATCCATAACTTACAGTTACTTTAAATATCAACTTGTATTTTTAAGTCTTATTTTACTTTGTACTTTTATTATTTCTTTTAATGTTGAGGATTTATTTTCCTACTATGCTTTTATTCGTCTCCACTGTCTTTCCCCTGTCACCTTAATCTCATCCACAGTTGCGATCAACTTTTATTTAATTATCAACTTGTATTTTTTAAGTCTCATTTTACTGTGTACTTTTATTATTTCTTTTACCACTAAGGATTTATTTTCCTACTGTGTTTCTATTTGTATCTGCTGTTTTGGTTTTTTTTTGTCATTCTCATCTGCAGTTGCAGTTGCGATCCGCCATTTTCTTTTCTTTGCCTCTGTCTCCCGCTCCAGGTAAATTTACAACTAATGTTCTTTTCTTTTCTTTTCTTTTCTTTTCTTTTCTTTCTCTTCTTCTTCTCTTTTATTTCTACTTATCTTTAATATTCAATTTCAATATTCAATTTTAACTTTATTCCTTGTTCTTAGTCTCAGTGGGCATAAGTAAGCATTAATTCCAAGTCTTTTTCAACCTTATAGTAGCCTTTCCCAGCGCAGACGTGGCAGCTCTTCGACCCCAATCGTCATCTTCTCCGATTCAGTTATTTTTGGTTTTTGAAGATTAACCTCATTTATTAGGTCCCTTTCGAGCCCCCTCTGAACCCCCTTTATCAGGGGAGTTATGGACCAGTTCCAAGCTTTCTTATTGAACCGGCTAATCTACACTGGATAATAATTTAGAAACCCACGTTGTTACCAAGCTTCTTCACAGTCTGCCATCTTGAATCCTCCTCAAATGAATGTATTTTAAGGCCTCTGAAATATCAAATGAACTGGAATTCTTTCTGGTTGTACTCTTTCATTTTCTTTTTCAAAAGAGGAAAACATCTTCGCTATTTATAGTGGAATTTGTTCTCCCAAGATTTAAATCATGTTATTTTCATAATTTCTTTCACTTCCATTTTTAAGCTTGTGTGTGTGTCTGTGTGTGTGTGTGTGTACTGCAAGCAGTACCTTCAGTTGAGTTATGGGTGATTCCTGTGTGTACAGATTCCTCTGCATGCTGAAAGCTACTGGGGTGTGATAATAAAACAAAAACATGTTATTTCAGAAAGTAAATAAAAAAAAATACTTCCACACATTATTAATCTTCAGAATAAAGCAGAATAAGAAACCATACTTCCTTGTTCTTTGCAACTTAGCTTTTCATCTTATCTTTCATCCTTTTGAAGCATCAGCTTGAGGGCCAAATTAGGCATGATGTCAAATGAAGGCAACCACCAGAAAGATTATCTGCTTATCTAAGCCCTTTTCATTTTTCATAACATCTAAGAGACATCAGCCCTGTTCTGATGTCACCAATGTTGTTTCCTTCCCTCCACTCCATTAAAAGCTACTAATCAGAAAATTAAAGCAACAGGGTGATAGGTCACAAGTAGAGATGGGTAAGAATTTTTTTTAAAAAAAAGTAATCAAAATTCCTACCTTTCTTCACATTCGGATGGAAAAAATTTAAGAGCTTAAAAAAATGAATATGGAAAAGCTAAAACTTGTAGATCTTCCCCTACAGGCCCAGAGCTAAAGCTTTGACCTTAAATATTTCCTATTGCAATCATGTTAGTTCCATCAGTTAGAGAAGTCATTTTTTTCCCCTGCCAGACTTCTTGTCTTTAACTCTTATAGAGTTGAAGTGTCTGTATGTATGTGTGTGTGGGGGAGGTCCCTTCAGATCCTTTTCAAATATGTGCAAAGATTCACTTGCTGTCTCTATACCTGAGACTGAAAGAACTTAAAACTTAAACATATTGAAATAGAGGAGTAAAACTACACTACAGATTTTCCCTTCCAGTCACAAGAATTTGCTGCTGGATGTTGCAGAAATAAAAGTGCATTTACAGAACAGAGAGTTTTCAGCCTGAGTCCCATCTTTGTAAAATAAAGATACCTATTAAGGTCTACCACTTGGGAGCGGGGGCATGTTCTATAGTTGGTATTGCCAGGTATGGATTTAGTGGCAGGTACCTGCTGGAGGTACCAGCCTAGATGGAGGAAGCGCTTGTCCAAGACTGTCTATTCTTGTTATCTATTCATCAGCAAAACAAAATGGTGCTAACATTTCATACAGTCTGAACAAATTCAGATGTGTATTCTAGTATGTGTATTTATTGTCTTATATGATATGGATAAATCATGCATGTAGATTCTGCAGCACAATCTTCAAACAGGCTACAGGGGTAATTAAAATAAAATTATTTTAGAAGTTGAACAAATGGAGGCAAGTGTCAAATATCCTCCTCATCTGGAATGCAATTTGATTGAGAGAATAATACTACATGTTGCCATCTATTTCGTATTCCCCATTTGAAAATGGTTGGTCTGTCCAATTGTGTCTGTAGGCTGAACTGGGATTTGCAACTGAATGTGCACACTAACTTTCATTCTTACATCTCAGCTTTGCAAGAAAATCTTTCATGGCTTTGTGCTTCCTGCTTTCCTCTGCACTGTTAGCATGCCAGTGCAGAATAAACCTGGCATTACAGCTTGAAATAATTTTATCTCCACATATGTACCAAATTCCAGTCAAATATGTGAAATGGTGTTATTGTATTAGAAACCAATTGACAAAATGTTTTATAAATGGGATATCTAATGGGATTAACTGATAAAAGTGGATCTACTTTATCAGGTGGTGAGATTCTAATGACTGTGAGATAAAGCTTATGAAGGGCTTCAAATAATCAAAAAGCACTATCTTATGACACTAAATATGATTTTAAGAAAAAGACTGCAGTTCTGACCAGCAGTAGTGAGATGGATGTTGGAAGGAACAAGTCATTATTTTGATTAGTTGTAGGGAAATTGTAGTGAGGTAAAAGCTCCATGGACTTTAACATGTCCAAATACTTCTTCAAATTAGACTTCTCCTCATTGTACTAGTCTAATAGTTTTCCACCTCATGCTTCATCACACCACCTGAGGCATGTAGTGGTTGTTCAGAGATTTACTACTTGTCATGTCATATTATGATAGTAGAGGTAAATTCTGTTTAAATACAGGTTGATCTGAGTTTAGAATGATGAATTCTCTCCTGAAATGCATTAATATTAGAGGGGCAGAAAATGAACAGAAATGCAGTGGAACAAAACTGTGGTTATCTGTGCATAGGCTTTCTTTGTCCTGAGAAAAACATAGAAAACTATCCAGAACTCACTTTTCATGTCCCTTTCTCTGATGTTAGCTACTCTGAGAGAAATGTCAACCTATATGGTTAGGTTTCTCAGAAGACTAAGGAATTTGCAGCAGAGAACAATGGCTGGCCTATCTCTTTACTTAAAGACAGGAACAGCAAAGATGGCAATGCTTCTAATTTGTGGGATCCCTGGGAGGTCCATGATAAACACCATTGTATCACTCTAGAGAAAATTTGAGTGTTTGTTGGCTTGTTTCTTTAATGTAGGCAAAAGAAAATGGTCAGATTTGATCATCCCCATACATAAGAAGCTGTTCAAGTACAACAGATTTAGTCAACAGATCAGACTGTCCCCAAGGAGTACTGGAGTAAAACTGAATAGTTTGACGCTATTTGGATCTCTTGGAGATCCATATATGAAAAATGCAGTTATCCCTGTATATTCATGAGAGTTAGGAATGTAAGACCTCCATGAAAGTGAGGGGAAATGAGTATCTTCCCCCTACCTATCTGAATGAGTTAGTGAGCAGTTTTTCCCTCCTCCTACTCCCATATCCCATCCCCTTGTCCACCACCCATCCACCTGACCATGAGAGAGTGCCTATGCATTCTTTCCCTCATCCCACTCCCCCAGTTGCTTTTGTGGGTGAGTGAGTGTACACGGGTAGAGGTAGAAGAGGTGGCAAGAAATAATCAGCGAATAATCAGATTCATGAATGTCAGACTTGTGAATATGGAAGAATGACCGTAATAAAAAAAAAAAAGCCAGAGTGTTTGTCTCCACAATGACTGTACAGGGAAAAAGACAAGATGTTATGATTTGGGTGCTGTTGGTGGATGGGCAGTTCTAGCATTCATTCTGAGGCAAGAATATCACTAGAACTTTCCAGTCTCAGTGTTCATGGGTTAATGTCAGGTCACTGAAATTATATAGCAGTCACCTCAATTATCTTCTATGTCTCTGCTTATTTATTAGAGGGAACTATTAGTAATAACAGCAGAGCTTTGGTGAGGATTTAAGCACTGCCATCTGAGTTTGAGTTTGACATCTCTGGGTCTAAATGTCTTGTTGAATGTGTTAATTTGATTAGTAATATGATCTACCTAAATACTTTACAGCACCAGTTACCATTTGATCTTGGAAGCTAAGCAGGGTCAACCCCTGGTTAATACTTGGATGGGAATATCAAGTGCTATAGGCTATATTTCAGAGGAAGGAACTGGCAAAGCATCTTTTGAGATTCCTTCCCTAAGAAAAGCCTGTGAAATTCCTGGCATAAGTTGACAATTGACTTGAAAGCACATACACACACAATCAGATTATGAATCTGGATGAGTTTTAGATTATAAAAAGTATTGTGAATATAACCACTTCAACTGGCCCTAGTTGCTGTTAGATTCTGATTTTCTTCTTCCTTACCTTATTAAAAACAAACAAACAAACATATCTCTAATTCTTCCACGTATGCATGCTTGCATGAACACAGTTTTGATTTGCCAGCAAGAACATGTATTTAACTCACACAGCACAGATCTTAGTATTATACTGCATGTTTAATTTGTACTGTGAAGCAAAACAAATGTGATTATTTAATTACCCCTGTGGTTCAGCAAGAAATTTAATTTCCATCACATATCCTCATTAGTGAAAGTTATATATCATTTACAGTTTTATCTATTATTATTATTATTATTACTACTACTACTACTACTACTACTATTACTATTACTTCACTCATTTAAAGGAATCGATAATGAGGAATCACTGCAAAGGTAATACTGATTCCCCCAGCTTAGACTTTTAAGAGTGGTAGCAAGAGTAAGTCACCTTACACTGCCAGGCTGACTCTACTTGAACTTACACATTGTGGCAGATAGGTGACCAAAACAGCATCTCAGTGGCTGCCATAAGATAGGAAGCCTTTGAGATGGATGACAAGGGTTTTAAGTTAGCAGCAGAAAATATAGCACAATCTGAGGCCACTCTGAAATGTGAGAATACTCCAGGTTCTTATGTGTCTTCACCATAAGCAGCTAACGAGCAGGCCAGTAAATTACAAGTATATTAGAGAATCAACATCCTGCTCTCACACCTTAAGAGACCAAACGGTCTTGTTTAGGGCAGGCAACTAGATGACAAGGGATGTTCTGTAGTGCTCAAATACAGTGTTGAATCTGTTTCCAGTCTTTCTTCCCATTCAAACTGCATATATCAACAGCTTTGGGGAAAAAAAGGATTCAGGATATATAAAACTGTGATGTTGCATGCCTTCAAATATTTTCCAACTGATGACAACCCTAAGGTGAACCTATCATAGGGTTTTCTGAGGCTGAAAACATGCAACATGCCCAAAGTCATCTTTTGGGTTTCCATGGCTGAGTGGGCAATCCGAGCCTCATCTCCAGGTTGTAGTTCAGTGCTCAAACCGTTACATCACAGTGGCTCTATGTATACAACTATTGAATGGAATTTTACAGAGCCACTCTAGATCACCAAATACCTTGATGGGGATCTGGGAGTTTGTCAAGGAGATCTCAGCAGCTGAACTCCTGGCGAAGCATCTTCTTATCACTCCTACTTCCTTATGTTTCACCACTGCATTTCAACAGTTGGACTGCTGTAAAGCAAAGGTATCCTCTCCTCAAATAAGCTGCCATGTCATTATCATAATAATATATTATCATAAGTTAGCCCTGAACAGTCTTAACTATCATGCTCTGACTCAAGAACCAAGAAGCATCTGAAGATGGATGCTGTGCCATTCTGCTTTTCTCTCTGTCAATCTCTTTGTCTACCTCTGCCAAGAAATATTGTGCTCTACTATCTTTTCTCTTCTTTGGAGAACATTTTTGACTGTATCCTCTATGTAGTATTTGAAGATGCATTCTTACTAGGAGGACAGTACCACAACGAAAGCAGCATAAACTGTGAAGACTGAGCAGTTGACTTTTAATTTTGTGGATTTTTTTTTTTTTTTTTTTTTGAATCGAGCACATTTTACAGATGCCCAGCACAACTGCTTTCCCTTAAGGTACTTGTATGAAATTTTGATAGATTAATCCCCTCTTTAGTTTCTAACCAAGTCTCCAAATTTTAGGGTTTTATATCTGAGAGAATGAAAAGAGCCATTAGGATTTCCCAAAGCAAATCAACAAAAAACAGACTGATGATCTGGATCTCAATTCAGGTTCAGAGTCTGGATAGAACTGGGTTCAAATCAATCTAGACCAAACTGGCCCCAGATCTAAACTGCTAAATTGGGCTGTGAAGTAAATTAGGATCTCCATGTACAGTTCAAATTAGAAGACAATACACTTCTGCATGTCTGACAACCATAACAGAATGATAAAATATCATAACTATGATAAAAAAGGAATTGTTTCTACCAAGCTTTCCTGAAATATGCTGTACTTATGCTTTGAAAATTCCAGCTGGAAAAGTGTTTCAAAATTATAGTTTTAAAAGTCAGAGAACCTTCCGTGCTTAAAAATATCATGGAGTTAAATAGTGAGTATCATCTGGACACTGGTAGTTGCTGAAACAGAGCATTTGAGAGAAACAGACAATAGTCTATATGTCTGACAGAAAGAAATGTTGATGGCTTTCGTTGAACATTTGACAGGCTGAGGGTACACTTTTGAAGATATTAGTACTCTTCAAATAAATATGGTTCTTCGTCTAACCTTTCCTTTCACCAGTTTTGATATCAGCCTTGAAGCAGTTTAACCCTGCTGTGTAAGGCAGGAGTGAGAGGAGCTGAGCATGCATCATCAGACTATCAGCTAACATATCTTTAATCCTCAAATGTGTTTGTCCCCTCCCTTCACAAAAAAAAGAAAAAAGACTTTTATCAAAGTGATCTTTCTTGTTTGGCCAAAGTGCAATTATTTTCCATCTGACTGTGCTTTGAGGAAAGAAACAGCAGGCTCAAATATTCAGGCTCACTCTATTATGCCTTTCAAGCATTGAGGGTGAGCTGTGAATTTAACACTGCTTGCCTTTACAGTATTTCAACTAAGGGCATGGGAGTCTGAAGACTGGCATTCTTAATCAAGCCAATCTACACAATTTGTAAGACCTATCAAGCCACAAACAGCCTGTTTTTTTAAAAAAAAGATTTTCAAATATTCTTTCCATTCCTATTGCCAAACCAGCACATCTATTAAGTTTTTCTCAAAAAAAAAAAAAAAAAAATCCTGACTCTTTAATATATCCATGCTCACTAGCAATGGATAAGGTACTCCAGATAGTTGGGCTTAGACATACATCAAGACATCTCCTTCAAAAAGCTAGGGGGAAAGGAACCCTTGGTCTATCTGTAGTCCAATTCAAATTCAGACTTAGGCACCACATCCCATCTGATCTTACAAACTAAGCAGGTACTCTGCTTAGTACTTGGATGAGAGACCATCAGAGATACCAGGTGCTGTAGGTTATATTTCAGAAGAAGGAACTGGAAAAAGCACCTTTGAGTATTCCTTGCCAAAGAAAACCCTATGAAATTCACAGAGTTGCTGTAAGTTGATGGGCAAATTAAAGGTACACACACACTTCATCAGCTACTCAATAACTCACTGAAATATATTTCCCCAACCAAAGATTTCCCCACACCTCTTTCTTGTCCCATCAGCCCTCTTGAACAGTAATGTTCCTGAAGCATGGAAAAGGAAAGAGGGAGGGATCTTCCACCAGTAACTTTGGAGAATACCTATGATCTGGTTTTACACCAGATAGGACAAAGAGACAAATAAGAGGGATTTCCCTTTTCCTCATTCTTCCCATTCATTGTGGGTTGCAGCCATGGCTTAGCAACCAACTAAGTAAAGTAGGACAGAAGAGGACAGAGCTTCTCTCCCACTCACTGATCAGCCCTGATCAGTGAGTGGGAGAGAAGCTCTTTTCTGCTTGATTTAAAACCTGAGCTAGAGCAGAACTTTGGATTATAAAATATGCCTTGTAACTGAGCTCAGCCTTATCAAACCCTGACACTTGTATTTTTTTAACCCAGAAAGATGAGTCTCAGGATGAAACTAGATGATTCTGTATTTTGAGGTGAAACTTAGGTGGCAAAAGACATCTGCTTATTCTAGAATAATATTTTGTCTCCTTCCACATCTTGCAAATTATAGTGTGTGTGTGTTTTAATTCCCGACAGGAGGCAAACATATAATTTATATGCAATCTGACTGCAGACACACATACCTTTGAGGAAAACCCACTGATGAAGTGAATCATGCAAACTGCAGAGAATGTGCATTTACCTATACTGTCTAATTTGACAATCAGTGACAATACTAAAGATAAATACCCTCAAGCCTCACCGTAGTTGAGATTGATTTCATGGGAAGAGGGGTCTAACTACCACTGCTAGCATTTCTGGAAATGTAGTTTCTCATGAAGTTCTCAGCAATATAACACTACCACCTGACTGAGATAAGATATTCACTTTCTAACCATATATATTTTCTAAACTTGATTGATCAGATATTTTACTTACCAAATGAGTAAAATTACCTGTGCTGGAACAGGTACAAGGGAAAAAAAAAACTACTATAAATAGAAGAACAATACAAAGAGCTTTGTCTCAAAATAAAGGCTGAGCATAGCCTACTGTATCAGATGGGGAAAAATGTGTTGTCTTGACTTACATTCAAGGTTGTGATAGGCAACGGGAAGAAATGAAAAAGGATCAAAGTGAAAGGCAGAAAATGCAGCTACTGTCACATTGTTGTCAGTGGTCATTCACAAAATGATTGTTGTTAACAACAGAAACATCCTGACATTCTACGACAATATCCAAAATCCACAAAACAGTGATACAATTATTGGCCAGCCAATTACACAAAATATATCATGAGGTGAAGCTTCAAAAGCTTGCATAATATATTTCATACTTTTTGTTTGGCCAATAAAGATATCACTGTTTGGTGGATTCTGTATTTTGTTGTATTTTGTTGCATGGCCAAGAGGGCTACCCTGGGTAATCTAGTTAACATGATTCTTTTCATACTACATGTGAATGTTGGCTCACACAATAGCATGATGCTAGCGTTAACTTCAGGGCTGTCACTAGACATCTTGCTGCCTAAAGTGGAAGAGCAAGTCAGGGTTCAGAGTAGACAAAGCGAGACAACTTATTATATCACATGAGTCAGAAAATCAGCCAAGCAGTTATTCTTGGTAGTAAAAATATCATAACAACATTATAACCATCAGTTTGCGGCCTGTTCATGATACCTTGTATCTAATGCCTGGAGCATCTGTCTCACCTTGCCTAATGGTAGGGCCACCTCTGGTTAATTCAATGCAAGCTGCAGGAAATAGAATAATTAGTTTTCTACATTTATGTGGACTTTCATTCTAATCATCTGCCTTTGAAGTTTCTGTAAGTCAGGATAATGTTTGATGTTGGATAAAGTGGACTGTAGTTGGAGGAAGCTTATTCCATAATAAATGTGTTAATTTTTGAGATGCTGGAAAACTCTTTGTTCTTGTTGCTTCAAGAAGACTAAGTAACTGTGGTCTCTGTGAAACATTAGAAGAATACAGAACTGATAACCAGAGACAGAAGGTAGAGGAGAATGAGACAAAAGGAAACTTGACACTGCAAGGACTGGTCCAGTTAACATTTAACAAAATATGCTACTTGTATATATAGTGTGAAGAGAAAAGAAGTAAGACACAATGGGATACCGAAACTACTTTTGGTTCTGTGTCACATTGTATCAGGCTATATGAAAGAAAGATGTTGAACACCCAATTGCCTCCATGTCATTTCCCTTACTTCATTTTTTTTCAAAAGTTTGACCCTTTTGTGGTCCAGCCATCTTCCCTACTTCATTTTTTCAGAAGTTTAACCGTTTGTGGTCCAGCCATCTTCCCTACCTTCAGACTTAACACTGAGAAGCATGCAGAACTGATTAGTTATTGGTATTTAGATCAATATCGGTTTAGTTTGTAATTAATACCACTTAAGCATTCCAAGTGCCTGGAAGCCAAGGAAATAAAGGCTATGACTGACTCATATTTTAAAAATGATTTTTTAAAAAGGTTTTTATAGCCTCAAACCTGCATACATTTTAAGAGGAAACAATATGTTTGATTTCATTTTTATTGTCTTTGAAGTATTCATGATTCAAGATAATCCAAGCTTGCCAAAGAGAAACCAGCTGTTTAAAATAGGTTGAAACAAACACAACTGCACCAGGCCAAGATGAAGTCAATAAACCTGAAACATTTGTACTTTTTAAAATCTTTCTTACTAATTGCTCCCATGATCCCCCCTTTTTTTGTATGTGTACCAGGAAATAAGTAGACACACTACCACAATTTGGTTGCAAAAAGGTTACAGCTTCATTGACTGTTTTATGGATATGTAATGGGACAAGTTCTTATGCTTGTTAACCTGCTCCCATGGAGGTAAAGAATTGTTGCATTGCTTATTTCTGGCTCTTCACAGGCCACATTTTCAACAAAGTACAAGGAAGGCATTATGGAGTGGTACACCATTACAACCTGGCTCATTGACCATTAGATGGTTTTGGCAGACACACACCAAGGGGGTTTCCAGTGTTTGTTCTCCCTACCTTTACTAATCTTGAGATGAAGATCTATGGAACTCCATTTTAGAGTTGCAAATCTCTTACTATTTCATCCTTGCTTATGGGGACAAATGATTTCTAGTGTTGTTGTTGTTATTGTTTTCATTTCTCCTCCATTGCTGAAGAAAATAAATATTTCTGCACAGTTTTTACTTGGTCTTTGAACATCACAACATGGTGAGGGGGTTTGCTTTTTTTCTGCCCCCCCCTTTTTTTTGCTCTAAATTACATTTTTATTACAAAAAGACCAATTTTTTTCAGATGCACAGGTTTTTCCTGCAAAACTTTTTGTTTTTGCACAAAAAATCCACAAATTACTACATTACAAGACACCATCATCATGCACTTTGTGCACATTGTGCAGTTTTGTGCAAATACATCAAGCATGCATACACAAACACAAAATCTGTTTCTGTGAAATAATATGTTCTGAAAAGACTTCAGGATACATGAATATCAAGCAAAAATTTCATAAAAGTTTCCTCCTCTGAGTTATTCTTCCGAACCAGCTTTTCCAAGTGTGAAGGAATACATCGTTCTGCCCAGGAAACCAAAATAGATGAATATTCTTTTACCACCCGTATTCTCCTTTTACCAGCTGTTGGATTCTTAGTAAGTTCAGTAACTATCCTGCTCCTTCTCTCTTCTTTACATGCACCAAATTCTCCTCTACTTAATCTGAACAGGTAACGCAGAGGTGGGAAGCCCTCTTTTCTTTGCAGGCCACATGCAACAATGGATGGCTGCTTAGGGGCTTCATGGCAGTGGTGGACATAGCTGAAGTTTTCAGAGTGCATATCCTGAGCTGGAAATAAGAAATGTCTTCCTTTCCACTTTTTTTTCTTTGCCTCCCCGCCCACCCCCACCCCAGCCACACAAGTGCATATATACCTAATATCATGTTATGCACAAATAGGCTTCCTCATCCCCTTGAAATTTAGCAGACTTTCTCATATAGAGCTAAACTACGCAGAGAATAACATTTATTTCAGCCCCTAATACTCCTGTGCAGATGAAACAAAAGCAACATTAAATACTAACATTTATGTCACTCTTCAAAAAACATGATCATCCAATCCACTGCTGTTAAACACAGAAAATTAGATGGTATGGGCTGACTGACCATAGAAATCCTCTATTGATCACTCTGTATGGCTGGCTGGTTGCTGTCTGAGTCTGGTAGAAATAGGAAGCAGGAGCAGGGTAGACAAGCATTGCTTTCAACCCTTTGACCTTGGCTAGGTTTGATGTATTTGACAATGGAGGAAAAATTATGGCAGCCACAACAAGGGGAAATTCAGGAGACTCCTGAAGGCCACATACAGCCAATGGATGGTAATTTGCTCAAGTGTGGGACAAAGTAATCCAGAGAACTTACTGCTCAAATGAACCTGATTTCCCATGGTAAAACATGGGAGGTGAAACACCCTCTGAGTAGAAATAAAAACAAATACCCTCTTCTGTGGTTCTGAGAAATTGCTTATGATCCCATGTTACAGGTTTTTGGGAAGGGGGTTGAATTCCAGACTATTTAGATCTGAAGCAAGAAGGGACATCTGGTTTAATATAGCTTTGTTGCTTTGCTTTTGGAATGCATTTCCAGCCAGTCAAACAGTGTACGGTCTTCATCTTCCACCAACCAGCTTCAAGATCTTCTACAACTTATCTACTGGTTAAAATAAAATCTGCTTACCATGGCCACCAAAGCAGTACACAACAAGATAGTACATTAAATAAAACAGATTTAAAACAATTTTAAAAGCCAATTTGAAAACTCAAAACCAGATGGAACAAAGCCATTTTAACTACTGACCAGAAGATCAGTGGAGATGGAGCCAGTCTGCCTTCCCTTGAGTTGAAGTTCCACAACTGAGATGCTGCTGCGGAGAAAGCCCTGTCTTCTGTACTCACCGTGCTAGCTGCTCTGTGGTAATGAGGAAACATGTAATGCAGCTTCTGTTAAAGATGTGTGATTCCTGATAAGAATACCTCCAGTGCAAGGGAAAAGAAGGAACTGAATAAAACAAGGATCCTCAACTGTTTTGAGCCAGGGGCCACATTTGAATTTTTGACGAAACGATGGAGGCTTATTTTGCATTGTTTTACTTTGTTTATTTTACTTAGGTTATTTATTTTAGATCTTACAAAATGGGTGTCATGGGTGAGGCTTGGTGATTCATTAAATGCCTGGCAGAGCAGACATAGCCAAACACAAAACATACATTTTTCCAAAGGCATACTGGAGAAACCAAAACAAAGGAAACCTGCCTAACAACATAAAAGTAATACAGAGGTTGGGGTGTGTAAGCTTCTGGAACCTACAGATTTCTATTCTAATACCCATTTCACAAATTGCACAGTGACACTCACAGCCTGGTTAAAGTGACAAACAAATGAGTACACAGAGAAGTAGAAGTCTGGCCTCCAAATGTCAAATCACACATTTCATCCCCCCAAAAAACATAAAATAGTCATTTCAAAGAAGGTAAACCAGAGATGCACAGAGAAACAATCCAGTGTGTTAGTTTGCAGTATGTGAGACTCACAGATTAGGAAAAAAATAGAATAAATATTTTTTAAAAATGGAGTGCCGGAGTCTGGTGGCATACCAAGGGTAGTAAACGAGAACATTACTAGCCATAATAAATGTGATGGGATCCACAAGCATAGATTGTGTGTAGCAGCTTTATATGGAATATGTGTTTTGTAAAATTCATGCTTTCATGTGATCTTTGATGAGATGTGACTGATGAAGTAACCATGGTGTAATCACATGGTGCCTGTTGATTGTAGGAATATTTACCTTTTTCAGCCATTCTCCATAGTTTTCTATGTATTACTCATAGTAACTGTTGGTTTTGCATTTCAATTGAGGCTGGTTTGGTTGGTTTTAAATATGTAGCTTTTTCTCAAGAACATATCCAATTTCTCAATGCATTGTGTGTTTTATAGATGTTGCTCAAATATTTACTGATTATTACTAGCTTTATCTTGACAATTGGCTTCCACAAAAGTTCAAAGATTCAGTTGATTAAATCTTTACGGCCTTTTCATGTCCTGGTATTAACCATCCCATCCTTTTAAAGTACAATGTATATGTACAATGAATTCTGAAATTCAGTATTGTGCAGAAGCTCCAGACATCTTGATGCAATTCATTTTCTGTATGCAGTAAATATCATTCCTATTCACCAGCGTTTGCCAGAAGTCTGAATTTATTAGCAATGTCACTGTGGAGGGAGTATATTTGATTGATATGACATGTTTTCACCAGGTAGGCTTGATATTTGATGTGTTATCTCCTATTTTTCTTTTTCAAAGTGAGGCTAGATTTATATGCTGGGACCAAAAGAAGTGAGATATAACTACATGGGTCAACATCACATACAACCAGAATTTTGCTAGTTTTCATGACAGCAGCAGTTCTCCCTACAGAAGAGATGAACCTCTATTTGCTATATAACTGAACTGAACTCCACTGTCCCCTGGGAAACCTCTATTTTCTCTGTCTGAGATCCCCACTCTAAATACACTTTTATTTTACTTATTTGACATATTTACACCAGTCCACCTCCAAATATTCCAGCTGGCTGACAAAAACAAAATAGCAGCTTCTAGGGCTGACCCCAAATATTTTACTTCCTCAGACAAAGAAAAAGATGCACACATCCCTAGGTTCATTTATAGAATCTAATTGGATCCATGGTTGAATCTTGCCTCAGTATAGAAACTGGAACAATGTTCATCATTGTCCTTGAAGCTAGAAAGCTAGTTTTGGAGGCACCAGACAAGCTGTGTCATATTTCCGTAACTCCCCGTCCCAAAGATTTACTGCCTGTGTTAGCTGCCTTCCCTTGACTAATGGTAGATTTGGCCTAGATAATCCCCAACTCAAACCAAGGACACTGACAAGAAATCTACTGGATGCATTCTGATCAAAAACTGTAGCTGTTATTAATGTGGGAGGCTTTCCCATGTAAGTACTATTTAATTTAGTGATAATGGCTATGCTTTCGATTTGATTTTAGGCCTTTTCCGCACTTTGTATTTGCAACGAGGCAGAGCGTCCTCCAGCGAGGACGTTTTGTCAGGGATTCCAGGCAGGGAACCCTGGGAAAATGATCGGCCCACTGCAAAGATGTTGCATCATGCCCCAGCTGTGGGTAATTGCAAGGTTACATAAGAAACTGGGGTCGTGTGCAGATGGTAGAGGGAGGTGTGCAAACCTCTACCTGATTGGTTGTAGATATGTATATAACAAAGCAACGCCAGTATGTATTTGTCTGTTGACCAAACCTGGTGCCTCGCGCAAGCTTTTGTCTGTCTGTCCTATTTTTTGTATATAATGGAACTTTGCTGCAAGATAAAGTGCTTCCTGTTTCGGAAGAAACTCCTCTGTGTGTGAGTATCCTTACTGGGGAACAAGGCTGCTGCTGCTGGCTTGCTGAACTCTGGCTTTTCTGCTGCGTTTCCGTGGGGCTGAAACTCCTATCATCCCCAACAGTGGTTATGGGCCCAGGCCCAGAGTGCACAGCATCCACAGTGCACCTGTAGTTGTTTTTCCCCTGGATACTGGGACTGTTTTTGACTGTTTGCCTGGCTCTCCGGTGCTTCAGGAGTCTGTGTTTTGGCAGAGAGACAGTTAATCTTCAGTCTCGACTGGGTCTGGACTACTTTCTGTAGTTCTGGACTTCAGCCCGCTCCGGAATGACCAGAAGTGGTCACTCGTGGTGCTATTGAAAGAATGCTTAAAACAGGTCTTTCAACAGCGCGGCGTGCCCCACTCCATGGCTGTGCTCCAGTGTAGATTTGCAGGCTCGCACCAGTGTGAGCCTGCAGATCTTCCGGGAGTGGGCTTTAGGCTGGTGAGCTTCACCAGTTGGTGGAGAGCCTCCACCAACCGGAAGCCACCATTTTCGTCCCCGGAGCAGTGTGTAGCACAGCCACGCACTGCTCTGGATCAGCCTGGATCCTCCGAGGGAGCACGCCAGTCCGGTAAGTAACAGAACAGGGCGTTTTCTTCGCCAAGTGCGAAAAAGCCCTTAGACTCCTTTTGAGTTTTTAAAGAGTATTTTAATATGGTTTAAAGATGTTTTTATCTTTGTATTATTTTTTAAATTTTTTTTCTTACCTCAGCAGTCTTTGTGGGCTGCATGGCAATATAGAAATACTATAAACAAACAAACAAACAAATTATGATGATTTTGAAACTTAGGCCCTTTCTGCATGAGATGGGAGAAACGCCTCATGGCGTCATAGGAGTGGAGTTTATGGCTGCGTTTCTGCGACGTTTCTGCAATGCGGCATTCCACACCATCCTCCGCTTGAGGCAGTAAAGACTGCTTTCTCATCCCACAACAGCATTTGTCACCACTCCCCTGTTCCGCATATGGCCTGCCCCAGCCCATTTCGTTGGATCTCTTTTCAAAAAAATCTTGGGAAGGACGTCCCAACATAGACATGATGTCATGTGTGCCGAGTTGGGCCCGCCCTGAACCCGCCCATTCCTGCAAGAACATGCTTTAATGGCATGTGGTTGTAGAAATGAAGTAGAAGCGGTCTCAGGGAGTGAAAACACATTTTTTCCATTGCTCAAATATGATGCTTTAGCAACATGCAAAGGCACGCCAGCAACTTAACATCAGCTTAATAGTGACGACGCCATGCTGATGCACTCCTCCTCAAGCTATTACAGCTATGCAGTGACTACACCATGCGGAAAGGGCCTTAGTTTGTACTCATAAATTTACTTTATTATTTATTAATATACTTAATTCTACAATAAAACCTGACATACATACTTATAGAATTAATTAACATAATGTTTTCTAAGTATTGCACAATTTTTCTTTTTTTAAAAAAGGTCTATGAAGACATTTGACCCTCAGGTTAAAAAAAAAAAACTGCAGGAGTTTCGGGGTCATTGTATGAACCCTGTGAGATTTTCAATACACTGAGGGTTAGGTTCAGGAGTGAGGTTAGCGTACAATGCAGAATTCTCTGCTTCCTGACTGCAGTATGAATTTTACCCTTCACAACAAAGACATTTTGAGCTCTTCCAAATGGAAACAACCCTACTGACAGTGAGAGCACATAACTTCTGATTGCTGCATCATGTTTCGCTGGAAAAGAGTGTCTGGTGCTATGGCCTTTTCCACAGGATGGCATCCTCCTGGCGTGGGTACACAAGACGAGCAGAACTGCAACAACACTTCTACATGATGTCATCACGATCCTGCCCTTCTTGCCTCACAAGCCAGTGTGATTGTAGGGTATATTATTGATGGAAAAATTCCATCAATGACTCCTGGTCATATGAGCCTTCTGTCACAGCTCACCATGCAGAAGGGCCAGAAGCAGAATCATATGCTTCCTTCCCCACTGCGGCATGGGAAGAAGGCCAGCTGCAGTGAAGAAGGAAGAGGCGTGTCCCTTGCACTCCCTTCCACAGGCAGCCAATCAGATGCAGAGAGGGGTGCTGAGGACACGCTCCCATCCCATCCCAGCAGAGGCACAGCCAGGATTGCGACAGGGCAACGTGAGAGTGTCATCCTGTGGAAAGAACCTCCCCCCCCCCAATATGTTATATTGGCTGAGACAAAAACTATCTCAAAGGGGAAAAAATGAATAGATTTGTTAGCATGTTATAGTGGTTTGAGCACTGGACTATCACTAGGGTTCAGGGTTCAGCCATGGTTCAACACTAAGGCCATTTCCGCACTAGCCTGTTATAGCGCGATGATTCCACTTTCAACATCCTCTGGAATCCTGGGGTTTGCAGTTTCGGGAGGGGCTGGCCAGCCCCTCCCGAAACTGCAAACCCCAGGATTCCAGAGGATGTTGAAAGTGGAATCATCGCGCTATAACAGGCTAGTGCGGAAATGGCCTAAGTGTCAGGAACTGATTCAACCACACAGAATAAACATGTGAAAGCAATTTTTATTATTGAGCATGAACAGAGTACATGACTTCAGTGATTCAAACTGAGGAAATTTCCAGAGACAGTAAGTTATAACGCTACCCTCACTCCCACAAGCCAATTACAGATGGCCTTGCTTCTCTAGCCTCTGAACTGTTACCAGGTAACTATCTGGTGGGAACTCTGGATGTTTTCTTAACGGTATTTTTAGGAATGTTACTACAATATGCAGCTGCAGGTAAAGCTATCTAACTGCTTAGACTACATGTTACAAGCATCTTAATACTACATAGCCCATCCATAATACTTTCCCAAACTAATTATGGAGGGAACCCCGACACTAAGCCCCAGAAAACCCTGTGATAGGTTTGCCTTAGGGTTGTCATAAGTTGGAAATGACCTTAAGACACATAACAACAACAACAACAACAACAACAACAACCTACATTTTGTTTATTTGTTTACTGGAAAAAAAACATAAATGGCAAATGGATCACATTTATGCATCACATTTTATTAATGGATATTAAAGTGAAAATGTTTTAGGAGACACATTGTCATTTTCAAAATTTTGAGTTATATTCAAGCATTTCTGTGTGCATGCACACACATGCAAATCAAACATTTGATGTCAGTGACAACTGCTAGTTTATGATTATTAGCCCACATTCCAGCTGCACATGTTTTTTAACTTGGACATTCTTTTCCGTTTGTAGAAATATTTCACCTTTATGACCCAGATTTCCTTAGAGACAAAAATGTATACTATGCATGTTTTAAATAATATGTAGTAGGAGGTAATAACTCACCTTCAGACCATGATAATGCAAACTTCTAACCAGCGCTCTAGCTAAGATGATAGATCAAAAGTGATAGGAATTATTTAGAGTTGTGACAAAATATTACAGGGAAATGTTTGGTGGCCACATAAGCCAGACATCTTGCAATTACAAAATGAAATACATTAAATGTTTAATCAGAAGTCTTCAGTTTGAAGGTTTCTTGTTTTAAAATCTCCTGCATAAGTCATGTACACATTGACGATGCTTGGGAATATTTCATTTTCCATGGTTTTATGTTCCCTGAAATCACTTCAAAATTGCATGGTGAATTCATTTGACAAATCTTGTCTGTGCAGAGTTTCAGGCCATATCTGCTAGGGGGGATATCTCCAGCATCCAGTATTCATTCCTTTAACAAATGAAGAGTCAATCAGTTCAAGGCAGCAGATATACTACATTTTGTAACTATGACCATGCCTGTTCCATGCTAAAGGGTTAGATGACCAGAAATTAACTCAGCTAGGGGTATAGGCAGCTTCCAATTGTTGGATGTTTACTGCTGCAATGTTTTGCAAGCAGGTCTGATCTTATTCCTTTGCAGACAGCTTTGATACTGGTTCCTTGCTTCTCTCAAGGGTGTTCATCAACACCTGCTCAGGCCAGCTGCTTCAGGAAGAAGACATCAAGGGCCTACCATGACTTTGGCTGGGATGAACTGCCATTTTGACTTTTCTCTCTGAAAACTGTTTTATGCAATGGCTGTGTCACTTCCTTCTTCTTCTCTGTCTTCCTTTCCTTTTTATATTGAACCTGTTGTGTTGAAATCTATCATTTTAAAATTCAAGTTGGGAGTATATTAATTGGTATATAGTAAATAAAAATAGATAAATTGTTTATTTGTACAAAAAAAACCCCTTGTAGACCTCTTTTCTAGTTTCTTCACATCAGCCCAATTTTCTGCCTATCATTAAAAAGACTAATAAAATATAAGATATATAAAATAAAATTACAACAGTATATGATAAACAGGAAGAAAATATACTAAGCATTAAATTCATTTGTTCTACCTGAACAAATAGGAAGCTATTAACTATGTACTGAAATATTGAGATATTGGGTGCCAATTCAGCCATTTGGGACAAATTTAGTTGTGCCCACTGACAAAATTCTCAGTCTTACCCCATTAACTGCACCTGTATAACAGCTGGAACACAAAGCAAAATATTTTCCTCAGATTTTAGATAACACTGATAAAGGATTTTGTTTCTTAATGATAATAATGCATGATAATTAAATGCTTAAAAACAATGTCAGCCCAAATTATCTCCCTATCTAACATGGGGACTAACTGTCCCCTTCTCTTGATCAATACTTTTAAAAGTCACGCTTCATCATTCCAGAATCAACTATTATCTCCATCTATTCCCAATCCTTCAAAGGGAGTTGATTCACACCTTGCTACATGGCCAAGCACTGAATGTTTTTGAAAATTAGCAACTTGAAGACCTTCTCATTATGTTACCATGACACAGTAAGAATAATTCTCTTACAGTGTTTTCCTCCAACTGCCCAGAACATTCAAAGACATCTACAGATGCAAGTCATCATGTAGGATGGAATATAAGAAATGTTAAATGTGGTGTTAGACCGCATCTATTAACAAAATCTTTGTGATTTCCAATTCAGACTGACAAATGTGCTTATAAGATGAATGTGCAGATCAAGGCATAGAGTATGCATCTACCCAATGCATACTTGCCTCAGAGTAAGACTCACTAAAAATATGGATTTGACTTCAGTCCAGTGACTGCAACAGCCTCCCTGACTTATCTCATGCAGTTATTTGCCTTTGTAAAGAAAATTCAAAATGCATTCGAAATCCTAGTGAGAATACATGTATAGTAGTCTCACTTGACAGCAAATATGTGTTAAATATGTGTTTAGATAGGTATTTAAATACAAACTGTTGTCCCCCTTTTTCTTACCAAACTGTAGAATAGTGAGGATGGAGGAAAGGATCAAGTTAGGGGTGAACTCTGCTGAAGTGTTAATGTGCACAATTCAGGAAAAAAAATCAGTCCACCCCTGGTATGCATACAGACTAAAATTAGGAATTTCTGGACAAATTTAGGATTCACAGTAAAGGACCATTCCTGGATCTGTCTGTTTGTCTTAATTTCTTTCTGAACTAGCAGATGGCCTAGTGGAATTCTCCCCTGTATTTGTGCTTACAGTAATTGGAGAGTAAGGCCATTTTTGCACGCGGCAAGGGAATCGCTCCCTGCTGCTACTCACCGGATCTTCTGGCGGTCCGGTCTGGTCCGGGGTGAGGCGGAGCAGTGTGTGGTCATAGATGTGCATTGCTCCGGTGTCCAAAATGGCGGCTTCTGGTTGGTCATGGGTCTCAACCAACCACTGACGCTCACCAGCCTAAAGCCCGCTCTCCGCAGATCGCAGGCTCGCATTGGTGCAAGCCTGCGAATCTGCATCAGAGAGCAGGCACGCAATGGCGAGCGCCAGCATTTTGAAAGACTGGAAAAATCAGGTCTTTCAAAAACACGCTGCAGGACCACTTGGGGTCATCCAGAGCAGACTAAGGTGCAGATCTACAGTAAGTAGTCCGGACCCAGTCCACTCCAAGGTGCAGATGTCCTCTGTGGAGGACACACTGCACTGTTTTACTTACCCTGTGCGGAAATGGCCTAAGATTGTCTGCAATTATTTCCATGAAAAAGAATTCTGAAACTGTTTTCCAGGGAGGGGCTCATCACTAGTGGTGACACAAGCATAACTTCCTCCTTCCCATCTGTGTTAGCATCCTGGTCAGTATGCTGTGTATACTACACAATGCCTTGCACAACTCCCTGTTCTGAAGCATTGGACGAGGGGTGGCAGCCAGTGAGACAAAAATGAAGTATTTTGAGAAATACTTGCAGACAATTCTTTTTTTTTTTTCCAGGAAGTGGGGGGAGCTGGGGATGGGGGAGATCTCAGAGTTTTTTTATAGAAAAAAATGCCTCCTGAGAAATTTCAGCATTGATAGGTAAGAATGACAAAAACTGAAAGTAGACTGAATTGTCCATCCCTTGTATTCATTGGGCATTTCCTTTGAGACATCATTAAACTACTTTTCCAACTCTTCCCTGCTGTTTGAGTCTTCTATTTATTGAAGAAAAGAATGCAATAATATTAAGAAGCAAGTTTTGAAGCAATGCTATGCAAACTAGGTAGCCTTACAATCAGAGGAGACAATTCCTTGTGCTCCGGCTCTCACAGACACAGAGAGGGGGTTATAGAAAAAGGATAGATTTAACACTGTCTTTACATTCTGAACAGGTGTCCTATTTCTGTTTGATCTAAAAATAATCACTCCATCATGAATACTCCACAGAGAAGCCTCTATCTAATCCATTCATTCTGATGACAATGAAAAGAACCCTCAGAAACATTTTCCCAGCTCCTACATAATGGGAAACATTTTCAGGTTAAAAAAAAGTTTTAAAAATTTCGAGTGTGGTGATCTGATGGAAAGCCTTGTATTCCACATCCTGTCTGTCCTATACCTTGGTAGGTGCCCATCCGTACCATGACCCCTCAAAATAGCATTTACAAATAATGAAGAAACATTACTTATGACACAACATTAATGTCACTGACACCAACATGATTAAAAGTAATGATATTGCCCATTACTGAAACAAAACAAAGGAAAAAGAAACTGACTTATTATGTAATGTTTAATGTATTGACTCCAGCTTCTGGATGTACTTGTGTGCATCCTACTATATCATGTCCTGTATTCAATTAAACCTCATTTAATTTTAAAAAATGCAGAGATTATACCTCATTTTTATTCTTCCACTATTTACTGTTGTCTGTACATAGCACACTTTGTTGAGACAGCAACTATGTTAAAACAAAACCCACACATAATACATTCTGCACAGGAGGATGCTAAATTTGCATACCTTAGATGAGAAGCAGTTGGCACCAACTAAGGAGGAATAAATGCAAATAAAAAACAGGCTTTGTCTTTTACTTTATGCAGCTTTCTGATTGATTCTGTGATCTCTGGGCATGCACTAAAGCAAAACATCTGTTATATGGTTCAATTAGCATTATCCATTGCCTAGTTAGAGCTTTAGATGGGGGTGGATGTTGCCATGCTGGGTCTGTGTGGTTCTCTCTCATTCTCTCTCTCTCTCTCTCTCTCTCTCTCTCACACACACACACACACACAAATTCTTTATGAAGAGGGAAAGAGTAAACACTCTCATCTGAAACAAATGTGTTTAGAAATACATCTTCACTAAATCAATAAGTCTTCCATGGACTGAAGGTTTCTGTTCACAGAAGAGGCTAAGGCCCCTCTCTGCACCCCTGCACCATATTTCACTCCAATTAGCAGGGTCTTCTGGATCTCTAGATACTATTTGTAGGAGACAGCCATTCAGACATACAAACACTGAGGGCCTTTCCACTTTCTGCACTAAACTGTTATAGTGCTAGATTTCTCACCAGAGAGCTCTTTGGCCTCGGTAAACTACAAATCCCAGAATTCCACAGGATATTGAAAGTGGAATTGTAGCAATATAACAGTGTAGTGCGGAAAGGCCCTGAATTCATTAACTGAGGTGAGATTTCAGCCCCTTCATTTTAAGCTAACTTGTGTATCAGTTTGGGGTGGAATATAAATTAAGCAACAGCAACAATGTTGCAGTAAATCATGAGGGGGATCTTCAGACTTGGTTCTGTTGAGGTTTCGTTGAATAAAATCAAATTGTTGTTTGGATTTTCACCCTGGGCCAAAACTGATAGAAGATTAACCACTCCTTAATTAAATCGTTACAATTGCTCCTCATATTATTACAGTCTCAGATACCTGAGTTTATTTGCAGACTTCTACAGATAATTCTTTGTTGTATGCAAGAGTACTTCTTATTTTGATCTTAAACAAGGAGACAAGCAAATGAACAATGCTGGCCCGGTACATGTTAGTTCATATAGAAAAAAGCAATCTCTAGAGATGGCATATGGGCTTGACTCTCACAAGGTCGTAGTTCTTAAATAATTTATAGTGCTATGAGAACAATTATTAATAGGCTGTTAGTCATTTATTGTATTTATATTGTACTGTTCATAGAAAGAAAGTACAGAGGAGCTACTTGAATTATTATCAACATCTGGGATTTCAAGGAAAGGTTGGGGAAGATTGTCAAGCTTTCAGACATAAGGAAATAAGGGGTGTTATCAGTTTGTCTTCCATCTATATGGAACAGTGTGGGAAAAAAAATGGTCCATGCTCCCTATAGTAATGGTGATAGTAGGAGTAGGAGTAGTATATCTTTTAGCCAAGGTTGGAGGCACATTTTCCTTCTCATTATCCAGCCCGTTAAACTAAACAATCCTATGGTTTGGGGCAGAAGTCACTGGTGCCAGAATTTGATAGTATGGGGTTGGGGGGAGACACAGAAAGAAAAATGCAGCATTTCTTTTAAAGGGTGGTGGGTTTTTGTTTGTTTGTTTGTTTGACTGTTAATTTTCCTTTTTAAGTGGTTTCTATCCCATCAGTGTCAGTGGGAGGGAACTGAACTACCACAGCGCTAGAGCTCCCACAGTGTTTCACAGTAACTGGGTGTGCCTTAAGTGTTGTAACATGTAAACACATTTACACATATCAAGTGCTATTATTTGTGACATGGCAAGAACTTCTTTCTTAGCTCCTCTCTATCTTATCCTCTCTCCATCCATCTCTCTCGCTCGCTTCCCTCACACTTTTCAATTTTAGAAGCTCAATTAGAGCTTTAATAGTGGGAATCATAAAATGGTTTGTTACTTCCATAGTTTTGTCCTGTCTCCTGTGTATTCATCTACACTAGGATGCTAGACTTTATTGTAGGTTTTTTTTTTCAGACAGTGGGACAAACCACAACACAAACTATTAGATGGATCCTGTCTCACTGACTCCATCCATTTAGCCATTCCATTTTCCCTCTCTCTACCCAGTGCTGCTGCTGTTTTGTACACATTGACTATGGCAAAAGCTCCAGCCTGAAATCTTCTTATTATACACGAGACACAAAGTCTAGGTAGAGTAATTTAGCCAATGGAAAATTTGCTTTGTATTTTCTCTTCTGTGAGATTTACAGCCTTACCACAAACATGTGTGTGCATGCAGAGAAAGAGAGGGAAGGAGAGCGGGGAGGGAAAGAGAGTTGGTGGGAGAAAGAGACTGTTAGTATGCTTTCAAATTGTCAGTCCATGAACTGTCTCTCTATCCCAATTTTCATGTGATCTGACTTCTACTCCCTCATTGTTAAAATGTGTTGCATAAATATATAGCTTGGAAGTGATTTTGTCATGTACTGGATGACCCAGTACCCATGAACACACTCTGAAGTTATCAGTAGTGTTTATGCAAGGATTAGGAGAGCAACCACAACACACTTCCACTTACTACATATTATTGATGCCCATCCAAACACTTTCCCATGCTGGTGCCTGGTTCTGTGCATCTTGTTCTTGACCCTTGTTGACCTATATGTATGCCTTTCCTCATTATCTTTTTTTCCCCCAGTTTCTTCACATAACAACTGGGCACCAGGCACTGTTTGCTTTCACTTTCCCCTGCTTGCCCACCATCTGTCCATTACCAAATAGCATCAACTGATCTATAGGATACTATATAGCAGGAATTAGCACCATTTAACATATGTGATACCTTCTAGCCCTCAGCAATAGCTACATGCATTCCAAGCTGCTTTCAAAGCTTGCTAACCATGCACATTCAAATACACAAAACTCATGTCCTGAAATTGTTTTTCTGTCCCTTTTCCTGTTAAACAACATGACAGGGATGCATTGTGACCTGACAGATTCATTAAAAATTATCAATTCTTTTTGCAGTGACTGACTATAATTGAAATTCTGCTTTAGTTACTTTATAGTTACAGTATATTATGTAGCATCACTTATTATTGATGTTGTTGTGTTCTTTCAAGTCATTTCCAACTTATGGCAACCCTAAGGTGAACTATCGGACGGTTGTCTGGGAGTAAGAGTGTGTGACACACTCAAGATTACTCAGTGGGTTTCCATGGCTGAGCAGGGAATTGAATCCCGGTCTCCAGTGCCGTAGTCCAATGTCCAGACCACTACACTGTCTTTCTATGCCATCACTATGTGCATTTATTCAGAACTTGTGCTGTTTTTAAGTAACTGACAGCAATTATATTAATTACTTTGAAAGATCAGTACAGTATAGTTACCTTGAAATGCAGCTACAACACTAACTGCTTTTTTTTTTAACCTCAAGACTGTTTAGAAGTTCTACATAAATAGTATGTTGGATATTGTTTATTATTTGGATCTGTAGTAAATTAGTCATATTTTATGCCACTAAGTAGTAACCGATGGTAATTTTTTCCTCAGAGGAAAGAGCTTCTGCTTTGAAAAAGGAAAAAAGTTTTCACTGATCCTTTTCTCCCTATCTGCAGGCTTCTGTATCATATGCTTCTCTTTTCCCAAGGGTCTTCCAACTCTCAGGCCATTTCTGCACTAGACAGTTATAACGTTATGATTCAACATCCTATGGAATCCTGGGGTTTGCAGTTTCGGGAGGAGCTGGCCGGCCCCTCCTGAAACTGCAAACCCCAGGATTCCATAGCATGTTGAAAGTGGAATCATAGCGCTATAACATTCTAGTGTGGAAATGGCCAAAGAAGTATATCTGGGTATATCTAAAGGAGACATAATGGGGTTTGCAGGATACGCCAACATCAGATACCTTGATTTTCATAAGCAGATGCAATTCCTCACAGGCAATTCCACTGTTGGATTTATCTCAATGAATCAATAGGATATTACTGATAACTTCAAATGAAACTAAAATGTGACTAACTTATTTTATGTTTTGTATGCTTTGAAATATGTAACTACTTCAAATATATTTATCCTAATTCTTATAGAATATATTTATACTAATTTTTTTTAAGTAACATATAAAACAAACAATTATCATTGTATTCTTAATTGTCGTATTACAACTGTCTTCCTTCCTCTCTGGATTACAATCTTTATCATTCCACTGAACTGTTATCAATGCATCACAATAAATTGTTAGTATTATCTACTTAATTCGTTAGTTCCTGTTTTTCTACTCAACTTTACTTGTTCCATGATATTTCTCTGAATTTTATCTTGTAAGAGCCTTTAATACCATGAATTATGTATTATTCCCTGTCAAGACCCCTCTCACTTCCGAAATCATCTGCCATTCTTTATAGATATCATCAACTGATTTTCCTTTTAATCTCTGTGAAACAATATCTGCATTTCTATTTTCAATAAAAGTTGCCCACCATTGTTCTGTCATTGGTATTATATCACTTTTCCAAAGCCTTGCAAATTCAATACGGGCAGTCGAGACCGTATACAGTATTATTCTCCAATATTTCTTTACCACAGTTCCCTCTAACATATGTGTCATATTTAACAAGTACATTTCAGGAGTCTTATCAATTTGAACCTGCAATACACCACATATTATCTTATGAATTTCATTCCAATACCTTTTTGCTTTAGAACATATCCACCACATATGAAATAGTGTGCCTGCAGTCTTTTGACACTTCCAACATTGACCTGTACCCGTCTTATAAATTGTCTTTAATTTTTCGAGTGTCATGTACCATCTATGAAATAACTTATAGTAGTTTTCTTTAAGGTTCTGAGCTACTGTGAACCTCTTTGTTTGTTGCCAACTTTGTTCCCATCATTCCAACTGAATTGGATTCCCAATGTTCTGTACCCATTGTATCATTGCTATTTCAATTGTCTCCTCCTCACATTGTTGTTGTAATATCTCTTGATATAAATGTGAAAGTAAATGAGGTGGATTTTCTTGTAAAAGCTTCAACAGATTCTCTTGTTCTTTCTGTTCTATTCCTTGAGTTTTCACATCCATCTGAAATCTTTCTGATAATTGTCTGTAGGGAAACCAGCTTAACTTTATACCTTCAATTTCCAATTTCTCTCTTGATTTCATCTTAAAAACATTTGTATTTGTGTTCATATTTGTTTTCTCCAATATATCTTCATATCGCAACCATTTTTCTGTATCTGACCATCTTCCAAAAAAAGCTTCTTGAGCGGAGACCCAAGTGGGTAGCTGCCTAATGTTCTTATTCTTATAATCATTCCATATTTTATATAATGATTTCCTTACAAAGTGATGCATAAAATCTTTATCAGTTGTTGCTTTTCCATAGAACATATAGGCATGCCACCCCATCCTTAAATCTGCTCCCTCTAAAGCCAGCATTCTTGTATTTTGTAAATCCATCCAGTCCTTTATCCAAGTGAATGCCGCAGCCTTAAATGCAGATGAGAGAGAAAAAAAGCCCAGAAAAGAGCAGCACTGTTAAATCCCCTTCGTCTCCATTCAGCAATTTATAAGCTCAGTGTCTTCAGTCACTTTAAAACCATGAACAAGTTCTTGCCAATTGGATCCAACTTCAGTTTACTCCAAGTCTAAATCCAAGCCCAGTCTAGTTAAATCTCGATAATCCACCAAGAGAAATACAGGAAAATTGAAGTTTATTCAAACTCACCACTCTGGTCTCTGTAGCTTTAAGAAGTCTGCCATTATGTTTCTGCTTCCTGCCACCAGGGTCTCGTCCAAGCTGCAGTTTATATTCGCTGAAACAGGTACATATCTCTTGTGTTTTAAGTTAAACTGTAATCCAAATCGGGCTGTTACTTGCTATCTTGCCTTGCACTCTTGGTTAAAAGTCCGCGGCAGCAGCGCTTGTACCGTTAAAACAGCGATCCAGAAGGTCCCGTCGTGGTCCTGCGATCCTGCACAGCTCCTCCACTCTCCCCCTTCGGGGAGGGCTTGGTGCTGGAATTTGGATCCCCTTCAGACCTCTTCCGCATCCCCCTTACCGAGGGGATAGCTAGCTGGAATTTGATGGCCCCAATCCAGCTGGAAACCTTCGGGTGGCGGTTCGGAGTTGCGCAGTTCTACTCTGGACAGCCTCTCTCGTGCGCTATGCGGCCGGAAGTCTATATTTATACTAATTTTTATTAATTTGCCTATTAGGATAAATACATCCTAAATCTATACTAGGATAAAAATAGAATAAATATATTCTAATTCCTACAGCAAACCTTGTAAAGTAGGTTGCTATTATTGCCTTAAATTGATGGTGGGTAGATGAGGCAAAGAAATATTTGGTTGATTAAGGCCACTGAAGTAGTTAATGTGAGATCTGAACCAGTAACTTTCTCACCCGTTGCTCATGTGAAGAAACATTAACTATCATTCCAGCCAGCAAGAAGAAGTATATGCTGTTACTCTTCCTAAAATGCTGATATAAGGTAAATCCAACAGGTCATTTTGAAAGAAGACAGTGAAGGGAGGGAGGGAGGGAGGGAGGGAGGAGGGAGGAATTGAAAGATACAGGAATAGCACAGATAGGTGGGAGTAATCTTCTGACCCAAATAAAAGGGAGGGAGGATGGATTTCATGAATGTGGGAATGAGCATATTATTCACCAATTTGAAGCAACTTGTTTTCATTTGGATCACACAGAAGAGGTGGATTCAGGACTAGGAATTTATATCCAACTATAACAAATGTTCATATCTATACAAGATGAAGTTACATAATAGAAGGGCCACCACAGAAGACAGTTTTTGGAAAAGAAAAAGATAATATCAGATGACCCCAACTATAATCTGAGGGGATTATATGTTACCTTTCCTTTAGAATATGGCTTAATTTGTCAGTGTTAACTAAAGTAGACCTATCCCATTAATGGAATCTACTTATAGGTTATAGGTTGATTCACCACAGAACAATTGATTCAATGGATCCTCACTACTTGGGATTAATCAATAAGATTCAGGCCTTTACCTGATATTTATTCAGGTACTTAGACTTCCTGTCAAAAGATAATCTTGTGGAAGGAGCTCAACATATTGACTAGACAAAAGAACCATAGTATTTCCTGTATGTCTTCATATTAGAGATCTACAAAGAGAAAGTATAAGCAGCTGACATTCATCCATATAAACCTCCACATTTATGTTATGTTATCATAACAAGTTATCATAACAAATTATCTATAATTTACGTTATTCAAGTTATCTACAAGCAGAGTCAAACATTAGCTAGAAATTATATGTATCCTCCTTCATGCAAATCACTCATGAAAGGGGCTTTTTTGATCCTCTAAATATTACATCGTAGCTTGTGTAGGATGACCACTCAGTGTACCTTGAAGAGGACCACTATTCTTGCTCTTTGAAATCTATGAAACCAAATATGAGACTAATTTAAACTAACAAGCCTAATTTGTCAAATTACTGGAAGGCATTAGGAAATGACACTTGCCCTGCTGCGTGACAGCCACATAGATCTTACGTAACTGATCTATGTGCTATGACTGGTATGAGGAAATAAAGATTTGCCTCTCAGCTATCCTTTATTTGTCATACTTTCATTAGAATGCAAACAGTGTTTATCTGAAAACAATCAGGTTATGGGAGCATTGAAGCATCCAATCTACTTTGAAACTTTTTTTTCTGACAAAAACCTTAACCTGAACTGTGGACCAGGGATACATATTTTCAAAGATAAAATGCAGCAAGCCATCTCCTCTTTCGCTCTCCTTGTTCAATAATACATCATTGAGCATAATGAATGACTCCAGGGAGAAGAACTCACATATATCCAAAGGCAAATAATTTAAAATACACTGTCTGATGTGAGAACTGAGGTTTGTCTGTAGTAGTACAAAATAGTGTTGTGGAGTTCCAGTTATTTATGGAACTGTAAATGAAGAAATAAATATTTTACAAGATAAATTTAACTTTGTTGTTTAAATGATTGCAAAGCTGTGTGAAACATAGAGATGTACCTGAAATTTGATCATCTAGGTTTCTTGCAAGTTCCAGGTGACCTGACCTTGTTTCTGAAATGGAACCAGTTTATCAGGAATTACAGTCAATGTTCCATTTAAAAAAAATGCAAATTCTCTGTATGTGCATGCATGTCTATGTTTTGGTTTTGGTTTAATCTTCACCCTGAGTACCCTGTAGACAGAGGTTTGATTTGCAGATTTCATAAACAGATATACAGTTTTCTGTATTTTTAATTTACTCAGTTTCATCCATGTCTTTTCTTTGCTCTTTGTATTTATTACTATCATATATCCCCGGCACTGCCCGGGGTTTTATTTTCTCATAGGTAATACTTGAAAGATTTGAGATCCTGCGTCTTTAATTCCCTAAGTTGTCTTATCCAGCACCTGCAATTTTTTCCCATATTTATCAAGCCAAACTGTTTCATAGTTATTAACATACAGAGGTTAGGTTCCTGAAGGAATTCATTGCCCTCCTTCTTGCTGCTAGGCCTCATCACCATATCATCTGGCCTAGTCAAGACAGACACAGTTGACTGAGGCCCAAGAGACTGAGTCCCAAGAGCTGAGAATTCTAAAGGTCCCTCCCTCAACTGAAAACCTCAGGTTTTCTGAACAGGTTTTCAGTTTTCCAAACTGAAAACTGAAAACTCCATAGAATCTTCTTAGGCAGCCAATCATATGAGGTCTTCACCTGACACAGCTGATCGTATGAGATCTTTGCCTGACACAGACAAACAAACTTCGACTTTTATATATTAGAAGATAAATTTATTTACCATTTCTCATTTTTTAAACATCCCGGACCAGTTCGCAATATAAAGAAGGCACAGTCAAACCAGTAACTAAAAAAACATGATAATCAATAAAAGACTAATGACATTAATAGCTATTAAAATATGTCTTAAAAACCTTGAGTAACTGATAGAGGTAATAATGAAGAGAATTATCAGGACTGACCATAAATAACAACAACAACAACAACAACAACAATAATATTATTAATAATAATAATAATACAAATTTATTTCGATCCCGCCTCTCCAGATGGATCGAGGCGGCGAACAACAATAATGCATTAATTACATTAAAAACATTAAAAAACATACCCAATCCTCCCCGCGCACCAACCCAGCTAAAACCAACCCCCTAAAACCCACAACAATTAACAATTAATTAACTATTGAAAGAACAACAAGACAATCGGTGGGAGGCGGTGGAAGTACTAGTCTTGGAAGGTCTGTCAGAAGAGATCAGTCCTGACTGCTTTTTTAAAGCAGTCAAGACTGGTAATATGCCGGGTCTCCTCTGGCAGACCATTCCATAACTGGGGAGCGATAGAAGAGAAGGTCCTCTGGGTAACCGCAGCCAACCTGTTACAGCCAAAGAGGAATTAACATCCAGTTTCATCAGGATCCATTTTTGTAGAGATTTACCAATACATACATGCCCTGTCAAACTAAAGCAACCTTGCTTTGGGCAGCATTGTGGTATAAGTGAGAAAAGGTAAATGAAGGCAAGAAATCTCTTCAGTGGTGATGATGTTCAAATAGTGGACCATGACTTCTTGCAGGGTGTCCTGGCCTTCATGTGGAGAAGGCATTGTGGGCTCTTTTGCAAGCACAGGAAAAAAAGAATCTTAGTCTAGCATTGTCCAAATGCATAGGAACAAATACTTTTAAGAAATATGGTTTTATCAACTTGGGGGGGGAGCATGGTATATATCAATGCAAGTCTACATACATGTATAGATTAGGTATCTCATGCACAAAATTAATCCTCAATGCAGTTTTATATTTTTACAGTTAACTGGAGTACTGCCAAATAATTATCACTTCTGAAAACAAAACAAAACAAAACAATCTTCATCGGGTATATTTGTAATATCTGATTAGTAGATTTCTTTATATGGATGTAAGGAGATTAAATTGGATTCAGCACTACCAATATTATAATAGTAGAGTAAAGCTAATTAGAGAACATCAGCTAATGAGAGAACATCACTTTTAGATCTCCAGCACCATACAGCAAAGGTAATTAAGTAAGTGTGCTAACATCAGACATCCTTCACACATGACACATGTTTCTAGATATTAATCATAATAGAGAGGCGATCTAATAGGGAAAGATCTATCCAGTCAGGACAGAGCACTGGGTTCTGGTGCCACATTTGTCCTACTGAACACATAACTATTGTCCCCCCCCCTCCTTCATTGAAAGAAGATCAATAAGAACATTTTCTTTTCCTCCTCTAGAGTTGTTGCTTATATCAGATCAGGTACTTGGCACTGTTCTAAAGTGATATGATGTCTCTAGTGTCTGAGGCAAAAGCTTTTTTCCTCCTCATCCTCAGCATTTTTCCCACCTGAGGTCCTTCAACATGAAAAGAATCAAATTGGAGTCCCTAAATTTCACAGTCATCCTCCTCCTCTCATACAGATTAGGAGGGGGAAGGAGGAGGGGGAGAGAGAGAGAGAGAGAGAGGGAAAAAGAGGGAATGGCAAACAGCATGGATAGGAAAATTTCTATTTAGTGTTTTCCTGCATTTTTTTTTAAATGATGGAGATAGTATTCCTACTTCAGCATCAACAAAGCTTAATCTACATGAATTCAAGCCCAGGTTTTTAAGCATTCAAATGCTTGCACCTGGATAAATAAATTTGTCAGTCTTAATTTCTCTCACAATAATTGAGAATGTTGGTAAATTCCCCTTTTCGGAAGGACTGCTAACAAAAACAGAGATTATTTGGGCTTGCTATGTACACATGTTGGGGTGCAGCCTATGAGGGGCCCAAGGGTAAATTGCCCTGGCCTCCATGAGTTATCCATTCGTGATTAATAAGATATTGTTAAATATTAAATATTTTGCAATTCAGCTATTAAATGCCTGAGATCAGCTATTAAATAATAAAATCCAGTATTTTAGAGTAGCAAATCCTTCCCAAATATTCATCAAACTGAGGAAAATATTCTACATTGATATTCTCTGAGGAAATGTTCTAGGAGAATTTTGAAGAAACAAATTTGTTGCAGGTATACCCAGAGAAAAGCTTGGTGTGGTGTCCTTTCTTCACTTATGTAGGAATCATGTAGAAAATATTTTGCTGTTGTTGGGGGATAAAAGAGGAGGGAACAATAGATATTCAGGGAGGAGGATAACTTGATTTAATGATGTTTTGATCAAATAATACCTTTGGTACTTATAAAGCAATTCCATAAAAGTACCTGTCCTTTTTCCATGATCCATCAGACAAAATCTGATGCCACAACCTCTTAGGTTACCCAAATGCATGACACACTGAATGTTTTCTATTTCACAAGGTGATTAGATTCAGCCAAGCATTTTATAGAACTCCACTGTGTACTGAATGATATGACTGAAGTAATAGCTTCCTTCTCTCTGCCTGCTTTTGCAACACAAAGCAGACTCCTATTCCATTTGCTGCTAATCGAGAGTGGGAGCTCATAATTCCAAAAAGGATAATGTAAGAAACATTCAGTTTTGAAAAACATGTAAGTGTGTTTATGATCAAGAACAGCACTCAGATTCATGTATGGTTACAGTTAAGTCATAAAATGTTACCCCCTTCCACAAAACAACCCTGAAACACAGCATGCATATGTTAAAACAATGAGATTTGTTCCCTATTCTCTGCCTTACCAACCTTGAAGATAATTTTCAAGCATCTGTCTCTGCTCCCATGTTGTTAGTACTCCCATATGAGGCAAAGTAATCCCTTCTTAGGGGAGCCAGAATGGTGTAGTGGTTTGAGTTTTGGACTAGGACTCCAAAAGACCAAGATTTGAATCCCTGCTCAGCCATGGAAACCCACTGGCTGACCTTGGACAAGTCATACACCCTCAGCCTGAGAGGAAGATGATCACAAACCTCCTCCGAATAAATCTTGTCAAGAAACCCCTAGGAGAGGGCCACTGTAAATTGGAGTCAAATTCAAGGCACGCAACTACTACTACTACAACACAATACCCCTTTTTACAACCTCCTATGGAATCATCTTGGGGTATTTCTTCTCTCTGGCTTTTTCTTTTTAAACAGAACAACAATTTTATCTAATATATAAATATCAAAGTTTGTTTGTCTGTGTCAGGACAAGACCTCATATGATTGGCTGTGTCAGGAAAAGATCTCATGTGATTGGCTGCCTAAGAAGATTCTATGGAATCCTGGGGTTTGCAGTTTAGGGAAGAGCCTTTAGAATTCTTAGCAAGAGAGCTCTTCGACCTCAGCCAACTGTGTCTGTCTTGAATAGACTAGTTGCTATAGAGATGTGGCCTAGCAGCAAGGAGGAGGGCAGTGTATTCCCTCAGGAACCCAACCTCTGTATGTTAATAACTCTGAATACAGATTGAATTGGGGAATATGGGGAAAAGTTACAGGTACTGGACAAGAAAGTTTGAGGAATTAGAGACACAGGATCTCAAATTTTTCTAAGTATTTCTTATGAGAAAATAAAATTACGGGCAACACCAGGTATATATGCTAGTTAGTTATAAAACCAGAACTTAAATTCTGTTGTTAATCTTGACTAGAGTAGATCCATTGTATCAAAAGTATTTACCTATGTGTTGCCTTGATATTCAACAATTGGTTGACCAGTTTGACCTTAGTTGCAAATCAGCCTGAGTCTTTTCTCTGCCATTCTACCTTATCGTATTGAATTCAACATAAATTTCCAGCTTGCTTGCTTGCTTTCTTCCTTGCTTTCTTCCTTGCTTTCTTGCTCTCTTTCTTGCTCTCTTTCTTTCTTTCTTTATTGCATTTACATCCTGCCTTTCTCTCAAAATAAGATGCAGTGCCACTTACAATAATTAAAAAGATCAACCTAAAACAGTAACTTACAAAAATTAAAGAAGAATTAAATAATAGTGTTATTTAAAATTATATGAATAAAACAATTAAAACAATTTTCTAATGTATGGAGAAGGTTTCATGGCTTTGAGGGAGTTTATAATTGTGCTTCTCAGTTATAATGGTGGGATATTTCAAGACACACAAGCAAACAAGCAAATAAGAAAAAAAAAGTCCCTGTAGGATATATGGTGGAAAGAATATTAATAGATACATGAATCCCAGATGAAAAAAGTGTTTCCCAAGTGTTGAGAAACCTCGATGAGAAGAATATTGCACAGAGAATGATCTTTACAGTTCAAGACTTATTGTGCTCAAAAAAGTACTGTTTTTTTTCCAGAAGAAACATTTCTGCACATAAATATTTTCTTTGCAGGTTTGTACATCTTTCTTTCCTTATTTCACTGAATAAATCTAGAACTGCAAGTAGTCCTCGAAATCTGTGTACTTTTAGGGTATTCTCTCTGTGGGACAAGAAGGCATATTATTTCTTTTTGCCCATGAAAATGAAATTTGTGCAGATTTACATCCTCAGAAGGAATCAAAAGTTGAAAGAGTATACTGTTTCTCTCTGTCTCTCCCTCTCCCTCTCTCTTTCTCTCTCTGTGATGTGCAGTAGGTTGGCAAAAGTGTTTCCCTTTCAATTTCTGAACAATAGTGACAACTCAGAAGGTGGGTAATTTGTCATGCTTCATATGGAACTACAATTCATATTATCTTTTATGACAATGTATGCTAGGTAGGGCTGATGTGAATCAACAACACCATGATGACTACAAGTTGTTCATTCTTGTGCTACAGGATTTATGGGTTGAAGACGATGATCTGTATATATTTTAGTCAGCCTTCAGGCCAAGGTTTGGGACAGATATCACCTTCAATTCTCTATGGACAACCTTGGGATGAATTTCAGTTACTGTAGGTTGCAGATATGGACAGAATCTTTGAGTTTAAAGATTCTTGCTTCTTGCCCTTAAAAGTCATTTAGAAGGTTTCATGGCTTTTTGGGGTAGTATCTGACCCATGGGCAACGTGCTGCGTGCTTTAGGCCCAAATTATCCATTTGTATATTTGCAGGCATTATTGTTGATGTTGAGCAATATTGTTGCCACAAGACAATGGGGGACACGTGGCTGGATAGCAGTAAGTGTGAAAGGGATCTAAGAGTCTTAATAGACCACAAGCTGAACATAAGTCAGCAGTGTGAAGTGGCAGCCAAGAAAGCCAATGCAATTCTCGGCTGCATCAATAGGAGTATGGTGTCTAGATCGAGGGAGGTACTGGTACCACTCTACTCTGCTTTGGTTAGACCTCATCTTGAATACTGTGTCCAGTTCTGGGCACTCCAATTCAAGAAGGACATGGTCAAGCTGGAGCAGGTCCAGAGGAGGGCGACCAAAATGGTGAGTGGCCTGGAAGACATGCCCTATGAGGATAGACTTAGAGGGCTGGGTATGTTTAGTCTGCAGAAGAGAAGGTTAAGCGGGGACATGATAACCATGTTTAAATATTTGAAGGGATGCCATGTAGAGGAAGGAGAGGGCTTGCTTTCTGCTGCTCCAGAGACCAGGACAAGGAGCAATGGATTCAAGCTGCAGGAAAGGAGATTCCACTTGAACCTCAGGAAGAACTTCCTGACAGTCAGGGCTGTCCGGCAGTGGAATATGCTGCCTCGGAGTGTAGTGGAGTCTCCTTCTTTGGAGGATTTTAAGCAGAGGCTAGATGGCCATCTGTCGGGAGTGCTTTGAGGGTGTTCCTGCATGGCAGGGGGTTGGACTGGATGGCCCGTGTGGTCTCTTCCAACTCTACATTTCTATGATTCTAAGACAACACCACGTATTTCTTTAAAAAATAAAATGCAAACTCAAATGTAACATAGCATCAAGTTGATCAAATAAGCAATTTATAAGTTGAATAAAGAGAAAGAAGTTAATATAACTACCATGTCAGTTTGGAAGATATGTTGAAAAATATTTTTTCTGGCTCCCTCACATTCAGTCTGCTATATATGCTTGTTATGTATGCAAATCTTACAGAGTTATAGTAGAATACATTCACTGGAGTTGGAAAAAAAAATCAATGTATCAGTTTAGTATTCACACCTCGTTACAGGAGAGGCATTCATTTTGACACCTTTTATAATACTCCTGTCCTATTTGTCTATTAACATGCAAGTGGAGAAGGCAAGTAGATCCACAAATTTTCCTTGGGGATATGATTGTTTTCTAAATAAGAACCTGTTGGCAGGTTTACTAGATCTGATAGCTTTGCATTATTGAGGTGGAAACAGCAGGTAAGTAGGTCATTCATGAGAGTTTGCAATAGCACTGGGTTGCAAAGAGGGATTACCTAACTCAAAATCTTGGGAATCGTGCTGTGCCTTTGGCATATTTAAGGGGAAAAAAATTACAGGGCACTTAACTATGAGACCTCTCCTTATGGCCTAACAATAAAATGGAATTGACACCATGTCCAGTGTAGATATTTCCATATGAGAAGTGATATGGGTTTGGTTTTGTTAAATGTGTGAGAAATTTGAATTGTTACAGATTTTTGGAAAACCAACTCCAAGGCTGCTAAATAGAACTGACAATGAGTTAGATGTGTTTTCTTGTCTTATGTAAGAAAGTCCAGACAGAGTATTGTCTGTAGAAATGTATAGATACTACATGTTGAGAACAGAGTAAACTTCTTGTCCATAGCTTGGACTCTTTTTCCACGACAGAAAACTAATCCTGCTCACAGTGCAAAAATCTAGGATCCAGACCATAGTAAAAGCACTGGGATCTCCAGATGTTGTTGGACTAAAACTTCCATTATCACTGACCATTAGGTGTGCTGCTTGGGACAGATGAAAGCTGGACTTTTACAACAGCTAGACAGTAAGAGATTTTCTTCCCTTGTCACAGCATGTAGGATATATTGGCCAAGGTCCTATTTGAAGCTGACAGAGCATAACACTCACTCAGAATAACTAAAGTGAGATCTAGAAGGCCAGCAAGCATGGTGAAGAAGGAGGGAAATATATCAGAGGGCAGCAGCACCAGGCTGATGGGGTGGAGCATTCCCCAGTGCCAACATCTCTGGTTAACTTGGAATCTGGCAAACCTTTTAACTATCCAAGAGAGAGATGCTAACTCTGCTTTCCTGAGAAAAATAAATTCTGTCCATACTTCTATGCCTAAAGGATTTATTGAGCCACAATTTGATTCTTTGAATGCAGTTCTTCTGTGTACAGAATATTTTAGTAACGCAATAGGTCTAGTCAAATGGTTGTTCCAAAATTTCAACATAGCCCCATAGCTTTAAATGTATTCATGCATATAATCTGTATAGAATATGTTTTGGCAGTTGACAAGTGGGTGTAGTTATAATGGTCCCCTTCTCATATACTTGATTTGAAAAAGGAGGACAGGTTGATGACATAATATATTACAGAGACTGTTGTGTAATGTTACTTTCACAGTGCAGTGCAGATAATGTTTCAGATTCTCAGCCTGTAAACAAGTCTTGGGAAGTCATGGTTCCATATTCTGGAGTCTACATTGTAACCATTTAACCTAATCAAGTGTGCCAGTCTTTATAAAGGAGCTCTGGTGCTCAGTTCCTGTTGTGAAGTGTAGGGGAAAGCTACTCATGCTGATCCTTGAAAAAATGATCTCTGTATCACAGTCAACAGATTCATCTGTTCATGGGTATTTCTCAAGCAAAGTAGAGCAAAACAGATTTGTGTCTCATGGAGCAATTAGACTTTGTCCTTGATGGCCCTAGAAGTATACTCATGTAATGGTGGCCATAGATAAAAGCATATTGTTTGCAAAGATAATGATGAAAGAAAGATGGATTCCATATACCGTGTTTCCCCGAAAATAAGACACTGTCTTCTATTTATTTTTCCTCAAGAAGACACAGTATGGCTTATTTTCAGGGGATGTCTTATTTTTATTAAGTATGGTACAACAACAATCTACATTTATTCAAATATAGTTAAGTCCAGCCTTCCCTCCTCTGCCTCGATCCCTTGGCAGCCCGTTTCCTTGCAGTTCCTCCTTAACGCCACTCGTCTCGACCACCTCCGCCCACCGTCGTGTTTGCAAACAAGCAGGATTCCCTTCCCCTCCCCAAACCTCCTTACTCTCGGCTTCAGCATGGTGGTGTAATCCCTCCCTCACCCCCTCCAATTGTTGGGAGGATCGGGCGGGCTGGCGCGTTGTTTTGGGTCTCCTTTCCTGCATCTGTTTTGGGGCTTTCCCCTCCCCTTCCTTAACCTTCGCTAGATTCAAGAGCACAAAGGGGGGAACGCGGGGGGGGGGATTGTCTTACAAAGTTGTGTAAAGGGGAGGGAAGTGGGAGGGGAGAGGTGGGGTCCGGAGTGTACAGTGGAAAGAGGGGGGGAGTGACTAAAGGAAAGCATCCAAAGGAATTCTATATCCAGGATGGATTCTGCAAGGGAGGGGTTGGAGGGAGGAGAAAAAGAAAGTTTGCGAAGCTTGGGAACCTTTGGTTTTTCACTCCCCCTTCTTCCTCCTGCTGCTTCTACCCTGTCTCCCTCTATGCCTCAGCTTGTAGCACGCACAGAATGACCGGGGCCTGACAGGGGGAGCCGACCTTGTTGATGGGGCTGCCCGCACCGGTACGCTGCATAGCCACGCCTATCACTATGTCTTATTTTCGGGGTATGGCTTATATTGTGCAAATGCTTAGAAATCCTGCTACGGCTTATTTTATGGGTATGTCTTATTTTCGGGGAAACACGGTATTATAAACTTTTTTATGTGTTATTCATGTGAGTAATGGGAAAATTGTTGTCTCTTGTAATCCAGATTCATATGCCACTTGCTCTGCTCCAAATGTCGTAGGTGCTATGTTTGGAGTAACATTTGATAAGGTTTCATTCATGGAAGTTTCTCACACAGTTTAGGACCCTGATTATGCAGAACTTTAAATCCTTTAGAGTAGACCTACTGAATTAATGGAACCTTTGTAAGTGATAATCCTTTGAGTCAATCGCCATTTCCACACCACATTGTTATTAGTACTATTGTTCCAGTTTCAACATCCTGTGGAATTCTGGGATTCGTAGTTTAGTGAGGCCAAAGAGCTCTCTGGCTCAGAATTCTAAATGCCACCCTCTAAACTATAAACCTCAGGATTCCATAGGATGTTGAAAGTGGAATAATAGCACTATAAAATTGTAATGTGGAAATGGCCAATGAGTCAACTCTAGCTGGAGCTACAAAAAACTTAGTGACAATATGGGTAAGAGGGGAATCCTGAATTTGGCCATGAGACACTACATATATTAACAAAGAGAAAGGAGTGTTTCCCTGTGACTCTTCTTTGTCCATAGCACTGCAGACATATTGATATAAACACATCTCTTCATATGGGAAAATTAGCAAAATGCATCTTTATGCAAAATGTGATGCACTTCTACCCTTCTAAACTAAGTTCAGTTCTAGACCCAGAGCTGAAATTTGGGGCATATGTAATATAACAGCAGGCATGACTGCATACATTGCAACCCTACATACATTTATGAGAATGTAAGTTCAATTCAGGTAAATATAATTTACTATTGAATTGACAAGTACAAGATTTAGGGATGGACAAGAAATTTTTCAGGTTTTTTTCTAATGAGAACTTTCAAAAAGTTACAGATCTTCTCATACTGGCAATGGAAAGAATGTGAGATCTTAAAGAAAGCATTCTTCCACACTTACGGTATGTACAACAACATCTTCTACATCATGCATTGAAGTATTTGTAGCTACTGAATTTGGCTAATGCAAATAGTTGAGAATTTATATTCCATTCATTTTTTGCATAACAACTTTCTCACGTGTGTAACTTTCTCCATAAATCAGACAGAAAGAATTTGAGAGTGAGAAATAAAATAAGTTAAAATACAAATGAGGGGAAAAAGCAAAGCTAAAAGATTGGTCAGTCCCTCATAGGACTGTTTTGTTTAACTCATAAAAGGATTTTATGTCCCTCTTCTTCTTTCCCTTTAAAGTCTATCAGTAGAGAACTTCTGTTAGTATAATATCTAAAATAGTCTATGGAAATAGATTTTTCAGGAAATGATTGTTCTGAGCAAATGAGTTGTGTTTGTCTTTATGCTCAGGATACATGTGAACAAGTACATAGACAGAAGACTATTAGTAATTCTTAACACAGAAAAAATAGTCAGGATATTTATTTTTATCCTCTGATTGTCAAATAGGAAAATGAGAGCAATCTGTTAGATCCCAAGCACACGTACAGCTAGTATCACAGGAGACATTTCCCCGTTTCAAAAGCTCATGGTATTACAACATTAAGTATTTGAATTCTTTTCCAACCAAGTTTCACAGGAATCAGACAAAGAGGTGGAGCAATGGACAATTATGAAGTGGAAAATGCCACTGAGTATCTGTGATTAGTGCCATCCCCATGTGGTTCTGGTACCATAATGGGACCTAGGCCCTTTCCGCACGAGGCGAGTGAATTGCTCCGTGCCGTTACTTACCAGCTCTTCTTGGGTCCAAAGTAACGCAGACTTTCCCTTGAGCCCTTCTGCAGGGCTCCTCCATTAGTGCAGGGCAAATTGGAGCAGTGCGAGGTCTGTAAATCTGCACTGCTCTGGCTCAAAATGGTGGCTTCCTGTGGCTTCCACTCAAAATGTCAGCTTCCGGTGTCTTCGTGGGAGTGGACCAACCGCTGACGCTGGCCATGCCCACAGCCCACCCTCCACTGATTACAGGCTTGCATTGGTGCAAGCCTGCACATCTGCACAGGTAAGTAGGAATGCAATGGCACATTCCAGAAAATATAAAGACCTGATTTTTCCAGTCTTTACTTAGCACAGGAGAGGACCACTTGGGGGCAAGTTGGATCAGACTGAGGTGCGGAACTAAGTTAAATAGTCTGCACCTAGTCCAACCCAAGGTGCGGAGGACCTCCGTGCCAGGACACCTTGGCCCGTTTTAACTGCCTTGTGGAAAGGGCCCTAGTGTCCTACAGACTTGTAGAGCTCTTTTTCACTTCAAAGAAAGGACTAAATGGGTCCCATTGATTCTAAGTTCAGTGGGAAAACACAATACTTTGCAGATTATTTCATTAGGCATAGACCAAGTTGTTGTCTGCATCTCTTTTATCCTCTGTTGTGTAACAGGAATAGAAAAAATATTTGAAAAGTTTGCCAAGAAACCCTGACTAGAAGAGTCTTGGATTCTTGATCCAACACAAAATTTACATATGCTATTTTTGCACAGAAAACAGCCTTTTTTAATGCAGGAAAGAGTATTTTCTAGACAGAAAATATTTGTGTGTGTGTGTGTAGAAAATGTGGCTTTATGTGATGATGATGATGATGATGATGATGATGATGATGATGATGATACCATGAGTGAATTTACACAGAATAAGTCCCCAATTCTAAATAGCCTTAAAAGCTTAGGGTTTTTTGTTTTTTGTTTTTTGTTTTGTTTTTGTTTTTGTTTTTTAGTTTAAAGGTTAAATTTATTAGGAGATTAAGAGATATATTATACACGGACTACAAATACAGCACAGCTGACTTTATTCACAGTCAGACACAGAGACAGCCAATGACAAACTCTTTTGTCCACACTCTTGTCCTTTTGTCCCAAGAAAAGTTTGTACTGTAAGACTTAGATTTCTGTTTTGGAATCAGTTTTGAAGACTTTCTTGCAGCAGAAAGAGCATCAATTTGTTGCTTCCTATTGCTTACCTATGGTGCAGTGCCCTGAATAATGTGATCTACCAGGTCATTCTCTAGTATCTATCCAATGCTATGCAAAAAATTATTTATATCAAAAGGCATTCCCACATGTTGTCTGACTTCACAAATTTTCCAAAAAAAAAAATCCTTCTTATGAAGTCTTATGAACTCCTAGAAGTCTTCAGCTAGCGTGGCTGCATTCTGCTGATCTAGTTGCTCATCCACCAGAATGAGGACATGAGACAAGAAGTGGGGTTAAAAAGAGTCACAGCTTTATTAAGGATGCATAACCTGTAATGTGGAAGAAGGAGCTGCAGGCACTTGAGACTGGCAAAAGCTGATAAACCAGGCCTTCTATTGGGAATTACTTCCACCTCATACAGAGAAGTGGAAGATCCTTTGACAGTATGCTCAGCTGCACTGGTAAGCACACTTATAGATACATTTCACCCAGGAGTAAGGAATGACCCCTCCCTAATCATTCCTGAGAAAGTCAGCAATGAGAAATAACATGGGATTCCCTCACTATGAGGTGTCTCTGGCAAATCACCCAGTAAGCAATTAATCAACACATCTTGCCAATTATGGTAAGAAAATGCCTAACAGACAAGCAAGAAAACCAGATAATACCAAGCATCATGACATTGGGGAAACATGTGTCCATAGGCAATGAGGACACAAAAACAACAAAATGTATTAAAAGAATTGGAGGAAAAAAAGTCCTAAACCCCTTGAAATTTATTTATAATCAATAAATATCATTTATTAAATTAAGTAGGTAATGACTTTTCTGAAGACTATGTTACTTCAGAACGTACACATACACATACAGCATTATCCTCCTCTCATCCCAAATGTAATGTATTACTGGGAACCTTGTTACATGATGCATTGTTACATTTCAGCATTGACAATGACTATACATATTACAGTCATCTTGATAGTCTTGGTGGCTGTCTCCAGACTTTAGAAGGCTACTGTTATATTCTATATTACTAAGTAGCAGAGCCAGCCAAGTGTCCAGTGCAGAAAGGTAATGATGTGCATCTCATTGGTTCTGATGACCATGTGGTACCAGTGCACATTGGGTGCTCTTGCCAGTGTCCCTTTATGCATTTTGCAATTCAGTAACCTGGTTTCTTAGTGTTTCTGCTACTTGACAGAGTATACACAAAGTTACATTGCCTAAAAAGTCATAAAGGATTTTTAAATAGCACATGCACGTGCGCGCGCGCACACACACACACACACACAGTTTTGTATGTTTTAATCTGTACTGGTTTTAATAATTTGAAAGCTACTGTGAGTCCCATTGTTGGGGAAAAAGTGAGATTAATAAAGATGTAATAATAATAATAGTAGTAGTAGTAGTAGTAGTAGTAATATAATTATGAATGCATAACTGAGAGCTATACATTCATGACTGCTGCATATTCACAATTCCTACACATCCCCCTCATTTAGGGGATACACAGAGACTGTGGAAGTCCCCCAGTCGTCACCTACCGGCCAGCAGCCACTAAGATCAACGAGATTCTGTTCCCCCATCACTCAGGAAGCAACTGACTGATGTTCTCACCCTCTCCCACCCTCTCCACTTCAAAAGGAGATTGTGACAAGGATCCTGCTTCTGCCTGTCTCCATAGAGATCAGTCACGGGAGGGAATGGGAACACTAGTTAGATGCTTCCCAAGTGACCGGGGAACAGACCATCATTAATCACAGCAGCTGCTTGACTAGTGAGAAGGGATTGGGGAGGGGTGGGGCTAGGATTCATTCTGTAGCTATGTAACTATTATGGTTATGTAACAACATAGTGCATACAGGATTCTGGCCGATAGCACTGGCACTGTTGTTGTTGGCGTCACCTGGTGTGACTTGTAATGGGTTCCTTCCATGGTCTTATTCTGCAGATTCAGTCTGTTCCAAATACTGCACAGATTGTAGAGACAGAAGCTTCCACAGTGATACTTTAACAGTGAATACTTCCTCCATTTTCCAGAAGTACCTTAAAATTTGCTATCAATCGTTTCCTTTCCCTGAAGAACCTTGTATCTTCCTTTGATTCCAAACCTGAAAAAAAAATGAATTGCAAATTCACATTTTTGTGCATCATTGAGCTTAAAGAGTTCATTTGAACTCCTTTTTAATAATGGCATGTCTCAAAAAGTATCCATTGAAGTGCGGTACCACATATGGTTCTGATACAGAATCTCTGCAGAAGTGAGATTAAAAAAAAAAGAGGTTTAAAAGAAATGACCATGTTTTACCAACTTAGGTTGGAGGGCCTTTTAAAAGCTTTCAGAATATGCCCATACACATGCAGGCATACTTTCCAATGACATCCTTACTTCTCTGAAGCTAGATTCTAAGAGCACCTTTTAAACATATAGAGATTATCAGAAAAGCGTGAACTTACTTTAGTCAGCATACTTTGTTACTTTATTTGTGAAGTGACTGGAGTTGTCTTATCAAGCGGAAAACTGCAGTTCTGACCTTATTAGTTTTTACCTTAGATCTCTTGGTACCATTTTAATGAAACCAGAATCAGTGAGGGAGTTTGCCGACTTTTAGCTCAGGATTTTGTGGTTGCAGAATTGGAAAGCTTTTACTTAATTAATAGGTATTCTAAGAGATCCTTTTGTTAAAAGAAAAGAGTTTTCTGAAGTCTACTCTTTCTTTGTCCAGTTAGTTTTTCATTAGTTTCAGATTTCAGCAATCCTTTTGTGCCTTGAACATCAGAGGAGCTAAAGCATATGGCAACCATGACTCCTGGAAATGATGTGGAGTTCTTCAGATGAAGCATATGTATTACAAATGGTATAGAATATCTCTTTCATGTTTTATGAAATAATTTTCTCCTCTGAGTTGGAGGGACAAGGGGGATATTTGGTATGTTTATAGTACTAGAGTCCTGGCATGAACTAGACTATTCACACCAGCATTTGAGGCATCTATTACCTTATTTCCTCACTCCTGGAAAAAAAAATCTGTAAGACAGCAAGACAAAAGTGTTTAGGACTCCTTGTTCCAGAAGAGCCAACCATGTGAGCTTTCTTCCTCTCTGAACTCCTGACCCCAAAGGGCAGCAGTAGTCTTGTCTATTCTCTGTCCTCCAGCAATAAAGAAATAAAAATAAAACAATGAATAGTTTTATATTTACATTATTCAAAAGACTTTTATTCTACCTTTCATAGCAAAAACTATTTCAGCACAGTTATTAGAATACTTAAATAAAAACATACCAGCAGCTAAAACACCAATACCCAAACATACTGAAGAAATGCAGAATAAGGCACACAACTTTCAAAGTCCACTATAGACATATAGGATCCTGAACATTTTTTTTTTTTTTTGGCATGTTGGGGGTGGAATCCAGAGGTGTTGGCCACCTTTGAAAAGGCCCCGTCTATGGTACCTGCTAATCAAATGGACCTTGATAGTGAACTGAAATTTCTGATCTTAGGGCCCTGGCAGGATAGTTTGGGAATTTCTTCTTGCAATTCTGCCTCATCTCTATGCCCCGTCCAGGTGCTTAGGGTTTTTTATTCCTCTCCTCTCCTCTCCTCTCCTCTCCTCTCCTCTCCTCTCCTCTCCTCTCCTCTCCTCTCCTCTCCTCTCCTCTCCGTCACAAAGTCACCCAGGTCCACAGATTTTTTTTTTAATTGAAGTGGCTCCTTCTGTCTTCTTTTTGCAAAAGATGATGGATTCTGTAGCTTTGTGCTGTGTGAAACAAGATGAACCTTTCCTCACCCCCCTCAGCAATCACCTAAGTAACTAATCCAGGGGAAAATAATTAGAGGAAACAAAAAATAGTACTTCCATCGTTCCACCACTTACTCTGACACTTATGCTCTACAATTTTCACCATTCCTTTGTATTCCAGTTGCCATTTTTCTAGCCTTTGAGGGAGATGAGAGTGTCCAGGCACACCTCCATCATGCTTGGGCCCCAATGGCTTGTGAGAGCTGCCCCCCACTTCATGTCCAACTGTCATTGTTCTGGCCTCTGAAGAAGGAGATCAGCCAGTATGTGATGACCTTAATCCTTTCCTCCACTGTCCCTTTTCCTTGTGTGTCCTGATTTATTTGGAATGTAAGCCTAAAGGCAGGGAACTATTAAATTAAGGATTTATAAGTCACGATGGGAGACTTTTTGTCTGGAGGTCAAGGTGTTACCCTGAAAATTGAGGGTATCTCGAGGACACCCAAACAGGCTTCAAACTAGGGGAATTAACAGAGCAACTCAAGGCCTACAAGAGGTCAGGCCAAGGGATCTTTAACCCTATGTCTACGGGGTCAGAACCACACAGGAGTCAGAGAAATAGTCTAAAGTAATTTTATTAAATAAAATAATAACAACGAAGGTCAACACATGCTAGCAAATAATAAAACAATCACACAAGGGCTACAGAAATAAAGTTGGAAAAACAAGAGGCGATTGGGAGAGAGGGCATACAGACCCTAGTCTAGGCTTCCTGGAGAGTAAGAAGATCAGCAAAGACTCAGTGTAAAGCACCAAGGGGAGGCTGGATCCTGGGGAAGGAAGGCTGGCCGCAGCGGAGTTCGAGGAGGATTGAAGACGCAAGTCGCGTTTAGCTCTCAGCAGCGTCTGAGAGGCTTGAGTGGGACACCTCGATAGCAACGAAACGGGCCCTTGTCTGGTCTGGGAGGCACTCCGAACAGGCTCAAAAAGTGACGATTTTTATAGGCAATTTCTGTCCTCAGGCTGTGTATAGGCTAGCATAAATGGGCGATGATTGCGGAATATAATGTTAGGCAAATATCACGACCCCTTCTTGGTATCGTTTCTCCTGGGAATGTCCAGGGGATTGATAGGTTTAAAATTCTGAATTGATAGATATTGTTTGTTTGGCTATGCACAGGACTTGGGGTGTGAGAGTGTTCAGGAGTGAGTCTATTGTCTGCCTAGTGATATATGACTCGGAACAATAGGTCAGTCTTTTAGCCTAAAGGATGTTGTCTATGTTCCCATTCAGCAGAGGGAGACGGTATAGTGTTAAGGATTTCCCATTCAACACCAAGGCTGTTTTAACTGTGACTGACCTTTGCTAACCAATATCCAATATGGGGGAAGTCATGCTAATTCAGGGGCCCTCTCTTAGGGTTACTTTGGGGTGTAACAAAGGCATAAATAAATAAATAAATAAATAAATAAATGCTATTTCCAAAACTGGGCAATGTGTTAAACATCTGTAACTGTGGCATGTCTCTTATTCAATCCCTCCAATACACCCCTATGTTGCAGCCCCCTCAACATAGGGGTCCTCCAGAGACCCTCAAGGATGATGCCATTGCTCTGTATCCCTTTCCAGAGGTCATCTGAGAATCCCTGGAATATGCCTGGCACTGTTTCGTCCCCCTCCCCAGGTATTAAGAAGTAGCTGGATGCTTCTCTGACACCCTCTCTGTTCTCTATCAGTCAGAAAAAGGCTGTGTTGGGGAGTCTGAAGCAGAGAAAATGTCGATTTTATTACAAGATTTTGGTCATTGCAGAGTTGGTACAGAATTACAGTCTCCATAGCAACCAAAAGGGGGAGTTACAGCGACATAAGTTGAGTATCAGCCATCTTAAGTCACTAACAGGATGCCAGCCTACATTTCAAATTACCTTTCAAGTTGTCCTCCAGTACTGGCAACATATATCATATCCCTTCCCTTCCCTTCCCTTCCCTTCCCTTCCCTTCCCTCTCCCCCCCACTTACTTTTGGATACGTTTTCTGGCTAACCCTTATATAACTGATAATCTATCAGTGTGTAGCCTACTGCAATATTGTTCACAAGAGAACTAACTGGAGGAAAGATCACCATAGACTCTCTGTCTATGACAAAGAGTATATTCAACCTATGGAAGCTTCCATTTCTATTTCAAGCATTCTCTAGTAGGATTGGAAAGACAAGTATTTGAAAGCTGATATATATTATTGAGTTGAGATGGACATTTCCTGGAACCTATGATTCCATTTTAACCATCTGGAACTGCTCCTGTGGAATCCTAGAGCTTGTAATTTGGTGATACACTATAGCATTTTGGTTCAGAATACAAAATGCCTCTTCAAAGATAGCAAATATCAGGATTCCACAGAATGGAACTATGGCAGTTAAAGTGGAATCAGTGCCATAATTGTGTACTCTGAAAAGGCTCCTGAAAAGCTAGATCACCGTGAACCATTCACTGATAATTTCTTAGTATGGAAAGCTGAACACCAGTGTATCATTCACTGATCACCTCTGAGTTTGATTACTTCAATGCTTTGTATATGAGGCTGTCCTTAAAAAAGACGTGAAAGCTTCATGAAGTACAAAATAGGGCTTCCAGAATGCTAACTGATACAGATAGACTTGGATTACAGAAATCTAGAAGGAATTGCATTGGTTGACAATACCCTTCTCAATGAAATTAAATATGTTGTTTTAACATTTATTTTGTAACCATTTAAAGTCCTGAATCAAAGTTCCTTTTTGCCCTGAGGGCTAAATCCGCTGGATGGATGGGAATATGCACACACACATAAACTCCTGTATACACATGCACTCATACATCTATACATGTGTATACCCAAATGCATACATCTGTACCCACTCACATAGTACATTTCATCCTCAACCACAGAATAATGAGTAGAGTTAAATAAGATCCATTTTATTTGACCCCAAACCTAGTTATGTTATGCTGAACCTGCAAAGAAGAGATAATAAACTGATGTGGGATCAGATGAGCCAGGTGTCACCCCTGGACTATCTCTTTCCCTTGGGCGAAATTTAAACCCTAAGAGCAATCCAATAATTCAATTGCTTCCCAGCCAGCCATCTACTGGAGGGCAAACCCAAGCACTTTCCTCTCAACACCCAAGATTTTGTAAGTGAGAGCAAAAGCCCCTGACCTAAAAGTTCTCCACCCCCACCCAGGTCCCAAGACCTAAAGAGGAATTTCAAGACTCCCATCCTACACCAAAAGGGTGCCAAGTTGCACACCAAACTTTTATATTCTGGCTCTGCTACTTGCACAATGACAGACTATTTACAGACACCATCCATAGCCAATCATTAATGTTGCCCGAGTATAATATGGGGTAGGGGAAAAAAAAAACCTGATGTAAAGAGGAAAGATTCTTGCCCAGCCTTGAAGTGACCAGAGAGGTTCATACTGTATTGGAAAAAGAAGCGTGGGCTGCAAAATGACATGCCTCTGACATGTGCAGCAGCTGGTGCCCTGGGTCAAGCACAATAACCTCTGGACTCTAACCATAGAGGCCATCAAAATACATACCCCCCGTAGTGCCATTTGCTGCCGAAATCCAGTTGCCCATACACTGATGGAGAAATATGATCCCTGCTCCCTTAAACCTTATAGTCTGAATACCTTGAATATAGGCTAAAGTCCAGAGCAAACTTACTACTCCACTAGCATCAGTGCCATGAACTTATGCTGCATTTTCCTATGCCCTCCTCACAGTTAGGCAACATAATTTAATTTTATATGTTAAGTTCTGTTAGTCCTTTCCTTTGATTTGCTCTTCTTTCACCATTCATTTCCATTTGGTAATTTAAACAGATACAACTTATCTTAATTCTCTCTCTCCACTTCACCTTCAGGTTGTTTAATCCAGAGTTAAGCAATTTAAATTAAGGACTCTTAATTTCCCACCTTAGATCTTAGGCCCAAATCCCTCCATCTCGCTATTAAGCAATTTAAATTCATTTCGGTTCTCTTTACCATTTAATTCAAACAGCTATAGGGCCCTTTCTCAGTGAGTGTTAGATCAGCTGTGAATGTGTGGCTGGTCAACTTCAATAGGTCTAGGGGATCATTTTGTCCCCTTACCACCATGCCAGAGTGTGGCAGCAAATAACGTTGCTGCATTTTACTGGCAACTTCAATAGGGAGAAACATTTCAACTACATTTCAAACATGGTTTTCCATATTTTCTACCAAAATTTGCTGGCAAGCCTTTACAAGGCATTTAAAGCTAGGAAAGCAGTTTGTTCAAAGGAGGTTTTTCTTTGGTTTTCCAGTCATCCAAATTCAATGTCACAGTTCTGAGGGTGCATTGGAACCACAAAAGCAGGCTTGGGGGGTGCTGCATGGGCTTTACAGATCTCAAGTTGTCCAGGCCTGTTCAGACCTGTTCATAGAGAGCTCTTGGGTTCCTGCCCTCAAAGTGCAGCTCAAAGAGTACACCATGAACCTGTTTTTCCATCCCTTCACTCCTCTAGACTCCCTGAACTGTTTTCCCCTTCCACCAACCAAACCAAAAAGTGGAATCTCTCCTTGAAGCCCCTAGAAGTGATAATTTGCCTCTCCATTTTGTTTTCATTGTTGTTTCTGTTTTCAACATTTTTGACAGTCCGCACAGTCCACAAAGCAGAATGTTTGCTCACAAAGCCAGCACAGTTGCCCACTCTTTTTCTAGAACATTCTCAAACAGTGTTGAGAGCTGAAAGACATTTGGAAAGCCTTGACATGGTTATTTATAAATAAATAAATAAATAAATAAATAAATAAATATTGTATAGTAAACTCATAACCCAGCTAATACCTGAAGTAGGTAACAATATATGCTAATAACAATCTCATCATTAAAATGGATAAACAAAGAGATAGAACTTCAAACACACTCTCTCACACACAAATAGAAAAAGTTTTTAAAAGGTTAGTGAACCAGAGTTACCACATTAAAACTGTTCAGAAATATTCAACAGTTAATTCAACTTGAAAAATAAAGAAGTATAATCTAATGCCATACAATGTAAGGGCCAGGGTGGTGTGTTAGTTTGAGCATTGGACAACAATTATTGACACCAGATTTTGTATCCTCGCTGAGCCATGGAAGTGCACTGGGTGTCATTGGACAAGTCACACTCTCTTAGCCTCAAAGGAAAGCAAAAGCAAATTTTGCTAAGAAAACCCTATAAATTTGCCTTGTCATCCTAAACTGGAAAAGACTTGAAAACAACAAATGAAACAATGTGTCTGTCTGCCTGCCTGCCTGCCTGCCTATCTATCTGTCATCTATCTATCTATCTATCTATCTATCTATCTATCTATCTACCTACCTATCTACCTATCTACCTATCCTAATCTGTCTAATGTATCTATCTGCCTTCTTGACCGCCTGCCTTTAAGCCTGCTTTTATGAAAAAGAACAATATTTGCAAAAAATGTGATGGAAGGCCATAAACATTACATAGTTAGAGAAGAAAACTGCAAATATGAATTCCACTCCCCAAAGGAATCCTCCCACCTATTATGATGGTCTGTGTGGGTGGGCTGAAAATGGAGAACCTGTCTCCCATCTGTTAAGCTAATGGCTATATAATGTTGGCTTCATAGCCAACATTTAAATTAACTAAATTTTGACAGCTGTGAAAGCTAGAATATAAATTAATTTCAAAGAATATGAATGCCATTTATAACATAAAGGCTTAGAAAATGGAAATCATGTATTAATGACAATAATGCATTTTTTTTTATTCTTAGATTTTTTTTTCAACTTTTTCTTTAATACTAATCATTTTCTTTCTCATTTTGGCACTAAGAATTTACATTATGGGTTATGTTTCAATGTTATCCCAGTCTAGTGTTTAATCAGTCATTTTCATTCTCTGTCTCCCACTCCTTCCTCCCATTTTTCTTCAGGGAAATATTTACTCATCAATTTCTCTGCCAACAAACTCTGCTCAGGTTGTAATGTATCCATATACAATGTAGAAGATCCTTTGAAATATTTTAAGATAAATGTTAAGTTCATATCCAGACATGGGCATAGTTAAAGTAGCCTAAGTAGTTTAAATCTATGCAACTTAACAGATATCAGGTGTCTCTGGCCTCACCATTACCCACAGTTATTTGTTTGTTTTCTGGCTATATGTGTAGAGAATAATTGAAGTGGCCAAACTATCTTTCATGTCCTCTGTTATTGATCTTCATTGAAGAACTGTTGATAGCATTGTAGTGAGCTCTAGGTCTCCTCAAAACATATTCAGAAACTTGTTTTTATCTTCTTTCTCTAAATACAAACCTTCTTTTTGAACATTCATTGCTTTATTCACCACTCCCCTCCTATAAAAAGAATCCGAAGTCATATCTTAAAGTTACATCCAAAGTCATATCCCAGCTAAAGCACTCCTGTCAGATGCTCATCCAACTTATGTTTAAAGACCTCCAGTAAAGATCAGGCTCTTCTCCAAACTAAACACATCCAGCTCCTGAAGCCATTCCTCACAGGTTTTTTTTATTATTATTATTTTCAGACTTTCTACCCTTTTGGTCACCCTCTACTGAACATGTTTCAGCCCGTCCATATCTTTCTTTCCTTCTAGAGAAAGATGGAGTCAAAATTATGTCAGTCAAATTCAGTCCAGAATGAGCATGTTATACATTCATTTCACTCTTAAAACTCCTAACAGTTTTCAAATGTATTCATTTTTTAAAAAAGTGGGACATTGTCTCCATTAGACTGTGTTATATAGGTCACCGCTGATGAAAAGCCATGCAGAGAAAAGTAGGTTGTTGAATTTAATTGTAAGCAACAAGTTCAAGTCAAGGATTTTCCATGCCAAAGTATCTTCCATTGGAAGGAAGAGAGAGAGAGAGAGAGAGATCAATATGTTATCTACTGTGTGCCATCAAAGTGTACAACTACTGAATAGCAGAATTCCTCAGAATATTATACTAGCAGTATATTGAAGAGAACATTAAAAACAGAAAAAAATGAAGATTGATGATTATTTTGTATCTTTCTCGTATGATATTGAGTTATGAGAGTAAAAGAAAGTAAGATACTGGCTAAAGTAGAGTAGATTGATTCAACCAGTTATTGAATGGCGACTCAACACACAGGTAAATCCAATTGATTTAGTGGCTTTGCACCAGATGATAGTAATATCAGGATTTATACCTGTATTTCACTTGCTACCCTATACTACGTTGGGATAAAATGTGAAAAGAGCATTTTGCATGAAAATTACATAAAAGCTTTTTAGTACTTTCTCCCAAATATGTTTATGCAAAGGGAGAAGGCTATGATATCACTCCCTCCACATATAAGTTCAATGTAGCATGGTCTGTGTTCATCTTTGGACATGTTCCAGTTGAATTGTTCCTACATATGGTCTCATACTGAGAAGCAAAAAAAAAAAAAAAAAAAAAAGGCAGTATGAATCCACAGCAATTCTTATGATGGGGTTAGGAAAGAGACTATGCTGGTGTCCGATATACCCAGATACAGCCCCGTTCAGACATATATTTCTTCATGTTATGAACAAGAAAACATATGTGACAGCAGAGTGCTCAGCACAGCTCACAAACAAGGGAAATTCATGTGTATCCCTTTGATCTGTGAAATAAATGGGAAGCCATTCATCTGGTTCTCATTTCAGTATGAGCCAACCAAATTGGAACTTCCTGAACTAATATATGAAGCAGAACACAATTACCTTTGAGTTTTCACACGTCTTAAAATGCTGTGATAAAGTTGTCCACTTCAAACCAACAACAAAAACAGCATTTAATCAAAATGCATATATTAGAGCACACTGGGTATGAAAATATGTCTCTTTGAGAAAATAGCATACAAAACAGGCTATACTGGGGATATAAAACATGTACAACTTTTTGTTTCATATTTTTAATCAAGCATGCACAAACTGAAGGAGAAACAGTTCAGAAGCAAGTTGCTGTTGAAAACAAACAAGCACATGAATGTTATTGGAAGTGAAAGGAGAGTCACCAGTCCTTGGGAACCAGTGATGTTAAATACTGTTTCACTGTAAATTACTAATATTATGTTATAGAATTTTCCATACTTGAAAATAAAAATCCACATTCATCTTATTCTGTTTGCATAGAAAGTATAATGTATGTGTGCAGATTGTGACTTTCTTCTAAATTACACTTGAAGCTGTTGGATTCTTTTCTTTTTAAAACATAGATGTCTTTTATTTTTACAATAGACAGTTTATTGGGTCAATAAAACAACTGAACAAGAACAGCCAATAATGGAATAAAAGCTTAAGAGAAAGAAAATAAACATTCCTTTCAAATATATGGGCCCTTTTATACAAGAAGAATATCTGGTCCTAATTATTCTTCCCTTATGTTTTCTTTTCTTCCTCCTACACCTTTTGATTCCTCTTTTTAAAAATTGTCATTGTTATTTTACTTTATTGAAATGCTTATAAAATAGGAAAGAATAGTTATTGGATATAAGTAAGAATCCAGTCAATGGATATCTTCAAGGGTATCTGAATAGCCATAGACAGAAGTTCACAGACGGAGAAGGAAGTCCAACCTCCTCATTGTAGCTATGATAAGCTCCACCAGACCCAAAGCCCTCCTCTTCCCAAGCCTTACTATTTCCTTGGAGTGCCCTTGAAAAGGGTAGTAATCAAACCATAACATTGACTTTATTGTTGCTGATATTGTCATTATTACAGGGACAAGGAGGGAGAGAAAAGGAGGAGAAGGAAGATGGCAGGAAGAAGAAAAAGATGAAGAAGGAGAAGAAGAAGTAATTAAGAAATGTTTTGTATTGAGAGCTTGACTTCCAGCAGGGCAGCCTAGCAGACACTCTTCATTGCAGCTCTAAACTGAGGAAAATTTTCATGATAAAAGTGCCAGTCAGAGGAATCTTTGGCTGGAGACACTTCCCATGGATTAAAGGGCAAGTGGAGAATTGCCCATTAGGGCCTGGAATTCCCCTTATATATTATGAATGGGAAGGACTGAGGGAATGACATCTTGCACCTGCCATGAAATGCAGCTGTTTAGACTAGGGGTCTGATGGCTCTATGTAACAATATGCTTTTTTAAAGAAGAAAAAAAAAATTAAAACTTTGGAAATAGAAAAATGAATAATCCTTCTGATTCAAATGGAAAAACAGAGCCTACACAGCTCTGCAATGAAGATGTCTGTTTACCCCAAGTCTGTTTACCCCACAAAATTGGGACAAATGAATTAGAAAATTGGGGGTTGCTGTTGTAAGACAATATAATTAAGGATGTAAGTTCATACACTTTAGACTGAATAGAGTAGAATAGACTGAATTGCAATTTATGTGAAAGACAGAACTGGATTTTAATAGGGTTGGGACGAATCCAGAATTTTCTGGATCTGAATCCCTGGAAGGTTCTGGGAATACACGAATCTCACGAATCTCAAATCTTTCAAATCCTTTTTTTTTTTTTTTAAAAAAAAAAGGGGTTTAAAAAGCAATTGAAAGAAGGATAATCTTGGGCAAGATACGCTCTCTCGGCCTTAGCAAAAGCCTAGGCAGGCAAACCTCCCTTTGAAGAAATCTGGGCAGGACAATTGTCATAGTTTTGCCTCAGGATCTCCCCAGATTGAAATTGTCATGAAGGCCATTTGGACACAGGCAGGAAAATGTGGATTAATCCCACATTTTTCCTGCCTGTGTAAACAGGACCTCTATAGTACAGAGATAATCCAGGTCAAAACTGGCTTTTCTTTGCATAGCTCCTTCTGGCATCCTGGGGTTAGTAGTTTAATGATGCACCAGCACACTTTGGCAGAGAAGGCTGTGACACCTTGTAAAACTAGACACCTCAGAATTGTGTCTGAAAGAGGTTTGCAAGTGAGCTATGCAAAAGAATCTTTCAGCTGTCCTTGAAATCTCAAGCCTGTAGCTTCCAGTCAACTACTGAACTTAAATATGAAATGTTTAATTTAAATATCTTAGAATACAACCCTAGATGTAATTTGTGAAATTGTTAACAAAGGCCATTATTACTCTAAGGGAAAAAAATCACCTACTTGCCATCTCCCCTTGTGTGTCTAGTCTCCCAGGTTTTCAGGAGTCCTGGTCTCCCAGGTTTTCAGGCGTTCCGGTCTCCAACAAACTGTTTGGGTGGCAGATTTGGAAGATCCAGTTTGCCTATTTTGGCACAGGGATTTGGATTCCCGAATCTCGAATCCCTGCCAAGGATTTGTGGATTCGAAGGTTCGATTGGCCCATCTCTAGATTTTAACAAGGAGAATCACAGCATGAATATAATAATCATAGCATAATAATCATAGCATGAACATTATCCGTTTGATGCTGATAACATTGTCTTGATGGCACCTTCTGGCTTGACATAAGTTAAATGAGTTATTAAACCTGTAACCGTTGAGTTAAATGAAAGATGGAACCTTTCTAAGGAACATTCTGGGGACTTTCTACAGTGGATCTTGAATGAGCTATTTGTGAAACTCCTAACCTGGCAAAAGAACATAATAGTGACTGTCAGGAAAGAATTTTGCGTCAAGGAACTGTGATGAGATGCAAGACAAGAAGGAAACACAAAAGTTAGAAACATGGAAGAGAATAAAAACCAGACAAAGAGATAAACTCAAGCTGAGTTAATGGAGGGAGTTACTGACTTAGTGGAGATTTATGACCAAAAAGCTTCCATTTGTGAAAAGGAGATTACAGCCCATGGGGAGAAGAGGGAGACAAATCTAAGATTGATTTGTAGGCATTTTTTAAAAAATGGTTGAATGAAATCAAACTGATTTAACCACTATGATTGAAGGGATGAGGGAAAGATGTCAAGAATAAGTGTCCTGTATCATATAGCGAGAGCCTTCTCCATGGCTGTTCCCACCCTGTGGAACACCCTTCCACAGGAGGCTAAGCATGTCCCCTCCCTGCTCTCCTTTTGCTGGCAAGCGAAAACATTTCTGTTTAAACAGGTGTTTACCTAAGCCTGGTAGTTCTATTTATTAACTTGTCATAAGTTGAATATTGTTTTAAGTGTTTTACAGTTTTATATTCTTTTAATATTTTTAACTGTTTTAAATGTTTTTAATGTAATGTGTTTAATTTTTTAATGTGTTTTAATGTGTATTTATTGTTGGAAGCTGTCTTGGATCCCAATCCCAGGGGAAGGGCAGCCTACAAACACAATCAATCAGTCAGTCATTGTAATTCTAAAATGTCATGTGAGAAGGAAGTTGAAAGAGTAATAAAAGGCAAGGATAGGAATCAGAGAAGATGAGGAATCCATAGTTGATGGGCAGGATGGCTACAAGGGAAGTTAAATTCAAAATGAAATAGAAGTGACTTAAGCTAGATTAAGAAATGGTTACAAATATAGGATAACAATAATTACATTGGGTCTTTACATTTGGTAATGGGTTTTATAATGTGAAAGCATATTGAAATATCTAGATTTAGGGATGTTATGAAACATGCAATAGATTTAACCAGCAAAAATATTATGTAATTAATTCAGCAAGTAGTATTTAGTAAAATTAATACCAATAATGTAATTTAATAGTATTAATGTCATATACCACATAGCATACGTAAGCAATTTGTAATGAAATATCATAGAAAGTAATATTGTGATACCATGCTAGATATATCATTCTTTGGTGGAAGAAAGTTCAGTTACCTTTTCTTCTTAAAAGTATGAACTGGTAAAAGAGGGAAACAGTGGATATCTCCTTTGAGAGGCTTGAATCAATCAGATTGCTAGAATCCATTCAAAGAAAGGAGCAAAACAAATTCTTTTTCTTTTCTTCTCTTTTTCATCATCTTTTTTCTTTCTTTTTCTCCTACTTTTTAATTTTTAATTTAATTTCATGTTTTATGTTTCTCTTTGTTTTGTAGAGCTTTACTGTTTTTGGAAAATATTAATTAAAAAAACCTCTTAAAACAGAGAGAAACAATTTGTATTCCATCACCCTCCCTGTTTGCACTGTTTGGGCCATGAGTATTGGTGTTGCTTATATAGTTCAAATGACACCACTCACATGTAAGAGGGAGGTACAGTAGATTTAGGAAAATTTCCTTCTTCTGCAACTCACTTAATTAAGGATCGTATTTATTTTTTCTAATCCAACTCTCTCAGAAAATCTATCCCAGCCTCTGATAGCTGAAAATGTTTTTATTTGATGGTCTGTTGAACTGAGAACCATCATTCTGTTACAAAAACCAAATAGGTGGTCTCCTTTTTCCTCTTCTTATTTCATGCTGTTCCATCATCCTATCCCATCAAGGTGTTCATTCAAGTATACTACAAAGAGTGTTTTGTTATTGTGACAGCTGTATCCCCAAAACAGTGGTGGTTAATACATGTATTTGAAAGGCACATTGTCAAATATGATTTTCTGTTGTGTGCAGGCATTCACAGAATGTAAAAATCATATGCTTTCCATTTGATAGTATTTTAGTAGCTTGTGGATTACAGACATGAAAACCTGCTCGTTGTGAAATCTGATTTACTTTCCAACATAGGACCATTTCTGACTTTGTTTATGCATTATCATTACAAAATCAATTTTTACCATAGCTCTCTGTCAAATCAGATTACAGAATCAGAATGGCTCTTTCAGAGTTTAAACACTGCTGCTGAGTACAAGCAAAACAACAGCGCTTATCTGTACAACTGTCTGATGGCTGTTTGCTAAAAGCAAGCTGAGATTGCTATAATTCAAGCATTTTGGAGCTGCTGAAGCCTGTCTCACTATTTTGCCTCTTTCCATACATGTGAATTCACCAAACAACTGTTATATTTTAACACATGCATTACAATGGGGCTTCCCTATTTCTCGTCCCATTTATTTCTCTTTCATTTACTCCCTAGCTGTGTCTCCTCCTTATCCCCCATATGTATCAATGTGGCTTTAAACAACATCAACAGCCCCTTTGGTAGTCAAATATCCCTCTAAGGTATTGGCATGCAGGAAAGAATATTCAAGCTCTTGGTAGGCAAGTTAACTCTTCTGTATCCATCTGTGCCTCTTCCCTCCCCTCCACCCCAAAAAAACATGTGCAAATATGTTCTTTAAAAAACTTTTTCTGGTGTAAATGGAGGCTAGCTTGCTTGTTTTCAAAAAGGTGGACTAACAGTGCAAGATAGTACAAGTCACTTCAGGCTGGAGATGAGAACATTTGCTTTGTGTACAGTAATTCCAAATCATGGTCACTGCTGAGGTCTCATGGGGAATTCTGAGAGCTGTAAAGTAAAGCAAAACAAACAAACAAACTTTTTCAATATCTTACTCAAACATATAGCCCACTGGTTACATAGAGACTTACTCTTAAATAAGTGCATGCAGGATTGCAGCCTGCAGGTTGGGAATGCACACGCAAGAAAGCTAGGGAGAAAAATTTCCACCCCAGCAGTCAGTCCTCTCCCCAACAACTCTACACACCCACACATCAGTTAGGCTTTTACTTTCCTTCTGTCAGTGCCTATTTTTGTTATTAACTGCTGTCAAGTTAGCTTTGACTTATGGGGACCCCATGAATTAAAGATCCACACATTGACACACTGGCCATTTCCGCACCGGGTTTCTGAAATGGTGCAGAGCGACCTCTGACGGAGGTCTTCTGCACCGTAGAGTGCACTGGTGTAGACTACTTTTTGTAGTTCCACACCAGAATCCACTCAGGAACAGCCGGAACTAGCCGTGCAGGGTGTTTTTTAAAAACCTCTTTCGAGAGGTTTTTAAAAAGCATGGAGTGCGCAGCCCTGTGCCACTCCAGTGCCCGGCTCCGACACAGATTTGCAGGCGTGCACAAGTGCGTGCCTGCAGATCTGCCAGGGGCAGGCTTCCAGCTGGCGAGCTTCTCCGGTTGGTGGAGAGCCTCCACCAACCGGAAGCCACCATTTGGGACACCGGAGGACTGTGGAGCAGCGAGCTCGCGCTGCTCCGTGTGGCGACGGACTTACCCGGCTTCAGGTTAGCTCCATTTTTGGCCGTTTTCACCCATTCCCCCCCCCACATGCGGAAAGGGCCACTGCCATCAACAGCCCTGCTCAGGTTCTGCAAACTCAGAGTTCTGGCTTTCTTGATTGATTCTATCAACCTGTGGTATAGTCTTCCTCTTTTCCTCCTGTCTCCCATTTTACCAAGCATTACCGTCTCTTCTCATGAGTTGTATTGTGTCATGATACCTCCAAAGTACAGTAACCAAAGTTTAGTCATTCTAAGGATGACTAGAGTGGCTTCCAAGGAGAGCTGAGACTTGATTTCTTCGAGGATCCACACCTTTGCCTTTTTATCAGTACATGGTATATATTGAAATCTTTTCTAGCACCACATTAAAAAAGAATTGATTTTCTTCCTGTCAGCTTTCTTTGCAGTCCAGCTTTCACAACCATATATAGAAATCAAAAATAGAAAGGCATGGCTGATCCTGACTTTGGTATTCAATGATGTACTTTTACACTTGAGGAACTCTTATCTAAGTTCCTTCATAACTGCCCATCCACATCTTAGGCCATCTCCACCCTACACTGTTCTAGTGCTATTATTCTACTTTGCAACATCATATGGAATCCTGGGATTTGCAGTTTAGGGAGAGCTATTTAGAATTCTCAGCTGTAGAGTCCTTTAACCTCAATAAACTACAAATCACAGAATTCCACAGGATATTGAATGTGGAATAATAGTACTATAACAGTGTAGGGCAGAAATGGCCATATTTGTCTTCTGATTTGACTGCAGTCTCCATTTTGATTTATGACTGAGCCAAAGTGTAGACTCTAAAGTTGTATAAACCATCTGTGGCCATTATTTTTGTCTTCTTTATGTTTATTTGTAACCCTGCTTTTGCACTTTCTACCTTGACTTTCCTCAACAGTTTTTCAAAGTCTTTGCTGTTTTCTATTATCATTTACATATGTTAAATTGTTGATGCAATTTTAAAATCTCTTCCCTCCTAAACTAATCTAGTTTTCTGCATGATGTGTTCTGCATATAAATTAAACAGACTAAGATAAGTGGAAGCAGGTGCCTATGAAAGGGTGGTGAAGAAGGGAAGCCCCAATGCTCACATCTCTGCTAGATGAATTCTCAGTTCTCAACCCATTAATTTGATTAAGTCACTCCCTTATCATAATCAGACTAGAAAAAGAAAGAAATTTATGTTTGGTTGTTAGCACAATGGTTATTTAAAGAGTTAGAAAATATTTTAAAATTATCCTGTAAGGTGCTTCTTCAAGGAAGTAAAAGAAAAATAGCTTGTTATGAATTTGTTAGTAATTACAATAATTAAATAAATAAATAAATAAAAATGGGTATTAGAATAAGATTGGGCAACAAAAGAGTGTCAGAATAGCTTTGAAGGGGATTCTCATATCCTCAAAAATTGTCTTTAAAAGGTCTCTTTGTGCCTTTTAAGGGCTTTAGGAAGCAACTTCACTACATTTTAGCATCCTCTAAGCATGTTTCAAGCTTCAAAATGGCTCCCCCCTCCAAAAGAAAGGTATAAGTAACTTCACCCTCCCCTTTTATTATTCCTTTTTGCTTATACTGTTTCTGTATTGCTTCCCAGACCACAAATAAGCACAATTAAAGCAACACAAAGGTAGAAATATTTTAAGACACATTAAAATACTCCCTAAAAACATTTAAAAATAGTTAAATCAGATCAATTTCAAACATTAAATGACATGTGGAACAGCACTGGTTTTGCCCACTGGAAGCCTAAAACAGATGAAACCAGATTATCTCACCTGGACCCTTTCCACATGGCAATGGCGTTCCAGCATGGGGGCGTGAGATGAGTGGGACCGTGACGATGCTTCCACATGATGACATCATATTCCCACCCTTCTTGTGTTGCCAACCAGCATGATCGTGGACTATATCATTAATGGAGAAACTCTGTCAATGACCACCAATTGTATGAGCCTTCCATTGCAGCCGGTCATGCAGAAGGGCTGGAATTGCGGTCTACATGCTTCCTCCCCTACTGCAGCATGGGAAGAAGGCTGGATGCAGTCCTGAAAGACAGAACATATCCCTCACACTCCCTTCTACAGGCAGCTGATCAAGCAAGGAGAGGAGTGTTGGGGACACACTCCCATCCTTGCAGCTCTGCTGTAATTTTGACAAGCCAAGATGGGAGAGTGTCACCATGCACAAAAGGCCATGGATAGGGAGTTCCATTGTCAAAGTGCTACTACAGAGAAATCCTTGTCATTGATTTCATGAGGTGTTCAGACACACAGCAAAGCATTCTCTGAAGACTCAATTTTCTGACAGGCTCATATGGGAGGAGGCAATCTTTTGGATATTCTGGCCCCAGGTCATTTAGGTGTTGTAGGTCAAAACTAGTACCTTGAATCGAGCTTAGAAGCAAACTGGAAGCCAGTGTAGTTCTTTCAAGATCAGGTTATATGGTCTCTAAAATGCACATCTGACACCAGTCTGGCCACTGCATCTTGCACAAATCATAGTTTCCCAACACTTTGCAAGAGCAGTCCCACATAGAGTGCATTACAAAAGTCTAATTGGGAAGTAACTAAGGCAGGAACCACCATGGCCAGATCTGCTTTCTCTAGGAAATTGAACAGCTCACACACCAGCTAAAGCTGGTCCACAGCACTCCTGACCACTGCAACAACCTGGCATTCCAGAAGCAACACTGGGTCCAAGAACACCCCCAAGCTATCAACCTGATCTCTGAGAGAAAGCACAACCCTATCCAGAACAGGCAGTGATTACAATCCCAGGCTGGTTTTCTGTCTTGTTAGGATTAAGCCTCAGTCTGTTCACCTGCATCCAGTGCTTCACTATATGTGGATGATGATTCATGTGCCCTGTCAGAGCTGCTGATGACGAGCAACAGCTGGTGCTCCCTGTTGCTCAAGGTGGAGATGACAAGCAGCAGCTGTTGGTCCCTGTTGCTCTGGCTGGAGATGAGTCCTGCAGCTCAAGAGCTCCCCCTGCTGCCATGGACCAAGCAGGCTTGGATGTTCCTCTGCCTGCTCTTTTAGGCAACAGGGATCCGATTCTGAAGATGCTTTGGAGCCTGTGCCAATCAGCCCACAAACAAGGCGGAGACTCAAGAGAGCTGAGCAAAGGGAGGCTTCCTTGATTAAGTTCAAGAAGCAGTGACTAGCCACACCTGTGTCTTGGGCTGTATAACTGCCTGCCTGGAAGCTTTCCTTTGCTTGTGGCAAACTTCTTTCAAGCCCTCCTCTTGCCTGTTCCTTGCTCTCAGCACCCAGTTCCTGCTACCTCTAATTGATCTCTTGACTCTTGGCTTTTGGAACTCTGACTATGGCTTTTGCTTGACGCTCTGGTAAATGAACTCTCTTATGTAAAGTGCTTCCTTGTCTCCTTCCAGCTGGACTTTGCTGGCTCTCACACTCCCTTCTCTGGGCTGGCTTGCCACCCAGGTCTCTGACCTTGACAATTCAGGACTTCAGCAGCTCCCTTGACATTAGCTGTAAAAGAGATATGGAGCTGGGTATAATCAGCATATTGATGACACCCAGCCCTCAAACTCTGGATGACTGAACTCTGTGGAAATGTACAGGCTTATGGCCAAAAGGCAGAACAAGAGTCCCCCATCATCATCCTCTGGGAACATTCAGCCAAGAAAGCTTGGAACCACTGAAGAACAATGCCCCAAGTTTCATATACATCAAATGGCCCAGAAGGGTACCATGGTCAATAGTATCTAATGCTGCTAAAAGACCCAGGAGAACCAACAGGGATGCACTCCCTTTTGCACTCCCTGTATAAGTCATCCACCAAGGTAACCAAGGCTGTTTCTGTCCTATAACAAGGCCTGAACCCACATTGGAATGGATCTAGGTAATCTGTTTCATCCAAGAAAGCCTGGAGCTGTGTTGCCATCACTCACTCTAAGACTCTTACTTAAAATGGGAGGTTAGGTACTGGTTGATAGTTAACTTGGCAGGAGGGGTCCAATGAAGTTTTGTTTTGTTTTGCTTTTTAACAAGTCTTACTTTTTTTCCTTTTTAAAGAGAGGCTGGAACATACCTTTTTTCAAGTAAGCATTTACAGCCTCTACCACCCAATTGACCAGTCCTATTCTGGCAGCTTTAATTAGCCAGGATAGGCATGGGTCAGATAGACAAGTGGTTGGACTCACCTCTGCAAGCAACTTGTGCACAAAATCATGTTGAACAGACTGAAACTCATTTATCAAAACCAAATAAATACAAGTCTCAGTTATCTCCACATACTCTATTTCCAATGTAGAGTCAAAGCAAGAATGGAGTGATTTTTTCCACAAAGGATTTAGGAAAATCATCACAACAATTTTGTGGGGGCTCCTCCCCACCAGTCTAAGGTCTAGGATGTAATAGTCTTTTAACTAGCCAGAAAGAGCTGCACTGGGCAAGACTGAGCTACTGTAATAGAGACAATAGAATCATTACTTTACTGCCCTCACTGCAGAGGAGTAGGTTCTAAAATGGGCCTTACTCTGTGATCAATCAGATTCATTCTAAGTCTTTCTACAGTGTCACTCTAGTATCAACATAAGTGCTTCATTGCTCTGAGCAACTCTGAAAACCAAAAAGCCTATGCTGTGCTCCCAAGTACAGTCATTCCTCCACATTCATTAGAGTTAGGGGCACAGGATCTCTGTGAAAGTGGAAAAAATGTGAATAAATCTAGGCCCTCCTAAACCATATTTAACACACACAAAAGTGTGATCACCATATTAAACCCACCATGGATTCCTTTGAAGCATCAGGGTTCTTTCAGAAGGCAGAAGTGAGTGGCTGGCGAGGCTTACTGTCACCTCCACTGCTGCCCCACACTACTTTTAATAGGGACTTACAAGCCTCATTTGCAGTTTCTCCATCTCATAAGGTTTGCAGTCCCTATTAAAAATGGCATACGGAGGCAGCATAGGTGACAGCAAATAATCCGTGAAAAATCAAATCTGCAAAAGTGAAACCTGCAAATGTGAAGGGCTGACTGTAAAAGATGCTAGGCATGACTGTGTCGATTGCCCAGGCCATCTCTCTGTTCCACAAATCAACCAGGGCACCAAGAGAGTCATCACTAGTGGCTTGTGGAAACAGAAGAAATGAGATAAATTAGAGGTTCTTAGAAAAGTGAAAGGATGTATGACCTGATTTATATGGTTTATTGACTATGGATTGTAATATATTGGAGATAAGGCTTGAGCATTGTCATAAATTGGGTAAATTATTGATATGATCATTTCCTTAGCATAGATAGATCTTTTTTAAAATATATATATATATGGAAGGTTATATTATTTAGAAACTCTTACATCAAAAAATATTTTAAAATATGTAGATACTGACAAAAGAAAAGAAGTATTTTTTAATGTTGTGGCATTATTTTTTTAAAAAAAGTGTTTTCAGTCTAGGACAAATAGTAATTTCATGTCCATTCACCTCACCAAAGAGCCTGCTTCAGAAGACATATATTCAGATTTAGATTCAGATTTGTTTCAAGATTCCTTGTATTCCAACATCATCTCAAGCATTTAAGTTGTAGAGGAAGGGAGCTTGGTCAGTTTTAAGACAGGGCCTTTTTGGACTACACTGTTATAGTGCTATTATTCTACTTCATCCTATGGAATCCTGGGGCCTGCAGTTTAGGGAGGGGCCTTTAGAATTCTTAGCCAGAGAGCTCTTTGGCCTCTGTAAACTACAAACCCCAGAATTCCACAAGATGTTGAAAGCAGTATAATAGCACTATAACAGTGTAGTGCAGAAGGGTTCACATTCTGGGACCAGGAAGAATCTACATAACCTAGCAAGGACACAGGGAATGTGTGCATGAATTTTTTTCCACTTAATTTCTTTGGATTTACCTAAGCATGGAAATATATTCAAAATATTTTTAAAAACTGTTTAAAAACATGCTTTTGAGTACTGAGGAATCCTGATGAGAAGAATCCTGGACAGACAAAAATTGTAGCTCAGGACTTATTTTGAACAGTTTTGAACAGAAACAGCATTGTCTATGCAGAAAATATTTTTTTATGCAGAAATATTATTTTCTGCAAAGAAAAATATGTTCGTACACAGAAAACAGTGCAATTGTGGGCATTTCATGTAAGATTTGCATATGGTTGATTTGCACTGAAAACATAAATTTTCACAAAATAAGTCCAATATTGTGAATAGGCTACACAAACTGCAGGAAAGACTTCAAAAACCTTTGAGGCCCCTCCCTAAACTACAAACCCCAGGATTCCATAGGATGTTGAATGTGGAATAATAGCACTATAACAGTCTGGTGCAGAAATGGCCTGTTTATCAGTATCATACCTTAGATCTCTATGGGTTTTCTTCCTTCTATATTATGCTAAATATGTTTTTGATCATAAAAAGAACATTAGTGTTAAAAATACCACTACAATGTATGTCCATTAGGCTGCAGTCTTGTATCCTCGAATGTGTACTAACCCAACTGCCTTTGGCACAGGCTTAACCATGATGCTTCTTGATGTTCATAAAGCATTATTAAGAAAGATGGCACTTAACAGACTACTAATAACAAAGGCATGCCTAAGCAAGTTTAGAACTGTAGTTTTCTACCATTCACACAGCTCTAAATTATGGACACTCTCTCCGTGTGTGTGTGTGTGTGTGTGTGTATGCGCGCGCGCATGCGTGCATGCATAAAGCGAAAGAGAAAGAGAGAGATTAGAATAGTCAATTGAATTTATATAACATCTAACTGTTTAAAAATCCATGTACATATAATGAATTGTTTGAGTACATCCCCTGATGTATCAAAGTCGCAGGTTTCACAAATGTCCTCCAGTAGTAAAAGAATCTGCAAGTAGGACAAAGGCATGACAATCAGGAAACAATAAACTCAATAGATTTTTTAAAAAATGCAGTGAAAAATGTTGCAGCTATTTCTAATTGTGCTTCTTGTTCTTAAGCAATACCTCAAGCATCTGGATTAACAGAAAGTCAAAAGAGGGAGGGCTCTTCCAAAGAAAACACTACAGATTAATCGGTGGAAAGCCACTCCTTGCCTGAGCTTGACAAATGACTGTGTATAGTGTTTCTTTTCATTAATGATTTACCTTTTTCATTTGACACTCCTCTTTTGAGTCCAGTAAACATCTATTTCAAGGAGACTAAACTAGTTGTGCTGCATTATGTTCTTTAGCTGCAAACAATTGCATAAATGTGTTGAGCAATTCTTCTGTATTATTGTCGCTTCTCAGGTTCCCTTCTTCTCTGAAACTAAACATGTTCTCAGTGTTTTCTTTCCTATATATGAAAGATGTGAGACATTGGGATGTGAGGTCCACCAGCTAGGGATGTTGCATAATCAGAGGCCTCTGTGAGAAAATTCAAGTGTGTTTAAAAGCAACACTGAGAAAACATCCTTGTTCCCTTAACTGCCATTACTTGCAAGAGGATTGTGATGAGATCAGGTCTTCCAACAGTGACTGACAGTGGTATATTTCTTAACACTTTTTTCGTAAGTCCAATTGGAATACTTCTTGCTACCATGCCTTGCATATGCGACATATGTTCAACAAGCTTACGTGTGGTGACAATGCTGTCTCACTAGTCCTACAACACTGGATAAAGATGGATCTAGATTTATACCTTTTCAGTAAAACTCCCAGATCTAGTGAGGAATGAACACCAATATATCCAAATGTTCAAATGCCTCCTAAAGTTAAAGTTCTGGAATAAATTTATTTAAGTTATGATCCACCTTTCTCCCAAGTGAGACCCATGGTGATTTTCTTCACTAGTTCAGGCTTCCATCACAGAAGTGATCCAATAAAGGATAGCATTTCTAGTCCTAATATTTTGATTTCTGTTTTTAAAATGTATTGATTTACAGATAGGAGAACTGAGATTAGAAATCTCAAGTAGGTAAGTTGTTGAAAAACTTGGCAGCTCTTCCTTTTTTGTTTACTAATTATATAACATCAAAAAAAACTGGTCAAGTAAGTTATTAGCAGATCGGGACAAAAAATATTGTCTGAGTTTTTGTCAAGGAATCGTTTACCTTTCAGTGATTTGCAAAAATGCAATACTATATCCATACAGTTGTTTAATGACTTTGCACGTACTTGTCAACAATATAATGCTTTATTAATTTTCTTCTTGAAGGAAGCAATGGATAATTTTAACAGCTTTCTACAACCATAAAGGTGCCAAGGCCTATTCTCAGGTCCAGACTGCATAAAAATTGCATGTGGCTGTAGCACACATAAAACATTTTCTTTGCACATCAGATAGCATTTTCTCTACTGACTATGCTGTTTCCTGTGTAAATCAATCATGTGTGAATTTTATGCAGAATAATTCCACAATTACAGCATTTTTCTGCACAGGAAGCAGCTTTTTCTGCACAAAATGCTGTTTCTAGTGTAGAAAATGTTTTATGCACAAAATAACAACATATGAATCTTGTCAGTCTAGTATAAAGTGTCCTTGTTTAGAGTATGGCCTGAAGTTGAAAATGTCCCAAAAATCTTCATCTGGTACAAAATGCAGCCCAGGATCCAATGATGTTTTGTCAGAGCAGAACATTCCACTCATGATTCTGTGGTGTATGCCCAAGCACAACTTTCCAGCTAGAGGATACGTCCTTCTCAAGTGGCTTTGTTTGTTTATTTTGTTTTGTTTCCTTCTGCAATTTTTGGATCAAGGCACTTACGTCTAGGTTGACTCTCTAAATCACCTGTGCTTTTCTCTCAAGGTGCCTCATTTTTAGGTATCTTGGCTTTTTGGCATTGATGAAACAGGCTACTCTAAAAGCAACCAGTCACAAACTGAAAGAGTGCTGTGGATGACAGCTTTCTTTTTTGGCAACAGTATGTGAATTCATCACTGCCACCATAGCTACTCTAGTGCATGTTGAGAGAAGTAGCTGAATCCTCCTTGCCTGTGTGTTAAATAGCTCAACTGCCCAGAAGGGTCCATTCCATAGCATTGCTACTTTTATCTAATAGGTAACTTTTTTTTTGTCATTATAACGTTGGGATGCAATATTATTTGCAGAAATAGAAGCTTTTGGGAGGGATGAAATAATTTTAAATTTTAGGCCATTCCCTTGCCCAAGGTTCTCTTGTCAAGTATAATAAGTGAATTGACAATTGCAATTAATAGAGGTTAAAGGGAGTTTTGATTTGTTTTTTAGATATAACATGTAATGGTCATTCTGCTCTTTTACAACATAACTTTCCAAAGTCTGGCTGCACTCAATGTTTCTCCTTTGGAATTGGAAGGATTTCCTCCTTGCATGAAAGAGTGTTGAACTTGATACAGTGACTTCTATGGAGAGAAGTCTATCTTAATCACTCTTCTTCCTGGAGCTCAACTTGTACCACTTTCCAGTAGACATGCAATTCTTCAGTAAGTTTCTTCTTGAAGGAGATAAATAATAATTTTAATAGTTTTCTTTCCCTGGCAAGTAAGTACTTGAGAACCAGATAGTTTTCAAAGACTATTCACTATGTGGCACTTATTTTATGAAAAATTTGCAGATGGTGGTATTGCACAGAAAATGATAATTTCCTGCATCAAACATGTTTTCTATGCAAATCAGCCACATGCGAGTTTTACACAGAATAAATCTCCAAGTACAGCACTGTCTGTACAGGAAAGAACATTTTTCTGCCCAAGAAATATTAACTTTGCATTGAAATATTATTTTCTACAAACTATACCCTAAAATACCAATATGGACATCTGTACCCAAGGTTTTCTATTGACGAGAGAAGCCAAAGTTGGATAATTGGATAACATACAAAGATTTATTGAAAATAAAAGGTGATAATACATATCCAAAAACAAGAGAATAATTAATAGACTATGGACTCACGTCTCACTGGCTACTACATAGACAGCTATTAGAGAAATAGAGGATTGACAAAAGACTAAGTGATATAGAACCAAAAGAGAGTGAGCTAGATAAATTGTTAACAGCAAATGTTGGACATCGATTGGGAAAGGTTTATAAATCCGAATTAAAATTAAACCTTGAACAAGAAGTAATAAAAGAAAGCATGATCAAATGGGCACAGAATATAGGATCCCCTATACAACTTCAGAATTGAGAAAAGTCTTGGAGCTTGACTTTAAAGTTAATAAAACAAGTAACTTTAAGGGAAAACTATTATAAAATGTTACACAGATGGTATCTCTTGCTGACTCAAATTGCTGTTGACTAACAATAAGAAACCAAATTGTTGGAGATATGAAAAAAAAAGTTATTTTTTTCATATGTGGTGGAGACGTAAACATATAAAACAATTTTGGAAGCAACTACATATCATAGAGATATCGCATATCAAATATCCAATGAATCCACAAATATATTTACTTAATATGACTGATGATGACTAATGACTGATGAGACACAAGAAGTGCAATGATTTAAACAAATGTCAAAAGAAAAATTTATTGTATATGATAATGGCAGCCCAGTTGTCAGTAGCTTGATATTGGAAATCCAGTATTACACCTATTGTTTAAGAGTTGTTGATGAAACTGTGTGATATCGCTGAGTTATACAAATTAACATTGATGCTATCTGGCTATAAAGATAACCATTTCCGTGATGTATGGAAGATGATGGCGCTCATATGGAAAAGATACTGGGAGGACTTAGCTATTGCAGGAGTGTTAAATTAAATGTTAAATCGTATATTACATTTAGCTTAACTGGTGCACATTACAGAAAGGTAAAATGTCAAGTATTCAACTGTATAAATTAGATGTAGAGATATATAAGTAAGCCAAAGTTATAGAAAAGCTGAAGCACAGAATGGAAATAAGTAAGCACCTAAAATTTTAGAGAGGGAAGTTTATTTGGGTATATAGGTAATCTATAGTAGTTTATTTGGGTATATAGGTAATCTATAGTAGCAAATCCAAGCAATTGGATAATATATTTTGTATTATGTACTTGGAATTGTGTGCAACAAGTCTAAATGTTTTATTGAATTTGTGGGTTTTAATTAAAAAAAATTAAAAAAGAAATATTATTTTCTACTACATAAAATGCTGTTTTCTGTGAAGAAAATGCCATTTTTTGTGTAGAACAATCACATTGTTTTTTATTTATTTAGTTTTCAGAATAAGTTCTGAACTGCAAAGATTCTTGTTATTCCAGGCAGGATTCTTCGGCCCTTTCTGCATGAGGTGAGTGAATCACTCTGTGCCATTACTTACTGGGTTTTCTGGGTCCGAAGTAACGCAGACTTTCCCTTAAGCCCTTCTGCAGGGCTCCTCCATTAGTCCAGGGTGAATCAGAGCAGTGCGAGGTCTTTAGATCTGCACTGCTCCGGCTGAAAATAGCGGCTTCCTGTTTCTTTGTAGGTCTGGACCAATCGCTGATGCTGGCCGCGCCCACAGCCTGCCCTCCGCTGATCGCAGGCTCACATTGGTGCGAGCCTGTGCGTCTGCACTAGTCAGCAGGAATGCAATGGCACGCTCCAGAAGATTGAAAGACCGGATTTTTCCGGTCTTCACTTAGTACGCTGGAGGACCACTTCGGGGCATTTTGGATTGGACTACGGTGCGGAACTAAGGTACTTACCTAGTCCGATCCAAGGTGCGGACGATCTCCATACCAGGACGCCTTGGCCCGTTTTAACTTCCTCGTGCGGAAAAGGCCTTCTTCTCAGTTTCCACCCCCCACACTTGAAAATCATGCTTTTCACCATTTTGGGAATATTTTTCTAATATTCTTCCTATTCATATTTCCATGCTGTTCTGGAGGTCTACCAGCTTGCTAGTTTAGGAAAATATGTTTTAGGAAAAAATGTGTTTATGACAGCATCCACTGGATCAAAAATCTTCCCATGACTGGAAGAACCCATCTGGATTCAAACAATTAATCTCCAATTATATTGCAACACATACAGTACAGCTGCATGACTATTAGTGTATGGAAACTTTCTGAAAAAAACAAACTCCCAAAATTTATTTTATTTCTCTTGGAATTTATCTAGCTATTTGCCTGAATAGAAATAATGAAATGTCATTTTTAAAAAATATTTTTTAAAAAACCTACACACAATTTCCTAGGAGTGAGTCTCATGGAATGTAGTAAAACGTCTAGATTCAAATGAATCAACTCAGTGTTAATCAGTTCTATGTTAAGCATCTAAAATGTCAATGTATATGTATATACAATGAGAATACCGCACTTTTATGACCCTTGATTACTATGCTTTATATCATATGAAATTTGCTACCAGACAGTCATTTAAAAGAAGTGCTGACTTGCTAAATAAAAAATGAATTATAAAGTTTTGTCCTGATTACTTCTAAAATCTCCTTGATTAACCACAGGAGTCTCTGAGGCCTTCTGATCTTGCATCTCAGCAGGTGGGAGGAATGTAAAACTTCCTGCACTAAAGCCTCAAAAGCTCTCTTTCACTCATATGATCCAGATAATTGATTTATATTTTCAGCCTGTTTTTTTCCCGCTAATGCTTATACCAGGTGCTTCTTATTTGAAGAAGAAGTGTTTCTATGAGGTAGGGTAAGAAGAGCAGTTCCAAGGTTCTAATGGAAGAAAAAAGAAAACTGCACTATTTTTGCAGGCTTCTGTTATATATTGTGATGTTATACAAGTGTTGCCTTTTTATTCTAGCGTACATTTTCTCTGTTTTTCTCCACACGAGCATGTATCTATGGTGATTTGAGTGTAGCTTTTGCATTTATCCTAACTATTTTTCATTAGATCACAGAAGAGAGAGAAAGGGATGTAAACTGCTTTGGATACCCTGGTAAAACGATGTAAGAGAGGGAGAGAAAGAGAGAGCTAGGAATTATTACTTTATTTGAATATGACTTTTAGAATTCCTTAAACAGCACTGACCCATTGACCATTGAAGCTTGGGGAGTACGTGCACCATAGTCTAAAAAGTGTAATTTCCTTAAGATATGAAACTTATAAATATCTTCTAATCTTCAGCATAAGTATGTGTTATGAGGGGGTGGGGAGAGGGAGGGAAAGACTGAGAGAGAAAGATTGAGAGTGAATGAGGAGTCAAAATTCCATAATAAATGTAGAGTGTCAAAATCTCAGCAGTGTCAGTGGAGATATTATGGCAACTTCTGGCTGTCTTTTTGCCCTTCAGTCTCCTGATGTAGTTGGTCTTTCCCTACAGAAGCAATGCTCTGTCATTTCTTAGTATTATTTTCAGGAATTTAGTGGTAAGTGGCAGCCACCAACTAGTGAGGACTGAATAGTGAATAGTGAGTTTAAATGACTGCCTTCCTTATAACCTTCCATGTCTCTAAAAAAAATGATTTTGATTTGGCCCCAAGGTATGTGCAAATTATCTTTGTTTCACAATCCCGTTCCTGTATGTTTAATTTTATATGGGTTTCTACAGGTCATATTGTTGGTACTTCCTTTGTATTGTATTGAACAGATCATAATGGCTGAGCTCCTGCACTAGGAGACCTACTGTAAAGTTGCGCCATGAATTATGGAATGACTTCTCTTTGACAGAAGACTCTCCTTCCTCCTGGAGATTCCTTGATCATGGCCAGTAAAGAAAAGGAAGCAGCTGGAAAGCCTCTGGTACATGAGGACAGCCGACAACAGCAACATCTTCCAGGACCTCATAAGATCCCTGAGTATGTCTCGGCAGATGATTTCATCCTTGTATGTCTAACTATAGTGACATATCAGACACTTCTCAGCCATCCTCCACTCCACTGGCAACCATATGGCCATGGGAAGCAGGGAGAAGCTGAATGAGGAAGGGTGATTGTTAGGGGGTTTACGTCACTGTGGTCATTGAGTGAAGAAGGAAGAGAATTCTGTCTTGTGTCTCTGTGATGTAGCATGTCACCATATTGCATATAATTGATATTAATAAGATATGGACACAGAGAGATCACAGATGTTTTCAATTAACATGAGAAATTTCCATTTTATTGGCCAAGCAGTTAAAGAAGGGAAGTGCATAAACCAGCTGGCTGTGTTTCACTTGATTGTGTTGAGGGAAAGTTTTAAAAACTTGGTCCTTAAGTAGAAGGATGATAAAAAAATGTGATGGAAAATCACAGAGAGTCACCATCATATCCTCTCTAATCCCAATAAGTTTAGAAGTAGTCCCAAACTGTAATACATTCTTTTTCTAGTTTGAATGCCTGCCTATTCTGGTGAAGGTTTGCTGTTGACACATCTCCTTTGATCTTCCATTTAGAAGCATGTGCATTCACTTACAGCAAATTCTGAAGTTCCAAAAGCTGTAAGTGGGCCTCAGATGTAATAAAGGCTTTCCAAGCCCCACACATCCAATTTTGAGAGCTCCAGACAGTGAGCAAGTACGAAATTACCAATTCAAAAAGACAAGGAAGAGCAAACCATACAACTTCACTTAATACACACTTGTCTACTGACATTTGCCTCAAGAACAAGCCCAACTGGAGGAAAGGGATATTTCATTGATTCCAAAATCTGCCTAGGCTGGGAGGTTTTCAGGGGTGTCCTTCCAGGATGGTCTGCACATGTTTTGATGCAATAAAATTCACTGGACTTGATACATATTTAGACCCATACTATTAAGTATGGTTGGCACCCGGTTCATTTCTCACTGGCTTAGATTGTCTGCTACACTAGGTGTCATAAAAGCTAGTGATCTGAGAATGATCAGCCTAGAGACAGTATGTTCACAGCATCTATTATGTATTTGGTAGTTAGATGACACCCTATGTGCTCAAGAATCACTTTGTTTCTTAATGAATGGTTATTACTCTTAATGGCCTGTATAGATCAAAGTAAAATCATGACATTACTGTGTAAGGCAACTGGAAAGCAATGCTGTTACTGAAACATTCATTCTGGTACCGCTCCATCACTAAAAGGAAAAATCAATCACAATCAAAGGGTTTATTCGTTTTTGTCACATGTGAATGTAGAGAATACATGTGAATGTAGAGAACACAAATCAGTTTTTGGATGAAAAGATTGTCTTCAACAAAAGATAACATCCAGATTTGGGAGAAATTCTCTTTTGAACCACAGCAAGATTAATTGGTTTTGATGATCATGAATCAGTTTTACTAATGCCCTTCATGTCAATCAAGGGGTGGGGGGACTCCTGTAAGTAATTTCAGTAAGGGTGCATTTAACATTAGATGGGTATTTTAATGTTTATCTTACCCATCATGACTACTATAAAGGAAGTCTTTCAGAACTAAATCTTGAATGTCTATCAATGAAATTAAAATAAATGACATAAGCATAATTGATCATTCACTTATTTTTTCTGTGTTCTTTAATGCTCCTGCTAATCTTGTACTAGCTCCCAAAATCTGCATATGTTTTAATAAACTTTGATCATTTCCGCACTAGCCTGTTATACCCTTATTATTCCACTTTCAACATCCTATGGAATCCTGGGTTTTGCAGTTTAGGGAGGGGCCTTTGAGGCTCTTAATGGCCTGTATAGATGGTAGTTCTACCTTTGAGGCTCCTCCGTAAACTGCAAACCCCAGGATTCCATAGGATGTTGAATGTGGAATAATAGGGCTATAACAGGCTAGTGCAGAAATGGCCTTTGTTGTTGAAGACTATACACAGTATGTCTCTCAACCAGTATTTGAACATCTTTGAGGTGTAGCAGATATGGAGCTGGATTTAGCAGATATGAGCCTGGTTCAAAGGCCAAATCAGACTTCAATCTCTCATGGTAGTCTTGGAAAAATTATGATTTGTCATACTAGCTTACTTCACAAAAAGTATTAAAGATAAACTTGACCCTAATGTTTCACCCTGAGCAATTTGGAGAAAGGAAGATATGTGTTTGAGGCAGATAGAGAGATAGAGAGATAGGCAGAAAAATATAAAAGAAAATTCTGGTATCCTGCATTTCAAATACAATACTGCTCGAACTGTGAACAATACATTTTATATTTAGCATTGTTTAAATTTTCATTTGAAGTAAATGACAATATGTTTGCTACCTGTTTTACAGTTACATTAATGAGAATTAAGAAACTACTTAGTATACATCCCGGATTAAACATCTGCAGCTAAATGTAATGTGAAGGAATTAAAGGTAACGTTTTCCTTAGAGTATATTTATTGTCTGTGGGTTATATGGAGCTGTGAAAACACCTCTCATAACCTACTGAGAAGAAATTGGGTGTGGGAAAACAATTACTGTAGTTAATGACTGTATTCACTGTAATATCATAATCTGTAGTATTATGCATAGATAATATCATTTACTAAGTATAAGATTCACTATTAAAATAGATTAAAGAAGAGATGTTCATTATATCAGTAGCTATTTTGTATGTATTTAAGTTGTATGAACATGTTAGGAAGAAAATGAGATTGCTCAATTCTAATATCACTTTTTTTTTTTTTTTGGAATTTAAAAACCTTTTTATTCTGTTGAAGATCTTATCCCTTACTGTCTATCTATCTATCACTCTCTCCCTGCTTCCCTTTATGAGCTTCCCTGTTAGAAATTCGTGCTTTGACATTCTTATACTTCCTTACACAATTACATTTTCTAGAAGTGGGGGCAATTCATGTGGCCCAAGCCATAATTTCACACACATTACATTGGTTCCATACATCTCCATGTTTACACCATGTAAGTCTGCACAAGAAACGTTTACAAATGTACAGTTGTTGTATTATGTGACATCTCAGATGTGGAGTTACATGACACAGTTTTGCTGCTCCATCATGCATTTATGTAAGGATATTCAAATATGGTCCCACCAAGTCGCAGAATATGCCATACTACCTCTCTTGTCCAGAGCTCAGGTAAAAAGACCTGTAGTGACAAGACTGCAAATGGCAGATTAAAGTCTTTTGTTTGGGAAAATGAATGGGAAGGCCTATGTGAATGCTTTTCGCTATCGATTATGCACATTACATTGTGTCTTTACCTGATAGTCTGCCAAACTAAGAAAATAAGAAGTTCCCATTGGCAGTTCAAAGTAGTTCCCAAATGTGAGTCATCAGATGTTGTTGGATGGCAGCTTCAAGAGTCCCTGGCAAACAAAATACAGAGACCCAAATATGGGAATGACTGCATTGGAGATATGCTTCAAATATTTTCCATCCTTGGATCATGCCTTAGTGCCTCCTGCATCCTGGTAGTTTCTGGATCAACCTTACTATTTGCATTATATCTTATTCCTTTTTTCCCCATCCACATCCCTAACATTTAGCATTTTACCTAGTCTACATTCTTTAACGCTTAGTCCAGTCTACTGCTCTTAATTCTTAAGAGATTAAACTATGTACTACATACTGAAAGCTATTCAATTTTTGTTTTTGTGCAAGGACAATATTTCCTGTCCCTGGCATGACAGATAACATCAAAGGCCCAGTTTCTTAATAAGCATTTTATTATGGGTCATGAGTCTTGAGACCATTAAGTCAAATGCCAAAATATATAAATCTCCATTGATAGAGTCCAGAGAGGAACAGATAATTATACTGTCATAAAGCCTCACACATTGGAATTTTGCCACACGTAAGGCTCTCCTGAATCTTTGTAATATTTACAGTGTTGAGCCTTGTAGCAAATATTAGCGAGAGAGATTTTTTAAAAATATAGCTCTCATTGTCACTCTGAAAAGAGTCAGTTGGTGCTCACAGTGACTAAAATTGAATTGAGAATGAATCTAATAACACTGAGAGAATGGAATCACATTCTTTAAGATGTGTCTATTACATTTGTGAAATCATTTCTTCCTAGAGCTCAGATTTGCATACAAGCTGCTGATGAATTTCCTTCTGAGAGGTGAACTTGCCACATCCCTCTTCTCTGTACTTGTTCTTTGTGGACATGTATACATTGATAATTTTATCATGTCTATTTCAATCATTTCTTCAGTGTTATTTTAACAACATTGACCTAAATTATTAGTCCTGACTAGAGTTAGCGCCACTGAATCATTTTTATTTACCTACAAATAGACTCAGCACTGAACAATTGATTCAATGGGTCTACTTTAGTTGGGAGTAACCAACAGGAGTCTAGCCACTTGTTCTTGGGATGATCTAAGGACAAAGAAAATTCCCCATGCTGGAAAGGGTGAGAGATTTGCTGTTATGACTCAAATTCAGTTAATGAAAATTGCTAGAATACTTACTTTGACTCTTGTGGCAAATGGTGTTGCAGGAAAGGGTATATCTTTGATACCATCCATGAGAGAGACCAGAGTGATTGGCATATGGCACAGTAGAGTCAGAGGCTATTTAAAGTATGATCACCCACTCGTATACGTATGTTTGGATTTCCTCTGCACAGTCCACTCTCCCATCCTCAGTGCAGTGTGAGACTTGTCTGGTCATTTCAGGGCTGGGTATGATTTTTCCCCTTACCTATGTATTTAATGTATCCCATATTTTGTCTGTAGGACAATTGACTTTGGGTCATGTCTTTCAATAGGATTTCCTTTGTCAGGTAGTGGGGGGGGAATATAAGTGTTCAGTGATCATCTTTGGTACCCTTTTAGTGTAGGGTAAGATTCTGAAAGCTACCCTCATAGGGTTCTGAGGCCAAGAGCTTGGGGAATGAAGCTACCTTTGAGGTTAACCTGGGACCAGCTGTTCGCTTATAAAGTTTGAAGGCCTGGGTGGGAGTCCTCTGGGTTATCTTCCAATTACAGCCATCTGGGGAGCAACCAAAAATATTTAGAATTTCCCTTTGAGCTCAGGTGTTTGACCCAAGGGAAGGCTGGTGGGGGAGGTTGCCACAGGAATGTCACCTGGGCTTCAGCTGGACCCACATCAAGTTGCTCTCCTGTCTTGTTTCATTTCCAGGCCAACACAATTTAAATAGGTTAGCAGTGGTGGAGTTTGGAGTGTGTGGAGGGGGGGTGGGAGGGAGGCAGGGCTACAGCATGAGGGGCATGGGCACTGTGCACAGGGGCATGACCAGGGCACACGAGGGTGTGGCCAGGATGTGTGGGGCTGTGGCTACGGGGCAGGACACCCCAAAAACATTGCCACCCAGGTGAAACTCCCCCCCGGCCCCCACATCCCTACGCAACTGTAGGTTAGGTCAAATAAAGTGGTCCTTATTTAACCCAATTTTCTGTGTTTAGTCTCATTATTCCATGGTTGTTTATCAAAAAATAATATTTGAGGATGATTATTTTCTGTCTTCCATACCATAAATTGCTTTATTTAAATATAATTTCTAAAGATTACAGAACTATTCTAGAAATAAAAACAACTTTCAAAATAGAAAATTTAAGAAAACTAAACAGTATTTCCCTATCCATTTGAGGACAAGTAAAAGATAAAGGAATTAATTTTGTGATACATCTGAATATGGAAGTGGTCTGACAACAAAATTCAGTTAAAACTCTGATTTGGCAGGTCAGAAAACAATTCCGTACACCTTGGATGGGTTCAGAGGCGATCTGATTTTGACTTACATTCTGAACCCAAGTGAAGATTCAATAATCCAAAATATAAATCCATTTTTTTCCCAACTAGAATAGACCCACTGAATAAATAGGAGCTTGGAAGTGAAAACAGATGTAAATTCATTGATCCAACCACTCTATTCAATCTGGGACTAGCACTTAGATTTTTATTGTTGTTGTGTGCATGTTCAAGTCATTTCCAACTATTGGTAACCACAAAATAAACCTATAATTCAGAGTGGTGTCTTTTGGATAAAGAATACTTTGTGATTTTCATTAGTACCAGGAAAAAAAAAAAGAATCCTGTTTTCTCTCTTACTATATTGTATTAACCTGTAGTACAGCAAAAACATCTATGACAAAACTACTTCTTCTTATGATATGCTTCCAAGTAATTTCTGACTAATGGTCACCCAAAGATCAATCTATCATGGGTTTTCTTGGCAAGATTTGTTCAATGGGGGTTTGTGTTCCTCTGTGGCTGAGAGATTGTGATTTGCCCGAGGTTTTGATTGCTGAGTGGAGTGCATTTAGAACCAAGATGCACTAGGTATGGCATAGAGTCCAATGGTAGCTTAAGCAAAGTTAAGGAAAGTCCAGACTGTGGCTGGCTGCCTCTCCCTCTCCCTCTCCCTTTCCCTCTCCCTCTCTCTCTCTCCCTCTCTCTCTCTCTGTCTTTTTTTGTTCCCTTCAAAGTCCCAGACACTCTAACTTTGCCTGAAATGTCACCAAAATCTGGAAACATTCTTTCAAACAACCACCTCAACTCCTTCCCCCACAAAAAAAAAAAAAAAAAAAAAAAAAAAGGAAAAATGGAAAAAATCTAGAAACAATTTCTTCTCTGTTATGGGTCACGTTTATTTATTTGTTTCTTTATAGTAAAAAAATATGATGCACATTCCACCATGTAGGAAAACAGCCTCCTTCCCTTGCTGCAGTTCCCCACATGAAAGTTGAACATATTTATTATATTATCATAAAAGATCTGGCGAACTATTGACTACTTCAGAAATATGCAATGCCATCCAAAAGTTCATACTTATATACTGTATATGTCACAAGAGTAAGGTTCATTGCAGTGTGAAGCAATGTGAGCAAGGAGTCCTAGGAACAGGCATGGTTTATTTCTGCAGCAAAAATAGATACACACTTTGTGAACGTTCAAAGTGAGACAAAGAAATGTTTCCCAGTACCCACCTTCTTTACTCTATACAAGTTGTTTTCCTCATGTAAACCTTCAGGAGACTATTAACAGCTTAGTTGAAAGCAAATACCCTCTGTCTGTCATCTTTCAACGTTTCCAGACTATTCCAGAGACGTCTTCCATTGTTCTGATGTGTTTATGATTTCCAGATAGCATGTTCAACATATGTGAAATTCAGTAACAGGAACCTTGGGTTGTCTACTTCATAGGGTCTGTTATTTTAAACAAGGAATATAATTAATGGTTGTAAATTTTGGCCTTTTGGCTAAGATTATGTGTAGATCAAGGAGGAAGCTCCTTTTCTCACCTATGTGTTAAAACACAGGATGGAGGCCAGAGTCATTTGTTTGCCTACCTGACCTTCTCACTTCCAGGGAATGAGAATATCTGGGCCTGAGTCCAGCTTGGAAAGAAAGGGAATGTCTAAATTTCAGAGTGAAGATTTCATTGTTATTATTTTTATCACAGTGTACATGATTAGGAGAAGAAGGTTAGGAATAATTTGATTCAACAGGAAATTAAATGTAGAATGCACTGACAGTAATAACTCCATTATTAACACTGAAAGGTCTTGTGGCATCCTAAAGACTAACAAACATTGTTTGACTCATGGAGTGAAGCCCAGCTCATCAAATGCAAGCATAATTCAGACTCTGAAAACCTATTCCAAAAACAAAAACAAAAAACAAAACCTTGCTAGTCCTAAGCATGCCACAGGACCCTTCATTATTTCTGCAGAGATAAACACATCCTTGAAGTTACTAAAACTGGTCATTCACAAAACTAAACTGTTGTAAAATTTTTTAAAAAGAAACTAATTAAAATTGTGGTTACTTTTACACATGTTTTAAAAAGATTACCTTCATTTATTGTTTCGTTACACCACTGTTACAACTCTGCAATAAAGAAGATGCTTTTCAGACTTGACTTATCCCAGGAAGGGAAAAAGGAACATACAAGGAGAAGAAATTCAAGGGGAAGGAAAGATGTCTAGAACAGTCTGTTTGCAAAATGTTTTATGTATATGCAATAACCGGTTGGATTACTGTGATGTGCTTGATGTGGGGTTGGCTTTGAAGAGTATTTGGAAACTTCAGCTGGTCCAAAGAGCTGCAGCCAGATTGCCAACTGGGGCTCGCTGCAGGGAACACACAACTGCCTTATTGCAATACCTCTACTGTAGGACGAATTCCAGAAGCAAATTAAAGTGATGGTTTTGACTCACAACACTTTATGTAACTCAAGTCCACATAATTTGAAAGACCATAGTCTCCTTTACTAACCTATCCACGCTTTGAGATCTGCTGGGAGGGTTCTATGTGTCCTACCACCCGCACAGGTACCATGGTGGGCTGTGGGGGAGATCTTTCGCAGCAGCCGCTCACAGGATCTGGAATTTTCCTCCCAGAGAAGGCACCTTCCCTATTGGATGATATCTTTTTAGTTTGTGGTAAGCCAGTTTGAGCCCCAACCTGAGAAGAAGGCAGGAACTCCCTTCCCAGATAATTTAGATTGACACCCTATCTGCTTTCTGCTTTGGCAGCCATTTGATGTGTGTTGTACAAGGCCCATTTCACCCAAACAATGTGCTGGATTTTGCTAGTTGCTATGTTGGGGTGTGTGTGTTTAAAATGGTGTGTGATTTAATCTTCTTCCTCTTCTTCTTCTTCTTTTTCAATCTCTTTTTAACTTGTGTATTTTTGAATTTTTACCAATGTGTTTTTGTTTTGTTTTGTTTTTTAATTTGTTGTTAACTGCTTTGAGTCCTGAACTAGGTAAAAGGCAGGCTACGAAGACAAAGAAGAGGGAGGAGGAGGAGGAGGAGGAGGAGGAGGAGGAGGAGGAGGACTTAGGCCATTTCCGCATGAGACAGTTATATCACTATTATTCCACTTTCAACATCCTATGGAATCCCGGGGTTTGCAGTTTCAGGAGGGGCCAACTGCAAACCCCACGATTCCATAGGATGTTGAAAGTGGAATAATAGCGCTGTAACTGTCTCATGCAGAAATGGCCTTAATCTTAAATGACAGTATGCCTGATTCTGCACTGTATTGCTTCAAAAAAAAAAAAAAAAGCTGATATTATTCAGATAATAATATATCCCAGTCGTAATCAAAACTTTGCAGATATTTTATGGTTATATCATACTATCTTTGTTAGGATTCATTAAAGTCTGCAGCCAGTGTGCATTGTCCTATGAACAATAAATCAAAAGGTTTGAATTCTATTTTTTTACATTATATTCCCTCCAACACCTCCATAAAATTAATATTAATTTATATTGCCTTATTAGGTGTGAAGAATAAATCAGAGCATCACATATAATTACAGGCTGAGTATTTCTGAAAGGCCTGATACCACTAGCAGAAGTGCCTTTGTCAGGGTCATGAATTATGATGTTATTTTTCAAAATGAGACAACACCAGTAACTGCTGATTTACAAGTGGGGGGTACTAATAACTTACTGCTTGGAATAGCACAAAATCAGAGCTCATTCCATTAAGGAGAGAGGAGGACATAAAAAATAAATCAGCCAAGGTACAGCAACAAGGACAATGCAAATGACCTGTACTTCATTTTTTTTTTTAATGTTTCCTCCCTTCCTCACTGTAATTAGAAAGCTAGGCATTTTAGGCCACAAAGGGATGAAGAAAATGTTTAAAGAACAGTGTGAATATCCAGATGATCGTCCCTTTTCCTCAATGTTTCTATATCCCATATTGTGAGGATACTTACAGGCTTTTGATTTGGTTGTTTAGGCTATAAGAGGGTTCACTGCATTTCAGTGTGGTATAGTGGTACTAAACTACTTTAGCGCAGTAAAAGAAGATCCCAGGAAAAAAGCCTGGATGTGGCAGTGACTGAACCTGGAGTCTTCTTCACATCCCAAGTGTCTTATCATGAATTATGGGGTATAATGTTCAAAGCCAGGTAGTGCTCCAAAGACTACTATGAAACCAAGACCTCTAGATCTTCTTCTAACACTTTCCCAGAAAAGCAGCTTACATAATGGAGGCTCAATAAGCCAATAATTGTTCAGTAGCTAAATGTAGTATGGATTTCATAGCCAGATGACAATGGTTGCTGAGCTTCAGTACCTTTGGTAGCCCACTGTGGAAACCACAGACAAGACAGACAAGGCCTGGTCTTGCTTTTTCTTCCCTCAAACTGGGATGGCAGCCTCTCCTCCACAGCTATGTCAAGGCACCTTGCCACTCCATGCACAACTCTGGCTCCCCCCATCAAAAAAACAAAAACAAAAAAACAAAAACAAAACCACCGTCCCTGTGTAACCAGGGCAAAGCCTTTTACTTATTAATTAAATCCATTTAGAGATTTAAGGTAGCATGTTTCTGGATATTATACCCACTGAGAATCATTCAGTTGACTACCACTCAGGACACCACTCCTCCTATACTCTGTCACACCCACAAGATGTGGAAGCCTTGAATGTATAATTGAGAAATCGAGCAAAAGAATCTTGAGAAGTCAGATGTCTTTGAAATATATTTCTCACATTTAGGAGAAAATGTGGAGGGTGTGTTAGACCGATCCTTTATTTGTTTTGGATTCCATTCCTTATCAGACACATTCAGAAGTAAACCCTATGAAGTCAATGCTCTCAAGAGATATGGCACCATAGTGTGGAAAATAATTCACCAATAAAGTGAGCCAAATGTCAGGTCATCTTTGTCAGCACACATTAGGCCCCTGCTGAGGGTGAAATAATGTGCGAAAGAGGTGGCATGTTAGGAGTAGCAACAGCCATGAGAACACTGCACAGCGTGTGACAAATGAGCTTTCATTTTTATTCATTTAAAATCTGTAGATTACGCTACGAAAGGTTCCTGCTGATGCCCTGAAAATTTTCTCCAAAGATGAGCTTACACAACTATTTCAGACAGAGGTGTCATTCCACTACACTCTATCTATGAAATCCTCTGAATCCTTGTCAGATTTAGATTAAACTGCATTTTTCATAAACTGCATTAGAGGGTCATTCTAAATCGTTCCACCCACATTGAAGAATGTCCTAATATATCTACTATATCTGTCCCTTCCTTCCTTCCTTCCGATATGAAAGACATACATTTTAATTTTTCTACTACTTGTACAGATAATTTGCCTTGTGGACAGGTGACATAATAATGTTACCTTGATTTCTGGGGTCCCTTGGGGGACACCTCAATGTGCTCCATGTGATGGGGAATGGAAACTAGCCAGAGCATGAGCAATAGCAATGTGAGAGGCAGGGTAACCTAGCCGGATCTTTTTACCCAGTTTTTACGGGGTCACACAAAAAACAAACAAAGATGTCCAATAAATTATTTTATTGGATGAAAGTCTAACGCAGCAATGCGATCATTCACACACTCACTCAAGACCTATTAAGAAGCAAAAGAGAGGAAACTGGATAGGGGAATATTGAAGGGGTTGTAGCTGGGGTAATACTGCACCTTTTCTTGAAGTCCTTGGTCTGGGAAAAACAGCAGAGAAGTGGGGCTCAGCACGGAGAGGGCTGAGGAGATTACTCAACGGACAGAGAAATGGTCTGCTGGGAAGACTGGGAGTGATCCAAAGAACAGCTCAAAAACTGGGACTATTTGTAGGGGGAAAAGTACCTGGAGGGATAATGATTTCCCGGGGAGAACAATGGGTATTGCAATTAGAAAGAGGCTCCACAATGGTAACTTCCTTTGTGTGATGAGATTACAAGGTGTTGCCAAAATCTCAGGATCTTCAGCTGCATTGGGTTGTGGTGTGACATCATGTAAATTGTCCTTGCCTGATAGGATTTTGCTCAACTTGGGGCAAACACACTAATCCTCTCAAGTTGGCTTCTCAGGGGCTGAGGACCCTTTTTTTATTGTGGGTTTGCACAGCTTGAGGTCTACTGGGGCTATGTGACTGGGGATTTTACTGACCTGACCTGGTTTTAGATCGTTCGACCATGGCTGCCTATGTGCTCATCCAGGCAACCTCTCAGGCACATGCAGTCATATTTTATATCAAAATTGTAAACTCTGGGACAGGGTTTTCCAGTGGAGTAACAATAACTTTAGGACATTTACTCAAAAGCTGGATATGAGATTTTTTTTTCCAATTCTTTTTATTAAGTGCAATGTTACATGACAAATCAAGCAATAATGTTGAATATCTACAATTAAGATAAAATTCAAATACTATTAAACAACCAATGAAGGACTCTATTTTACAGTGTACTTTATAAATGGCTTTGTTAATTCCTTATTGAATAATATAATGATACATAAACAATAGTTTCATCTTACTACTACCTTAATAGAATTATATACTTTTATGGCTACACAAAGCACTAGATATCCTACATTATACTGACTGTTGGTTGTAACTTCACTTCCAACTTTCCTTTGTAGGGTTGCACAAAGCTTAACAAAGTATACTAGCTCCTCTATTAACAAATACTATATTCAGACCATTTACTGTTCTTATTCTACCCACTGTTTGTATGTCCACCTATTTTCCACTCTAAGTTTCAGTTGCCCTTTATATTTAAGGAATACTCATTATTTTATTTTATTTCCTAATTGCTACTATTTTTAGATTTTCATAAAATATTTTGTGACAATAAACTCTAAGTACTACTTGTTTTCATCTACATTTTTTCCTTTATAAGCACCATTAGTGGAGCCGAATCAGCCTCACTTTCATCCTTGGTGCCGCATTTGAAGATCTTTGTTAAAATATCACGGTATTTCAATTCTATTAATTTTAATAACCACCCATTGATTTCCGGTCTGTCCTTGTCTTTCCAATGTCTTGCAAAGACAATTCCACACTGATGTAACCATATACAATATTAATCTATAGTATTTTTCAATGTTGTTTTGCTCAGTATCTGGAAGAATGTTTATTAGAAAAAGTTCTGGTGTCAATGGCAAATTTAAGGTTAACATTTCCAACGTAGTGCATAGTTGTCAATTTCTTTCCAATATTTTTTTGTGAATAGGCAAGTCTACCACATATGGTAGAATATCCCCTCAAATTCATTACATTTGCAGCATTTTACTTTTTATTTAACTTCGAAGGGTGTAAATACCATTTATAAAACACATATAAAACATTTTTAGATGATTTTCTTTCAAATTTTGTGATAGTGTAGACTTCTGGGTTCTTTGCCAACTGATTTCTTTCACAAAATATTGGGAAAAGCTGGATATGAGATTTTCACAATTACTGGAATCATCAAATTATTAGTTTCCAAGTTAATTTATAGCTTGGTTCAAATGTATATATTTCCCTATTCAATTTATTAATTGTAAATAGTGCTGGTGAAACTATTTTTTTAAAGAATATATTTTTTTCCCTCATTATTTCCCTCTTATCACTTTTTGCCTGCATCCATGTATCTCCATTCTCTTCCCTCCACCTCCAAAAAAAGAGGCCTGGAATCTGCCATCTTCATCAGCAGAATTAATGCCATGTCTATTATGAGCATTAGAATACATAAGACACTAAAAGTGCAAAATGGTGCAGTAAAAAACATGAAAAGCAGTGGCTTCCAGAAGAAAAAAAATGACTGTTTTGGATTGGTTGGCAGCGAGAAAATTAGAACATAGGAACACTTATAGGTTTTCATGTCACTGAGGCTGTGAATCTGTGCTGGGTTTTATTTTTAGACTTTAAGGGAGCTATTTGTAGTGCTGAACCGTATCTCCAAAATATTGAGTACCTTGGATAGCACCTTTAAAGTCTTAAAAGCAGAGTGGATTCATCATCCCACTGACATGAAAGCCTCTGGCTGTCCATGAGGGTCACATTGGAAGGACCACATTTTCTCTTGGAGGAGCAGTCAAGCTGCAGTCCTCTGCACACTTATGTGAAAGTAATCCCCAATGAATAGAGAGAGATTTATTTTTAAACATAGCTGGAGGAAACTGCCAAATAGAGAAAGAAATGGCCTTCACTGTTCTAATGTTTGACTGTGTAAAATCCATTTTGACCTTGGCCTTTTTTAGTCATGTGTGTGAAACAGAAAATAATTCGCAAGGAGTCTGTATATTTATCTGTAATGTTTGTAGTGGTCAACCTTTTTTGCTTGTGGGAGTTCCCTGCATAATTCGAGTCCTGAAGGGATGTTATTTCTGAATCGGTGAGCTAATGAAATGAGCACCAGCAACCTTGCATTCTCCTTACATTCCCTTATCCTTTTCATGCAAATTGTACCTGAAGAAGGTTCTAGAATAATGTCTGCTGAGAGACTGGGGAATCTAAATAGTGTATTAAAGATGAGGTAGCTAAAAACTGAACTTTTGCCCTATCTCAAAGATCATCTTGGAGTAGCTTACAAACACAGGTATCTAAATGATTTTATATTCCTCACACCTCATCCTTGTGCAATTCTGCCCTGAATTGTGTTGAGGTGGGAGAATCAAGTTTCCCTGCTCAGCTTGGTAATTTGACTGAATATATAGGAAGGGGAGGCATCACCTGAGATCTCCCAAAAGGACAATGCTGAATATTGTCAGCAGCTTGTTGGAGCAATCAGATGCTGCATTTGTTCCTGGAAATGCTAACTAGAATAGGTGGATACAGAAGAAGGAGTCTTCTCTTTGGTCTTCTCCTATCTTATTCAAAAAAGGCCTTACCATCTTTAATAATGCCTTATTTAGTGATAACTCTAACTTAAACCACTGAAAAAAATGGAAACAGAAGGAACATGCTGGAGGTTAGTTCTCGCCATGACTGTTGGAATGAGTCATAGGGCAGATTCCTCTTCTCCAGTCTACAGGTGACTTCAGGCTTATTTACTACCCTTCACAAACTGAAAAGTCCCTCATCAGTGATGTCATACTGCTGGAGTTGTGCACAGTTCATCATACATCCTTTGAACCTTCAGCAACCTAATCTGGGCCCGTGTGTGTGTGTGGGCGGGGGGTAAGCTTCCTGGCAAAATATGACATCTAGTTTGCCTGTAGCCTGGCCTTCGGGCTCAGATGGAGATCAGAAAGAAGTCATCCAATGGTGAAATTTGTGCCATATGCTATGCCAATATGCCAGATTCGTAGTTGTGGTCAATAAAGGCTATGGATATTTTAAAACATATTCCTGTTCATGTGTGATGTATTCTGACCTTTTCCTCCCCCCCCCCCCAAATATAACATACACTTCAAGTGAAATGCCTGGTGAATGTGGGCAGTGAAAGAAAAAGGCAGCAGCAGTGTTTTAAATGTGGTGCAAATCAACTTCTTGACACACAAGGATACAGCAGGATATGTCAACAGGATCTCAAAGGATAAGGGAATCTGCAAGGTAAGCTCTTAACATGTTTGACAATTTTGAGTTGGGTTAAAATGCAGATCACTTTCATGAAAGCTTTTGACTCTGTTCTCCCATTAGTTTAATGTATGCTTAATTGCCAAGCTCCTGGGCATGACAGTCTGTATTGCTGGCATCATAAACAGCTTTCTCTTAGATGTCTTGTGATTAATTTGAGAGTACAAGTTAATTATCCTTCAAAATAAAATGATTGTCTAATCACCACTGTAATTTACCTTCACAAATTGTACAGCACTGTTGCTCAAACAAAGTATCATGTGGAAATTGAAGTCAAGTTAAAATGCAATGTCCCTCCCTCCCTTCTCCTTTTTTTCTTAGACAATATTGTTGCTAGTTAGCAAAAGAACATCCTTGGTGACTTAATGGGAAGCAAACAATTTTAGTTTGTACTGGAAATCATTAAATTTGCATTTACAGAACCATCACAGGTTGTGTAGGAAATAGCATGCTCGTTGTTTTTCTTGGAGTTAAAAAAAAATAACCATTTCTTGAGGCCAGTGTGCTTCAAGATTGAAATCTTAGCTATAAACATTTGTAATAATAAAACAGAAAAAATTCAATAAACATAGGTTGGCATGGTTCAGAGCCATTTCTTTCTATATTTCTGTTTTGCTTCTCCCCTGTCTATAAACATTATAGATATACACTCAAATTCATGATTGCAGTTACAAAATGCATAACCTACAGTTATACATTTGTAACATATTTATATTCATGATCCCTATGCATCCACCAGTGCAGGGAATTTGTAGGGATCATAAAAGTCCCATAATCCTGACTTACTTGGCAGCAGATGATATGAGTGATGGTGGTCTGTTCTCCTCTTGACTGGCACACAGATTAGTGTTTCCACCCCTCTCCCACTAGCAGTCTCCAATGCAACAGTCAGAAGCAGGATCTCTGTTGCAGCTGCTCCTTGAATCATTTCTGTCTCTGTCTAAACCCTGCATACTAATGCTGTATGGGACATCCTATGATAGTTTCTTTTTTTTATTAAATTGCAATACTCATAGTATAATATCATTTTGCACAGAAACATTGTACAAATGGCTGATAGGATGGTTTGGTTGCCAGTTCTATTGCATACCAAGGAGAGGACACACCACTACCACCACTCCTCCAGAGAAGAAGTTCCTATTATCCTTTTGTGGGGAGCTCTTATCTCCAGGATCTGCTGCCTGACTCGTCGCCTGATGGGAGAAGACCAACTGCATACCTGTGGGAGCAAGCTCCAAGCTCCTCATGTACTAAGCCAACAGCTCAGGTAGTGAGCCCTGCTTAACAGGATGCCAGGGCACCACCAGCAGGGGTGCAATCAAACAGGTGACAGCAAAGGGATTGTTCCTTTGGGGGAGCTGCTTTAGGATAAAGTGGGGGTCAGTTACTCAGTTGGGGGTGGAGGGAAAGGCTTTCTTTTTTTTTAAAAAAAAGTCTTTTTTTTAGACTTCACTGCTGGCAACTAAGTATGTAGAGCATGGCAGGAGCAGCCAAGAGGGTGGCCATTGCGTCGTAACAGGCAGAGTAAGATATGGAATGGGGAGACAGAGCTATCAGCATAGGAGAGGAGAGAGCCACAGAATGTTGGTTGGCCCCACGCTGTCTGCCATATTGAATAGTTTGGATAACTTAGGCAACAGACCCCCTTGGCTGAAAATTGTTGTTATTGTTGTTGTTGTTGTTGTTGTTGTTGTGTCCCTTCAAGTCATTTCCAGTTTATGGCATCTTTAAGGCAAACCTATCATGGGGTTTTCTGAGGCTGAGACTGTGAGACCTTCCAATGTTCAAACCACTATAGCACACTGGCTGTCAATACTGCTGCTTAATGCCAGGTCAGTAAATGGAAAAACACCTTTGATTTGATAGTCCACTCCAGAAGGTTTATGGAGCCAGATGGATTCCTGATAGCTTTTAGAGGAGTTTCCTATTGCCTTGGCAGGTGATCCTATCAAAGTCTTGACTGATCTCTGGAATAAAGAAATGGCTAGGGTAGTGGACCTGGTTACTCCTAAGCACCCACTCTCATGGGGTAGAGCCAAGTGAGAACCCTGGTTCACTCGGGAGCTCGTGGTGGTGAAACAAGTGGGATAGATACTACAGGAATGATGGTGGAAGACTTGGAAAGAGTCCAACTGCAGACAGAGTAGAACTTATTGAAAACCTATGCCATGGCAATGCTGGTGGTGAAGAAATCCTTCTTCATTGCCACTACTGCATCCACACAGTGTTATCCAGTAGAGCTCTTTTGAGTGCTTGGGGCCTTTTCTATTCTGCCCCTCAAGAGCAGTATATAAACCACTCAGCAGCACACTGGAAGAGTTTGCAAAGCACTTTGTGGATGAAATAACCTGAATACACTCTGACTTGGATTGTGATAGATGATAGCTCTGAGGTCGATGAGCAACTGATTGTGCCAGGTACAGAGCCAGTGATTGACCAAACCGGCTGGCAAACATCCTCATGAGTTGAAAGACAAGGGGAGACAGAGTTGACCCTGCCAGCTCCAGAGGGAGAGGAAACCAGCAGTGATTTGGAGGAATTACAGTCACCTATGCACCAGTCACCAGGGGGTTGGACTGGATGGCCCGTGCGGTCTCTTCCAACTCTACATTTCTATGATTCTATGATTCTATGACCTGGACAGATTGGAGAGCTGGGCCAAAGCTAACAAAATGAAATTCAACAGAGAGAAGTGTAAGGTCCTACACTTAGGTAGAAAAAATGGAATGCAGAAATATAGGATGGGGGACACGTGGCTGGATGGCAGTACGTGTGAAAGGGATCTAGGAGTCTTAGTAGACCACAAGCTGAACATGAGTCAGCAATGTGATGCGGCAGCCAAGAAAGCCAATGCAATTCTCAGCTGCATCAATAGGAGTATGGTGTCTAGATTGAGGGAGGTACTGGTACCACTCTACTCTGCTTTGGTTAGACCTCATCTTGAATCCTGTGTCCAGTTCTGGGCACCCCAATTCAAGAAGGACATGGTCAAGCTGGAGCAGGTCCAGAGGAGGGCGACCAAAATGGTGAAGGGCCTGGAAGCCATGCCCTATGAGGATAGACTTAGAGAGCTGGGTATGTTCAGTCTGCAGAAGAGAAGGTTAAGAGGGGACATGATAGCCATGTTTAAATATTTGAAGGGATGCCATGTAGAGGAGGGAGAGGGCTTGTTTTCTGCCGCTCCAGAGACCAGGACAAGGAGCAACGGATTCAAGCTGCAGGAAAGGAGATTCCACCTGAACCTCAGGAAGAACTTCCTGACAGTCAGGGCTGTCCGGCAGTGGAATCTGCTGCCTCGGGGTGTGGTGGAGTCTCCTTCTTTGGAGGTTTTTAAGCAGAGGCTGGATGGCCATCTGTCGGGAGTGCTTTGAGGGTGTTCCTGCATGGCAGGGGGTTGGACTGGATGGCCCCTGTGGTCTCTTCTAACTCTACATTTCTATGATTCTATGATTCTATGATTCTATGCTCCTCAGCCCCCAATCATGGAGGAGGCTGAAAAGGAAAGGTCAGAGGGAAGCTGTATTGGCTAGTTTAAGGAAACAATGACAAGTAACACCTAGTTTCAGTGGCTATTTAAGTCTGTCTGTTACCGCTGTTTCTAGCCTGAGCTTGTGGGATATTAAGATATCATTTGATATCAATAATTTGGCCTTCTCTACCCATTCCTCTCCACGTGCTTGCGAGGTCCCCGGACAAGCATGCACACAGGCGCGGCCAACAATAGCCGAACCATTCAAATCCCAATCTACGCAGGCCAGTCATTGCCGAATGCAGCTTCAGGAGATCTCAAGGCAAGTACCACATTATGTATGCAAGCTACTTACAAAAAGCTCCCCTGCCCCGAGCAGGCAGCTTGATGAGTGGAGTATACAACTCTCAAGCACGCCGCATTTCCATACTGGCTACTCTGTTGACAATCTGGCTGTAACTCAATCATCTAAAGTACTGACCTTTCGGAGGCTTTGTCTCCAGCCCCAAACTCATTGTTCTCCCCAAGTACGGACTAGCCTGCAGCCACAATTTTCCTTACAAGAACCTCTGACTTTGAGCGCTTCCTGGGATCGCTCTTGGCTTCCATCCCACCTTGCTGTCACTTTGTCCAGCGAGCCTTCCCCTCAGCCGCAAGTGCTGAGAATCCACGCTCCCCAGCTTCTTTGCTTTTACCGGGCTTCAGGACAGGTATAGTATTTCCCATACGAAACCTCCTCTCAAAATCCCCCTATCCGCTCCTACCTTTATTTCTATAGTTCCTTGTGTGAGTGTGTTGCATACATGTTTGATTGTATTTCAATAAACCAATTATTATTATTCCAGCTTCTGCCTTATCATTGACTCGGACTGACCCCGTAGACATAGGGTTCAAGATCTCGCTATGTTACCCTGACTCTCGCATTGCAAACTTGTGCTCTGTGCTAATTCCCTCCCCATTGTTGGGAGCACATTTAGGTGTCCCTCCTGGGACCCCCAGAAATCAGGGTAACATGTCAGCATGGCTTGCTGTTTGCTTGTAGCAAATTACTATGCAAGCTTCTTGACCCTCGTGCTCTGGCTTGCTCAAGCCCTCTGGGTGGACTTTCGGCTTCCTGGACCTTTTAGATTAGACCTTGACTCAGCTTGGCTCAGCATTTCCATTAGTTGTTTGTGTTGGACACTCCCCACTGCCTCCTCTTCCTTATAGGGCAAGTACCTTTGCCTCTCCTTCTTTGATGGCAGAAAGGCACAGGCAGGGAATTGAACTCTGACATGGATGCTCTAGTTGATACGGCTCTGGTAGATGTAACTTGGGTCTCTTCTTGTCCTGTATTATTGGAAATGTTTCAATTTGTGCAATCTGAGGCTGTGGACAGGATACTTTGAGAAGAGAGAACCACCACATGCATACTGGACCCATGTCCTTCTTGGCTTTTAAAAGCAGCCCTAAAAGGGACTGGCAGATTGGATAAGGGGAGTAGTGAATGCTTCACTAAAGCAAGAAAGTTTTCCATCTTGCTTTAAAAAGGCTGTGCTGAAACCATTGTTGAAAAAAAAATCCTTCCTGGATCCCACCAAACTGTTGCCCCTGTCAACCAGTCTCCAATATGCCCTTTTTGGGGGAGGAATCAGAGCATGTGGGTATCCCCCTAGCTCCAGGCATTTCTCGATAAAATGTGGTCAAATAGCTTCTTGGCTATGGGACAGAGATAGCTGGTAGATGACCTACACATGGGACTGGACAGGGAGAATGAGTCTCTCTTGATTCTGCTGGACCTCTCAGTAGCTTTGAGTACCATCAACCATGTATCTTTCTGGGTCACCTCTTGGGGATGGGACTTGGGGACACTATTTTACAATGACTCTGATCTTTCATGGAGTGATGGACTCAGAAGGTGGTGTTAGGGGATACCTGTTCAATATCCTGGTCACTATCCTGTGGTGTCTCTCAGGATTCAGTTTTTTCCCCCATGTTGTTTAACATCTACATGAAACCATTGGAAGAGGTTATCTGGAGTTTTGTGGTTTGGTGTCATCAGTACGCTGATGACACACAACTCTATCTCTCCTTTCCATCCAGTTCCAAGGAAGCTGTTTCTGTACTAAACCAACTCTTTCAAATAAATATGATTCCAATAGCATACAGTGAGACACACTGCAACAGGGTCTTTCAAGGGGAAAAATATTATGTGCATATCCAGAAACTTTATCCCTTAGTGAGCACTGGTTTCATAAAGAATTTAACAGCCTTGAAATAATGTTCAGCCATATAAAATAGGCCTAGTTCTGCATTAGTCTTCTTTCTTCATTAGATTTTGTGTCTAACACTTATACAAGGCAAGCCTATTTAGCCAATAAACAACAGAACTGGCTTTGAACAAATCATTTGTTGTCAGATGTGAATACTCCTCCCTCTACTCACATAAGTCTGTGTCAATGGCACATTTCAAGTGTGTATTAAATATTCATGAAACTACAAACCACTCCAAACTATTGGCAAGAACGGATACAGAGATATAAGTGCATAAAGAAAAATATTACTTTTAATCCCTTCTGACTGATAGAACACATGGTGGAGTTAGCTATAGAATTGGATTTGAATGTCGCAGCTCAGAAATGAAACATATGAAGCATTAACTGAATCTCTAATCATCAGAGTGCTTTTGTCACTGCAGAATACACACAACTTCAAATACTTTTAGGGTGATAGCAGAGGTAGGCCTTCCATCTGAGTTGCAATGGTCTCTTTTTTAAAAAAAACAAACATAAATATTGGTCACCAACTTTAGTAAACAAAAGTGACTGGGTTGCCTTTAAAAGTGTCCCTATATGCATGGAGGGAATTCTTATATTTAAATTTCCATTAAACAAACATTTTTTAAAAAATGAATTTGTAATTTGTGTTTCAAGAAAGTGCTTGTCTTTCCATCATGAAAACACAATGGTCAGGTTTTTTTTCCCTTTGTTTCTAAATGATACAAGTAAATGCGCACAATCAAAAGTGCTACATTTGCAAAAATTGTTACAATTTGTTCAGTGAGAATAATACATACAAAAGGAATACATGAAGAGACATAGGCCCTTTCCGCATGTGTGTGGGGGGGGAAATGGCGGAAAACAGAGCTTACCAGCTTTGTTTTCCAGCCGGACGAGTCCGTTGCCACGAGGAGCAGCATGAGTTCGCTGCTCCGCAGTCCTCCAGCATCCCAAATGGCGGCTTCTGGTTGGTGGAGGCTCTCCACCAACTGGAGAAGCTCGCCAGCTGGAAGCCCACCCCCGGCAGATCTGCAGGCACACACTTGCGCTCGCCTGCAAATCTGCTCCGGACCCGAGCGACGGAGCGGCACGGGGTTGCACGCTCCATGATTTTTAAAAACCTCTAAAACGAGGTTTTTAAAAAACACGCCACACAACCAGTTCCGGTCGCTCCGGAGTGGACTGAGGTATGGAACTACAGAAAGTAGTCCACCCCAGTCCACTCTACGGTGCAGAAGACCTCCGTTGGAGGTTGCTCTGCACCGTTTTACTAGCCCAGTGTGGAAATGGCCATACTTTAAAAATGTATACATAAGGAAAAGTGAATGTTGAAATACACATACATTGTGTATCATCAACCGATCGTCCCACACATTTGTATCTCATTTCCCCCACAGGCACAGCTAGATGACCACTCCACAGTTCTCCACAACATGGTAAGCTGGAAAAATGTCGTTCTACTTGACGTGAAAGTTGGACAGGATGAAACTCCTGGTGGGATTCTGAGAAATGCAATGAAACTGAAACTGACAAGTTTTTACACTCCATTCCTTGTTCAGAAGTCTGGAAGCTTCTTTTTTTTTTTTCCTGATTTGTATATCCCTCTGGAGCTTTGTACATGGCATCCTACTCTCTTCAAGTGGATCCACTGGCATTCAGGAGTAAGCTTTTGTGCTTTGTAGAGAGCATTACTGGAGAGAGGAGCTATGCCTTATGAACATCTAATTCCATGAGTGGAATCTGGCTTTTTTAACTCTAGATTCAACCGATCGTCCCACACATTTGTATCTCATTTCCCCCACAGGCACAGCTAGATGACCACTCCACAGTTCTCCACAAATTCTGAAGAACAATATGCCTAGGCGTTCTAACACAACTCCCCCCACCCCTGCCATGTAATGGTTCACTGCCAAAGTCAGCTGCTGATTAGGTCTTTAGATCTCCTCCAGAAAATAAGTCATATCTTCTGTGCACCTGCAGTTTTGATGTGTTACCATATCCCAAGTAAACTGCTGTTATTTCAAGCTGTCTTGAACATTTGATCTGTGAAGCATACCTGGATAAACAAACATTTTCAAATTTGATGATGGTCCTGTTTCCTTTCCTTTCCTATTTTTAATCCTAACCTTACTACCTACCCTTCCATTTTCCAGCAGCTAAAAATGCATATCAAAGAACAAAATAGATACCATTGAAACATTTGCTTGCGTCATTACTGGGACAGTGAGTAATCTTGGACTAGTAGAGTTTTACTTTGAAACCAAACATTTGAAGCCGTAGATTGAAGCATGGTGTTTGATTTACATTGCATGAGACAATTATGTGACTTTGAATGAAGAGTAAGAAAGTATATTTAGGGCCTGGAGTCTTGACTGAGATCCCAAGTCTATTTACCTGGAAATAAACTGTTATTTCCTGTCTGTCCCTTGTTTTATCATGTATTGTCCTCATGTCTTCTATGTTATATAAAAGCTTTAAAGATTGCAGTTTGTTGCTTTGCCCACCAAGACACATTCATAAATTTGCTAGGCATTTTTAGCACTTCCCTTGCTTGGCCTGTTTATAATTTTGAAATACATTACATTTATTGAATTTTATTGGTGGTAGTGACTATCTGTTGCAAAGTTATTTAAAGTAGCATTTTATCTACTAATCCATAACTTAGACTAGTTTAAATGTGCTGGCGATTGTTTTTGGTGCCAAATTGCTTTACTGGAATGTCTAAAACAAAATAATTGTATCAGTGTGATTAATTGCGCGATGATTTCTGTTAGCAATCCCAGAAACCTTTAAATATTAAAAAGCTATGTTTTCTAAAGACAGGGAAATTCAGTATAAATCTTCTGTAAAACATAGCCCCATTTGTAAGTACCACAGATTAGCAATGTGTATTAACTATAGATAGCCTTAAAGAAAATGATTACAAAATGTACCTTGCTGAAAGCCATTTATGAGAGCCATGAATTTGCCATTATTGTGTAGGACAAAGAAAACAAGGCTTGGGCTAATTATACTGAATGCTTTCCAATGGGCAAAATAACAGTTTCCTATGGAGATTGTTAACATAAATTGAATGAAAGATAACTCCCAGAGCTAATGATATTTGGATTAATAGTCAATAGTGTTGGGGACGATATCCCTGGAATCCCTGACAAATAGTTTGTTGAAGCCACTTTTATTTCAAAGAAATGGATGGAAATGATTTGACAAATATAATAATGATTGAAAAGGATCATTTCCAAAAGCAGAGGAGCACCATTTTTCACCATTGTTCTATATATTATAGACATTGTCACTAGAGCCCTTCACATGGTAGATAAGCATTAAAAAAAAAAAAACTAAATAGGTAGGAGGGATGTGTGATATTGTCCTTTCAGCTGCAAGTATAAGAACTATTTGAATATTGAGGCTCTAGTTTAGGTCAGTTTTATGTTGGGTGTGAGACGGATGAAAGAACTAGAACTAGTGGCAGAACATGTTTATTGGGCTCTCAGGAGGTTCCCAAGCAACACGTGACCTTGGGACATTCCTTCCAATACTTATAATTCTGTTTTGAGGATTGAAGCATTTATATTGAAGCATGGACAGATGTTAACAAAATTGGTTTCCTTCTGAGGACAGAGTACTGGAGGCCAGGGATGTGAAAAATTAAGCCTTGAGTTTGTGTTTTTCCAAAATTCCACTTGCATTCTCATGCTCTTTGTCAGATCTTTTTTTTCCCTGCATGAGAATTAGTATTTGTATCAATTTCCAATATACTTTTACCCACCAAATTTACACACTTTTGTATGTACATCTTGCATGAGCTTAAGCTATCTTTTTGGTTATTTGTATTGTTAAAATGTATAATATAGTTTTGTTCACATTTCTTCAAAATGTACCACAATGCTATAAACACATACATTTCAGGATAAGCTGTGCTGTGTTTCACAATCTGTCTCAAAAGAGGCAATACTTTCATTAACAGTCCCAGCTCCAACAGAATAAATCATCATCATCATCATCATCATCATCCACCATCATTTTTGTAACTACTGCTTTTATGTAAAATAATGTACCCATTAAAATTAGAGGGCATATATGTATTCAGTGAATGCTGCTCTCTAAATCTGCATGAAATCCTGCAAAAGCAAATTGTATGTTTAAGCAAACCATCCACACACCCAAACAGACTGTTCCTTGCCAGCTAGGTTATTTTCATCTCCTTTGCTGAATTTTGCTGTTTCTCTCCAGCAACCACCCAAGGAGATGCTTTGTGACCAGTAGCTACCAGTCAATCACCACTGCAAATCTCCACTGTTCATTCAAGCAAATGCTTTCTTGCAGAATCACTTCCCATTTAAGAAACATTAACTCCTGACTTACAAAAGATTAGGGGAAAGACACCTGCTTCACTGATAGGCTTAATACATTTGAACGAGTCACAATACAGCTAGATAGTTGTGTATCTTACTTGGGATTTCTAATAAGAAAAGTCTGTATCAATAGAAGCATATAATGCTATTCTGATTTGTAAGATGCATCCATGTGTGTGCACACATGTCACGAACACAGAAAAAATTAATTATGAACAGGGAGCACAATGCAAGTGTTAGAATATGAAATTTTCCTGCAGTCAGGTCTCCAATTAGGTAGTTTTCAATTTCTCTATTCTCATGCCTCTTGAACGCTAGTAAGAGTAAGCTATGTGTACTTAACTATGTATTCTCCGTGAAAATGACCACTTGTTATCTGTGTTTGTTAATAAACAGTGGCAGATCATGATCCAAGAAGGGGGGGTACTGTAAATTGGAATGATTGAGCAATTCCTCCATATTAAATTTCTCTCTCTCTCTCTGTGTATGTGTCTTCACTTTGCTGTCAACTTATGGCAACCCTACAATATTCATAGGTTTTCTTAGGCAAGGAATACTCAGAAGTGGTTTTTACCAGTTTCTTCTTCTGAAATATAACCTTCATACCTGGTATTCATTGGTGGTCTCCCACCCAAATACTAAGCAGGGCTAACCCTGCTTAGCTTCCAAGATCAGATGGTATTTAATATTTTTAGGTTATTTATGCACCTTGGTTCACTGATTACAATATTATTAAAGTCTTCTGGAGTCACCATTAATCTACTGATTGCAAACATCAAATCTATACAAAATAAGTGAGCATTTGCAACCACAGTAGTATGATCTGTCTTTGTAACAATGTGTCAAAGCATTTGGTAGGACAGGAAATCTTGATGTTAATTAGGGATGGGATGAATCCAGAATTTTCCGAATCTGAATCCGGATCCAGATCCTTGGAAGGTTCTAGGAATCCACGAATCTCGAATCTTTTGAATCCTTTTTTTAAAAAAGGGTTTAAAAAACAAGGGAAAGAAGGATAATCTTGGGCAAGACACACTGTCTCACCCTCAGCAAAAGCGTAGGCAAAGGCAAACCTCTCTCTGAAGAAATCTGGCCAGGACACTTGTCATAGTTTTGCCTCAGGATCTCCCCAGATTGAAAATGACATGAAGGCCCTTTGTACACAGGCAGGAAAATGTGGATTAATCCCACATTTTCCTACCTGTGTAAACAGGGACACATGCTACAGTACAGAGATAATCCAGGTCAAAACTGGATTTTCTTTGTACAGCTCCTTATGGCAGCCTGGGATTTGTAGTTTGATGATGCACCAACACACTTTGTCAGAGAAGGCTGTGACCCCTTGTAAAACTACAAACCCCAGAATTGTTTATGAAAGATCTTTGCAAGGGAGCTATGCAAAGGAATCGTTCAGCTGTCCTTGAAATCTCAAGCCTGTACCTTCCAGTTAAGTGCTGAACTTAAATATTAAATGTTCAATTTAAATATCTTAGAATACAACCCCAGATGTAGTTTCTGAAGTTGTTAGCAAAGGTCATTATTACTCCAAGGGAAAACCTCACCTACCTGCCATCTCCCCTTTTATGTCTGGTCTCCCAGGTTTTCAGGTGTCCCTGACTCCAACAAACTATTTGGTTGGTGGATTCGAGAGATTCAATTTGCGTATTTTGGCACAGGGATTTGGATTCACAGATCTTGAATCCTTGCCCAGGATTTGAGGATTTGGTTGGCCCCTCCCTAATCTTAATATAAGAAGGATCAGCACTTAATTGAAATTCAGACTGCAACAATCAATATCCAGCAAAAGGCTATTTCCATTACATAGCATGTGTGGCTTTTGACCTGGGAAAGTTTTGCTTTCTGCTGAATTCAAATTTTTGAAACTCCAGTTCTGAATGTGAAACACTTGGTACTTTTTGTTATTTTTTTTTAAGGACAAGCTGATTTAAAAATTATTCCCCACTTATATTATCCACATTCACTAGCTATTTCCAGCAAGGGCAGGATCATGTTGTACCTGCCCATCAGATGCCCATTCTTAGAGATACACATTCTTGGTGTCTTGGTGTCTTCCACATTCTTAGCAGTGATTCTGAGTAGAGTATCAGTGTTTTGGAGTGAGCATTTCTGTGTACTGCTCAATTCTTTCTTGAGCCAGCACATGTCCTGGGCCCAGTGCTGTTCAATATCTTCATCAACGACTTGGATGAAGGAATAGAGGGCATGCTGATCAAATTTGCAGATGACACCAAATTGGGAGGGGCTGCTAATACACCAGAGGCAGGATCAAAATTCAAAATGATCTGGACAAATTGGAGAGCTGGGCCAAGGCTAACAAAATGAAATTCAACAGAGAGAAGTGTAAGGTCCTACACTTAGGTAGAAAAAAATGAAATACAGAAATATAGGATGGGGGACATGTGGCTGGACAGCAGTACGTGTGAAAGGGATCTAGGAGTCTTAATAGACCACAAGATGAACATGAGTCAGCAGTGTGCTGTGGCAGCCAAGAAAGCCAATGCAATTCTCGGCTGCATCAATACGAGTATGGTGTCTAAATCGAGGGAGGTACTGGTACCACTCTACTCTTCTTTGGTTACACCTCATCTTGAATCCTGTGTCCAGTTCTGGGCACTCCAATTCAAGAAGGACATGGTCAAGCTGAAGCAGGTCCAGAGGAGGGCGACCAAAATGGTGAGAGGCCTGGAAGACATGACCTATGAGGATAGACTTAGAGAGCTAGGTATGTTTAGTCTGCAGAAGAGAAGGTTAAGAGGGGCATGATAGCCATGTTTAAATATCTGAAGGGATGCCATGTAGGCTTGTTTTCTGCTGCTCCAGAGACCAGGACAAGGAGCAATGGATTCAAGCTGCAGGAAAGGAGATTCCACCTGAACCTCAGGAAGAATTTCCTGACAGTCAGGGCTGTCCGGCAGTGGAATATGCTGCCTCGGAGTGTAGTGGAGTCTCCTTCTTTGGAGGTTTTTAAGCAGAGGCTTGATGGCCTTCTGTCAGGAGTGCTTTGAGGGTGTTCCTGCATGGCAGGGGGTTGGACTGGATGGCCCGTGTGGTCTCTTCCAACTCTACATTTCTATGATTCTATGATTCTATGAATAGTATGCACATATGATTGCCTAGATTTGGGAATACAGAATGTTGAAGTTCAGAGAAAGAATGGAAAGAATATTCAAAAATAATTGAAAAACAGTGAAACAACAGGTTTCTCTTAAATTAAAATATTGTTCTTTTCACAATGAAAAAAAAACTGTGTTCCTACTCATTTTGTTACTTTCAGAATATGACTTTATTATACTCTCATTAACCCACAAGTGAACCAACTACAGAAGATTATGTTGCTTGAAGTGTGTTAATTCTAAGTTCTGATATAGATCATTTCCTCATTTTATTTATTTTTTCCCAAGAAGCTCAATAAATAAAGATAGACTGTTTTCTGAAAATCAATCTGTATCTTCCTAAATTTCAAAATGTTCTTTTCATCTCAAGATGAAGAAATCTGAAAATTTTAGTAAATTCTTGTCAAAAAAATGAACTGAACTGAAATGTTTATGCTTTCCCATTTAAAAGTCATACTTAGGTGAAGAAAAGCACTTCAAATGGAGAATCTAGTGTGAGATTTTGTTGTTAACTGCCATCAAATTGACTTCAACTTATGGTGACCCTATGATTCTTTTAACCTCCAAATCACCCTATCATCAACAGCCTCGCTTAGGTCTTGCAGGGTCAGGGTTGTGATTCCTTGATTGAGTCAGTCACTTGTCACAGAATGTAATTGCTGAACAACTATGGAATGACGAAACCAGACACAAACAATTGGGTTGAATAAGGGCCACTTTATTTGACCTAAGCTTATTTAAACTATGTTGAATCTGGAAAGAAGCAAGCAGGGGGAAACAACCAAGTATGGGACCAGATGAGGCCACGTGACACCCTTGAATTTCTCCTCAGTCTTCACCAGGCAAATCAACTAAATCACAAGGGCAGTCAAATAGTTGGGTTGCTCCCTGTCTGGCCATCTGTTGAAAGGCAGATTAAAGGCACCCCTCACCAAGTCACAGGACTTAAAGTGAGGACAAAGCTCCCAGGTCCATCTCAAGAGTAGTCTCCTTCACCATCCCTGGGTCACAGAACCTAAAAAGGCTGTTCCATAGTCCTGTCCTTTATCAAAAGAATGTCAAGGTGTTCATCAAAACTCTTACTTTATCTCCCACCACATATTGGCCATTTCTGCACGGGGTTTTTAAACCGGTGCAGTCCGTCCTCCAAGGAGGAGGTATGCACCTGGGAGCGGACTGGGTCGGACCTACTTAACATAGATCCGCACCTCACACCACTCTGGAACGACCCCAAGTGGTTGTCCAGCGTGGCTTTTGAAAGACCGCTAAAAACAGGTCTTTCAAAAGCACAAAGCGTGCCACTGCGAGCCTGCTCCCTTATGCAGATTTGCAGGCTCGCATTGGTGCGAGCTTGCGATCTGCCAGGGGCGGGCTTTAGGCTGGGGAGCTTCAGCGGTTGGTTGAGACCCTCGACCAACCGGAAGCCACCATTTGGAGTGCCGGAACAGTGTGTATCGACGAGCACACACTGCTCCACAGCGGCGTGGACTGAACCGGGGAGCCGAAAAGTCCAGTAAGTAGCAGCGCAGGGCGATTCCCTCGCCCCTTGCAGAAATGGCCATTATCTCCCACCTTTGCCAAGTGACAGCCTGTTTAATGATACAACCCAGATCCAATCAACAAAGTCCCCTGCGTGCAGTGCAAGGTAGGGGAAAAAAATGAGAGAGGAGAAAGGAGAAAATCCTACCTGCCCCAAAATAACCAGCTAGACTTACACTGCCCTGGAAGCAGATGGACAGGGTGAAAATGACATCCAAATAGTTTTTTTAGGGTGGCAGACAGATCCTAAAAAACCCTCTAGTTCTGCTGTCCAATGCATGGTGTTATGCACTTTGTACCTGACACAAAAAAATATTAGTTTCTCCTTTATGGAAGCCATCAAAGTAACCTCTACCCTGCAGTGTCTTGCGTTGTGGGGATTTGGAGTCTTGTTCTTGTATTCTGTATGTTTTTTAATTTCCACTCAAGTTTCTCATGACAAGTTGTGGTGGTGGTGGTGGGGTGGTGGTAGTGGTTACATTTATTTATATTGTGCCTTCTTCTACAAATCTGAGAGTCAAGGCTTCCTTAAAACAGATACAGGTAAAAATTGTGATATTGTATACTAAGAATTAAGTATAATTAAACTATTCATAAAATTAGACACAGTGAATTGAAAAGAAGACCCTTTAAAAGTATGATCATCTGTGGAAATAAAAACAGTAAAGATAGGAAGGTTGTTAGTAGGTTTCCATGGCAGAGAGATAGCATGATGTAGTAGTTTGGATGTTGGACTCGGACTCTGGGAGACCATAATTCAAATCTCTGCTTAGCCATGAAAACATCATGGATAAGTCACACACTCACAGCCTCAGAGGAAGGCAATAATAAACTTCCTCTGAATAAATCTTCCAAAGAAAACTCTATGATGGGGTCACCATAAGATGGAATTTACTTGAAGGTACGTAACAATGATAACAATACCAAAGTTTCCATTAGAATCCTTCCTTCCTTCCTCTTTCATGTCAAAGCACCAGTACTTAGCATTTTTTTAAAATACAACTAACCATGCTGAACTCCCAGCAGTGCTTATTTTGCATGTTGTACATTGACTCTTATAGAATCTCAGCATTGTTCCAACTGCTGAATTGGAAAATCACTCTGCTGAAACTGTTTACATGACAGAAGAATGAAATAATGTAGTTCCATGTCCAGGAATATTATGTGAACATGTCTACAGCTTCATCCTACAAGAATGCTGTCAACAAAGACAAAGGGAGATACCATCCATGTGTTCTACTGTGCAAATGGAAACTACTTTGATTCCGTGCACAAGCATTAGAGATGTTTGTATTAAAGGAGAGCCTAACGGCAAAACTCATCTGTTTTTTTTTAATTTCTTTGTTTTGTTTTTCCTGTGAAGTATGTAGACTTACTCATGCCTAAAAATATTGACAGAGTTTTTACCTTAGGACTGCATACTGTAGATTTTTTCATGTAGAAGCACATGCTGATTGTTCTATACAACACTTGTGCTGAATGACAATGTGGTACAACTGAATGCACAGTTAAAGTGTACTACTACTAATTTCAACAGGGTCAGAGGAAGATGCATTAAGCAAAAATGGACATCTGCGGGGCAGTAGCACTACATATACAACTCTACCTCAATTACCTTGAACTGAATGCAGATGTTGTACAAAAATGTCCAAATGCTTCCATATGGGAACTCAGACACGTGTAAGTCATTAACAGGATTCCAGCCACTGAAATCAGTGGGACAATTTTGTTATGGCTAAAGCCCTTTCCGCATGGCATTTTCCATGTGAAAGGGTGCCTGGAGCATTGCGCGATTGTGAGGAGTGATGTGCATGATGCACTCACAATTGTGCAACGCTCCAGGGGCTGGCAGGTGCCGATCGCGCACCTTTTCATTTTTGGCTGGAAGCCAAAAATGGTGCGTGATTGCGCATTGCTCCCAGGCCCTGCACACACTTACTTGGCATGCAGAGCCTCCAGAACCACGCCTGTCACGCTTCCTGCCCCAGCGCAGCCTGGGAAGGTACCAGGCTGCACTGCGGAAGGAAGAAGTGGGGCTCTTGAGCGAGCAGGCAGCTCGTGAGTAGCTGAAGTACCCCGGATGCAAGAGCCTCTTGCCAGAGGCTGCTCACGCGATCTCCGCACACCAGTGCTGGAAGAAGGTAAGGTGTGGAAAGGGCCTAAGTTATGTCCCACTGACTTTAAACAGACCTACACTAGGCATGAATAAGTCCATTTACATGCACATATACATATGACGTGTGATTACATGTGTTGCTGATATCATAGAATAATGGACCAATGTTATAATTATTTCATTGCTTCAGAAAACTATCTCTTGTCAAAACCCACTATACATTTGAAACTATCCTCAGACAAATATGAAAACAAAACAGCAAAAGAAACGTTGCAAAAGAACGGTGCATTTGGCCAAGAGTACAAAACACAACTGATCTTCACCATTCATATTCCATTCTTTTAAAACAGTTCAATGATGATTTTAATGTTACATATAAAAGTTGTTTTCATAAGTTTGCAAGCAATTATCAGCAGGAATATTTCTGACTGTCTTCACTGTCCATTAATTGTAAAATCCATTGGTAATAGATTTTGTAGGTACTATAAATATCAGCTGGAGACAGAAGTAAAGCAGACAACCAATAGTTCTTTCTCAAAGAGCTTATCTAAAAACCTTTTGTCTAACTTGAGCACTGAAGAAACTCTTGGAAAAGGTTTTACCCTTTTTCCCAGCTTCTCAGCTGTGTCTATTTGACCATCTGAGCAGTGAAGATTGGGGTGGAGTCTGTGTTGGTATTGATAGAATCCTTCCTTCCTTCCTTCCTTCCTTCCTTCCTTCCTTCCTTCCTTCCTTCCTAAAATTCATTGATGATGGATTCTTTTTTTATAAACCAGCTGGAAGCTGAGGCAATAGAGGAAGAAGCTAATAGATTCCACATCACCAATAAGGCTTCATTCCATGCAATGTGCTGAGGAAGTCCCTTTGTCAGAACAGAGCACTGGCATATAGTAAGCTGCTCATAGAGTGCTAATAAATGGGGTGGGGGAGAGAGCTAGCTCTGTTTACTTGAATTAACTTTGTTATACTCACAACTGCTCCTAGGATGGCTAACGCTGGCAACTGATGACTTCCATGTCAGTGAGGTGATAAATCTACACTAGGCTTTGAAACAGCCATTCAAGGTTTGAAACTTTATCCCCCCAAATTGATTCAGCACCTCTAATAATTCCTTTAGAATTCAGACCAATAAACAGAATGGAATCACCACACAACTGATACGGAAGCTACCAACCACTACTGGTAGCCAGTGACTTTCCTTGTGGGTGAGGGAGTGCAGTGGAGAAAAATTGGATTTTTCTGTTCTAATACTCTTCTTTACCCAACCAGTTCTGTTGGCAGTTCAGTGGAGAACTGGTAAGTGGCTCTTTCTTTCTTTCTTTCTCATTTTATTCCTATTTTGTCTAAGTGGATTATGCCATGTTCATCTTCTCTAGTATGACCATAATCAAAATGGAATGCAAATTTTGGTTTTTATTTTGTTCTTGAAAAAATAACATGGATGGAAGAAAGAGCTGGGAAAGTGAGATCGCCTCTGGAAGAAAAGTTTTTAAAAGGAGAAAAAAAAAAGAAACAAGGGGAATGCTTGAAAATGTGAGGAAACGATTAGTAGCACAGGCAAATTCTATTGGCTGTGAAGGCCAGCAGATGACAATGTGGAATGTGGCTCTTCTAATGGGCATCAGTACCACCCTTCCATTCCTGAAACTTTAGGCTTTGGCCATTTCTGCCCTACACTGTTATAGTGCTATTGGTTCACTTTCAACATTCTGTGGAATCCTGAGGTTTGCAGTTTAGGGAGGGGCCTTTACAGTTCTCAGCCAGAGAGACCTTTGGCCCCAGTAAACTGCAAACCCCAGAATTCTACAGGATGTTGAAAGTGGAACAATAGCACTATAACAGTGTAGGGCTGAAATGGCCTTTATGTGTTGGCCAACACTTTTAGAGAAAAAAAGAAAAGAAAAAAAAAGAGGCAAGTCAAAAAATTTTTTAGTTTTAGTGGCTTGAAGGAAGAAGCAAAGCCCAATTACTGTTTCATCTGTAAGTATGTGAGTTATCCCATCTCTAGAATGCACTGACTGGGTGAAAAGTTCAGCAGGATCTCATCTCTGATTATAGTTGTATTATACTTGCTACTTCAACCAATGCCAAGTTCATGAAGATGGCTCCCTTGTTGCTACAATGAAAACCATTAACAGTTAATAATTTTTCTTATCTCTTGTTCATTACTTTTTATGTCTTCCATTTCAAACTATTCAAAAACCAAGGTGTCAATCAGTATCATTTCATTCATTTAGTTTTATAGGGGAAATAATTTTTGCTTCGGACTCAATTTGCCCTCTGAATAGATTGGCATTATTTTATCACCTTTCAAACTACCTCCCAACAAACAAACAAACAACTCTGAAATGAACTTTTTGTTTAGTCTGTTGTGCTAAAGAAATGAAAAAAGATAGTAATTACAAAGTCATCATCGCTCTATTTCTCTGTTGATTAAAATAATTGCTTAATTTTTGGGCTGACAAAACAACCTCTGGACACCATCAGCAGGAATTCTGTAACTAATGCACAAGTTTTATATCAAATTGCTCTTCCATTTTTTAAAATACTGACGCAAAATCACATTTATATGCAAGTTCATCCTTTCTGCAGTGAGCCTGTAGAATATGTCATATTTTCAGACGTACAAGATTGTAATCACAGCAACAAATGTATATGACAACATAAGTTAGTAATTTGAAAGAGGACTGTCAAACGTGTTCTTAAATTATGTGACATGGAATAATTTACATTCAACATCAACTAAGGTCGTTTCCACACGCAGTTATTAAGGCGGGCCAATGTATCTTGCCACGGAGGTCTTCTGCACCTTGGAGCGGACTAAGTTCAGTTTATTTACCTTCGTTCCGCATGTAATTCTGACTAAATGCACCCCGATGTGGTGGTAAAGCACACTGTTTGAAAACCCAGAAGAAATTGGTTTTCCAGTTTTCCAGATCAATCCAATTCGTACTTTCACAGTGGTGCAGACACGTACATTCACACCAATGTGAATTGGTGGTCAGGGGAGGGTTCATGGGAGGGGCCAGGGGATAGTATGGACTTACGCACGTACGCACATATGCAATGATGTACTAAACCATGCCAAAAAAGGGGGGGGCAATCACAGCCAACGGGGTGGGGTGAGGGGAGTAGCGGGAGCGGACATGGTGGAGGCAGTGTGGATTCATGAACTCGCACTCCTCTGAATCAGAATGGACGATACACAGTAGCTGTGTGGAAGGAAATGAGGGAAAGTCCTCCATGTTTCGAGCCCAGAAAATCCAGTAAGAAATGGCACAAACTGATTCACCAGCCTTGTGCGGAAAGGGCCTAAGTGAAGCACTACTTCCAGGACCTGCTTTCTCTGGAAAGAACTGCAGTTATGAATAGTGCTTGTCTGCATTTGAGGATCACCCATCAAACAAAACTAATTTCATTCTGCAGGGCTCTGTGGTCCTCTGTGTAGCATTTTTGGAGGGCTAGAGTGGTTGTTTTGGGGAAAAGGTGATCCAGGCCACTTACATGGGCATAATATGCACCCCATGGAGAGACTATAGAAATGCTGCCCCAAAAGAACAGCTGTCCCCAGACAATGATCATATTGGACAATTTGGACACATGTGCACTGTTAATATTAAATTCTGAGTGCTGCAAACAAATTGGATTATTATTCTGATTTCAACACTGTTTCTTAGCATTGCATCATTCTGACTGTATTATGCTGACTTAGACACTGAACTGTGAAGCATAGCCGCATCTCAACTCTAAGAAGAACTTGGAAGGCAGTCAAAGTTTGAGCTAGATACCATCTCTCTACCTAAACATATTCCCCATCCTCTGCAATAATTCTTACTTTTCTTATGGGATATTCATTATGTTTAGGCATATTTCTTAAAAACACTAAAAAAGAAAAAAAAACATTAAATGCTTTAGAGCATAAACAAGTTTGAGAATTTTACTTCATAGATAATCAAATAGTGACTATTTTTGGCCATCATTAATCAGCCTAGTTTATTTCCAATCCTCACTCTCTGCCCATAGAAACCCGAAAGATGGACAGAAAACTGGATTTTATATCAATAGGAGTTCATGCAACCATCTACAATGGAAAACAAAGCTGGGATTTTTTGGGGAGGAGAAAGGGGAGTGAAAAGAGAGATCACTTTCCAGCAGTGATGCAGACTCGAATTGACTGACTCGGACTCAAGTTGGACTTAAGTCCCTTGGGTGACTCAACTCAGGCGCGACTTGGCAATAAATGATGCACTGACTGAACTCAATTTGAGACTAGTATATTTTTAGTGACTGACTTGCCACCCTTGATTCAGTAACATAACACATTCATCCAGAAACCTTACAACTTTGAACAATGCTTCCATCCCTTTTTGCCTACTGGTCACATGACAATCTGTCTCAAGCCCAAAGTATGGGTGCATTTCTCAAAAGGAACAGCAAATGAGTTAGGCAGTGAGCTTGTCTGCTCAGCAGCAGCAGCAAATGTGTTAGGCAACAGGGTTGAGAAGGAAGGATCCTTTTGAAGCTTCAGTAATGGGGAGTAAGAAGGATCTGAAAAATCCAACAGCTTCAGAAATAGAAAGTAAGAAGGATCCTATTCCCCACTTCCGAAGCTGTAAATGGCAAAATTGCAAATGTGGAGGGCCGACTTTGCTTAAATTGTTAAAACTGACTTTATGTGACTCTGTCCAGAAATTCTGGAATATAGGTTGGGGTATAAAGTTGGCTCCCAGACTTGAGACTTGACTTCAAAATATCTCCAAGGAATTAAGACTTGACTTAGGACTTGAAGGTAGAGACTTGAGACTTGACTTGAGATTTGGACTAAAAGACTTAAATACATCACTGCTTTCCAGACCAAATTATCTAGCTTAACAGACAATTTTAAGCAGTGGCCATGGGCCAGGTGACTCTGAAAAAGCTCACACTCTCATAAGCCATTTTTTGTTGTATGTGTTTTTCTCTTCTGCAATGATGTTAAAAAAGATTAACTATCTTCAGAGTTTGTGGAAACAAATTTCATAACCTCAGCTCTGCCATCCATGCAGAATGCTAGTTACTGGGATCATCAAGGGAGAGCCATCTTCCTTCAAGCCCTGCTTCTAGGTTTTCCAGAAGCAACTGGCTGATCTCTATAGGAAAAGAGTGAAGAACTAGATGAGGAATGCACCTTCTCTAGAGCTTGAGAGGCTATATCAGGTAATATTCAGCTCCTCTAGATGTTCAGAGGACTGCATTGCATGAATATGGCCACCATTCTGAGAAACTGAATGCGATGTTACCTTCTACTTGCCTTTGAAGGGCTGGTTTTTGTGGGGATGTCTTACTGTTTCAGAAGCCATTTCCACACCAAACCTCATTTAAGCAATGTTCCATGGCAATCCTGGCATCACTAGTGCTGGGACGGGAGCAGTTTTGCACTGATCCCTCCTGCTCTCAACCCTCGGTGACAGAGGAGTAGCGGCATTAACACCACCCTTTTCCTGCTGTGAGGAGCCTGATTGGTCACCGTTTTCTGGGGCCATTTTTCCAACTGGGCAGCATTGGATGCATATGTGCATCCATGCTTCAGGACTCCCGGATTGGTGACAGGAGCTAGCGCGATTGGGAACCACACACTATCAGGTAATGGGCTGGTCACGCGAACAGGTGTCAATATCAGATTTTTTTTCTGGTGTTGGCATAGTGCTCAATACAAGTGGGTTGAGGCAGTTGATGGTGGGTAGTCATGGGTTGCCCTTAAAGTTAAGTGGTAGCACGGCTTCTGGGACCACTATTATCCATTGCTGTGGCAGGTTGACACTGCTGTGCGGAAATGGTCAGAGTGTAGAGACCCTTTCCTCTAGCATTTTTAACTGTCTTACAGCTGGTTTTAGTGGTTTCTTTTTGCCAAGGCTTTTTGTTTGTTTTGTTTGTTTGTTTGTTTTTGCAGATGCTTGGTGGGTGAGTGAGGCTCCAAAGGCCTTCACTGGATTAGTCCTCCCCCAGTGCAACATAGTTCACATTGATGAACTAGAGGGAACTTAAATTTGATCCAAAAGGGCTGCATATGGGAGTAGAGTGGATTTTTATTATTCGAAATTACCTTCAATTGTAAGAAAGCACATGAGCAGCACAACTAAATATGCAGATGTAATCAGCATATCAGACAATTGCTCTTCTAGTCCAGAAGAGGCGTTGACTGACTGAAGTACATACTACAAACTACATACTTCATAACTTCCCCAAGTTCAGTTGTTCTTAAACAGTGTGAAAGTAAGAAGTATTTTACCTGGGAGAGGGAGGTATATATAAGTCAGCTGTACTGCTATCAATGTAATCATGTGATTGAATGTATTAAAAAAAAATAGTATGAAGTATACATTATTTGGGTAATTTCTGTTATTTTGGAATCTGCAAAATAATATGAAATATTATGTTAAAGGAAAAAAAAAATATATGCAAATTCTTCACTGGATGGTATGCAATATAAAAATATTATCTCCTTTGGAGTGTGTGTGTGTGTGTGTGTGTGTGTGTGTGGCTTCCTTTGTATGTTTGGGTCATACATTATTGATGTGTAATCACCTTTAGATGTTAGGATGACAGCATTCCGTGAAGAACAGTTTGTGATTCTTGAATCACAAAAGAACATTGCCTTTTGGCTAGTGAAGAGATGAGAACTGTGCATTTTAGTACTAGAATGGGCAGCTGGTTTAGGGAGTAAATTAATGACCTAGTGCACCACCAACATTTAGCTATTTAGAAATGAGAGGTACACAACACTTAGTAGCCAATGTACTTGCTTTGGTAATTAAAAATGTCATATAACGTAAGTCAGCTCTTGCCCTTATAATAGAAAACATTTAACTTTTTTAGCTTTAGCCACAGCAAAGTCATACTCTATTTTTGCTCAAAAGTTTGTTTTTCAATGTAGCAGTGTTGCTCTTTACTGGCTTCTAGCATCTTACATTGCAATACGACTGCAAAACTCATACAGAGTGAGAGATTGAGAAATAGAGAACAAAAGCTAAGAATAGCCATTCCGGATCAGACCAACAGATTGTCCAGTCTAGGATTCTGTTCCGGTGGGGCCCACACAGGTGCCTACGGCAATCCCCAAGGAAGGACATTAAAACAACAGCAACCTTTCAATTATGATCCCAGAAACTGAAAGGCATTCTCTGTCATGCACTGGAGGTAAAAACATAGCCATAACAATGATAAGTAGCTACTAATAGCCTTGCTCTCCACGTATTTTATAACTACATATCTTCCATAGATCAACAGAATGACTATTCAGAGGACACCAGGAAACAGAAATGCAGGTATCTGATTCCACATATGGGATCCTGAAGTTCTGTGCCCCGATATAAAATAAATTATGGAGAAACAATATTCATATACCAACTTCTTTTTCCCATTGGGCTTCGAACACAGCTCTCTTCCTTCCCTCTCATTCTTAGAACAAAACATGGTAATTCAAGTGAAAAAGAGTGACCAGTCGAAGGGTACTCAGTGAATTCCATGGCTCCATGGGGACCAGAACCTGGATCTCTCAGGTCCACTTTGGCACTACACCACACTAGCTGTAAATTAAATCTTTAACAAAATAACAGTAATACTATTACCTAATGTGGAAGTGCAATAGTCACTTTCTTTCAGAAATTTCATTGCTAGATTGATCATCATGAGTAATCATAACCTGGTAAAGCAATTTATGTGGACAGCTAATATCATGTACTGAAGCAACAAATCCCACACAAGAGGAATATCTGTTCTCTTGATGATCAAACCTAGTTAAATCTCTATTGACCATCTTCTCTTACAAAGTCATTGCTGATTCTCTTATGCTTCATTTGGTTCTCTCTTAATGCCTTAATATTTGTTTGTCTTCTCCCCTTCTAGCCAAATTTTAATTACTGGTCAGTTGCATGCTTCTCCAAAGGAGGCCAGGTATGGACTTCCGTAATATCTGATTCCTTTGAGCAACTCACTGCACTGCCTGAGTGCATTCTTCTAAGTCAATTTAATGCTTGGTGAACCTCTGATGATTATGCTACTGGAAAATTAAACTGTCTGCCAACATGGGCAATGGTGTGGTGCATACTTTGACATAGTGTATAACATTACCTAGCTTTTCCTGAATACTCCTTTCCTGTTTTTAATAAAGATCATGCAGTTAAAATTTGCACAGGTTCTATATGGTAAATCCTTATTAGGTTTCTATATGAATCCCCAGATTAGGTTGAAATCTTACACACAATTACCTAGAAGTAATGTCATTTGAATGTCATGGTTTCTGAGTTATCATGAATAGGATTGCACTACTAATCAGAAATGTTTCTGGTTTTCATATGTGAATAACAAAGTAATTACTGCAGGTTTTTTTTTTCATTAAAAGTTTGTAGGGAATTAAAATACTGACCAAGCTTTGGTTAGAAGGAACAGGAGGCAATCACCAGGTATGTATTTGGCAATCTGGTAAGCAGAGCACTCACAGTGGCATTATGATATTGAGCTTGAAGACACTGCATAAACTCATGACAAAGAAATGGAAACACACATAATACCTCCCATCCCACTGCTTGCTGGTCCCAACCATTCATTTCCCAACCTTGTTTTGCTGAGTGAACGGCAATCCCTGAAACACTGTTTTAGTCATGTTCATTTGTATGGAAGTAGAACTCTCCACTCAGGCCATTTCCGCATAAGGTTGATACATTGTAGTAGAGTTGAATTCTTACTCTTCCGTCTGCATTGTTGTAGCATTTTAGCGTCATAGTTTTCCTTGTAGTTCTGCCCATTTTCAGTTCCTAGCATGGTTCACTGCAACAGGAAACCGCTGTGTGTAAACACTGAAAAAACTCTGATGTAAATCTCCCAAATAGGTTCTGCTTCGTTTTTTTGCCTAATGCAGAAGCGTATCATCGATTCACAGTGCAGAAGTGGCCAGCTATAGACTCTCCAAGGCTGTCCCTTCCATCATTTCTGTCCCTATCTCTCTCCACACATCAAAGGACAGGCTGTCATCATTACTGTCTTCATGCATTAAAGGGACAGTGGGAAGAGAGTAGATCTGTTAAGACCATTAAGACGTGTTTTTTTTTCCATGTATCAATGAACATACATACCTATGCACAACCTTAGCAATGCAGAAATGTGTTTAAAATGTGTTTTAAAAACCCCAACAAAGCAGACCAACCAGTGATGGTGGGGTGCGGTGAGGAAGGGGAACAGGAGTAGCCAAGGACTTGCTGTTGTGGATGCAGCAAGTGCTGTTCTCCATTTTAATACAGTGTAAATTGGAAGGGGTACAGATAGCACAGTTTCTGAATAGAAGTATAAAACACCGCTCTTGACACGCGGTGAACCGCTTCTCCCTTCTCATGCAGAAAAGGCCTCAATTAAATGTTAGTGATAAATACCTATTGTGGCATAGTGGGCAGAGACAGAAAATATGGGCTCAAGCCCTTGTCATAAGTTTATTTAATATCAACCTGATCGGGTTTAATGTCTAAATAGGGCTATGAAAGTTTAGAAGTGTACCCTTGATAACTGTCACGTTCATTTCACTTGAGGAAGAGATAACGTCATCATGATTGGCTTATGGAACAAACACAAGAGGGTGCCATCACTCATAGTTTGAGAGTGAGATGACTCTATGGGTCACCCCACTAATCCTTACTTTTCAAAATTAGACATTTTTAGTGTGGTTGCCTCTCAAAAATCATCCAAGGTGAAATGTGAAGCTAAGGGCCAAAATACACATAACAGTTGATTCATAGTTCAACCACTTCAGAGTCTAAGGATCATGGCTTTAATCTGTGCATCATTTTAATTTTTTTAATTGCTTAACTTATTTAAATTTATTTACATATTCTAAAACATTTTAACAGGTTTTAAATTGATATTGACTTTTTTCAATCATTTTAAATTCTTTTTGGGCTGCATACTGGCCTGAAATATTATGATATGGGGTTGGTGAAAATATTTTAATTAATGAGTAAAATGATACATACACAAAATATTTTTCCTCTTATTAGTGCAGTTTTACACTATCTCCTTTTAATCATTGAGAGTACAGTAGAAGCATGGGAAGACTGTACTTTACAAGTGGCTGGAAAAAAAATAATTTGCTGACCCCTGTCAAAATATACACATCTGCAATTAACTCAAACTGATTCTGGCTTGTCTAAATGCAGACTATCCAACTGCAAGAAGCCATTCAGCTTCTCCATAATAAAATATCACATACACATTTTATTCTATTTGCTGTAAGCAACATTCAGTCAAGAAACTCTTTTTTTTTTTTTTTTTAATCTTAGAGATACATTATGATTTTGTTGTAAGCTGCCTTGAACCAAGGACTGGAAGAAATATCTGATATGTTAAACATAAAATAGAGTATATTTAGAAACCATAGAGCTACCCTACCTCTCTGACCACACACACACACACACACACACACACACACACACTGTGTGTGTGTGTGTGTGTGTGTGTGTGTGTAGTTAGTACCCATTAATTTAGGCATTTTGTTCAACCAAACCCATTTTCCAGTTCTACCTGGAATAGAAATCCTTTCATTCCTCTTACCATTTTTCCTACTCGCCTTTTTGCTTGACTTTTGCCCTCTCTAGGCTCAATCAGCACACTCATATGCTATTTCATCTTGGTGCTCTTACCAGGCATTATTCTCTTAAAGTTGAACATTCTAGTTCTACAAATCCAGACGATCACAGTCACATAACTATTTGCTTTATTGTGGAAATCATGTTGTGGGGTCATTAAAATGTTGAGTGGGAAAACACTTCACTAATTTGCCACCTAGAAAACTTATGAATAGCAAGCAGAATGTTGTATTTTCCCTGCTTTTTGGTATGTAATTGGGAAGTGACACCTGAAATTCAAGAGATTTTTTTGTCTGTGTTTCTTCTCATAGGGTTCCTGCTTCTTTAAGAGTTTCAGGAGATAAAGATCGCTATGTAGTTTAGCTTTCCAAGAAAAAGATTCAACAAACACCCTTTTTGCATGGAATTTCTGAAGTGAAAGGGCCCCTTAAGCATCGCGTAAATGTGAGGAGCGGTCTGCATGACACACTCACATTTACGTGATGCTCAAGGGCCTGACGTGGACTGGGCACACATCTTTTCATTTTTGGCTCACGGCCAAAAATGCTGTGCAGTCGCGCATCGCTCCAGGGCCTCGTGCCCACTTACCTGGCGCACGGAGCCTCGGGAGCCGGGCTGGTCATGTGTCCTCTCCTTAGTGCAGCCTGCGAGGTCCCAGGCTGCACTGCGAATGGAAGAGGCGGGGCGTTAGTGCGACGAGGAAGGAGTTGCGAAGCTGAAGCAGGAGGGATGCGACAGCATTCCTTCCAAGCCTTCGTGAGCGAGCCGAGCAGCCCAGCACCAGTAAAAAGTAAGGTGTGAAAAGGGCCAAAGTTTGAGATCATTCCTGAGAAGTCTAAAGTTATTTAACTGTCACTATACTGATCTCCAGACAAACATCCCTTATATAAAATGGGAACAACTATGCTAACATGGTTCAGGTTATATGGTTGTTATATAAGTTACTGAGCTAATACAGGAAAAGTACTTTGCATTCTATATGTATGTATGTGTATATACACACACGTGTATGTGTGTTTATGTATATATAAGTATGTGTGTATACACACACACACACACACATATATACACATACAGAGAGAGAGAGAGAGAGAGAGAGAGAGAGAGAGAGAGAGAGAGAGAGATTACTATTTGGACTAAAATTCCCAGAATCAACAATCATTATGACCACTGTAATGTGGTTATCAATAAATCACTCTCCAATTTTAAACTTCCAAATCCCAAAAATGTGATTTGAAAAACAGTGTTGGCTTCATTCATTGCTTAAACACACTGAAATCCAGTAACAGCTTAATGTAAGAACAGCATTTTACTTTCTATCTTTCCTTCTACCAAGGTTAATGTAGGTGTATCTGGATCACGAAGATATCAGTTTCGTATCATGTTGTCATGCTTCCATCCTAAAGAATCCTGGAATTATCAGTTTGGTGAGGGACTTCAGGAACTACCTGTTTGAGTGCTCTATCCACTTCCTTGAAGTCTAGTTCCTGAATTCCCTGAGACAACTACAGAATTAATTAAAATAATTAAAAATAAATAATAATAATTCAGGGAAAGATTAAGAGAGAGAGAGAGAAAAAAACACAAAATTGATTAGGCAGGTGGGTCAGACAGAAGTAGGGCCTGTACTGTAACAGCTGTGAGAAAGTTCAGGGGTTTCAACAGCCCAATTCCCTGGTGCCTTATTCAAAACAAAGTGTAATCATTTCAATCAATCAATAATTTTATTACAGTCATAGACCAGCATGAGAAGTGTAATCATCTGGATCAAACCTCAGAGGTTACTGCTCCTACTCCCAAGGATTCTGCTATCTGCATCCAGAGCTCTAGAGCCTCATTGTCCTCTAGTGACTCAATATTTTAATCAATTAAAATTAAACAACCAACTTTAAAAAAAAACCTGTTACGCGTGATCTTAAAGAGCCAACATGGTATAGTGATTTGAGTGTTAGTTTAATACATTGGAGCCCAGAGTTCATATCTCTGCTCTGTCATGGAAACTTAATGGTTTCCTTAACTTAACTTTCTCCTTTCAGTCTCAGAGGAAGGCAATAACAAACTCCGTTTGCACAAATAATGCCAAGAATACCCTGTGATAGATTTACCTTAGGGTGGCAATAAGTAGGAGATGATGTAGGAAACAATGTGTGCAATTTCAAGGTCCTCTAAGTATATATATCAATTTTTCAGGTGTACTGATTTCACAGTCTTGGAACTGTGGTAGACATACACACAAACATGTTTTGTTATTATAGTTGGCTTGGTCCTAAATTTAATAGCTCATTCTAACTAGAGTGGATTCATTGAATCAATTGCTGAGTTGTAAGTCAACAGTTATGTTAATTCAGGTGATAAAGTGTATTTACTCTAGATTGTAATAGCACTTGGACATAGGTCCTGGCATTAAGAAGACATTGGCCATTTCCACACTACACTGTTATAGTGCTATTATTCCACTTGCAACATCCTGTGGAATTCTGGGGTTTGTAGCTTAGAGAGGGGCATTTAGAATTCTCAGCTAGAGAGCTCTTTGGCCTCAGGAAACTACAAACCCCAGAATTCCACAGGATGTTAAAAGTGGAATAAAAGCACTTTAAGAGTACAGTGTGGAAATGGCCATTGAAAATAAAACACAACAGAGACAAACCATTTGCAGAACATCTGGCTTTTGGAAACACCTTTGGCATTTTATTTATGCATTGCTTTTGATTCTTATTATCAATCTATGGATTTTAAAGTTAGAAGTTGTTCCTCTTTTTTGTTTTCTTCCTCTTTTATCCCCAAAACAGCCCAGTGAGCTAGGTTCGTCTGAGAGCATACACCTTTTCAAAGGCCAGCCAATGAGTTTCATTGCTAAGAATGGTTTGAATGCACTTCTAGGCCAACATTCTCTCTGCTAGCTAACTACACTGGTTCTTGTTCCATTAGACAGTAAAGTTCTGTTGAAGTCCAATTACAGGAAGTGAAAAGTTCAGAAAACTTCTTATTCTTAACCACTTTCTAGACTTCTCATGATAATAACAGATTAGTGGCTCTATCTTTTATTTGATCTACAAGCATAAGACATGAAGAAGAAGACAGATGTAAGAGAAAATTACAGTTAACCAATATTCTAACAACCTGTCATCAGCATTGTGCTTTTTTGAAAACATAATTCTAAGTAAATTACAATATATGGTATTATTATTTTCAGTTTCTAGACAGCTAAGAGTAAGGAAGATACGTTGCCTGAAGGTACATCATTCAAGTTTCTCAACTCTTTCAAAATCCAATTTTTATTTTTTTATTTTTTTTGTCACTCATGAAAGAAATTAAGAATAAAACTGAAAAGAGATTTCTTTTCGAAACAAATCAGCATCAGAAGGGAGATAAACTCAATATATTCAGTAATACCATAGGTGGGAATGCAGAACCAGTGCTCTTCTCAATGGTGATAAGTTCTAACTTTCATCAGCCTCAGCTAGCATGGGCGATAGGGCAGATGAGACATATAATCTAAAAGCATTCAGAAGATTACAGAGTCCCCACTCCTTAGCTTAGGCATCGCAAGTGATGCTTATGCCTTCTACAGATTTTATGTTGGCATGTCATGGCTTGCTGATAGTCCTGCTGTTTGGCAGGTTCCGCATCCTCATCCTCTTTTCCTTCCCCACCCCCCACAGGCTGTTCACACTGAAACAAAGGGAGCAGGGAGCAACAGTTGAGAATAAAGCCATATAAAAAAAAACTTATCCTGCTTCTGCTGAGGTTTACTTGGGAAGCATAGTATTGGTAGTGGAGGTAATGTTCTTACTTACTAAACAGGAATAATCAAATTCCTATGCTTTCCAAAAACCTTTGCTGACAATTACGCACACTCCATTTTGATGAGAATCTGAAACTCCAGAGTGTTTGGAGTCCATGAACTCACTTAGCAACCATTTTCCTCTTTGCCAGGATGCAGGAACATAAAAGCCTTACACTGATTGGTCATTTCAGTTGTGGTATTGTCCACACATTGGCTGTCATTGACTGAGCATGGTCATATCTGAAAAGGCTGAGATTCAGTCCGTGACCTTTTGTGTGCAATGTTTTGGCTCAGATCTTTACAAATGAGACAGCTCACAATAAGAGAAAAGTTTACTTCATTGGGTCACAACTTTCCAAGATCTGGAGAACTATTAGGAAAAGCTGAATCTTAGATTCTATGCATTGTTCCTTCAGCCTCAAATAAGAGGATGAAAAGGTTTGAAACACTACAGAAATCAAAACACTGTGAAAAGGGAAGTGTGCAGCCACTCAGATACCAAAATATGCTAAACATGAAAGTGCAGAGAAGACTAATTTTCCATCACCAAATGATATTCTAATTTTGTTCCACCACATTTACACAGATTAACTGAAATGAAACAGTTTATTGACTTGAAGTGAGTAAAATGAAACAGAAGAGAAACCCTTATCGTCTTCTAATATGCAAAGTAAAGTGCGTAATAGTATGCTCACATATGGGCCTTTTTGTGTTAATCAGATCCAGAATGTCAGGTATGTTGTATGATGTTACACACTCAACACTGCCAGGTTGTTTTAAATTCAACATTACCCCTGTTGTTTTGCCTTTGAAGTGACTTTGAAAGCATTTCATTCTCTTCAGAGGGCAAAGCAGTTTCTTCTGCAGTAAGATTTAATAAATTGCTCTTATTCCCAGGAGGCAAACTCCATATGCTCCAAAAAGATTAAAATTTTATGGTAAATTTATTCTTTCTTTTCCTGTGGTAAAGAGTTAGTCTATTCTGTGTTTCATTATTGAACATGTTTGTCTTCTGGCTTACTTATTACATATCCATCTTCAATGACAATTTTGAATTTGTTTTTCTTAGAGAGTGACCACTTGTACACATAGGTATCTTGTGCTGTCTCAGAACAGTTTGAATAGTATTAAGAGGAGGATAAGTGCCGCAATTTTTGTGAAATTCTGAAAAACAAAGAGCCAGATGAGTTTCCACTGAATGAAAAACATAAGACTTCCTCATACTGTCTCTTCCATTATGAAGACGTGGTACATCAAATGATTTCAGTTATGATCATACTGCCAAAAATATGTTGTAGAGTGGAGCTATCCCAGGAGAAGTAGAGATGAAAGAAATTCTCTTTTTGTTGGACATTAATATTGTTTGTTATGCATGCTTCTCCAACAGCCTCCGATGAAATAATGGAAATGTCTAAATGCCTTTCAGCATAAGCTTAGGAATTCCATGACTGATGGGTTTTTCCCATATTCACTTCATGCTGGGAAGCATTTTTTTCCAGAAATGGTGAGTTGTGCGGGATATGTCTTTTGTTGTACTTGTTCTATAAAAATTTGTTCTGTCAAATTCTTTGTTTTTTATTGTTTTGTCATAATCTGAATCTTTAGATCCTGCCACAGTTGCACAGCAGCCCTACCTGTCATGTTAATGAGTTCTGAAAAAGGAACAAACAGCAGTATCCAAGGCCCTGCCAAGCTCATACCAGCAGGAAGAAATCAAGGGAGGATTTTTTTCCCTCCTGCCCCATTGTTTTCATCACTTTTCTTGACGATTTCCCTCCCACTGGTTTCAGTGACATACCAAGGGATTGGACAAAGAAGAGGACTGACCTTAAAATACCAATTCTGTTGCACAAGGAGATTAGAAAAAGAGACTCCTGAGTTACAGTTCATTAGGATGTTTTAATTTTGCCCAGTGGTTTGAAGTATAATAAGAGATTCTTATGGGCAGAATGTTGTTGATGGCACACACAGGCATAACCTCCTGTTACATTATATTACCTGGTCATGTAACTTTCAATAACTGAGGAAGCAAACATTTAGTGCCTCCTTCTGCAAGAAATGTCACATGAAGTTCCAGATTGCCCGGTTGTACCACTGTGGTCAATTAGCGTTGGGAAGGTGATGGTTCTTGGACACCATCTGTCTGCAATCACAGAGACGGGAGGAAAGAACAGCTATTGCTCTCCCTAACCAGCACACTCCCTGGAAGTCTGACAGAACAACAGTAATTCCTTTTTATTTTGGCAGGCCTTTGAGAACTGATATTTTAAGGGAAGCAAGCCTTATATAATGTGTTGGATTTTCATTTATTGTTTTTGATCAATTTTTCTTTAAATGATTTTTTAATTTTTTTTTCAATATTTAATTTTTTTTTAATGCTATGAATTTTTAACTAGGACTGCTTTAACTGTTGTAAACTGACTTGAGTCCTAAACTGGACTCAGCTGGAGTATATATCAACAACGACAACATTAAAATAGCACAGTAGTGCCCTTTCGGCAGGAGCTTCCCACCTTGGCATGGGGATGGGAGAGGAGCAGGACTGCGACAATGCTTCTGCATGATGTTGTTGCGGTCCTGTCCTTCTCCTATTGCCAGGCAGTGCAATCGTGGATTAAATCATTGACAGGTTTTCCCCGTTGATGACCCACAATCACACCAGCATCCTGTATTTACCTGGCCTGTGGAAGCCCCAGAAGTGCAACGGAGGCACTTCCTGCTCCAGCACAACCTGGGAAAGTGCCCCACTGCTCTGCAGAAAGAAGAGGCATGTCCATCATGCTTCCTTTGGCAGGGAGCCAGCCAGTGCGGAGCGGAGCACTCCTGTCATACTCCCTTCCTGGCAGAGTCACTGCTGGGATTGCCAATGGAGGATGATGATATAAGGTAGGGTGCAGAAAGGGCCTAGAACTTTATGAAAAATAGGGTTATCTTGACATCATGATGAAGTAGCAGAGTAGGACTTTGCAGACAGCAGGAGAAATAGAATAAAGTTAATTGAATGTTATAATTTGTAGCACATTTATGACTTTTTAAACCAGATACTTGAGATCACACTTCACTTTGCCTAATGGTATGTTACTCTGAGACAGAAAGGCTGGACACCAAGTTATGGGTTAAATTGAATGGCTATAGCTTTAATACAACAAATATCAATCAGCTACATTCACATAAAATTCACCTCTAGCAGACAATGTGTAGCAGGGGACACTAGGCTCCATGGTTTCCAGACCAACACATGCTCAAGCTGGGTATTAAGCAATGGGTAAGCATCTGGCAAGGCTTGTCCTATCAGCTAATCCATAGGATGAGCAAAAAGTGATCTACTAGATATGAAGCAACCTGCATCTGTCCAAACTGCAGGATTTCCCCTTTCTCCAAACATTTAGTAGCCCCAAGGCTTCCACCATCCCAATCTAACTAATGTCTCCTTATCTTTCCATTCCTGACACAGGGGAGGGCCAAACTGATATCTGGCAAGGTTTGCCCTATCAGCCAATTGATAAGATGAGCAAAAAATGGTCTCCTGAAGATGAGACAATTTGTATCTGCCCAAACTGCAGGTTTCTCTTCTCCCTCAACTGTTTAGCAGCCCCAGGACTGCCCCTCTGTATATAACTTGTGTCTGATGTCCCTTTTATCCATTCCTATCTGCCACAGGAGAGGACCATCCCAGACTGAAGATGCCAACCACAACCTTACAGGCCTATATGTAGCCTGTCAAGATCCAAGTTAAGTACTGTGAAATTTGAAATTGCATGAGACTTCACTCAAGATCTAGCATGAGAATTGCACTGGATCTCATTCTGAAGTTCCATGAAGGAATAACCATTGCAGGACTTAGACCCAGGCCTACACTGAGCAACTGCTCAGCATGGCCTGGGATCAACTGCATCAGCTCAGAGACTTGGTGCAATATTCCCCCCTCCGCAAAGGGAGCAGAGTTGAGTTTCCACCTGCTTTCCTCAGTATGAAGGAATGTTCTGCTAAGCTTCACTCACAACTGCCACAAATCATGAATTGTCTGAAGAAAGTAAGGTATTCAAAGACTGCCAGTTGTTAACACTGGGAAAGAAAAACATCCTTTTATTACATCTGCTACTGATGTACTTTTTGGCTTGTTTGAAATTACCCTAATTTTGCCCTCCGGTGTCTTTTCCTAAGATTTCTTCCCTTCTTTCTTCCACTACAATGGGATGAATCCTGTCAAGTAGCTTCTGTTCTTCAGATCTGTATGTCTTGATCAAAGGCAACAGTTTGTTACACGTTCCACCAAATTACACGAAGGCTTTATGACATCTCTTTGGGTTTGGGTGATGGGTTTTAATCTTATTTACCTGTCGCTGCTGGCATTGGGCTGTTTTTGGTTTTTGTGTGTGTGTTTGTGTGTTTGCATGTCTTAACAATCCTCAGAGAAATAAAAAGGGCCATGCTTGAGTTGAGCTTGCTGTAGAAATATATACAAATGTGCATTTTAGGAAGTAAACAAGTCATGATGGAACACTGAACAGGAACTTTAATGTGCACTGACACTACCGGATAGGGCAGCATCCCTATTGAGGCAAATGGTTGAGACTCACTCAGATATGACCCTCCCTCCTATTTTCAACTTGTACATTTTCCCCATTCACTGTTGTATCTTGAGATTGACATCTTCCATTTTATCTCAAGGCTATCTCTTGTTGTAGAGATAACATACAGGCAGCATATACAGGCATATACAGAGTTTGTTGCTGACATACAGTTCAACCTCTCTTCTGCATCTGCTAGTTATTTCTTGATAATGAAGCTGACACCGTGATGCCTGGTATTGTTTCCTAAACAAATGGTGTCAAATAAGCTCAAATCTAAGCCTAGTAATGTGGTGATACTATTGATCAGGGACTCTGGAATTCTCTAATACAACCTGTTCAGAACACTTCATGGCTGTGCAGGTTGTGGAGTTAGTCAGAATGGTATTTGCCAAATTTAGGAGGTCTGCCAACTTCATCCTTTCCTAGGGAAAATGGATCTGGTATAAATCTCACTAGGATATATTAGGATGCACTTCTACTGTAAAGCTGTCTATCCCAAGGCTGCCTTTTTAACACAATTTAGAAGCTTTAGTTTTTCTGGCATAAAATTGTAATAGAGTTGTCAAGTATATATGCAAATTATCTCATCTGCAGAGACATTTCATTGGAAAAAGTGGTCAGCCAATAGCCAACAAAACCACCCTTGAATGAAAGCAAAACAATCAGCATTTCAGAGCATTTTCCCCATTTCTATTGGGACTATTTTTGGGGAAACATTGCCTTTTGTGGAAAAAAAGGAAATTTAAGTACAACACAATGCACTTTATGCAAAAGACGATTTTTGTGCAAATATGACTTTTCTTTACCAAAACAAAACAAAACAACTTTCCAAACCATGGAAAAATTTGTGGAAAGTCTCATAATTTCACACAGCAGAAAGAAACTTTTTTAAAAAAATCAAAAAACAAAAAACTTTTGCATGTACAAATATGAAACACTTGGATATTTATATCTCTAAGTTGTGGACTGTTGTCTAGCACCCATTTTTTTTTGTATCAAGTAACTCAGCTGTGATACTATAACTGATCACCTTTTTTTGGGGGACCAGGTAAAATGTTGGTCTCAGTCTTTGGAACACCAAGGTCATTTTTGTACTACATTGTTATAATGCTATTGTTCCACTTTCAACATCCAGTGGAATTCTGGGGTTTGTAGTTTACAGAGGCCAAAGAGCACTCTGACTGAGAATTCTAAATGTCCCTTCCTCAACTGCAAATGCCAGGATTCCACAGGATGTTGAAAGCGGAATAATATCACTATAACAGTGTAGTGCAGAAATGGCCTAAATATCCTAAAACAACTTACCTCAGGGGTTATTTCCTCCTTGTATTAACTTTTCCAAATATTAATACAATTTCAGACCTATATCTCTGTTCCAAAGGAGGTCAAACGCACCGGGAGGAACATTAGAGTCCAGATCTTCTTAAAGATCCAACCAAAATTTTGGAATGCCTTGCCTTTGAAGAGCAATCAGGATTCTTGTCTTCCTCCCAAATTTACATGTCTGTTGAAAACATTTATTTTTCAGGAGCGTCTCAAAAATTGAATGAAACACAAAATAAAACAATAACCTTAAATTTAATTGGATCTCAAGGTAAAAGAGTCAGATTTTTTTAAGATAGATAGATAGATAGATAGATAGATAGATAGATAGATAGATTAATTTTTTCTTTGTAGCCTATTTGCCTTGAAATGTGGTTAACAAGCTGTATTACAAAAGTGCAAAGGAATTTCCTCAGAGAAATCAAAGAATTGTTATATTTCTTTTTCTTTTTTTTTACAACTGTTATTAATCTTATTTATACAGTATTTTGTTTAAATTGTATTTTTGTTTTATTTTGTTCATCTGTAAATAATGAAGCAGAGAAGTAAGAGGAGGAGATTATTTAGAAAGCATATGTATTCTAACTCCTCTCCTGCCACATCCTGTTGTAGGAGGTTATGCCCTACTGCTCTTGCTGATGGAAATCACACTTTTTAAAGGTTATCCTAATTTAAATGACATCTGTGTCAGTTTGTGGCAGATTCAGGAACACCAGTGCTCACCACAGAAGTCAGTTTTGCCCACTATGGAATAAATACATCATGACTTTTTTATGTCTCACAGCAAGAACTTCTGTTTTCTCCTACTTCACTCCATTTTAGTCTTGTTTTCTGAAAGCCTTCACCATCTGTGACTTTTCAACAATCCATTTTACCATTTGTCATGCACTCTTCAGTTCTTAAAGGATGTTCTTCTCTTTCCCTTCCTGGTCATTCATTTGTCTTTTGTATTTCTAGGTTGTGATGTTGGATTAATTATGATAGATTCCCCCCCACACACACACTCAAAAAAAGGTGTCTTCCAAAATGCAGTAACCTTTGCCTGCAGGCCTAGGAGTAATCAATTAAGGCCAAACAAAATAGAACTGTGGCACATAGTTAACTCTTTTCTATAGAAATAAACATTTTAATTTCAGGAAGGAGAGAGTAACAGCTATTCTTCCCTGCCTATTTTACCTAAAGGAAATGTTGACACACATTCTGAAGGTTCTAACTGAAATGAAATACCCAAGGAATTTAGAGGAAAGCCAAAACACAACAAGTGTACTGAAATTTTGCTTAAAGGAAAATAGAAGGTGGGTTTTGGAGTTTCTTGCTCATGAAAAACAACTGAAAGCTTTCAATGGGTTTTATGATATGTTAATGAGGCCACTTAAAGTCATGATCACCCCATCTGAAATGTGAATACTGAGGAGAACATTATTTCCCTCATTCTACGGCTGAGAATAAAATAAAGGGGCGTATAGAATCTTCACAGTTGTAAACTGTGCTTATTTAACAACGTTTATTTTTTATCTAGGCATTGTTCACCCAACACACAATACAAAGACCCAAGCAAACAATCCCAAGGATATATTTGGCAGTTCCAAGGCCAGAGGACAAACACAGTAGGCAGCACCAAGCAGTGGGCAAAAGGAATAGAAGCTTCAGGTCTTGTTTAATCCAACTCTTGGAACCTTCTGTTCCCCAAAGGTATAAGCAAAGGCTTTTGTGGCAAGCTCTGCTAGCTGTTCCTCATGCTTATGTTTCCTTGACTTCTTTAAAGATTTTTAGCAATATTTGAGACAAAATAGCACATACTGTATAATCCTATACATGTCTACTCAGAAAAAAAAATACAAAGGGACTTCCTTCCAGATGAATGTATAATCCCAGCCTTTAATTCTGGATGCAGTTAACAGTTCAGTTGATATTTTTTTGGCCAGAGTGCTCACACCAAAATGCACAAGAGGATTTTTGAATGTAAGACAAGTCTTGTAAGCAATGACCATTCAGTGCCAAAGCATGCAGTTACTGCAGAACTCATGACTCACTACACAGAATCTTAAGAGTTTCATTGCACAAATAACAGAGTCTGACATATTTCTGATTCGTCCCATCTGAGCTAGCAATATGATAATCTCATTGTCTCAGTTTCATTAACTTTTCCCTGTTCCATCTTCATTATTCTGTCATCCTTGGTTCATATCACTTTGTGAATCCCTCTTACAAGAAAATGGGTGTGAATTTTTACACTTTTTTTAAAGGGCAAATCATATGATTCATTTCCAGGTTCTAATGGGCCACAGCAGTATTTTTATGCAAAAATCATGTTTTTAGTTTACAAATCACATTTCTGTTTTTTTTAAAAAGGTTTCCAGAGTACATATGGCTGTTGGTATAATCATTTCTTTTTCTATGCAAAAATCAAATTTTTGCACACATAAAATATGTGTTTCTGGAAACAATGTAAATTCTGACAAATACTAACTTTCTCTTGCAACGGAGAGACAAGTAGGAGAATTATTCATTCTCACCTGTGAGAATGAAATAGTTGAAGATTTGTATCCATATTGAAAAGAGTGCTAATTTTTGCCCCAAAATGTATTTTTTGGGGGCAACATTCTCCAAATTTTGCATTAAAATCATGCATATGTTTACAGAATGATTAAAAAAAATACTTTGGAATATGTGAACACAGTGTGAAAACTGCACAAAATACTTGACTCTATGTTAGTCTTAGGGACTATTTGTGGGCTGGGAAATAAAAAACGTAACCATTATTTCCATTCCTTAATATAGTAGAAAGGGAAAAGATAAGTAGATTAGATCCTGTGTTAATATTTGAAGAAGTCTACTGAAAGAAGAAGGGAACGATCTCTTTGTCCCCATTCAGAGCAGCAAGAAAGGCAAAGTGGAGATGGAAAAGAGAGAGGGTTGGAGGAGAAACAGGAAATAGGAAGTTAAGAAAATACCTCTCTATTCTTCACCAGGGAACCTCTCTTCTTCAATAAGGAACCACTAGATAGATCTGTCTATAGAGTGAATGTAAGGAACCCTTCTGTTCACAGAATGGCCAGTCCGTCCAAAACTGAATCCACAATTACCATATACCCAGGTTTTATGGATATTGTAATATGCACAGAAATTTATTTCATTGTTTCTTGGAAAGTTTAAAGCAACTTACACATTGCTCCCAAAGGTCTCCTATCTATGCACTGAATAATTACATGTACATTTAGCTTTGGTAATGCTACAGCATCAAGTTCTCTGTGGTCGCTTACTGTATACAGTTTCCATGAGAAAAAAAGACTTAACAACAGAAGGGTGTGGGTAGGTGGGTGGGTGAGTGGGATGTAAATGAAATGTACTTCTGTGGGAAACAAGAATCAACAAATTTGCCAGTTTTGCATTCTAACACCTTCCATGCACACACACCAGGGATGGAATGGGAATTTGTCAGTTTCCTGACTGGAGACAAATTTGGAGTTCTTGACCTCTTGAGAAGCTTGCACAAGACAAAAAATGATAGTTTTTTTCCTGGCCCACATAAACTGTGTAGTTTTTGAAGACTATGCAGGAATCTGAAAAACTGCATAGCTTTGTTAAAAAATGTATGCTCACAGTCTTTTCATACATTGCCTTTGCTAGTTTGAATATTGCACAAACCAAATGTTGTGTGGCAGGGAATGACACTTGGAGTAACTGAAACTGCAGTTTGAATGTTTTGCCATTTCCTTTTTGTAAGGAAAGCTTCATTGTTTTCCATATCTGTGCCATATATCATGTAGTTTCCAGGGGGGGGGAAGCAATTTTCTGGGCAAGCTGCACAAATATTATTTTAAAAAATGTGTGGTTTTCCATCATGGTGGAGATGGTGAATTAAAATTCTCCATTTCAATTGCTCTGAAGGTACAGATGAAAAATTATTTTGTTGTTCTCAACATCTTCTCAGAATCAGAAAAATTTGGATTCCACCACTCTAATACAGATAGATATGTGCCTGTCTGTCAATCTGCGTACCTATCTACCTATTTCCATACAGTTTATAGAGTTCTTGGAAAGTTATTAGTTGTGTATTCCTTCATGGCAGGAATACAACTTCAGTTGTGTATTCCTGCATGGCAGGGAGTTGAATCTTCCAGCTGAAGATTCTATTATTCTTATTTTAAATGTGTCAAACAACATTTTCAGTCAACTTTTCTAGTCACATTTCAAAGGAACAGCTGCTGACCATATGGAGATAAAATTTAAACTAAACTTAAAAGTTCTTTCCATTAGTCTGTGTGTGTGTATGTTTTAGAAAACTAGCATGGTTATCAAACTTCTATTCTCGAAATAAAATTGGGAAAGTTCTTATACAATGAAATGAACTAAATGAAATTTTCTCCCATCTCTAATTAGAAAACAAACACACACATCTTACATACTCTAATTAGCATTTAAAAAAATTTGCATTGCTTGGAGGTCATAATGCAATCATTTAAAGCATTAAAAAGACCTGAGAGGCATCTGAATCTTATTCCCATTTTTAGCAGTAATCCTACATGGCAGGGTGCCTCTTTCGGCAAGGCTAAGTACAAGAATTTTTTATATGAGTTTGCTGCAATGATTCTGTATTAAAACATGTTGCTTTCAAGCAAAAGCCACTTCCAGGATCTCTTCCTCAAGGACACAGGAGAAGGGGATAAGTTGCAGCCAACCAGCCATGAATGATTTCTGTTCCACATCACAGCTTTTCTCCTGGTTATTGGCAGAGTTTCTTGCAACTAAATCAATCAGTTTGCTCCGAGTTAAAAACAGGGCTGTCTCAGGTTGTTCAGAGACCAGGGCTGTGGGTACAAATGGCAAAATCAGGTCATTGCCCCACCCAGTAAGAATTCTGTCTCCTCAGTGAGATTTTATTTCAGTACCCCAACCTTTCTAGCATTCACACATGGAACATGCACCTGTTTATTGTCAGTGTTCTTATTTTTTTCCTAAATTTGTCTATCCCTTTTCTGGAAGGGTGGCAGAATTCTAACTGGGCTGACACTACCCTCATTTTGCACCCTCCCATAATTACACCAATGCCACTGTTCTTACAATAAAATAGTAATCACCGTGAAAAGCACTGGAAACTTACTTTCTGCTAAGTCTAACAATTCAGACTGTAGTTCTCTGGGAGTTTAATTATTTTGTTAAGGTGATCCTAGACACTTCATAACCATTCAGTCTTTTTGTATTGACAATATCTGGGCAGAATTATTTGAACCAGTGACAAACTCACAAAAGTATATAGTTGAGAAGGACTGTCACATTTTTCAACAAGGACTTCTGCTTCAATTTTGTTTTGGATCCAAGGAACCTTGATGCGTGAAAAAGAAAAGAAAAGAAAGCCCAAAAGTAGTATTGTCTTTTTCTGCGCCTTTAATATTGTTTAATACTGGAACACACACACACACACACACACACACACACACAGAGACAAGAATGTAGAACATGCCTCAATGGTATTCTGGGTGAAAGGTTTGCAAGATGGGACTTTTAATGGTATCTTTCCCACAGTATTTGTGCATGCATCCCAGTATTTCTATCCTAATGTATATTTCTCGGAAAGTCCATGGTTCACAAAGCCATCAGTGATCACTGGGCATTTCATCAGTAAAAATGGAAACACTAAACAACCAGATATAACGGGTTTATTCTAGCTATTTCTTTCTCAGATGTCAAGTGACAGATCCTGTACAAAAGTCACTGTTCTGGTGCTACCTGCGGAAGATGTGCCTTTCTTTCACATAGGACAGGATGGTGGTATATGGGGAGGTATTATTTGATTTTCTTCATTAGACAGTTGTCCACTGCAGGGAAGTGACAGAAATTTATTTATGGTGATCCTGCCTCTCTTGTTCATGGTGATCCTGCCTCTTTTATCCTTGTGTTACAAGTCCTTTTCTATCTGTGCAATAGTGTGAGATAAAATAGCCACCCATATGAAAGCTGAATGTTGTTGTGGCTGATTTACCAGTGGGGATGAAGAAGATAGATAGATAGACACACACACACACACACACACACACACACACAGAACACACAGAGAGAGAGAGAGAGAGAGAGAGAGGAGGGAGGGAGGGAGGGAGGGAGATTCAGCCCTTTTTTAAATAGCAAGCAGCAAAAAGGAGACACATATATTTATATGCCAAATAGGCATTTAGTCCAGCTAACAATTAGAAGAGAGAGTCCCAGGGACACCAAGAGAGATAACAGATATAATCATAGGGAACATCCTGAGGTACCTGAATGGTGAAGGTTTGTTAAATCTCTTTGCTGGCCAGTTCAGGTATAAGGAGGAAAGGAAAGGCTCCAGCTCACCTAATGCTGACAAAACAGGTTGGATAGAAGCAATGTTGGGAGCAATTGACCATAATAGACAGGCAATGAGCATTTCAGATTAGCTGATCTAGCTGATTAGTTGATCCAGCACTATGGGCTAGGGCCATTTCCACACTATACTATTATAATGCTATTATTCCACTTTCAACATCCTGTGGAATTCTGGGGTTTGTAGGCCAAACAGCTCTCTGGCTGCGAATTCTAAATGCTCTGCCCTAAACTGCAAACCCTAGGATTCCATAGGATGTTGAAAGTGGAACAATAGCACTATAACAGTGTAGTGTGGAAAGGCCCTAGTATGATCTTGCTTAGAGAAGACAATGGGTTGCTACTAAGGTCTCCAGACAGGCAAAAGTACTCACACATATTGAATGAATCTGTTTATTTGCCACACTACAGATATTTTTTATAGGTAACAAAACTGTGACTGAAATTAATGATCTTATATCTTCCTCTCAGTGAGGAGCAGCCACAGGTTTGGTGCTATCACATGTCAATGGTGATGATTACTGCTATTTAAACCCAGATGATTTATCCTTTTGAAAGGAAGTGCTTGTATATCTATCATAGATCAGTCTGCCTTCTTGCCTGTCTGTCAGTAGTTAGAAACAGTTAAGACAGGCACACAGAAAAACAGACATAAACAGAGAGCTCTTTGGCCTCAGTAAACTACAAACCCCAGAATTCCACAGGATGTTGAAAATGGAATAATAACACTATAAAAGTGTAGTGTGGAAATGGCCTGAGAGTGTGTGAGTTCCCTAGTGTCACCTTGTGGGTTTCTGTGATGAAGTGGGAATTTGAACCCTGATCTCTAGGGGCCAACAGTGTAGTGTGGAAAGGCCCTTAGCATCTTTTCATAAGAATAATGCTACACCAGTTAATGATTCTGTGTATCCTTTTACTTATCTGAAAGCTGTGACGAACCACATGTATCTTCTGCCTGCAATTATCATATTGCTTTAAAGAAGAAAGGTATTAAAATTATGATGTTTCATCCAAGTTAAAGTTTCCAAAGAGCTCATAAAGCTGATGCAGGCATGGGGGAAGGAATTGCTCTGTTTGAGTGTTTAAAAAAGAAAACAAAACTCATATCTCAAATTTCTACCTCCAGAACCTGAATGAACTGAATGCCATTTAATGTCAGCAATATAAGACCCCCTATAGTAAGTCTGGTTTCCCAGAAAGATGGACTCAGTTACCAAACTCAAACATAGTTGCAGAAGGTTTGTAACACCATAACCCACTCTCCACATGGAAAAGAAAGTTGGAATGTTTTAACTTACAACATCCACCTATCTTTCTTCCATTGGACTCATTTCAAATGCTCTTAGAGTGACAAAGGACCATAACTGTGTGGAAACAATTTTTGAACAAAAGGAGGCCTCTGGTTTTAATCATGTATGTTATTTGTTATCATTTTGATGTGGTTTCCACTTAGCGCAGTTGCCAGATCCCTCTTGAAGCACTGGCAGAAATCGGAGTGGATAATGATCCTCTAGCACGTATCCAGAGATGTAGTTTGGGAGGCAAAATAAGAATGTCTCCCAAAATGAAATTCTACTTCATTCCCCAGCTTTCAGATATTGCAGATAGCATGATATTGAAAGTCATTCATACCCACAGCTCTTATTTTTGTTCCATTCACTTTCCCTTGGTAACTTTTCCTACTTCTTTTCTTTGGAGTCTAAATTGTACTCCTAATACACAGCCTAAGTTTTATGTACTGCAATGATGGAACTTTGTGGACTGAAGGAAAATTGCATTGAAGTTAGCAAAATTTGTACTGGGACGGATGCAATGTCCTCATTCTCTCCCACCCCTCATAGCCATATCCCTGCCCTTATATTTTTTTATATAAGAATGTTATATCAGTCATAATGATGAATTTAATATTCAAAAACTAATTGAAAAATTGTCAGTGAACATGTTTCTTAAGTGTCAAGAAACTTTGATGAAAAGAATCCAAAACTGATAAAAATTGCTAAAACTGCTTGTTGCTTCTTAGATAAAAAAAATAGTAAAGATTCCCCTTCCTTATTCAATCATTGACTGGAGTGAAGCAACCTACTTCAGAGGAATTGAAAAATGGAGAGGTCAAGTCAATAATCTATGTCTTAGTGTTGCAGCAAAGTGTGTTGTCTAGCAGGAATGCTGGGCTGGACTTCAACTTGAACAGTAAAAAGACTTGTTCTGGCATTGCATTACAGTGAGCTTGCATGGAACTTTAGGAGTAGCAGAAGACTCTGGAAGTGTATAGGAAGAAACCAAGAAGCCTCTATGTGATCAGAAGCTCCTGGAGCACTTAAGTATAAATCATTTTCAGTATTCTCCTAGAGCCCAGTAACGTTATTTTTGCAGGCCTGCTGTACCATGGCTAGTATCAGGTAGAGGAGACCCATTGAATCAATTGCTGAACAATTGAATCAACACTTATGTAGATCATATTAGTTCTATTGGTTCACTGTAGTTGGAACTAACCTTTGGATTTGGGCTGTATACTATAACTCCCAAAATTCAGAGAGTTGTAGTCTAAAAATTATTTTTTCCAAGCCCTGGTTCTGCACATATTGCAAAGTTACCATGGTTCATATGTTAATGTAGCTTTAATGATGATTTCCTCAACCAAATGACTGCACATTCAAAAAGGAGAGATACAGTAATAATGAGAGATTTCAATTATCCCAATATATGTTGGCAGTCAAACTCTGCCAAGACAGCAAGGTCCAGCAAGTTTCTTGCTTGTCTTGCAGACAATTTCATGGTCCAGAAGGTGGAAGAGGCGACAAGGGGATCAAATATTCTAGATCTGATCCTGACCAACAGGGATGACCTTGTTAATGAGGTAGAAGTGGTTGGATCTCTAGGGGGGAGTGACCATGCCCTATTGGAATTTGGCATTCAGTGGGAAGGAGAAGATAAGTGTAGCCAGACACTCATCTTAGATTTTAAAAAAGTGGACTTCTGTAAACTTGAGGAGCTGCTGGCTGAAATTCCATGGTCAAGAATAGTGAAAGAGAAAAGAGTTACAGGAGGCATGGGAGTTCCTTAAAAGGGAGATACTGAAGACACAATCTGTGCCAATAAGGAGGAAAAATGGAAGGCATCTGAAGAAACCAGAATGGTTGACTAAAGAACTCTCAGCTGAGCTAAGTGTTAAGAGAAACATGTACAGGAAATGGAAGAAGGGGGAAACCACCAAAGAAGAATTTAAGCAAGTAACCAGGAGATGTAGGGAGAAAGTCAGAAAGGCTAAAGCACAGAATGAACTTAGGCTGGCCAGAGACATTAAAAACAATAAAAAGGGCTTTTATTAAATATGTCCACAGCAAAAGGAAAAAGAAGGAGACGATAGGGTCGCTGCATAGAGAAGATGGCTAATTACTAACAGGGGGAAGAGAAAAGGCAGAACTACTTAACACTTTCTTTGCCTCAGTTTTTTCCCAGAAGGATACAAGCACTAACCTGGCAGTTGGGGAGCAGGGGAGGAAGCAGGGGAAATGCGGCACATAATAGGTTGAGGTGGTACAGGAATACCTGGCCACACTGGATGAATTCAAGTCGCCAGGGCCAGATGGATTGCATCCTAGGATATTAAAAGAACTGGCAGAGGTCATTTCGGAACCGCTTGCTATAATCTTTGAGAAATCTTGGAGGACAGGAGAAGTTCCAGTAGACAGGAAGAGGGCAAATGTTGTCCCCATTTTCAAGAAGGGAAAAAAAGAGGACCCAAATAATTATCGCCCAGTCAGCCTGACGTCAGTACCCGGAAGGATCCCGGAGCAGATCATTAAGCAGTCAATTTCTAATTGCTTAGACAGCAATGTGGTAATCACAAGAAGTCAACATGGATTTCTCAAAAATAAGTCATGCCAGACTAATCTTATCTCTTTTTATGATAGAGTTACTAGCTTGATAGATGAAGGGAATGTTGTGGATGTAGCATATCTCAATTTCAGTAAGGCCTTTGACAAAGTTCCCCATGACATTCTTGCAAAGAAGCTAGTAAAATGTGGGCTGGACAGGACTACTTTCAGGTGGATCTGTAACTGTTGACTGACCGTTCCCAAAGGGTGCTCACCAATGGCTACTTTTCATCCTGGAGAGAAGTGACTAGCGGGGTGCCACAGGGTTCTGTCCTGTGCCCAGTGCTGTTCAATATCTTCATCAACGACTTGGATGAAGGAATAGAGGGCATGCCCTTCAAATTTGCAGATGATAACAAATTGGGAGGGTTGCTAATACGCCAGAGGACAGGATCAAAATTCAAAATGACCTGGACAGATTGGAGAGCTGGGCCAAAGCTAACAAAATGAAATTCAACAGAGAGAAATGTAAGGTCCTACACTTAGGTAGAAAAAATGGAATACAGAAACATAGGATGGGGACACATGGCTGGACAGCAGTACATGTGAAAGGGATCTAGGAGTCTTAATAGACCACAAGCTGAACATGAGTCAGCAGTGTGATGTGGCAGCCAAGAAAGCCAATGCAATTCTCGGTTGCATCAATAGGAGTATGGTGTCTAGATCGAGGGAGGTACTGGTACGATTCTACTCTTCTTTGATTAGACCTCATCTTGAATACTATGTCCAGTTCTGGGCACCCCAATTCAAGAAGGACGTGGTCAAGCTGGAGCAGGTCTAGAGGAGGGTGACGAAAATGGTGAGTGGCCTGGAAACCATGCCCTATGAGGATAGACTTAGAGAGCTAGGTATGTTTAGTCTGCAGAAGAGAAGGTTAAGAGGGGGCATGATAGCCATGTTTAAATATTCGAAGGGATGCCTTGTAGAGGAGGGAGTAGGCTTGTTTTCTGCTGCTCCAGAGATCAGAACAAGGAGAAATGGATTCAAGCTGCAGGAAAGGAGATTCCACCTGAACCTCAGGAAGAACTTCCTGACGGTCAGGGTTGTCCGGCAGTGGAATCTGCTGCCTCGAAGTGTAGTGGAGTCTCCTTCTTTGGAGGTTTGTAAGCAGAAGCTGGATGGCCATCTGTCGGGAGTGCTTTGAGGGTGTTCCTGCATGGCAGGGGGTTGGACTGAATGACCCCTGTGGTCTCTTCCAACTCTACATTTCTATGATTCTATGATTCAGGGTGCCTTTCTGCTTTGAGTACATAAAACTGTTCCACAGGAAAAAAAATATATACAGAAGTCCTTAGTTAACAGTTCAGAAGACTGAGCAAGCCATAGGTTTGTTCAGAACTGATAATAAATACAGCTGGAAGATTCTGACACTTGCTCAATCTTGCAAGGCTAGAGCTTGCATTTTCTCCCCTTCAGATGATTGTTTTTTAAAAAGAAACACTATACTTGAAACCATGCTTGACACATTTCTCAAAAGATAATGAGGAATCTCAGTCTACATGTATTTGTAACTGTTTATTTTGATCTTATCACAGGAAGGCCATAATTCTAAGATTTGCAGACTAGATAAAAGCACCTGCAGAGAAACGTCACCTTTCCGTAAGCCTTAGAAGACTGAAAGTGATTAGGCAGACAGGATTTGGAAGACGACTGCATGCCTACAGCTGAAATGTGGGTCAGATTTTGTGTGCCGCAACTTGATCTCCAAAAGGAGTGCTTGGCTAGATTCCATTTCTGATTCTGATTCTAGTTCTGAAAATGAAGAGAATAGTTAAATGAGAGTTGGCATGCAGTTGTCATGACCTCAGGGTTGGACAGTATGTGATCTAGACATAATGTGGAACAGTCTCTTGGGGAATCAGATTGCAAGCAGGATGCCTCCTCAGCATGAAGTCCAAGAAGAACTGCATCCACCAGAAAAATTCCAGTACTAGGTCATGAGTCAATCTTGCCACTTCCTCCACAGTCTTAGGAGACTGCTGTGCCCCAGATTCTGACAGCTCTATTTCTGAATTTGAGAAAATGAGGCAAAAAGACAGTTTGACACAAGTAGGGTTAATGCTTTAAAACTGAACTTGGAGCTTATTAAATTGTAAGAGATTTCCCCAGATGCTGTGGGTATGAGGGGTGTGTCATCCATTTAGGCTTGGCTGCACACTATGGATAGTATCATGTTGGTGACATACATTGGTATAAGCTCTCTTTACATTCAGGTATGTGTTTTTACATTCATTGTGTATGAGATACTCAGTATCTGTTTGTGCAGCAGTCCTTCTTCCCCAGCCAGTACAGCTGATCTTTTTAATTCTGGAGCATGTCCCCAATTAGTGGTCAGAGGAGGGTGGGCTACCTGAGCACTTCATTCTTTCACCAGGAGAAGAGAAAAAATATCTTTTTATATCCCAAACAATGAAGGATGTTAAAGATCCAGGGAGATAACATCTCTTCTCTTCTCCTGGCAGCAGCCAAACGTTACCCTGGGTATCCCATGCCCTTACCAATCATTAACTAGTTGGAAGGGTGTGCGCCATCCTGGGAGAGGACAATTGCACTTGGGTGTAAGAGGAAGGCATTGGAAGTATCCCACCCTGCTGTAGGATTTGAGCCAAGATCAACCTCAGTGGGCACCATACTGTTGATGATGGAAGACTTGATAAAATAAAAGCTGGTGAATAACTGTGATGTTTGTATAACCCTTTCTCTACTCTGCTCAAAGCAACATATATGAGTCTGACTCCTGACTCCGTTCTGGGTGAATGCTTGAGAACTCTTTTTGAGTATATTTTCAAAAGAACTCTTTAAGAAGAAAGAGTCCAGGCTGACAGGGTGCAACTGGTCCAAGGTGACTCAGTGGATTAATGCTTCAGTGTGGATTTGAACTATGATCTCCTAAATCTCCATACAACCTCTACATTCCTGGTATGCCTTTCCAGCACTGATTATTTACTGTCCTAGGAACAAGAGATTAACTATGCTCTGTTCATTTAATTCTTGATCAAGGAATTAACACATTTTAAATGTATACAGAAAAATGTGAGAATAATACTTGACCCCTAACTTACGACAAAAGAAAGTGAAAAGCTGATGAAAAATTTAAAATGAATAATTCAGCCAAAGATGCATGTAAATTACAAGTCAGAATTGATCATAAAGAATACAAGAACATAAGACCTACGTACATCAGACCAAAGGTCTACCTAATCCAGGGTATTCTTTCTCACAATGGATAAATTGATTTTGATGAGAAGTCTGTAAGAGAAACATGAAAGCAACAGGACTCCTCCACTAATGTTATTGAGAGTCATATCATTTTGAGTATTATCACTGGAAAACAGCCATTTTAACTGACACTCCAAATTGTAGTGCTGTGTTTGTGTTCAGTACTCTACTGTTCAGCTTTACTGGAATGATCTGTGTACCAGTTCTGCTTAGAAGGTAGATAAACAACAAAATAAACTCTCTACTTTTCCACCTAATCATAATTTTATATATCTCTATTATGTCTTTATTTACCTTTTTTGAGGCATGATGCTTCAAATGTTATAATATTTCCTCATATTTTAATTTTTAATCAAATGCCACACTTTGATTGTTGCTTTCTAAATGTTAGGATATATATTTGCATGAAGTATATGTTTCTGGAAAAGAGTATTCATAGGATTTCTTAATGGTATACATATGTTTCTTACATCTATTTATACCACCAGATCTCTGGGGAAATTTTATACAGGAAGAACAGTTGGAATTTGCAAGCTTCAGGCACAACTTTCAAACAACTGTAGATTAGAGCCATTGATGTTGTTCAGAATACTCTGAGCTATGCCTTGCTCTAACTGTGCTTTCTTTGAAATCCCTATGATTTCTCATCATGAACTCCCATAAGACCGCCATCCTAAGCACACTTATGTGAAAGTGAGACCCATTAAACGAAGTGGAAACCCCCTTCTGAGACATTCGCTCCCTCATCTAGCAAGAGAGATTTACACGCACTAGCAGCTTTGTACACATATGTGCATTTGGATTCATATTTGCATCTGCATCCCAAAGTGCATTCAACAGCAAATTAATAGATTATGTCTAATGGCTATGTCTTTAAAGAAAATGTTGCATACTCTTGTGACCATCTGTTGCCCATGAAAATAGCTGGATCAGGGCCACTGCATTTTAATCTTTAGACATATTCATTGATTCGCTGTTGAATGCACTTTCTGAATCATTCCTCAAGTACTTATTAGTGCAATCTGGTACATGCAATTCTGGATTGTATATGGCTTTTGACAAGATATTCCTTCTCTTATAACATGCTTGAAAATATAAAATTTTGATTTAGATTCATTTTTTGCTTTGTTTTAGTTCAGTTTTGCTGTTTGTTTTTAAATACAGACTGACGTAGAAACTGGATGACTGCAAAAATGATTGCAATGGTCTTCTAAAGACATAAAAGGGATATAGGTGGGTAGAAATTAGAACTCATATTTTCAGCCACCAGAACATTTCAGTAAGACATATTAACTTTGAAAGTTATGCTTCCTTTCATTTGTATACTATATTCAATTCTTTGTTGTTGTGCTTCTTCCAGTTATTTCCAACTTATGGTAATCTCAAGGAAAACCTATCACAGGGTTTTCTTGGCAGGATTTTTTTCAGAGGAGTTTACTTTTGCCTTCCCTTAAGGTCGAGAAAGTGTGATTTACCCAAGGTCACCTGGTGGATTTCCATGGCCAAGCAGTAATTTGAACCCTGCTCTCCAGCATCATAGTCCAACAGTCAAATCACAGTACCATGCTGTTTCTCTTTAATTATTGCAAAATGCCATTTTTGCTGAACAGAAATTGAAACTCAATTCCCCTAGGTCTGATGATTTATGGATTGATCACATCAGATCACATCACATTATAAGGTTTGTGTCAAATATTTACCACTTTCAATCTAGGTTCAAACTAACAATTCTCATAAAATAGACTTGCCATCTGCAACTGTGTCTGAAAGTGTGTGTGTGTGTGTGTGTATATATATATATTCCTATACTTGCTTCCATTGTCTGTTTTTATTCCTTCCTGATTTACTCACTTTTTGATTCTAATAAATCAGAGTTCCTTTAAGCCACATGTGTCAAACATAAGGCCCACAGGCCAAATCTGGCCTGCCAGGCCATTTCCTGCAGCTGTAGCATTCCCTCCACCTGGCAAGCCCAATCCCCACATTGTGGTCCCCCGGCTGCCAGTATTCTGAAGAGGGGCCCAGCAGCCATACTCATGATCTACTTTTATTTCTGACTGCTCCTCTGTCCAAGTCTTGCCATCAGAGTGTTGCTACAGGTTACCATGACAATGCTCCACATGGCTTGCAAGAGTTGGACAAAGGAGCAGTCAGAAGTAGAAGTAGATCACAAGTGTTGGCTGCTGGGTGCCTCTTCAGAATACTGTTAACTGAGGGCCTGCAATTTGGGGATCAGGCTCACCATGTACAGAGAGGGGCAGGGGGGCAGAAAGAGGCACAGAGAGGGGGTGGGAGGCAGAAATATCATTATTTAATATGATAAAATAGTAGATACATTTATATCATCTTACAGATACAATTGGCCCTTTGAAAGCAACCATAATGCTGATGTAGCCCAAGATGAAATTAAGTTTGACACCCCTACTTAAGCTATGCTCATGGTCTCAAGGCTCTATGCCATACAGTTTTGAAGGTTCAGCCAGCACACATTGTGACTTAGTCACAATGAGCTCCCCTTCATGTACATAATCACTGATAGGATACCGGTTCCATCTCTGTGGGACAGTGGCTATCCTGTGACTGTTACTGCAAACTTCAAAGAATTATCCAAGGAGCTGAGCCCTGTCCTACAAATAGGTTCAGCACCTGAGATAGCTTCTTTGAGTTCATTCTAAAACCTAGGGTGGATTCACTGCCCTGTTGGCATGGTTAGATCCAAGCAATGTTGCATATAATGTGAATGAGATGGTGTCATATGATGATAATGCAAATGAAAACATGCAGGTTGACATAATCATTCCAATGTGGCTACATGGCAATATCATTCAGCGTAAATTAGAGTTGAGGTTAAGCAACAAAAACATTTAAAAATAAACCTTTATTTTCCTTTATTTTTTGGTGATGAATTCAGAGGAAAAAGTTCTTATTTTGGCCCCAAACCATTTATAAAAATGAGAAGCAAGATCAGCTTCAGCCCTTCTCCTTATGATTGCTTCTCCACAATACTGTGCTGTTGTTTCTCTGCAAGAAACTACAGTGAGAATGAAGTAACCTGTCTGTTGCCTCTTTCCCAGTATTCTCTCAGACTCTGACTCTCTGAAAATAAAGGCAGAGTTCATGAGGTTGACAGGGGGCCACTTTAATCCCACGGCAAGATAGGAGCCAGGCCTTCCATTCTGTGGGATCACTGCATAGCACAAGAAGATGCTATGTGAAGGCACCCTCAGAACAGCTGCCATTCAGTGAATGATCTAATGACAATGTTTTCACAATGTTTTCTTCAAAATATAATCCATTTTCTTGTAGGCAGCACTATTCCCTTCTGAAAAGTTCCTGGGAAAGTAGGAGGGGTGTGGGTTAATTATTCCTGGCATATTGCACTCCTTCATTTTCCCAAAACATATAGAAGTGATGGCCTTAGAGAAATTTGGAAGATGGAGCATCATACAATACATACTGATTTTCCCTGCCAAGCCAGTACTGTGAGAATAGGAAGTTATTATATACAATGGGCCATTATGTCAACTCCAATAGCCTTCTTGATTTACTGACCTTGAATCTGCATGCTAAAAATAATGATACATGTATATGAGATTATTCTTCCCCCTGTACTCCCAACCTTTGTCTATATGTAATTATTAAGAGTAGTAGTTATGACATTTTAAAGCTTTTCTCTCTCAAATACATATGCTACACAATGTGATCTCATTAGTAGTAGCTTTTTGCCTTCAGATTATCTCTCTTTCCTGCTTGGGATGGGGCTGGGGAGATAAAGTCACAGTCATGTATCACACTGCTAGAGTCTCAGTTTTATTTCTGTTCTGACTCTTGCTTTTTTTTTCTTTTTATGAGGAGATGGGTTATAAATTGAAATAACAGTAAACAAACTGAGGAGCTTACTGTGCATCCTGTCTCTGCATCCCAATCCATTCCCTTTCTTAGGCCAGACATAAATGTTCACTGACCAAGAATGCAGTGATGTGCTGTAGAGCAATTTTTAGCCCTCGGCCTGTCTATTGAATTCACCATCAGTTTCTTCCCTGCACTACCTGGGTTCCAGATACATGCCACATTGTGGCAAAAGAAAAAAAAGAGAAAGGAAAGGAAGGACTGGTTTGAGGGTTGGAGCTACAGCAGGTGTGTGATGAGTGGGACAGGAGTTAAGCATAGCCCTAGCACCAGCTACTTCTCCACTGAAAAGGAGCTTCACTCTGCTGCTTCACAATGATTTTGGAAGGATCTGGATACCTGAACCAATGCCTGACATGACACAGCAGTTGCACAATGAGAATCAGCATAAATTGATAATTGCATCCTCACCCAAACCTATTTAGCATCATGTTTATTGTAAGCGTTCCAGAGACTAATAAGAGTTACTGTGAAACAAATAAAATAACCTCCCTCTGTTTATCTTATGAAACTAAAGAACTGACAAGGTCAAAAGGTACATTCAGGTTACATTAAATATCTTTTTCTCTTTTGAAGAAGAAAGGGAAAGACTAACTGCTTCATCTCTCCTTTCTGTTTCTGCCAGAAAGACATAAAGCACAGCATGGGAAGCTTTTAAAAATGCAGCCCCAACTCGCTCCTAATTCTCGTACCATTTTAACTTGTCTTCTATTCAAACTGGGAGACCATTTTACCTTTTAGATATTATAAAGACTAATTGAGTAGTAGAAATAAAATGGTTCTAATATAACATAAAAACAGCATGTGATGTTGCTGTTAGGGATGTGTGAGGAATCTGCTCTGGTGGACTTTGTGTGAGCTACCCATAGTCTTCCGTTCTTTGACTGTTGTGGGATGGATACAATTTGCATTCTGGAATAAACACATTTAGTGTTATTGCAAATGTGTGAAAATGCATATTTGAATGGCGGACATAAAAAATAAGCATGTTTCAAGTCAGCAATATGTAGAGGTGGGGGTGGAGTAGGGGTAAGAAGGTAGGACTACAACTTCCAGGCTTGCCCTAGGTACTGTTTACACTAGATATGCCACTAAGTACCTGTCAGGTTGTTTAAAAACACAATAATGAAAACAAAGATGGAACTAATATGGAGCTAAACATGGAGATGAGAAACAAAGATTTCCATCATCCATCATGATCTACCGTGATTAAAATATAATCTCTTTTATTAGGGTGGGCAGGAATTTAGTTTGAATTTGCATCAAGATAGAAATCCGTTCTGAGATCATTATTTTTTAACAATGTCCTTATACAAGTCTGTTGTTGTTGTGTGCCTACAAGTCATTTCCAACTTTAGCCTACTATAAACAAACCTATCATAGGGTTTGCTGGGTCTGAGAGTGTGTGATATACTCAAGGTCACCCAGGGAGTTTCCACGGCCAAGCAGAGAAATGAACCCATGCCTCCAGGGCTGTAGTCTAACAGTCAAACCACTACCCCATTCTGGCTCTCAAGTCTGTTGTTAGCCCTTTATAAATAGTAGGGAAACCTATGGCCATCCAGATATTATTGGATCAAAACTTTCCTTAGCCTCAATTCACAAGTCCAATGGCTAAGGAAGATCAGAGTGCTGCTCAAACTTCTAGTGGGCCATGAATTGCCCTTTAAGTTGCTCTTACAACATAACCCTACTTTAAGTTGCTCTTGCAGACATCATTAAACGGTGACTTTTGGGGGCTTGAAGAAGTTTTTATATTTCCACAGTTTCAATTTTTCTCTCTCTTCAGCTCTCAGCAAACCTTCAAACAATGGAGACTGCATCAACTTCTGAGTCACTCACATCTTCTATAAATGAATGACCCTATTTTTCTATGATCCATTTTTCCAATCTTTCCATTTAATCATCACATTAATAGCCACATTTTTGATGTGTGATTTGTGCTGATATCAAAGGCAACCTTTGTGTGCCATTCTCTTTTTAAGCACATTTTTAGGCTATTTTGGGATTGTTTAAAATAAAGGCATGGCTCAAACTTTCTGGTAGGTTTTTGGCTGTATTCCTTTCCCTCCATACATTATACTCTCTTGAATCTATGCTTCATACATTTTAATCATACACTTGATAAATCATGAATCCTCTGTAAGCTTCCCCTCCAGTCATTCTTAAATCCTACTGTTGAACTGAAGCGCTTAATCAATTTTGCATTTTTTTTATTCCTAGCTGTGCAGAGGATTATCTTCCTTGTACATTAGGATCTGTGAAGCTTACGAGTAGATCTAAGATCTGCAATACACAGCCAAATTATGGACAGTACAGCTGTGCTTTCCCCCACATTTCACCTATTCAGTTACTGATCATTCTATGTGTTGTTGTTGTTTTAAAAAAATTCTTTTTAGCTGTTAAAGAATAGTATCATATTTACTTAGGTGAACTTATTTACTTATTTACTTTGGTGAACATGTTAGAGGTTACGTTTTTTCTTGCACTAAATTACCAAGGACTTTCTCCTTTTTCTTTGGAGCATATTGTGTTAGACAACCTACTGTGAAGGTATTCTTTAGGTTAATTGGCAATACTAAGCTCTAGCCTCTGGCCTTTAGAAAAATGTGTTTTGCAGAACTCTAGAAGTAACAGCTGGATTTAGTAACTGGTAAACCAGAGATCTGCTAGGGGTTCAAGCTTTGAGGGACAGGAGCTTATGTCATGAGTTGACTGTTCAACTATCCAATTGACAGTTGGAACAAACTGGGTTAGCAGTTCATATTCATTTGTAGAGCTGGAAATACTACCACATATGATCTATTTTATATATTATATAAGTGTTCAAGGCTTTTTTAAATATATATATACACACACACACACACATACATACATACATATACACATGATGAAATATTTTGAGATGAGGAGCTATATCTTCCTTCAGAATTATCCAAGGAATGAATTGTTTGTATTAGAAAGTCTCCCAAATTCTTAATCATTTTCTACCTCTTCTTATCCCTCTGTGAGAAACTACCAGATGGTAGACCAGGATCTATACCCAAGCATTTCCAACTTCTAACAGTTTTAATAGTGATAGGAGCTGTATACCCCCCCCCAACACATTTGATAGGCTGAATTGATATAAACCATACACTGCTATGGCTGAAAACAATGCTGGATAAGAGGTGAAATTGGCTGGATAAGTAGGCCAAGGAATTCTTCCAAGCTTTGCTAGGTTATATGCATGATAATATCAGAAGCTTTCAAATGCCAATGAGCTTCCAGCTAGCCATCCCTGAGATAAAAAGTTTTCAGCCACAATCCTGTCACCTCTTTCCTTTGACATCTATTCCTTTGTGCACCTTCCTACCCAAGTGATATAAGGCTATCAGACTTGCTATTGACTTTTTGTCACCTACATGCCAAGACCATCAACTCATCCCGGATCCCATTGTTGGAGGTGCAAACTCCTTTGTTTGTTCTATAAAAAAGCCATTTGTACATATGCCCACCAGCGGATATTGGGTATAAAAATCCTTCATTTTGACCAAGTGGTTACAGTTTCTTCACTTGCTAGACACCACTATGTCACTCTGAACTCCCATTTATGCTGCCCTTAGATGCAAGTCTAAGCCACTGCGTTAGTCCTTCACCACTCTTCTGGATTGGTAATAATTACCCAAACCCCTAAGCCATAACTTTTCCTCCCTTTTCCTTCAGTTAGCTCTTGTGTGAATGCATGACTGTATCTTGTGTGCATGCATGAATGACTGAATTCCCCAATAAAACACATTTTTAGTTTACTTTTGAATCTTTGGCTGGTTTTCCTGCAAGGATCCTGTAAACATTGTTGTGAAGTTCTTTCTAGTTACCCCTGCCTCTTGCAGCCTTCTTAATTAGAATTAATTATTTCCCTATTTTTGCACTGAATTGCAGGTACTGCAAGAGGACCTCAAGGTGATCCCCCCACCTTTGGGGTAACAATAGCAGCATCAAGGGAAGAGATCACTTCACTACAATGGGTAGTCTTATGCTCATTAATTCTGTCTTGAACTAAATGATTCTCATCTGTAAAATGGGAAAATTCATAGGTTGTCTTTGACCAAGTCTACATACAACTCTGCTGGCCAATTTCAAACTTTGTTTTAGAATTTCTAACCTCTAGTAGTAACTCAGACGTAAAGACTGGTATTTGGGAATCTCTTTTTTTGTTATACACATAAATGTCTGGAAGGTAGCTTTTACAGTGTCATGTTCATCTTCCCCACACTTTCCTTATAGTTTGTTTGTTTGTTTGTGTGTGTGTCTTTGGTATGGAGAAAGGTAATAGTCTTTCCTTTACTTGTTTGCTACAGTAAAACATTTCCCCACTTCCCTGATTTTTGTTTCATTTAGAATCACCTGTCATACCACAATCTATCATGATTACTTTCAATAAAGAAATCATTACCTCTGAACTGTGAAGCAAACAACTGTAGCTACCTAATGCTATCCGAACTCCTGGGATCCTCAAATCCTTACCACTTGATGCTGAAACAGATGTCTTGAACTGATTTGCAGACATAATGTATTTCCCTCTCAAGTGTAATACTGTAAGATGAGATCTGTTTCAAGAGCAATTTATCTTTCAGACGAGATTTATTTTCCCACGAAGGTACTATTAACATTGTAGGAATTCAGCTCTCAGTTTTCTCTTTCTATAGCACACAATTATGTTACATTTTTAACAGTTATTTCAACAGTGGCACTTAAGGAACTTTGGCTTGCTAGACAGAAGAACGATGCATTCAACTGTTATTACTATTACAGATTTTTGTCTCTTGCTTGGTGATGAAATGTTGCTGACAAAACAGTTGCATGACATGATGCATTATCAGGATAAAGACAAGTTTTTCCCCCTCAAGCTACCATATACAACATTGTGTTTCATAACAGGATTATCAGGTTTTGTGACAAATACTATTGGAGAGAATACAAATTGGAGGCAAAAAAAATAAGTGGAGATGTTGATAGAATATGGCACTTAGCTGCCACCCCTAATGGAAGAATCAAGGGATGAGCATGTGTCTGTGTTCCAGTTTGTACACTGCCCAGGTATTTGCATTATGAGTCAGGGGTACACCCTATTCCTTCAACCACATAGATATCAGTAGTTAAATACCAATGATCCAAGCACTTCACAAATGCACCTGCCTCATATATCTATAACTCATCTCTGTGTATGAGGGAAGAAGTACCTGAAATGGACCTCACGAGAAGCACTGCGTGTGCTCCTTCACATGCAAAGACTGTTAGAACCTAAGATTAGGAACGGACCTTTCAATGTAAAAAGTATGCTTAATATTTGATTCTCATTCAAAATGTCCATATTATCAAAGAGTTCAGAGCTACTTCTGGTACACATTGATATTTGTGTTATGAGCAGATTCTGAGCTATTGCAGCTATTTTTTTTACCCTTTCAGGAAAAACAATGAAGAACAAGTCTGTTTCCCCTTCCTGCTTTTATTCAAGATGCCACTTTAACTTCCATGTTGCAAGTCTGTATGCCATAGCAGCCAAAGTTAATGTGTAGGCCTGTGTTATCCACTGTTACTACATTTTAGATCTCCAGTTATCCCTATCCCATTAGTTTTAGCTAAATCAGTTTGCACATGTAATACTAGTATGTGCCTGGCAGTGAATTATGAATGTAATCCATGTGATGTTTTGTGTATGCAAAACATGCATATGTTTTTTTTAAAAAATGCACAAAGAAAGGTGCACACATATTTAATCACATAATATGATTTCCTCAATTGGCCCATGAATTTTATACATACATCCACACACCCCATTAAAGGGAAAAAAAAACTCACAAAAATTTCCTATGGAAAACATAAGCTTGGCATTGTTAGAAAGAGAGAGAGAGAGTGAAATTACTCAGCAAGATGAAGCTTGATAGATCTATTCTACAATTGTAGAAATTGTAGCTTTCATAATGGTTGTGCATTGCTTTTTCATCCTCTGACCATCTGTTTCCTGCAGTCTCCTTATTTCCCACTTTTCTGTGTTCTGTGCACATTGACTGGTGTTCTGTTGTAGAATGAGCAGGAATTCTAGAACTGCTCTGTTGGGAAGTAGCTGACTTTGGAAAATTAATTTTAGGAAAAATGAATATAATCATGTGCTGGAGCCTTTCGTAACTGAGCAGTGATTGTAGTACTCTCTGTGTCTTCTTACCACTGTTTAGTTATGGAGCGCCTGTACATGCCATTATATTCATTTTTCTTAAAGCAATTTCCAAACTCTGTAGGACTCACAAGATTTTACAATTGGATCCCAAGAAATAGTCATTAAATGAAATTCTCTGATCAGACAGTGCCTTAAATAAAAAAGCCCAACAAAAAGAGGAATCATTGGATGACCTCTTGTTTGTTAGATTGATTGAAGGCTTTTAGAAATTAGACAGAGGACACTTGCTTACTATCTAAGTAATTATACATTTCAGCTATGAACAACTTCTAAAACATTCCTAGTGTCTAACATGTATTATTTAGTAGTGAAGTTTACAACCATCACATTGTTCTGAAAGCCACCCACATGTTCTATGCTGTTAGTTTCCACTGAACATTTTCATTCACAAAGATATGTGAAAAGATTTATTTTTAGAAAAGGGGGAAAGTTGTTAAAATAAATTTCTTAAATGCCTTTTAGCAAATGAAACATCTCACATTTGGCAGCTTAATGTGTAATTCACTCTGACATCTGCTGTATATTAAGACAGCAGTCCTTACGTACAAATTTTGTTGTAAGCTACATTGATACTGATTCCAAGTCAGATGTTTAGAATTAGTCCACAATACTATTAAAAGAAAACTTTAAACAAATGAAAATATATGCATGAGAGCCAATTTGCATGGACTGCCTGTGCTCTTTGTAAAACAAAAAATGAAATCAAACCAAACTAAACAAACAAAAGCAGTTTAAAGAGACTGAACTTGGTCATCGGACCAGTAAATTCAATAGCAATTCTTGGTCATTTGTGTGTGTGAAAGCAGTTGCAAAATAGAACATCATCTTCAGATTTTATTTTAGTTTCCTCTTTGTAATAGTGAGAGACATAGAATACCCCCTTGGTAAGTGGAACACTGTGTTTGTAAGCTGAATAATACCACTACCTAAAACATATGGGGTGCTGGCTGATTCAATTCACTGTTCTGAACTCTTTAAATAAGGCCAGAATATGGCATACATAAAGACAGAACTACAGTTTATGTGACAGAAGCATGGTCTCCACACAGGAGGGTTCACTCCTTGTCATCTTCCATTGTGGTGTATCAGGAGAGCAAAGGAACAGCTAAAACCTGGAACAATTGTTGTAGTTTTGATGCCACTCAGATTGCAATATTTACCCACCTTAGGATAAGTTGGCTCCACATGTTCATAGAAGACATAGTGGGCAGAATCCTGGTAGTTTCTTATTTCTCTTTCTTTCTCTCTCTTGAAAGGTTCAGGGGGCCATTATCTTTCCATCCCATCCAGAGCTTCCCCCTCCACAGCTCTCAAGCTGTAGGAGGAGCAGCTTCTTCTACTGCTTACAGTGGGGAAAGGAGCAAAGTAGAGGGGAGGCAATTCAGAGAAAGAGAAAGTGCCTATTATTCTTTCCTAGGTAGAAGGAAAGATCAGTGTTTTCCATCTTGGTGCACAACCTCATTTATTTCTCCTACAAGCCAGACAAACCACATCTTCCTCCTCTGAATTGCCTCCCACTTCTCTCCCCTCCCCTTCCCATCAGTAAGGAATAGCCGCACTGGGCCCTTACCGGGCTTCAAAGCTAACAGGGTGAGAAGGAGGACATGAAACTGAGCATGTGGAGTGTTACTCTATGCCCATTTGATATAGGATCTTCACCATCATATAACAAATACATCATTCTAATACGTAAAACACAGGGAATATCATAGCAAACAGCTATGTATTAGGCTGAGGTAAATTTCTCTCTCAGTTACTGCAGCATTCCAGGGGGAGCTGCTTGTTTGCTCTAAAGTGACTTCCCTGTGCCTAATGTTATGAGGTGTTGGAATCCCTCTTTTGTGTCCCTCTTTTAATTACCACTGTCAGCAATTAAACATTTATTCATATACATCTTCACATTCCTATATGTTTTTCTGTTGGTGATTGAGTCTGAGATGGGGGTGATAGGTATTCGTCAGTCTTGTTGGAATTAGCTTTCAATATTTAGTGTCTCCTAGTCACTTTTATTTTATTTTATTTCTAAAATTTAGAAGTTTAAGTTGATCTTTTGTCAAAAATATGGGGGAAAAGACCCTCTATTGACAATGAGTCTAAGGATGCAAGTGATTCTAGAAGTGCAACCATAGAGTTGTTACCCCAAAACATGGGTGACTCAGGGGTCCACCTGTGATGCCAGTACTTCCATGAAACAGTGGGGAATATTAGCTCACATAGGAGGCTTGCGAGAGGGGATAATCTTACAATATCTTTTACACCTATGTTTACTAGTACTCCCACAAAGAAGAACCAGCCAGAGATCCAAAAGTACGTTTAATCATGTTTTACTGGGGAAATTGCACACAAGCTCCAAGGAGTCATGCAATCACACAATGTAAACTGAAGGAAAAGGAAGGAAAGTTTTGGACAGTGAGATTTCATGGTGGAGTAGGTGATATTTCCCAATCTGGAAGAGCAACCAAGAAGGTGATGTAGCTTAGAAACAAGTCTAAGGACAGTACACAATTGGGAATCAAAGTGGCAGAGTTGTGACCAGAAATCTGTGTACTGCAAGTGGACTGGCCAAAAATTTGGGTTTAAATACCCTGTTTCTGTCTGTAGGGTGAGGGTGTTATTGGCAATCCGGCAAGTAAATAATGGATTTTGCAGATTGGACAATGAGATCTGGAATGGACTAATGGTCTTAGCATTAGGTAACAAAGAGCTAATGGCCATCTTGATAGCTCAGTACTTGTCTGACAGGTGTGAGGACAAAAGGGGAAGTTTGTTTGATCAGAGGGAGAGAGTTAAGGCAATCAGCCATTTTGTGGGCATCTTCCAGACACTATTTTCTAAAATAGCCTATTATTACTGAAGTTTCTTGGGGATTTCCTGACTATGACCTGGCTCCACCTGGAGGTCTCTTCTGACCTAACTCACAATGCTTGTGCTCAGCCAGCTTTTTCCTCTGATCCAGCATGACCATTCAACCACAGCAAGATATATTTTATATTTATGCCAATTAATATATTTTGCCAATTAAATCATATTCTGCCAGTTAAGCCATATCACAGAGTGGGGGTGTACGACCTGGTAACAGAGTCAGTGTAAATATTCCAATACCAGGATACTACAGCTTTGCAAACAAGAAAACAATAAAAGTCTTATAATGACTCGTATTCCATGTCATTGTGGGATTTAGTGAAGTAAAAACTCATAAAACTTGGAAATCTTATCTCATTAGAGGTGATTTGGGGCAGTCTCATCTAAGGCCTGTCCTACATGTCCTCATCACATACCAGCCATGTTAAGAGCAGAAGGAGGTCACCTGTCAGAGATGAGAACCCACATCCTATCCATGTTTCAAGGACCACTTGTATCCCTATAACTGAAGGAACTTATTGGGACCTAGCAGTGCATGCCCTCAGTGATGGAATATAGTTGGATCAGGGGAGTGAGAGTTCCTTGGTGGTTTAGTGGCAGAGTCTTCCACCAACTGAGCATTTTGATTGTCTGCAAGGTGGTACACAATTCTTCAAGAGTCCTGGGCCTGCTTTGGTCCTTTTATCATCATGTGTCCTCTTCATTAGGCACTTATCAAACCAGAGTCACCAGTAAAATAATTGGTGGCCCTTAGAATTCTTCCCTCAACTTGCTTATTTTGACCTAAATTCAATTGCAATTGCCAAGTAGAACAGACCCACTGAATCAATGGGATTTACATATGTGCTGATTTACCACTGAACAGTTGATTCAATAGGTTTACTTCAGTTTGGACCACCAATTGGATTTATGGGCTTTACTGTAATTAATAAAGTTCTGGCCAAGTTTTAACTCACTGATTGATGTGTGCCTCTTCCTTCATGATCACAAGTAAATAGTTTGTTGCTATTTGTCTTTAGCCTTGTAACCATTGTTTTAATTGCTGATCACTGAATGTTTTGAAAGAGAGAGGGGATGCTAAAAGAGATATCCTCCTGTTCAGATAAGCATTTTTTGTGCCTTAATTTGTTTTAATTTTTATTTCTGTTCTTGAACTATATCTGCCATGATCTCATTCAGGCTGTAATCAATATGCACTATACATTTCTAGGCATGAATCTTTTTTATCATATAAGAGGAGTTGGGTGTTGGATGGCTGATAGCATTGGAAAGAATGTCCTCTCCTCACCACACAAGCTTTTGTATCCTCAAGCGATAACACGTTAGTTCTTCAGGCACTATCTTAACAGGTGAAACAAGAAAGTGGCCCGAATTCAAGCTCAAAATATGGGAACTTTAGACTGAAGAGGTTTGTAGGCTAGGACTTAGAATATATACTTTTTAAAAAATCTCCAGAAGCTTTTTTGTAATTTACTAAGATCTGTCCCAGAATAAACCTGTACCTCCGTTGAAACATTGTATGTCTTACTATTGTCAGACAAAACTGTAACAACCTTTACTCTGCAATCCACAAGGAATATTATCATCACTTCCCAGAGAGGTTCTGAACAATGTCACATTTAATTAAGAAGTCTAGGAATAATCAAGTAGGTTGTTTTCACCTCCCCTCCTTTTTTAAAAAAAATCTAGATAATAATGTTACTTGATCATCCAAGCCTGTATCATTTGTCATCAGGTCTACATACAAAATAATCTCCATACTCCCCACTCCCTGAGGTTTTCTGAAATCTGCACCTGTGAATCTCAATATCTCTTTTTAGTATATAAAGGCCCTTTGAAATCCTTAAAAACACAAACCAAACCAAAAAGGAAAAAAAAAAGAAAAAGAAAAGCCTTCTTTCATTGGTATGTGTCCATTTACTCTATACCAGGATGTTAAAAATAGTCATACTTTTTTTTTAAGTTTGTGAGAGCTGTTTTCCGCAGCTGCTGTTATGTGTGCAACATATCCCTGCCACATCTTTATCTAGGTCTGATTCCCACACTCTTCTCTTTGACACAGAACTGTTAAAATTATTATTAGGACTCAAAGCAGGTAGAAATCTGCTTGTTAGTGAAAATCAAAGACATAGCTGAAAGCAACAGATGATTGTGAATTTCTAGGATGCTTCCAAAAAAGTTGAAGTTCAGCTCCTGCCTGGTGTGTTCTGAAAATATGAAACATGCTGTGAGTTTTTGATATGCCAATCAAAATTTCCCTGCAGGTTGCTGAGACTCTGCTGTGACCAGGTGTAGGTAAGGAAGAGACAAACATAGGAGAATATTCCTGTCATCACTGACCCAGCCTGTCTTCACAATGATTTCGCTGTAAGCAGCATTACAACTTGTTCCTTTTTTTCCCCCTTGCCATATAAGTGGGTGAACTTTCCATGACATTTCCAGTCATCTTTCATGTAGCCAGTCTTGAAATTCCTGAACTAAATGTTCAAAGTTATTCCTTCTCGAGATGCTTCTGTTTGGACAGCACCTAGTGTTACTAATCAAAAGGCATTGTGAAGCTATTCCATCTTGTCCTCCTGAGAGGACTTTTTAAAATATTTAGTTGTTTGGTGAAAAGAAAGAGGAAAGAACAGGTAGGAAAACACAGTTGAATATAATGTAAAATAATCTAAATAACTCCATATAGTTAACACAATGCTATTTGTTTTTCTAGAGGGATCAATGTCTGAGCTTGCAAATCAAATCAAAGGTAGTTTCACTATGTGTAGCAGTAATCACATGCAGCAGATGTATAGTATTTATATTGTTATTTGTATTGTGCTTACCAACACCTTGAAACCTAGTTAGCATTTGAGTTTGTGGCAAACTACTAGAGGACAGACCAAAAACACAGAATGAAGGAACACACCTATCTGTCATCTATAGTTTCCAGCTGAGACCATTCAAAAACATAATCAATGAGCTACAACCGGTTCTGGAGAACAATACAGTCCTCTCACAACTTCTGAGAGGCAGGCCTTTTTGGCTTACAGGCAGCCTCCAAATCTTAAACAGCTACTCACATATAACATGATATATAACATAATACAGGGACCCTGTCACAAACTCAGATGCCAACTCTGTCCCCACATCTACTTTGGGAACAACGTTACATGGACAGTAACATCATCCACAACAACAGAGGTGTATTTACTTGCTGTTTTGAAAACATGATATAAGCCATTCTGTGCCAGCAATGTTGTGCTATACTCTACATTGGACAAACAGGAAAGTCTCTACGCAGGATGATAAATGGGCACAAACTTGACCTCAGAAATGACAATTCTCAAAGAATCAGTTGTAGAATATTTCAACTTTTCTAGATATAAAGTAAAGGATTTACAGATTGCAGTCATTGAACAAAGAAATTTCTAAGGAAGACAAGAAACAGAAACGGTTGATCACAAATGCAAGCCATTAGCAGAGGTATGAACAAAGACACTGGCATGCTACATATATTGGCGCACGGGTCCTCTCTTCCTAAATCTTCCTAAATCTACAATTGCTAAAGTTTTGAACCCAAAGAAACTGACTTTTAGTAAGCAGATTTATCTATTTCATTCATCTACAGTAATTGACCACTGGAAGATCTGTATCACTTTGCCCAGGCCTTTGAAAATCTAGGGCAAGCGACATGATTTGCATCTTTCCAGATTCTATTACATTCTATCCCACTGTCACAATTGTATAAATACACTTTCTAACCTGAGGCTTTGTACTGCATCTGAAGAAGTAAGTTTATATCCACAGCAGCTCATCCTAAAATTAAATGTGCTTCTACATTCCCCCTTCCTTATTCGTATGCTGCAAGAGATTAACATGGCAATTTCTTTTAACTTTTGATCACTTCCAACGTTTATAAAGGCTGCATGCATATTCACTACCTCTCAATTATAGCAATACGTTGTATTTGTTGTTTATGGAGAGAAATTTCACTCTTTCTCTGTATTATCCAATATGTGTATGGCTGTGCACATGCTTCAAATTGTGCATATTCCTTGAATGAATTCTCCATCCTATTGGAAAAGCATTATTCCTATTTTTTGTATACATATCAGTGTTAAAAAGGGAAAATAAATAAATTAATTAATAAAATTGGCAAATGAATACATTTTTAGGGCACATGCCCCAAAATATAAGGATTGTGCAGGACAAATAGTACTTATCCCACAGATACTTATGAAAATGTAGGCCAGTTCAAGCCTGTTAAATTTTGGACTGAAATTGGGTTCTTTGAACTTTCCTAGCCATCACAGTAAATGTCAGAGCCTGGTGTCATAGGCTGTGGGATATTATCACAAGCTATATATAAATATATATACTTCTCTAATTCTGACTACCCAACTAACATATTTATATGGTATAGGTATGTCAAGGATGTTTTCACCTGTGAAGAGATCCATGACTTAAACCCAGAAAGCCAGGTCGAGAGCATCTGGGTAAGAATTAAGGGAGCGAGAAACAATAGGGATATTCCAGTGGGGGTTTACTACAGACCTCCAACCCAGACTGAGGACCTTGATGATGCCTTCCTCAACCAAATGACCACACATTCAAAAAAGAGAGATACAGTAATAATAGGAGATTTCAATTACTTAGATATATGTTGGAAGTCAAACTCTGCCAAGACAGCAAGGTCCAGCAAGTTTCTTGCTTGTCTTGCAGACAATTTCATGGTCCAGAAGGTGGAAGAGGTGACAAGTGGATCAAATATTCTAGATCTGATTCTGACCAACAGGGATGACCTTGTTAATGAGGCAGAAGTGGTTGGATCTTTAGGGGGAAGTGACCATGCCCTACTGGAATTTGGCATTCAGTGGGAAGGAGAAGATAAGTGTAGCCAGACACTCATCTTGGATTTTAAAAAAGTGGACTTCTGTAAACTTAAGGAGCTGCTGGCTGAAATTCTGTGGTCAAGAATAGTGGGAAAGGGAAACGAGTTACAGGAGGCATGGGAGTTCCTTAAAAGGGAGATACTGAAGGCACAGTATAAAATTGTGCCAATAAAGAGGAAAAATGGAAGGCATCTGAAGAAACCAGAATGGTTGACTAAAGAACTCTCAGCTGAGCTAAGTGTTAAGAGAAACATGTACAGGAAATGGAAGAAGGGGGAAACCACCAAAGAAGAATTTAGGCGAGTAGCCAGGAGATGTAGAGAGAAGGTCAGAAAGGCCAAAGCACAGAATGAACTTAGGCTGGCCAGAGACATTAAAAACAATAAAAAGGGCTTTTATTAAATATGTCCACAGCAAAAGGAAAAAGAAGGAGACGATAGGGTCGCTGCACAGAGAAGATGGCAAATTACTAACAGTGGGAAGAGAAAAGGTAGAACTACTTAACACTTTCTTTGCCTCAGTTTTTTCCCAGAAGGATACAAGCACTAACCTGGTGGTTGGGGAGCAGGTGAGGAAGCAGGAGAAATGCGGCACCTAGTAGGTTGAGGTGGTACAGGAATACCTGGCCACACCGGATGAATTCAAGTCTCCAGGGCCAGATGGATTGCATCCTAAGATATTAAAAGAACTGGCAGAGGTCATTTCGAAACCGCTTGCTATAATCTTTGAGAAATCTTGGAGGACAGGAGAAGTTCCAGCAGACTGGAGGAGGGCAAATGTTGTCCCCATCTTCAGGAAGGGAAAAAAAGAGGACCCAAATAATTATCGCCCAGTCAGCCTGACGTCAGTACCCGGAAAGATCCTGGAGCAGATCATTAAGCGGTCAGTTTCTAATCACTTAGAAAGCAATGCGGTAATCACGAGAAGTCAACATGGATTTCTCAAAAATAAGTCATGCCAGACTAATCTTATCTCTTTTTATGATAGAGTTACTAGCTTGATAGATGAAGGGAATGCTGTGGATGTAGCATATCTCGATTTCAGTAAGGCCTTTGACAAAGTTCCCCATGACATTCTTGCAAAGAAGCTAGTAAAATGTGGGCTGGACAGAGCTACTGTCAGGTGGATCTGTAACTGGTTGACTGACCATTCCCAAAGGGTGCTCACCAATGGCTGCTTTTCATCCTGGAGAGAAGTGACTAGCGGAGTGCCACAGGGTTCTGTCCTGTGCCCAGTGCTGTTCAATATCTTCATCAATGACTTGGATGAAGGAATAGAGAGCATGCTCTTCAAATTTGCAGATGATAACAAATTGGGAGGGGTTGCTAATACGCCAGAGGACAGGATCAAAATTCAAAATGACTTGGACAGATTGGAGAGCTGGGCCAAGGCTAACAAAATGAAATTCAACAGAGAGAATTGTAAGGTCCTACACTTAGGTAGAAAAAATGGAATGCAGAAATATAGGATGGGGACACGTGGCTGGATAGCAGTACGTGTGAAAGGGATCTAGGAGTCTTGGTAGATCACAAGCTGAACATGATTCAGCAGTGTGCTGCGGCAGCCAAGAAAGCCAATGCAATTCTCGGTTGCATCAATAGGAGTATGGTGTCTAGATCGAGGGAGATACTGGTACGACTCTACTCTGCTTTGGTAGACCTCATCTTGAATACTGTGTCCAGTTCTGGGCACCCCAATTCAAGAAAGACATGGTCAAGCTGGAGCAGGTCCAGAGAAGGGTGACCCAAATGGTTAGGGACCTGGAAACCATGCCCTATGAGGAAAGACTTAGAGAGCTGGATATGTTTAGTCTGCAGAAGAGAAGGTTAAGAGGGGACATGATAGCTATGTTTAAATATTTGAAGGGATGCTATGTAGAGGAGAGAGAGGGCTTGTTTTCTGCTGCTCCAGAGACCTGGACTAGGAGCAATGGATTCAAGCTGCAGGAAAGGAGATTCCACCTGAACCTCAGGAAGAACTTCCTGACAGTCAGGGCTGTCCGGCAGTGGAATCTGCTCCCTTGGAATGTGGTGGAGTCTCCTTCTTTGGAGGTTTTTAAGCAGAGGCTGGATGGCCATCTGTCGGGAGTGCTTTGAGGGTGTTCCTGCATGGCAGGGGGTTGGACTGGATGGCCCGTGTGGTCTCTTCCAACTCTACATTTCTATGATTCTATGATTCTATAAACAGTAAAGGAATCAGACCGTATTTTGTTTCAAAATTCACAGCATTTAAGCAGTGTTGAAATTTGACGCCAAAAGCATCCATAAGCAGGTCTTTACACTGTTGTGAATGGTGCTTATTCACCATCCCTGAAAGGTAACAGAGGCTTCATTAAATGTGGACACTAAGATAATCTTTTCCAGGCCAGTTTCCTCATATGCTAAGAATCTGGCTGCTATGATTCCAAGGAACAACAAAGCTTTAACAACCCTGAAGCCAGCAGTTTACAAACTGAAAACGGATGGATACTTGGCAATCTTAATGTCACTTTCAACTTTCTCATCTGAGTCGGTTTAGTCCACACTTTAGTGAGTCCAAAAAGTTTTTAAAAAATATATCTGGCAAATTTTGTCCTGCTCCTGTTGCTTGATTCCCCCCACTTTTTGATTCTGACAGTTTGCTCCCAATAAGACTTGGGGTCTGGCTAAGAATGAAGATATATTTCAAAATATTCAGAAAATTATCCAACCACATGCTACTTGAGGTTTGGGAAACCCTGACAAGCAGAATTCTGACAAGAGAGACAAAAACCTTCACAGTTTGGTACTTATTCTGTGCAAAATCTACACATGGATTTTTGTTTGCTTATTTGTTTCCTGTGCATGGATCAACACTTTCTATTCGGAAATGTTCTTTCCTGAAATGTTCTTTCCTGAACAGAAAATTTTCCTGCTGCTTCTGGCAGTATTTTCTTGATAGAAAATGCCATCTTATCTGCAAAAATACTATTTATGTGCAGATATCTTGTTCACAGGGAATGATGTTTCTTGTGCTGAAAACCTTGTTTTCTATGAGCAGAATAATTCCCGAACTGTGAATAGCTCTCAAAAATTTGTTTTCCAAGAAAAAGCAGGTGGCAGACTGCTAAAATTACTCACTGATTCCCTTGAGAATGAATTTGAAGAATTACATACCTAATGTTGACACCTTAAAGATATATATATATATATATATTTCAATGAACATTTCACCCAAAAAGGTATGGAAATCATATTTTCATCTAAGAAATTCTAGCCAAATCCTTAGCCTGAAATCTCATAGGCTACCTGCATCTTTAATAATCTTGAAGGAGTAGCATGTAGACTGCACTTTCTTCCTGTAGATGTAGGGCAAGTATGTGAATAAACATAGTGACAAACATGATGCTAGAAATTCAGTCTGTTAGCATATATGGGGCTGCCCTTGCCATATCACCAAAAAGCACAAAAATAAGCCTTGAAATTCTCTAACTGATGAAGGAGAGACTGGAGGTAATGTGTTCACTATGCCCAGTCTAACACTGCCATCCTTTACTCTGGTTGAGTAATATAGAAACATCTTCAGCTGAGGCCCTTTACTACTACTCATTTAATGATTTTTTGTCATTCAGAAACTGGATTTTCCATGGATCTAAAATTGTCTGAAGAGCCTCTATGAGTAGACAAAAATCTCTACTGCAGCTTGTTGTTGTTGTGTGCCTTCAAATGGTATCCAACTTAAGGAGAACCTGACACTGATTTTTTGGGGGCTAAGAGTGTGTGATATGTCCAAGGTCACTCCATGGATTTCCATGGCCAAGCAGGCAATTGGTCTCCTGGCCTGGCATCCTGATCAAAGATCCAGTTTTTAAGATCACGAGGACTGAATCTTAATTAATTGTCTGTTTTAAGGTTGTAGGTCTTTAAATTATCTAGGAGCAATTGTGCCCAACCTCCAGACCTCTGTTCCTCTAACCAACAAAGTTTGCTGAGGGAGCTATCCTCAAGTTCATTTAATCTGTGCCAGAATCTTAAGAAAGATAGGTCGATTCTAGCTGCAACTGAGAGTAAGCCAACTCAGCCCTAAGGTGGGCCACTGGAACCCCAGGAGGCAGTCCCAGAATCTGTCGCATGAAGTTATTTTGCACAGTTTCTAAATCAGACTTGGCATCTCTTCCCAAAATTTCAGCTCCATTTAATATTTGTGCAATAATTTTAGCTGTAAAGACCTTAATAGCAGGATTTATTAACTGTCCCCCTGTGGAATAAAAGAATCTTTTGAATTGCCTAATAGATCTGGTACTTGAGACTTTAGTGGCTTCTAAACGCTGTTTCCAGGACAGCTTCTCATCAAAGTACAACTCCAGATATTTAAATGAGTGCACCTATTCTAGGTGATGTCCATCGAGTGTCCATATGCACTTGGGGGATCTCTTCCCAAATACCATAATCTTGGTTTTTGTATAATTGACAGCCAGCCGTTCCTCTTTGCATAGCCTCCCAAATTTGGCTAGCATCCTTTTGAGACTCATTTTATTAAAGGATAGCAAGACCAGGGCGTCAGCATAAAGCAAGATTGAGATCTTGTGATTGCTAATAGCTGGGGGGAAGAATGTTGGGGAGGTCATTTCTGGTATCAAATTATTAACATAAAAGTTAAATAAAAAGGGTGCTAAAATACAACCTTGTTTCACACTCCGGTTAATGTGAACAGATTGTGTTAAAGTACTATTTAAACCTGTTCTCACCTGCGTAGAATTATCCTGGTGTAACAGCTGGATAAGCCACAACAATCTTTTATCAATATTAGTTTTTGCAAGTTTATACCATAAACATTGCCTATCTATCAAGTCAAATGCTGATGAGAAGTCCGCAAAAGCTGTGTAAATAAACTTATTTGAACCATTAATGATTTTATGTACAAGATGCTGCACTATAAAGGCCTGATCCAGGGTACTTCTACCTTTCCTAAAACCCGCTTTTCCTCATGGATAATAGAATGATTATTATCCCATTCAAGCAGCTTGTTCAAAAGATACCGTGCATAAAATTTGGAGGCCACATCCAACAGACTGATGGGCCTGTAGTTTGTGGGGCTGGGATACTTCCCCTTTCTTAAAAATTTGCACAACAATGCTCGATTGCCATCCTGAAGGAAAGTTACCAGTTAAGTTGATATATGTAAACAATTTTGCAAGAATAGGTCACCACCACTCAATGTCTATTCTAAACACCTCAGGGGGAATCATATTTTCTCCAGGAACCTTGCCACTCTGGAGTATAGAAATCAGATTTTTAATTTCAACATGAGAGACAGGTAGCCATTCAGGCAATTTATCAAGGATCTGGATCATAATGTGCGATATAGTTAAATCACTTCTGAACATGCCTAAAATGGGCAACCCAAACGTCAGGTGCAATCGAAGAAGGCTCACATGTCTTATTGGAAACGCCTCTCTGCAACAAATTCCAAAATTTGGTTTCACTGCCTTCAGTGAGGGCCAGACCCAAGGATTTCCAATTGTTAATGAAGTAGACCTTCTTTTTGTCCCTGAGCAAGGTTTTATATTCTCTCTGTTGCTGTTTTTAGTAAGAAATGGTATCATTTGTGCCCAAATGTCCCACCTGCCTTCTGAATTTATTTGGCTCCTTTTTCTTGGATTTACATTCTCTATCAAACCAGGACTGAGAGACCATAGAGGTTCTACCTGAAGTGGTAGTAATCACATAAGGCCTAAGACTGGCAATTATGTCTTGATAAACTTTTCTAATGTTATGAGACCCCGCAAGAGCATGCTGGCGTAGCTCTTGAAGCTTTTCTATTCCTAGCATCTGTCTAATGTTGGTGTCAACTGTAAGAGACCATTTGAGCCATTTTTCACCTTCCACCCGACCAAGCATTTTAAGATCTGTCAGAACCCCAGAATGAGTCACTTGGAGTTTGAGGGTCAACCTGAGAGGACAGTGATAACTTTCAGCTCTATCCTCAATTTCCAGTGCCTGCACATAGGGAATAATTGTATCTGACCCTATAAGGTAATCAATTACACTTGCACCTTTGTCAGTTAAACATGTAAAATGCCAATTTGAGTGGTCTAAATAAGTACCATTAAGGCAAATAAAGCTGCATTTGCAAATTAGAGCAATAAGGACCTGACCAGTCTTATTAATTGATTTATCCTGTGATGATCGAGGCGCAGTTAAGATTTCTCCCACATCAAACCCTAAGACTTTTCCCATCATGGAGTAATCACTGCCTATTCTGCCGTTAAAATCACCGCAAATTAGCATCAAATGATTAGGGTAATCTGCACACAAGCTATCAAATAACTCCTCCAACTTGGCCCAAATTTCTATTGAGATTCTGGCAGATCTTGGGAGGAGATAAACATTAATATATAACAGGGGGCCTGGTTTACAACCATAAATAGTTAATTCTTGGCAGTAGTTTGAAGTTGGACCTACTACTGTAATCTCACCCACCTCTATGGTGGAAGAAATCAGTATAGCCAGGCCTCCACTACCACGGCCTGCACTGAAGGATTTCTGGGCAGGCTGTTCCCAGGATCTAAAACCTCCTAATCTCAGGGAATTGTTCTCTGTAAGCCAAATCTTTTGCAGGCAAACTATATCAAATGTCTGAAGATACTGAATGAAGTCAGCATCGACTAATTTATTTCTCCAACCTGCAATATTCCAGGATATAAGATTTATAGGTCGATGCAGCTCCTTGCTATCTAATAGTCAGTCTTCAGATGAGTTGGCCAGAGGAGCGTATCTATTACCCAAGCACCAATCAAGATCTATTACAGGGGGCTACTTAGTAGATTGACCCAATATGCTGATAAAACTTCATAACAAGGTAGCAATCATCTCTACTCCTAAGTCAATCTTCATTAATTAGACTTTCAATGCTAAATCTTTTTCTGACCTTTACAAGTTCTATGTATCCATTTGTGCAGCTCTATCTGAGTGAAAGACAGGTGACATTCTGTTAGTGACTTAAGCATACATTAACTGCAGCTGACATGTGCATTCTTGTTGTGAAAGAGGTGCAGGGGATTATACTTCTGTCTTTGCACTCCATCCAAAAACTTCCCATGTGAGGCATTTGTCAAACTCCAGGAAGGGTTGCTACTGTTCGTTCCCTATTGGAAGCAAGAGGCAACAAGTCAGATCATGAAAATTCAGCTGTTCTAGGCTCCTGGAGGAAGAAAAAGGTGGCTGCACTTAATTTGAGAGTGCACCCTGATTTCTGTTCCCTGAATGAGCTGAGATTAGATGCTGCTTTATGGGCTGAATTACCTCTCCCCTCCCTTCCCCACCAGTAAGTCATAGCAACAGGTACCATTCCCAGGGTCTGAGAAGGTTTAAGAGGCTGGGCAATGAGAGGATGTGGAACAGTATATGAGCAGCTGCACTATGATCTTGTCCAAGGCCAACACTACCATTTGTCAGAATGAGAAACCCACCTTAGGAAGCAGATGCTGAGAGGCAGAGATGGTGGATTGGTAATGGTGGAATTATTGAAATTAAAGCATATGTATGTAATGGTGATAGCTATGCATGAGATAGGTCTGTATGAAATGCTGATCACACACACGTGTGTGTGTACATGAGATCCCTAAGCTAGCCTGCTGTGACCTGAGATGCAACAGAGGATGCTATTCCACCACAACTGTTGAAGAGACATCTGGCAGTCTGTATCTATACATGGAAGAATAAGCAGCACAATCTTGTTCTGTCCTTCAGTTGGCAAAATTTATTTGTCTAGCCCTGATGAAAAGAGATGTAATCATGATGTCCTGAACCTTTTTGAATGCTTGACATTAAAGCAGAGACGAAAATCATGCTGCCATCTGGGTATTTCTGAACTATGAATTCCACTGCCCTAGCCAACATAACCAGTGGAAAGGAATGTTGGGAATTGAAGGTGAGAAATAAGGGTTCACACACACACACCCCAACAACGAATTGCTTGATGTTATGATTTTCTGGTTATCTGTGAATAGTGTTTTATTTAAAAAAATGTTACAGAAGAGGTTTGTAGTGTTTGCTATTAAAATCAAATAATTTTATGATTAGAAAGGCTTCTTTGTTATAACCTAAGGGAAATATGAAACTGATGTTATTTGAAGACCTTTTTTGTAGTAAACATCTTTTTAAAAAGAGTTAATTTCTTCCAGGCTTTTAAATCCAAATTAACTGCATCTTATTTATTTCATTCTCTGACAGCAAGTACAAAACTTAGAGGCTTCAGGGAAAGGGGTTCTTTTTCCTTGCTGCTGCTGCTGTTGTTATGTGTCTTCAAGTTGTTTTTGACTTATGACAACCTTAAGGCAAACTTCTCATGCAGTTTTCTTTACAAGATTTGTTCTAAGAAGGTTTCCCCTTGCCTTTCTCTGAAGTCAAGAGGTTGTGACTTGTCCAAGGTCACCAAGTGGGTTTCCATGACTAAGTGGGGATTGAAACTCTGGACACTAGCATCACAGTCCAACACTCAAACCACTGTACCAGACTGCCTCCTTTTTCCTTTAGTACTAGTACTTTTTCCTAACGCTTTTTAAACCAGCATCCTACAGCCAAGGAATTGGCTAATTAGTCAGATCAATGACTTGGATAAATACCAAATTGGAGTAGACTCATTGAAATAAATAAATAAATTTACTCGTTCGTGATTACTAATTTAAATTTATATCCCATCTACACCCAAGAATCCTGGAATGTCATATAATAAAATTGACTTCCATTGATTCCAGTGTGTATGCTTTAAGTATGACTAACTCTGTTTGGATCCCATTATACCTATAAAATGCTGCCACCTCCTTGTAAAAGTGTTGGTAGTGTATGGCTCTCCAAATATTGTGACTGCAAATGACTGCAACTTCCATGAGACCTCGCTTATTAGCTATGATAGTGAATGTTCATGGGAATTGCTGTGCTGTGTGTTTTTTGTCTTTAACTTCTACAGTATAATGCTGCTCCTGCTCAAGGATTCCAAGTAGTCCCATCTGAAATTTTGCTCCATTGCTATTTTATTTACCCATTTTTTTCCCCACTGTGACCAACCTAGGTATGGTGATTAAAGGAGGTGACTAGACAGCAAAAATCAGGGATGTGAGAAATTTTACCACTCTGTCATTCTTGGCTAAAACATAGTTAAGACAGTCAAGCGAAAACTCTTCATCGCTACAAGACTTCTTACCTCCAAAAGGAAAATGAGGATGTCATGGTTTGTGCAATTTTGCACAAAAGAAGTCTCTACTATATTTTCCCTTTCAGAAACTAAGCATAAAAATACAGCAAGCACAAAAGGATAGGCTGCTTGCTTACAAAAACACAAACAATGTATCCAGTTCATCTACATTTGAATAGTGCCTCTTACAAGGCAGCAATTATCTTTTCTTCCTTGACAGAAATGTGCAAAAATCAATCTCACAAATTTATAAATTCTCTCTGAGATCATCAACAACAGCAACGACAAATCTCCATCTCTTACAGAAGGAAAATCTTTGGCATCACTTGCAGGGACCTAGGGAAACAATGTTCTTCATAGACACAGGGTCAGTGTTGGTCTGAGCATGCAGCCCTCTCTTTACTTTTCATATAGACTGGACCAATTTCAAGGTGGAGCGTCCCAGGACAAATTGCTGTCTGAGCCCTAGAGGTTTTAAGTGCTTTCAGGTAACAGTAACAGCAGTATTGCCAGGAGTTGCACTAGCCACCCCCTTAGTATTCTATGGTGTTTTATTAATTTCCGGAAATTAAAATTTCAAGCAGATGCCTACCTTAAATGCTACACAGGGGAGGAGGATAAGAAGGCCAAACAGATGCCAAAGGTATCAGATGTTGACTGTAGCCTAATCACTGGGCAGTGTTCAGTTTGTGTAAGCTGAGGATATAGACAGAATTCCTGAAGGACTGAGGTCTACTACATCCATAGCTGAGTTTTCTTCTTATAGGCTTGTTAATTTGCCAAGATGGACTGGTCCTGTTGGAAAGATGGAATTGTCCAGATGTTCTAGAATGAAAGTGTAATACAGTTATCTCCAAAAGAGATGCCTCTGCACTGTTAATTGAAAAACCATTCACTGACCTAAACAATAGAATGCACAAAGGAAATGAATCATCCCCAAGAACTGTCAGTTACACCACTTCATTTTCAGGTGACACATTGTGACCTTTTCAGTACCATGTTACAAGTGGTAATTCTGCCTCTGAAAACATTTTGCAGAGAAAGGATTACTGTGACAATGGGAGGAAAGAGTTTCGTATATTTCCCCTCTTCCTCAGTTTTAAAGGCACCAACACTTCAGATAGTTTGAGCAACATTAGCAGGACTGGAACTTTTGCTGTTGACATTCTTCCTTTGAAAAGTGCTTCTAGGAAATGTATTACAACAGAACTTGGAAGCAACACATTACAGACAACTAGTTGTTTGTAATTAATTTATTTCTCCAACATTGAAATTTTGTTACATTTTGATCATAAATAATCAAGGGTGATGTGATGTGAAAGAGTTTCTTAGCAATAACCAAGGAGTGGTGATAGTCATTCTTCCTATTCTAGTACTTAGGTACTAGAAAGAAGCAATGGGATCCTGTACTATTATGCAACCTTTAAAAAACAAAAAGCATACTGGGGAAATAGCTCAAGATACTTCATATAAAAAGTAATGGAACATTCTCACCAGCACTCTAAAGTTGTTAGAGCAATGTGTTACTAACCAGTAACATAGCACATAACTTTCCTTCATTCTTCTAGTAACGTGCAATGGAGATGAGTTACTCTTTCATTAGTTAACATTGTTAGAATGTTAGCATATTGAGCTCTGGCTTTGTCTTTGATTGGGGCCTTAAATTGTCTTGATTATGCCAGTGGATTAATTTCAGAAGACAAATAAAGAGAATACAATCCAACTGACCCACTTGATCTTTTCAATAGAAATTACTATGGTACCCTTTAAGATCTGAGATCTTCCCTGTTTCTGTATGCTTAGTCCATACCAGTGGTCAGTAATTCTATATGCCAGCTTAGGGTGGCATAAGATCTACATTTCCTCCTGAAGAAGGTGGACTTGGCCGCAACCAGCCATTCATGGGAGTATCTAGTTTGGACAATGTGGGGCCACTTTTTTTTTCAGCTAAAATTTAAATTTATTTATGATACAACATGTTACACAACATAACATACCTAAGCCACACCTCTAGACAATTACACACATAATTCTTAACTCCCTTCACACTGAAAACTATCCAAAGATAAAAAAGAGCCCCTCCAAACACACATACAATTATAACTAACATGAACACATTTACTCTAAAATTGGTTTCCAACTCCTCCAGTGTAGAAGATAAATTCTGATTACTAACTGAAACTTCAGTAAATCAGTTTTATCACAAAAATAACTTCCACTACTCAATTTGCCATATCTTAAAAATCAAAATTGATAGTACATTACTCTCTTTGTCCTGTAAAAAAATGGATTAATTAATCCCAGTCTTTCACAAATGTTGTCAATGCTTTTTTCTCATATCTAAAATGTTAATTAGTCAGCTTTTACTAAGTCTATTAACATCACCAACCATTTTTCTTTGGTTAGAATTTCTTTACTCTTCCACTTCTATGCAAACACTAGTCTTTCTACAGCTATCATGTATGGTAGAATTATTCCAGCTTTCTTTTCCAATGAGTTTTCCATCAAATGTAACAAGTAAAACTCTGTTTCCTTTTTGAGATTTATTTTTAAAACCCTTTTTCACCTTAAAAAGGTATTTGGTTCCAGAATGTTTTGGCCTTATTGCATGGCCACCACAAAAGTTCCCACATGTTTTTCAAATTTCCAACTTTTATTTGACATATCTTTATGCATCATGCCCATTTCTTCTAGTGCCAAATACCTTCTATATTTCATCTTACAAAGGTTCTCTTCAAGATTCCTTCTGACCTCATTTTTCCTATTCCTCCAAAATTAAGTTATGTCCCACATTTTGTGTCCATTTTACCATTCCATCCTTCACTACTATTTCTTCTTTTTCCATTTTAACAAAAGTTTATACATGTTACCAATTAGGTGTTATTCATCTATACAGACCTGCTTTTCAAAATCAGTCTCCATCAACTCAAAGTCATATTATTTCTTATGGTTCCTAATACTTTTCCTCTCTCTGTCTACATAAGAATCATTGAAAACCAAACCACTCTTCAGTTCACTGTTCGGTAGATTTAACTCTCTATGTGGTTCAATTTCCAATAGGCCTCCATAGGTTACATATATTTCTTTGGGCACTGTCTCTTTTCTGCAAAAAGGCATCTTAAGTAGACACTCACAGTGCTATTTTCACACAAAGCCTTGACCTGTACCTGTTAACATATTCTCAGCAATGTTCTCCTTGGATAGTGATTACTGAGGCCACATTTACTTTCCTCTTTTCATACCAAAGACACCCATAACAGGAAAATCATAATTCATGCCCCTCCAAATTCAAAAGTCTTTTATCTGTTAATGCAATTCAGTTCCTCATCCAAACCAAGCAACATGCTCCAATATATAATTTCAAATCTGTTAATGTGGGGCTACCTTTGAATATTGTTCAGAGAACACCAGTTGGTAAAATCATGTAGTGTCCAGACTTCTAGCTTGAGCTTGCTGTAAAATTATACCAATGGAATGGAGTATCAATTTGTTAATGGTTCAGAATCAAAGTGTTCAAGTCAACATGTGAGGCCGTGTTCCATGTTCATCTATCTTATGGAGAAAAAATTGGGATCCAATGTTTTCCACTGTGATACAATACAGCAAGAGTGGGATATTACTCTAAAGAAGAACTACTTGGCTCAATTGCTGCTTTTTTCTCAGCATGTGACGAAAAGTTGACTATTCAGCAGAGCCTTTGGGAAATGTCAGTTTCAAAATATTGTAGCTATTTTTCTGTACTGTGTGTAATAAGTGATATATTTGCTGTTTTCTTATTTACGTTGTCTTATTTTTTTAAAAAAACTGAAAGTGAGAGACATCAAGCCATATAAATGAGCAAAAAAGCAAGCAAGGAAGGAAAGCTTAAGACAAGTAAAGTAGATGAAATAGAGCAGAAAAAATGTAGCACATGAAATAAATTCATTTGGTAATGCATAGGGAAAACTCAGGCAGAGATACCAAAGTGTTAGCAATGTGTCCTTAGCAATGTGCCTATGAAATGTTGAACAGTTCAGAAACATTCCATGTCATAATATAAACTCAGATAATTAAGATGGAACTTCATGATGATATGCAGTATGATGCAGAGCATCACTAGGAAAAGTTAACTTAACTAATTGTAAATAACTTTTAATACATCATCCTTATACCTGGATCATGATGAACTCTGTGTAATTCTGTTTACTAAAGGTATTGTTCCAGATTGGTTTTATCAGTGAAAAAGAATGGCTTGACACATTTTGAGTTTTTTAGTACATTTACAGGTCCCCCCCCCTCCACAAGCCTTTTCCAGAAGAAAGGATTAAAAAAAAATGACAAAAACAAAAATTTGTTGGAGCAAAGAGAGAACATACTCCCTCTGCAAGTGATTTTTATCCAGCCTTTTCCTGTTATGTAGTAGATGTTCTCTGCTCTAAAAATTTATCCATGGTTAACTCGTGTTCCCCTCTGGCTATACAGCAAAATGGTGAGGACTGGGGTTTTCTTTAACAAAAATATAACATGAAGTAAACTATTATCCTGTAGTGATGAGTTTTCCTGAAGCAAAATACAAATGCAATGTCCCTGGAAAGATTATATTTTGTACTCTTGCATTAGAGATGGTACTCTTGTCACACACCTATAAATTAAAAGAAAAAAAAAGGCAGTTGGTACAGTTTCCCTGAGAGAGCCAGGATGGTGTAGCGTTTTGAGTTTTGGACCACAGCCAAATTCCTTGCTTGGCCATGGAAAACCACTGGGTGACATTGGACACATCACATGCTCTCCGCCCCAAAAAACTCCATGATAGGTTCACCTTAGGGTTGTCATAAGTTGGAAATGTCTTAAAGGCACATAACAACAACAACAGCAACAGTATCCCAGAGACTACAGAACTTCAGAATTCTGACCAATAATTGCATCTTTACTGCTTTATGTCCCTTCACTCCCATGTTTGGTCTTTTCACAATTACTGAAAATAACAGGTCAAAGGACAAAATTGATAAAATACAACATTCAACATTAATTCAACATTATTGAACATTGTGTATGTGTATGTTGTGTGCTTTAATACCATGTTAAAATTAAAAGTTCAACATTGAAACTTCAGAAACATAAAAAACGTCGGAAAGACGAAAATGGAAGTAGTAGACAAAAACCCAGAAATTCTGATCAAAGAAGAATGGAAATATGGCCAATTAAATATTGTAGGATGTGATTACACCATCCCCTGGCAGGTTTCCTATGTTAAAAGCTTCTATTGGCCAAGAACCAGGTCAAATTTATAAGAGTTTGCCATAATTTTTGGAAGAAAGCAAGTTAATTTATACATTGGAATACTGAAGATGTATACTGCCACAATCTGATTATGAGACTTCTAGGCTCACTACAACCCCACTTTCAACTTTTTAAAGCTGAATTTCAGGTCACTTCTTCATTATAAATACTTTCCTGAGGGAAGGAAAAAAAAATCCCATTAAACTCAAAATGTGGAGTGGACTGAGAGGTACTTTTAGCCATGTTTCTTCCTGAAAAGTACATGGAAATCAAAAGAAGAGGGGTATGGGGGGGGGGGAAGTAGCCCTCCAAAGTTCCTTAGAGGGCCAATGTGGACTTCAGCTTATGGCTGTTTGCCACTCCTTCTGTATACCAGCAAATGCTAACAAAAATCAAGGACTGGTCAAAAATACCAATGTCCCAGTTAGGAAATATAATGGCAACTGCAATGGTCTTATTGCCAAAGTAAATATTTCTATTTGAGATACTTACCATTGCCATACTAAAAGCTTTCTTTTTTAAAAAAAAAATGGCAAAAAAAATGCTCATTGACATTATATAAAAATAAAAACTCTGACTTAATTCTGGTGGCATTATATAGATATTAAGACAATGAGGGCATAGGAATACCTCCAGTGGTAAATTTACTGAAACAATTGGTAGGGATGGGCCAACCGAATCCTCAAATCCTAGGCAAGGATTCAAGATTTGCAGATCCAAATCCCCAGGCCAAGATAGGCAAATCAAATCTTTCAAATCCACACAGCTGGCGTGACTGGGCTGGGGGAGGGGGGGAGGAGGTGGTGGGGAGCATGATCCCATGCTCTTCACTCTATTCCTGGCTGCTGCTGCCACAGTATGGCCCACAGCAGGGGAGGAGGTGGCGGACACATGATCCTGCATTCCCTGCTCTATTTCCATCCGTTGCTGCCACGATCCAGCCCACAGCAGGGGGAGGAGGTGGCAGAGAGCATGATCCCACACTCCCCACTGTATTCCTCCACACTGCCACCATGATCAGGCCCATGGTGGTGGGGAGGAGGGGGAAGCATTATTCCACACTCCCCTCTCTATTCCCACCTGCCACAATCTGGCCCATGGCAGGGGGAGGAGGTGGCGGGGGGCATGATCTCGTGTTCCCCACTCTTTAGCCGCCTGCTCCTGGTGCAATTCTGCCCGGGGCCAGCAGTGGAAGGTTGTGGGGAGCACAATCTGGCACTCCCCGGTCTTTTGCTGCCCACTCCCAGCGTGATCCCAGGGCCAGGATTCAAGATTCGTGAGATTCATGGATTCGCGGAACCTTCCAGGGATTCGAGTCTGGATTCAGATTTGGAAAATTCTGGATTTGTCCCATCCTTAATAAATTGTTCTGATAAGGGGTATATTGAGAGCGTGGATGATATTATATGATATTTTAACACATAAACACTGTATTTTGATGTAAAGTTTTTAATTGTTTTTTTGTTTTTGTTGATTAACATCTCTCAGTTTTAAAACTCCTGTTAGTGTACTCTGTCTTTAACTTATTTAACGTTCTCTGAGTAGAGAAATGTAACAGCTACACCTCAGTTTGGTACAGTCCTTTGGAAGACTATGCCACATATTCCTAATGCTCTGAACCTCTGACATGGACTTGTAAAAAAATTAACTTCATTAAATGACACAGTTGCGCACATGTATTAAATGCACAAAACTCCAAATATTTAGGAGATGTTTAGCTGGAATGTAAATAGACTAGTCAGCATTTATTAACACTGCTGAACCAATGTAAAGATGCAGATGTATATGAGATACGGGTCCCATTACTTCAGATGGTATATTGGTATTACTTATTTTAAAGGAATTCCTATTTAGGAAGGAAATGTCCAATTCAAACATGCCAAAGAAATGCTGAGTCTAAAATCTTTGAGGTGGTTATTCCTTAAAACAATAGGTCAAAATCCCATATCATCAAACTAGCTATGATGAGAGAGCTTTGGCATTTGTAAATACATGTGAAAATGCCAGACCCTCACCTTTACTGCCTAGCAGCACCCCAGCCAAAGGGTTTCTGAACTACTGCAGTTTGGGATACTGAGAAATAACATCTGCAGGACTCACTCTATCATGGGGTGTGTTGAGAATGGGCAACAGGAGACACCTCTCCCTCCACCCCCCGGGCTCTGCTGCAATTCTTTGACTCAGTGTGCCCCATGAGCACCACAGATGTCATTTGCCAAGGCCTTGATTTGCTACACCTCAGAAACCTTCCAATTTGGGTGGATTGTAAAAGTGGGTTTGTTGGGTTTTGTTTGGTTAGTTACCTGATGGTTAGTCTAGCTCACACTCTCATAGCAACTGAACAAGATGCCAGCCATAATGTGCAAAATCTCAGGGGAAGCTTACATCCAGTCTCATGTCCATAGCTCCAATTATCAGCTTTCTGTAGGTTTTTCAGGTTGTTTTAAAAAACCAATTATCTGTAATTTAAAGGAGCCCAGTATTTTTGCTTAGATGTTTTTCCTTGAGGTCATTTTAGTCTTGTAGTCTTTATGCATATAACCAGCGATTGAATGATTTTAATGAGAAAGGATTACTAAAGAACAAGCATGTGTTTTTTTCCCCCCTCTACAACTGCAACCAATTTAATATAGACAAAGAGAGGCATGGATAACTTTAACATAAAGTACTTCAGAGTCCCAAAGGATCTAGTTTGTGATTTAATAAAACTGCAGTGATTACACAATAGTTTTATCTCTGCTATCTTGAGCAATCTGAGATTTGCTCACAATTTGTTTGCCCTAAATAGAACTATTATATCTGCTTGTCCCAGAGACAATATTTGATAAAAGAAACAGGAATGTGTCCTTTGCATTGTTGCATTCTGTGCAAAGGAACAGTAGTGCTGTCACAGATTATTTTTAGTTCAAAACAGGTAATATTTTGTCTTCATCAACTGGGGAAATTATAGTGGCAATAACACAAAACAGCAATTTCCCAAATTATAGATGAAAACTACTAGATTTTAATCCTGTCTGGCTTCTATGTCACAGCACATCACTGCAAGGCCTCAGCCTTGTTTTTTGTACATTAGTTTCAGAGTTATGAGCAACACTGAATTCAAGTTTATTTTCAGAGCCAGGGCTACAATTAGACAAACTGAAGTTGCTGTCTTCTCTGTCAGATTATCAGTATCATGAAAAAGCAGCAAACACTTTGGCCCTTTCTGCATGAGACGAGTGAATTGCTCCGTGCTGTTACTTACCAGCTCTTCTTGGGTCCGAAGTAATGCAGACTTTCCTTTGAGCCCTTCTGCAGGGCTCCTCCATTAGTGCAGGGAGAACTGGAGCAGTGAGAGGTCTGTAGATCCGCACTGCTCTGGCTCAAAATGGCGGCTTCCTGTGGCTTCCGGCTCAAAATGGTGACTTCTGGTGTCTTCATGGGAGCGGACCAACTGCTGATGCTGGCGATGCCCACAGCCTGCCCTCCACTGATCACAGGCTCACATTGGTGCAAGCCTGCGCATCTGCACAGGTAAGTAGGAACACAATGGTGCATTCCAGAAAAAGTAAAGACCTGATTTTTCCGGTCTTTACGTAGTGCTGGGAAGGACCACTTGGGGGCAGGTTGGATTGGACTGAGGTACAGAACTAAGTTAAATAGTCCGCACCTAGTCCGATCCAAGGTGCGGACAACCTCCCTGCCGGGATGCCTAGGCCCGTTTTAACTGCCTTGTGCGGAAAGGGCCTTTTTTATCTTTGTACTTTTGTTCCCATAAAGGGCAAAGATGTGTGTGAGATTTTTTGCCTCCTGCTGCAGAATAATTCATTAGACTTTGGATACTATTTGCCTTGGACTGTTGGATGTGTGTGTGTGTGTGTGTGGACAACATACCAACCAGTTCAGCCTCTGACAACAGAATTATTTTAGGCTAGCTCTATGTGGCTGCAACTCAGAAAGTCTTCTACCTGCTCAGTACTGAACTAAATATAATTTGCAAAGGAAAATATTATAATCAGATATAAATATGTAGAGATTTTTCCCATATTGTTACATTATCCCAGCCACCATATTATTTCCATGCTTTAAATTTTACTGTTTTTGAATTATGGGGAGGAAAAATCCATGCTTGTTTTAAAGGAATATCAATATCTTTCTAGCACATGAAACACATTAAGCACGTTATACTGGAACACATACTTAACTTGCTTCTAAAACTGATGAGATGTAAATATATTAAATTCTTTCTAGATTGTTCCTGATATATCATGAAAATGGCTTATTTGATAAAGAACATTTCATTTTAAAGCTCTTAGAAACTGATTCACTTTTGAAAAAGTATCACCTTCAGCTAAGGCACCATGTAAACAATTGTGTGCTCAGGGCCGAGAGGTGTAGTGCAAGGAATAAACCAGGCCACATGCTGAAGCTGGATGAAAATGGGCCACGACTTTATTGGTTACAGCAAAAACAGGGTGGGCTCGTGCATGGGTCCGGATCTTGGCATCAGCCAACCCGCCTGTTGACCGGTGAGACCGAAAACCCGAAGACAGGACTGCCTGGAGTCAGGTACAAACATCTTGATCCCCCAGTAGTGCAAGGATGCGGACAACCAATCCATGCCGTGTGTCCGCTGCCAACCCTGCCCTCCTGGCAACCACCTGCATCCCCAGGCCCCAGTGACCTGGGGATATAGCAGACCCAGATCCAGAACCCATGCCAACCACCTCACAAGTTGTGACAATAAAAGGCAGACACAACCTAACTACAGTACATAAGATACAGCAAAAGAAAATGAAGGAGTGGGTGGGAGGCATGATGTACAGAGAAGAACTGAGCTCTGGGGAGGGAAGAGCCTAGCTAAATACAAAATATATGGACCAGAGAGAAAACTTCCTAGAGCTCTGGCCTGGGCAGAAGCAGCCAATCAATTCAAACCAGCAGGTTTGAACTGATTGGCTGGGAACTGTTTCCAGCTGCGCAAAGGCTCCTGGAAATGAGGAAGTACCCAGCAGGGCTGAGCTCATGGCTGGGGAGCCACATGGCATGCCAACTGAACAGCCCTGGGGGATGCTGTGAGGGCAGCAGCAGCACCACCAGTGCCAGCCCAAGCCACAAATGTGCTGCCCAGTAAGTCAGGCAGGTAACTAGTGGAAGCTGAAGGACCCAATGTCATTGACACAGTGAATCCACTGCAGGTTTCATTCTGAAATTTAAAGGAAATACACAAGTTGCTGAGCCTGTTTTTTGGTGATAGGGATAAGCACATTGGGACAGTTTCTTTAAAGTTCACACTAAAAACAGAGTGAAAAAACTCACTACTGCACTGGCATTGGAGCTATTAATCTTCAACAGTAAAGAGATTTGACATTGTTACATATTCACTGATCGTGTGCACTTCTACTTTACCTTTATTTTTCAGACTCAGGCCAACCTAAATGCCATCCTTATAAAAATGAACTTGAATTTATTATTAATACAATTTTGGAGCTTCAAAGTACATCACTGAGAAAGCAAAAGCCTTCAAATTGTGGAGCCTCTCTTCCCACAGCTCCTCAATAAGCACAATCCTCTTTACCTCAGTTCTTTACCACAAAGCTGACTCAAGATAGTTTGCTGTCTGTTCTCCCCCTCTACCATCCACTTCCACATACATGATCTGAACATTAACCTTATCAGAATGGTAGTGGTAGGGCACCTTTCTTTATAGTTCCTTTGTTCAGCAGGGTAAATAAGTAGTGTAGAGCAAGCCAACACTGAGGATTAATGGAGATAGATAGGGGAGAACACTGCTACTCTCATCTTCAGCCAGTTGAGTCAGTGACCTCACTCTGCTTAACTACAGATCCTGCCTTGATATTGACTCCAGAAATCAAAGTAGTTGCATGAAGACTACCTGTGCCCTACTCCAGTGCCATATGATCTAATGGACAAAAATGAATGGGCAAAAATGCCATGATCCAGATTTACAAAGCTGATAGAAGCTTACACAATAATACTTGCAGCTGTAATTGCTTATCAAACACAGAGTGGCACAGAAATGTATGTATTGGGGCAATTGAATGAATCCCTCCCACTTAATTGGCATCTAATTGGTAGGGAGAATAATAACCAAAGAAAAACCAAATAATTGCACAGTCTGAAACTGCATATTTTCTTGCTTGTTTTTCTACCTGTGACCTAATAAATCAATGTTGATATCATAATTATTTCTCATAGCCCCTCATCAATACATACAACTTTGTTCTGTCTCTAATAGTCTTGTTATGAACTTAAACTTGCTTTTTGCAATTATTGTCTGGCTGTAATTAACAGGCTGAATGAAGGTAAGCCATATGTAAGCCACAGGTATAAGACAGATACAAAAGCATATTGAGTATTAAAAATGCTATATAATTTATTTTAAATGAAATAACGATATTTCATGTTGGAGTCTAAAATATTTTTTAAAATGTTCAGAAAAAACTGTGTTTACAATTTGTGTTCAGTTTCTTGACTATTTATAAATATGTTATCCTTTGAGAGATAAACAACAAGAAACACCATCGTCTTTAGATTAATTAGTCACATTAGTCAAAGAAAGGTAACAGGAACTATCCAGTCACATGGAAATGTATGTCCACAAGAAACAAATTAATTGTTCCAATCCCTAAAGGAAAGGAGGAAAAAAAATGTAACATCCTGTCTCAGTTTCCAGAAAAGTGGAGGGGGGAGGATAAAAGACTATTTTTTTCCTGTCTCTCTTTTCTGTGATGCCCTTCAGTCTTTTCACAAAGGGAAAAAAATCTAAAAATGAAATAAGGCATCTAGTTTCTTTTTATGAAGCCAGTGAGGTGAAGGCTATGTCCTTCTGCTGAAGGCTATGTCTTTCAAGAACAAGAAGGAATAATTATAAGTAAATGACATTCCACTGAAACATGCACTGAACTTTCTTTCTTAAACCAGAATTTCAAAATGTTGCTGATATTTTGTACAGCAAATCCTGAGAACCAGAGTGATGCAGTGGTTTGAATTTTGGACTACAACCCTGGAGGCCAGGGTTTGATTCCTCATTCAACTGTGGAAACCCACTGGGTGACCTTAGGTGTGTCACACACTCTCAGCACCAGAAAACCTTGTGATAGGTTCACTTTAGGGTTAGTCAGTAACAACTTGAAAGCACACAACAGCAGCAGCAGCAGCAGCAGCAGCAGCAGCAGCAGCAGCAGCAGCAGCAGCAACTCCAGCATCTTATCTACATGATTAAAAATTCTGAAGAATTATGAGGAACAACATTGTATAGATCAGCTTGTTGAAAGTCAAGATCCATGAGTAGTGTTATGTTACTGGTACTCTCACACTCAAGCAGTGGGAGGCATCTTTTAGGAATACTGTATCTGTACTTCCTCTCCTTTATTAATTTGTGCAACATTCAGAAGGATATCTTGGCATTTTTAGTCAATAGAAAGAAGTGACTTCAGAGCTGGGAAACAATGTATGTGTGTGTGTTTAAACATATACACAAATGCACAGACATATACACATACATACAAACACTTTCAGTGTTCTTGAAATGCTTGTGGAAGATTTTGTACAATGCTATAATAAGTAGGTTCTATGGTAGAGATACATGTGTCCCCTTCTTTTATTCTCTTTTGTTGACCATCATGGTGTAATGAATTGAGTGTTGGACTATGATTCTGGGAGGCCAGGGTTCAAATCCCCATTTGGCCATGGAAACATATTCTCTTAGCCACAGAGAAAGACAAAAACAAACCCCCTCTAAACAAGTTCTACCAATAAAATCCTATGATAAGTTTGGTTTTGGGTCACCATAAGTCAAAGATGACTTGAAGGCACAGAAGAAGGAGGAGGAGGAGGAGGAGGAGGAGGAGAACAGCAACACCAGCACCAGCAGCAGCAGGGGTACAGATCTTCCTTTCTTTTGTTCTCATACTTTTAAGCATTTTCTCCCCACAGGGCAAGAGTATAAAAGTTCTATACATTTTGATGATTTTTTACATTTTACATTTCTGTGTAGACTGTGTTTGTGCAAAAAAACAAACAAACCACTATTCAAATAAGATATTGAGCCAAATGCATGGTTTTCTATGCAGAGCACTGATTTTTGTGAAAAACTAATTTTGCACAAATGAAATTTTCACAAAAATTATTGCACGGCCTCTTTTGCCAGTGAAATGTCTAACTGTGTTAAGATATCCTTTAAGAATGAGAAAGTGAGTATTCTTTTCATTTCTGTCCTCCTATTCTACAACTGTTCTTCTACTGTGCAAGAAGATGCAGAAGGATATACAATTTAGGATCCAAACCATTATGATTACGGTGCTTCTTGAGCATCTACAACATTTTACAGGTCCTTGTATTATTAGTGCTACTCACAGGCTTTTGAACTGTGATAAATTCAGGGGAAAAAAAGAGACTTGAATAAGACCACCTAATCTCTTGACTGTAACTACAGGTAAATATATGGCCATATGTTTTAGGTTTTAAGGTTTTATTGGTCATTATGTCTTCCAGGTATAGGCAACTATGCCTCACCAGATATTTCAGACTGTACCTCTTACAGTGTAATCCTTCATTGTTAGCTATGCTGGCTTGGGTTGTTTAGACTTGTAGACACTTAGGGTGAAGATGGTTTCTGGCACATATTACAAACCAACTGGCCAGTAGGATGGAGGTGGCTCATTTGTACTTGCTAGACCTATGGTAACCTTACCATTAAACTTGGTACAGATTTCTAAAAGTTAGAGAAATGAGCTAAACATTTGCTTTCTTATGGGAATGTTCTAGCCTAGCTGGGAAAGAGGTATAGAAGTGATTTTACTTTTCTCCCTTTCTTTTTCTATACCCACAGCTTTTAGGAGATGTGCTTGCTCACTTACCAATTTTTGCTTATACTTTTACTATAAAACCTGTTACTTCCAATTACAGACTTTGTCCCAGCATTTGGAGGGAGGCACAGACCAGTCTAAATAACTTCTGTCAGCTCTGGAGTAGTCTGACTGAAAGCTGTTACTTAGCGTCCCTATATAACAGCAGCCAAAAGTGGACTCCAGTTTCCCATTGGCTGAAGAACACAAAAGATTTCTCTGCTATGAAACACCTGCTTCATCCAGTAATCAATAAAATTTATTTGGCATCAATGATGTGTTCTAGTCCCAGCATGGTGTAGTGGTCTGAGTGTTGGAGTATGGCTCTGGAGATCAAGATTTTTATCATGCCTTAGCTATGAAACCCTCTGGGGATCCTGAGCATGTCACACTTCCTCAGCCTCACAAGAAGGCAAAGGCTCTGGACAAATCTTGCCAAGAAAAACCCATGATGGTTTCACCTTATAGTTGCAATATTTTGGAAATACATCATGAAACGCAACAACAACAACTTGAGACTTTCAGTATCAAGAAAAGCTCTTGGTGATTTCTCAAAAATGGAAAGGCCTATATAACTTCGCTTCTCATTGGTATGAATCTTGTATAAGAAATTATTGTATTTTATGTCTTTTTGTAAGATGCCCGTCTGGAAGAAAGGCAGATGTCAATAAAGTGATGGATGAATGATGTCTCACTTACATGGAAAATCTAACACAACCAGTTTGGAACTCAAGAATGAATGTCATCATGACTCCTTTACTATGAATTGGCTTCCATTTATCTATTAATAGAAACAGAGATAATCTTAGAATCATAGAATCATAGAGCTGGAAGAGACCACAGGGGCCATCCAGTCCAATGCCCTGCTATGCAGGAACACACATCAAAGTGTTCCTAACAGATGGTCATCCAGCCTCTGCTTAAAAACCTCCAAAGAAGGAGATTCCACCACACTCCGAGGCAGCATATTCCACTGCCAGACAGCTCTGACCATCAGGAATTTCTTCCTGAGGTTCAGGTGGATTCTCTTTTCCTGCAGCTTCAATCCATTGCTCCTTGTCGTCGTCTCTGGAGCCACAGAAAACAATCCCACTTCCTCCTCGACATGACGTCCCTTCAAATATCATGTCTATCATGGCTATCATGTCCCTTCTTAACTTTCTCTTCTGTAGACTAAACACACCCAACTCCCTAAGCTGTTCTTCATAGGGCGTGGCTTCCAGACCCTTCACCATTTTGGTCACCCTCCTCTGGACACATTCCAGCTTGTTTATATCCTTCTTGAATTGAAATGCCCAGAACTGGACACAGTATTCCAAATGAGGCCTAACCATGCAGAATTCTACCCATTCTACCCATTTCTCATGTCTTTGGAACGATATCTTAACTTGCAGACTATTAAAACAAGTATGTGTATACTGTGGTATTATATGTTTCCCGAGGAATCCTAACCAGATGGTAAATTTTATATTGTTCTGTAAAGTTATATTATATTTATATATTATAAGCTATAAGTTTTATTTTGTAAAGTTAATTACTTTTAATAAACTTTTTAAAAAGAAATCTCTTTAGAAACTTGAAATTATGTTCAGTGCTATCTCAGAACATTGGTCCAAAACATCTGGAGGGTTACAGCTGCCCATCTGTAATCTATTCAACATGAACATACTAATTTCCATAATCTCTTCCAAAATAATTAAAGAAGTTCATGGGGACAGCTGAACTATTTCCTTCCTTTGGTCCTCATGTTTCTAGCTAGGTCTGCATCTTTCTGTGGTCATATGTTTAAATTGCTTTGTACTCCAAATATAAATGCTTCGTTTCTAATAGCAATTTAATTTTCATGCTGAACCTATTTGTTCAGAGATCTAAGAACGAGTACATTTTCAAAGCCGTTACTTTATTTTTCTTAACAAGAGTTTTGTTATTATTGTTTAAAGATTTTTTTTTTTTTTTTGGTAATGTATGGAGGAGGGCAGTAAGAAAGAATCCACAGAGAACATCTGCAAGAGAAAGATGCATTTTAAATGGTTTTGTGAATATATGCCCTGAGGTCTAACAGAACTGCTGAATTCTCTTCTGAAAGAAACCTGCAGTGACAGCTGAAGGAGCAAACTAATTTAATAACAGTTGATGAATTAAGAAACTGTATTACTTTTTAAAATCACTTAGGAAGTCGCCTCTCAATCCCCTTGTTCCCCTGCTTGATTCTTCCAGACAGCATGTCAAAAAGATTTTGAGGCACACAGCCTGTGCAAACCACTATGTCTGGTTCGGCCTCTTTTTTCCACTTTTTAATGTGAGTTATATCAAAGCTTTAGAATTCTGTTCAGATTCATGCTGTCCACAGAATATGAAATACCTTGTAGGGGGGAAATGCTAGGAACATCAACTGGGTCTACAAAAGGTCTAATTGCAGCAGCATCCCAGCATTCTGCCCTACTCTCCCATAATTCCTTTCACACTTTGTTATTGCAACCAAGAAACAATATGGAGCTATATAGGTGGGGAGAGCCATTATTCTCAGTGATTTGGGATTCTGGCAAAATTAAAGGCAGAGAATGGCTTGTTCACTATAACTGAATGGATGCCATTTCAGCCTGTAGAACAAAGCAGACTGCTGCAATGAATTATTATGTGAAAGGCTACTGCAGTGTCAGGACATCTCAGCACCTCCTTTCTGGCTCAGCTGCAGCAGTTTCACCTGAAAATGCAACACTAGGAGCCCTACTTCAGGTCAAGGCTGAACTGGAAGCAGGCACCTAGAAACAGCAGTGGTTTGGCAGAAATTGAAGGATCTTACCATTGGAGGTAGGAGGAAGGGCAGTAGAAAAGACAAAAAAGGTAAGGAATGATGTGACAAATAGGGCGCTTAGAGAGGACTGCAGTTGTGGAAGCCAGGTCACATTGAACAGACATGTGCTACCAACAAATCCACTTGGACCAAGTTTTGTAGAAACTGAAGAAGCAATCAGAGGGTCACTTTGGCACACAATGAATATTAATTCTGTGTCCAATAATATTCTACAGTGATGACTTGAAGTGGCCACAGATATGTTTTTTCTTCCTTAGCTCTTTCATCTAGCCAGTAACCACAATGATGGAATGAGGAAGAAACACGAAATCCAGTCCAAGTTTTCTTTTGGCTATGAAGAATTATAAGGAATAATTAAAGTTATTTACTTCTAACTAACCCACTGCATGAGACATAGAGGAAGACCTTTGCTAAGAGTTCAATCTCCTATAGTATTTAACAAGGTTTGAAAAATAAGATTCTTAAAATGGAAAAGGTTGGGTGAGCCAGTGTTTTTGATTTACTAAATTATACAGCCTGAAGACAAAGACATCTGTTTCAAACAATGTTATTCCATTAACAACTTAGGAAATTGTTATGGGTTATAGTCAACTTCTGAAAAGAGATGACTTGGAACAAAGAGTAAGCAATGCCATTCTCCGCCAACTAACTACCAGTACAGACAGTTAACAAAACATGGGCATCACTCTGAAACAATTCTAATTGAGAACAGAACCAAAATAAGAACAACTTGACAAGGTCAGACAAAAGTCCTAGTGCCATGTAGAAAATTAAAAAGAACCCTGTCTGTTGTCAGAGAACATAGAGCAAGAATATTTTCCAATTTTTTTAAAAAAATATGTTTTTGCTCCCCACAGTAATGATATGTCAAATGTAGTAACCAGATCAAGTCATGTGCAAATAGTAAGATCTTTAAAACAGGTAACAACTTGCTACAGGAGCAAGTTGAAGAATAGTGAGAGTAATCTTGCCCCTTCCTATTTCCATTTCCTATCAAAATGCTATGCAGGAGAATACATTCAATGAGCTTATGTGTTGTAATTAATTGTTATTAAGTAAACTTTAACTTATGGTGACCCTATGAATAAGAAATCTCCAAGTCACCCTATCTTCAACAGCCCTGCTCATAATATGCCTACATTATGACAGTCTCTGTTTGGTCATCTTGGTTTCTAGGAGGAGTTCAGGCTTCATTTGCTCTAGGGCCCATTTGTTTATCTTTGTATTTCCTTACAAAAAATATCTACTTCACAATGCTCTAAAATTAGTGACAGAAGAAATACTGTACATCTTTTCTTAGGAACCTTATATTTCAAAGGTTTGCAATGAGTTGGGATGGAGATGTACACAAATCCATGTGCACATTTAAATAAAAATGTGTATGACTAAATTAAATGCATTTGCAAATTGGACTCTAGTGTGCTTTAGTCAATGTAGAAGGTACAAAAATACATAATTTGAAGGAAAATGGGAGAGTAAATGTGTGTTTTGGGGAAAAATATGTGACTGTTACCCTGTGTACTGGGGGTCCCAGGAGGGACACCAAAATGTGCTCAATTAAAAGTGGGGAAAATCAGCTCAGAGTACTGCTTAGCGTTACGAGAGGCAGGGTAACGTAGCGAGATCTTGAACCCTATGTCTACGGGGTCGGGTCGAGTCAAGGAGAACAAAGAAGTTGAAATAATAAATGATGTTTATTACATACAAGCAAAACAGTGTATGCGACACACTCATACAAGATAACTAAAGAAAATAAAGGTTAGAGTGGTATAGAGGGATTTTTAGAGGGATTGCTGGTTTGGGTTATACTTCACCTGTCCTGAAGCCCAGAAAAAAATAGAGAGCGAAGCTGGGGTGCGATGCAGCTCAGCACGTGGAGCTGAGGGGAGGCTCGCCAAGCAAAGCGGCAGCAAGGCGGAATGAAACTCGGGAGTGATCTGAGGAAGGTCTCAGAATCAAGGGTTTTTATAAGGAGAATTGTGACTGTGGGCTATGCCGTACTTGGGGGAAAACAATAGATTTGGAGTTGGAGACAAAGCCTCCGAAAGGTCAGAATCTGAATGATTGAGTTATCGTAGAGATTTTCAATAGAGTAGCCAGTATGCAAATGCAGAGTACTTGGGTATTGCATAGTTTACCCATCAAGCTGCCATCGCGGGTCAGAGGCTCTTTTGTAAGTGGTGTGCATACTTAATTAGAGTACTTGCCTGGAGGTCTCCTCAAGCAGTGAGTCAGCTATTTCTGGCCTGCCTGTATTGTAGTTTGAATATTACAGCTATTAACAGCCGAGCTTGTTTACATGCTTGTCCGGTGGCCTCGCAAGCACGTGGAAAGGAATAGAAAAGTGCAACCGAATTGTGATATCAAGGGATATCTTTAATATCCCCAAAGCTCGGACTAGCCAGGGCAGTAACATGACACTAGGAAAATAAACTGATGTTTCTGTGTGAGGAGATGAAAATTGTCTCATCCAGATACAGAAAAGGGATGAAATGAAAATGATGGTGGGGTTCTAAGAAGGAAAAAGGGGACTGATTTGGATAACAATTATTCTTGTGTGCCTTCAAGTCATTTCTGATGTATGGCAACCCTAAGGCAAACCTATCACAGGGATTTCTTCATGATATTTCTTAAGAGGGAATTTGCCTTTGTCTTCCTACATACAAATTATTTGCTAGAAATAGCATGTGCATCAATATCATTGTTTCTCTTCAATGGTTTTCAACAATTGCGGGGGGGATCACATTTATTTGTTTGTTTATTGTTTATTCTTTCCATTCATACATAGGACATCAGCATAAGTACACTTAAATAGGTGGTAGCAGCAGGGAGAAACATGGCACTAGTACTGTGTCTGTGATGAAACAGACTGCTCAGAGTCAGCAGTTTTGCCTGCTTTCCTCACCTTTACTGCATGACCCTAGAAAAAGTGCACCACTAGCACAGTGTGCCAATATGATTTTAGCTTTAATAGATGCTTGGCTTGGTCTGTTACTCACACAGCTGTGGCTTAGGCAAAACTCTACCCAGTATTCCCAGTATTTCCATGAATGTCAGTCTTTCAACTGGTTATCATCTGAATGTTTGGATGTACGTGTGCCATATAGCAAGTTGTTAACCATCAAATTTTCCACCCAATAGTGGTTGCCACATTTCTTATGAAGTTAAAACAAATGGCCATGTTGTATACAGAAAGAGACAGACAGACAGACAGACAGACAGACAGACAGACAGACAGAGTTACCACTGAAATTTTTGCCCTGTACATTTGCAATATTGTAAGGAAAAATTGAACAGCACACAAATCCATACACCTATCAAGAAGATATTAAAAAGGGAGTTGTGGGAGCACAGTAGGGAAAGAATCAGGAAGAGGTTTAGAAATCTCGCCAGAGAGCTTTGGGAGCCAACCTGCTGAGATATAGGTCCAAATGATGAACTGAGCATACGCCATGTTGTGAGGTTTATTACTTATCCATTTAATGCCAGTCAGATTGCTAACCGCATCTTGGAAGAAATGACTATGAAAGGGGGTTGGTCCTTTCTTGCACTCAGCCAGTCCTCCACCTCAATATATATGAAGCTGCCTAGTCTGGAATCAGAATATTCATCTATCTAATCTAATACTGCTTTTATAAGTGACAGTATGTCAGCAAACTCACTGTTCTACCACTTGAGATTTCTTAATCACATGAGTAATTTTATCCATTCAAGTTTACTGACATGATGGTTGAGTGATTCTGGGATTTTGTAGTTCAAGGACTAAACTGGGTGGTTTAGATAGAGCAGACTTACTGAAGTGAATGGGACCTGCTAAATCCCATATGAAAATCTCACTGATGTTAGTGGATCTACTACCTCAGTTTGGTCTACCATGGAATTTAGTCCACACAATATTACTTCTGGCATCAGGGACTGAACCTGAGACATGAATCCACAGGTTACATCTCTCATGACCCCTGTCTGTGCAAGCTGGGTCTTATGCAAGCTGGAGTCAGTGGGAGGGCAAAAGCTTCCCCATACATATCTGTGATAAAAAAAAGTGTCATATAAAGCTTTAAAATTTGTGCTCTTTTGGCTTGTCTAACTACTCAACACAGTGGTCAGAAGAAAGCATATCTTTTCAACCCTTTCCTGTTGTGTCTTAAATACTGGCATACCAGCTGGCTTATACACCCCAAAAGAGTTTGTCCTCAGTATGATTGATGAACATCCAAGCAAAGGCTGCTGGGGTGTAATAGTTTGCTGGCCAGCATGCCATGAACATCAGCAAGATTAATGCTTGAATGAATAGACAGATACACAGAGATATGGAACAGGAAGTCTTTCTTTGCCTCAATCCCTCCTTTCCAGCTGTGCTGCAAGTGTGGATGATTTGTTGCTCAACTGCAGTAAATATGCTGCAGAATTAAGGCTTGACACATTGCAAGAGACTAACAGGGGAGGATAACATAGTATTAAGATGGCATTATGTAAAGAATAAAAAGTAGAAAGGAATGGAGAAAAAAAGAATGTGGCAGAACCTTTAAGACTAACTGGTTTTAATTTTAGCAGGAGCTTTCAAGGTTATAAAACCACTACTACGGATGCAGTACAGAGTTTTATTAAGGTCTCATGTTAAAAAGAATATTTATATAACTGTGGGAGCAGATATAATGTAATAGGCTCCATTATGTTTGTTATTTGCAATAGGATCCAAAATTATGTGGAGATGCATTTTGCCCTGTATGACTGTAAAGCATTTTGCCTTTGTCAAGAAATATGTTCAGTTTCCATATCCAGGACTTGAGTTTTTAGTTAACTGTGGAAATAGCCTCTCCACAATCTGAGGAAAGTCCTAAAAAGAGAAGCATAGTCACTGAAATTGTGCTGGATTAGAAAAAGGATGGGGAGCCAGTGGACCTCCAGATAGTATTGAACCACAACTCCCATCATCTCTGGTGGGACGGTTTGTGGAAATTGAGTCCAACATCACTATGCAGGGTACTTACTCATGAAAATCTGACACAGAAGGATTTCAGATAAAGATGAGGCTCACCTCATCTTTCATATTCACAAAGTCATTTGCTTCTCCCTAATATGTGAAGGAGAAATATTTGATGGCTTCCAGGGATGCAGCAAATCTTAAATACAGAAGTGAGGGAAAGAGTGGCTTACCATTCCAAGGTGATTTATTTTACTTACAAACATATAGCTTTGCAGCATCTTAAAGCGACAACCTGAAAAATACCAGAGCTCGCGTCTCTGTTTTCAAAAAATGCCACTAATATTATATTATGATGGTATATCATTCCCAGGAGTTTGTGGAATGGGGAGAACTGTTGTGATCCCAATGGCCAGTCCAGAAACCAGGACTCTAAGTCACTTCCATAGTAATATGAATAACTGAGCTGAAATACAATGCAGGGGGAAAAAATTGTGTGAATCCAGCTCAAATCAGACTTCAAATACAAGCCCGATGCAACAAAGAAATTTACAATGCCAAATGGGAAAGAGGCAAAATAAGGTGTTTAAAATATCCTTTATAGTTATGCCCATTTATAGAATAAATAATGGAACATCCACTTTTTTTTAAAGAAACTATTTTGCTTCTAAAATGATAACGTAAGCACCAGTCTATTTTTTTTTCTTCTTGGAAAAAGTTGCTAACTCTTTGCTTATGTCTGTATTTAACCCTGTGGAACAGATGTTTCATTAACTTTTTATGAGTTGACTCTAGTGTTTATTTTAACTATTCAGATGCTGGCTTTCTTTTTACATCTGGGCAATAGCTTCTGTGCTTGCTAAATGAAAAATAACCCATTCAAAAAACCACTGACCTTTGCAAATGTAAGCTTGGCCTCCCTACATAAGCAAAAAGGATGTTTCTAGGACAGGACTGGAATAATCTTCTCCAGGAACTCATATTTGGAGCTTTCTTTGGACCAAAAGGCAAAATGCCTATGTTCACAACCAGGAAACTGAAAGTTATAAGATAACCAGGCAGGGACATATGACTGCTTTCTCCCATCCTTCAGTAACATAATAATCTTTTTGTGGTGGAGGGAGGGGTCATTTATATGAAGCAAAAATTGACTTGGGTTTCCTATCACACAATGGAAGATTAGGGTGGATAATTAGACTTTTGAAGCAGTGAAGTAGGACAGGTTCAATTACTATCCATCACAATGTACTGTACTGCTACTCTTTCTTTCTTCCTTCCTTCCTTCCTTTCTTCCTTTCTTCCTTTCTTCCTTTCTTTCTTCCTTCCTTTCTTCCTTTCTTTCTTTCTTTCTTTCTTTCCTCCCTTCCCTTCCCTTCCCTCCCTCCCTCCCTCCCTCCCTAATGGATTTTCTGCATCTGTGGTTTAGAAAAGGAATGAAAACTGGTGCAGAAACAAAGACCGTTTACAAATAGAAAACTATTCTGTCTCAATCTTGTACAATTCCATGGACCAAATCCAATTATCAGTCCGAGACAAAGTAGATGCAGTGATTTATTTAGAAAAAAACATAAGAAAATTCCATTCATTTGATTACTTTTGCTAGGGATAGATGCCTCTCCTTACTTTTCATTTACCTAGACATCTACCTTCCAGTTGTCATGCTAAGGGGTTTTTTTGGTGGGGGGAGTCCTTTCTGAGTTTATAGGCTCCTGGAACTTGTGATCTGAACTAATGTACAGTCTGAACCTAAATTGTTCATCTTGGTTAATATAACCTAACAGAGCTGGATTGGTCAGGTGAGCCCAGGGAGTAGTAAATGCCTCAGTACATCAAGGGAAATTGCCTGCTGCCTTGAAATAAACAGTGGTATGCTATGTCCTGAAGAGGCTTGAAATAGACATGGTTCCTACCTCCATCTCTTTAGACTGAGGGATTGAGGATTATTTGTCATTTGTCAGCAAATCTATATCTGCTTGGAGACCTCTTTTGTCACACCTCTTGACCCCAAAGTCATGATCAATGGTCAAAGCAGGCAGATTTAGCATCAGCTCTCCTCTTAAGTACTCCTAAGCCTTGGAATCCTACAATTTTTAATTTGGAAGAATGACCAGACAGTTTAGTAATCTTTTAAGGTTTTTATTGCAATGGACAAAATAGAAAATGCACATATTCCCATTCCCGTTGGAGAAGAACATAGACTTCTCAATATCTAGACACATAGATTCCTTTTAACATTGTTTTATATATAAAACATTAAACATCTTACAGTGTATAAGTGTCATCACCAGATTCTTTTTTATTCATCCTAGCAAACATTGCTGAAAGGCATTATATGTTTATAACTATTTGAACCTTCATATCATCTGCTTTCTTTCTAGTTGCCATTTCTATACATAATTTGTAGGGGAATTTAAACTTCTGTGGATAAAACACACTATAGTTAGCAACATCTGTTTTATATATTAGATATTTTTCTGTTCCAATAAGAAATATGGATCAGTATATTATATCAGCTACTTGGTTAAGTATACCTGTAGTTAGTTAAATTTACAAACAAGTAAATCTAGGTAACTGTTCTGTATTCACAATAACTACTTAGACGTGATTATAACACTGTTATGATTGTAACTCCTCTGCCACCTACTTTGCTGGATGTCAGCTGCATGAGGAGAAGGAGGTTCTTTCTGCTGGCAATTCGAGCAGGTGTGAATGATGTTTCCACCAGGTTTGGGGTGACTGGAGCAAGAGAGGTTACTTACAAGCATACTCTGTGATCCAGAATAATCAGAGGTTGGAAAAGTTATACTTTTGGACTGGAATCCCCAGAATCCTTCATTTGCTATGGAAAATTCTTCAATACTTGTCACTGATGTAGAATATTTGTCACAGTTACTATAGACCATTTTACTAGAGAGTAGGTTCTCTTATTCTCCTTTCCATTGCCGTTTTATGGATATTTTCTAGCCAGGAATGACATTATCAGCATAGGAACTGTCATAGGAGACAGCAAGTTCTGTCTCTGTTGGAGACTGACATTTGTCAATATTCCTCTCATCACTCAGGACACAGCTTGTATCTTATTTCCAACCTCTGTCTGCCTAATCACAGATGGATTTTAATTAGCCTTTGGTAATGTAAACAAAGATTCTTCCATCCAATCAGAAATGAGATCTTACTGGTTCTTCTTCTGAGGCCACTCAGTGACCAATCACTTCTGAGTGTCACTAACCACAGATTCCTGCCTGCCTGCCATCAGATTAAATTGACCTGATAACAGATGATTATATCAGTTATCAAGCATTAGTAACCCTTTCATACCAATGCATTATGTCGTTTTCACTTTCCTTATATGCTGATCATTTCTTTACTTTCTCTTTACTTCTATTTTATTGAGTGAATCTGCTCTCTTGCACTATGACACACACATGAGGATATATAGAGAGAGAGAGAGGGAGAGAGAGAGAGAGTTATTTATTTATTTATTTTCAGGCTTCAGGGGCTTGAATTTGGCAAAGAAGAAACCACAATAATTCTCAGGCTATGTCAGAGGTATATGAAGATTGATAACCTATTGTTAAGATCCCTTTTTGGGGAAATGTGCTTTGGTGTGTGGTTTCTATGCCTTGGCAATTTCAGGTGTTCTTGTAGGAAACCGATTTTACAAAAATGAAGTTTTTTAAAAAGAGGAAAAAGATTATTTGGGCCCATTTCAATCTGGTTTCTGGCCAGGGTACAACACTGAATTGGACTTAGTAATTCTGATTAATAAGCTATTCAAAGTTAAAGACAGAGGGAGTGCTATCCTTTTGATCTTCCTCAATTTTTCAATGTCTTTTGATCATGGTATCTTACTAAAACATCTTGGCAAGGTGGGAGTGGTAAGCACTGGTCCTTTTTATCAGACCAGTTCCAAAGACTAGCATTAGGGACTTCTTATTCAACCCCATGACAACAAAATTGTGAGGGGCCACAGGGTTCTGCTTAGTCTCCCATGTTGTTCAGTATCTGTATGAAGTTGCTGAAGCAGGTCATTAGGGGATTGGGGATGGAATGTCATCAGTATTCCGATGACATCCAGTTCTGCTTCCCCTTGTCATTGGAGTCAGTTGAGGCGATGTAGGTGCTGGACCAGTGTCTAGATGGCTATAATAGTCTGAATGAAGGCTAATAAAACTGAATCTGAATGAGATGAGAACTTTGTGGATTGGTGGTTCTTGAGTCTGGAAACTGAGTAAGCCACCTGTCCTGAATGGGGTTGCACTCCCCCTGAAGGAACAACTATGTGGATTGGAAGTACTCTTACAACCATCTATGCCACTAGAGATCCAGGTGGATTCTCTGGCTCAAAATGCTTGGAGTCAGCTTTGACGAGTCTGCCAGGTGTTGCCTATCCTGAGCAGAGATCACTTCATACTACTGCAATACAGTCTGCATGAAGTTCCCCTTGAGGATGACTCAGAAACTGAAGCTAGTACAAAATGCAGCAACTGGACTGTTCACTGGAACATGACAAAAATACTATATAACTCCAATTTTAAAGGAATTCCACTTGCTGCCAATACATTTACATTCTGAATTAGGACCTTGATACTTGAAGGGGAAACTCTACATATATATTCCTATCTGAGATTTAAAGCTTGTTGGAGAGACCCTCCTTTGTATTCTATCAAGTCAAGGCAATATGTTGTTTGAAAACATGGGAGAGCATCCTTGAAGGCTCAGGCCATTTCCACACCATACCTGGTTCCTGCATCGTGCCATTGTGATGGAAGAAGGATTTGAATGCACCCATCCAGCTGCTGGCAGATGGGTAGCATTTGGGACATGTTCCTTTCTTCCATTGTGCAGTTGGCCCTTCCTGTCCTGCACTGAGGAAAGAAGCATTTGATAGTGCTCCTGTCCTTCCTGGATGGCTGCAGGTGACACAATCATTGTGCAAAGGGAGACTGTTACCAGATTTTTTCCAGTGATGGTATACTAAGTGATTGCAATGGCTGGGGATGTGACAGGAGTAGGACCACAACAATGGCATGTGATGGCATCTGTCATGGACTAGCTTTAACACATCCCCATACCAGGATTGTGTCATTGTGCAGAAATGGCAGAAATAATAAATAATGCTGTATATTCCATCTGACTGGCTGTTGAATCTTCCAGCTTTAGTTATTCATCTCTGTGTCTCCTTACCTTGCATTCCTTGCTTAACTAAGGGTCTTTCCACACTACATTGATATAGTGCTATAACTCCACTTTGGTTAAGCATGCAATCAAACATCTCAAAAGAACATGAAGCTTCTCTGCTGGTCCCAAACATTCCATTCTTCTCTTATGGATTCAGACAAAAAAATACCAGGCAAAAGAGCATAGAGTTGTATGCAAGCAGAATTTAAAATAATATATAATAATATTCCCAGAGTTTGTTCTTACACTGGTCACTACAGCTTGAAGAATTTTCCATAGTAGTTGGGGGATTCTGTGGATTACAGTGTAAAAATATAACTTTTCCAAGCTCTGATTGTTCTAGATCACAGAGTATGTTTGTTAAAATTGAAACTCTACTCCTATGGCTTCATGGAGGTCAAGTTGACTTGAGATAGCCTTATCTTGGTTTTTAAAAAATCATGTTTTTAAAATCATTGAATAAACATGTAGTGTGAGAAAGTATGGACAAATGCTATTTTCCCCTATTTAGGAACAAAATAGTATGCAAATTTCCCCACAGCCTGAATGAAATTTGGTTCATCTGTCCATTGCCAGATATTTTGATCTTTAATCTGTAGTCTGCTAACTCTTGAGATTACCTTACAATGTTTAATTTTCTTTCCTACCCTTCTCTGGATTAATACAGGTGCAAGTTGCATTAAACACACACATACACACACACCCTCTGTGACAGTTTTGTTTAACTTTCACTGGGTGTGGTTTGAAAGTTACTTTCTTTACATAGAGATGAAAACTGTGGTGAAATTTGAGACGTTCATGTCCAACGGTTGTATGCTCTCAGGTTTAATCATCATTCAGTATGATTTGTTGGAATATAACTCATTCCCTGGAAACAGAAATACATTTTGTCTGTCATATCACATATACACAGATGCATAATTTATATAAAAAACAACAAACCAAGGCTTTTATGTATGTGATTGGATATATTCAACTTCCCTTTTGACAGAACTGGGAGGATATTGATGTGATGTGATTAGACCCAGACATTACAAAATTCTTTCTTGTTTACAAATGTCTAACACAATATTCTTCCTTTTCTACGTTATCACCAACACATGATTTTTTTTTCTTTTAGGGCCTTAACCCTGTCAAGCTCACATCTTGAAAAGTAATCTTTTATTATTATTATTTTATTTTAAGGAAATAACACTGAACTCAAAATTCAATGGCTGTGAATCCACTGGATAATTCCATTATACTAACAGAATATGAGATGGTACCACCATGACAGATACACTTGCAAAACCTTCTGCTACTATAGCTGATCTGCTGGTGGAACAGTTCTATGGTGTCATTGTGGCTTTGACATGGGGCATGACACCCTGTCATTCTCCCTGTTTTTTTCCATATATGGAAATGATGAAGGAAGGCATTTTTCCTTACTTCCCCTATAAGACACAAACACCTTTCTGGCCATTCCCAGCACTTTGACCTAATGCTTTTGTGATCATGTGTCAGTGATTTCCCTTGATGCTTCCCCCTTGCCTACCAATCTTTGTTCCAGGGTGTTGTGTTGTGTGTCCTTGCAGTTGTTGTTGTTGTTGTTATGTGCCTTCAAGTCATTTTTGACTTGGCGCAATCCAAAAATGAACATATCACAGGGTTTTCTTGGTAAGATTTCTTCAGAATGGATATGCTTTTGTCTTCCTCTGAGGCTAAGAGAGTGAGATGTGCCCAAGGTCATCCTGTGAGTCTTCACAGCCGAGTGGGGATTCAAACCCTGGTCTCCAGAATCATATTCCAGTGTTCAAACCACAACACCATGCTGGTGTCTGTGTGTGTTCTACTTTTTTGTTAGTAATGTTAAATTGCTAATCTACTCAAATGTATTAATATTAATTTTGTTAAATCACAGATCAATGGGGTAACGCAAAAAGGACTTTTTTTCCATATGAAACCAAGACAATTTCCACACTACACTCTTATAGTGCTATTATTCCATTTTCAACATCCTGTAGAATTCTGGAGCTTGTAGCCAAGGAGCTCTCTGGCTGAAAATTCTACATGCCCTCCCTAAACTGCAAACTCCAAGATTTCATAGGAGGTTGAAAGTGAAATAATAGCAGTACAACAGTGCAGTGCAGAAAGGCCCTAAGAGTTCTTTCATACTACACAGTCATAACACTTTGAGTCCACTTTAACTGCTTTGGCTGCATCCTATGGAATTGTGGGGTTTGCAGTTTGTTCAGAGGTATGAGAGGAGCTTTCTGGTTGAGAAGTCTAAACACTTCTCTGTTAACTGCAAATCCCAGAATTCCACAGAGCAGTCTTTTAATTATGTAGTGTGAAGGGGCCCTAAGTTTGATGTGGCAGTCGTTTTCCAGGGGGAAAAAGTGGGGAAGGTTTTTCTGTGCTGCATTGTTTGGCAGCCCCTTCAATCTCTGGGAAAAGTCCCAAAGTGGTGGCTAGCTGTAAGAAATACAACATCTAGAGCAGAAAAGAACAGATGTGAGGAAATGACAAAAGTAAGGACAAGCAGGAAGTATATAGTACGCTGCCTTGTGGTATAGTTTGCATGCAGGAAAGAAGATACAGAGTGTGTGTTTGAGAAAGAGGAAGTAAAGAAATGAAGGGAGAAGAAAATAAGAGAATAATGAGCAGGGACATGGAAAAGAAAGATACACATGGAAGACATTCAGAATGAGAGATGTGGAGAAAAAGGGGAAGAAAGACTGAACAGTATAGGAAGTAAAAAGTGACCGTGACAGTTAATCAGTGAGGAGGAGGAGGAGGAGGAGGAGGAGGAGGAGGAGGAGTGGATAATGTCCATGCCAAACAAGAAGAAAGCAGGAAAATCTTGAAAGAAAATTAGAAGGAAGCAACTGGGAAGCAATGAATATGAAAAGAAACTGAGCAAAGTCTCATTTGTGGATAATAGAATTTGTGGGTAATAGAATCATTTGTGGGTAATAGAATTACTGTATGTACAGAATAAGCTGCCTCTGTTGGACCAACAGCAGAGGTCCAAAACAGCATGTGTACATGATACATAGATTTGCAGTGGCAAGATCATGTTGCTCATTCTGCAACTGGAGCTGATTTATTGGGGGAACTGATACAACTTCTTGTGTGTGGTGGATGTTGTTGTACAGGTCTCCTGGTGTCACGTGTACCACTGTGAATTCACTGTCTCCTTCCATTTGTGGCCAGCATATGGAAATTGTACTACCACACTTCCTAATGGGTGTGTTGTAGGAGCTGACTTTGGGGAAGCTTCCCCCCCCCCGTACTATGTAATATTTTAAATGCCTGAAATGTGTATTTGTTCTCTCATTATTAATAACCTTTATTATTTGGTTATTGTTTTTCCACCTATCAGGGCTGCCAAATACACCATAAAATGAATAAAAACATTATGTGAAACACATTAAAAACACTTTTAAATGTCAGATCTAAAAGTCAATTTTGAAAATCAAAGACTGTATGGAACAACACAGTCTTGACTGCATGCCAAAAGCTGAACAGGTATGGAACCACTTTAATTTGTCTTTGGAAGGAATTCCCCAATTTAGGTACAAGAGAATGTCCTTTCTGTTAAACACAGCAGCCTCACCTCTCACTGCGATATATATCAGTGCTACTCAAAGTGATGGTCTGTGCTAGCCCACATATCATAGGCTGCTGGTCTACGGAGAGTTCCCAGGACAAAAAATAGTTGTAGCTAATGGTACTAATATGGTACCAGTCCTTGATGCAGTAGTAGGAAAAAAAAATAATCCCCCACACACCAGATAGCTCGAATACATAACTCATCTCTCAGAAAGATATATCAGCTGTTTTATTAGCGCAATGGTGGCATATTTGGAGCATGGAGCATATTTGGAGCATGAAGAGCATGCTGTAACTGGATAAGATCCTCAGTCCACATCCAAATGTTAATAAATGTTAAGACTATCACAGCATAGCCATTGAAACATCAATAAATTTGCCTCATGGAGGTAAATTTCAATTTGAGGGAGTCAACCATTATTAATTTATCCAGCTTTTTATTTTTTATATATATATATAAGCATATTTACCTGACCTTGCCTGGGATTTTATTTTCTCATGGGTAATATTTGCTAGAAATACCTTAGAAATTACCTTACATTATTTTAGGAATTAGATGCTATTGAAATACACAGGTTTGAGATTCTGTGTCTCTAATTCCCCAAACTGTGTTGTCCAGTACCTGTAACTGTTGCCCATATTCCCCAATCCAATCTGTATTCAGAGTTGTCAGCATACAGAGGTTTGGTTTCTGAGGGAATACGCTACCCTCCTCCTTCTTGCTGCTAGGCCTTGTCTCCATAGCAACCGGCCTGAAGGCCAAGAGCTCTCTGGCTGAGAATTCTAAAGGCCCCTCAACTGCCAACCCCAGGATTCCACAGAATCTTCAGAGGCAGCCAATCATATGAAGTCTTCAGCTGTCTGACACAGACAAACTCACAGACTTTGACTTTTGTATATCATATATAGAGAAAGAGAGAGAAAATGTTAAATTCGTTTTTTTTGTTGCAAACCTACATATGATGTGATGTGTGTCACACCTTTGCATGGAACCTGTAATATTAGAAGTGGAGAGAAATATTATTTAAGAATTGACCATGTATACCATCACTCTAAAACTGTCCCACAAGGGATTCTAAGCATTTATAATATTTCTATCATCCATTGTTATCAGGGAACAAAAGAATGAGTATGAAAATTTGTGCTAGAAAAATGAGTCTGTGTGTACTAGAGTATCTATTGGATACTCCAGCCATCTTACCGCCTCCCCCCCACAGACTACGTCTGGGAAATATAACCCAGAAGACTTTCTCTCCCAAGTTATGGCACATAACATATATTGACATGTTTCCTCAGTGTTGTTTCCCTGGCTTGTTGAAGGACAGGTTCTATCACCCTCAGCCAGTATTGTACTGACTCTGTTGGCAGAGGATGCTAGTTGCAGTCCAGCATACCTGCAGCACACTGCACTGCAAGAGGCTGGAGTATACCACTCCCTCCCTTGTTTCTTCTTTCTTCATTCTTGTTCCTGCTAAATGGATGTTCCCTGCTTTCATTTCCCAGAAGCATGATTATTTCCTTTTTCTTGGGCCAGTACAAACTGATATCACAGCCTTCCCTTTTGTCTCTCATTCCCCGCTACCAAAAAGAAAAGAAAAGAGAATAAGAAAGACCTAAAGTGGTTTGTAAACCTGGAAAACTTATTATTGTCCATAAGCTTATTTAATTCCTTTAAAATTAATTCCTTGTGTTAAACTATATATTTCTAGCTGCTTTGGGTTTGTATTCACCTTCCACCAGACATGACAATATTACATGTACACTCATTTTTTTGTGACAAGTCCAGAAAAAAAAGGGGGGGTAGGGAGAACAGAGGGCTTCAACTCTCTTAGATAAAGAGAAGTTTCATATATGATCTGCTTAATATTATCTGGAAAAATAATTTGGAAGTGACTGACAGGCAGCAGCAAAAGATGTGTGCATTTAATATAAGAACAGGTAGTCAAATGCAATAGTGTAAATATAGTGTTGATGCAAGCCTTTTGGGGAATAAAAAGTCTTCTGAGCATAATTCTATCTTAAGCCTATTTCATAAGATGGTAGAGAGAGAGAAAGAGAGAGACAGACAGACAGACAGAAAGACAGACAGATAGACAGACAGACCTCAATTGCCCAGACATTTTCCCTTAGGAGCTTCTATACATCAATGAGCAATTGAAGACAGATAGTAGGGTTTGGGGAGCAAAAATATTAGATAAGAATATGTATGCAGTTTACCAAACTAGTGAAGTTGCACAAAAATGGACAATACAGGGTGTTTGTTCATGTAGCTGCATGAATCCAGTAGAAAGATATCTCTGCAGAACAATGCTAAGCAAGTTTGGTTAGAAGAAAGTTATCCTATTCTCAGTCACATACCACTCAGTCAGTATTTGCAATGGTTTGCTGCCATGCCAAGTAATTCATCCCAAATTCCATAGGTCTACTCTAACATAAGGGTATAATTGGAAATTAATATGACCTTAACTTCTTGTTGTTGCTGCAGCTGAAAAAAAAAAAGGCTTTAATTTTGCTGATTCTATTTTTCTGAGTTGACTATTTGACCAAGACTGTTTCCACACTGGCCTGTTATAGAGCTATTATTCCACTTTCAACCTCCTATGGAATCCTGGAGTTTCCTGGGCCATCCTGGACCACCAACCCCTCCCTAGACTGCAAACCCCAGGATTCCATAGGATGTTGAATGTGGAATAATAGCGCTATAACTCGCCGGTGCAGAAATGGTCCAGATTTCACATCTGCTATAAATAAGACACAAATCACCATAGAAAGTTCTCCAATCATCTGATAATAAATTTAAAATTGCTTATTAAGTATGACACTTAATGGACTGGCTTTTATGTATCTGGTTGACCACTGTTCCAACCAGTTCTAATGACAGTGCTCCAATACCCAAAATGTATAGAGATGCCACTATAGGGGCTCATATTTCAGTGACACAATTATGGTTGATTTCTCATGTGTTCTGAACTGTAACCTATATCTCATCATCATGAAAGGGATCACAAATTAAATTGTTTTGATGTCTTCACATTTCCTTTTGGAAGCCTGTCATTTCGACTTTCATAATAATGATCTAATACATGTGTTAAGACAGTAATTCAGATAAGCAGTAGCATAGATATAAAGGCAGTGTCTCAGGCTTGTGTATTATCCCAGCTGACATGCACAAAATATCTGATGCAAATATCTCCTTTTCTTGGCTCCCAGAGAGGCTATTTAGAAATTCAAGAAGTTGTAAGAAAATTATATCTAAGCCAGTCACTGTGTAGGGCCTACATCGTAGGAAAACCTGTAGAAGATTCATTAAAATGTTTTATTACTTGATAATGAAAGAACTGGGTCAGTATTTCGTACGTTTAATGCTTATATCTCACATGTATTGTTAAATCAGTTGAGCCTTAAATAGCTGCAGCCAGTTAAGAACAGAAGTACATCCATCACGTCGTGCCGGTTTACAAAAGATTGGCTCAAATAGGAGGGGAAATGCAGGTCAAAGTAACAATTTAGCACTGTGTAAGTCATGCATGGGTATTAAACTGCCTACTTGCACACAGAACAAGATGCTTCTGTATGCATGATGATGGACAAAACCTCCCATTTGATTCCTGAACAGATCTTAACTTGTGTGTTCAGGTCTTGCCAACGGCTTTTTTTATTTAAAATGGGCACTTTTCAGAAAGAAAGGCATTTAAAACACCCTTTATTGTCATCTTTTTATTTATAGTGAGAATTTCTTTGATTTGCTTAAAAGGCACCCAAGAATAATAACAGTAACTGTGAACTGAAAAAAGATACAGACTGTACATAATAAATAATTCATATAAACTTAACTAGGATTTGAAGTAAAATTGAACTGCCATGCTTTGTATCACCTTGTTCCTCGCTGTCTTCCTTAGCAGTATGTCTTGTTGATTTTTACAGAACATTTATTGAGCTGTCTTTTTTTTTTTCAATTGTTAAAGTGAACATTTGTGTTGTTGCTTCTAAATGGGCTGCTAAAAATGCAAATTCTGGGTGGAACAAATGTATGTCTGAAATAATAATGGATGAATCTTTCAGTTTTGCTTTCTCCTACATTCGTTTTTTTAATCATTTGTTTTTCTCCATCTAATTTATGTAGATATTTGTGTTTGGTTAGCAATTAAAAAATAATGAATTTTTTAACTGTCCATATTGGATAAATTCAGTGGATACTGTTATTTTCAATCCGCAGAGAAGTAAGCAGTACTGGCCTACTATGTAGGTGTTAAACATGATAAAGCCTATCAGAAAAGAAAAGTTGGCAACCAAATTCACCACCAGAAAGATACCTGAATACATAGGTGAGCAAACCCAGACTTTTAAGAACTAAGCAACCAAAGTCCTCTGCCTGGTTGAACCAATCTGTCTCTCTCTTTTTTCCATGTTTGATTTTTAAGGCAGATTTTTTTTCCATTAAATTTATGAAAAATTATGGGAACTTCAGAAAATTCTCATTTAAAAATTAATTAATTTATCAACCATTCCACATTCAAGACACATGTGTATGCAACAAAAATCTGGAATGTATGGTTTACTGAATTGTAAACCTGGGTCTGATATTGTGCAACAATTTCATGGAAAATATGCTTAGTATTTTGGACTAGGTAATCTCTGTATCCTAGTTTGGATGTGTCATTGTGTATGCAGAAAACAAGGCCAACCTAGCATTATATGCTTAACAGTACAATCCTAACTCCAAGAACAATCCCTCTGGTGGTGGAAATGTCCTTTTTCCAGCTGATCATAATGAACTACTGACAGAGAAATCTACCAGAAAAATTGTTCTGTTGGTTAAAATCTGCTGTCAGAAGAGCCAGAGGGATCACAGGAGAGATGATGCAACAGAGAAATCTAGTTACACCAGATCCAAATCTTTTTCAGCCAGGGACAAAGCTTCAAATGCAGTACAAAGTTAGGCCAGGGTAGCCATAACAAGAGAAATTATAGTGTATTCCTATGTTATTTCTAATAGGAAAGTAATAGTAATTTCTATGTTCTTGATCTGAGAGGGGCTTGGATTTCGCATGGCTTCAGTTAATCTAGCATCAACCCAGCTGGTACTTGGCCACCTTTGTCAGTTAGGAATGCTTTTCTAACTGACATCCTATATACACTCAGCTATAAAACTCAGTAAGGCTTACTTCTAAGTGGACATTCAGGATTGCACAATTAGTCCCTAGCAGTTACAAACACAGCCTTAGCATGTTAACATGGCATAGCACCCAGATCACAGACCTAATGTTACATACCTAGATTTCAGCAATTAAGTACCAATATAATAGCTGCTAATTCCACATCTATATGTTTTTTTTTAAAAAAACTGTAGTCATATATAAACCAGACCTGCAACTTAGCCTGAGAAATGTTCTTTTGCTTTATAAATATTGTTGTGATAGAATATTCACACAGATGTACAAATCAGTTTTTGCTGCTCATTTATGTTCTGGTTTGCAGGTTAAATTTACTGGCCATAGGGAACTAATTCCTTCTCTTTAATACCCACAATAATTAATATGAGGCAATTGTATAAATAAAAAAAATCCACCTTGTTGATTTACAAGTATATTTACAATAAACTCTCAATAGCTTTTTCAGCTATAAGTGTTTTAAATCAATGATGCACAGGAGTCTATAGCAGCATTATACTGAAGATTGTCCAAAATGTGACTAAAATTGCCAGACAAGAAAAGAAACAAAAAAGTTTATGTCTTTTAAAATCTTCAATAAAACATGTATATAGCTTTCCCCTATTATCCACATACCCTAACACACTTTCTGATAAATAACATTCCAAATACAAGGTACTTAAATACTGGCAGACCTTGGATGCATATAGTTAAATATCTTTGAAAAAAAAATCATTTAATTTTTCTTGTATTTATTACATGGCAATATCATGTGCAATTGATAGATAGTGTTCATTGATGTGGACTAATCCCATACCAATATACACTAGCCTTTTGTAACTAGGTATACAGGTGCTTTTTAAAGAAAATATAGTGTAAATAAAGCAGATAAAAGAAGGGCATTGAAATAACAAATGTTTTAACCTTGCTTTTAGGAAACAGATGAGGGACTGCCATGCAGGTCTAGGGGACTATGGCAAAGGAAAATGAATTTCCTCCCAAGATCCAGTCACACTAAGTTCACATTTAATATGGCGGGGGGAGGGGAATGAGACATAGAGCCTGCAGAGTTTCCCATGGCTTCACACAGTTATCCCTGAGAGTTTCTTTTCGCTCGGATTACTGCTGTGCTTAAAAGTTCTGATTGATGACACATTATTATAAGGCACTTTTATTTACAGAGTTCTGGGTTGAGATAGAACTGTTCTGACTTAAATCACTCCATGTGGTTTTCTTTTCGTTTACGTTTGCTGTTCCAAAACTTCCAGGTAATCTGGTTCAGCATGCAGGTTGGCCTTGAGTTCAAAATATTCATTTTTAGTCTGTTCTAGTAAAACTTTTCTTGGCCTGGAATACATGAGTGTCTCCATTAGTTTGAGCTCTTCATGAGCCCCTGGATAGTGTACTTCCATGTCAGGATGCAGCTGGGCAATGTTTTTCCGTAAATACTCTGTTATCCCTAGTTGCTGGAGCTCTCTTTCTTTCTCAAGAATGTTCCTGTATAAGGAGCTTGCATCCTGGAATGACAAGAATTCAGCTGATTGGTCCATAGTTTTATATTTGACATTTGACCCTGTCAGAGGTGAAGAGTGCTCTCTTTCTAAGAGACTTCTGCGAAGGTGTTTGGAATCATTCACTTCCTTATCATTCCTTTCCTCATGATGATCTACAAATTTTGGACTGAAAGATGGACTTCGGTAAACTTGAACCATTGGACTTACCATGCGCTGTTCATATAGGGCTGTGGCTGGGTGCTCAGTGGTATGGTGTGTAGTTTTGTGACCATACATGCTGTACTGAAGCTGCACCGGACTGGTGTCCCTCATCTGTTCATCTGCCTGCTTCTTTTTGTATCTTCTGCGTCGGTGTAGAACAAGAACGACAATACCAGCTGCACAAAAAATGATGGTGATAAATACTATTAAAAGTCCCAGGATCAAAACAGAAAGAGGGATGGCATCAGTGAGTGATCGCAGAATCGTGTCTGCTGTATTGGTGGTGGTTGATGACGTTGTGATGATGATGAAGCTAGCTTGAGTTGGGAGAGCTGGACTGTTCATTAAGCCAGGACATAGCATGTCCCTATTCAGAGATTTCAGTTCCTTTTTAGCTAAATGTCTTGGAGAGTTACAGAAAATTTCACCCGTCACTGCATTTCTATTTAGCTTTTGTATCCATTGCTGCAGCCCAACTGAGTCACAAGAACAATCCCAAGGGTTGTCTTCTAGCTCAATTTGTACAAGTAGATCCAGATCATCTAAGACATCCCCTACAGGCAAATGTGCAAACTGGTTAGTTTTTAGATTTAGCCTGGCTAGAGGAACTCCAGAAAAAATATGAGGTGGCAAAGTCTGAAGAAGATTATTATTTAAATAGAGGACCTTAAGTTTAGGCATTGGAATAAATGTACCTGGTAAAACTTCTTTGATGGCATTATATTCAAGATACAAATATTCAAGACGCTGTAAGCCTAAAAACAAATTGCGATTTAGCTGGGTGAGATGATTGCCATTGAGATATAATTTTTGTAATCTGGTGAGATTTATAAAAGACCCTTCTTCTAGGATTTCAATGCGATTGTTTCCCAAGTGAAGCATTTCTAGACTACCATAATCCACAAGGTCTGATTTCAGTAGTGTCTGGATTATATTTCCAGCTAGAATAAGCTTTTTAGGATTTGGGGGAGGAGGCCCTAAATCTGATAGGCTCTCAATGTTTTGTTCCTGGCATTGCATTAAAATCCCTGAAAGGATATGGCTAGTGCACTGACATGGGATAGGACAATATATTCCAGGAAGCAGGGTAGCTGGCTTTGTTACATGAAGTATTAAACTAGATTCCTTGGTAGGAGCTTTCAAAATAGGTATCACCTTTGTTGCGTACTGGCTATCGCTGATTGATGTGGTGACCACCAAAGGCAATGATCCTGAGGGAGAGTCAAGGTCATTTGTAGGGTGAGTGGGACAGAGTGATTCCTTTTTTAATCTGCTCAAAATGAAATCTTTCAAAATGGGAGGGCTGTGGCATACAACATCACCTATTATAGACTGAGGGGGCATGTTTTCTAACCAACTTTTCAACTCCAGCAGGTCACAGTTGCAGACCCATTTATTATCTTCCAACTGAAGGTCTAGAATTCTGCCAATGTGTTCTAAAAAACCAACATAAGGAAGAGTCTGCAGCTGGTTCCCACGAAGATCCAAGTGAGTTAATGGCACAAAGCGAAATACATTGGGAGGAAGAAACTCAATCGCATTATCATTTAAAATGAGCACCTTAAGCCTGTTGAGCTTGCTGAAGGCACTTGATTCAATTATTGTGATGAAATTATTGTCTGCTTGGAGGAATTCCAAGTTGTCCAGCCCATGGAAGGTGTCCTCTTTAAGTATTTCTAAAGAATTGTGATTGATATGAAGTTGCTTAAGGAGACTTAGCCCATTAAATGCACCTGGTTCAATGTCTACAATATAGTTAAATCCAAGGTGAAGCGTGAGAGCATTGATAAAGCTAGAGAAATCATTCACATGTAACATGGTCAAGCTGTTGTTTAGAAGACTAAGGTGGAAAGGCCGGGATGGTGGAACATGCACTTGAGATAAGTCCGTGATGCCTCTGTCTTCACAGTTTATAGTGAAGGTGCCATCTTTTTCTTCACAAGAACACAGTATCTCACAGGAACCAATGGATGAAGAGAAAGGTGGCTCACGCTGGAGGACATCACAAGCAACTCCCATCAGACTTAATGTAATTATCCAGAGCTTCATGGTCATCCAACAGCTCCTGCAAAATACAATAAAGAGATAAACAGACAGAGACTTCAGCATTATCACATTAAGTTGTGGGTATACAAAATGAGCCAATTGAGGGAAGAAGTGCTAGATCGAAAAGTTTCATTAATTCCCAAGTGTAAAAATGGCCACTCATTGGGCCACAGACAATATCCATTCCCTAAAATACTTTGCCCAATACTTGACAGAGGAACATTTTTGGATATTACTGGATTATCTCCATTATGCAGAAGTCACTTTTTTCTGATCACGTATGGTGGTGAAGAGCTTTTTTTTTTTATCCTTGGCAATAATAAATCTTTCCATGACAACTATAGGCATAGTAAAATTTATGTTGTCCAAGTTTGAGAAATTGACCACCAGTATCTATTAATCATCTATCTGTCTGTCTGTCTGTTATTTAATTGATATCCCATGTTTCTCCTGAATGAGACCCATTCTGCTTCATAGAATACAATTTTTTTGCTATATAATATAATAAAAGGCTCTAACAACAGAGGAGAGCCTACAGTATAAATAGATTATGTAACTTTTATATTCTTTATTTACGCAGTGTCCAAAGCTTGGAAATTATCATGAAAGGGTGAAGGAAGGATTCTATCCCAAACAATATCACAGTGACTTCATACTATTTAAATAAATAATTTAACTTTTAGGAAAGTAGCAGTGGAATAGCAAGGTTGTATGCAAGGAAATTAAGGCAAAAGGGAGGTCATTAAAAAAAGAAGAAGCTTTACACAAGCACCTTGACATGCCATAGGCCCTTTTCGCATGGCATTTTCCATGCAAAAGGGTGCCTGGAGCATTGTGCAATTGTGAGGAGCGATCTGCACGATGCACTCACAATCACTTGATGCTCCAGGAGCCAGCAGGTACCGATTGTGCACCTTTTCATTTTCGGCTAGAAGCCGAAAATGGTACATGATCACGCGTTGCTTCCGGGCCCCAAGTGCATTTACCTGACTTGTGGAGCCTCCAGAGCCGCGCCAGTCACGCTTCCTTCCCCAGTGTAGCCTGGGAAACTCCCAGGCTGCTCTGGGGAAGGGAGAGGTGGGTCTCTTGTGCAGGCAGGCAGCTCATGTGGAGCTGAAGCATCAGCGACGTGAGAGCCTCTCGTCAGAGGCTGCTCGTGTGATCCCTGCACCCCATCGCTAGAAGAAGGCAAGGTGCAGAAAGGGATATAGATTCATAAGATTCCTTTGTCCATTTCCATGTGTCTTCTTTTTCCCCCCCCTACCTTTACCATGACTTAACAATGATGAAACAAGCACTATGCATGGATTATGTATCTAGCTATTGTTCCACTATGTAGTTGGCAAGGTTGTAATGGTCCTTGGGGCATTAAATTTGTGGCACGGGGACTGTTCCAGCATGTGTTACTAAGGTCAGAAGTAAGGCACACGGAAGGAAAAGCCTAACTTGATTCTTTGTCATATCTGCCACACTCCAGCTTCTAGGTGCAACAGTACCAGTGTGAAGCAAAGATGCTTCTTTAGCTCCTACCATGCAACCCCAGGCTTTTGACATTTCTGGAGCAATACAAGAACACACTGCAGTACCTCTCATGTTGAGAATCATGCTTTCTTCCATGTGCTAGACAGGAATCCAGGTTTCCAAGTTGTTCTGCTGATGCAAGCTGACAGTAAAAACTGTTCTCCTAGTTTAAAGAATTGGTTCTGTCTATCAGTTTTGAATTTTTTTTTTTTTTTTTTTTTGCCATTATAAAGTAAAGGAGACTTTTCTGTTATGATGACCTGTGTAGTTTGGAGAGCCTTTCTTGCATAATCTGAATTTTTCACACACACACACACCACTTAAAAGGCAAAAGATTTTTTTAAAAAAATACTAAGCATTTGGCAATCACAACACATTTTATACACGTCCATTCTGCACTTGTAGCACAGCTAAATTCAAGCTCAGGTAAATTCAATGGGACTTATCACTAGATAGGTGTATATAAAATTGCAGCGTCAGTCTCTTAAGGAAATCATTCACTCTACATGTACAGTTTGAGACAGAAGTATGAATTCTTCCCATTATGACACTATCCTGTGCAAGGATCAATATGCAGCGTCTAAGTGCATGGTTTTGGCAGTGGAGGGCTAAGAAGAAGGTAGACACCCAGTGGGGACTGTGGGTTCTATTTAGCCAGAAAATTATGAATCAAAATACTGTTGGGAAGGAATATCACGAAAAAGAAGGTAATCAGCTAGCTGGGCAAGAGTGATTAATGAAAAGGAGGGCATAGCTGCACCAGGACACAAGAGTTTAAGACCAGTTCAGTCAGCTTACAGACAGGCTATCTGAGAGATAAAGCTAGGAACAGAGAGGATGGTATGGAGGAGACTAGAAAAATGAACAGTAATTCCTTGCCTTTTCACCCAACTGTCTTTTGCTTCATTTTCCTCTTTTTAGCGTCCACGAGAGAATAAACCAAAGAGGCTTTGGGGAAGATCAATACATTTGCATGGGAGGAAGTGGGAAGTATCTCATGTCAGAAGTGGGCCTAAAGATGGTTTAGCCAGCAGCAGCTGGTGGTTTCTATGTCAGTGGAGCAGTGAATCCATTCCACGTTTTAGCATAAACAGGTCAGAAGCAGAGCAGAAGCTGGGTTGGTCAGTGGCAACTGGTGGCGTCCATGTCACCAGTGTGGTGAAACCATTATGCATTTTGGTCTGAACCTGAAATGAGCCATCTAAAATGCCAAAATTATTTTATAAATAGATAGATATAGATATTTTGATTACTGTAATACTCTGGATCTGATTTTGAAGAGAGATCAAACACTTGATTTGGTCCAGATAGCTGCAGCCAGGTTATTAACCAGGACTGGAAACAGAAAGCACACAGTTTCCTTGTGGCAACAGCCCCACTGGTAGCTGGTTTGTTTCCAGGGACAATTCAAAATTCTGCTTAAGGCCTACAAAGCCCTACCCGTCTTGTGTCTTGAGTTATCTGATGGACTACATAAGTCTACCTGTTTCATGAGATCTTCTGGGAAGGCCCTTCTCATTGTCTCACCACCTTCACAGGTGCATCAGGTGGGAATACAGAAGACAGCCTTCTTGGTGGCTCCTTTCCCATTCTGGAACTCCCTTCCTAGAGAGGTTAGCTTGGTGCCCATCTTGCTTCTCTTTTGATAGGCAGATGAAGAACTTTTTATTTCAACTTTGAAAGCTAACTGCTCAGGGTGAAAAGGCCTTTCATATGTTGTGTTGTTTATAATTACTATTCTTTTCAACTTTGTTTTTAACTGTTTTTAACTTCATTGCTAGTTTAATTGTATTATAATTTTTCAGGACATAATTTTTTTACCTGTATAAGCTTTGTAAGCCATTTTGAGTCCCAGATGGGAAAAGGGTGGGAACATTGTTGTGGTGGTGGTTGTGCTGCTGCTGCTGCAGGTGATGATGATGCATCTTGGTCTAAATACCTCGAAGCCAACAGATCTCATCTGATCTTGGATGCTAAGCAGGGTCAGCCTTGATTGGTATTTGAATGGGAGACCACTAAGGAAGACTAGGTGCTATGGGCTACATTGCAGAGGAAGGCAAGGCAAAACCACTATCTTTTGCCTAAGAAAAGCCTATGAAATTCATGGGGGATACCATAAGCTGCCAGGTGATTTGAAGGCACACACACACACGCATGCAAACATGCACACACCTTGGATAGCTCCTTTAAAATTCGAGATAAAATTCTGAGCAACCCATTGGTGTGGAAGCCACCAAATGCCACTGAATTTGGCTTAGTATTCAAAGATTGGTCATACTCCTCATGTTGTACTGAAGATCAATCTACTTAAATTTCTCCCTCAGACCTCTTCAGAGGCCAGATTCCACACTCAGTTGTGGGCAGGAGACACATGCTTCATTCACTCACATCTAGACTGGTTAGACATGTAAATTTTCAAAAACATATAGTCATAGCTGTCTCTTTTTGTATATATTGATATTTGAATAATTAATAAGATCCATTTACAACAGGGCTGGTGTAATTTTTCTTTCCAGCCTGCCCTGCTGCCAGTTCCAGGATAAAGTAACAAACACGCACCAAGAATAAGCTGCAATATTTTCTTGCAGGGCCTCAATGACTGCTCATTACTTTGAAGTACCATGCCTCATTTTTTGTCCTTCAACTCTCCATCTCTCTCTCTTTCTCTCTCTCTCTCTCATTGTATTTACATTCTGAGTACATCCAGGAAACCAACAATGATAAGAAAGTGGAAACAAGCAGAAAAGCAATCAGTATACCTGATACCAATCTGGGCATGTTAGGCATTGCCATGAGCACTCTCAGCTATGTCTATGTATGCATGACACTGTCTTTATAATGAAAATAAGCATCATCTTTTAGGGTTGCAATCCTATATCCACTTACCTGGGAGTAAACCCTTTAACAGATGTAATTTCATGTTTATCTGGTTACAGGGATCATTTGATTACCCTGTAGAAATAGCTTCACTGGCTCCAGTCCATTTCCTGGGAAAATTTCAAAGTGCTGGCTATGACCTTTCAAGGCTGTGTCAAAACCGATCTTCCTATATGATCTGGTCAGAGTTTTCAGATCCTTGATGGAGGGCTTTCTGTTGGTCTCACCACCACCATCACCACCACAGGCTTGGTTGGTGAGGACACAGGGGAGACTCTTCTCAATGGTTGCTCCAAGGCAATGGAACACCTTTCCACAGGAGGTCTGCTTAACCCTGTTCCTGTCCTCTTTCCACCAGAAGTTAAGATCTTTCTATTTAGGTGGGTCTTTAATTGGTTTTTAAAAAGAATCATATGGTGGAATAGTGATCATAGTGATATGCTGAGTTTTTTTTTATCCTGCATGTTTTTAGTTACATTTTAAGTGTGCTTCAAATAGTTTAACTATCTGCATGTAATAGTAATGTAATATAATTGTGTTTTTTTCCCCAATTTTGTAATATAATATTTTAGCCATCTTGAGTCCCTTGGTGGGAGAAAGATGACACCTAATTTGAATGAATGGATGGATGAATCTCTACTGAAATCAAGAGAACATTTTTTATTTTAGTAGATGTCTACATAGTTTTACCACGAAAGGTCTTGGCTTAGCTCTGTAGAAGGATGAACAAAGCTTCCTATCAGATTAACATGTTTAAATGTGGTTAATTAACTGTTGCATTTTGTTATTTAACAGATATAACTTTGTGTTACCTATGGCTGTCAACAGTAAATTCGCTACTTATCTGTATGTGTTTATAATATAATGTATGAATTGTGCTGTCCCTCTATTTCACAGGAGACCACTGTCTTCCTGCAACTGATTTACAAAAGAAATTGCTCTATATTTTTAAAAGAAACATTCCTACTTTTGGAAAGAAAGATCAGAATATATTTTCTAAAAATCTAGGGGAAGGAATAGCCTATTTATTATAATGTGGGAAGCACCAATCAATAGTAGTGTTATCCTGTACATTTTTACTCAAAATTCAGGCCCTTCCCCTCACCACCTCAGGTTCAGAAGGGTTTACTCCAAAGTACATGAATATGAGGATTCAGCCTCCATCATTGGACAGAGATTACTGAAGTGAATGAAATTAATTCATTGTAAAGGCCTGAACATATCTATGGTTTTTTTTTCTTGAAGAAATAGATTAATATGTAACCAGACGGAAATACGCTTTAGGGAGAAATTTCTTTGCTCCCCATAATATGATGCATATACACAGAGCTAGGGTGGTGTTTAGTATTCTGTATTTGATTTGTAAGATCCATTTGAGAGATGCAGACTGAAAGCCCCACTGAACCACAAAACTTAGTGGGCAACCTTGAATAAGTCTCTCTCTTTCTGGTTCGTACTCACTCACTCTCTCTCCTTGATCTGCTACACAGAGGAGTTGTGAGGATGGAATGAGAACAACAGCCAAATATGCCCCCTGGAGTATATAGGAGGTAAATTAGGGTATAATGTTATTTAATTTATTAATTATTATACCCAAGTTCAGATCCCATGTCCAAATGGCTTTGTTCTTTAGTTGCTGTTGTTGTTGTTGTCATTGTCGTTGTTGGTGTGTGGCTTCGCGTGGTTTCTGACTTATGATGGCCCCAAGGGAAAGCTTTCACAGGGTTTTCTTGGCAAGATTTGTTCAGAGGGTGGTTTCCTTTTTCCTTCTTCTCTGCTTTCATTTAAGTCAGGCATGCCATTTGTCAAGGAGATTTTGCAACAGCATTTAAACAAATGGGTGGGATGCTGCAGAAAGACCTGCTGGGAAACTTACAATAAAGCACCAGAAGGATTCTCAGGCAACAACGATGGCACAGGGTGACAGCTCTCAAACCCTGTCTTGTGGTCTTCTCAGATGTATAGGGCCAACCACTGGGGAGGGGGGGACAGGACAAATCTTTCCAAGCCAGCAGAGTCTTGGCACATAAAGAAACCATGTTGAATTCAACTAGGCTCACATATGAATAAACATGCACAGGATCAGGCTGTTAATATACCAACAGTAGCTGTGACCTTAAGTTGAAGTTGACTTGGTGGCACATAAATGACTTGATGGTTCATAGCAACAGCAAGAAAAGAGATTTTTATTCCCTCATGAGGGCCAGCTCCATGTGAAGGTTTTTATCCAAGAAAGTGACTGTGAGTCATATTAGTTCCCTATTATCAGCAACACTCAGAGTGCAACACTATACATGTATACTCAGCAGTTAGTCCCACAGAATTCAGTGGGGCTTAGTCCCAGGTAAGTATACCCAATACCCAATACCAGTTGACTTAAACATAGATCTCCTTTCTTTCCAACCTTTTAGAATAGGCTGAGAATACTGGCTTTACGACCTTGTATGGAATACACTGCTTGTTTTGGTGTAGAATCTGAAACAGCTTTCAAATAATACACATAACTTGATTAAAAACCAAACCAAAACAAAAACCTTCCCCTGAAGATCGATGGGCAAAACACAGCCTGAACACCTCTGTTTCCGAAGTACTTCCTTTAATACCATCCTTTGAATCAGAAAGCATTAACTTTTAATACCCAAGACTTTGTTTCTGATCATCTAATTCCATAAATGTAGCTTCTTGTAAACACTAGACTTTGGTAAAGTGACTGTGATCATTAATTCAACTTTTATTTTCCTTCAACCGCTCCTTTGGTAAGCAAAGAGAGCATTCCGAACCTACTTCTTAGGATGTCCTTGGGCAAAATGCAAAGAACTAAATCAACTTGCATTAATTTAAATTTTATGGTGTATTGCAGGAAATTTGGCATAGATATATATTCTGAACATGAAAGTCTTCTGTATGCAAACGCTCAAGTTTTAAAGTATGTGGAGCCAGATGGAAATCATTCCCGTTTTAATGACTGTCATATTTGTGTTAAGTACACAGGAATCAGTCAGAATCTTCTGCACCCACATTCTGTAACCCCCTTCTCTGCAGAAAAGATGTTTGACTTTATCTAGTACTGAAAGACCACAATTCACTGTCTTTTAGACTTGATCTTTCTGCTCCTTCATGCCATGCTCAGGTTTCTGAAACCATTAATACCACAATTGTTCCTAAAAGGAAGCCTGTCTGACGTATTTTAAAACTTCTGTCTCACTGTACATGGCTCTACAACCCCTCCCATGAGAGCTAAACTGGTTTTATTAATACAATGAAAACCTCCCAAGTGACACTAGTGAGATTATAATGGACTTGACATTGCCAGTCTTCCGCATAACCATTCTTTCACATTCTTAGCTGAAGCACTGAAAGCAAGATGTTTTACTTCCATAAATATTTCCCCAAATTACACTCAGTTCTAAGCATGGAAGGAGGAGAAGACAGATACAGAAAAATCTAGTGGAGACCAAGAGTTTGTCCTATTGGGTTAGACGTTTGTCTCAATGTTGCGCTTTCAGGAGTCCTGGCCGACTGACTGTCCCTAAGGCAAAGTTTGCATGCAAAGGAAAGCAATCCTTCTCTGGTAACCCAAAATCAAATACCTTTCTTGTTTCTTTCAGCCTTCTACGGTTGTTAGAAACAGGATCCTGCTGAAGTCCAGAGCCTCAGGTTAAGACTGGATCGCCTGCATATCTAAGAGGGAGCTCTCCTCGTCTGTCAGTATTCTTGCAGGCAATTTGAGTTGAGTGTCCTACGTCAGGAAAAATCTATCTTTTTTTTAAAAAAGTCCTTTTCATGCATATCTTTGCGAAAGCCCCGCTTCCAAACCTATGTTCTCCTACCAGCTTTCTTTTTAAAAAATGCTTGGTGCAAAAGACAACCCCAGGAGCATATCTAGGCTGTCATTTTATTCATTTCAAGTAGATCCTGAACACTCTTCGAAGGAGGAGTTGGAAAGATTTACATTGGAGAGTGCGGGGCGGGGGGGGGGGTAATGCAGGATGGGTGGGACAAGATGAGACCCTATGGTGCGTTAAAAAAAAAAAAAAAGGCAAGGCGCTGGCGATGCTCAAGTTCATTGCGTGAGTGAAAGTATCCTTACCTGTACAGCAGCTACACCCACTGACAAAATCGGTAATGCACCGGAGGAGCTGTTCAAGTACAATCCCGTTCCTTGTCAGCCCCAGACGTACACTTTTGGGGTTTTTTCCCCTCCTCCGTTTCCCTTCCTTTGGCTTAAGTCTCTCACTTTGCAGGAAGCTCAAGCGCAGAGCTGCAGTTCCTTGAAGTTAAAATCCTGGATCAAAGGCAGCGCAGACCCTTTGACAGAGAGAAAGCGAGAGAGGGGAAAAAAACGAAGCAGGGAGGGAGGAAATTCTTGCGGGGCGGAGGGGGACTCCAGCGAGCGGAGGGGGGAAAAAAAGAGAGAGAGAGAGAGAGGAAACAGTCCACTACACCATCCTGTAAACAGGGATCCCTTCTCAATTAAAATTCACGGCAGACTTCGCCGTTTAGGCTGACTTTCTGCGTGGATGTTAACCATTTGCGAGCTTCGGGATGCAGCAAAGGAACCAGCCGGTCAGCAGGACTCCGCAAAAAGGAAGGGGGGGATCACTCCTGATTTTGCGAGAAACGTAATTCTCTTTCCCCCCTCCTCTTTCCTCTTCTTCTTTTTCTTCTTTTTTCTTTTTAAGGATCCAAGCTGCTGCGGGCGCGCGCGCTCCCTCCCTCCTTCCTTCCTTTTAGTCTCTCTTGTTAGCTCAGTTTGTTATTAGTCAGATTGCCAGAGGCTGGGAGGTAGGCGTAAATAAAGAGACTTCTTGGCTTTTGACTCAGCCTTTAAGCCCTTCCCCATCCCGTTTTTTTTTTTTTTTTAATCTGCCAGTCTCATTTAATACAAGATGCGGCTCCACCTTAGGAAAGCTCAGCTCCTCCTCTTCTTGCTAATCATCTCACCTCCTCTTTCTCCTCCTTTCCCCTCTTAACCCTCCCTCCATTCTCAGAAAGAAAACCACCTGAAGCTCATGGGTCCCCCCCCCCTTTTAAAATACTCCCAGCGTGGCATTTTAAATAATTGTTGTCTGCCCTCATGGACCTCCTATGCAGGGCTTTGGACGCCCAGTGGAAGCAAATGGGTACATTCAATTTAATCAGTGAACTGTGATTCTCACCCCCTCTTCAGTGCTTTCTCCCAGTTACTGCAAGCCCAAAACACAAATGATCTCTAAATATGTATCATTTGCAATACTTGATCAGGTGTGTGTGCATGTGTGTTTTAAATTTTGATAAGCGTTCTAGGATCTTTTTAATTCAAGTGTTTCCTGCTGGAGGTCAGGATAATAAAAATTGCTCAGATTTTGGAGTGCTTAAATGTTAAAAACTTTTCAGTGCAGTATTGAGCTGAAAAAAAAACCACTTTCAGTACAATCTGAATGTCAAGGCTGTATGCAGTGCTGATGCTTCTGCTTATGGGAAAAGGGACATCTAGTAACAATTACTTTTTTTTTTACTTTTTTACTTTTTTTTAAATGTCCTGCCCTCTAGTAACTCACAATTAGCAAAACAGACTCTTTTTATTATAGGAAGGAATAAAGGACACAAGGAAAGAAGCTGCTGTTTACATGTGTGTGGTTTCACCAATCACCAGTGTGACTTCTTCAATAATACTTTCATCAAAATCTGTGGCAATTGTCCAGAACAAAAACCCACACATTTTTGTCCTTTCATTGCTTGGAGGACAGTGGGTGGAGCATTTTTGATTGGAGGATTTGCCTACCCATTGTCTTTGGAAATAACTTCTTGCAATAGAAAGAACGGATTTGGCACACTGTGACACTCTTGGTGCTTCCCTTGGTCTTCCTCATTCTGGCTTTCCCTAGTGCAGATATGTGCATGCATGTGCATTATAATGGCTTTGTGTTTCCAGCTTGAAGCAAAGGTGGGTTTTCTGTAAGCAGACTGTGAACACAGTAAATATTCTCCAGAAATACTGCCTGCATCCCAAAACAGACGTAAAATATCAAGTTAATTTCTAATTGATTTCCCCCAAAATCTTAGTAAAACCGCCTTCTTTGATGCACACAGCAGAAGCAGAAGTCTGTTATGAAGGTTTTCTCTTTTTTAACCAAAATATTGACTGGCTCTTTAATTTTCCTAGCAGTCTCCTATCTGATGGGCATGTGTTTGATTTGTGCTGTTATGTCTCTAAGTGCTACCAAGGATGTTTATTTCTGATCAAAGAATGAGAGTATTAACTGAAGCCTTTCATAAGGGTAAGTTGGCATTGCACATGACAAGATAATGCAGTTTGCCTTCCCCAACAGAGCAGAGTGTAATGCAAAATGAATAAATAAAATATATGCAGAAACACAGTGGGTTCTGCTTATACCAACATGAGTTGCAGCCTATTCCAGAGAAAAAGATATAGGCATATAACTCACCATCCCTAAAATCAACAAGAAACTTGGCCCTTTCAATTCTCGAATAAAAGAAACTTCACATTGAAGGCAGAGTTTTTTTAATTAGTGGAGAGTACCACCTGAGTTCCTATTGCTCTACCGTACCTTTTCTCCTTTTTACTATACTGGACTCTTCTCTCTCACAAAAGTGTGAATAGTGCCCCACATGAAACTGAGTATCCCACACTTTGCCTCTTCCCCACTTCATTATCATCAGCTCTTCAGAAATAACAGTATCACCTCTGGTAGGTGATGACTTCAATGTCAGTGAAGTCAGTGAAGCAGCAAATGCCCTTTGAATTTCACCCCACATTTTCAAGACTTGGAAATTATTTAAGATAAAGGGTTCAAGCATGTTGGATAGCTTTCAGAGTTCAGACAAAAGACCAGGTGGATTCATCATTTCATGACATGGAAGCCATCAGCCTCCGTTATTGCTGAGGATTACTGACTTAGTGGTATTCAGTAACATTCCTGTGGGGAGGAGCCACAAATTGAACTCATGTGACACAACAACTTGCTATCCCTATCAAAGCTGGCACCTGCAATATCAGACAGTGATCCAGAGATTCCACTCCCACTGTAATTGGTAAGGATGGGTGGCCACATCTGTCAGATCAAATTGCATGGATTTCCTTCTTTTCTGTCTTCAAATGCATTCCATGCTAGTTCTATATGGATTTGATTTTAACAAAAAAAAAATGGTGTTTAGCTTTGAGTGGATTTTTTTCAGGTGAATACATTAATTGATGCATTAATGGAGACATGCTCCAATCAGCAGTATGTTCAAGCACATTATAAAAATGTGTGCAGTGTTTTTGTTTACATGTTTTCCCAATAGCTACATGTTGCTGAATACATTTTCTTTTGTTTACAGAATGTATCAAAGGCCCAGAAATATACAGATTGCTAACTCATATTGTGTTTTTGTTTGTTTGTGTGTTTTATTTTTTGTTTTTGTTTGTTTTTTCCAGTCTTTGGTCTTAGAGGTGCAGAATCAAATAAATCCATTTAAAAAAAAAAAGACTTAACAGAGTGGATTTCTCACACATTCCTTATAATCAGCCTTTTCCTCCACACTTGCTGGAGCAATGAGTTTTGCACTGCAACAGGATTTACTTCCTAGTACATTTGCTTAGGAATGCAGGCTTTGAGTCAAATAGTAAGTCAGAAATATTAATCATCAGAGTGATTTTGATCTCAAATATGGCCCCATGATCAGAAGCTAGGGAATATACTATGTTTGATGTTGTACTATAGGCTCAGATCTTTGATTGTTCTCAAAAGAAAAATGCACAGTACCTTCGTTCAAAAGGAGATTTGAAATGTAGCTGCTTCCCTATTAGACAGGTAAAATCAACCAGTCAGATACTATGCCAAATTCATTTTCTCCTCCTTCTCTGTACTTTTGCAGTCTCACTATGTGAATCTGATGTCCTTTGCACCTGTTGTGAGCTGCTAGCAGAGTAATGAACTCTGTGAATGTTATATGTTGTCTTGTTTTATTATGAATGCATACATGCATGTTTTAATCAGTCTTTGAATGCAAATGACTAATTCTCTTTAGTTATCACTAACCCCCAAGAATTGGTGGGCTAAGAACAGCTGAAACCAAATATGCATATTTTAATTGGACTGTGGATATGATAGGAAACATGGCCACAGGCTGGACGTCAATATAATTATGATGTCAGCATTTTCAGATTCTCAGGAGGGGATGACATTAAAAGATGGATCTCACAGCATAGGAATGTCTTTTGGTGGATTTAGTTTGCTTTTTGACTAACTAGTATGTAAGGATATGTTGAAAACCTGTTTTCTTTGGGCTATTCTCAGTCCTGCTTCCAGGTTTGAGGGAGCCTTTGAGCAAGATGTTCAGAATGGCATCCATCCAAGTGTCCACATCTCCTTGCACTGTTATTATTGTCTGTTCACTTGCTTTTCATTTTGTATTGTTTTATTTTTCCTTCTGGGTTCATAATCACCACTACCGGAAGGATAGAAAAAGATGCGTTGAGGTTATGCTTCTTCTTACTTCTCAGTAAAGAAGAACCAGTGAATAAGACACTGCAGTAAGCAACAGAAGTGGATCGTGATTGACCGTGGATCATCTCACTGTGGCATTGGCTTCAGTAAATATCTATCAATGATTATTCCTTATGCTAGACCTGAGTTACCTGGCAGTCCTCATCCCCATCTTTTTGTGAAGTTCTCGAACTTCAGGATCCTAATGTGAATGTGAAGGAACAAAGCTGCCAAGCCACTGTGCCTTCTTAAATTACAAAGCATTAACTTTCCATTTCAATATCAAGGCCATTTCTGGGCTACACTGTTATAGTGCTATATTCAACATCCTAGGGAATCCTGGATTTGCAGTTTAGGGAGGGACCTTTAGAATTCTCAGCCAGAGAGCTCTTTGGCCTCAGTAAACTACAAAGCCCAGAATTCCACAAGATGTTGAAAGTGGAATAATAGCACTATAACAGCGAAGGGCGGAAATGGCCTAGGTCGATGAAATTCAGAGGTTTTTCTTGGAGGTGAACGAATAGGTTATAGAAGTGGAATGACTCTTACTGCCCAACAAGCTAAAACCTAAAAGGAAGAAATGAAACATGACTGCATATAATTGTGAATCCTGTGTATAAGTGAAGATGGCATGTTGGAGCTAGAAATCAGAAGTCAGGATGGCAGGTGTTGCAGAGGAACCAGACTAAAGAGGCAAACAAAGCTGAGATTAAAGGAAGAAGGGTGGGAAAGTGCACTTTCCAAGAATGAATTGGAAAAAAAAATGCTTTTTTACTTTATATAAGTAGGGAAACAGTCTGGACAAGTTTCCAAATGTAAAGTGAACACTTTTCTATTTCTAGAATAAAATATTTAGTCTGGACAAAAACAGATGTGGGAGCAATATGTATATCTTGGGGGTAGGTCTGGGGGCAATAAAAATAATGCCCCCAAAAGAATTCTGGGAACATGATTTGCCACTTGGGGGTGAATGTTTTAGGGATAAAGGAAGACAGGAAGGTCAGAAAGGATGTCTGGCTTGAGGGAGAGAAAAATAAATAGTCCCAAGACCTTCAGAAGATGTCTATCCCTTCTTTACATGAATGTATTTTCCCAAGTTATGTCCTTATGATTAACTGTTAGAACAATTTAAAAGTGTCTCAACTTGAATAAAAAAACACTATAGTAAATAATTGTTAGTTTCAATACTTTGTGGTTTAACCTTACCTGCTACCTTGCCTTTAACCCTCAACTAATTGCTAAGAAAAAAAAAAGGATAACTGTTATAGCAAAGACAGTCAGGAAAAATAAAAAATGTTTGCTGTGGCAACAATGAGGACTATAATAAGGACAGAGCATATCAGGATGAGAACTGAGTTAGTTGGTTTGCCTGCCTCCCTTTCCCACTCACGGATCAGTGTACGGCTTGAGTGATACAATAGGCCACAATATATCTGAAAAACAACTTCCTGCTAGGAATTCTGGTTTAAGCTTAGCAATAAAGTACTTGCAGCCTTTCTTCACTGTAATTGACAGTGACATTGTTTATGAAATTGTACTGAAGAAATGGACACTTTCTTGATTAGACTGTCATGAAGAAAGCCAGCCTGTGAAATGATCTGTACGGATGTCAGTACTTAAGCAAAGATGAAACTCTTCCGGCAGGACCAAAGCAGGGGCTCTTTCTCACTACATAAATATGGCACTGTGACTCCACTTTAACTGCCCCATCCTGAGGTTTGCAGTTTGGTGAGCACCAGAGGAGCTCTCTGGCTGAGAATTCTTAAGGCCCTAAAATGCAAACCCCAGGATTCCATAGGATGGAACCATGACAGTTAATGAGTAATTATAACATAATCTGTGTGGTGTGAAAGAATCCCAAGATACTCAGATTTAATATGCTGGGTCCAGTTATTTGATAACAAAGGCAAAATATTTTTTTAAAAAATCCACAATGTGCTTCTTACACTTCTGGTTAGTAGAAACACTTTCATAATAAATTAAATAATTGACAGTTTGTTGGCCTTTTAATGACATGCCCAAATTCTGCTGCCTGAGCTGGACTCTGAATAATGGTGGGCCTCACAGATTCCAGAACAGAGAAGAAATAGTCACTAAGATAATGTACCTGTAAACAGGGAGTAGAGATGGCTCTCATTCTAAGACAATCTCAAGAAGAAAAAGGAAAATAAGAATGTACATCTCAGACAGATTAGATAAGGGTGGACAAAATAGCATCTGATTGGTATGTGCTCCCCCCAACCCACCTGTTTTTGTGGTTCTCAACCGCTCCAGAATCTGGTAAAAGTGAATTGCCTGTTGTGGTTTGAGTGTTGGATTAAGTCTCTGGAAGACCAGAACCACTTTATCCATTAGGCACAGTGATTAGGACCTATGAATATTTTAAGGCCTACAAGAACAGGACTTTAGGGCATATGAAAACATCCCTAGTAGAGGGAGTTGAATACAAGAGTGCCTAAGGTCTGCATTAACCTCAATGTAGCCCTGCACATTCCTGCTCAGCTATGGAAACACACTGGTTAACATTCTCTCAACCTCAGAGGAAGGCAATAGCAAACTGCCTCTGAACAAGTCTTGCCAAAAATACCCCGTGATAGGTTTGCCTTAGGATTACCATTAGTCTGATATGACTTGAAAGCAAAGTCCAACTACAACAAGCCTTTCTTGGAATCCTGTAGGAGTCATAACACATCTTTTAATTAGATCACTGGGTTCCCCTGCACTGCTTAACAACAAAAAATACACATTTTTCCATACTAGAAATGGATTTCCAGCCACTTCTGGAAAAGAATTGTTTGTTTTGGAGCATTTTAGCAGTCCATAAGGATATCATTATACTTTCACTAGCAGGACCATTAACTTGGCCATTTAAGTATTATCAAGAAAACCAAACAGTAGCTGATGAGGATCTATGAACAAAGCTGAAACAACTAGAGAGCAGAACACCCAAACAATTGATTTGCATGGCTTCCTAGAAGTATCAAAAGGATAACACATGGCTTATATCCTACTTTTCCCAAACAATCAAGAAACTGATTATTTAACAGACGCACAATTAGGCTGTTTTAGATTTTGGATTTAATGTTGTGATAGGGTAATCCAGTGTAGATAACATGTGTGCTATATCACCATGTCAAATTTGGCAAGCAGTCCCACTTAATTGAGAGTCCTTGTGTTCATTCTGCAGAGGGATGTCTGGATGTCTGCCCACAAACCTGCCCTGATGGACCAAATTATTTTAATCCCAGCTTAAATAGGAAAATAATTTCAAGAGTTTGGGGAAAGCCTCAGATATTTCTTGTTTAGTTTACTTAAAAGATTAATTCTTTGGAGATCAAAAGAGATCAAAAGATTTGTAGAGACCAACATGGCAAAACTGCTAGATCAAAGCTTGGAGATCTAGGTCTTCTATGTTTCTTTATCTCTGCAGGAAGTTCTCTTTCTGCTTTCCAAACTGAGATCAACAAACAAACATGGAGGAATATTCAGTGTTCACGTCTTGAAACCAATTTAATATATGAAATAATTTTCTGCCCAGTTCAAAAGATTACCAATAATAGTGTTCATAAAGAAGGCCAGAGGCTTTAAGGAAAATGCCACCCGTATGTTCCGTAATCAGTGTGGCCAAACAGAAGAAAGTTTTCAATCAATCACAATCCACCCAGCGAGGCTGCTGGAGGAGTCATTACTATATTCGGCAAGCTAAGGTTATCAGAGGTCTCCCCCAGTGCTAGGACTGAGAAATTTAGATTCATTATTTTATTCCCTCAAGATGAAAATCCAGTACAAAGAAAACATAATAATGCCAGAATCGGTTTCAAATTAATTAGGTGTTCCACCCTTACTCTGCAGGAAGGCATGTTTGCCAGTGCCCAAAGGGGAGGGATGGTACGGGCTAAGGGAAAGAGCAAAGCACTCTCAAAAGAGCTCTATGCTTGGAGGAAGACTAAGATGTTTAAATCACTACACTCATGAAAAAGGTATAAAGAGACACCCCCTCCCTTCACCACACAATAAATTTCTCAAAACTTTTAGTGTCAGCATGAAATAATTTATAATTGCGGTAGCTCTATTTATGAGCAAAACAACAAAAAAGCAAGAACAATGTCAACAACCTTCCACACTGAGGAAAAATGGTATGGATGTCTGTTTAAATTCTGGTAAACTGGCTTGTTTCAGTATAAGGGCCTGTGTTGTTAAATTCTAAGTATCTGAGGTATCTTTCTAAAGATCGTGATGAAACATCTGTGTGTCTAAGAAAACATTGGAAAGATTTATGGATCTTCTCTCTTGCTCAAAAATGTAAGATCACAGAAGTGTCTAATTTTTCAGTGCCGTCCAATCTGTTTTGTGAATAAGATAAATATTGTATCTTGGTTTAACACATTCTTTTTTTATATTGCATGTTTTGTTGTTGTTGTACGCTGCTGTGGAATCTTCAAATGTAAGTGGTTTATAAATATTTGTAAATAAATACATCGCCATTTCTCCATTCCAACCAAGGATACATAATTCCAGCAACTGGGCTATCACCTCTTGTCTTCTGGCAGTTGTAATCAGAATTGACCTTTAGTTGAATACCCAGAGGAAAGCTAGACTATGTCATAATTTCACAATGAAAGCTCACACTAGATGTTTTACCAAGTCCTGTGTATGGTTTCTTTAGATAGACTTAATTGGAAAGACAGAATGAAGGCCATGACCACCATTTACCAGAAAGGTAAAAAGACTGATGAGTCCAGATGCCAGTATTTCTGCAGACATAAAAGTAATTACTTGCCTATCTCAGCAATTAAGCCAAAATTAGTAGATATTATTGGTAGCTAATAGTAGCTGAATTTAGTAATTATTATGACTTTTTTTAAAAAAATAAAAGACTGACTGCAATGTTTATGTCCTGCATACTTAATTAGTAAATCAAATTGCTGGTGTGATTCAGTCTAAAAAAATTTATAACCAAGTAACAGGAGATAAAGTTACTCCTAGGCAGCACTACAATACATCTCTTCTCTCCACTCCACTCCGCAGGACTCACCTTCCTCTTGTGTGGTCCACCTCCATTTAGTCACCACCGGAGAGTATGGGACATCAAAGACATATCTGGCTATATATCTATAATTAGATGCACAATGTGACAGCATCTTCATATGGGGCCTCTGAAGGAAACTCAGAAAGTCCAGAAGAATGTCTTTGTTGTTCTCCAATACTCAACTGTCCACTAAATTGTCATGGAAGGGGGGTGTTGGGTAGCCCTCTATATTTTAGTTATGGAACTTGTAGAAGGAGTTAAGTAGCAGCTTGCTTGTAACAAGGTATGAGAACCAGAGACCGTTAGATAAACAAAGCTAGGAATGTAGTGATAAGCACTACCAGGCTAAACCAGAACTCCAAGATCTCTTGCGGGTGGGATGAGAAACTCTTTGCCTTTTATGTTTTGAATCTTGCTAATTGCCTCCAGTTCACTCACTGAAGTCCCATCCTATGTATCACGCTCCTAATAAATAGTGTTTATGCACTATTATATTTGTGTGTGTGAATTCAGTTCCTGACAGGGGGACCCTACAGGAAGAATGATTCCTGTGGGAGTGGTGGTGGGGGGTCATTGCATAAAGAAGGTAGTGATCTCTATAACAATAAAAAATACAGTTCAATATTTAGATGTACTTTTCAGTTATGCCAGTATATGTCACTAACAGCCTTATCAGGGGTTGTTTCCAGACTGTGACGTTCTCTTCCATGGGAGGTTCAGTTGGCTGTTTCTCTGTTCTGTTTCCATTAGCAGACAATGATTTTTTTTTTCTCCCCCCCAATCAGGTCTTTAGATTCATAAATCATGCAGTGGAAGGGAGTTTGCAAGTGCTACATCAGATTTGCTTTTATCTTTTGGCTAACTGCATTTTAAATATGTTTTAAACTGTTTTCAACCATGTTCTCCTTAACAGAATAGTTTGTTTATTTTTTTTCTATTACCTTTTGTAAAATAATACTGTAAGTCCTTTGGTCTGGTGCCAAGAGATAGGCATGGTATAAATTAAACAAACAAACAAACAAATAACAGGATGTCAGCTGATTTATAAAGGAGATTATCTCAGTTTCTCAGCAGATACCCTGTCATGAGCCAGGCTGATCTTGCTCCTGATTCGGACTTGGACTCTGAGCCTGGGGAGGATCCCTTGGAGGGGCCTTCGGGAGAGGGGTCTCCTTCAGAGCCTAGGGAGGAGTCTGCCTGCAACTCCACAGCTGTCCCTGGTGTGGAGCCTGGGCTAGCACCTGCAGCAGATGTTTGCGCTCCAGAGGCAGAGGCTGGGGTTTCTGACTCCAGTCTGGAGTTTGCAGTGGACCCTCCCCCCATGTTCCTCCAGAGGTGACTGGAGAAGCGGGCGGTCCGGAGGTCTCAGTGACTGCGGGAGAAGCACTTGATGAATCGGCCCTGAACTCTTGAGAGGCTCCAGCTGTGAACTGGGCCAACGGACATTTGATCGGCCTCAGCTGGGCTAAAACTGAGTATTTAAGTCAGACGCTGTTGGGGTTGGGCATGGGGCAACAACTGTCTACCAACCGTGAATCTGTGTCCCATGTCATGGGCTCTTTGTTCCAGTCTGACCTTGCTGCTTTGAGTTTGCCACTTCTGGAACTTTGCTGTTTGTTTATGTTGACATTTGGGTGAAGTAAGCTCTTTGATTTATTGCCACTAAAGCTACAAAACCCCACTTCTGCCTCCGCTTCTGCTTAGCCGCTGCCTTGACATTGACATACCCTGTGCTATAGTCATGATTAGCTGCAATCACAAAGCGGGGGGCTTCTTTGATTCATACAAACACTATGACCATTTCTGCACTACATGTTATAGTGTTATTATTCCACTTTCAACCTCCTATGGAGGTTTGCAGTTTAGGAGGGGCAGACCTTTCATAATTTTGCATTCTTACCAGTGTCAGTTGAGGTTAGCAACCTACCAATTGCATCCTTACTGAGGGTAAAACCAAAAATTCTAGTCTTTTAATGGCACGCATAAACCTTGTCAGATTGGAGTATCTTTTTGGTTTTATTTGTAGATATTTTATTGTTTGCTACTGGTTGCTGCTTTGAATAATAACAACATTTTTTCCCTATCATATTTCAGGTATATGCATGTGCATAAAGATAGGGGATGAACAGCTACTCCAAATTCAGGGCCCAGATATTTCTTGAATGGTGGATTCATCCAGAAATGAGTTTATATGACCAATAAGAACCCTCATAGTTCAAATTGCAGTGGGTCCTTACAGGAAGGCTTCATTGGTCAGATTGGCATGTCTCCATGCAAAGTAGGCCATTAGTATTCATGCCCTGGAGTCTTGCCATCCATGCCCTACAATCTGAGGCGCTTTCTGCACCTTACCTTTTTCCAGTGCTGGGGTGCAAGGATCGTGCGAGTAGCCTCTGGCGAGAGGCTCTGGAGGCTCTGCATGCCGGGTAAGTGCACGCAGGGCCCAGGAGCAATGCGCGATTGTGCACCATTTTCAGCTTCCAGCTGAAAATGAAAAGGTGCGCAATTGGCACCTGCCAGCCCCTGAAGTATCGCACAATTGTAAGTGTGTTGTGCAGATCACTCCTCACAATTGTGCAATGCTCCAGGTGCCCTTTTGCATGGCAAATGCTGTGTGGAAAGGGCCTGAATGAAGTTCTGAGTTCAGGCTCAAGGATCATGCATAATAAGAACTGTCTAATATAAAACATTGGTGCCTCCATGGAGGACCACCTTAGGTTTCAGTTGGGTCATTATGGACAAAAGAGCTCCTATTGTATATCTGCATCAGCTCAATGAAAGCTGAACACACTCCTGTTTTACGGGAAGGTAGCCTATGAAATTCATGTGGTCTCCATAAGTCAACAGGCTGGTTGAAGGCACATACACACACATATGAAAAGAATAGTAACAACTTCTAGCATAAAAACATGGTTTCTATGTGCTGACAAAGTCCAATGAGCACGAGTAAACCTCAAAGCAAATATTTGGAAATTTCTTCCCATAAAAAGAACATTTAAGACAACAGAACATTGTTCATTGAAACTCTAAAAAGTTTCTGTTACTGGATATACTTCAGTGAAGGAGGTTTTGGATGTAAAATTTTATTTCTCAATGGAGAAGACTAAAGCATATGACTTTTGAGGTAACTTGCAACTACACTTTTCTGTAATTTATCCTAATAGTCACATGGACTTCTCCAGTGGTTCACTAATAACATCCAGACTTGCCAGTCTTGCTTATTTCCCAAAAGACCTGAAGGTTTATGTCATTGTTCTTCAGCTCCATCATGAAGGAAAGTACATTCTTGGTATTTTACCTCAGAGCAAACTCTACCTATTAACAAAAGTAGAGTAACAACCACTCTGATTTTGTTACTGCTATGCACATGCACACACCCACACACGCACACACAAGTAAAACATGCCATCAGTAGTTTTTTACCCACAAAAAGTGACCTTAGTTCAATCTCAAACAGAATACACCCATTAAATCCATGGGAACTTGGTAAGACAGAAGAACCTTTGTAACATACATTGATTTGATTAGTCTTCTCTGGTTAGAACTAACAATTGGATTTAGCCTAAATATAGGCAAGGGGATATAGGGCCAAAGTATCTTAAGCTAATTATTACGTTTTTAATAATGTCTGGTTTAAATCAAGTATACTGAAATTTGCAGGTCTAGTGTTTTGTTTGCCTTGAGCTTTGTCAATTGTCTGTAAGTGTGTTAATTAGCACACGTTAGATTATGCATTGATTACTGTTTTGTTCAGGCAATTAAAACAAGTTGAGTGAAGAAGCCCATTAGCTTTTATTTCCCTAGGGTTCTGATTTCTAATAAGACAAAGGTTTTTGTGGCTCAGTGTAAAATGGATTATATTTTTAACACTTCAGATGTAGGCATATATCTCAGTGAAAATGGCATCCAAGTGAAAGTGTCTATAGATTATAGCCCAAATAAGTCCAGTTCTATTATTGGACAGATTGAGGAAGCTACCGTTGGCTGTAATCCTGTTGGTTCACCATGCACCACACTGGGGTAGCTAATGGCAGCAGGAAGAAAAAGGACATGGGTACAGTAGCCACAAAGGAAGCAAGGCCTTGAAGAAATAGGATGCTTAGAGCCTGGGAATGTTGTTGCTAGGGATGGGACTAATCCAGAATTTTCCAAATCCGGATCTGGATCCGAATCCATGGAAGGTTCTAGGAATCCACGAATCGCAAGAATCTCGACTCTTTCAAATCCTTTTTTTTAAAAGGGTGTAAAAAGCAAGGGAAAGAAGGATAATCTTGGGCAAGACACACTCTTTCAGGCTTAGCAAAAGCCTAGGCAAAGGCAAACCTCCCTCTGAAGAAATGCAGCCAGGACAATTGTCCTAGTTTTGCCTCAGGATCTCCCTAGATTGAAAATGACATGAAGGTCCTTTCTGCACAGGCAGGAAAATGTGGATTAAACCCACATTTTCCTACCTGTGTAAACAGGGCCACATACCAGAGTACAGAGCTAATCCAGGTCAAAACTAACTTTTCTTTGCATAGCTTCTTCTGGCATCCTGGGGTTTGTAGTTTGATGATGCACCAGCAGACTTTGGCAGAGAAGGCTGTGACACCCTGTAAAATTAGAAACCCCAGAATTCTGTCTGAAAGAGCTTTGCAAGTGAGCTATGCAAAGGAATGATTCAACTGTCCTTGAAATCTCAAACCTGTACCTTCCAGTCAAGTGCTGAACTTAAATATTAAATGTTCAATTTAAATATCATAAAATACAACCCCGGATGTAATTTCTGAAATTGTTAGCAAAGGCCATTATTACTCTAAGGGAAAAATTCACCTACTTGCCATCTCCTTTTGTGTGTCTAGTCTCCCAAGTTTTCAGGCATCCCGGTCTCCCAGATTTTCAGGCATCCCGGTCTCCCAGGCTTTCAGGCATCCTGGTCTCCAACAAACTGTTTGGGTGGCGGATTCGAAAGATTCGGTTTGTCTATTTGGGCACAGGGATTCAGATTTCTGAATCTCGATTCCCTGCCATGGATTTGAGGATTCGAGGATTTGGTTGGCCCATCCCTAGTTGTTGCTTTTCCTCACCACCACTGCACAAGCCTTAAAAAGAAGTTTACACCATCTGTGTTAATTGCTTGAACAATATAACTGCCCTCAAGGCTGCTCAGAGATAAAATGACTGATATTCTCTCCCATGGCTTGCTCCACATTCCTTCAGAGCCGTCTGTCCACCAATAAGCTCCAGCTGAGACAGAACCCATATTTCCAGATTTCTCCTCTTGTTTCACCGTGGGCTACTTTGGAGCTACTCTGGAAATCCTAAGAGAATTTCACACTTTGTGAAACATTGGCCGCTGTATTCTAACAGAAAGCATTTCAGCAGGATTTCCCACCCATGCTAGAACTTTGATTTCTTGTCAAATAGATGTAGGTAGATGTGCATTTGTGCCAGGTTTCAAAGGATTTCAGGGGGTAATCATCTCCATGGTTTTTGGGTTTTTTTGCCCCCAGAGAGTCAGGTCCAAGTTGTGTGACTATTGTCTCCCTCCTATAAAACATGATACAAGGCTTTAGAAGACTATTGCCAGCTCCTCTAGCATTACTCTGAGATGCTTCTCCTTAGCCTGGAGCTCAGTCAGGGTTCCTTGTTTGTATACATCTCTGTTCCCCAGATCAGGAGAAATTCGATCTACTTGTATTCCCACCACCAAAGTATACAGAGGTGGCAGCAAGGGTGCTGGCATGCTGAGGAAACCCCCTCCCATTCAAGAGTCCAGATTATAATTTTTTTCCCCCAAGGCTAGTTCCTGGGTGGTCGGATGATCTTTGTGGAAATTGGAGGACCAGAGAAGGTGTTGATGAGGATGGGGATGGGGATAGCAGAAGACCAATTCCTCTAGTCTCTCTCAAGCATGAAACCAGTACTGTGTGATCCTCTCAAAGAGATAATTAAAAAAATAGCAAGAGGTTTTTGGGAAAAAGTGAATGCACCAACCAGACCCAGTAATTTCCAATTCAAATGTGTTTTACTTGCAGGCAATGTTGTTTTTAGGCTAAGCTCCCCACCACAGCTTTCGATAGTGATTTTGTTGTTGTTTTTTAAGCAAATTCTTGCCTTTTAAAGAGAAACAAGGGGATAAGGACAAGAAATCAATCACAGCAATAATTGGTTTCTCAATTAAGAAATGTAATTGCTCCTAAAGTACATTTACATCATCTAAGGAAACATCAAAGCCTCTCCCATTACAGCTCAATGGCACCTATCAATATCTTTTAAAAAGACTATTTTACAGACCAGAAATGTCCTTTAAAACAAATAGTCTGTGTAGGTAAACCTACAGCAGTCCTATCCAGGTCTGCACTATTCTGAAGAGAATAAGTCACTCTTGTGGGATAAAACATCAGGAGATCGGCTTGATAGGTATCAGTGTTTGATCTGTATAAGTGGCATATAAATCACAGGTGACAGCCCTGCCCTGAGTATCTTTGTATGAGCTAGTCATGCCCTCTATCTGAAGGGGGCTTTTATTTATGTTTGACTGAACATGAGTAGAAGGCACTCTATACCTGAGAACTTGTTCCAGCAGTTTCCCCAATCTTCTACTTGCATTCAAGCAAGCAGAAACCACATTCAGGTCTCCCTGTTCCATGTAGACAGGCAAGGAACATAAAGGACAGTGATGCCAATACTTTGGGTGGGAGTCTTGCACAGGTTCCTATCTCCTATTTAGACATGACATTTCAAAAGGGCTTCTGGCCTGACCTTGCTGGCTAGGAGTAATTCTGGGGACAATAGCGCAAAAGAAGTCCTTGTAGTAAGCAACAGGTTTGCACTAGAATTTACAGCATTTTCTGGATTTGAATCTCTTCTTTATAAGCAATTCTTCAATTTGTGGCATGACTCCATTGTGTCAATTTTTAGATCATTGTGGGTGACTGTTCTCAAAAGGCATTGTCCTTATATGTGCCACTGATATGAGTTCCTGAGGCAGCATGGCCTCTTACAGCCTTGTGTGCAAAGGTCATGCTTTGCTTCTGTTTCAGGAGCAATAGATATACATAACCTCTGGCTATTTTTTTATCTTTGAGTTCAGTAATTCATTCATTTCAATGTTTGATTTTCATGATCTATATTGAAAGCCACTACTCTGAAAAATGGCCTGAAAGCTTTGTCAAAGTTATCTGGGCTGAGGTTATGCTTTGTTTCTCTTGCAATACATTAATAACAACCACACAAATAAATAATCTCTACTACTTAATAGAAGAGCTGATAAAGAACATTGATGATGATGATTATGATGATGATGCACATCTCCATGTAATAAACACAACTTAAGGGACAGGGAAGCATGAATAGACGATTCACGATAAGTATGCTCAAGGTCATGATAATTATTACAGACAAGTGGTAAATATGGAAGAGTCGATTCATTTCTCAAAAGTGCAGTAATGCAGATGACTGTGGAAGTATTTGTAGTGTTCTGTGGACCAAGGTAATGTTCCATTGATACATAGCATCCTCTTCTTATAGTGGCTGGATAGGTGCTCACAGGGAGCTCACTGTCAGGATGTGAGTGTAATAAGATTCTGACTGGGGAATGATTCAAGTTTCAATACCCCCAAAAAATTGAAAAATAAACGCAAGCTCTGGAAGGTAGCATGCACCACCCATGATAAATACATTATAACTTGGTGTCAGTGAGAACTGTTTTACATAAGCATTCTAGCTGCATGGGAACAGCAATGTTCTCATTACTTTGAGGAGATAAAGATAAGTGTCCTCTTCTTGAACATTGCATTTCTACTGAGAGATATGCTTCTACCTGTGTTTTTGAGAGATATCTTGTGCATATGAGAGCCAGCATGGTGTGGTGGTCTGAATGCATGGACTCTGACTCTGAAGACCAGAATTCAAATCCCCAAGCAGCCATGGAAACTCAGTGGGTGACTTTGAGCAAGTCACTCAGCTTCACAAACTGTGCCAAGAAAACTGCATGATAAGTTCACCATAGAATTACCATAAATCAGAAATGACATGAAGGCACACAACAACAGATCTCATGCATACTATGTATCAAGGGAAGATATAAGTTCTTCCTGTGGTTGTTTTTCCTTCATCCCTTATTATCACAATTCTGTTTCTAGAAAATTGTCACCACTTCTTGTTTCATTGTATGAGGCTTGGTTTCCAGACCTTTAATCATCTTGACCACCCTTCTCTGGACAGTTCCAGCTTATCAAAATTCCTTTGGAACTGCCATGGCCAGAACTGGAGCAGTATTCAAGGTGAGGACCAATCAAAGCAGAACAGAGTTGCTCTACTACTTCTTTTGATCTAGATACTATGTTCCTATTGGTGCAGCTTACATTGGCTTTTCTGACCACCACATCACACTGTTGACCTGTGTTTAGCTTGTGGTCTACTAAGACCCCCTAGATCTTTTTCATATGTACTGCTTTCAAATCGGGTATCATACATTGTGTATTAGTGCATTTCATTTTTCTTGTTTGTAGTTTGATGAGGAACAACAGCCTTTTTTAACCAATAATTTTAAAAGGTCTTCCATAAACTACTACTCCAAAGATTCCATAGGATAGAACAATGGCACTTAAAATGGAATTGTAGTACTATAATTAGGTAGTGTGAATGGGTCCTCAGAACAGAGGGGAATTAGCACAATGAGATCAAAACAAGGCCAACACTGCTTGCTGCTTTCTGCTGTTGCTACATGTTGTTGTATGTCTCCATTGTGAACTGTTGCCTGGGCCCCCTCAGGTACTGAGCAATCACCAGCCTAGTTAGAGGGATTGCTGTTTTGGGTGATACTTCACCTGTCCTGAAGCCCGGAAAATGGAGAGCGAGGTTGCGGTGCAATGTAACTCAGCACATGGAGCTGAGGGGAGGATCTCCAAGCAAAGCAGCAGCAAGGTGGGATGAAATTCGGGAGCAATCCGAGGAAGGTCTCGGAATCAAGGGTTTTTATAAGGAGAATGTAACTGCAGGCTATGCCGTACTTGGGGGAAAACAATAGATTTGGAGTTGGAGACAAAGCCTCCGAAAGGTCAGAATCTGAATGACTGAGTTATCGTAGTGGTTCTCAATAGAGTAGCCAGTATGCAGACGCAGAGTACTTGGGTATTGTATAGGTTACCCATCAAGCTGCCATCGCGGGGCAAAGGCTCTTTTGTAAGTAGCATGCATACTTAATTAGAGTACTTGCCTGGAGGTCTCCTAAAGCAGTGAGTCAGCTATTTCTGGCCTGCCTGTATTGCAGTTTGAATATTACAGCTATTAACGGCCGAGCTTGTTTACGTGCTTGTCCGGCGGCCTCGCAAGCACGTGGAGAGGAATAGAGAAGTGAAGCCGAATTGTGATATCAAGAGGATATCTTTTAATATCCCCAAAGCTCGGACTAGCCAGGGCAGTAACATACCACTCCCAGATTCAAGTGAATGTGAAGTGGTACTGACATGTATATGTCATATAGATGGATGCAGAGGACATGAAAGGAGATACATATTGGATCTGTTACAAAAGGAGAATTTACACCAGCATTTTGATATACTTATAACAGTAGGATTATCATTGGATTCAAGACTGGAAAGCCATTCAGCACCCTGAAATGGAATGTCAGATGGTCTTTCTCCCTCCCTCCCTCCCTCTATCTATCTCACACCTTAAATCACAGGTACACATTATCCAAAAATCCAAAAGGCATTTTGGGAATTGAGGCAAAGAATCCACAAGCACCTGTCTTCATCTGTCAGATTAAAAGTGTAACTACAACACAGTAAATAACTATTTGCCGCCCAACCCACGAAATGAAGAGACCACACACAGGGCTTGGGTTGAACTAGGGCAATTTATTAATGTATGCCTAATTAACATAAATCTGGAAATGAACTTGACCTTGAACTTGGGCTTGAATTTAAACTTGACCATGAACTTGAACTTATGATCTGAGAAGGGGAGGTCAACAGCATGGGTAGGCTAAGGCAAGGGTCAGCTCCAGACCTCTTCCCCAGCCCTCCTTGGGCGAGGTACCGGGCCCCAAAGCCAACCCATGAGGGTGGATTAAAACTTTGGCCGGCCCTTTTCTGGAAGGTGAGCCCACAAACAGCAACCCCCCCGTCTCATGACGGTAGGGGCAAGTCCCGGGCCCACCTCAAGGACAGCATTTATCCTACACCAAAGGGTGCCATAGGTACTCACTGAAACCCTTAGACCACCCCCTACCAGCCATGGATAAGGGCAAGCATCTGCTTAGTCCTTATCCTCCCAACTCCCACTCAGGATAGCTTCAAGCCCCCGTTTCAAATCCCGTAGAAAGATTTCATTGCCCTCGGATGACAAGTGTACCCCGTCGGGCCTATACAGCTCTGGTTTATTAAAGACAATGTCACAGTGAGGAATATAGTGACCCAAGCCCAGTCTCAAAGCATTGCGAATTTCTCTGTTCACTCACCTACGAGCGAACTCCAAGGGTCGAGGATCCCCTCCCCCACCCCACACTTTTCTTTGAATCATTGCAGACCAAGCAATGCAGGTGCCAGGCCAAGTATTGAGAATAAGCCGCATATCATGAATGGCCTGTATGATCAAAGCCTTTCCTTTTAAAAGTCCAAGGTCATTACCACCCAGGTGAATGACCAACACATCAGGCGGAGGCCCACAGCACTCCCCAAACAGTGCAGGCAACAAGCCATGCCAGCAAAGGCCTCTCTTGCCAAGCCATTGGAGTGAGGCTCGGTCACACAATCCCAAATGCGGGCCAAAATGGCCATCACGAGCCTGCCGCTCTGCCCAAAAGATGAAACTGTGACCACAGATCAGCACTCGCTTCCTCCCAGCCAGAACAGGATGATCTGAAACGAACCAGAAATGTTATAACAGGTGAATCGGCCCGACATAGCGCCGGCACGCCCTGGACTTCCATCTCACAATCCTCTGGATGTCGTCAGCGTTCATGCCCATCAAAGCTGCAGTGGAAGCTGCGCCTATGCGAAATGAATGTGTACCAAATTTGGTGCCTTGTAGGCCTAGAAAGGTCAAAGCCTTTTTCGTGATGGCCCAGAATTGATACCTAGTGAGCGGGGTTGTGTCAGCATGACAAAACAGAGGCCCCGAATGTGTCCCCCGGCTGGCTATATAAGCCCTCAGCGCCCTGACCGGGCATAAAGCGGCATCAGAACATTCCTGTAAAGTAACCACAGTGCCCCGCCTGGCCTGGTCAGTTTTCGATCCCCTTATGTGAAGGCATAAATGCCGCTCACCCCAGGTCAGGTCCTTAAACTCTAGGGCCCTGCCAGACCTGTCTCCCTTACTCTGAACCACCAACTCACTTACCCTCAATGCGCCAAAAAATGCAGTGAGAACCGCTGAGTGAAATAAGAGAGCCTCGTATGCAGAAGAGCACAAGACTTCCCATGTGCCGCCCAAACCCTTCAGAATGCCAGGAGAAAGTGGTTGCCTGTCATCTCAGGCCATCCCTTTTTGCCTGACCCACCCTTCGATAAATTTACGTATCCTAAAATCGCTGGTGGGATCAGGGAAGCCTCGTGCCTTGGACCAAAAGGCCAAGGCGGACATGCGGGACCTAATGGATTGAGGGGAGAGGCCTGCTTCCTTAAGTGACAAGCAGAACTGCAAAATATGGTCCACAGGGAGTGACCATGTGTCATGTAACCCTTTAGATTTCCACAAGCTAATGAAATCCTTAGTGGCCTTATTGTAACTCTTTCTGGTGCTGGGTGCAATTGACATACCGATGATCTGTGCTACCTCACCCTGCCAAGCTTCCATAGATCGAAGGGCATCGGTTCTGGGAGGACGGCAGCATCTGGTGCCAGCTCTCTGAAACATTTCATCTGCATACAGGAGAGAGAATCAGCTAAGGAATTATCCACACCAGGAACGTGTACAGCTGTAAAGACTATGTTAAACGGAGACATTGAAGCGTGAAAGCCCGCACCAAGTGCATGACGCACTGCGACCTAGAGGAGAGAGAGTTAATCACTCTGACTGTGGCCAAGTTGTCACACCAAAAGTGGACTGAAGCATTTGCTAAGTCACGTGCCCAGATGTGAACTGCCACTACTATTGGAAAAAATTCCAAAAATGTAAGGTCAACTGTGAGGCCTGCCTCTGCCCAACTCTCGGGCCATCTCTGTGCACACCACCTGCCCCTGAAAAAGACACCAAAACCGATGGATCCTGCTGCATCCGATGATATTTTCAGTGCATCCCTGACCTTGATTTCGTCCCGCCAAAAAGGGACACCATTGAAGTCAGCCAGGAACTCCTGTGACATTCCTAAGTCCAGTTTAATCCCTCTGGTGATCCTAATTCTGTGAAGCGGTTTAGTGATGCCGTTCATGGCGTTGCACAGGCGCTGAAGGAACACCCTGCCGGGTGCCACCACCCAGCAGGCAAAATTCAGGTGCCCCACGATCTCCTGAAATTCCCTAAGGGTAGCCTCGTGCTTACCCATGAAGGAAGCCACCCTTGACCTGAGATCCTGAACCTTAGCTGGTGGCAGTTTACAAGCTTGGTTGACTGTATCCAATTCAATGGCCAGAAATGTAAGCTGCTGTGTGGGGCCCTCGGTTTTCTCATGTGCCAAGGGCACGCCTAACTCCCCCATAAGAGATGTGAATTCTGCCAAGAGGAATGCGCACTGCCCAGAACTGCAGCGTCCTATGAATAAGAAATCATCCAAATAATGTATAATGCCCTTAAGGCCTGATTTGCTTTTGATGGCCCATTCTAAAAAGGTGCTGAATGTCTCGAAAGCAGAGCAAGACACAAAACATCCCATGGGGAGGGAGCGATCCACATAGAATTTGCCCTCAAAGGCGAATCCCAAAAGTTCAAAGTCAGATGGATGAATGGGCAGCAGGCGGAAGGCTGACTTGATATCAGATTTGGCCAGCTCGGCCCCAACACCGTGCCTGCGCACCACCCGTACAGCTGGATCGAACGAAGTATACCTAACCGAACATAACTCAGCCGGAATGGCATCACTAACGGATTCGCCCCTGGGGTAAGACAAATGGTGGATTAACCTGAATTCACCTGGAGCTTTCTTAGGGACAACTCCTAGTGGGGAAATTCTAACATTGGGAGTGGGAGGCTGGTCAAATGGACCTAATACCCTGCCTTCAGCAGCCTCCTTCTTAATCTTTTCCCTCACTACATGCTCTATACCTATTACTGATTTAAGGTTATTGGCCATAAAAAACTGCCAAGATCCCATACTTGGGATCCTGAACCCCTGAGTAAATCCCTCCCCGAGATATAGAGCTGCGGCCTGGTCCGGGTAAAAGCAGAGCCAAGCCAGCAGCCTCTCCACGTTAATTGGACTGGGCCCCTTTGTGAAGTGGTGGCTGATTTCCTGGCCCCCGCTTGCCACCTCCATCCCTGAGGCTTGCCCCTCCCCCTCTCCCCTTGTTGCAGTTGCAAATGGAGTGAGAGCCCCAGCAGATCCCACATAGGTGCTTGTATTTGCAAGGGCGACGGGCACAAAACCCTTGCATCCCAAATTCCCAACAGAGCTGTATTTGCTGCTGCTCCTGCCAGCCCTGAGTGCGGGGAGGCCCTCCGGACTTATTGAACTGCACCAGATGACCAGAGTGGGACCTCTCCCCGAAAATGGGATGAGCCGGGGTCAACATTTGCATCCACAATTCAGGGTGTATACTGTCCCATCACAGGCTTGGCTGCTTCGCTGCCCTCATCCTAAACTTCTCATCGTAGTGCAGCCAACCAGTCCCAGCAAAATCTGCATGAGTCCTGAAAATCGTGTTCAAATATACCACCAGGGAGTGAGACCTGGAGGGCTGGGCCTTAACTATCACGTCCATGTAAATGAGATAACCTATAAACCAATTAGTCCAGTTCCTGTCAATCCTGCATTTTTTCAATTTTTCCCTCTCTCTTGCGTCCAAATCCTCCTTCTCTTTCTTATCAAGCTCTCGATACAAAAGGGAGAATAGGTCCACGTATTCTCCCTTCAGTATCTTTTCAATAGTGGTTGAGGTCAGGTGCTCGTCCAATACCCCTGACTGCCCACCTGCATTCTCCTCAAGGCCTGCATCCTTGCTTGACTCCCGCGATACATCGTGGGAATGCAGCATCACCCCTGATGGCAGCTGAGAGGGTGACATTTGCTCCCCAGGGGAAGAAGGTGAAGAAGAAAACGATAACTCTGGGAAACCTGCTGGCGGAGCCCATACCATAGTCCTCGGTGGTGTAATGAAACTCCAGGGCCATGCTATGGACGCAGTACCTTCCTCGTGGCCAATAGACTCACCCAGTGCTGCTCCTGCTGCTTCCGACTCTCCCGAGGGCCCGGTCTCCCAACTGACATGTTGTGATGAGGATGCTTGCTCTCACCTCCCTGGAGGCAATTCTGTCCGCTTCTCACCCACTTTTTCCTTTTCAATAGCGTCTAGCCGTGCCAAAATCTGGTTAATAACACTCACTGGCATGGATACCCTCTGCTCCTCCCTTCCTCTGTTCTGCCCCACAGGCCGCTGGCCACTCTCAATGGCCCCAAATTTAGCAAAAATGGCAGCCGCCACATCTGCTCCCCCATCCTCATCCAACGATGAGGACACTGACATTGGGGAAGCTAAGGCCTTGGCTGGTGTGGCCCTTTTGGCTGGCGTGGCCACCTTGGCCGGCATGGCCCCTTTGGTTGGCGTGGCCTTCTTGGTGGGCTGCTTGCCCTTGGATGCTGATGAAGCTCGTTTGGGAGCCATCAGCACCAATGGCAGACCTAATAAACCCTAACTCCCTTAACCAAACAAAACAAAACCCACAACAAAATGATCACACTCTCTCAGCACACCAAGGCCCACTGGACATTCTCTCACAGCCCAGACGTGGCAAAACCTGCAAAAGAGCACCTTCCCCCCAGGAGCGAGGTGTAAAAGCAAGAGCAACAGAGAGAAGGGGTGGAAAAGAAAAGGAAGTGAAAAGGCACACTCTCTCAGCCTGACATGCACGCTCTCTCAACCTAACATGCCCTAAGAGAGAGACGGGGGAGGAGGAAGGAAGGGAAGGGGGGGAAGGAGAAAAAGAAAAGAAAGAAAGAGAAGGAAAGAGAAGAAGAAAGAAAAATAATAATAATATAAAAATAATAATATATATATAAAAGTTAGGGGGGGCAGGGAAAGCCACAGCAACTGCTCTCCTCAAATAGGTCCCCCAAATGCCCAAGGGCCTCCGAATGGGCTGCTTCCAACTTCTGCTGCCACCGCCGCCGCAATAGTGGCCCTCCCCAGGGCCTAGGGGGCCCACGGCAACCCTGCCGCTGCCAAAGATCAGCCCAGGGAGGGGGGAAGAGGTGCAGACGAGCGGGGGAAAGGAGGAAGAAAGGAGAGAGGGGAAAAAAAAAAAGGAGAGAGGGGGCGAGGGGAAAGCCTGCTGCTGCCGGTGCAGGAACAACAGCCTCCCCCCCACTGATGAAGCGATTCTGTCGCTGCCACCGCCGCCACGACAGCGACTGCCCTCAGAGCCTGGTGGGCCCACAGGAACCCCCTCCCCTGACGAGGGTTGGCCTCAAGAGAGGGGGAGACACACCCCGAACCTGGACAGCCGCCGAAGCGACCGTCAACTGCTTCCCTCTGCTGCCCCAAACAAAGGCCTCTCAGGCAGCCACGTGGCTGGTCCTCAGGGCCAGCAGCATCAACCCCCGCCATCAGCCTCGCCAGCAAACAAAAAGGCTGAGGAAGGGGTGGCGAGGCCCTAAAAAGGGGTCTGCAAACCCCGCCCCCTCCCCATCCCACTGTGCGACCCTTGTCGCACAGTGATTGTGTGGTCTCCTCTTCGTAGGAGGGCAGCAAAGGTGCCCCTCCCGCCACTTGTGGTCACGCGGGCGGTGGGAGACGAATTATTGCCCTTTTGAGACATAAACAAAACCCTCATTCTGCCTAATGATGCCTTATTTATACTACTTCCTCCTTAGTTTTGAAATTCTCCTTTAAAGAAGCAAATAACTTTTCTTTGGATGACTCTTACTGCTGTACAGAAAGATTTTCTCCCCTCTTAGTCTATCCCAACTGTACCTTATGTCAAGTGGCATTAACGCAAGGAACAGTGACTTATTTAGCATTAAAATAGCATTCCTTTTCCAACTTTGTTTATGAAAGTGACTATTAGGAAATACTGCATGTGTTACATATTAAATTAAAACAATATCCTGATAAAAAGATCAGTTTATTAGTTTAAGCATTGCTTCTTTACTTTGGAATTCTTCAGGTGAAACCTACTTTTTTCTACATGTGTATGATTATTCAGCTACCACTGGCTTGGAGAAAGGTAGTGAAAGAGGGCAAATTTCCCTGAAAATGTTACATCTGTATACAGCAAAGGCTGCTAATTTAAAACTTTTCTGAACTTTTTGCTGATGCATTTCATTTTTAGCAAAAGATTCACACAGAAGGCAAACCAGTCTATTTTAATTCTTTGGATGGAAAGCATAGCACCATCCAGTAGAACGCTAAAGATTAATTAACATCACTGTATGGAAACTGCATGTTTAATACATAATTATCTTTCTCTGTGCTTTTGGCTGGCAATGAAACTAATGCAGAGCTGTCACTCGCAGCACTGAATACTGAATCTAAACATGGATCTTATAAGATTTAAGTGACAGGCCTTGCTGAATAATTTCCATGTATCTGCTAAGAAATGGCTTGCTGAAGAATTTTGAGTACCGAGGCATGTATTATTGAAACTGCTGTGTAAAACACTTTGTTTTTTTGCTCAGTAAATCTTGTGTTACTTTTCAGCTATGAATAATGCAGGGATAGTTTGGGTAGAAGAGTTTTCTTTTTATTGGGTTCAAATTAGTAACTATCCTGTATTCTTGAGCATAGTCATAAAATGGCATACCTGTTCACCAGCTAATTGGTCACTGAAATTTCATTCCTGCTGCACAGAACTCTAGATTGCATTTCACAACAACTGGACATAATTTTAACATAAAAACTAATATGATTATTATGATCTGAAGCATGCTCAGACCTGTTTTTAGGCCTGCTGTACTGTGTTGCTCAGAATGAAAGGTTGAACCAACAATAGTTCAATCTGCAGTGGGTACAAAAACAAGGGAACTTAAGTTACTTCTGCCCCATTCCTTTCACTGTGTCTGCTCTTGATAAGACTAACATTGGATTTAGCCACAAAATACTGAAATAAGATTTTGATTTAAACAGTCTTAGGATGAAACTTAAATATCTGACTCAATATGTTATTTTATTTTGTTTAAGCCAGACACATTTGTGTTTTCAGGCAGCCAGAATGAATCAGATCATCTCATAGTGGGAAAACATTCATAATTACTTAACACAAAGACTATTGGGAACTTTGCAGTCCAAATCTCTCATTTTGTGTGATTCCATGTACATGTCCACATCCCAAAATATAGTCATTGTTGATTAACAGACAATAGCAGTAAGGACCTTATCTATTTGTACTCTAACACAGAGCTTAATGCTAGTGACCCAATCAATCTTTGTGTAAATGGGACTAGGATTGCAACAAATGTGATAACACAAGCACTAAAAGTACATGAATATGATTTTACAAAACAATAAATAGTTCTATGCATGTATTGAGTTATCTGAGTTTCTTTTCAAGCTGGACAACCTGTGTCTTTTCTTCTTATTTTCTCATTCATCATCTTCTCCTTCTTGTTCTTCTCGTCTTTCCTCCTTCTTCTCCTTCCTTGGGTGAAGGCAGAGCAATGTTAGTGTAAAGTAGTGAAAATATCTATTCCTCACTTTTTAAATATAAAATTATGTTTTAGAATTTAATGTTATATAAATAGAATATTTGTGGGAAGATAGACTTTAGAATCTATCTATCTATCTATCTATCTATCTATCTATCTATCTATCTATCTGTCTGTCTGTCTGTCTATCTATCTATCTATCTATCTATCTATCTATCTATCTATATGATTTTTTTTTAAAAAACTAAGATAATGGTTAGCCATGTTTGTTTGTTTTTTTTTACTTTTCAATGGTTGAATCTAAAATTAGTCATACATAAAGCACATCCACCAAAAACAGTGAGACATAAGTGAGCCATGACAAAATTGCCACTCGTTTTATGTTATCTTGACATGAATTACATGAATGTGCCAGGATTCAGCTGATACAATTTGAACAAACGGAACAGTTGTTTCCTTCATTAAACATTTGCACTGTATTAAACATTAGCTTGTTCGAAAACATCCATTAGAATTATGCCTGTTAAGTATGACTTCCTTCTTTAGCCTTATTCGAATATTTGTGACACACGTTATATAAACACATGAAGAAAGGATAGACTCTACATTGTCAGGTTGTTCACATGGAAGTGGGATGTGTGAAAAAGACAAACCCTTCTCTAATGAAAGTTCTAAATATCCCTGTATTCTTCCTTGTACAGAAAGACTCTGTGGATAGAAAGGATGTCTCTCTTCAGACTCTTATTTTTGTGAGAGCAAAATCATTACACAGAGAATGGAGCTAGCAGACATCTCTCACCACATTTTTAAACAAACGTCATGAAAATACAAACTGGGATTATATTGTTATTATACCCTTTGTCAATGGAAAAAAATGAACCACATCCTGTGATACTGAAATTATCTGAGTTTTGGCTACACATGGGTATTCGAAAGATCATGTAACATAGGGTTAAATGTACCAAACACTAAGCATCAGTGATACTGTTTTTTAATCTTTTGCTTTGGAACTAAAAACCGCAGACATAATTAAATGAATGAAGTTACATTGGCCATTTCCTCACTATATGCCATTAGCATGTTGTACCTTTACAATCCCAGAATTGCCATTCATGCAATGCTGTTGGTTAGGAACACTCTTTTCCACACCCTTCCACCTTAAGTGGATGAGTAGCTGTATTGCCAGTGTTCGTTCCACATTACGGCTTCCTTGGCCACACCCCTGCTCTGCCTTCACCCCACCCCACTGCCCCTGGTTGGGCTTTTTTTTTTTTTTTTTGGAGAGGGGGTTGGAAGCCATACTAGTGTACCAATGTTGTAACATCATGATACAGCAGTACATTATTGCACTTTTGCACTATAATGCTTAATTTTTTTTTAAAAAAAAAATAAACTTAAGCCAAATGAGAAGTTTAAAATAAACATGGAGAGGTGATCAATTTCAAAGTTACCATGCCGTGGGAGTAGCTGAGGGAGGGACAAGCTGGGGACACCTACACCTCACCCACTGCTGGATCCGTGATAACAGAAAACACTGTCAAATGCTATTAAATACAGTGGTTTGGTGACACTTGGGGATAGGATAGCAGCTGGATAGTGATCATATCATGCGGTAGCATGACTCCTGGATTGGAAACAACCCCTGCTGTTGTGCTGCAGCAACACTGTGCAGAAATGGCCATTGTGTGTCACATAAAGCACACTGCACTGTTACAATAGTTACCAACTTACCTGAAATATTTACCAACTTATCTTTTTAAGCAATAGGTACTTTTTAGACTCTTTTCATTCTTTGCATTATTATTAATGTATTAATTATTAATGGTTCTGTGGAAGTCACAACAATCAAGTCAATGGTGAGTCTGTGGCCCTTTCTGCAGCAGCCTCCTATCCCAGCATGAGGATAGGAGAGGACCAGGACTGAAGCATGACACTGTCATGGTCATGGTCCCACCCTTCTTCTATCGCCAGGAAGCATGATTGTGGATTAAATCATTGATGGCTTTTCCCCGTCAGTGACCCACAATTGCACAGCCATCCTGCATTTACCTGGCCTGTGGAAGCACCAGAAGTGTGATGGAGGCACTTTCTGCCTCAAGCACAGCCTGGGAAAGTGCCTGGCTGTGCTGCAGAAAGAAGAGGCGTGTCCAATGTGTTTCCTTCAATAGGAAGCCAGTTGGTGTGGAGGGGAGCACTCCCATCACACTCTCTTCCCAGCAGAGCCACTGCTGGGATCACCACTGGAGGACAACAACAATATAAGGCAGGGTGTGGAAAAGGCCTTTAAGTGCTATGGCATCAGTGTTTGCTTGTACAATAAAATACATGTGAGCAGTTTCTGTACGTCTTCATCTTGTTTTTGTTTGTCGTATGTGGGCATCAAATTCATGTGCCCAGCAGAAATGTACAATTAAACAAGAGTTAAATCCATGCATATGAGAACAGTAGCTCTGTCGAAAGCCTTGGGATAAGGAAAAAAGGAGAAAATAACAAAAGTAGTATTGACATGACAGGAGCCTACAGACAACCCAGACAACAGGAAAAGATGGATGACATGGAACAGACTACAAAACTTTCTCAAAGGTGAGCAATATTAGTGATGGAAGATTTTAACTGTCCTGACATCTTCTGAAGTTTTACTCTGAAAAATGGTTGAATATCCAATAACATTTTGCCTTGCTCTGTTAACAACATCATGTCTGAGAAAGTGAAAAAAAAAATGAAGGGGATTTGCTATCCTGGGTATAATTCTGACACACAGTGAAGAACTGGTTGATGAAATGAATGTGGCAAGAACCTTGTGGAAAAGTGACCATGTCATCTTGGCAGTGAGGGCTGTAAAAAGTGTGAGTAGGCAAAATGTGCCTTAGGCTTTAGGAGAAGTAATTTCAAAGAGCTTAGGGGGGAACTGGAAGGGTTCGCATGACTACAGATGCTTATGGAGAAAAAAAAAAGTTTGAGATGGGTGTGGGATTCTGCAAAAAGAGGATAGAATTTGAAACTATTACCAACAGAAAGAAAAACTAGAGGGATTTAAAGAAATCAGTCTGACTGCAGAGTAAGCACTCTGATGAAATATAATTAATTAATTAATAAATAAATATATGTATAGGAGGAAGAAGGCAAGGATCTTTAAGGAATCCTTGGAGCCAAGACACCATGGAATGGGTAACTTTCAAAATCACCTACACTGTGACACAATGTAGGTGATTTTGAACCACTGTCCTCTAGTGCCTTGGCTCCATGAACTCCAAAGAGCCTAGAATACAAAAGTGAGGAAACAGCGGGCTGGGAGTTGCCTCTGAAAAGTGGAAAGTGGCTGTCATTTTTGCTACCACTACCACCACTGTTTTTGCTCTTCCACTTGTGCAACAAGGTCTTGCAAACACAGAGATTTTCCAAGTGTTTCCGCAACAGTACACTAAGCAAGAAGTTTTACACTATAGAATCATTGTCTAAGTGCCTAAGTTGCTCACAAGCTGAATACTAGTGTGGCAGTTTGAGCCAGCTAACGAAGTGCCTTAATCTTTATGTAATGTGCAGATTACGAGATGTAAAAGTTTGTCTCTATCCTGTCCTTGAGAAGCAGTATTTGAAATATTGTGCCTACTTCTGGCTCCACATTTTAAGAAGATACTGATAAACTGGGATAAATCTAGAATCAGGCGGATAGGTGAGGGTTCTGGAAAGCAAATCCTGTGAAGAATGGTTGGAAAAGCTATGTATGTGGACAAGATAAAAGGGGCATATATCAGTCATCAGATGTGTGAAATCTTGTCATACAGAAGACAACTATTATTCCAGAGGGCAGGACTAGAACTGGTGAGTGACAATTCCTCACTTAATAGGAGGATATTTAAAATATTAAAACAGTTATAGGAGGTATTTTATATAATATTTTACATAGTTATTGTCATTTAAAGCAACAAAGGAAAGAATTCTTCTGAAAATACACTAATGTTCCTCTGCTTGATTTAGCAATGACCAGGCCAAGGTGTGGCATCTTTGATAGTCTTAGGCAATACACCCTCCTCCTCTGAATTTTTGGTCTGAAAGACCCAGGCAAACTGTGGATCTTTGGATTGTAAGTGTAAACAAGCACAGTTTTTGACGTTATACAATATCATTACTGAGCAAAGGTCACATGTCTTAAGCTTGTATTCTACATGGCTAGCTTTGTAAAGCTTAAGAAAACATGGCCTAGGCTTAACATTGATCTCAAAGTAGTAATTAAAAAAAAAAAAGGTAATATACAATTACCCTTACTGTACCGTTCCATATGTTTGTATCCTGTCACTACATTGAACTAATTAGAATGTATTGAACTTTCTATCCTGCATTGTCACCTGTGGAGGAAACATTCTTGGTGAAATAAATACGTACATGAACTACGTTAATCGTAAATGGACTGTTTCCACTCTATTGTTAACTATGGATTCTACAATATAAGACATATACTGTAGCATAGCTCTGTGGCCTCTGCAAAGTTAACACCAAGGTTAGTTACACACTATGTTAGTTTTACTGAGATTACCATGCTGCACAATATTTGTGATGAAACCAGAAACCTGGCTGTTAACTCTGCAGAGGCCACAAAGCTATGATACAGTATATGTCTTGTATGTGGAAAATCTCAAGTATTCTCAGGAAACAAGTTAGAAACTGAGGTAGCAAGATTGGGAGGGGAAGCTTCAGCCTTTCAGTCAAAGTAGACTAGGGCCATTTCCACACTACACTGTTATAGTGCTATTATTCCACTTTCAACATCAAGTGGAATCCTGGTGTTTGCAGTTCAGGGAGGAGCATTTAGAATTCTCAGCCAGAGAGCTCTTTGGCCTCAGTAAACTATAGACCCCAGAATTCCACAGGAGGTTGAAAGTGGAGTAATAGCACTATAACAGTGCAGAAATGGCCTAAGGTTAGAGAATATGTGGCCCTGATGTTTTTTGAACTAGAATTCCCTTCAACTTGGCTAATCAAAAAGTATGGTAGGAAGATGCATAGAGTATCCTGTAGTGATTTTGGCTGACCAGTGCCTGGGATCTACATGCATTCAAATTGCTGTACTCTATTGATAACAATAGCTGTGAGTGAGCATTTTCCGGTGGGAATCAGTGATGCATTATTGGAGGTCCACCTTGTAGCCTAACATCTGTCTTTCTATTATAATACCATGATGTTTGCAAATGTGAAGCATTTCATATATAAGTTATCTCTTTCATGCTGGCAAAAAATTCATAAGATATATTAGGCAGAGATTTCAAAATTAAAGAGGGAAGCAGTTGAAACGATAATGGTTTTCTAAGGTCAGAAGAAGTCAGCTCATGATTTGGCTAGGACTTACATCAGAGATTCCAAGTATTACACCTGTAATTTGGTTATATTAAAGCACTAATTCAATATGGAATAGTAGAACATGAAATGTCATTTTAAGTTTCTGAGAAATTAGTGTTTGCATAAACAGATTTATAGCTAAATATTTCTATTAACTATCATGTGAAAAGATAAACCAACTTCTGCTGTGTGAATTGTGGAACATTTTTCTGATCCTGCTGAGAATCCCACTGTATACCAGTTTTTGCATTCACAGTTCTTCTACCCACAGCCAGGAAATGCACGGGGAAATACAAGTATAACTCAGTTAATAAAGCTGCTGACAAAAAAAAAGAAAAAGAAAAAAAAAGAAGCTTCTTTTTAGATAGTGTTGTTTGTTTGTTTTTTAATATATGCCCCCTAAATACATACATTTTCTGCTTGTCATCTGGCTGGCTGAAATTTTTTTTAACAGCATTGGCAATAGAAGGATGGCGAAGGAGGGCTGGAGAAACACTTTTGGGGTTGTGCTGCTGTAACGTAACTACACTCAACAACACAATAACACTTGATCTGGGAAAGGACGAGATTCTGCCCTAGCTAATCCCGTTGTAGTTCTATGTGCCTGCCTGCAACAGTCCCTCTCTTACTGAACATGAATGACAGCAAATAGAGAGAAAAAAGGAAAGCAGATAAGCATGCCTCACCAGCTCTCCCCCCCTTCAATGTGTTAAAAAAATAGGATAGATCTGGCCATTAAAATCAACCTTATAACAAAAAGTGGAGGCTAGTGAAAGGAAGTCCTTTCCTTCAAGGCTTCAAGTGGTTTCTAGATGGATCAAAATATTTTTATCTACTTTTGGAGGGCTTACCTGCACTGTTTGTTTTATATCACTTGTTCATATCATTAGTTCTGAGTAAAAACTTTACTGAGATATGTTGAACTGTGCATGGCAATTCTCTGTCAATGAAGTAATGCCCAGGAACACATCTGCTTTGTTAATTGAGGTATATCTGTAAAAGTAAAATAAAATCAGGCAAAATAAAGCAAAACATAGACATCTTGTATTGTCAAGGTATTTCCTGATCTCCAGTGAGTTCTACTTCTACAACCCTCAAACCATGGAGGGAATTTCAATTTTCCCTCCATACAGGCAACTTCCTGGCTTTCTGCCTTATCCATCATGGTTTTCAGATAAATATTTTGTGCCAAGAAAAAATAAGTTGCATTTTTTGGGGGGAGGGGGACCTCATCTATTTTCTTAAAAGAATCTCAGTCCTCTCTCTCTCTTTCTCTCTACTGTTGCTGCTGTGTCTAGGGAAAGTAAATGCTAGTCTTTTCACTTCTGTTCAGAGATGAAAAATCTCACTGCAGCTGACAATAGGTAAGATCAGCTGGCCCAACCCCACCAATCCTGGTAGCAGCTACTGAGAATGATGAGGAAGTGTCAGACTGACATTTCCACCCATTTCTGTGAGTGATCCCCTGTGTGACAATCAGAAGCAGGATCTTTGTAGCAATTCCTTCTTGCACTGGACACCAGTGGTGAGAGGGAGCTGGGAAATACCAGTCTGCTGTGTTCCAGTCAACAGGAGAACAGATCTCATTGCTTACAACAGCTGATATCTGGTAAGTCAGAACTGGGAGAGTTTTGTGATCCCTATGTATGCCCTACATTGTTGAATACATAGGGATTGTGAATATGAACCAGTTATGAATGTGGAACTCTAGAGTACACATTTGTAACTATAAGCATGAATTCCAGAAATGTTTGGGTTGATGGGTGGGAGATATTTAGTGAAGGATGATTTGTGAAGAGTCTTTACATCCATACTTTACACACATAATGTCAATGTATACTAGAGATACAATTCTTGACTATTTCAACCTCAAAGGCAAGGACAATAATTACTGGTTTTCTACCTGCTGCATAAGAAAATGGGTATTTCTCCATAGTGTTCTCCCAGTATTCAAGTAGCCTGAGCTGAGGGAGAGTGAAGGAGAGGGAGAAATGGAGGAGGAATGTGCAAATGAGTAAAAGAGGGGAATTTTCTTTCACATGGCAACAGCAAAAGCTGCACTGCCCGGACTGCTGAGGCTTAGACAGTCCTGAGAAAAAGTAAGTAAAGGAAGAAAGACAGACTAATTTCTCCTCAGAGTCAAGACAAGGCTGAGGTAGGCGTTGTCACTGTTGTGCCAAGGACCAAGCTGAAGAGAAGGCCAGAAAGGTTGAAGTGGGAAGACGTATTGTCATTTCATTCTTCCTACTCTCAGGAAAAGGGAAGAAGCAGGCAGGAACTCACCTGGGCAGAAAGAAGAAATGTGCTAATCAAGTATTATCAAATGAGAGTTAGAAGCTTCCCATGTTTTTCCTGACTTTTCTTCCCTTTGTTTCTTTTCCGGTAGAACTACTCATGGCACAGAGGGACAAATCTCCCTCAGAGATCTATCCAGCTGAAGATAGGGTCATTCTAGGTGCTCTCCAAGTTTGGGGAAGGAGGATCCACTGGCTCTGTTTCGCTTTTGTACAATATGTAGAAAGGATAATTAGTGTAAGGATCCAGTCCTATTCATGCATTTCCAATCATCTCATCCATGTGACAGAACCACTAGGATGCAGCCAATGTTGTCTCTCTTCATTTGGATTGTTCCTGTTTGATGCAACCAAAAAAGTTTGCATATTACATGGCTATTTATTTATTTATTTATGTTAGAGTATTTATACTCTGCTTGTTAGCCACAAAGGCATTGAGAATGGCTTACAAATTGTTAATCTGACAGTTCCCTGCCTCCAAGATTAATTGAATTTACCCACATCAATATTACTATGGCCTGCTTCATATATGCATGTGTACCACATGACAATAACAGAAACATCACTTGATGATTTAACTGTGTGAATGAGCCATAGTACAGCAGGTACTTTTATATCACTTCACATTGGCCTTTTCTGCACTTTGTATTTGCAATGGGGCAGAGTGTCCTCCAGCGAGGACGTTTGCACTTGGGGGCGGAATGGGTCCGGACTCCTTTCTGTAGTTCCGGACTTCAGCCCGCTCTGGAATGACCAGAAGTGGTCGCTCGCCGTGCTATTGAAAGACCACTTAAAACAGGTCTTTCAACAGCATGGCGTGCCCCACTCCATGGCTGCGCTCCGGTGTAGATTTGCAGGCTCGCACCAGCACGAACCTGCAGATCTTCTGGGGGCAGGCTTTAGGCTGGCGAGCTTCACCGGTTGGTGGAGAGCCTCCACCAACCGGAAGCCACCATTTTCGTCCCCAGAGCAGTGTATAGCACGGCCACGCACTGCTCCGGATCATCCTGGATCCTCCGAGGGAGCACGCCAGTCCAGTAAGTAACAGAACAGGGCGTTTTCTTCACCAAGTGCGAAAAAGCCCATTACCTCACATGCATGTCTTTCAATAAAGTAGGTTCTCACATTTAGCTGTAAGCAATCACGTCTGAACAAATCAAGTTGATGAGAAATCAAGCCATGCACATAGCATCTGTGACTTAGCCTGTGTAAACTTATAGTCTTGAACTACTCCCTACCCATCTCTGTAAACTAGTGAGAAAATTGATTTTTAAGGCATTTTAAGCGATTTTAAGATGAGTGTACTATTCTCTGTGTCTAAAATCTTTCCAAAGAGGTATTGCAGATGGCTCAAGAACTACATGAAAGAGAGAGAGAGAGAGAAGAAGGGAGAGAGGTGAACAGAGAGAGAGAGAGAGAGAAAGAGAGTGTTGCATCTGTCAGTAAACAGATGTATACCTAAAATATCTTTAAAATGCATTAATAATAAGCATATTTCTGATGTATCTTTTTAATGCATTAACAATAAACATATTCTTTCATATCATGTTCAGCATATATAGATGACAACCCACCTTCCATTTCTCCTTGATGAAGACTTGAGTGTATATTGAAGATTTCATCCACAAATTGTCAAATTACCAAGGTATCAAAGAACAATTTCTGCTATTAAACATACATTATTTGTATAGGTCATACTCTATATTAAGTGAAGGACTTTTAACACCCAGTTATTTCAATAACAAAAGGTAGAGGAAAGAAAAGACAAGAGAGTTTTCTTCACTGCTTCAGTTTCACTGGATTGTGCCCATAGCATTCTTATTGTGCAATAAGGTACTTTGTTTATCTTAGCTCTTTCACCACCTTGGGAATTCAGCTGCTTCTGTTCAGGCCTGCTCCTTCAAAATGTAATATTGTTATAGTTTCAGTCTCCAGGAATCCTAGAATAAGTTTTCAAATGATCAAAACAAACATTTATTATTTATTTGAGAAACTTCTATATCACACTTTACCCACCAAAATGGGCTCCAGGCTGACACAGAAAAATAAAACAATCAAGTACATAAATTATATGGATACAAATGTCCATCAAACCAAATAAATCCATTCCACAATGTGGGGAAAAAATAAACCTACCAAAAAACAGCATACCAATTTCCTAACAAGCCAGGTATCTATATTTGTCTGAGATATTTTATGGTCATCTAATAGCTGCATCAGATATAAACATCAAATGTGCATGAAATTGCCAGGCTGTATTCTGAAGGCAAGTGATGGCAGCCACTTTACAAAAACAGCCTAGCAAATGTCATGCATATTGAATCTTCACATCTGGAAAAGAAATGTCGTGTAATATAACATTGCCTTCTCTATATCAGTACCCCAACGGTGTAACTCCCTGCCCAAGAAAGTTAAGTAGGATTCAACTCTTTTAAGCTTCTGGTGGGTAGCCAGTGCTGTTCCATATGACTTTTAATGTCTGAAATTGTCCTGTTTTAAATCTTCTAAAACTATTTATTAGGATTGTTTTTTTTTAATTATGATTTTCAGAGTTCTTCAAGAGTATTTTCTTATTTTTTTTTAAATATTTTGTACTGTTTTGTTTGTATTTGTTCATCACCTTGGGAGCCTTTGTTGTCTTAAATATCTTAAATAAATAAACAAACATCCATTTGGATAGATCTCTGGAATTCTACAGAAGTAGTAAAGAATATAAGCAAGTGGTCAAATACTCTTTCTGTATTTCAGATGACAAATTGAGTCATCCAGAACCACCCAGAGAGTCCAGGGAAAAGGAGGGCCCAGGGAAAGGAGACCTCCCTGCTTCCTGGTATGCAGAATATCATGCAAAAATTCTAGACTGGTTCTCTAAAGTGAGCTGATCGTGATGCCATTATGTGAAGTTTGACAAAACACCATGAGAATATGCAGAATAAGTCCTTCAGGCATAGATGTTCACAGCATACATTAATTAAAATTAAATGGATTAAGTTTGTGCAAGTCCAGGAATGTTTGTTGGTCACCTGGATTCTGTGAGAACAAAGGAGATTGTTGGGAAGGTTTTGCAGATTGCAATGCAGTACATTTGATTCTTCCTACACAGTTGGCCTGGGGCTCAAATGTCAAACATTTGATAAACAAACAGGCGAGGAAAACAAGTCCGCTTTTCAGAAAATTGTTTGCCTCTTCAGAGTTGCTTTGTGACCAATATGTAAACAAGCCAGAGAAACTCAAACAAGAGTATGATGGGGACATTCATCCTCTTTCCTAGATTATAGAAATGCAAGAGATGTTACTCTCTGTTCTCCCAAATGTGACTCTTATTAATATGTTTTATAAGCAGAAATGTGTAAGAAGAAGTATATATAGATAAATGCTATGTGGTGTGCTATTTGGTTATGTAGTGAGTGAAAAAGAATCCTGTTTATAGTGATTGTGTTTTGTAATTATTACAGAAAATGATTTCTTTCCATTTTCAAAAGAAGGTGTAACATGTCCTACAAATGTTTGGTTAGATTTCAACCACACTTGCATGACTCTTGGACTAAATTTGCCATAATTTGCCAACTGGCTCAAGGACAGGCGAGTACTCTGTAACAGTCAGGCAATAATAAGGAAAACAGATGGCAGGCAAAGAGCAGGTGGGAGCCCAGTGCATTGAGAATATGAAACAGAAATTAGGCTACTTGCCTCAGCAACAAGTTGCTCAGATTGAAAGCATGAAGCACATCTGAGAGTCATAGGCTCTTTCTGTATCATACCCCATTAGTGTGTTCTTCCGTTACGATGGATGAGTAGCGGTATTGCCACCAGTGTTCCCTCCACACTACGGAGGCATTGGCCACTCCCTTTCCCTCCCTCACCCTGTCCCACTGCCCTTTGGTCAGGGCTTTTTTTGGGGGGTGGGAGCCGTACTAGTTCAGCAGTGTTGTAACAACATGACACCCCAGTACACTACTGAACTTTTGTGCTATAATACTTAAAAATGTATTTTAAAAAAATAAAAAAAATAACTCAAAGGAGAAACGTAAAATAAACATGGAGAGGTGATCGATTTGAAGGTTACCGTGCCATGGGAATAGCTCAGGGAGGGACAACCTGAGAATGCCCTGCCCACTCCTGGATCCATGAGATAGGAAATACTATCAAGTGCTATTACAGTACCACACTGAGCCGGCTGATGGAATTGAAGCACCAAAAGAAGCTCTTAACAGATATTTTCTGGAAATAGTATAAGGTGGTTTTGCAATGCTTGGGGACAGGATAGCAGCTGGATAGTGACTACATCGTGTGATAGCATGACTCCTGGACCAGAAACAATCCACTACCATTGCAGGATAGCCAAGTCATGCGGAAATGGCCATAGAATTCAAAGGATGCTTGGCGACTGTCTTGTCCATCCTATTTTTCAAAGTGAGTTCTCTAATTCATGATGCAACTACAGCATCTCTGATAAATGGCTATCCAGTCTCTCCTTAAACATTTTCAGGCAAAGGTAGCCCATCTCCTCCTGTTGGACCAGTCCATCTGGTCCAATGGGACAGGAATTGGGATGTACTATAGCTGAAGAGTGTGAAAATTTCTGCTTTGTATCCCACTACTACCTGTATTACATATGGAGGATTCCAGCCTTTATGCAAGGGTTCCGCATGTTATCTCAACACTGTATACACGTGTGAGAGGATTTCTACTCAAGCAATCACACCACTGCCACCAGCTGTGAGGATTCTTCTCAGGCAGTCCTATCACTGTGACCAAATATGGGAGTCTTTACACCTAACCCACTAAATAGGAAGACTTCATGGTGTTCACTGCAAACGCTTAGTGTGAGGGCTTTCATTGATCCCCACTTCTGCTACATATAAAGAATTACTCCTGCTGCCTTGTGTGACACCAATGTGGGGCCAGTCTAAATGCCCTCAAGTTTACTGTGAGAACTTATACCACTTTTATCCCCTTTCACCAATGCCACCACCACAGACATCTTGTCTGAAACTCAGATCTTGGGCCCTTTCCGCATGACATCACTGTCTCATTTCTGCCACAGGATGGCAGCAGTTGGCAGGTCACGCTTCCACATGACGTTGTCACTGTCCTGCTGCCATCCTGTCATGGAGCGTCATGCTTGTACAGTTTTTGCAAAACCAAAAAAATCCATTTCACGTTTGCAAACGCACGGCGCTTCCATCACTATACTGTGTCTTCTCAGGCTAAATTGGACTCTTATCAAAGTCCTTTCTCACACTCTAGGTCTTGCTCAAACCCCCTCAAATACATTTTTCCTTGTACTCTTCTCAAACCCCAGTCTAAACTTTCTCCACCACTCAGACTCGCTCTAATTGCCGTTCACCAACTGTCCCATACTAATCTCCTCAAACATTCCACCAATCAGTATTCTCTACAACACTCCATTATCTCCCCCTCCCAAGAGCTACTTACCTCATATTTGTACAATAAATCAAGCAACAATTTTGTATATAAACCCATAACATCACAGAGAACAACAGAACCCACTATTATCTTGCCTTAGTAAATGTTACAGTGATCTTTTTTTTCCCTGAAATATCAACAAACTTGGTAAACCGTATTAAGATAACCACCCACTTCCAGTCTATATTTTCTAGTGCACCCAATCTGCTATCATGATGTTGCAATTATTTACGTTTTTGTGTGAATAACAAATTACCACTCCCTTCAGTGACAATCTTAATTCTTAATGGAAACTTTTGACAGGAACAAGGCTTTTGCAACAAGATGCCTTCCAGATCTTCTCCTAGAACGGTTGTACTTTTGAGCCACTCCTAGAACAAACTGCTATCTAAAGTCAACATTTTAAACTGAATGCCTAGTTGAGTGACTACTAGTTCAACAAATCCAGAATACACACAGTCATCTACATAGCTTTCCCTATTTAAAGTTATATTGAATATATGATCACATTGTTTCATTTTTGGAAGCAATTAATAATGAAATAATCCTGACTGTCTGTTTAAAATCCCTAGTAAAATCCTTCTACCAACTACCCATCAGTGGTTGTCATTCATGGCTCATGAGGAGAAAGAGAGAGGCCATTTCCACACAATGAGGCTGTCCCACTATGGGGACAGGATGGCAGCAGTTGGCTGATAGTGCTTCTGTATGATGTCATCACTGGTCCACCGCCATCCCATCCCCATGCATTGTGCTTGCTGGGTATTTGCTAAACGTAAAAAATCGTTTAGCACCCGTGATCATACAACACTCCCATACCTACCTGTCCTGTGGAAGAGCACAAAACATGATGGCGATGTTTCCTTCCCCAGCACAGCATGGGAAAGGGCCAAGTTGCACCAGGGAAGGAAGAGATGTGGCCATTGCACTCCCTTCCACAGGCAGCTGATCCTGTGCAGAGGAGAGCTTTCCTGTCATGCTCCCTTCCCTGCTGGGACTGTGACAGGATGACTCACAAGAACCTCATCATGCAGAAGTAGCCAGAAAGAGAGAGAGAAAGAGATGGCAGACACTGATCACACAGATAAAACTGGCCTCAAGTTGGATCCCACAAAGGGACGAGAGAGAACAAACACAGAGAAAATGTTTGAGTTTCTTTTTTTTTAAGATCACATTTTAAACAGTCCTGTGTAAATCATTATACATCTATTTCTTAATTTAGACCAAATATGAATTATTTTACAAAATGTATTTGCATAAATATTCCTTTATTGCTTGGGAAAAAAAATCTGCAGCTGTTCAAGTAGCTTAGAGGAAGCCTTCATTTACTGTTTAGATAGGACACAAATATGCCTTGGTAAATAAGCATAGATAGGTGGGTGGATTTAATTTTTTGCCGCAGAGCAAACTAATGAAATCTGGTGAATTAAAATAAGTTGCTTGCAAGATCAAATATATGTACTTGATGGTGGGTGCTGTACTTTCTTTGGCCATTTCTGCACTACACTGTTATCGTGCTCTTATTCCACTTTCAATGTCTTGTGGAATTCTGGGGTTTGTAGTTTCCTGAGGCCCAAGAGCTCTCTGGCTGAGAATTATAAACGCCCTTCCCCAAGCTGCAAATCCCAGGATTCCATCAGGTGTTAAAAGTGGAATAATAGCACTACAACAGTGCAGTGTGGAAATGGCCCTTGTTGTTGTTGCTGCTGCTGATATTTTGCACCTTCCAGTTGTTTCTGACTTATGGTGAACCTACAGTGGGATTTTCTTGGCAAGATTTGTCAAGAAGAGGTTTGTCTCTGCCGTCCTCTGAATGAGAGAGTATGACTTGCCTTTCACCCAGCACCCAGCAGGTCACCCAGCAGGAATCCATGCCTGTGTAGGGATTTGGACCTTAATCTCCAAAGTCATAGTCTAGTGGTCAAACCATTACACCATTCTAGATGACTTCTTAATGTGAGTGAGCCATGAGTGATCAACCATGCCATGAAGACTTTTCTTGTCACAAAAAACTCAGAGCCATTCTTTTTAGAGCACTTCCTGATTTAACTGTTCTTGGGATAGAACAGCATAATTTTTTCATTAAAAAAATAGATGTAACTTGAAAAAAATGAGAAAAAATAAGTGGAAGACCATGAAACTGACATATTGGCCCACTTAGATAACAGGATTTAAGTGTGGGTGTTGAATCATGTTTGCCACACCTTTCTCTGTATGCACTGCATGTACATATGCACTGTATGTACTGATTTGAGTCAGTGGAATGGATGAGAATTTAATTAAGTTCATTTTTGATAAAGGTTTAACAATGGATTTATTCATTAAAAGCAAGAAAATAATTTTTAAAAGAACAAAGAAAGTAAATGTGTAAAAAGGTAAAACAAATAGTTTTATTGATTCTTAATCCCTTGTACATATAATCAACTGAGTGAATAGGGTAAACAACTTTTTGGAGGAAATAAATGTTCTGAATTTGTTCCTGATTCTCTAATAAGTGATCACATGTCTGAGTTAGTCCACATGTAGAGGAGAATCATTGCAGTGTGGTTGGGGTAGACCACACACAGACAATCACATATTGTATTCTTCTGTTCATGCACAAAAACATCACAAATCATCTGTGTGATTGGTGGTGCATATATTATAGTTATTGATGATCAACTATGGAATAATGAGACCAGACAGAGAAAACTGGCTTAACTAAGGACCACTTTATTTGACCTAAAATGTATTTAAGTTGTTTTGGCCTGGAAATGGAGCAAGAAGGAGGAGCAGCCTGATATGCGTCCAGTTGAGGCCAGGTGTCACCCCTTGACTATCTCTTCAGCATTCCTTTGGACAAAACACCTCAGCACAGCAGCAAATCCAATAATTGGATTGCTCTCCCATCAGCCACAAATGGAAGATAAACTCAGGGGACTCCCACCTAAGTCATAGGACCTTAAAAATGACAGATGATATCTCAGGTTCACCCCAAGGGTAGCCTCCTTGCTCACCTCTTGGGCTGCAGAACCTCAAAGAGGAAGTTTCAGAGCCCTAAACTCTACACCAAAAGGGTGCCAAAGGTGTACACTGAAGAGCTGAGGCCTTAAATAGGCTTTGGCTCCTTCCCCATCACCAACAGTGTTCTGGTGCCCTGCACCAGATTTAAGGCATGCTGGGCTTTCCTATAGAGGGCATCTAACTACTATCCTCCCCTGCAGTGTTGTTCATTACATAAGTCCAGGTACATATTATCTCTATACTTGATTTGATGCTTATGACCCAAATGAATGAAGTGGCAACAGACAAATATTATGATGAAAGGATTCACATGCAACAGAGTAAGTGTTCCCAGTAAAATTCCTTGATGTCAGTGGTATCTAAACAATCTGCATATGGGGGAAAGCATAACTGCAAAGTTTTAAGTCATTGCAACTTGGTTGCCATAGAATATATTTTCTTTACCTTTAATTATGTATTGGACTGAGTCCTCTTTGGCATATCACACATATTTCTATTTCTTGTAGGTTTCTGAAAGAGGCATAGTTTAATTTACAAATGGGTTATCATGTCTACATGAATTGCCTAGTTATTCCAGCCATTTATTTCTTGGTCTTGCTTTCCATTTATTCTTAAGCTGCCTTTTCAAAATTCCCTAATTTAAAATGCAGTTTGAAATTTGAAGCTGGGAACAGGCAGAGAAAATTGCTGGCAAGTGAACAGGTATAAGTAATTTCACACTATTAAGAGCTGTGCATGTGGAATACATTGCCATGTATTAAGAAAGAAATGACTTTATAGTCTATTTGGACAACCGCAACGTTTCAAACATGACAACGGCAGGAGAAAGGAAGAATATTTACCCAGACCTGTGTGATGCTGTGTGTCATTGCTGGGAAGGGTAAAAAATTGATGGTCTCCATGGAAGAGACCAGGGTGTGGCTGTGATTGGCTCATAGTGCCAGATCATGACAGATGTGGGGTTTGTGCCATTAGAAGCTGGTTGACCCCTGCTCTTGTGTTCATGACCAAGACAACCAAACATACCTAATCTTTTTCCTCTGCTTGGTCTGTTTTGTATGGGGCAGTTGTTTTTGTGGTGTTGTGTGGTAGGGACACGGGTATCATCATTGTTGTTTGTTTGCTTGCTGGGGTGATTGTCCATATATTGTCATTGTTAATGTGCTTACTGCCAGGGTGACTGTATATGTGTCTTGCTGGGAGCTTGTGTTTTCCCATTGATTTGTGTGTCTTTGTTTTTGATGTGCCCCCTTCCCTCTCATTTCTTTCCATCTTGCCTGTTTTGTCTTTTTGTTTTGTCATCATTCACTGCTTGTCTGTTCTGCTTCTGGCCCATTTGTTGTGTCCCTTGTTCCAGACTTCCTTCACGTGGCTGCTGACAGTGAACTTTCTCTGCTTGTGTTTTGCTGCCCTCTCTCCACACACCTCTTGTTGCTTCTCCTCCTCTCCCCTGCTACTCAGTTGTGATCCTGTTTGTCTGTTTTGCCTTCTTGAGTGGAAAGGGAGTAGGTGCTTGCTTGGGGCTTTGCTGGGGCTGCTCACTGCCGTCTATCAATGTTGGCACCATCATTTTGAGCATGGTTTCATTGGGACTTTGCTCTTTTTCACCCCTCGCTGTTGGTGGCACCATTTTGCCTGCTGCTTCCTGCACGTGTAAATGCTGCAGTGTCAGTGGACAGCCTTATTTGTTGCTTGTGTACAGGGAACACTGCAGTTGTTCCTGTGCAGCAGTGTTGGCTTTGCTGCCTGTTGTTATATGTGATAAATATGGGTAATATATAAGTATTATTATATATCCCTTATAAGGTATATGAACATCATTCACAGGGCTTACTTGGACTCTTCAGATTTAGCTTGGTTGTGGTATGATGAAGCCTTTAGGATGCAAGTGGCCATGAACCAGCCTTATACTGAGAACAAGTATATTTCTGAGTTTGGATGCATCTCATGACTCTGGCTTGTCTTATACAGAGAGAAAGGTCTCACAGCAGCCATCTGGACCAAAAACCTCAGACTTCCTTTGTAACCAAGAGGTTTGATTGGGTAGAGTAAGTTGTATTGGGAGTTTTTTGCAGCAAGCACCCATCCAATCATAAACACACTTGTTCCTATTTGTGCAGTGCCACATTCCTTCCAGAATTTCCCCAAGGGAAAATGTGTACCTGGTCCATAGAGCAACAAGGTGGTAAATGTAGCCCAGGTTCCTCCTCCTTTCCTCCAATTAATGTGGACAGATTAGATTTTTTTTATTGTACAGTCAGCCCTCCACATTTGCAGGTTTCACTTTTGTGGATTTGATTATTCACAGATTATTTGCTGTCACCTCTGATGCCCTCCTATGCCATTTTTAACAAGGACAGCAAGCCTCATAAGGCTGAGAAACTGTGAACGAAACTTGTAAGTCCCTATTAAAAATGGTGTGGGGCAGCAGTGGAGGTGGCAGTAAGCCCCACCAGCCCCCCACTTCTCCCTAGTGAAGGAACCCTGATGCTCCAAAGGAATCCATGGTGGGTTGAATACAGTGATTATACTTTTTTTGTGTGTTAGATATGGTTTGGGAGAGCCTAGAGTTATTCACAGTTTTTCCAGTTTAATGGGGGTCCTGTTCCCCCAATCCTAGTGAATGTGGAGGGATGACTGTATCTGTACCCTAATCAGGAGGTGGTTCATCATTTGAGTTTTGTTTTTAGGGAAGGACCTCTGAGTCACCTACCTTTTGGCACAGTTTATGACATCAGAGAGTTTGGATTGTCTTCTATTCTCTCAGAGTGACCTTAGTTCAAAACGTGTATCACATTCATGGTATAGAAGCCATTGAGGCATGGATCCTCCTCATTTCTCGAGGAGTGATCCAATACAGTTCATAGTTACTTGGTCCAAACTGAGAATACACATTTCTCATGCCTATAACGCTACGCTGTCTTCTAGTCTGGGTATTTTCTTTCTAAGATCTCCTCCAGCTCAGAATGTAAAATGAGCTTGAAACACATAAAGATTGAAAAGAAACCTGGGGAAATGTGCCATTTTCTAGAGTGTATGAAGGAAAGAAATGCCAGTTGAAGATAAGGATATAACAAGAGTCCTTTTAGATGAGAACAAGATAGTACCATTTTCTTTAGTCCAGCATTCTGTTTTCCTGAGTGGTCAACCAGCCTTCTTGCTGCTGTTTTTCAGTGACTAGCATCCAGAAGCATGGTTTCTCTGATTATAGAAATATATTATTCAGGCATTCTACATTATAGATTAATAAAGACAAATTAAGTAGTAGCTTGCTAGACTAAACTCTCCTTGCATAAATCTGTTGCTCTTTTCATGTGGACAACAACTTTCTGGAAAAGACAGCCTTTATTGGGTTCATTGGGGCTTTTCTTACATTCCAGAATGCTCAAAAATCAAGCTGAAATCCTAACTCAGGGTTGTACAATGGAAATCTCTGCAAGAAGAGTTACATGTTGATTGTGCTATGTAAGCCTTGTGTTGAATGGCATCACTGTGAAATTGATTGTACAAATTAATGCACAACCAGTTGTACAACCAAAGGTGCTCTACTGTGAATCTCAGTAGAGATAGGTAGATATGCATAGACTGAAAGTGTGTGTCTACACACAACTCCATTTCTCTGATCTTGAGCTAAATGTGTACAGAGTTAGTTCAAAATTCTAATGACAACTAATTTTTGAGTCTTGGGAATTGTAAATATTGCTTTTACATAAAATTCCAACAGTCTATACCTGTCATAAAAATCTATACTGAACACCTCTGACACCATAAGAGACCCTATAGCAGTTTTGCAATATGCAGTGATGGTGCTTACAACTTATCTTATTGCTATTTACCAAACTGATAAGTGTCAAGAGCCATCAGTGCTAGATTCTAGAACCCACAGAGCTACAATATGATATATTCTGCTCAGCTGTGCTGCCTTGTCTCATGAGCCACTCAGGCCTGCAGGTTATATTGTACCATATAATTTGTTAGACTCTTGAGTAAATCCTCCCATTCAAGTGGGCCTATAAATGCCTACATTGCAAGCTAGATGTTTTCCTGGGGCATAGAAATAAGCGACTGGCTTGTTTTATAACAGATTTTCCGTTGTCCTAGGGACTTGAGCCTCACACTTTGTTACTCTGTTTAAGCTTCCAACAACACAGCATCCAGCACCAATACTGATTTTGCATCTACCAAACCCGGTAGATGAAGAGATGTGAGAGAAATCGCCACCAATTAAAAATCCATGAGATAGTAAAGTTGTTGTGGCTTAATTGGTCAAAAGGAATAACTTTTCCTGGTTTTGCACTGAAAATAATCATTATACAGTGGGCTAAAATTACAGTGTTCACAAACCGTATATAGCCTCAAATTCTCATGATCCGAAAAACTACGGTGACAGTTTGACACACAAAGACAAATAATGGAACTTAGGGAAATGAAATTCAATGAATAATCTTGAATATTTAGGGTATGGTAGCAATTAATGTCTAGCGACTGTTACTTTTTTTCCTATAGATGTGTGTCATTTGCATTGTTGTCAGGAACCAATTAAAATAGATTTTGTGTTGTTTTGTTTAAAACTTCTTTTCAATATGCCCTGTGAAGAGACATCCTCATGCTCAAATGAACATCAAACCTGGTTATAATTTCCAATGCATAGGTCAACAGCACCCTCTTCTGACAGAACCTCAGAAATGTAACAGGGAGAATGATTTCCTTAAGCAAGATAATCCTCTGCATGATTACCAGAATTAGTCAACAATAATCAAAGGGTCCTGTGACAAAGTACATGACCATATGACTGCAGTTTTAGGCTTAAACTAATCCCTATTGGTCGCAATTACTTCTGAGTAGCTTGGATAAGATTGCATTGTAGTTTATGAACATGAGTGTAACCATCAGCAAAAGGAAGAGCAGTTACTGGGAATCTGCATGCCTGTTTTCGTCCTTGACAAATAAAAAACCCAGTCACAACTGCCAGTTCACATGAGACAGCACCATGAAAGAAATGTTTTGGACTCTGGCACTGAACAAGGGGAAAAGTGACACTGGGAGATTGCATACCCTAATACTTAGGAAGAAGATTATGGCAAGGTTAGAAACAGACTGGTACCATTCATTCACCAGAGCAAAAATAATCCATAGGAAATATTCTCCATACTATCAACAGAAAAACAGTGAGCTCTACCTTTAAGGCAGATGGTCTTGCATACAGCACAATTATATCACTGGGATGCTACTTCAACTGTCCTGGCTACATTCTGTGGAATCCTAAGGTTTGTAGTTATTCAAAGGCACTAGACTTATGTGATTGAGAATTCTAAGTACTCCTCCCTAAACTGCCAATCCCAGGATTCTATAGAATGCAGCCAAGACAGTAAAAGTGGAATTATAGTTCTATAAATCTGTAGTGTGAATGTGCCCAGTATCTCAGTACAGCAATTTGTTATCACTTATATTGTCATGACTCTATTTCATGGAATCCTGGGATTTGCAGTTTTGTAAGATATTTAGAATTCTGTAGTTCAAGGGAGTAGACTGGATATCTCAGGAAGGTAATACTAAGTACCTTACCAAACCACAGATCCCAGGATTCTATATGATGCAGCCATGATAACTGAAGTGGAATCAAATTGCTACAACAGGGTAGGCCCACTTCCTTTTGATCTGGAACTGCAGAGCTAAACATACTTTGGCCTATGACATTCTTAAGGTTTTTTTTTTTCTTCAGAAACCCCACCATAATCAATCTATTTTAGATTTATGGCTTCTTTGTTTTGAAAACACATTTCTCATACGATGGAAGTGACAAAGTTAAAAGTTGCAACTATGACCCTTTCTGCACCTTACCTTCTTCTGGCACTCGGGTGCAGGGATCATGCGAGCAGCCTCCGGTAAGAAGCTCTCGCATCCGGGGTCCTTCAGCTCTGCACAAGCTGCCTGCTCATGCGAAAGCCCTGCCTCTTCCTTCTGCAGTGCAGCCTGGGACCTTCCCAGGCTGTGCTGGGGCAGGAAGTGTGACCGCTGCAGCTCTGGAGGCTCCACATGCCAGGTAAGTGCATGCGGGACTTGGGAGCAATGAGCAATTGCACACCATTTTTGGCTTCTAGCCAAAAAATGAAAAGGTACGTGATCGGCCCCTGCCGGCCCCTGGAGCATCACGCAATTGTGAGTGCATCATGCAGATCGCTCCTCACAATCGTGCAATACTCCAGGCGCCCTTTCGCATGGAAAATGCCATGCAGAAAGGGCCTGTGTTGTGTGAAATACAGAGTGAAGTTGGTATTGTATAAAATATTTGAATAAATTTATGTAGCAAATAGTGCCAGTGAGATCACCTGCATAACAATTTGTATAACTATTGTTGATGTTGTAGGAAATGCCACACTAAAGCAAAATCATGTAAATATTTGCTTTCTAATTGACAGATGTAAAGTACACACATGCAAAACTGCAAGATATTTACCCGCTTCAAAATACCAAAGCAAACATTGTAAAACCATCAGATCGATATAAAACAGCCAGACAGCATAAAATAAGAATGGCTGAATATAAAATTCTAAAAAGCAGCAATAAAATCAATGTCCTTTCTCATTCAAAGCACTGGTGCATGCAATCATTTTATCCTGGTGCCTAAAACTTGACAGGCTTTTTACCAAGGAAAATCTTCATGCAGATAATATCACAGTTGCAATACTACACAGTGGCCTGAATTCAGGTTGGGACATCCGAGCACAAATATGTCCCTTACGTGTTTTGTGTGGTTATTCAGACACTGCAGGGGGTTGGTTTTCCCATCCTCTCTGCGTGACTCCCAAAGACCCCCTCCTGACCTACTTTAAAACCTCAGAGCCACTTCATGCAGGCTTTATGTGCTTCAACATGAACAGGCAGGAACATCTGGCAGTTCTGCTCCCCTCAAAACAAAGGAGACACACAATGATCACAGAAGCACTGAAGCCTTTGAAAGACCTCTATAGAGTTCAGCTCTTATGTCATCATTGTGAATCCAACTACTGGGCGGGGGTGAGAGTGAGTAGCCACACCTTCTCTGACCATTCCTCTTCATGTTGAGGCATGAAATGCTTGTGTGAGGTGGCTTCAGGGCATTAAAGTGAGAGTTAAGTAAAGTGAAATAAGTCAGCTGTGATATATGGATCAGCATAGAGTCCACATGCAAATATTTATACAATGTTATGAGCATGCTGAATTGAGCCCTTTGCTCTCCCTCTCCATTGTAAAATTGCTTGGGCTACAATTCTGTACTCTGTACCCTCTTCCCTAACACTAAGCCCTACCAAACTCAGTGGAGCCTATCTTTGAATAGACATCCATAGGCTTGTTTTATTAATGAAATAAAGATAATGGTTTTCAGTACAGTTGGTGAATATAACTATATATATATTTTATATTATCGTTATAATGACATGCTTCCCCAGTTCTCCATGAAGGTACAAGGAATATGATTATCTCTATCATTTCCTGGCAGTGAAGCACACTTAGCATTTCCACTCTACACTGTTACAGTGCTATTATTCCACTTTCAACATTCTGTGGAATTCTGGGGTTTGTAGTTTAATGAAGCCAAACAGCTCTCTGGCTGAGAATTCTAAAGGTCCCTCCCTAAACTGCAAACCCCAGGATTCCACTAGATGTTGAAAGTGGAATAATAGCACTATAACAGTGTGGTGTGGAAATGGCTTTAGTCATATTTCCTTTATTTACAAACTAGCATATTTACCTAGTGTTGCCTAGAATTTTACTTTCTCATAGGTAATTCTTGTTAGAAATACCTTAGGAATTACCTTCCCTTCTCTTAGGAGTTAGATGCAGTTGAAATACACAGATTTGGGATCCTGTGTCTCTAATTCCCCAGTCTGTCTTGTCCAGTACATGTAGCTTTTCCCCATATTCCCCAATCCAATCTGTATTCAGAGTTGTTAACATACAGAGTTCAGGTTCCCGAGGGAATACACTGCCCTCCTCCTTGCTGCTAGGCCTTGTTTCCAAAGCAACCTGCCTGAGGTCTCTAGTTGAGAATTTTAAAGAATTGTAAAGGCCCCTCCCTGAACTGCCAACCTGAGGATTCCATAGAATCTTCACAGCCAGCCAATCATCCAAGGTCTTCTCACCTCACAGCCAATCATATGAGGTTTTCACCTGCCCGACACAGACAAACAGACAAGCTCACTCACAGACTTTGACTTTTATATAGTAGATGGAAGCAAATGGACATTCCCTGAGTAGATGATACATCTATTAATCCTCTATTAAATCACTAGGGAGAGTCAAATATATGGAATTCCAGGATTCATGTATGATCCATGGCACTTGAAATAATATCAATGTGTGTAGTATATTTACACCTTTTCTTATCCAGTGTACTCTGATGATGATGATGATAATAATACAGCAACAACCTGACTCACCTGACTCTTCCTATCTGTCCCTTTGCACCAGCTGAAGGATATCACTTTCCAAGACCTAGAAGGAATGTTTTCCCAGCCTTCAAGACGTATCAATATTATTTTGCTAAACTCCATGCTGAACATTCAGAAACTATTGGATGTGCTACCTTGATGGGAGAAAATGGTGTTTCCCCATCTAAATGTGCATTATTACAGTTGCATTAAACCAAAATGTGAGAGAAAATGTTTTGAATGAGGTTGCTAGTCAGTCTTATTTTCAAACATCAACATTACTGGCATGAGCTGTCCTTTTCCTTTCAGATGAGTTGCCCTAAGACATCTAGATATGGGTGAGCAATATCAGCATTCTGGATACCAAAAGCTCTTAAATTATTGATTTGATGGGAAATATTGGTTGCCAGCAAGCAGTAAGAATGTAGAGTATATTTCTTTCAAAAAAAAAATAGCTGAGTTATCAGAATGCTAAGTTACTTATCTGGACAACAGGGTGACAGAACATATTCCTTTCACTTTTCGCTTCCTGGTCATATACCTTAGTAGGTTCTGGTTTTGGTGCCCCCCCAATATACTCTTGTAATACTTGCAAGTTTCACCACGTCAAGAAAATAAAGTGAACTGCATTCCACAGATTTTTGGTCAGAAAGCAGTATGTTCATTCCCCAAATTGTTCACTGTTGAGTTGTCTCACTAATGATAATTAAAATGCAACTATATTAAGGTGTGTCAAATCAGATCTTTGTAGATGAATTATACCGGTACTTGTCCATAAAATACTAACTATCTGCCTCTATCTATCTATCTATCTTGCTATCTCTCTAATCTACATCTATATGCCTTTGTCTAATTATGATCACCATCTGCATGTGTGTTTTGGGGACATTTTCAAATACCTGTACACTTGTATTTATGCTCACTATATCAAGAACTGAGTTTAATTGAAGAGTGAATTGAATGCATATCCTCGTCCAAATTGTGGTGCAATTTTGCACTTCCAAGTGCTACATGCATGAAGAATAGAACTGGGGCCATACTTTCTCATCTATTTGGAAGTACAATACTTTGGGCCCCTACACTTGTAAGAAACATGTAGAGGGGGGATTAAGCATACTGTCCACCTGTCCTGACTTGTCAGGGACAGTTTCAATTAACTGTCTGTCACCTTTTCAGCTGATTTTACTATGGCTATTTCCGCACTACGCTATTACAGTGCTATTATCCCACATTCGACATTCTATGGAACCCTGGGGTTTGCAGTTAAGGGAGGGGCAGTGTAGTTCAGAAATGGTCTAACTCCCAGTTTCTCTTTCCTTCTCCTATTACCCCACTTTGTTCTCAGCCTACCTCCATTTCTGCAAACTGAGTTAAAAGTACAAAAGTAGACCCTTTCCACACGAGGCTGGTGAGTCGGTTTGTGCTGTTTCTTACTGGATTTTCTGGGCTCGAAACAAGGCGAACTTTCCCTCATTTCCCTCCGCACAGCTACTGCATATGTTCCATTCTGATTCGGAGGAGCGTGAGTTCATGAATCCACACTGCCTCCACTGTGGCCACTCCTGCTACTCCCCTCACCCCGTCCCGTCAGCTGTGATTGGCCTTTTTTTTTTTGCATAGTTTAGTACGTCATTGCGTATGTGCGTACATGCATAAGTCCATACTAACCCCTGGCCCCTCCCGTGAGCCCTCCCCTGACCACCAATTCGCATTGGCACAAATGTACGTGTCTGCACCACTGTGAAACTACAAATTGGATCGAACTGGAAAATTGGAAAACTGATTTCTTCCAGTTTTCAAATAGCGTGCTTTACCACCACATGGGGGCACATTTAGTCGGAATTACGTGTGGAACAAAGGTAAATAAACTGAATCCAGTCCGCTCCAATGTGCAGAAGACCTCTGTGGCAAGACGCATTGGCCCACCTTAATAACCGCGTGCCGAAAGGGCCGTAGTTTGCACTCCTTTAAATCAGTGGGGTGAGTAAAGAGGATGGGGTAGAATCTTATCCTTCCCAGTAGGCCCAGGCGAAAGCAAACTGCTGCAGCCTCTCATAGTTTGTGTGTTTTCCATCATTAATAACCATTTCCAACTTGATCACATGCATCCCAGAATACAAATGATACGATCCACAGAGTCAGGTGAGATGAAAAGAGAGTGTGCAAATGGACACCACTGTTGCTTTCTGAACCCCTTGTCTCCTCTATAATCCTTTTTCATAATACTATAGATAAGATTGTAAAGTGACATGGGGTGGGTTGGCTCCTAACATAATTAGCCAAGCTAACAGGAGATGCTGATTGTTTTTAACTATAATGGATCTCAAATGAAGAAAACTTTAGCTGTGGTACAATCACAGGCTGTGGAAGGTAGCATGGGAAGAGGACCAGCATAAGAAAGTATGGGAACTACTTGGAAGCACCTTAACATAGGGGATTTCCTACACTGGTCTACTAGGCCTCTTAGAATCTGGAGAAGACTTCCTTTCAAGTCAAGTAGTTTTCAAACCTGAAACTGTGAGTCTAAAATTCTTCTCCAACACCTAAAGATAAAGCCAGAATGGTAGAAACAAGAAATACACTAACTGCAAACTACAGAAGGCCTTTCTCTCCTTTGGGTATTGGCACAATAACATTTCTGTTAGATTTGTGGCACTTCGGGATACAATTATCAGTCTGGAAATTAACGTTATCAACACCCTGTTTGAAGTGCTACGTTTTTGATACTGGCTTGATACTCCCTACTGAGATTTCAGCATTGCTGCCGCCTGTCTCTTTCCTCCTAAAACTATGAACAGTCTGTAAGTGGAAGTGCAAGTGGAATGCTAGTCCAGCTGGGGTGAGATAATTATAGCATGCTGATTTTTACCAAAGGATTGTATGTTGCCTGTTAGAGTTGTAAATCTTTTTCAATGTTCACTTAACCTCTGTGAAGTACCATCCAGCAAAACTGGTGAGGAATGTAACCAGAATGGCAAATATTGGCTGCCTGTCTGAAAAAAGAGAAGAGCTCTCCTTGGATGCAATTATCATTCAGTTCAAATTCAAATGCATTCATAGACATGTTAACCTAAGGATCATTCATCTGATTGTCTAGCTGAAGGATCAGTTCTGGTTCATATACAGATGATTTGTTTTTGAATCATCATTCATTCAGGATGGTGAGGACTACATAAGGATGGAGAAGATATCTGTTGAGACCCCATTTTGATACTTACCCACCTAATTTTGCCTTTTTGCCCTAACTGATACTCAGTTATGAATAGCAGCTGATACTCAGTTACCCTTCAAAATTCACACTTCTCTGAATTTTTCCATGAACATCTCCACTAAAAAATGTGTTTTAAAAAATGTATATTCACTAGAATGTTACAGAAAATAACTTTAAAAATGCATTGCATTAGGAATTCTCACAGAAAATGTGAGAATGTGTATAAGGCAAAATCACATAGAACCAATATGTAATAAATGTGCAGAAAGATGTGTAAATGTTCATGTTGATTTTTTGTAAGGAAATCTCTGTAGAATAAACCAGTGTTAAGAATGAGAAAATTCTCAACATTTGAGATGAATTGAACTAAAAATGGCAAAAAAAGAGAGAGAGAAACTGAGACCAGCTGGAAATAGCGGATCCACCCATCACATGACTAAATGATAAAAGACTTTCTGCTTGAGATAAAGAATTTCCTTGCAGAACAGCAGTTTACTGCTAGCCCCAATTTGCTAATATGGAGGGTGCAACTGATTTTGAAGAAAATGATGTTGAGGGACAAGAAACCCTTGTGAAGAGCATGAAGAGAGAAACAGAGGGACATGTGAGAACTTGAAAATACAAGGCTGTGGGATACCTGCTAAAGAATTTATTAGAATATTAAGTAAGGGGAAAGTGCCTATATAGAGAAAAGAACAGAGGATTTTGTGGTTCTGCTTTCATAATGTTTTGCTGCACCTCTTAACATTAAATTTCAAAGCTAATTATATACATTTATCTCTGTTTCGAGCCATTGGGTAACACAATGGTTGCATATTCACAGACAAGTAAAAACAAGGCCAGCTGACTCACCAGCCTTCGTGCCCTCCCAAAGCAACCTTCCCACTCTTGTAAATGGAACTGGCTGTAAACTGTTGTGCATTATTTTCTTTGCATGAGCAGTTTCTCCAGAAGGAGATGTGTGTGTCATCTGTCTGTGTGTATTTTCATGATTTGTGGATGGTGGGAAAGAAGGAAAGAAAAGGCATGCTTGCTTTAGTTTTTCTACTTGATGTACTTCAAAATGATCTGTCATTTCACATCAGCCTCCTTTTGTTAAAAAGTGGCTGTAGCTTTCAGTTTGATGACCTATTAGAACAAATGCATTCTGAATGCAGTTTGGGTGTTAAGCAGATGAAGTGAGGCTTTCTCTCATTTAATCTAAGTACTACTGGTGTTAGTGTTACAGCCAGTAGGGTCGACAGTTTACTGTCAAGCACCAAATGAAACATCAGCCTGAAAAATGGCCTATTTGCCACTGGTCTTACACTGAATATTTTCTGACCCATGTATGGCCTCCAGTTTAAAATATCTCACAGCAGGATATGAGGTCATGCTAATTGTCATCTTAGCAAAAGATTTGGCATTATATCTTACTTGTAGAAATTACAGATACTTACTATTTGTATTGTGGGCTTGGCCAACCAAGCTATGTTTAATTGTTTTTTCTTCACTCTGATCGTGTTCTCAACATGCTAATTTTCTCATTTACATTATGTTAACAGTGCTTTCCATACACAACCTAAAGTGGCTCATTCATACTACAGAATCAAATGCAATGCATCTTCCACTGTTCAGTTGCTGAGGCCTACATTTATGTTTACTCACAGTCAAAAATGAGCTCCTCTTCTGACATATCCATTTTCTTGATTTTGAAGGATCTTTCAGCGTTTTAACACCGACAAGTGAGTCCAACACATTATACCACCTTTGTGAAAAAAAATGCATAAAATGTTTATGTCGCTTTTCCAAGGCTTCTTGTTCTAGGTCACCCTACAGCAGAATGAGCTACAAAGTCTCATGTTGTATGGTTTACTCATCCCCACTAGTGCTATGAAAATTCATGATTTTATCCTTATAGCTATTAAGGTCAGTTTTGGCTAACTAAAATCATTTGGACAACCAGAAAGATTATCCACAGAAATGGCAAGCAGTATCATTGTGGCCCACCAAATGGCTGCTGAAAGATATTGCACAGTGACTGATAAACTAACAGCATAATTACAGGCTGTGGGACAAATGTGGGACAAATCAAAAGACAACTGACTCTTCTTGAGAGAAAAAAAATAAATGAGAAGCATCTTATGCAGAGTTCCTTGCCTACAAATCTAGATGTAAAGACACATCAGATTTTTTTCCCTTTTTTGCTTTCAGAAAGGTTTGTGTCAGAACCAATTGATGATTCTTCTTTCTTCAGTGCAGAATGATGTAGGAATCTCAGGCAACAGATATAAAATCATGCATTATTAAGATTAAAGGTAGTCCAGACATGGTGACCAGATGGTCTCTACTCTTTGCATAAACATCCAAACACATTATTTATTCATGACATTTGTGGTGCTGCCCTGCAACAGAACACAGTCTGAATAGTTTACATTAAATGAGTTTTTTTTCCCCTTAAAAACAGTGGCAAATGGTGGGAGGTCTCCTGTTCCTGTCCCCCCTGTAGTTATTGTCTATTTCATGCTTATGTGGTTTGAAAGCTGAACTATCCATGCTGATGTAAACATCCCAAATGATGTCTCTTCCAGCAGACATGGGTCTCCAGTTGACCTGTGAAGACAGCTGGTTTGCCGACAATATTAAAAGAGGCAAACATAGAACTAGAAGGGTCTTCTAATACTTACCCCAAGAAGGAACAAGACTTACCTCTGAAGTCATGAAGTGACAGGAAGTCATGAAATGTGCATCATGAGACTGTTTTGTACATCCTGCTTATGTTGTTGTTCAATGTGTCCTTTGTGCTTAGGCTGCTCACGTAGCATGTGCTGTATCTCCAGTGTTGTGAGATTTACTGTTGTGTAATGGTGTGTTACAAAATACATGGTTACTGCACTGTTATATTTATGCAATTATTATGTATGTATGCCAATGGCACAATATTTTATTTTCTTATATTTTAAAAAAAGTGTGGTCAATTACATCCCACATACCATTCATGCATGATTTTGTACTTTATATTTGGGAGCATTACAGACTGTAGTTATTTCTGTGCACCTCTTTTGTTTTACTGGAGCAGAAAACGTATTATCTATCTACCTACCTACCTATCTATAGTATTTATTTACTCATTTTTGCAGAATTAAGGAAAATATCCTGTTGATAAACTTGTTTCTATCAGTGAAACCAAATCTACAATGTAGATTTGGGTGGCCATGTGGTGTTGCAGGCAGAAGCACAGAAAAGGAAAGCCCCATGTACAACTAGAAGTATACTTCTATGCCAATAGATTTTGCCATACGGTTTAAGTTGGAATGAGGAGCTGGTGACCTTCCAGGTGCTGGACTGCAAATCACCCATCATTCCTTCATCTTTGGTCATATTGGCTGGGGGTGATGGAAACTTCAACCCATCAACCATCTTGAGGGCTACACATTCCCCCACACTTCACTTAAGGAGAAGGCTTCCTAAAACTTTACATGAAGTAAATCATTACTAAATTTCTGAATAAAAAGTGCTTTTTTCCTAAATTACAATATAGAGGGTCAGGAAGAACCTTGGTAAGGCATAATTTTGAGTTTTGTTGTCTGCAGAGGGTAATAGAAGTTAGCACACAGAACAGCTCCCTCTGATAGGAAAAGAAATATCCTATATTGGAGGAGACTCCAGATTTACTGAATATTTACATATATATTTGAAAAGTTGTCACATACATATTTGAAAAGTTATGCTGTATTTTCAATTGAAAATTGCATATAACTGCTAAGTATTTTTATGAAAACTTTGGTTGACAGATTCAGTAATGAGCTATAAGGGTTTTTATTCAATTCACACATACTCCCATTTAGCAAACATTATAATTTGGACTCAGGAAAATATATGTTTAGGGATGTGGTGAATTATACCTCCATATTTTTCATATTATTACTGATAATTTGATATCCATTATAATTTTATACTTAATCATTACTCCAGGCTATTTTTCCCCATCTCCTATGCATATTTTCCCCACACTAAGCTGTGGCATAAGAGATTTTGTAATCAGCTGCAAAAATGTACACTCTAGTCAGAAATAACTTCTAACTCTATTAATAACAGTTAGTGGAGGAGTCAAAGCACTTCTGCTGCTCACAATTTAAAGAGATGGATCAAGATCCTGTATTAGCTTAACATACTCCAGTGTATGACTCCCAATGCTACCATCCAAAACCCACTTTGTAAGCCACCCCAAAGTTTTTGGCTTGCTGGAGAGTGACAATGGGTCCAGCTATTTTCCTCCAGCTAGACACACAACGACAGGCACCTACAGGGATCTCAGGAGGTCTTTGGAATGTCCTTGCAGTTTATATTCTTGCAACATGTCCAGCTAAAGCAAAACAGCTAGATGTGTCACCAGGGATCTCCCCACTCTCTGACAACTTAGAAATGACCCTTTTGGGAAGACTACATGATTTACAAGGTGGACTTTTATGTGTGTGTGTGTGTGTGGCTTTTTGTAGCCGTGTGTTCAAAGCAGAATTTCCAAAATACACAAGCACCAGAATAGTGGGTTGTAATGGTGTAAGTCCAGCTTATGCCATCATTATTTAGTAACAGGATGCCAGCCATGGCATAGCTTTTGTGTTTTTTTTTAATTGTAATATTTTTATAAAATAATTTAATTTCAATTTAATTTAATTTTCAGCTGGTAAGGGAAAAAGGATGGAAAAAACAAAAATAGAAATCCTGCAATCTGACAATAACCTCATCTGGAACTCTTGTTAGCTTTAATAAGCAACACTGTTTGATCGCACAGCTAAGGCTTCATTTGAAAAGCTTTCTTAGACACCTCAAGAGAAACCTGCCTGCATTTGCACCTGAATATATATCTTTACTTGGAAAGTGTTCATGGAATTAAACTAAGACTCTCCAAAGCACAATGCATAAGAAAGAGGGACTCCAAAGGGTGAGGTTGTTTCCTGGCAACGTAACTCAGGACCATATTTCTTTTTCCCCACTAAGAGGAAAAGATATCTTCCTTTATGATAACTCCTAAACTGTAATTTGTATTTTCAAAAGTACATTCTGCCCTCTAGTGGAATGAATGTAAAGCTTAGTTCAAAATTTCAGGTGAATGTTGTCTATTTCACCCAGAATAATTTCTGAGGTAAAAGTTCAGTTTTGTGTGGGTAAATGTATTGCTATGCGTGATACTTCCAAATGGAGGTCTCTTAGACCTCCTGTTCAAAATGCATCGTGAAGCAATTTCATTTCACTTTCTTCTTCAATATTTTTTTTCTTAGTTAAACAATTAGAAGTGGTGAAAAATCACAAGAGGGCTCCAGATAAAAGGCAACAATGTTTTTGTACTCTTTGAAATTGTATGAATAAGACAGGGTGGACTATATAATAGAAGTGTCTGCTGTTTCGTATTGAGATTAGATAAACGATAGATGATAGACAGACAGACAGACAGACAGACAGACAGACAGACAGACAGACAGACATTTATTTGAGAGCCAGTGTGGTATAGTGGCTTGAGTACTGTACTACAGCTCTGCAGACCAGGGTTCAAATTCCCACTGAGTGACCTTGGTGATCTTGGGCAGGTCACATTCATTCAGCCTCAAAGGAAGGTGAAGGCAAACCCCCTCTGAACAAATACTGCAGAGCTAATCCCATGATATGCTCACCTTAGGGTCGCCATAAGTCAGTAACGATTGGAAGGCACATAACAAATAAATTTGCTCAATACTGATAACCTTAGCACTTCTGTGTGTGTGTGTGTGTGTGCAAAATAAACCACTTGATCCACACTAGAAGTAGATGGGAATTTTGTTAGGTCCCCATTTTATATCTAGTTTGTTAGCATACTAATATAGCAAAAGATTGCTGAGAAATTCAGATGCAAGTAGAAATTTCCACTTTCCCAGAGTGTTTCACTGATGATCCATCTATTTAAAAAAAAAAAGAAAGTGCAAAAGAGTGTTCATGTTTGAAAACACATGGGCCAACAATCTTCATCCTGAAGTGTGAACATAAAATAAATGGGATGTATATTCACAGAGCTGTACATGCACAGTTTGATCTTCTATTTCATAAATTCCATATATGTCTTTAAAAATGTTTTATATATAAAGAGATCCCAAAAATATACAGTGCAAATAAAAGGTTGAATATAAGGATGACAATAACAATAAAATGATAGTAATCACAATATGCACAGTGTACATCCAACTTTGGATCCCAGTTATACATCCAAGGAAGTCTGTGGAATGCCCTGGCAAGACTGGGTGAGAAAAATTTACTGTGTGCAGTTTCACACTGCTATGATATTTTTTCAGTAGCTGAATTAATATGTAATTGAAAATAAGACTCAGGTTTTAATGTAACCCATCAGATGGTTTTGAGAGGCTTAATTAAATTCTAGGGGTATAACATCCAATTCAATTATGCTGACAACTGAAAACAGGTAGAGAAGCAATGGAGACATGCCAATCAATAAACAGATTTATTGCTGTGGAACAGGTGGAACTTGTACAGCATGTTTCTTTTTTTTAATTTACTGGAAACTGACAATCCTCTCTGAGTGGTCTCTTGGATGAATCTGTATATGTGGTGGCACTATGACTTACTGCACAGTAATAAAAACAAACAATATTTTATGACTTCGGCTGTCTCGATTATAATAAATAGACCTGGTTTTATCCAGCCTGGAGCCTAATGGTAGACAAAGGGGGGTCAGTTGTCCTTAAAGCATGGTAAACATCATCAACCAGACTAGCCTTCAATGTAATTGCATTTATCAAGTGGAGGGGTAAAGAAACAATTTGTTGTAGTTTGCTTTCATGGAGCAGTAGAAGAGAGAAATTGGACTTTCATTGAAGTTGGCCTTGGTTACAACAACTACTAGTGCAGGATTACTGATCATGCTGCCTGATTTGAGAATATGCCTGCTTCTGCTGTGTTGTATGTGCAGTGTAAATAGTCAAATATCCCTAAAACATTATGTATAAATAACACAGATGGAAATTTTTAAAAAGTCAAAAATCATATTTTTGGAGTGTCAAAGAACTTATGATGAGAAGAATCCTGGACTGGCAAGAATCTTTGCAGTTCAGGACTTATCTGCACCATATTTTCACATGGTTGTTTTGTGTGGGAATTTGATGGCCTCCATGATAGAGGCCAGGGTGCTTTGTGACTGGCACTTGGTGCTAGTTCACCAAACATGATAAAGCTGTAAGCTATTTAAGCCTGATCACCCCTTCAAGTGCCCTCTTTGGGGCATCACAGCACAAGTCACTCTCTCTCCTTCAGTGCAATATGAGATTCATCTGGTCAGTTTGGGGCTGATTAGGAATTTTTGCCTGCTTTTTTCCCCACTTCCCCATACTGTAGCTGCAAGACTTTGGCGATAGGCTTAGAGTGCTGGCTTTAAATAAACTGTCATTTGACAAGTAGTGTGGGGGTAGGATATAAGACTTTGGTGTATACCAATGGCACCCTTTTTCTGTAGGGCATGGTAGGGCTCTAGAACTCATTATTTGGGGTTATCAGCCCAGTGGCGTGGAGAAGAAAGTTACTTTTGAGACTAACTTGGGATTCAGGCTCTCATATATAGAATTTTGTGTCTTGAATGGGAGTTCACCCTGGGTTGCCTTCCAGTTATGGTCAGCTAAGAAGAAACCTAAGTATTTAGATTGCCCTCAGAGATAGTTTTTTTCACCCAAGAGAATGCCGAGGAGGCTATCATGGGGTGACATCTGGCCTCAGCTGTGCCCATATTAGATTGCCCTATTTCCGGACCAATGCATCTTAAACAAATTAGGTTAAATAAAGTTGTCAGTGATTTAACTCCGGCTGTCTGGCCCTCCCTAAACCAGGGTTCCATAGGATATTGAAAGTGGAATCATAGTTCTATAACAATCTAGTGTGGAAATGGCCTCAGTTTCCTATCTAGTCTCATTATTTCATGGTAGATTATCAAACAACATTTTCTGTGCAAGAAATAATATCCCATGCAGAAAATGCAGTTTTCTGCAGAGAACATATTATATTTGGAGAACGTATTCTGTCCAAAATTCATATGTGGGTGATTTACATAGAAAACAACATTTTGCATAAAAAAGAAAGAACATTGTTTTCTATGTTGAAAATGCTGTTTTCTGTACAAAACAGCTACATGCTGAATACGTCCTGAATTGTTAAAACTTTGAAAATTATGTGGTTTTCAAAGGTTTCTCACAGTAGACAAAAAATGCTAAAATTACTTGTTGTTTCCTTTGAAAAGAATAATAGCATCCCTACTAAATAACTAACTCTCTTTCTTTATAACAATAGACATTTTTTGTAAAGAAGATATATCCAAACTTTTCTATTATTTGTCTCCATGCCTTTTTATGGTGGCAGTAGTGTCAGAACAAAAAATGTGGCTTCTTTGAGAAAAAACTGAAAGCTTTCTTTTTAAAAAATTGGGAGATGAGTTAAATGGGAAAAAAAGTGGGTAGGGTACTAAGGGCTTTCCATAGACCAGTGGAAAGTTAATTATACTCAAGATTTTTAGCAATATGTTTCTGTTGTTGACATTTCTAATCTAGGCTACAACTAAAACAGAACAAAGAAAGCACATACAGATAACCAAAGAAAAAACGAGATGAGAAAACTTAAGTACCTGTAATGTTTTATTAAGAAATATAGCATGATGTAGTGGTTTGAATGTCAGACTAGGACTTTCAGAGATCAGGGTTCAATTCCCTGCTCTGCCATAGAAACCCACAGAGTGACCCTGGGCAAGTCACACTCTCTTATCCTTTGCTAACTAATAAAGTGTGTTATGCTTCTTCAGGACGCATGGACTATGTTTATTGGGCAGCTTTGAAAGTAGTAAGCATCTGGAACAGATATAATCTTTGATAAACAGCTGATTGAATTGAAATGTAACTTTACGTTTTAGCAGCACATACAATTTGAACCACAGGAAAACACAGCATATGGGTGTGCTAGGGTACAGTGCTGAATCATTATATCTGAAGGGAAACATTTACTTGAGGAAACAGTCTGGCATACCATGGAAAGCCCAAATTGGTTATAATGTGGTGACAAGAGGGCTGAAACATATTTCCACGTTAGACAAAATGTGATGTGTGACAACTTTTTCACCACCTTAGAGCTGATAGGAGTGGTAACCAAGGAGGTAACATATCAGTACCATTTGATAGAATAAATCACATATCGTTGTCCACTTGTCAAGGCAGGAGATACGATAAAACATTTGTGAGGAATTTCCTTTCAGAGACCAGTTGAAATGCTCTAGTTATCTTTAGTGTGGCTGGCACAAAGAGTTCTTCTTCAGCAGGGACTTCTTCTTCTTCTTTTTTTTTTTTAAATGAAGTAGAAAATTGTGATGTTATTTATTTTAGATCTTTCCACAAATTCTGTAGTGAAGCTCTGTAGCAGAGTAATTAACACGCTAGGCAGAAATCAGAAGCAGTAACCAACCCACCATCCCATCCCACCCACTCCCCATGACTAGCACAGAAAGAAATCAGACTAGGTCTTCCTCATTATGTACAAATACTTTTACATAATAAAAATAGGTTCATCTTCTTGAAGAAAAATAAGAAAAAGAAAAAAAAGTACTACATTGTGTCAGGAAGTTGGATCTTCGCAGCTTGAGAAAGCTCTTGCAAAATACATGCTTCATGTAGGGCAGCAGGGAGGAAAAAGAGCAGATGAGACTCAAGAGAACAAAAGAATGGCTACATCCTGCCAGAAGGGTGAGTGTGAACAAGCAAACAGGAAGTAGCAATAAACATGCTGTGCCTGAACTCAAAGTGTATAGCATGCAACATAACTACCAGTGAGTATAACCATGCAAGGTTGAACCTTCCAACATAAATAATCTCAGATTTTTTTTCTTCAGCTGTTTTTTTTTTAAAAACAAAATTAGGTTTCTGTTATTTTGAATTGGGAATAATAGTAGATGTATTTTTATGACACTGAAATTATGTTGTGGTGGTGGTGGTCTTGCAAACAATGAGGAAAAGAAAAGTAGGAAGGCTGGTTACTGTTCAGAACCAATGTTCCTCCTCACATGAACATGTGTTTGTGGTATCTGGGTATTGTTGAAAACCCTTGATTCTGCACCTGCAAACATTTTTAATACCCTGTGATATACTGCCATTCCCATGTGGATACTCCAGAAGTCATTTAATGCACTTTCTGTTAATCTAGAAGAGAGTCAAAAGGGCAGATTATGTTTAATTTCCTTTAAATACTTAACTGTGTAGTGGTTTGAGGCTTAGACTGGAAATCCAATGGGAAATTATGGGCAAGTCACAATCTTTCAATTGAAGAGTAAGGTAATAACAAATCTCTTAATAAATCTTGATGTGAAAACTCTATAATAGTGTTTCCACACTTTAGAGTCAGTTTGAAGGCACAAGGTAACAACAACAACAACAACAACAACCACACATCAAGCATGAAATGGCTCAAACTCTAGGCTAGTCAACTATAGTTTTAGTTGATTAATTACTCACTGAGGAATAAAGGACGTAACACAAGTGTTTTGGTTTTGATATATTAGGCAATAGGGTACTAAGCGTGTGTATTATTTAGGAAGCTTAGGATTTGTTTATACATGTTTTCAAAGTGAAATGTAAAACAAGAAAATACAACTTAATATTTTGAAAATATAAAACAATAATCCATACAATTATGGATTATAAGACAGTCATGCTTGGGACAGCCTTGGTTAATGCTGGTTTTGGCTAAGAAATAAATATCTGTCCCCCCCTCCACCCAATAAAAATCTAGGAAGTGGTATAGCTTATATTTGGTTCAAAACTAAGCCAAACTGTCCTCTCTGAGAAGCTCAGAGTTTTATCTGATCCCCAAACTCCTCCTCTCTTTTTAAAATCAAGATTGCTGGCTAGATCATCAGCAGAGTCAGTAGCATCTGCTCTGGTCAGACTCTGGCCAAGTAGAAATGGAAGTAGACAAGGAATCTTCTCCTCCCTCTGTTATCAGCAGTGTGATGAGCTAAACAGGGCCAGGCCAGGAGAAGAGGCTACTTTGGATCTTGGAACACATGGTTTTAGCAAATATTATGAACACTTAGATCTTACAGATGGGATAAACTAGCCAGATTAGATTTTTGGGACCCTAACACTTACTTTCTCTTTGACAGGAGAAGTAATTTAGTCTAATTTATAAATTCTAAGTCATAACATAAAACCTTACAAAAATACAAAATTGTTAAAAGAGTAGCTGCATGTCATGCCCCATAACTAGCAAGTTCCGACAGAATCTGTACATAGGAAGAAGCCCCCAGATACAAACTTCACAAATCTGTTCTGATGCAATCCCTCCCTCCTTAAGCTCTCCTTCCATCTCAACCTATATAGTTTAAATCACTTCTGTCTGCATAAATACTCATAGAGGAATAGAATCATAGAGCCTGAAAGATCTCATTAGTCATCAAATCAAGCCCCTTATTAAATGCAGGATCTCCAGCTAAAACATTCCAGGCAAGTAGCCATCCACCTTCTTTCTGAAGATGTCTAGAGAAGGAGATTCTACCACCTCTCTAGGTAATTGGCTTCAATGCAAGTACACGGTCCTCCAGATGAGGCCTGACCAGTACAAAATATAGTAGGACTGTTACTTCCCTTGACTTAGAAACTGTGCTTCTACTAATGCAGGCTGAAATAGAATTTGCCTTCTTGGCTGCAGCATTACACTACTGGCTTATTTTAAACATTTGATCAACAATAATTCCAAGGTCATTTTCACATGTAGCATTGCTGAGCCAGTCTTATACCTGTGCATTTGGTTCATGTAGCCTAAATGTAGAATTTTGCATTTGTCTCTATTGAAATACATTTTATTAATTTCTGCCCCATTTTCTAGTTTATCTTGGCCTTTTTGAATTCTGTTCCCTATCTTCCAATGGGTGAGCCAATCCTCCCAGTTTTCTATCACATGCACATAGATAAGGATTCCCTCCAGCCTGTCATTGATAGAAATGTTGAAGGGTAATACCACTAGGATAGAACCCTGAGGCACTTCACTTGAGGAGTCCTTCCTTTGAGGCCTTCTTCTTTAAGCATGGTTTTCTAATCAGTTCTGCATCCGTCTGTCATCTATTCCACATTTAATCAGTTTGCTAATCAAAGTATTATGTTGGACCTTATCAAATACTTTACTGAAAGATAAATGACATCAACAGTTTTTCCACCACCTACTAAACTAGTGACCTGCTGGAGGAAGAGGAGATATAAGATTAGGCTGGCAGGATTTGTTCCTAACAAACCCATGCTGGCTCCTACTGATCACTGCATTGTCATCAAGATGCTTGCAGATAGACTCCTTTATAATCTGTTTAAATAATTTCTCTGGTATTACGGTCGGGCTGACTGGTCTGTAGTTTCTTGAATCTTCTTTTTTGCCCTTTTTGAAGAGAAACAATGTTTGCCCTTCTCCAGACACCTCACCTGTTCTCCAAGACCCCTCAAAAATGATGGCAAATGGTTCACAGAGGACATCAGCAAGTTCATCTGCCCCTGCAGATTTGACTTGTTCAGGTTAGCTAGGCTATTTTTAACTCCCTATCAATTTTGATTTACAGTCTAGAACTCTTGCCAAGGTCTCTGCTGCTGCATGGAAATACATTGTTTTCTTTTGTTTGGGGGGAGGGGCTGTGGCAAAATATGTGCTGAGTAGATCTGCCTTTTTATTGTGATCTTGTGGCATTTTATCATCCTTATTGAACAGTTTCCTTGATCGTTCTCTTGCCTTAGTGCATCTGAAAACCACTATTTTGCTCCTTGCTGCCTAGCCAGACTTAGCTCATTCTGAGCTTTTGCTTTCCTTACACTACTCCTGGAAGCCTGGGCTGCACATCTGCACTCTTCCCTGGTGATTTGTCATTCCTTCCATTCTATATACATACTCCTTTTTCTTTTCACTCCCTCCTTGAGTTTGCTGTGCAGCCACATTGGCGTTTTCAGATGTTTTCTTTCTTTCTTTCTTTCTTTCTTTCTTTCTTTCTTTCTTTCTTTCTTTTTGCTCTTTCCATGGGATTGTTTGTGATTGTCTTTTTGCAGATCCTTCAAGAACTCCCACCTTTGCTGGGTGTCTTTTTCTTTTAGCATGGCTAGCTATGGTATTCCACCCAGTTAGGTCTCTGTAGGGCACAGCAGAGGTGCTTGCTTTCTTCACCTGACAGTTTGGTTTACTACTGTCTTGGTTGCCTGTGCTATTAAAAAGGATTATTAGAAGCCCATTAATGGCAAGCTTTCCCACCTAATCTTCTTGAAATTATGATATGGCCATGCTGAGGCCATCCTAACCTAGCTCATGCTTATAGCCAGTATCCTGCATGTTTCCCAGCCACAATGGTCCAGTTTTATAAAATTATATTTTTTTTGCCAATTTTGCTATCCTTCAGGGTGTGTAAGTTGTGGTAACAGTTTGTTTCTTGGACTAGAACTCTGGAAGCCACAGTTGAAATTCCTGTTCAACTATGGAAACCTACTGTGTAACCTCAGGCAAATCACACTGACTCAGCCTGAGAGGAAGGCCATGGCAGAACCCAATGATAAGTTTGCCTTAGATTTGAAATAAGTTGGAAATGACTTTAAGGCACATAACAGCAATAAGAGTAGATGTGCGGCCTGAAAAGAAAGATACCCTAAGCCAAAAAAGGACACCTTCATCCCTCATAGGTAGTCTTCTTCTGGCTGCTTCTAAACAGCAGAATACCAGAAGAGGCAGAGTAAAAAAATCGTCTTTCTTGGCATAGCTTCTCTAAGAGGACAGCGGGAAGAGGCAGCATAGACATTTCTACATGCACCCAGAAGAGAAGCAGCTCTCTGAGAAAGATTCTTTGAGCTCTGGGTGTAGCAAGGCAGGTGAAAACAACCAGATCAGATATTCATATGACAAGCACAATTTCTTTCCTCTCTTCCACTCCCAAACACCAGTAGTAGGTCCCTTCTAAAGGTTTTGAGGAGGAAGCCACAAGAAACACAAACTCAGATGGGAAACAACACTACAGTCTAATAAAAAAAGCAACATTAAAATGATTGGAAAATGATTCCACTGAGTTTTTTTAAAGAAGATAAGTCTTCAAGAAGAGAACTCCTCATGAAGAAAGTTCTGTCCACGAAAAAGAAGAAAAATAATTTCCATTTTCAATACCATTTTTCAGGACCAATTATCTCTCTACTTCTGTTGAAGACTTCCCTTCAATGAAATAAAATTTCTTTCTAAGTATTGATTAAAGAGTGTTATAATATGCAGATGTCTATGCAGATGTGCTACTGAGTTCAATTGAGCATACTCCTTATTAAGTAGATACAGGCTTGACTGAGGGTTAGAAGACAAACTTACTCCAAAAAAGGACCTTTACTTCCCCAGATGTAGTCAAAATGTAAAATAATGTTAGAGAAAATTATAGTTTTATTGTTGTCAGAAGAAAAGAGGACAAGTGGCAGAGATGTTCATTCTTCATGTGTTTCTGTGTGCATCCATCAGAGTTTGGACAATCTAGTTCTTTGAGCTTGATCTTTTAGAATCTCACATCCAGCCAAGTCGCTGGCTAGGGGATTATGAGAGATATGGTCAAAAAAGTAGATTTTCCAACCTGTGGTAGAGAAGCCATAAACAAGCAAAGTTTCTATGGCAGTAGAATTGCACTGTTACCCCAAATGTGTTTTTATTGAAAGAAATTCACACAAGCACACAGAGGATCCAAACACTCACACACTCGTGCAAGAACTAACCAAAGGTAAAGGGAGGAAAATGTGGACAGAGGACTTTCAGAGTTGGGGTGATATTTACTGGTCCAGAGGGCAGTGGGGAAAGCAGAGACATGGTTTAGGTAGGCACTTAAGGATAGTTCTCATTTGTGAATCAAACGGACAGTGTGCCATTCAGAAAAGCGAGAAACTGCACTTAACTGCGCAAAACTCTGGGTTTTTATACCCAAAAAATATCCTGTGGGTATGGGTGTGAATCACTTTCCCAGCCAAGCAGACAGTGGGAGTTGCAACACAAACAATGAAATCTACACGGAGTTGATGGTTTTAGTGTTTAGATGACAAAAAGGTAATGACTGTCATAATAGCCCTGTATTGTGGAGAGGTTGGGGAGACAAAGCAGGGAAACATCCAGGTGCAAGGGATCTAGGTTAAACAATCACAATTTGGTGGAGATTTTCCCCTTCTGCTCTGTCCAGATCTTTAGCCTATTGTCTCTAGAGTGGCCACACAATCAGACTGACAATAGCTTTGGTGTTTGCCTAGGGGTGTGTGGTTGACCTGCCTTGCTATCTCACATGTACAGTCAGTAATCTGCCTTTTTCCAGCTTGACCTTACAGTCACCCCAGGTTCTATTTATATCAATGCCAATTAAGATAGTGCCAATCAAATAATATTGTCAATCAAACCATACCAATTGTGGAGAGTGTGTGGTGCCATAACAGCACAGCAATAAGAATAGTGTTGTCCATGCAGTGAAGAAACTATAAGTAGAAAGGCAAGTTCCAATCCACCTGAAGCCAGTTACAAGTATCTAGACCAGACCTCAAGACTTCTTACTCTTGAGGAGATTCCTATTTGTGAGGAGTCCATTGTCTTCTTGCTAATAGCAAATTCAGCACAATGATTCTGGCAAAATAAAGTATTTAATGAATTAATATTAACCAAACCACTTTTGAAACAAATAACCTGAACAGCACACCTTTAGGGACACTTTTGTATATATAGCACATTTTAAGTTTTCATGATCTCAGGACTATGGTGAAGACAGAAAAATGTGCTCTCTCTCTCTCTTGCTCTCTCTCTCTCACACACATATGCATGCGCACACACACACACAGGCACATTGGTATAGACAATTAGGAAATATATTTAATAAGTTCAATATTTAATAAAATAAATCTATTGATTTGTGTTGGGCATTTAGAGACATTGTAATTTGTTAAGATTCAGAATTTTAATGTACATTAAATGAATGTTTCTATTGTCTGCTTCACTAATACCTCCTGTAAAAAAAAGTTTTTAAAAAACGGTAAAGAGGAGGAGGGCTTGTTAAGCCCTAAAGAATTTGCTCCCCCTGAAAAGTAGGTCTTGATCCAATTGCCCATCACTTCCCTACTGCACCATACTCAAATTTCTAAAAGATCTTGAATTATTGATTGATTGCCATCCAAAAGGACTTCAGAGGGACATTGTGGCTCAGTTACAGGGGTATCTCTTATTATAGTGCTTAGTGCATATTACAACAGAGAACTATCTCCATTCACCAGGTTTAAAGGAAAAAAAGCAACCTTCAGGGCATATTCTAGTTTAAGTCCTAGGACATCTCTTTGGAGGATTCCCATGGCAGCTTAAAGATGAGCATCTCAAAGTTTCATAGTCAATGATACTCTATTATAATTATAGCAGAGACCTGATCAGCAGAATTGCCTCAAGGAACTAAAGACATTTAGGTCATACATACTTCTTCCATTATCTTTGAGTATTCACAATGTAGTGCTTCAGGTGTAATACATAATTTACCCAGTAACCATACTTGCTTTATTTACTGTTCATGTGCATGGTATGATGTCATGCCCTCATCTTACTCTATGCATTAGAAGAGAGAAAGATCATCCCAAGGTCACTTGGGAAGCTTCATAGCTGACTAGGGTTTTATATCCTGGGGCCTTTTAACACAGCACAATTATAGCACTATGTTTTACTTTAACTGTCATGGCAACTAAACTGTTGTGGAATCCTGGGATTTGTACTTTAGGGAAAGTTGTTTTAAATTCTAAGTCAAAAGGTTCTAGTGCATTACTGAATGACAAACCCCAAGATTCCATGCAACACAGCCATGAAAATTAAAATGGAATCATAGTGGTATAATTATGAAGGTCTTCCTAGTCTTGTCAATCTTGGTCCTTCACTCTAACCATTATAAAACCATGCCGGCTTTTCTATAGCATAGTGCAGTGATGGGAAACCAGAGTTTGTTGGACTACACTTCCCTTCTCTCTTGGCCATTGATCATGCTGGTTTAAACCCATCAGGCCAACATCTGGGACACTTCAGATTCTCCAGCCCTTCTTTAGAAGATGGTGATTACTGCAATTACAGACGGTAAGCCACTTTAAGATAATCACCTAAGTGTTTGTGAACAGTGAAAGACACCAACCAGCAGGTAGTTGGCTCTGTCCATACATATTTCTGTTACAACCAAGTTGTTGTTCTGTTGAACAACCAAGTTTGCTTAGAACACTTCAAGTTTACTTTAAGCACTCTTTGAATAATCTTCCATGTAAGCTAATTAATCCTGAAATCGTAGGTATGTTTACTTCTCTGTAAACTTTTCAGTGCAACTTATTTCTTCAAAAACATATAGCAGACTATCACTTTCTAATTCAAGTGCATGAATCATGTGACTTTCCAGAGCCACATGTAACTCCCAGAATCTCTCACCATTGGCTATATTGCCTAGGGCTGCATGGAGTTCCAGTACAACAATATCTGTTGGATGTTGGATGATTATTGGATTTTTGAACATATGAGCTTTCAGTCACATACATTCCAATTTACAAGGCCTCTGTTCCACAGATGCAGAACATGATGAGACTAGAATCTAGCTGCATAAAATAAAGTTAGATGGATATTTTGTGGATCCTCCTGGCAGGGTGCTGATCAGGAGGAAAAGAACGCTAAAATTAGCCTCATTTATTGGTAGTAGTATCTATAACAGCTGTGTTGCAGTTGTGTGAGACTACATGATGATGTTCAATATATGATTTATGTTATTTAATTTACTACATTTTTAGATTGCCTTTCTGTCAGATCCCTTAAAGTAGTATACAATAAATAATAATAACTATAAAAGAAATAATAATGTATTAACAGTATCATAAAAGCATTGTAAAAGCAGTAAATCATTAAAGGAAAAAAAGGGTATTAGTAAAACAATGAAGAAGTTGGACTTTTTAGAGATCAGTATACCAGTTTGGTTCTTTGGAAGAAAATAACATTCACAGCATGAGTGCCTGTCCACAGTGAGAACCACTGCTACATTTCTGACAACCAAAATGCTTCCATTTCCTAAATGTACTTTCTCACTTAGGGGAAAATACGTTTTACATTTTAATACATAAAATATATTTTGCTACAGAATGAGAAGTATCCAACAGTTTTGAAGCAGTACAACCAACAAATCTTAAGAGTCTTTAATTAGTTTTCTATCTAGTTTTAAATTTAAGTAGTAGTGGCTGGTGGCTTCTATGTCTGGGCTTTAGTCAGAACTTTAAGGAGCTATCTATGGTGCTGAACTTGCTTGGGGGATGAGATTCAGCAACTTGGACACCTTCTTTAAAGTTGTGACTAAATTTCGTAGTGAATTCACCAGTCCACTAATGTGGAATCTGCCAGCTAACAGGGCTTTTTGTTTTATCATTTGAGCAATGCAGGGATAATACTGTTATGTGTCAATACCATTATGTACCAGTCTCCTGAGACTGATAATTGATGATGAACTGTAGACTCCTAACAAAGGGATACTGATGGAGTTTGATTGTTACCTGTGGGGTACAGAAACTGTTGACCTCACCTAGACTAGGCAGAGATTGAAAGGTAATGTGCACAGCTGGAATCTGGGAAGACAAGACAAAACAAAAACTAGTTTGTTTGTTTTTTAATGTATATAGCTGGTTGAGGAAGCAATCTTGAAACCTCAGCATTGCTGCTATCACTTTGAGATGACAACTGCCTTTCAGTTTTGATAGCTTGCTTGCTACCAGAAGATGCTGTGTGTTGCTAAATAAACAGAATCCACTGGTACCTGTGCTCTTTCCACCTAAGAATATAGCTAACAAACCGGGCCTTTAAATTTCTCAGGGCTCTGAAGAGTGAAGTGTGCTGAACAAAATCACTTTGGTGTATCATATTTTGCTACCCCTTTTTCCCTGCTGAGACCCAGTTAGTGATATCCTACCCAGCCACTAGGTTCACTTCAAAACAGCATCAGAGACTATGGTTATTGAAAGAAGCATTCTTTACAAAAAGTTTGTCCTTAAAGGTTCCCAATACTGCTGATACTCAGAGAACTACTTTTTATTTAGTTCCTGCAAAACTAGATGATACACAAGGGAGTGATTGCAATGGATAAGACCCATGAATATTTCAATAGTACAAAGGATCTTCCTCAGCATATTAGGCATCATAAAACAAACTGCTGTTTAAACACTGTCTAGTGAAATCCCTCAGCTAAAAGAAATCTCACAGCAGCATATGGGAAGGTGCCAGAAGATGGCTGAAGTTGCTGTCTGAAAATATTGGTGCATCAGGATGATGATAAAAGGGGCCTGCAACCAAAATTGCTGTTACACAAAAACGACTTAAGAATGATATAAGGATATATGGCCCATGGTTAATTCTCTTGCATCATGAATTTTTTCTATAGAAAGTTCTCTTGCACAGTCTCACACACACAGTCACACAAACACAGAGAGTGAGGGGGCAGAGAAAGTGAGATAGAGATAATGAATTTTGGCTAAGTATAAGGGAAAGCCAGTGAGGCATAGTGGTTTGAGTGTTGGACTACAACCCTAGAGATCAGGGTTCAATTCCCTGCTCAACCATGGAAACCCAGTAGGGAACCTTGCGTGCATTACAATATCTCAGCCCCAGAAAACCCCATGATAGGTTTGCCTTAGGGTCAACATAGGTCAGAAATGACTTGAAGGCACATGATAACAACAAGAATACAAGATTCGTCTGAGACATATTGGTGCCTGAGGTGAAAGCAACACAAGTGAAAGGTGAGATCATTAATCTGCTCCATACTTAAGGTTCAAACTTTGGGATGAGCACATTGGATAGCTCCTTCAAAGTTAGACTAAAGTCACTGTCCCAAAAGTATGCAAGCCACCAGCCATCTCTGACAACCTGCCTAAATTTAGCAAAGATATTTGCTTCTCCTCTTCCTGGAAGCAAAATCACAATCAGAATAAATTGAATAGGTAAGAATTTGCCATCCCTGCATGTATGGCCAACATGGCTGCCCCTGAGTACGTTTCCTGGATTTGAAGATATCAGGTTTAGTTACAACAGAGAAACCTTCAAATCCAACAAAAGTAAAACTCTTTCACTTGGCCTACAATTATCAATTCTTCTGTATACAGCACCTGAAAGTTTCTCCAGAAGCAGCAGTGGACAGATTTTAGCAGTTCAGTGTTTTCTGCCTAAGAAAGGGGCTGCTAGCCTCATACAAGACATAGTCTGAATCTCAAAGGAAGTGGCTTTGCTGCTGCTAATGGATTTGAAATGGTATTTCCTGCCTTTTACTACCTTTGTCTTTTATCCCCCTATGACCAAGAAGCGGAGTGGCCACTGCCTGCATTGTGATCCCGCCAGAACATCTTAACTAACAACAGGAGTAAGATCTGAGACAAAATGTAGGCCTGAGACCCTAACATCATCACATTTCTTCTCTTGTATGATTTTTAACATCTTTCCCTTATGAAGAAGCCAGTGAAGCTTCGAGAGTTTGCATTATGTATTTTGTGTTTTTATTTGGGCCAATAAAGGAATCACAGTTTTCAGGGTTTTGGATTTTGTTGTATTTAACCCTTTCATGTTTTTGAAATCTACTACCTGAGGAAGATATTTCACCCAAAGATAGGGCAAACCCAGAGAAAAATAAATTTCCCCAGAGAGGAAAATAGAAACAGTCACTATCTTCTTTAGTTAATAAGTAAAACACTGAGGGAGGATGAAAGTATTACACTAGTGCTCTACCCACCAACTTTTCCATTGATTACAAGCAGGATTCTTGCACTTCCTTGATGAAAATAATATAGATCTCTCGTTACCTCCGGCACAGACATCTAAAGCTAAGGAGTAAACTTTGGCTTCATCCGTCCTTCCTACAACACACAGCTGTGCTGAAACCCATGTGCATAAAAGACTATGGACTAGTCTTCACTTAGAAATTCATTATCTTAGTTAATATTGCCAGTGGAAAACCATATGTCTTTAGCCCGTTCCATACAAAACTCCCCCACATGTGGAAAGCTTGCATTTTAGGGAAAATGACTGAAGTCTTTCTTGCTTGCTGACTTGGCTTGATTTCGCGGTATGATAAAGTGTTTTGTGTCTATAAACATTCAGTTGCATGAGTTACACCATGCAGGTTGAAGTGGCATGGCCCAAGCACAGGTTAAATTGAGTCAGGAGGATCCATTTACACAGTTGTTAGGAATAAAACTCTGGAAAGTTACCTTGCTACCAGCAGTCTACTGTGCTATGGCCCAGGCACAGGTTTATTGTCTCAGTGACAATTAAGTCAGACTCTTTCATGCACATGAAGCCCTGTTTCACCCTAATGTTTTTATGTGCTGTGAGAAGAGATGGAAGATGGGAAAGGCATAGATTAGTCACTTTTCTGGGTTTATTCTTGTCCCACCACTCAGAACTGGTAGCAGATTTCTTTTGTTTTATAACACAGTAAGCTCACAGGAACAATGAGTGATATGATATTCAACAGGAGTTAAAATCTTCATCCTGGTTTCAATGTATAGAAAAGTATGGATCTGTAAAACGATTTTAGTACAAAGCAGAAATATTTGGTTTGTTGCTCAGAGTAAACAGATCACTATTCATTGTTGATGTATAACACTATCTGAGTGTTCACCTTTGTCAGTATCTTATAAATTAATTTTGATTTTCCTGGTAGTTCCTGTAGTCCTCCCCCTCCCTGCATTTTATCTACAGAATTGCTGAAATCAATCCTGGCTTGCTTGCTTGCTTTCTCGTTTCTTTTTGTTGTCTATACTGTTTCTAAACCAGTCTCTGAGAATTTGGATGTTCTTTCCTGAGAGTTAAGGTAATTTCATCTCTAATGATTTTAAACAATAGCTAGAAATCCACGAGGTGACCTTGGGCACATCATACACTAGCAGACCCAGAAAACCCCATGATATGTTCATTGTGACAGAGTCTGGGGGTGTGGCTATTCCCAGTGGCAGAGGAGCTTCAGCAACAGATTGCTGGTTGCCTAGCAAGAGAGAGACACCCAGCCCATTAATGTGAAGGAAGGGTTGGTGGCTGGAGAGGGAAATGAATATATAGAAGGCATATTGATTTTGTCATACTTCAGAGAGGAAGGGCAAAGATTCAGTCCATCACCCAGAGAGGTTCTCAATCAATCAAGGACAGTTGAGTGAGAGGGTGTGTTTTCTCAGAGAAAACTGAGAGAGAAAGGGAAGGGGGGAGAGAGAGAGAGAGAGAGAGAGAGAGAGAGAGGCTGATGAGAAATCAACCCACTTTTGAATCTGGTCAGAAAGTGTGACCTACATTTGGAAATTGAGCCTTTGTGCAAAAGGGTAGCCAAAGGGCTATGTGTGAGAGACCTGTGCCTTTATGCGGATGTAAAGTCATGACAAGTCCCAGAATTTCATGAGAAATGAGCCAAAAATAGGAGGTATGTCATACGGATATTTTTTGAAAATCTTTGTAAGTACTGGTGTAACTCCTGGTCAAATATTTAGGCTTTTGGCCAGCCTTGAGAAGCACTAAAGCTTAAGCAGGTCTAGACTTGGTCAAAAACTGTATGGAAGGCTATATGGGATACCTATTTACACCAGCTTCCTTTATTTTGGAAGTGCCATATTATTATCATTATTACCAATTAAAACAAATGTAATAGGTAAGCATACAGATGCTTTCAATATGCTTTTGAAGGTTTAGTGCCAGTACAAAACATGGCAGTGAAACTCTCAATAGTGGTTTAAAACTGAACCTTTGCAACTGAGGTCATAGATTGGATGGACTCAAACAGATTTATTACTTGGGAATTAATCTCTAAATTGTTAACTGACTAGACAGACTTTTTTAAAAACCTTTTTACAAAAGCTTGATCCAGCACTAGCAAAAGTTCAGCTTTTGGGGAATCAAACAAATGCATGCTTTCCTAATGTAGTCCCCTGCTTACCACTGTGTGTGTTGACTAATCATATTAATATTGTACCTGTTACTCTGAAGTGTGTCAGCCACATATTTCTTTTCATAATTAGTAGTTTTATGGTGTAACCTCATATTCCCCAAATAACTGACTGGCAGATCCAATAAATTATTTTTTTTTCTCCCTTTTATGGTTGTAACAGCATTTCCATACAAGCCTATGGAGAACGGTCATCACTATATTGTTCTGAATTTCCATTGGATAAACGTAAAGATGAAAGCATACATTTTATCTCAAAGAAACCATGTTGTAATACATCATTTTTAGGTAGTGGATACACAAATATACGCCAATTTTTAAATGTAATTGACATCTGTGTCAAGTCAAGGAACTGCATAAGCACAAGCAACAACCTCTCCTGTCTTCCTTACCATATAAGTGAGGTGAAATTTGTGACATGCTATAACTGTACAGTAATTGTCCCAATGCAGACTCTAGTCCCTCAGCAACTTACTGAGGTCCCAAGGAACTTGCAATGTGATGATGTCATACCTTGTGTTTTCCTGTTAACATTAGGAGGAAAAAATAAACAAAGATATAGGCCTGTAGTGGCATCTATGCATTCATAATGTGTGATTCTAAGCTCCTTTCTGCACCTTACCTTGCTCTGTCATTGTATGGGCATCATCTCTGCAGCACCTCTGCCAGGATGAGCGTGTGTCATCAATACTCCTCTCCACACGGGACAGGCTACCTGTGGAAGGGAATGTGAGGGACATGCTCCTTCCTTCCACAGTTCACCTGGCCTTCTTCCCATGCTGCAGTGGGGAAGGAAGCATGTGATCACACTTCCAGCCCTTCTGCATGGCCAGCAGTGACAGAAAGCTCATCCAATCAAGGGTCATTGATAGAGCTTCTCCATCAATGATATACCCCGTGATCTCCACCAGTTGATAGTGCAAGAAGGGTGGGATCATGATGGCATCATGTGGAAGCGTCATTGAGGTCCCGTTCCTCCCACATCCCCATGCCAGGATACTGCCATCCTGTGGAAAGGGCCACAGTCCAAGTACCATCTGACTAGTGTATGAGAGAGAAAAAGAAAGAGAGAGAAAAAGAAAGAGAGAAAGAGAGAGAGAGAGGCATTTGAGTTCCATCTGATGAAAAGTATTTTAATCAAGGGGAAAAAAATCAGTGAAACTTCTTTACATATGAATGTCTTGAAAAATATCTGAGAGTTATGGAAAGTTCTCACTTTCAGAACCATCGTATTTAATTAGTATAAGTAATCTTTTTACTGCAATGCATTAATGATTTTTAGATAAATAGTTGGCTTATATTTTATAATGATAAAGGAGCTAGTCTCTTGCCTCTGCTGTTTATCTCTGCATGTTTGGTCTCTTAGTACTTTCTTTGCCATTTGGAATTTTTCAAAATCAATTAAGTATACCAATGCACACTGATAATTAGATTTCAGAGACAGTTAAAAGTCTGCATGAAGATTGAATCAGGAGACTTATCCCTGGGCACAAATTAACTTTACTGAAAATGTGGAGCTGGGTATCAAGTGGAAAGCCTTATCTCTTTAATTGTTGTAATTAGACAGTGACATTTAATATTACATGAAATGGAGATAGTGGAAAAGACAATTAATTAGAGTCACATTGTAAATATGCTTGTTAAACTAGAGCATCAATGTATTTGATCACATGCTTGAGAGTCTTCACATGAAGGTAGAAATGTTATTTCGAAGTTTCTCTTTCTCTCTCTCTTCCCTCCCTCTCTTGATCTTTGCCCTTAGTCATTGTTCCTTAAGTGTTGGATTAGAACTCTGGCAGACTAGGGTTTAAATCCCCATTCTGCACACCAGTTGCCCCTGGGTGAGTCATACTTTCTTGCTCTCAGGAGAAGGCAAGTCTCATCTGAATAAATCCCGCCAAGAACACCCTATCATAGGGTCATCATAAGGTGGAGTCAAGTGGAAGACACATAGCAACAACAAAAACAATGATTTTCATTCGTCTCTCAACAAATGTCTGGTGGGAACCAATATGACATATATCCATCTGACCAGCTTAGGCAGTAGGCTGTCATCCATTGTAATCATATATGGCTGCCATGCTCTGGGTGAGTCAGTAGAAAAGGATGGCTGGTAAGTGAGTGGAAATGATGATGGAAGATTGGTTTTACCCTTTATTTATCCTTCTTCCATTCTTCTGTCAATCATGTACTGTCACTTGACTACACATTTCTTTTGGGATGTCTTAAATGGCAGGGTTATGCTGAACCACTTTCAGTTGTTACACCAGTTTTAACTGTTGGATGATCCAAAGGAAGAGTGTGTGGTTCAATTGTCATTGGTTGAGCAGAAAGATAAATTGAGAAGATATAAAGAAGACTAAACTAGGACAAATTAATTCTTTGTCATAATTCAAGAAGTGTAATTGATCACCTTCTTCCAGTCCAACACACCTTGACTTCAATCTCCCTGAATGAGGCAGGACTAGAACCTGGCACTGTTTGGAATAGTAGATACTTTCACATATATGTGTGTCCTCCTTATGCAAAGGATAAAACAGGCAAATGGAATTAATTCATATATTTGAGTCAGTCAAGTAAGGCCCTGCTTTCAATTTCATACAAGTACTGAACTCTCACTAGAAGGCAGAATAACTAAACTGAGGCTATTGTACCTTAGAGATATCGTGAGGCATGACTCATCAAAAAAAGAAGATAATGCTGGGAAATTGGAAGGCAGTAGCATTACAGGTGGATATATTCAATCAAGGAGACCATGGCTCTCACTCTGCAAGGCCTAAGCAGGACCATTGATGAGGTCTCTCATTAATAGGCTCACCTTAAGTTGAAGTTGACTTGATGAAAATTATAACAACAAACTGGAAGTTATCATATGTACTAAACTTTTTGTGATCATAGAAGAAGGTATTCATTATCTTCCTCACACAGGGACCAAAACACTGCAGGACTCACCTTTCTCCTCTGCTCCCACTCCATGACCATTTAGCGACCAGTAGAGAGTGAGAGGCATTGTAGAAGTATCTGGCTATGTCCCCATAGTGAGTTGCAGAAGAACAAAAGCATCCCTTTGAACTTCTTGGGCATTCTCCAGAGATCCTGAAATATGCTATTGTCTTTGTTTGTCTGGTTATAGGCACATATATGCTTCCTTGAAACCTCCCACTCTCCACTACCCAGTAAATAGCCATGTGAGGTGGAGAATGAAGGTGAGTCCTGCATGAGATATAGAAGGGAAATAGTAGTTCTAACTGGGCAGAACTTTATAATATCTCTCTCAATGAAAGATACCAGCCTTTTCCCCCCAAGATTCTTAGCACTATTTTTTAAAAAATTGAATATATCTTTGCATATCTGCTTTTGGCTATGCACACTTTTACAAAAACACATGTGAAATGCACACACACACAAAAAAGGGACAGCCATTGCATATGTACACATATACATACATACATACATGTGCGGCAGGTGTATGGTACTCCCATGTCAGTGGACTGGTCAGTCTGCTCTGTTTTTCAGTCTGAACTTTAAAGGAGTTAAAGTTAAACCGAGTAAAACCTAGTTAAAGTTGAACCTAGTTCACCTTTGTCTGAAATAATTGGGTAGGCAGGTGAATTTTCAGAGTATTAGAAGCCTGGCTGCCATTGATAAACAATGTATAAAATATGCCTTATTGTGTCACTGACTGTCCCAATAGGGACAACAAATGCAGATTGCTTTAGCACCATTTCGAGACATGTTACTGAAAAAGTCTGATACTCATATATGAGCAGTGATGGCTGGTGGCTTAGACTGAGACCCTTACAAGTTGAACTTTGTTCAACTGTAGATGTTCAACCTATTTGAGGGACTAAATGCCAGGCTGGATTCATCACTTCAGTGACATCAAAGCCACCAGCCATCACTGCTGATATATGAATATCACATCATTTCAGTAACATGTGCTGAAATGGTGCTAAAGTAAATCTGTGTTTGCCTTTTTCTGGGAATAAAGCAAAGTAGATAATGAAAACAAACCCTACAGGGACAGCCAGTGGCAATAAGGCATATTTTACACATTGATTATCAATGGCAGCCAGGCTTCTAATACACATTAGAAACTCTGAAAATCCACCTGACTAACCAATTATCTCAGACAAAACTTGATCTAAAACTCTATTAAAGTCATTAAAATGTTCACCATTTAACATCAGGGGGCTTTAGATCAAATTCAGGACAGCAAAGAAGTCACTTACATCATACATTCCATGAAATAAAAAGAACCAGTGTACTATGTCCAATCCTTTTGGTATTAGGTAGCACATATCTATTGTCACCCCTCACACCTCTTCAGCTGATACTCCTATGCTTTAGTAGCATTCTGTCAGCACTGGGCCAGAGCTGACAGCAGACTTTCTTCTAAATAAGGTGCTATAACATTTTTTTCCCCCAGAGATATATATATACAGCCTGGGACAGCATATTTCTTTTGTGGAATGAATTGTTAGCAATAATATCCTGAGAAGTATTGGATGAGAAAGAAATAGCTCGGGTTTTCATTTCCATATGGAATATCAATTTCTCACCTCCTGAAATTGCCAGTGGAATGGGTTATCTCTCACCCAGGAATCACCCTGGAATACTTTTGTAAGGCTTGTTCTGTAGTTGTCCAAATGCTGAACTATAAACACATACATTTGAAAAATATGCACAGGCACTATTAGATGAACACGTGTAATATAAAAATGTGCCCAAAATGTGAATATGTGGGGGGGGGGGAATACAAAGTGTTGCATAGAAAAATAATCTAAAGGTTTCATAGCCTAGCACTGAAAGAAGTTCAAACAAAATGCCAGTGGGAAAATGGAGAAACTCAGTGAGAATGAGAATGACATGTTTTCATCTCTCTCTCAAGATGGAAGTAGGAGAAAAAAAAATCATAGCGGGAACAGGCAGAAGACTGTTACAAACAGTAGTAGGCAGGCTTAGGTCAGCGGAGGTTTTAGTCTATTTATGAAATAAAATCCCAGTTTCTACCACAGCCCCATGTTGCATTTGCATCATCCACTTTTGATTATAGAGAAATTCATTGCATTTGCAAAGAAATCCTGAACAGGGATGAGTGGGAATTTTGTTTCAGTTCATTTATGATAACCAATTGCAGATTTTTTTGTATTACAAATGGAAAGAATTTGATATTTTATAAACCGAATGCTGGGGGAAACTGCAACTGAATGATTCATTCATCTAGGACCAGGGCTTTGAATACTTGCCTCTGTACCTCTTGGATTTATCCAATGCAAATGAGGAAGAAGTTCAATCTATTTTTGAAGCATTCAGGAAAATTCAGATTTTGTCATGTTTGGGATGGAGAGAGCTTGAGGTTACTTTTTCAAAAAAAGTGAGACAAAAATGTGAAACTCTGTAGCCTGACTTAATTGGTTCAGTATAATAAGACTGGCTCCTTTGATTTTTTTGTAATTGTACTACTATGAAAATGAAGATTTTTTCAATTATTTTTTTAAAAAAGTCCTGAAATAGACTAATTCAAATTTTAAGGTCAGGATTAAAGGTCTACCTATCTGGACTATACTGGCAAAGATTCTGCTTAGTAGGTACTGTAAATACTGTGGTCTTCTAAATATTATATAAGACTAAATATTCCTGGTCACATTTTGTTGATCACTCATCTGAATATTTTCCCTTAGATATATTTGTCTTTGCTCCTTTACTCTTGAGTAATCCAATTTGCTTACTTAACACTGCATTTAATGATTTTGCATTGTTTGCCTTACTCAGGATTTCCTAAACCTTTCTTCTTAGTTTGAAAATGATATCTCAACAACCTTAGAGGGCAGCATATCTCCAGGAAAAAGTTTCAGTACTGTATGTCTATGGGAATGTTTATGTAAGTGCTCCTCTGCCCCATCAACACATACTAAATCAAATACTTAATGACAGCTAATTTGGATTTCTTAAGCATTTGAAAGGAAATTATTTCTTTTATAGAAAAAGACAACATCTCAAGCAATCATACTCAAAATAAAAATAGAGTAAGCAAGATTGGTAAGCATAGTACTATCAAACTCTTTTAGAGCTTTAGTAGATTAATACTTTCACTTTTTTTTCCTTGCTGAATTTTGTAAAACAGAAAAAAATGAAAAGATTTCGCCCTCTTTAAATCATACTTGCATATAAGACTCACTGATCCAAAGTGTAAAATAGTTCCTTGCAGGACTACAGTTTCCATAATGCTCCAGTCAGCATTTTAGTAATTTTAGCAGTTGTCCAAGTTAGTGGGTTTTTCAAGGTCTAAGCAGGTCAATTTCAGACAAATATCTAGGTATATTAAGTTGCCAGGCATTTCTCATTTACAAAAATTAGATGGCTGTCAACGAACTGACAGAATCACTAAGGATGGGCCAAAATATTTTGCTATCTGAGGTAGAACTGCAAATGACATGTCTATATCTGTACTCAACCAAGTTTTTTGGACACTCTTGGCAGAAAGTTCCATATAAATTCCTTCCTCTTCCTTTATCAAAACCAGGAATGGGCAAAGGATAGCCAAGGGGCTCCATGTACCCCTCAAGACTGTTTCTGTGGCCATCAATCCTTTCAGGTTTCCCAGACTGCCATTTTCTGATCTCCAGGAAGGATGACTTGTCTTTCCTGGAAGTCTCTGGGAGCAGGAACACCAATAACACCATCAAATGGAAAAATAGGCATGTTTGACTATTTGTATAATGTCCCAAAGTGGAAAAGACTCCATGACTACCTATTACCTTTTCCAACCCCTGCAGTAAAGCTACAGTAATAATATTTTAAAAAATTAACCAACTAGTGTGTTTTTGAAATGGTAAAATGTCTGGTCCCTGAAGGTGCCTTTGGAGAGGTGGCTGGGGGAGGGGGCATTGCTCCCAAAAAGAATTCTGCCTCAATGAAATTTTCCTTCAGTTCTCAAACTTCTAGCATTGCAGTTGTCCTATGGTCCAGTCAGCATGTGTCCTAGGAAGCATGTGATGGTTATCATCATCACCATCACCATCATTATTTTTATTTATACCCTGCTTTTTCCCCAGGTTGGGACTCAAAGCGACTAATAAAATTAAAAAGGCATAGTTAAAACCCATAGAATACCAAAATTAAAACATAATTAAAAAAATCAAAAAGAATCAAAGTGCTCTTAAAATACATAATTAAAAACTCAAACATTCATCAACAACACAATATCCAGTACAGTTTATCAGACAGGCCACACATTGAACCTCCTGTCCATTTGGAATGCAAGGACTATTGGTTAGCTAAGCTAGACCCTTTTCACATGTCGTTTTTAAAGCGTATTAGGTATGCTCCCTCCCCCTTTCACGAGCCGCTGTACTGCATGATGTTCTGGCGAACCAGGTGCTATCATGGCCACGGATAGTGCTGATAGCGTGTTTTGTTATTTTTGCATGAAAGGCGAAAATAACCTCCCTTTCACGAGGTTACGCGACCAGAGGGCCTGCGGAGCCGTCGCCAGGTGTGCTTCCGGGAAGGACCCGGGAGTGGACGGGGTGTGGGCAGTCCCTGCTGCCTGTCCCTTATGCAGCAACTCCCGGGGATGCTCTGCCCAGCAGCAGGCTGGCTGCTGCACCCATCGCAGCAGGGAACACTGTACGACACATCACCGCGAGAGGCCACCCCGGGGCTGCATTGCCACTCACACTCAAGATGTTAGCAGCCCCTGGGGTCCGGCTGACTGTGTGTTGTTGTTGTTGTTGTTGTTGCTGTTGTTTTGTAAACCGGGCTCTATCATTAGCACGTTAGCACGTTACCAATGTAGTATGAAACAGCCTGTTGGCAGGATCTATTGTGCTAATGTTAGCACGATAGTCGAAGAGACAATAAAAAAAGAAAAGAAAAACCACCGACCAATCAGGGGCGATGGGGCGGGGACAGGGCAGGACCTGGGCGTGGCCCAGGATGCCGACATGCGGACAAGGCACCGGGCGGGGACTGGTGCTCTCTCGCGAATGCCCTATTGTGTGCAGATTGCAAGAGGCTCTCTACTGGGCTCGTGAGGGCTCTAGTTCGTCGCGCTATCAAGGTAAGGAGTGAAAAGGACCTAGTCCAGGCCAATCACAGGTTATCCAGGAGGATGCAGGAAGAAGCAAGAAGGTTGTTGTCAGCTGATTCAGAAGGTGCTCCACAGGTCAGTGGTCCAAATAAGCAAAGCCAACAAGGAGTAAAACAGAGTCATAAATAGTACTCAGTCTAAAATTTAGAAAATACAGAATGCTGAAGAGTACTGCAAATCACCAAGATAGATGGTTGTAAGTAACAAAGCTGCCAGTGAACTGCTGGGATATTTATAGCCAGCTGTCTCAAGGCACCAGGTGCTTAATTACTTAGTGTCTCCTACTTAAGAGCCTCTGAGACTGATTTATCTCTCCTTCAGTTGAGAAATGATTGCACAATATCCTCAGTCTTCTGCTGGGGAGTAGTCACTCCCCTGCCTGGCATTCTGATTCTGGGTAGTCACTTGGACTAAAAAACTGAAAATGTAGTGTACATATAACAATCACAATGTAGGGAAACAAAGTTGTCTATTACTATCATTGCGCTTTTTTTTTTTACTGAAGACTCTGGCCCTTTCCACAGCACCCTCCCATCCTGTGATGGTAATGGGAGAAGGATTTGACTGCGACAACGCTTCTGCATGATGTTGTCATGGTCTTGTCCTTCTCCTGTCCCCAAGCAATGAAATCACAGATTAAATCATCGATGGGTTTTCCCCATCAATGGCATGCAATTGCACCACCATCCCAGACTTACCTGTCCTGTGGAAATGCAGAAGCGCAATGGCTGCGCTTCCTACCATAGCACTGTGGAAGGAAGAGGCATGGTTATTGCACTCCCTTCTGCAGCAAGCCAGTCAGTGCAGAGGGCAGCACTGCCATCATGCTCCCCTTCTGGTAGAACTGCTGCCAGGATTCCGTCCCACCCCAGATACCTTCAGGAAAAGGTAGGGTGTGGAAAGGGCCCCTGTGTCTGAATCTTTTGACTCCAGAGAATGAGTTATGATAGCAGTAACTTAAAACTTCAGTCACACATTTAGAAATGCAGTTTAAGCTTAACTTAAAACTTCAGTCACACACTTGGAAATACAGTTTAGGCATCCAAAGGAAGGGAGCAGGCAAAGTTACCAAGGCAATGTGAAGACAGCCAATATTGGAGTTCTAGGTGTGAATGATTTTCAATATCTCATTCTCTGGAATGCTAGAAATTGGGAACCTGGGGGAAATTTATTTGTGGAGCAGAATTCTTATGGGGGGGGGCAAAGGCTTCCTTTTGTCCTCCCCCCAAACTTACACTCTGCAAATGCCCCACCCCACATGAAAGTATCCTTTCTGTCTCTAAGGCCACAAATCCATGTCCAATAGGCTATTTAGCTCACAGGATATTTTAGTTATAGAATTTTGGATTACTGTGATTAAGAATCTAAAAGTAGAACAATTTTAACAAACTAAGCGTGCAGTCTTATTCTTCAATTACAGCCAGAAGCAGCTTCTGGAAACATCCTTCTCCTTATACCTCTGTGGAATAAGTTCTGGGATGGACTGACCTCAGATGTTGCAAAGTACTGACTTGGATCAAAGGATGAACTTGGAATTCTATTTGGCTGAAACTTGGTGGCATTAGATTTAAAGGGGACATATTTTTTAAAAAAAATCTAAGTAGCACAATGGTCTCTGTATTGCCTTGACCAATGGGCTGGAGAACAATTTATAATATATAAAATAAATTTGTTACATTAAATATAAGAAGTAAGCCCCACTGAGTTAAATGGGGTTTATTCCCATTATTCCTATGTATGTGTTTATAGGTTGCAACCCAATGGAAAAATTTCTACTAGAACAGCACCCACTATTAAAGACACACCTTTGTGACACACCTAGTGGCTTTGTGAATATGGTCTTATCTTGGTTTGTCATAAATATGCCTTTATCTTTTATAAAAGAGATTGGACATTTGTGTTCTTCCTGAGCAGTATAAAATAACTTCGTGTTTTATATGCCTCAACAAAATAGGGATATTTGCATGGGTATGATTACAATGTATGTCTTGCATCAAGTGGTAAACTTCAAGATAACTTATTGGGGGACAGTTCTGTGTATTTAAAGCTATATATTGGTCTTTCAAAAATATTACATCATCAAACTATGTATGTGGTGTGATGTGCCCATACAATTAGCTTTTCTAGCAACTATCTTCCCAACATAAGAACAAGATGGTTAAATAAAATTTAAGGTGAAGAAATAACCTTCAAGAGTATCTATATGCTTTTTTCCCCCCCTAGAGCATTACATCTCAGTCTATCTGATGTGGGTACCAGATTTTGTGTCCCAGCATATTTGTGTCCATTGGTTATGATTTACTTTATCTTTCCTGAAACTTGCCACAAACTGGTAGCAAATAGCTCAGGAAACAACACTGGTCCCTAGGCCACCATTTTGAGCAGAACTGTTGCTCAGATACTCTGTAGGTCACAACCCTGGACTTGTCCACACTGCATAAATCCTGTTTTCCTGTATTATTTAGTCTTTGTTCTCCTATTTCTGGAGGACTACCATCCATGAAGAACTTCAGAAACTACAACTCACAGAGCTTCAAATTAATCTTATTAGCAATAAGAAATATTTTGATGGTCTGTTTGACCACTGATATCCTCGTTGCATCAGAACCACATCCAATTTGAAGCACTCTTGAAGTCATGTCCAGAGCTGAGTTTGGTGGACTTCAGTGTCAACCATTAAGCTTCATAGACTTTTCCCCCAGAGGTGAGAAAGAGAACAGTAAATTAAAGGCATTGATCAATATCCATGAACCATAAGTACGCTGGTGCTCAGAAACAACATTTTTCAGCTGTTTGCTGACATAGTTATCTAAAACTCTGCCTCTGGCTAAGCAAAATAACCCAGTCAGGTGAAATATAATTTTATAAACCCCCTTATCTCTTTGAAAGCTGCAGCAGCCTTGGCCTTGGCAACCACCCCAATTTTTATGGAAACATTATAAAAAGCAGATAAAGCCTTTAAACTGTCAAAACATCATTTCTGGTGATTTGTAGAAGGGAGTTTTGGCTGCAAAGTTTACATTTTGTGATGCAGAACCTGCCATCATAATATTGAGCTTCAGGAAGGTAACCTTCAGGAATACCTTAGCAAGATCTTCTATGATAAGCCAAACAAAGAAATTGCTAATATTGACAGGTATATTCCATTGCTTCGCATATAATTTCCATCAAGAGAAAGAATGCAACCATATTTATGACCTTTATTCTTTTCAGTACAACCAATTCCATTCCTGTCAAGTTGTTACTAAATTGTGTACCTTATCCTGAGTGGCTTATCTTGTCATTAACTTTGGAAGCTCCTAATGTGTTCTATCACTGACACACCAATGTTGCATCCCACAAAGGTGGCATATTTTGATTGAGTCATCATAAACTACTAACCTTAAAGTGGTAGTTTTCAAACTTTTTGTCCTCAGGGAACCCTATCTACTTGATGTCCTTCAAGAAAGTCCCGTGTGTCAACCAGAGATTCCTACATATTATAGAGGATCCCGGGAAATGTACTAAGGCACACACATACTCTGGAAGTTGTGCATGCCTTTTGGTCTTCAGATACAATCCATGTGCTCTTGGCATGTTTATGATACATAACAATCACTCTCTGCAATTGTACCTTGAAGGAGAAGATCGGCAGTGAGGGACTGACCTTTCAAGAAAGCTTGTCCTACATGATTAAGGAACTCTTATTTCTCAAAGCTTGGGAACATATGTACCGTACTTACACATATTAATATTAATACATACAAATAAGTCATGTAATTCTCCACCGTACATAGGGTCTCTGATAAGAAGAGTAGGTGTGATACATAAAGCAGATTTGAATCACAAGTAATAATTAGCCAGAATGGTCACTGCCTTCAATGAATTCCACTGCTAGATAATATTATTAGGTTAGAGTTGTATACTGACAGCCTTGAGTGCAGTTCCCTGGAAGGAAAATCCATGGAAATCAATAGAATTTACCTCAAGGTCAGATGCTGAGCAGAATTCAAATGTTTGAGGCTTGCTAGTGTCATTTTGTAGAAAGAGAGTACATATTACATATGAATTTAATGGAATGAAAGCCACCATGGTGTAATGGTTTGAATGTTGGACTAGGACTCTGGGGGACCAGGCTTGGAATCCCCACCTACCTGTGGAGTCTCACTGGGTGGCCTTGGGCAAGCCATGCCCTCTCAGAGTCATAGAAAGGCAATAACAAACACTCTCTGAACAAATCTTGCCAAGAAAAACCTGTGATAGGTTTGCCTCAGGGTTGCCATAAGTTGGAAGTGACTTGAAGCACAACAACAACATTCAGTTGAGTTTTAAATATAGTGTGCCACCCTAATCCAATTCAGAAAATCCATTTGTAGAAGCAGCCTGTTCAATGTGCAGGTATTGGAAACACCCATTGGGGATGTGTAGTGACATCTGAATTGTGATAATTCTTTGAGCCATATTGGACAGACAAATATGAAGGAGAAAAGAGTGTGCATCTATTTCTCAAGCCCCAGTTATATGTGTGTCTAATACTGCACTGTTGGATTGGACTGAGTTTTCCAACGATGTATAATGTCAAATAACAAAACGTCTCAACCAAAATATATGAAATCTGCTGGGGCTGAGGTCTCAGTCACAGCAGAACTCATATATTTCAACATACTCATTTTCTGAGGCCCTGTAGTATAGAAGAAACAAATATATTTTAAGCACATAAATAAATTTAGAATAATTTCTTCAGGGAAATCAAGGCAGAACTCACTCTTGGTCTGAGTTACAAGTATCAAAGTGGTAAATAGTTGTTTTATTATTCATGTTGGGTAGTAAATTATTGTAATAATTTTTCCTACACTAGACATTTTTTTATTCAGGAGAGATAGTTTGAAGTTAGGCAGTTATCTGATTATTCTCTAAAGAATAAGTGATTCAACAACAACAAAAAGAATTGCATAGAGAGATTCAGTGACATTTTTAACTTTGTGCATATCATGGTAATATCTGAAACACCAGGGTCTGAACAGATTTTGACCAGAACTACAGCTTATCAAGATCCAAGAAGCTTTTGGATTTTGCTTTCATTCCCAGGATTCTGTTTTGCCAAATCACCAACATTACACTGTGAATGTGATATGGCTGGAATTCACTATCACAGTTATGGATGTGTAACCTAGATTTACACATTTGTAGCTGATTCATATTCACAGTTCCTGTGTATTCATGATTGTGGCATTAATGTCACAATTGTAAAAGTTCCCCAATCCTACTTTACTGGGAAGCACCACTGTGACTGGCAAAGGTCTGTCCTCCTACCGACTGGGGCACAGCACACCAATGTTTCCACATGCCCTTCTGTCAGTGATTAGTACAAGGCAATACTGCAACAGGGATCCTGATTCTGATTGTTGCAGTGGAGATCACTGGCAGGAGGAGGATAGAAATGTAAGCATTCTGAGCCCCTGCTGCCTGATAAAGCATGAGGTGGCTGGTCAGGCCAAGAGATGCTACTCACTTATATATAGTTATCTAAGCAGCTGTTCTAGGATCTTGGCCTATTTCTATAGCAATGTAGACCTTGGTCATATTAATACCATACGTATCCATTTGCAAGCCAATTCTCTTCATTTTTCATTTTAGACTCAAACTTCTTTTTTTATAATCACATTTACTTTTTGATACAGTTTTGAAACAACAAAGGTACTCAGGCCATTTCCACACTACACTATTATAGTGTTATTGTTCCACTTTCAACACCCTATGGAATCTTGAGGTTTGCAGTTTAAGGATGGGCAATTTAGAATTCTCATCCAGAGAGTTCTTTGGCCTCAGTAAACTATAAACCCCAGAATTACACAGGAAGTTGAAAGTGGAATAATAGAACTATAACAATGTAGTGCAGTAATGTCTCTGTTTTCCCTATGATATAAAACTTTCACTCAGGTTTCCCTAATATATCTACTTTTGTGCCCAATTTTTGAACTAAGAACTGCACCAAAGACTTTGAACTGTGCATGGTTGAAAAAAGATACCTGTTTTCCATCTGCATATTCATTGCAAAGGTACAAACTAGGTTGTTTTACTTTAAAATGCAGATCAAATACAATCCTGCACTATCCCTAGCCTGCAACAGGTACCTTATGATTCCTTTTGGTACTCACGAACTCAGAACTGGACTCAGAACTCCAGTGGTATGTGTGTGCAATTCCAAAAATCCTAAAATTTTTCATCTTTGCACTCATAAACCTAGATGAGTCAAGTTTGCATGTACCAACCCAAATCCAAGTCTTCTCTGTTTTGCTTTATTTATTTGATTTATACCCCATACTTCCTCAAAAGAGCTCAGAATGACTAAGAATTTTACAAAAATCTTATAAACATCAAAATTGCAAATAACACCCCCCCCACAAGTCTAAAACAAATAATAAAAATTGCACGTGTCTAAATTAACAACTGTATCAGCTTATATATTAAAAATATTTGCAAACATACCATACAAACAATACTTTCATAAACAATTAAAAACAAATTGATTGCTTACATTTTTCCCTGAAAACATGTATAGTTTTTTAACTGGCGTGTGGAAGGTGTGTGGGACCAGTGGCTTTCTGATAGAAAGGAATCCGCAACGGGGGTGCCATCACTAAGAAAGCCTTCCATGTGGTCTGGTACTTCCATAGGCAGCACTGCTCCAGGGCACCACCAACATACCATTCCAGGATGATTCTACTTTGCTGGTGGGTTAGTTTTTGGTTCAGGCAGTATTTTATGTCCTGGATCTTCATCCATTCATGGCTTTCAAAATAAATGCAAACACTTTTAACTGGATGCAGGGGCTCACAGACAGCCAGTGCAATTATTTTATAATGGATGTCATGAGTTTGGACCATATGTTTGTCACTACTAGAGCAATGATCTCCTACATCATCTACGACCTGAACACCATCATTCAGAAAAAACCCATGCAGAAGGCATTTCAACAGTTAAAACAGGAAATTTTCAGAACACAGGCTAGTGTGGCCAGATTGAGCTGATCTAGGAATGACCATAGCTGGGAGAACGACCTTAGCTGGTCATAAACATCTTTCATCACTGAGGCTGATTGGTCATCCAAAGTGGCAGTTTTGAATTAAGGAACCCTTCCAAACTACATACCCACACTGTTTAGGGAAAATGCTACACCATCCAAAATAGGTTAATTTCTCAAACTGGGAATCATCTATCCACAGATGTTACATACTATTGGGATTTATCCTAAGCACTCTTATCCATGTCATTACTGAGTCTAAGTCAGTAGTCCTCCAATCCATTAGTGTCTCTGCATTCAGATAGAATAGAGAACTAGAGCTAGGTGCCATGTACATATTGGTTGCATTGTAATCCAGTTTCCCAAACGGTCATATCCAAGTGGTTTCATACAAGATATTAAATACCATCTATATGAAACAGCATTCTATACAGTGATGGGAATGTGGAAGAAGTTTCTGGAAAGTAGGAAAAGGAATATATATGTGACATTTTCTGTGAAACCAAGTTTAGTATCAAAAGGGATAAGAGGGTATGCCTGGTTTATACTGACTGAAAACATTCCTTTTACATTGAGTAAGAGGTAAGGGAAATACTGCAATATACTATGAAACGGTCATCACATCCCCTGCCATATAATTATGATTCCAGGTTCCCTAATAATTATATGGCAGGGGATGTGATGACCGTTTTGTAGAGTATTGCAGTAGTTCTCTTACCTCTTGCTCAATGTAAAAGGTCATAGATTATGTAGGAGATCATTGCTTTAGTAGTGACAAACATAAGGTCAAACTCATGACATCCGTTATAAAATAAATGCACTGGCTGTCTGTGAGCCCCTGTATCCAATTAAAAGTGTTCGCATTAATTTCAAAATTAATGACCATGAATGGATGAAGATCCAGGACATAAAAGACTGCCTGAACCGAAAACTAACCCACCAGCAATGTAGAATCATGCTGGAATGGTACGTTGGTGGTGTCCTGGAGCAGTGCTGCCTATGGAAGTACCAGACCACATGGAAGGCTTTCTTAGTGATGACACCCCCGTTGTGGATTCCTTTCTATCAGAAAGCAACAGGTCCCACACATCCTCACATGACAGACTTTTCCTAGCCAGGTAAGGCCTTTCTGTTTCTCTTCATTAAGCAGCCAGCGAGCCATTCCTCTCCAGGTCCCTGGTATAAAGGCCCCTCAAAGAATGATGAGCACTTTATATAAGGATGTGTACCTTCCAGTTGTTTCTGTAAGTTTGTCCCTTCTGACGAAAGACAGGAGGGCCTTTGCCAATGATGAACTGTTTTGCATGTTGTAGCTCTCCATACAAAGCAGCAACATACCTGACCTGAGAAGATGGCAGGGGACAATTATTCCAAACAATGATAAGAACCTTCCCTATGCACTGCTCTTTCTTAGTGATCAGAAAACATTAGTGACAAAGTTTTTCCACCCAAATGGTTCACTGTTTTAACTTGGTATAAGCCTTTATAGACTAAATCAGTCCTGCAGAACCAGACAAATAGAGTCCATAGTCATTTAAGGTGACCCATCTGGAGGTTCAGATAAATCTGGTTTTGCTATCAGCATGAATCAGTAAAAAGGGGGTGGGGATTTAAGCACTTTGACAATTTGCCTTGTGAACTGCAATCACCTTCATGTGTCTGACATTGTGCAGGCCTATCCTAATATTTTGGCAACACTGTCTATCAAATCAGTTCCATTCAATGGCAAATTTATACATCTGTAAGAATGTGAAAACAACATGAGAGTGTAAAGGAGAAAAGCCAACCAGCTATCGCAGGTAGAGGTACCTTTCATCTTGTGTTCTTTCGATACTATTACTATTGTGTCACCAAAACTTCCAGGTATAGGAAACATAAAATCTTTTAAAAATTTTGATAGCTATCTTTTATGAGTCAAATTGAAATCTGAATTGGGGAGAGCTGAGTGTTAGATTTTCTGAAGTACTGTGATCATTCAGGTAAGAACTCAGTGCATAACATCAGGTGGTAAAACAATTCACTGTTTTGCTTTCATTTTTTCTTTTTCAACAGCAATGTAGTCTCTTTTCTACTTCATATATTTTACATCTGTTTTAATGGATTTCCAGGAATAAAACGTCCAGCAGAAATGCAAGAATAAAATACAGAGATGCAAATCTTCATTTTATTTTATTTTCACAGACAAGAATGACAATTTTCAAAGTTTTCTTTCAACTGGGCAAGATCAGGATGTTTGTGTTCTTTTTTCTATGATTTTTCACTTTGGGGAATTGTTTAATGAAATCCTAATGTAAACATAAATGCATTATATTTTGTGAGAAATTCAGCATTTTAAACACACTTTTGCACAAAAATAATTTTGTTGAACTATTATTGTTATTATTATTATTTGAACAGATTTTTTTTTTAAAAAAGTCCCCAAATCTGCAAAGCCTCTCATAATTTGTTGAGACATGTGAATGTCTGTGGATAGATAATTCTCAGTTTAAGAAATTAACCTATTTAGGATGGTGTAGCACTCTCCCAAAACTGTCTGAGAATGTAGTTTGGAAGCCACTTTGGATGACCAATTGGCCTTGGTGATGAGAAGTGTTTATGGTCAGCTAAGGTTCATCTACCAGCTATGGTCATTCCTACATTAGGACAATCTGGACACAACAGCCTGTGTTGCGAAAATTTCCTGTTTGAACTATTGGAATGTTTTCTACATGGGGCAACTTTTCCTTACAAAGCATTAAAACATTTCCATATTAGCTATCTATCTCTTTATTTTAAAAAAATCATTCAGCAGACTCATATGGTATGTCCATTACTGCTAGACTATGCCATTCCAGTTAACACATTTGCATACCTATTAAAATAAACAGTTTAAATAAAACTCTTTTGCATTTTTAAAATAAATCTATCGGTAGGAAGCTTCTTTGAGGATCATTTGGAATCTTCTAATGCATTGCACTGGGATTAGTGTTTTCTCATTTGTTCATAAATGATCTAAAGCCGCGGGTGGGCAGTGAAGAATCCAAGTCCACTCACAACACCAAATTGTTCAAGATAATAATATTAAAAAGGGAGAAATGATTCTGAAAGAATCTCTAGGAAGCATCTTTTCAAATGTGTGACTGGACGTTAGAAAGGCATATGTAGTTCCATGTAAATAGTTGTAAGATGGTGCACATTGATGCAAAACATGCATACCTTTATGGGATCATCAATGATAGGATACAAAAGGGAACTTCGTAATGATAATTTACTATTATACCAGGCCATTCTGCAGCAGCTGTAAAAAAAGGGGGAAAAAGGCATGTTAGGGGTCATTAGAGATAGTACTGAAAAAAAATGCCAGTATCAGAATGCTTCTGAACAAAGGTACAGACAAGTAGTGCTTTGAATATAGGGTACACTTCTTGCCAAGGGTAAGGAGCAACTGGGAGAAGGGTTAGAGAGACTTCATAGCTTGTATGTACAAACTATGTACAGAAAGGGCAAACAAATTGATTAGGAAAGTGAAATAATTGCTTGGGTAAAAGTTACAGCAGCTGAGACTTTTTCATTTAGGCAGAAAAGAGTGAGTAAGAAGAGGAAATAACAGGGGCATATACTGTTATGCATGTCACGGAGAAAGTGAAGAGGTAGTTCCTTTCCCAAATACTAGAACCCAGAAGCATTAAATGCGGCTGAACATTTTACAAACTCAGGAAAGAATGACTACTTTACATAAGACAGAAATTATGGAACTTGCACACTTAAAATGTATTGATGATCATCAATGCAGATGACTTTACAAGGAGGTCAGACAAATTCATGAATGATAAAGTTATCATGGCTACTTCTCTCAAAAGCTGTACACCACCTCCAGTGTTAGAAGCAGCATCCCTCTGAATACCAGTTGCTGGGGTATAACAGTGGGAGAATTTGTTGGTTTCATGATCAGTTTGTAATCTTTGTGGTTCACTACTGTAGAAATTTGTTGAATTTGGTTGTTCTTTGGTCTTGCCCTCCTGGATCAAGTTCTCAGGTTCTCATAAATCCCATTGTTGTATTCTATTATTATTGGACATGAATATTTTTAATTTTCTATATATGCTTCCTCATCATGCAATCTCACAACTTTTCAAAGCACATGTTCACTTCTACCCATAAACTTCAACACATGCCATGCTAGCCCGTATTTATTATACACAGAGGGATGTGCAATTTAATGTAATTGCATTCACTGCAAAATTTGACTGAGAAGATTATTTGTTATGCATAGCATATTGTGTCCTTTGATGTTTCAAGAAAATCAGAGTTTTGTTGGATAAATTGGATTTTTTCACATACAGAATGGTGTATGTCACAGTTTTTTTCTTGAAGCATATCCTATAAAGTAATGCTAAACTTTGATGCCACTTTGCAGCAACACTCTACAACAAATTATGACAGTTAGTTTTGCTTTTATCTAACATCATCATAGATATGGAAAATGGAAAGACAGGAGAAGCCTGATTCTTTTCTCAATAACATATTGAAAATCACAATGTTGGTGGCTGTGGAGGATCTTTTTTCCCTATCTGCAAAACCAAAGCATAATGAAATAATAAATGTCAGAGTGAGTTAAACAGAGGTGCATCATTCTTTTATCATTAAGACAATGAGCATAAAAAAGTTTCAACTGATAGAAAAAGCTCATTTTTTGAACATGACTCAAAAATGAAAGCAATGACACTGTGATTGAGAGACAATGCCTTTAGATCTTGGAAAAAATATATAAAAAGTTTTTTCTACAACACAACAAGTATATTTTCCCAGATAACCCATGTATAAACAAACATAAAGAAACCAGAACAGCAAATGCAAAAATAGGAAGTTAACAGGCATGCAGGAGAAATGGCAAATTAATAGTTTGCATATTTATGACTCATAAATCAGCAATACTTTGAAGTGATGCAAAACAGTTTAATAAAAAGGAGAAGTGTGTCAGGACTTCAAAGCAATGCTCCATTAAATCAATACTAATCCAGTCTTCTCTGTTATTCGGCACAAAAGTTTGTGTTAATGCAACATTAATTTAAAACATGTGGAAGCCAAGAAATTACAAATAGGGGAAAAAAACAAAAATAAAACAAAGGCTAACTTTCAACTATATGGCTTCACTTTCTCGTGTAGCATAATTGACACTGCTGCTTTAAGGCCAAATCCCAGAAGGCCTTTGGCAAAACCGATTTAAGTGGTATGATTAAGAGAGAATTCAGCACACACTGAGCCTGACTGGGGACTATCATTAAATTCAATTTTTAAAATTGTATAAAAATATCAAGGTCATCTTGTCCGGATTGTGACCTAAATAGAAATGTCTTGCTTTGTATGAAAAGTATAGAATATATTTTAAAAAATTAATTGTACTAAGTTTTAAAAGATATTACTAAATCAGAGCATGGTCACATGCACCCCTTTACAAAGGCAATTCCTCCATTTCAAAAACAGAGTTAAGAGGTAACTCATTTTCTAATGAGTTACTTTGAAGAACTAATCAACTCTTTGCAGTAATAAGGTGGATGTGAGGTTGTCATTGTTTTTGTTTGTCTGCTATGGCAACAACTCTTAATGTATTGCTTAGCTGTGTTTCATATTGTAGATGTCCAGTATTTTTGCCTGATAGACTTCAGTTGCTAACTTGATTAATTCATCTTCTTTGCCATAATAAAATATGACCCTACCCTTAATTATTTGACCAATTTTTTTTTCTCTCTGGCTCCATATAGGCTTTTAAGGATCATGAACTGGTAGAAATGATGCCTAGAAATTTAAAACATTTGACCAAAGCAATTTGACGCCCATCTATTATAGCCTTGATATTTTCCAGTAACCACAATGTGTGTTTTATCTCATTTAGAAGTTAGGAATTTGGTTTTGCAGTAACCATAGAAATCCTTTGTTATTATTCTCATGCTCACTTATGAGGAAAACATGGAACTACATCATCATCATAGAGCAAGTGAGAAACTGGTCTATTACCCAAGTACACTAGAAGTGGGAATAAAATCTGTAACTGGGAAGCATGTCTGATAATTCACTAGAATGCACTACCTGAACTTTCAAAGAAGTGTTTATGTGATGCCTTATGACTGGACAGAGCAATCTTTCATCAGCATTATTTGGAACAATGTGTACCACAAATGTTTTTCACTAATCAAATCAAATATGGTATTCAAATCAACAAATACAAAGAACAGTTCTTTTGTGGGCCACCTGAGAAATTACAAAGCAGTAATCAGCGGTTAAATTTCCTTCTGTTAATCCTATTATCTGTTGAAAAGCTTGTCATAGGTCAGTCCTCTTTTCGATAGTGCCCTCTATTTGTAAGGCTGTCCATGTCAGTTTTTTACAATAAAGAGCCATTAGAAAGGAGAAGAGGGACACTAATGTACCTAACAAACAATTTAAATCTATGTTTTAAAATTTTTGGATGAATATAGAAAGTTTAGAACAGAAAATTTTTGCCTTCTTACAAACTACCACATATGAAAAAAGTGTCTTCCTTACTTTGATAGCTCTGAAATAGGTTTGAAACATTGTGGGACATTTTTCAATAGTTTGTTTGGGGTTTGATGGATTGAATGTTGGACTATGGCCCTGCAGACCAGGATTCAATTCTCTGCTTGGCCAAGGTCTCATAAATCACACACAATCAGCTCCAGAAAATCCCATGATATGTTCTCCTTAAGGTTGCTGTAAGTTAGAAGTGACTTGAAGGCACACAAGAAGTACAAACAAACAATTTATATGCCATCTTATAAAGGTTTTCTTTCAAATTACTACACAGAGTACATTTTATATCTTTAGACCACATTTTCTTTCCATACATTCATATAGACATTATGCCTCAAATTTTGGGCCCACCTTATCATGTACTCTTTCACAGTCTCATCTTCTGTCTTTTCTCATCATTTTTGATGACATGGTCATCATCTTTACATAACTCTAAATATAACTCCTTTTCTCTAAGCTGTATGCCTGCATTTCTCTTGTCTTGATTAAATTTGTCCTTAAGTTACATATAAGCAAACCAATTAAGATCTATGTTCTCCTTAAAAATCATCTCTCTTGATTTAAACTTCCAGCTATCTTGTTCAAAATACAACAGATAATTACTAGCTTAGCATTTTTTTTCCCCAATTTGTGTTTGTATACATATGTAAATTCAGGTATAGATAGACACAGAGACAGACACACAAAGATACATGCATGAGACTGTTATGGAAAAATGTGTCCTCTCGTTTCCTTTTTTAAAAGCATATTTTGCAAAAAAAAAAAAAAACACAAGTGGCTATACATCTGAGAGCATGGAACCCACCAAAAATTTCCCCCTCCTGTGGTATGTCACAATGAAAAATCAGCACTCATCACAACATTCATTTTGCAAGCAATATAGTATCATCAAGACCATCTAAGGTAATGTCACTCTAGACATTTATAGGAAATTTAAATGGAAGTTCACAGACCCAACTGTTGGAGGTGGGAGCTCACTGACAGAACTGCTAAGCCCTGCTGGGACCCTGCTGGCTCTCCTAAGCTACTCAAGGCAATACTGAATCTCTCTCTCTCTCTCTCTCTTTGTGTGTGTGTGTCTGCAAATCATACGTCAAGTTATAGCAACCCCATTAATGTCATAGGGTATTCTTAAGCATGGAATATCAGAGGTGTTTTGCTGGAATAAAAGAAAAATGTATACTGAGTCAGTTCCTATTGCCCTTCTGGTTGTGTCAGTGATTCATGTTGTTTTGACAGATTATGGTAATTAAAATGGAGAATTTCCTCAGAGGAGCTGTTATATAGCTTAATTGATGCCATCTATTAGTAAGTATTTAAACTGCACTACAGGTTGTGGGTTACAGGTCTATATCAGTTAATGAAGTAGATGTGTTCCTGACATTACTTCTGTAATAAAATTTGGGACCAGAGGCAAAAGTCTAATAATAATAATAATAATAATAATAATAATAATAATAATAATAATAACGCCTTTCCTCAAAGCTTGAGGTGGGGTACAACAAAGATTAAAATACAATTAAAACCAGCATACTAATTAAAAACACATTAAAATTAAGACACATTAAAATACACTAAAAGGATAAAACCATTCAAATACCATTAATTAAAATCACAATTAAAAATACATCATAGTTAAAAATAGGCTGAGCAGCCCTGCTGGAAGAGATAAGTCTTTAGCAGTTTTTTTTTAAAAAAAATTCAGACAGCATATTTGGCTGTGAGATCTCTTACAGTAGGCCATTCCACAGTCTAGGTGCAGTCGACCAGAAGGTTCTCTGGGTGACCGTTGCCAGTCTTGTTTTAGGCAATTTAAGTAAATGACCCCCAGACAACCTGAGTGTACAGGGTAGATTGTATGGGAGGATATGATCCTGTAGGTAACATGGACCCAAGACATGTAGGACTTTAAAGGTAATAACCAACACTTTGTACTTTGCCCAGAAACTAATTGGCAGCCAGTGGAGTGATTTTAATATTGGTGTAATCTGATCATTCCTCAATGTACCCATAATCAGTTTGGCTGCCATATTTTGGACCAGCTGGAGTTTCCAAACTTGGTACAAAGGTAGCCCAATATAGAGTGTATTGCAGAAGTCTAACCTTGAGATTATCAGAATGCGTACTACCATCTTTCGGTCATCTAATTCTGGGAAAAGGTGCAGCTGGTGTTTCAGCCAAAGCTGATAATAAGCACTTCTGACTGTCACATCTATCTGAATGGACATTTGGAGGGATGGATCCAGGAGCACTCTCAAACCGCCAACACAGTCTTTCAGTCTAATGTAATTATCTGTAACTTGTAACTTCTAAGCAAGACCTGGGGGAAGGAGCTCCCAGGTAGAGTGATATCTGTTTTACATTGCCTGGTCTTAGAATAAATGCTTTCCTTTAAAGAACTCTCTGCTCTGTCTATTCCCATGTGGTTGTCAGTGACACATGTAGACAGGATTCCTCTCTCCCAGAGGAGATGGGGGGAGGAAAGGGATCTCTAACTTAGAGATTGTCCATGACACAGGATAACCTGGAGATCTCACATTCATAGGATTGCCATAAGTTGAATACAACCTGATGGCATTTAAAAACAAATCTCTGGTGCAGGGGAGCTATGGAAGCAGGACTTTCCCTCTGATGGCTTAGATTTCATAGATGAAAACTAGGATGCATGAGGTAATGCAACAATAGAGTATGCTCAAAATCACAAAAGTTATTTATCAAGGAGAACACGCACATAAAAGAGATAGTAGTAGTTTGCTTTTCCCTGAGCCTGCTGGGAATGGCAAGGTTTGACCCTCTCTTTTGCTCCCCCTGGCCCCAGTCCTGGCCCCACCCACCCTTTTGTGTTAACTGAGTGCAAACTACTTTTACACTTTGAATTCTTTTTGCAGCGATTGAACTCACCTGAGGACAAAGGGGTGAAGTGGGAGAAGGAACACATTTTAAAAGCAGTGGGGGAAAAAATGTGCTAACAGAAGACAATAGGATGCTATGTTCCAGCTGTGGCTTCTATAGGGAGAACATGGGATATTTTATTTTGTTTTATTAAAATATTTACATTCCATCCTATGTCTAAAATTCTTGGATATAAGTATTGAAAGTAGAGAGTCATCAACACTTGTGTAAATTAGTAACAGTGGGGAGTGTAAATAAAGCCTGCTCTTTGTGTCACCTCTCTATACATTTTAAGAGGCTTATTTATTCAAACAATTTGTTTCCTTCTTATCTGCCGAGCTCACTGTTCCTTTCCTGAAGATGTTAGCCTCTTTGTTCCTTTTGTCTGGGAAGGGAGCATCCTTGGGGCTCCAACCCCAATCGTGTTTGCCAACTTACCCCACTCACGAAAGACAGTTTTAGGAACCCTTGTAACCAAATTTAGGTCAACTTCTTTTGTCTCCTTTCCTATCCCTAGATGGATTCTTTGGCACAATACACTTTTTTTAAACCTTACAAGAGCATTACTCCTGTCTCTACCACTAGCTCACAAGCACTGCTGCACTCTGATTAATATAAATACCAAATATTTCTACTATATGGGCTATAGTTTCTATAATCAGATCCCGACTGATCATACTGCCCTTTGGTGGTTCCACACTGTCCATGGGACTAACAAGAAACTGCTCCAGTAGAACCTGTCCCTCCAAGACTTTGACTTTGATATTCCACATGTGTCTGGAATCTCCAACACTGTGGTAGACTCCCTCTCACTTAGAGGACTGGTGGGAAGTTAAAGAGAATGTGTCATACATGTCTTCTAATTGTTGTATGGCTAACCTGTACTATTGTGTGTTTTTATGTGTGTTTTAACTCTGTTATTTCCTAGGTTACAGGATGAAATCACAGCTGGTGTGGGTGCAGTCTCCAGCTGTTTCCAGAACATCTGAGATTTTTGTAGGGTGTGTGGTAATGGGGTCTCTCCATTATCCAGGTAACATTTCTGAAGGAGAACAACTTCCTCTCCAAATAAACAGGGGGTTAATAAGATGCTGGTTTTAAGTTGTATTTATTGGGAGTCAGCATCACGAGGAACAACAGAGATCATGAGAAACAATTGTCCAATCAGCAAGACCTGCTGGGGCACAAGATGAGAAGCTTCAGAACCCTTCTAAAGAAGAGATTATGAAGAACCTCAAGGGACCACAAGGGAGAGAGACACCAGAGAAAGCTTGGTTGCAGGCTAAACCAAAAGATCTAGATTTCCTGCTCTCCATGGCCATGCTGAACTTTGGAATATGAGTACAATAGGAATATTTTGTCAAGGTTGGTAGGATTTGGCTCCTCTGAGCATGAGCAGAGTGCAATCTGTGAAGCAAGGCTTCACCGCAGCAGAGGGTCCCAGTGAAGCAGAAAAAATTCCAGAGGCTCATTAAGTAAGACTTAGAGGCTGAATTTATTGCCTCACTCTAAGATAAGGCTTAGCAAAAACATGCTAGCATTCCAGCAATCAGACAGACAGGAATAACAAAAGATAACAGAGAAAAATCGGGCAGCATCTCCCCTTACAATCTACTGATGGCATGGCAGGTCCAGCTAGGGCATCTAACTGGCAGCTGGTCAAGGCAAACACCAGCCTTTTTATGCTACCTTGTCACCCTGGAACAAGTGGGGTGACCCAATCAGTGCTCTGGCATGTGGCCTTCTCTAATACAGAAGACATAGCCATAACAATCCTGCTGGCCTTGCAGCTGGCTGTCTGGTCACACCACCTCTTCCCTTTGCCATCCACTCATAGGAAAACTTTGCCTGCCCGGCAACAACCTTGACCTGTTTTAGCCAGTTGTGTCAGGGACTTATGTTCTTTGAACCTTGGCTGAATATGACTTAAGGTTGTTTGTAACTTTCCCACTACTTCTAAGTAATGCCCAAAGAAAGGTGCCTTCATGTATAAGATACCCTTTTTCCAATGCAGATTGCTTGTTTAGAATAACAGAGTTTCCTCCTAAAGATCTCCTCTGTCCACACACTCTTCATGTTCCTCACTTAGTGCGTGCTTATACACACACAGATAGACTTCTCGTCTCCTAGGTGAGTGGGAGGTGGAAAGGAAAAACCTCTTCAGAGTCAGAGGTCTTAGTTAACTCTCTAATAACTTCCCAATGAGTTACTGAGCCACGGGGATTAAATCAGTGGGTGGTGGTAGCCTACATGATCTTCAAGGGTCCCATATACTATTCAAGAGCAGCAGATAGAATCAAGTAGGATTCCTCACAAAATCTAGAATCCATCAGCCACTGTGGTCAAGGGGGGGGGGGATGGAAAGAGAGACACAGGAGAGAGAGTTTTCAAGCTTTCATTGTATCCACACTTTCCACAAGGCCAGGTATTCCTGTTTCCAATACTGTCTATCAAAGTGCTTATTTCCTTCCTTCTTAGACTTTAACTTTTTTTTTTCATTTTTGCTTTTCCTCCACTAAAATTTATGTTGTAAGCTTGTTCTTACAAATGGTAAAAAGAAACATCCACTCTCCCTTTTTCAAATGTTCACTTTTTATGAAGGATGGTTCAGTACTTAGTACATTTTTACATTTCCTTTGCATATTCCATTCTCCCTTTCTGTCTGTTCATCTTCTTTCATGTCACACTGATACTCAGATAGTGAGCCTTTGGGCAGAAACTTGAATTTCTTTTTAAATTCTGCATGAAGTCCTTTGCTTGGTAACGTAAATCAACAGATCTGTTTTCTAAGTCAAAGGCAGCTCTGGATAATTTTAGGCACACTCTCCATCCTTGCAGATATACACACACAGACTTATCAAATTAAGGTATATTTTGTATATAGTTAAAATAGTACATCTACTACTGAGACAGTGTGGTTTAATACGACCAGGAACTACTACCCTAGAGACCAGAGTTCGATTCCCCACATGGCCTTGGAAGCTCCCTAGGTTACCTTAGGCATATCACACACTTTCAGCTCTCAGAAGACCCCAAAACAGGTTTTCCTTAGGGTTGCCATAAGTTGGAAATGACTTGAAAATACACAACAAGTATATCTATCCATATCAAATAAATTTGACACAACAACAAAGCAGGAAAGCAATATATTTTGGAAGATTTTGCAATTATGGGTGTGAGAATTCTAATTGTTTCCCTTTTTTTATCATCCTCTTATCCTGGCTCAGCCATCAGCTCAGTGCCTGAAGAGCTTTGAATGTTTATCAACACTCAAAATTTCTCATGGGATTAAAAAACTGTGAAAGCAACATGTATAGGAATCCAATGAAGAGTATGTGAGAATGGAACAAGCTGATTTCTGCCTTCCATTCTCCCCTCATTCATGTCTCCCAAATGTCTCCCCAGAGGGTCAGTGTGTCTTGCTGAATATGATGGATTGTGTCATGGGAGGCATAGAGAAGAAAGTTGCCAGAGATGATTTTCATGAAATGAAGGTTGCACATGCATGTGAATGCAGAATTGCAGCGTTAGTAAAGACTAACTTAATTAATATCTTCTGAGGCTACAATCTTTTACACACTTACCTGGAAGTAAGTTTCCATTTCACATAGGAAATACGCAAGTAAGTAAGCATAGGTCTACTCAACTTTATAATGATCACATATCAATCATAAAAGTAAACTAAAAACAGGGCATAGAAAAAAAACAGCTAGAAGGCAGAACACATGTACTATTTCTGTGTGTGTCAGTGTATGTGCACATACATACACACACACATAAATGACAGATCATCAGGCTTGCAAAAATCCCAAACAGTAATTTTTTTCACTCAGATTAGGCATGTATTCACATGGACATTAGAAAAATAGCCATTATAGAAATCAAATTGACTACAAAATTGAAAGCAGAAGATGATGAAGCTCCATTCTCTCTGAAAAAAAACAAGACAAGGAACAGATTGTGGCCATGAACTGCTAATATCAAAAATTAGAGTAAAGATAAACAAGAACATTTAATCAACCATCATGCCTATATAGAGTCTGAAGAACATCCCTGTAGAATTTAAAGATAACGTAAAAATAGATTTGCACTGTTAAGCCTAATTGACTGGGAACAAGAAGAACTCTGAACTGAAGTCAGGTTATGTTGTCAGGGAGGAATGCAAAAGCATACTATTTGCAGTCAAATGAAAGAAAAGCCTCAGTGGATGACACACGAAGCTCTTCAAGCAGTAAAGGACAGAGAAGAAGCAAAAGTCAAAGATGACAGAAATAAAGTCACAACCCTGAATGCAACTGTGCACAGGGACAAAAAATACTAATATAACAATCAATACAGAAAAATAGAAGACAACAACAAAAAATGCAGAACAAGAGACCTCTTCCAAATTTAAATGAAGAATGAGGATGCTCTATGACTGGCAGAAGAAGATATTATAAGACCAAGTAGAAACAAAAAGACAATGGACACAATACCCTAAAACTATATAAGAGAGATGAAAGGATCTTAGATGCATTTGGGGAAGAAGCATGTGAAGATGGACCTTCACTTTTAGAAAGTGAAGTGGAAAGTGCAATCAGACCACTTCTTTGCATGGATTATGAAAAAGGATGGAAATGGATGTGCCACATCTTTTGATTGTCCAGATGGATAACCTATACTCAGGTCAAGAGGCCACTGTTAGGACAGAATATGGAGAAGCAGAATGGTTTCCAGTTGGCAAGTGGGCAACAAGTGCTTATATTATTGGCCTATTTGTTTAACTTGCACACTGAATGTATCATATGCACAGTTAGAGTAAACTCTGAAGGGGGAGATGTTAGAACTGGAAGATAGAACATAAACAATTTAAGATGTGTAGATAGCAACATACTACTTGCAGAAAATGGTGAAGGCATGATATGACTACTGAAGAAAACTAAGGAAGAAAGTGCAGAGGTGAGTTTACAGCTGAATATGAAGAAAACAAAAATAATGACCACAGGTGATTTACATTGAGATAGTAAAAGATTTCCTATGGTTCAGTCATTAATCAAAATGAGACTGGGTCTACTCTAGGATTCAGGCCTACGTATGCGATTGAGCCAAAGAAACAAAAGAGGCCCGCAGAGATAATTAAGAGCCTAGAAGAAAATAAATGCCAAACTCTTTGTGCAACATTGAAAGGAAACTATTTTTCCCTCTCATTATGTGTGCAAGCATAGAAGGCTGCAAATATTGCTTTCTCCAATACTATGCCATGCCATGAGCTGCTTGAAGATAAACACTATTTTTCATTCCCACTCACACTGAAGAAAATGCATTAGGATTACCCTGCTGAGCTTGCAACCTCCGCTAGCATTTTTTTCCCCTTTTCTCCCCAGATACGTCAGTGTGTTTGCATTATAGGCAGGTTTGCCAAAGTTCATCCATCTCTAAGATTAATAGAACACTCTGTAGGTGTTGCACCCTTTTGCAATGCACCTTTTCGTGGAGCTGGGGTGCAGGGATCTTACGAGCAGCCTCTAGTGAGAGGCTCTCACATCCTGGTTCCTTCGGCTCCCCGACTGCTGCTTGCTCATGCAAAAGCCCCTCCACTTCCTTCCGCAGTGCAGCCTGGGAGTTACCCAGGCTGCTCTGGGGCAGGAAGCTCAAGTGCTGTGGCTCCAGAGCTCTACACGCACAGCAAGTATGCATGGGGCCTCGGAGTGATGCACTATCGCACACCATTTTCGGCTCACAGCCAAGAATGAAAAAGTGCGCGATCGTCACCTGCCAGACCCTGGAGTGTCACGCGATTGTGAGTGCATTGGGTGGACCGCTTCTCACAGCCACGTGACACTCAAGGGGCCCTTTCACATGGCAACTGCCATGTGAAAAGGGTGTGTGGCAAGGGTCAATAGTTCTACTCAAGTACAAACATTCTGTCCTAATTCTCCTTTGAAACACTTTAATGGTTGAAGAATGAGATTTGGTGCACCAGTGAATGCATGCTCAGGAAGAAGTGGTGCCCTTACAAATAGTGGTGGATCAATGTTTGCAAAACTCATCATTAGGGATAGTTATTACTGGGAAATTTTTGAAAATAATACTCATACATACATACATACATTTAAAATTTATGTCCTATCTTTAATCATAGGATCACATGGTGGCATACAAGTAAAACAAGTAAATTAGGCCCCGGAAGATTTCTTTAAAAGTCACATTTTGACTTGGCATTAGGGGAAAAACAAACACTGGCACCAAGCAGCCTTCCAAAGGGAGGACATTTCATAACAGGTATCACAGCTAGAAAGGTCTTCTATCACGTTCATTTTTTCCCCACACTTTGGGGTGGTACAGAAAGAGGTTGGAAATATGCATAAAGGCCATTTTATATCAAGCACATGACACAACCCTCAGGATCATAGGATGCTGATTTACACCAGGATCGCTGGCTCACCATCAACACTGACTGACACAAGCTCTTCAGGGTTTCAGACTGAGTCTTTCATATCCCTACCTAGAGATCATTAGGACTGGAGCTGTTATCATGCCCTGCCCCAGAAAAGAAGAGAGTTCTGATCCAAAGGCAGGGAATAGACCAGAGGAACAGAACAACGAGCAGCAGCAGGACCCAGAGCAAAAGGAACAGAATTACCAGCAGCAACAGAGTCACAGGAAGAATCAGCACAGGCACCTACCTTGGTAGAAGGATGGCAAGAGAAAAAAGGACTCAGACATTCAGCTCGTTTATACACCAAACAAGTCCTAATGAGAGAATGCCTGTGTCAACGCCACCAGACTATAAATGACAAGCATCTGGCTTCTCTCACCGGGGTTGTCAACTGCTCTTCTCAGTGGTTGAAACCCTGTGCCTGTCCCTTGCTTACTTGCCAAGATCTCTGTCTCCAGTTGGACCTTTGCCTGCCGTGAGACTATGATTCTGGTTTGCCCTTTGGATTTGATATCTTGGAACTCTGGACTTTTGGCTCTGATTCAGATTGGACTTGAATTGCTCTCCCTCTCTCTCATAAAAGCCCTGTTCCTTTTACTATTAGTTCTTGAGGCCTCTGCCCAGCCAGCTGGCCTGCTGATGCATGGCTGCTGCCATATTACTGTTTGGCCAGATTTTATCTGTGTTCTAGGCATTTAATCTGGTACCCATTTGAACCATTAGATGTCCTGGATTTTAACATTTCACTTTTTGAAAAAGGTCTCTAGCCCAAGGTAACTGAGGAATATATAGCCCCATTCTTTTGTTAAAAAGAAGCTTGTAATAATCTCTTCATGTTTTAGTTAAAGTGAAGTAATAATAGCCTCACTGAGAGATCAGTTGATAGGGTTGCCAGTTCTCAGGACCTGGCACTGAATTTCCGGTTTTCATTGGTCATGCCTGGATGGGTGAGAAGGTTCAATTTCTCCGGTTTTCATGGACTCAGCTCCTGACAAGAGGAAAAGGCCGTCTAAATCTCCAGCTCAGCTAGAAGGGTTAATTAATTAGTTCACTGATTGGTTCATTGTTCATTAATTCATTTGACACAAAGACTCTCCATCTATGTATTTACTTAGCTTTCTCCTTCCCTCACAGTCACTGTGGCAACAGGGCTTACATACTGCTTTACTGGCTAGAAGAAAGTAGGTTAGATTAAATCTTCTTCACCCTATCTCCCTTGGTAAGAGAGAAGTAATAATCCTCCCATTTCACCTTGTTCTGGGAACAGCTCCTTTACCTGAGTCATAGACCCTTTTCGCATGGCATTTTCCATGCGAAAGGGCCCCTAGAGCATCACGCAAATGTGAGGAGCGGTCCGCACGATGCACTCACATTTGCGTGACACTCCAGGGCCTGGCAGGCACCGCTCACACACTTTTTCATTTTTGGCTTTAAGCCAAAAGCGCATTGCTCCCAGGCCCCACACGCACTTACCTTGCATGTGGAGCCTCGGGAGCTGGGCCGGTCACGCTTCCTCCTTCAGTGCAGTCTGGGAAAGTCCCAGGCTGCACTGTGAAAGGAAGAGGTGGGCTCTCGCATGAGCAGGAAGGTCATGCAGAGCTGAAGACACCTGGACACGAGGGCCTCTCACAAGAGGCTGCTCGAGTGAACACCGCAGCCCAGTGCCTAGAAAAGGTAGGATGCAGAAAGGGCTATACTTTCCAAGCAGGGCTATATATATTCTCTCTCTCTGTTTTAATTAAAAGCTGTGAGCAACTGTGTTCAGTACTTAATGCATAATGCTCACTGGCACTAGGCCCCAGGTTTTTGGCTAAAAATGCAAAGGCCCGAGGTGATCTTGAATTGGCAATCCTATCAATTGAACCTGCAATTTTTGCAGTTTGGTGGGACAGGCGAGACTATAGAGAGCAGAGCAGAGCAGAGTCAAGTTAGATCTTGCCTTAACTTGCTTTTCCCAGTAGGGGAAAAGGAGAATTGAAATTAATGCACAAAACCAGTGTATACTTCCTACAAAAGAGATAAAACTTCAATTCCTGAATATGCTATAACTATCAAATATTAGATGTACTGGGGATACACTGCCCAGCTTGAACAGCCTGTGTGACTCCAGTTGCATCTCTTAATAAGCAAAGAGAAGCTTTCCTTTTTTTAAAAAAATAATAATCTTTATTGATGAATATTTAAAAAACAACAACCAACAAACACACGAACAGAAAATGATGATATAGACACAGTGTAACAAATCAGTGTCTCTCAAACAGCGTCCTAGGAAAAAGAAAAGAAAAGAAAACAGGAAAAAAAGAAAGAAAGAGAAAAAATATATATAATATATAAAAAAAAGGAAAAATGGAAGAAAGGAGAAAAAGGAATAGGAGAGAAAAGAGAAAGAATGAAAAGAAAATATCGGTATAGTGAAATTAGGAAAAAAGGGATTACAGTTAATCCCACGTCCTACAGAACAATTATAGACTATAGACACAACTATCGATAAAGAAACATTGATATAAGTTAATACAAATATATTAAAATGACTTCCCGTCCTCTTCTGCTATAAATTCCAGAGTTAAATCTATTTCACTATTTCCTTCCAAATCTCCACTACTTACTTTGTTCTCTTTTGATACCACTATTATCCTATGTTACAAATCAAATCCTACCATCACTAAGTCCCAAATTTTACTCCTCACGTGATCTGTGAAAGGTTTCCGAGTATTCAAAAATGAATCTATTGTAATAATGTTGTAAGTTTATCCATTTTTGCCAAATCTATTAACTTAATCATCCACTCACTTAGTTTCGGTACCTTACTGATTTTCCAATATTTTGTGTATAAAATTCTTGCTGCTGTTATCATATATCTAATCAAATTCTTGTGCTTTCTTTCCCCTTTATCATTCCTATTTATTATATTTAATAAGCATAATTTGGGTCTTAATATTATTTTTTCTTTTAATATCTTTTGCATAATATCTCCTATTCTTAGCCAAAACTTTTTAGCTTTTTTACACTTCCACCCTATGTGATAATAAGTTCCAACCTGGTTTCTACATTTCCAACATCTATCTTTAAGATTTTTGTACATCTTAGCTAATTTCTCAGGGGTAAGATACCATTTATATAACATTTTATAAAAATTCTCCTTCAAATCATTGCAAATTGTAAATTTTAATCCCTTTCCCCAAGCATCTTCCCATTGTTCCAAGTCTATATTTTGCCCTATTCTTTGTGCCCAATAAATCATTGATTCCTTTATTTGTTGTTCTTCTGTGTTAAATCTTAATAACAGTTTATACATAGTAGCAATCAAATGAGAATCTTCTCCTAGCAACAATTTTTCAAATCCCATTTCTACTATTTCAAAACCAATTTTTTTGTTATCCTCCTTATATTTATCCCTTTATTGATAATATGTTAGCTATTGCATTTTAAAGCCTTCCTGTTCTTAACTTTGTATATCTTTGTTTTCCCACCCTTCACTATCTTTCCTCGGTAAGCCTCTATATCGAATCCATACCTTCAGGCTTCCCGATTCCCTTCTATGTATCACCTCTTGGGGTGATAGCCATTCTAGTATCCTCCTTGTTAATCTTTTCTTGTATTTTTCCCACACTTTAAATAAGTTTCTTCTTATAAAATGACTCCTGAATCCCACATTAACTTTTATTTTATCATACTGTAAGTATGAGTGCCAACCAAATTTAAGTTTGTGGCCTTCTAATTCCAATAATCTTTTATTGTTGATGCTATCCGTTCTCTTAACCATACTAAACAAGATGCTTCAAAATATATATTTTAAATCTGGTACCCTCAGTCCTCCCTGTTCTTTTGCATCTATTAATACTTTCCATTTTATCCTATGTCTTTTCCTTTGCCATATAAATTTAGAAATCTCTTTATGCCACACCTTGAAAGGGGAATTTGAATAAACTATTGGGATTGTTTAGAACAAGTATAGCATTTTGGGTAGTACCATCATTTTAATTGCTGCTATTCTCCCAAGCAGAGATAAATTCACCCTTAGCCATTTGTTAAGATCCTTTTTGATATTTTCCCATGTTCTGATGTAATTATTTTCATATAGCTGTTGATTTTTTGATGTTATAATTATTCCCAGGTATTTGTTTTCTGAACTATTTCAAATCCCTTTTTCTCACAAAGCACATCCTGTTCCTCCTTCTTCATGTTTTTAGTTATAATCTTTGTTTTGTCAATATTCACCTTAAAACCTGATACACTGCCAAATTCTTTTAAGATTGTAATCAATTGATCTATACTATTCAATGGGTCTTCTAATGTAAAAACAACATCATCCACAAATATTTTTAATTTAAATTCTTCATTTCTAATTTTTATGCTTCTAATTTCCTTATTATTTCTCACTATTCTACTTAGACATTCTATTAATAAAATAAACAACAATGGTGATAGTGGGCAGCCTTGTCTTGTTTCTTTTTCAATATTTAAATATTCAGAAATATTTCCGTTCACTATTATTTTTGCTTTTTGTGAAGAATAGATTGCTCTTATCCAATATAAAATTTTGTCCCATATCCATTATTTCCATTGTTTTTAATAAAAATAGCCAATTCACGTTATCAAATGCTTTTTCTGTGTCCAAAAATATCAATGCTCCTTTAATTCCATTATGGTATGCTAAATACTCTATTACATCTAATACCGTTCTAATGTTATTCCTAATTTGTCTTTTTGGCAAAAAGCCATTTTGATCTTCATGAATATATTTTTGTAATATTATTTTTAATCTATTAGCTAGAGTAATCATAAAAATCTTGTAATCTTCATTTAATAATGATATGGGTCTGTAATTCTTGATTAATAATGGATCCCTACCTTCTTTTGATATTAGAACTATATTTGATTCTTTCCAACTTTCCAGAATTTCCTTAGTTCATAATATATCGTTCATCACTTTTTGAAGGGGTATTTCTAAGTCACTGCTAAAGACCTTGTAATACAGGGCCATTAAGCCATCTGGACCTGGTGATTTCCCTCTTTTTAATTGTTTAATTGCTTCTCTAATTTCCTCAAGTGATATTTCTTTATTTATTTTTTTCTTTTTGTAATTCTGTAAATTTTGGTATCCCCAAATCACTAAAATATGAATTTATTTGATCTACTTGTGTTGATTGTGTTTTATATATTGCCTGGAAATAATTATAAAATACTTTGGTTAATTCCTTTTCATTTGTTATAATCCTATCCCCTACTTGCAGCTTATTAATTCTCCTTTTAGTATTTTCCTTTCTCAATCTATACATTAACCATCTTCTGGGTTTATTTGCTTGATCAAAGTTCCTCTGTTTTACATAATCCAATTTCTTTTTAATCTCCTCTGTCATTAACATTGTAATTTGCTTTTGTAACATTTTTAATTGACTAGCAATTTTATCATTATTAGGGTCCTTTTTTTAAATCTAATTCCTTTATCTTAATCTCTTTTACAACCTTATTTATCTTTTCTTGCTTTTTCTTTTTCCACCCCGCATTCAATTTTATAAAAAATACCTCTTATCACTGCTTTACCCGCATCCCATACAATTCTATCATCTACCCTTTTATCTTGGTTTAGTTGAAAATATTCTGTGAGCATATGTTTACATTTCTTAACAATCTCCTCTTTATATAGTAGAGCCTCATTAATTCTCCACCTATAATTTTTGATTCCCCTTTTTAGAGTCAATTTAACTGGACTGTGGTCAGAAATTATTTTTGATAAGATATCAATTTATCTAACCTATTTGTCATATTTTCAGTTACCCAAATCATATCTATTCTTGAAAAGGAGTTATGTATATTTGAAAAGAAAGTAAAGTCCTTTCTATTCCCTTCCTTATATCTCCAAGTATCTACCAGTTGGAGTTCTTCTACTAATTCAAAAAATTATTTAACTAATCTCCCCTGATTTTTTTTTAATATTCTTATCTTCAGACCACCTATCTATCTGTGGTTCTACAGCTCCATTAAAATCTCCCATTAACATTCAGCTCTCATATTTCAATTGTGTTAACTTATCCCTCAGTTCCTTATAAAAGGTATTCTTCTCATTCACCAGTGCATAAATTCCAATAATCAATATTTTATTGTTATTCCAATTAATCTCCACCCCCACATATCTTCCCTTCTTATCTACCAATATTAAATTTGATTCTAAATTCTCTTTAACATATAACACCACCCCATTCCTTTTAGTTATTCCCACTGACATAAATTCTTTCCCTATATTTTTTTGTATAAACAGATTACCATATTTTTCTTTTATCCTTATTACCTGGAGACAGATTATATCTAATTTTAATTTTCCAAGATAATGAAAAATTAGTTTCAGTTTTTTCATTGAGTTTATACCTTTCACATTCCACGTGAGACAATCCATCGCTTTAATCCTAACAGAGCATTTTTCTCAGTTAAAACAGCGAATATTAAGAAGTTTTACAATAACTTATTAAATTAAATTCACAACAATTTATTAAATTCAATCAACTTAAATTCTAAATTACTACTCATTTTATATCCCAGTCCTTCAATCTCCTATATTTCTTACCTTCTCTCTGATCTATTCCTTCCCTCCCTGCGTTTACTTATACCTCTTTTCACTTATACCTTCTTCACCTCTTCCTCACAAGTTTTCTTTCCTCCTTGTCTTCTTTATCTAATCTATTCAGTGTCAGAAACGTCGTGATCCAGGAGACTGACTTCTTTACGAGATTTGTCTTTTTCAGTTCCTTTCTTGTATTCTTTCTTCTTTTTGTTATCTTTGTCTTGCTGTGTCCCTTGATATGTATCTTCTTGATATTCCGGACTGTCCTTCACTTCTGCTGAGGTTTCTTCTAGTTCCTTACTTGTATTTCCCAGGTCCCTTCTAAATCCCTTCAGGAAGTCTTTAGCTTTCTCTAGTGTATTAATTCTCTCTCTCTCTCTTTGGAATGTAAAGTTCACTCCTTCAAGTTTGTCCCAACTAAAAGGAACTCCCGTTGTCTTCAAAACATCCACAAAAAAGGCATAGTCCTTTCTCTTCTTCAAGATTCGAGTTGGGATTTCTTTCAAAACCAATATGAATTTACCATCAATCTTGATTCTTTTATTATAATAGGCTTCCAAAATCATATCCCTCATTATTTTTTGGGTACACTGGACTATTACATGTGGCAGTTTCATTCTTTTGGCAATTGATGAATTAATCCTGTATACATGGTCAAGTTGTTTATCTAAAAAATCTTTATCCCATTCTTAATTTGTTGCCAATTCCTTTATAATCTTAGTCCTTATGTTTTCTCCTGGGTGTTCCACAATACCTCTTATCCTCAGCCAGGACTCTTTTTCCCTTTGTTCTGCCAGGGCCATCCAGTCTGACTGTCTTTCCATATCTTCCTTCAATTCTTGCACCTCCCTTTTTAATGTTTGTATCTCTTCTTTATTTTCCTTCACATCTTTCTTCATTTGTAATACAAGGCCTTGCATAGCATTAAATTTAGTATTTATATCCTTGAGAAAGGTTCCTTTTTCTTTTCTAAAGTCCCTCATCTCTTCCATAAATTTCATCATATAATAAGGGACACCTTCTTCCATTGATCCTCTTTTTTGTTGAGCATGCTGAGTCTGCTGCATCTGATAGGGCTGATAAGATCTTGTCTTCTCTCCTGCCGTCATTGCTCTTGTTTCCTCCTCTTTCCTTCCATTTTATCTTCTTTCCTTCTTTCAAGTTTACTTCCACACACCTTCCACTACTTTCTGTTTCTCTCTTTAACTCTCTTCTTTCTTGATCTCTCTCTACTTCCTTTACCTCTACTTCTCCACTTTTAGCTTCCTTCCTCTTCTTCCTCCTTCAAATTCTTCCTCCTTTCCTTCCTTCCTTCCTTCTCTCTTTTCCTTCTTCCTCTCCTCTTCCTTCTTCCTTCTGTCACTGAGTAACTGACTTCTGCTTACAAAAAGGGGGTAAAAAAAAGAGCAAAAAAAAAAATCTTCCAATAGGAAAAAAATAAAATAAAAAAGAGAATAAAAAAATTAACAAAAAAAGAATCCCAAAAAGTCCCAAAAAGGTCCCAAAATTCAAAAATATAGGAGAAAAAAAATGGAATAGTAATATAAAAAATATCAAATAATCAAATAGTCAAATAATCAAATAACTGAATAATCAAGTAGTATCAAAAGTAATGTCCAAAAAGGAAAAAAAAAAAAGAGAAGGGGGAGTAATAATAATAATTATAATAATTTCAGAAGAGTTTAGAAGAAAAAAAAATCTTCAGCCAGAAAAAGGGAAGGAAAAAGGAGGTCTGGCAGTAATGTTGCAAATTAATCTTCTAAATCCTCAGATACTAATAACAATAAGTCTGTGGTGATAAGATAGCATTTTCAAGGTTACCTCAGCCATCCGTAACCAGCAGCCATTTTGGACTTTCCACTCAGTGAAGGGACAAAAAATAACAATGAACCTGAAGATCCACTCAAGTCAAATATAGGGGAGTTCTTTCAGGGCAAAGGCAATATATAATCAATATAATAATTCTTTGAAATAATAGTCTTTCACAGATCACAAATGTAGCCTTCTCCAAATAGCACAGACTTAGTCCTTCACTGAACGATCTTACTCAGAGAGAAAAAAAAGGAGCATAAAGACACACATCCAAAAACAAAAACAAAAACAAAAACAAAAAACCAGCTACAAGAGAACCACACAACTCAGGAGCAGTTTCCTTACTGCAGAAGTGGATTTGTTGAGTTTTATATTTTCTACAGAGGTTTTTTCCCATATGATCCTCAAGAGGTTCGGCGGCTTGTCTATGTGTGAGCAGAAAAGTCCCACTCCCTTACCAATATGACAACTTCGCTCTGCTTCTTCTGCTGCTCTCCCTCACAAATGTCGCTCCTGTCCGAGTTGTGATGGTGAAGGCACAAAACAGCTAATCCAGGATTCTTTGGTGCCCGGGGGCCTGGGCACCTCTTTCTGTGGGCTGATGGTGTTGACAGCCCGTTGGAAGCTGTCACATCTCGGCTTGGGCTTGAGGAGCCTCGCTCAACCTGACATTGTCTGCTCCGTCCCAAACCAGAAGTCCAAAGAGGAGCTTTCCTTGAAAGGGGTCTCTTTGAATTACAGGACCTCCAGAACTGTGAAGCCCAATCTTTCTCCTCTGTCTCTCTCTGTTGCTAAGACAAACAGATTTTACCCCTTTACTTTAGATTTCTCCTCCATTTTCTTGAAATAGGATCAATTTTGCAAAGAAACACTTCTGCAAATTAAGTTTAGTGGCTTTTGAAGTTTACAGGAAATGCAGCCAGTTGTTTAGAAGAAGAAGCTGGTGGGAGTTACAGTGCAAGAACTTCCAGATCACCATCCTTTCTGACCCTTGTGCTATTCCACTGTGCAAAGTTTGCAAAAGGTGTTTGTTTGTTGTCCGTTTGGCAGAGTGAGACAATTGTCTCAGGCTTCAAGTGTAGGGATATGAGAGCTGTGGGAGCCATATTGCCTACCCTGTGTTTCCTAAGGCAGGATGAGCAAAGTTTGGCTGATAGGTCATATACAGTGTCCAGGGTTGTTGTTCTACCATTCAGGAACCCCAAAGACTCTCTTTTTTCCCACCAAAAAATAGTTTCCGCCAGATATCTCATCTTCTAGGTGGCATAGGGAAAATTTCACCTATTTTTATTTTTTATTTTGGTGGCTCTGAGCTACAGATTGAAACTGAAGAATGGGGGGGATTTTAGCCCTCCAAGGTCAAAGTCACCCATTACCCCCAACAGTTGCCCACCTTTACCCAAAACACTTCCTCCTGCCCTCATGTCTAGAAAGCAGTACTTGCCTTAGGCCAATCTCGCAAAGAAGGGTCATCAGCCTGCTTATTTAACTTCTGTACAGAAATGGCTGACACCACACAGAAGATGTCCCATTATGTCCTTTGTCACAGGCAACAACATGTCTTCAGCCATTCCTGTATGTTTGTTTGTTTGTTTAATTTATATCCTACCTTTCTCTCAGCACAGAGAACCAAGGTGGTATACACCATTTTAAAATCTGAATGCAATTAAAAATCTCTTAATACAAAAGTTAAAACATAACTAAACCAAATATCTACTTATTAAAAAAAAAAAAACAAGTTAAAAATAAGTTAAAAGCTGCGTTAAAATATCCTTGGAATATAATAAAATAAAAACACTACACTACTCCATTAAAAGCCTCATCTGCCCTAACATTAAAAACCAACAGCTTCCTTAAATTAAAAGAAGCCTTTACCTGCTGGTAGAAAGACAACAGGGAGGAGACCAAATGGACCTCTCTTTCCTTTGGGGAAAGGAACGTCTCTTTCCACAATTAGTACAAATAGCAAAAGTTGATGCTTACAGTTAAATTAATATTGTTTTCTTAAAACACTGGACAGGAGCTAAGGGATCACAGAAAATTCCATCAAACTAGCTAAGACTTTTTTGGTCTTGTTTAATAAACAAACTGCCTCCAAAATGATCTGAAAGAAACAAGGGAACCTACGGAATACCTTGCAGTTTAATAAGGAATACAATAGGATTTTGGACCACCATTTCCAATGTCAAAACATCATAAACTGTTAGTCATTCTCAGTAGAAAACTGGGGCTCATAATAAGACACTTAATATACTGACCGTTAGATTTTGTTTTATTTCCATTAGTAAATTTCCATATTAAATATAATTAATTTCAAATATTCAAAGAGAGCACATCTTTGTCAGTGTCAATTCATGTGTTTCTTCGTGTAGAATAAGTTGGAGTTCGTTAATTTGAATGGGACAATTAGTTTGGGTATGAAATTGAAGGTCATCAGTTCATATTCAGCACTATGCAAAAAACATCCTGTCAAAAGATATTGGATTATTAATTAAGTTTGTTGATTTTCTTGCTGATGAACTGAACATTATCAACATTTGGCAACCTTTGTTTTACCTTGCAAAATGAAGGAATAGGACTTAAATATCATTGTATAATTATTAAACAGGAGACTTTTTTTTTTTTTTGAAAAGGAACCATAAACCAAAAGACAGAAAAATGAGAGAAGAAAAGTAAGATAAACTCAAAAAAACCGCTCAGCATAATGAGTTGAATCCAACACAGTGTATGGAGAGCTGTTACACTTAGCAAACTAAAATCACATTGTTACTGAACTGGGAAGAGTGGATGGGAGTTTAAGGTGAGCATGTTTTTCATTTCACTTGGCTTTTCAAAAATCTTTTTAAAATAAAACTTTACCAACATTCATAAATGTCTGCATGCATATTCTCATATACCTCTACAACTGGACTTGCCCATTCAGTCCTTCCAGTAACCAATCACAAAACAAAAAATGCTGAATGGAAGACACATGAGACAAGAAAATCACAGATCGTGCCAAAGGAATGTCTTTCCATTTAGTTAGAATTCCCCACATAGCAGTACAAGATTTCAATTGGCTCTGTTTGCCATCAATGAAAGAAAAAAAATGTGGGACATGCCAAAGCAATCAGGAATGCTAGTTTAGTCTCCCAAGTTCTAATGATCAAATATTCAGTGTCCTTGTTCACTAAAATCACCACACCAGCCCCCTGATCCCACATCCTGTAAAAGTGCATGACTGCATAATCTTAGATTTGCCATTAGGGGACCAAAATGCCAGCAGCCATCCCTATCATCACCGTGTCTTGCTAGTATGCCGCCATAAAAACAGACAAAATAAACTGCCAAATATCATTTTTATTTTCTGTTAAAAAGAAATCACACCCCTGGCTGTTGATGGAACTACCTTTCACACTGTATTTCTGCTTTCTTCGAGTGCATTTGAACTGTCCTAAAGCGTTTCAATTTGATGCCATAAGGTTTTGACAAATACCGTAAGCAGCTGCACCTTCCGTTACATCTGTGGAGAGATTACCCCCTCCATGCACACTCTTTTTTTCCTTGAATTGCTTTGGTTTTATAACTTTCACACACTTTGGCCTTGACAGTTGCTTAGAGACAGATTGCTGGTGACAGAAAATGTCAGGAAAGGTAGCAAAGTTTTGGATTGCAACCTCTCCCCCCCCCCCCCCCGCTCCGTATGCTTATCATGCTGAGGTAAAACCCTTCCTGGGAAATGGACTATTGAATTCTATTCACTAAAGCCAGTACTCCACTAGGTGCAATATTTTTCCGTATCAAGTTTTCAGTGCATTCTTAATTCCTACTGGGAATGTCACTGCTTGCTCTGAAAAAGATGTATTATTTTTAAAGTTACTCCAGGCATTCTAGTTAAAAAGCAAAACTGAGGAAATATATTTGTTTTGCCCACAGCAAAAAACAGGATACTGTGAGCTGGACTTCTCGTTTACAAAGGCAGACAGGCAAAGGTAGGAAGCCCCACCATCCCCGCACTTCATCTACCTTTTCCTCAAGAATTTAAAAAATAAAAGCCTGAAAAAGAAACCTGGATTCTTATTTCTGAGCTTGTCCGTCAGTGAAAAAAGATGGTTCAGGAACATTTGCTGATGGCCTTGTAGCATTGGTAAACATAGCTTTGTCTTAAGAAATCTCGGCCTCACTTTGCTCCTTTGTCTTTCTAATGAAGCTTCAATACAAAAGGCTCATCTTCTATGAATAGAACAAAAACTAGCTTGTTTTTCATTTGATAACAAGAATTTGGTGGTTGTTGTGGTTGCCAAGTATAAAACTGTAGTAATTTTATTTGAATCTAATTCTTCTTCCAGGGGTAGCTTACATTTATATATCTTGGGCCCCAGTGCAATTATAAAGCTCCAGTTTTCAGTTTTTCATCAGATGCCCTTTTGGATGGCTTACCACCAAAAGGCTAGGTACAAGAGACAGAGATTTCAAGCACCTTGCAAGAGAACTCTCTCCCAAAGGAAGTCCATTCTTACTCTGTGTGTGTGTGTGTGTGTGTGTGTGTGTATGGGCAGCAGAAATTATAGTATCTTACCAGGCAGCCTATTTTCATTAATGTGTGTGTGTGTGTGTTGTATGTACCTTGTTGTGATATTGTTACCATGCTGTACACTCCCACTCCATGGTATAGTCTAAATGGAAAGAACTATTATTTAATTGGTGATATCATTTCTAATATAAAAATCACACACTTATGGTCGAAAGGCCTGTGGGCAAGGACTCTCATTGGAAGTCGCATGACCTGTCAGCATGGACAGGTCATAAGTTCAAAAGGACTAGTCAGAAAGCTCCAACACTGGTGGGCTTGTGAAAATTCCCTCAATGACTCAACCTTCAAGTACAATAGCAAATGAAACTGCCTCAATGGAGCAACTGATAGTCATCAACCTGTAATCTCTTCCTGCAGAAACTTTTCTTTATCCCCTCACCTGCCCAGACATTAAGAGGCTATCACGACTCCCACCAGTTCTTTGTCACCAGAAGTTAAGACCTTTAGTCCATTCCGGATCCTTTTTGTTTCCTCTGCCAGTAAGCAATTAACATATTCCCCTTCAGGGCAGAACAAGGATATTTAAACCCTAGTTCCAAGCCTGAAGATTAGTAGTACCTTGGACGTATGTAGGCATCTCAGTCTGTTCATTTGCTCCCCAAATCTTGTGCCCTGGGCTACCCCTAAACTCTTGAGTTTGAGCTATCTAGCTTCCATCTTCTGCTTCTGGAATTATAATTGTTACCCACTATGCCCCCAAATCTCTTGCTATCCAACCTTTCTCTCCTTTACCCTCACCAGCCATGTGTGGTTTGTGAGACTGCTTGTTTGCTTGTGTGTGCTTGTGAATTGTCCCAATAAAAACATTATTTTCTCTCAACTGGTGTCCTACAGTTAGTACTGGTATACACAGGTGAAAAGGACCTGTGGTTACCCCCCTCTTGCAGGCCTCCTTTGAGCAGGCCACCTTTCAAAGGAGATGCCAGCACTTCTGGAGGACCTCAGGGTCCCTCACCTTTTGAGGTAACAATATTGTTCTACAACACTATAAAGACCCTGATGTCCAGCAAAAAGTAATATGTAAATGCAAATATTATACACATAAACACATAGGCAGTAGCACACAGAGCAAAATGTAGAAGGATAAATTTCAGCTGCAAACAATGGTCAGAACCTTAGTTTGAGTAGACAGAGTATAACACTTAGTCTGCACAATTTTGTGTCCTCTACTGTCCTGATCCCTAGCAGGTATCACACTCTAGAAGAGGGCCCTGTTGCTACTGCTCACCAGTAGAAAGGGAAGGTGGGGTGGAATGAATTGAGATGAGGAAGAAGCAGGTGGTCTCAGCCTGGAATGGGGAAATTGGGAGAGTACTCACAGATGGAGCACATTCTCCTTTCTCTTCCCTTTGGAACCCAGAACAACCTCATTTTTGTCATCTGAATTGTGTCTTCCTTCTCCCGTTCCACTGGTATGTAGCAGTAGCAGGAGCCCCTCAGCAGGAGAAAGGTTTTGAAATGGGAAGAAATGGCTATAGGGCCCTTTCCGCACAATGTAGCTGTCCATTTTTGCCACAGGATGGCAGCGGTTGGCAGGTTGCACTTCCACATGACATTGTCACCATCCGGCTGCCATCCTGTCGCAGAGCTTCGCACTTGCACAGTTTTTGCAAAATAGAAAAAGTCCGTTTTGCCCCTTCAATTGTACAGTGCTCCTGTCACTTCTGGCCATGCGGAAGATGAGGAAGCGCATTGAAGATGCTTCCTTCCATAGCACATCAAAGGAAAAAGCCCAGCTGTGCTGTGGAAGGAAGACTTAGTGCCATTGCGTTCTCTTCCGCGTGGACCAAGTAGATGCAGAGGAAAGCGCTGACACACTCCCTTCTGGACCCGGGACTGCAGTGAGACAATGCAAAAGAGCTTCGTCATCTGGAAATGGCCAATAGACCTCCTCCCCCCAAAAAGAGACATCTATGAATGTAAGCCACACTTATACGTGCTTGTTTCACTAACAAGATGCCACCCAATACTTGCAAACTCCATTCCACATCTAAGCTTAAATACAGTTGTTAGTACCAAGTAGAGTAAATGAATAGAATTAATTGGGTTTACACAGCTATTGACCTTGGATAGAATCCCATTGGTGTACTATGCTAGCAGCTGTACTTTTTTTTCAAGGCAGGGTAGGTCATGTAGGTATTGACAAAGAAAGACATCCTTCACAGTTGCAGTATATGTAGTCTTTTGCTCATGCTGTCACCATCTAGGTCAGCATCATCATAAACCAACAGGTTTCAGCCTTATTATCCAACAATTGAGTCAACAGATTTACTCCGTTGAGAGAACTAAATTCGTCTAGGTAATATAGAGCCTCTTGCATTCCTTTTGTTTTAAGATAAAAAATGATATGTTTTTAAATACATTGAGTTTTCTTGGCAGTGGATCACACCGCATACAGTCAAACTTTCAAGTAAACATGTTCCAAGGTTTGTATTAATCATTTCTCAATGCCAGAGCAAGCTACTCCCCATATAGAAATCACAACCAGCTTCTTTATATCATAAGACATAGACTCTCTCAGGCATTTTCTCTTGGACATTTGATTGTGAAGAGGCTTACAGAAGAGAATGGCAATATCAAGTAACTCCAAAGACTTCACTAAAAGTTGCATGGAATGAGGAGACATGAGAAAGAAAAACAATTTAAAATAATGTGCCTGCAGCTTCATTTCCTTTTTGTCACTGCACTGACTTTTTGAAGGCAATTTCCCTAAAAACTGTGAAGGAGTCGAACAGGTAACCAAAGCTGCCACCAGTTGATCAATTCCCTAGCATGGGACATCTTCAAGAGATACAATAGAAAAGGAAGTGACCGGGACTTCATCAGTGTCCAGGCTTTCTGAATCCACATCAATTTTTTGGGAAATGAGCTCATTTGCTCCCCACATTCTTTGAAGCTAATAATTTTTCAACAATGGGTAAGAGAAAATGTCTAGATAAAATTCCTGCTGACCACATAATATAGCACCTTTTACATGGAAGTAAATTTCAAGGAGTTCAGTGGGACTTACTCCAAAACAGGTATGCACAGGACTAGAACTGCAACCTGAGTGCATATGATGCATTGGATTGGACTGTACTCATTGAGCTTCCCTGCGTAGTGCATTTTATATTAGAAATACTAATATATTTTCCATTAGAGATACATAATGTCAAATGTAAACAAAAACAGAGAGAAGTGTAAGGTCTTACACTTAGGCAAGAAAAAAAATGGAATGCACAAATATAGGATGGAGGACATGTGGCTGGATAACAGTACATGTGAAAGGGATCTGGGAGTCTGGGTGAACCACAAGTTGAACATGAGTCAGCAGTGTGATGTGGCAGCCAAGAAAGCCAATGTGATTCTTCATTGTATCAATAGGGATATGGTGTCTAGATCAAGGGAAGTAATAGTACTGCTCTATTCTGCTTTGGTTAGACCTCATTTGGAATACTGTGTCCAGTTCTGGGCACCTCATTTCAAGAAGGATATTGACAAGCTAGAGCTTCTCCAGAGGAGGGCGACCAAAATGGTGAAGGGTCTGGAAGCCATGCCCTATGAGGAATGGCTTAGGGAGCTGGGTATGTTTAGTCTGCAGAAGAGAAGGTTAAGAGGTGACATAATAGCCATGTTTAAATATTTGAAGGGATGTCATGTTGAGGAGGGAGCAGGCTTGTTTTTCACTGCTCCAGAAACTAGGACAAGGAGCAATGGATTCAATTTGCAGGAAAAGAGATTCCACTTAAGCCTCAGAAAGAACATCCTTATGGTCAGAGCTGTTTGGCAGTAGAATATGCTGCCTTGGAGTGTGGTAGAGTCTGCTTCTTTGATGGTTTCTAAGCAGATGGAGGCTGGATGGCCATCTGTTGGGAGTGCTTTGATGTGGGTGCATGGCAGGGGTTGGACTGGATGGCCCCTGTGGTATCTTCCAACTCTATGATTCTATGACTCTATGACTCTAAGACTGAGTCAGTAGCAACAATGAAAATACTATAATATAAAAAACCAAAGCAAAAACAGCAGAAAAGGAAGTAAAGTGTGCCTTATTGCTAAAAATAATAGAAACAGTGCTTAAGAGTCCTTGAAGAATATAACAGCGTATGTGTATCTAGCATAGAAAAGAACATTATGCAGACACCAGATGAGTCCTTGTGGTGAAGGTGTTCTATAAATGAGGTGCTACCATGCTCTCTGAGGTATACCTACCTGCCTTACTTCATTTGGCAAGGACACCTGAAGGCAGGCTTCAGATGAAGTCCTTAAGGTTTTGGTATGTAGACATGTATGAGATGCTTCTTCAGATAATTCATCTTCCAGCAGATTACAACTTTAAAAGTCAAATTACTATTATTATGATTGATGATGATGATGACAACAATGATGATGATCTTACCTTTTTCTAGTCTGGGATTCAAGGTGGCTAGGAAAAGTTGGAGAGATAGATGTAAAAGAAATTGCACCATGTAGGGAGAGTTAAAAACAAACCATTAACAAGAACAACAAATATAAATAACACAATACACCGAAGACCCTTTCCCTTGAGCAGCCTGTCCAATGGCCAACCAAAACAAACAGTTCTTCCCTTTCATACAAAAAGACAGTCTGTCTTTTCTAGGAAGTTCCAGAGCCTAACAGCAGTCACTGAGAGGATCTTCTCCTGTCTTCCGACCAGATGTACCTGTAAAGGCTTTAGGACAAGGAGTAGAGCCTCCCGAGAAGATCTCAGGACCTTTACGGGCTCATATAACTACCAAAATCATCTAAGTCCAAGCATCTCTAGTAAATATAGAGAGATTTGCAAGTTTTTTTTTTATGAACGTGACAGAAAGCATTATGGCATGTTAAAAATTTAATTGGTATATCTTGTAGCATGAACTTTTAAATGAAGGAATAGTTTATCACTTGGTGGCAAATTTCAATATGGAGTATATTTAATATTTATGTTCAATATATATTAATATCAACATATTTAACAAGGAACAATAAGGCACATATTATAGCTATTAGCATACATGTATCTGCCAGTCATGATTTGCTCGAGTGATCATTTATTTCTTTATAGTGGACAATTCATTACTGAAAAGAACACCAGAAGGCAGTCCTCTAGTTGAAGTAATCTTTTGAAAGACTGTCATGCCAAAGCCAGGCTTAAACATAAAGAATATTCAGAAGGGAGAGCAGGGACCTTGAAGTTACCCATAAGCTGTTAGCACCAGGGCAAAAAACTGAGGAGGCATACAGGTCACTCGTTCATAGTTGTTACCCTGATTTCTGGAGGTCCCGGAGGGACACCTCAATGTGCTCAAAATAATGGGGAACGGGAATTAGCTAGAGCACTAGTTAGCAATGCGAGAGGCAGGGCAACGTGGCGAGATTTTGAACCCGATGTCTACAGGGTCAGGCCAAGTCAAGGAGCAAACAGAAGTAAGTAATACTAGTTGTTTTATTGATATACAGTCAAACATGTATATGCAACACACTCACATGAAGAACTATTGAAATAAAGGTAGGAGTTGGATAGAGGGATTTTAAGAGGAGGTTTTGTATGGGGAATACCACACCTGTCCAGAAGCCCGGGTAGTCTGAAAATGAAGTTTGTGGAAGTAAGGATGCTCAGCACGAGGAGCTGAGGGGAAGGCTCGCTGGACGAAGCGACAGCAAGGCGGGATGGAAGCCAAGAGCGATCCAACGAGACGCTCAAAGTCAGGGGTTCTTATAGGGGAAAATGTGGCAGCAGGCTAGTCTGTTCTTCGGGATAACAATGAGTCTTGAGCTGGAGACAAAGCCTCCGAAAGGTCAGCACTTTAGATGACTGAATTATGACAGAGTTGTCAATAGAGTAGCCAGTATGCAAACTCAGAGTGCTTGAGAGTTGTATAGTCCACTCATCAAGCTACCTGCTTGGGGCAGGGGATCTTTTGTAAGCAGCTTGCATACATAATGTGGTACTTGCCTTGAGGTCTCCTAAAGCGGCAGTCTGGCTATTTCTGGCCTGCCTGGATTTGTTCGGAATGTTTCGGCTATTATTGGCCATGCCTGTATGCGTGCTTGTCCAGGGGCCTCTCAAGCATGTGGAGAGGAATGGGTAAAGAAGGCCAAATTATTGATATCAAATGATATCTAATATACCACAAGCTTGGGCTAGAAACTGTGGTCACATAGTGCTCCCCGCTATAACTGGTTGCCTTGTGTTAGTATTTAGTATATAGTTTGTATAGTAATTGTTCTAGGACTAGGCTTTGGATCCCTGATTTGGTTTGGAGTTCAATTTGACAATTAGGATTATACCCAGTTCATTTTGGCTTGATCTGATCCAGGTGCAGAGTCAAGATTCAGAAATTCTGATTGCCAGTCTTCCAAGCTGTCATCAAAAATATGTATTTTTAAAAAATGAATATTTACATAAAAAGTAGATACAAAATAAATTCTAAAGACAGGAATAAGCAAAACATATTGTAGACAGGTAACTTCAGGTTTTTTTGTGCTTGGCATCTGTCAATTTCAACAAAAAAAACTTTTCTTTCCTTCTTTTCTCTTTTCTTTTTCATTTTTCTTTCCTTTTCCTTTTTTTTTTTAATAGTTTTTTGACAGCTAAATCTTATCAATTTGTGTTTTGACTTGTTTGTCCTGGCAATGTTCTCCTATAGCATCAGTCAGCTAATTCTATTAAAAGTTTGACTAAGACATATTCATATATATATATTCTTTTATTCTACCAGCAATCTGGGAATCCAGTTGGTGAAATTCAATGAAGCTGCATAAGTAATCAGGGGAGTGATGAGGGGATACTCGATCAGAAGTCCAGCTGGTGATATCTCCTCGATAAATCCATTTTTCCCCCATAAAATATTTGTTGATTTGGGCTGGCACTGAAAATTTCCTTCTCATATTCTTATGCTTCCACCATTCTATCTCTTCTAGAATGGTCCAAAATGGTGGCAGCAAGAGGAACTACTGATATTCTAAAGACTTTCAAATCCATGTTAGTTAACTAACTGTTTTGGAAAACTGCTAAACTATGCATCAAATTGTGTGTGTGTGTGTGTGTGTGTGTGTTTTCTGGAATTTGCCTGTATAGTGGGGTCGCTATCATAGTTGATCTCCTCCTAGAGTGGGTTGTTGGAACACAATATGTGGAACACTGTCTTACTTGATTTTGGAGGTTCTTCTAAAGAAATACGTCAGTAGTACTTCTGATGTACAATGTCATTTTACTCATAGAAGTAGGATTGCTGTCACTATCATACAAGCAATTAGGGATCCATTTCTATGGGAAATGTCACCACAGACGGGGAATTACTCTTATTCAGCACTTTTTGGCCTTTCAAGGTCACAGCACATTTGTTGTGCTATCCTCTCCATCTATTTCTAACAAATTATGGTAGGAAGCTTATTGGCAGGAAGAGGTACACTTTGAAATTGAACTTTAACTTTGCTCCACAATCTGTCCATCATTAGCAGATGAACAAAGGTTAAATTTCAAGTGATTTTGGGGACAACCTCTTCTCATATAGAATGGGGATTAAATATCAGGTGGTGTAAAATGGCAGACTTTTATTTAAATTGGCAAAATTGACCTAATTTAGTCTTGTTCTGTTGTTGTTTTTTTAAAAAAAATTAGAAAAGGAAAAATAAAAAAGATGCTAAAACAAGCTATTGCCATGACAATCTTCCATTGCATCTATATGTAAACAAATAGTCAGAATGCTAATTTGTTTTCTAGTCTGGTTCTAAGTCACCACCATGTTATTTATTCTTGATTCTATAGCAGTAGCACCGTTAGTCTCAAGAAGGTATGACAGAAGTCCACAGGAGTGTAATTGCTGTCCATCAGAAAGCATACCAATTAAGCATATTTCTCACAGGGGAAAAATTGAAACTTGCTTTCTATGATCTTCTTTTTCAGCCTTAAACCATGTACAACCATTATTCTGCTACATTCATTACTTTGAGGGAAGTGGGGAGATTAATTCAACATTTTATTTCAGAATTACCATACTATTCCGATTACACAGGTGAAAAGTCAGAAGGAAGGCAAAATCATATAATTAACCCTTCTCCCTCCCCCCATGCTCTTTTTATTTTATTAAGATTATGATTGTGCTTCACAATCTAGCAGTGATAACAAGGAAAACACGGCTGACATCATTTATATGAATAACATATTCTTAGTTGTACTTGCAAAATCTTGCAATTTAATTGTACTTCAGATTTACTGTGAGCTGCCCGAGGAGCATTTCTAAAATATTAGCCAGATGTCACATAGAGAACTCTACAGCAATCTCATTAAAATATGAAATAGAACACATCAAGTTTTTTTTTAATAAATACATCACTTCAAAAGAAAGAAAGAAAGAAAATAAGATTGTGGCATAGGTAATATTACACACATTTTAACTGCATCCTTGATATTCACTTGCAAAATTTTATACAGTACCCCTCATGCAACCCTCATTTTACATATTAACCCTCATGTATTAAGATGGGGAAATTTGTTGCAGAATACACAGAAAAGTAGACCTATTATGCAAACACTGGATGATACTATCGTTTACACAGTTGTAAACCATTTTTCAACTTTTCAGTCATTTGCCATATCCAGCTTTTTTTAAAATGCAAACCAATCAACTATCTAAACAAAACAAACAAACAAACAAAAACCCAACTGGTATAATAGTGGATTTTTTTTTCCTCTTGATTTTTGCCAGTGGAGTATATGTTCATCCTAGACAACATAACATACTAGACCTCAAAAATTAATTAATTAAATAAATCTCTTGCCATTTTTTCCCCTGAATCACAATGTATTGAAGCAGAACTGACCCATTCTGGTTCTCCACAGATATTGACCTCAGTCAGGAGTAATTAAAATTGGAGAGAAGGCACTGGAATTCATTTGAGTCAGGAAATGCCCTATAATATAAGAATCATATATTTTGTTTTGCTTTATCTGAATTTGTTAACCTTTATCCCACATTGCATCTTCTTGTTCTGGGTGTTTTGGTGCAACAACCTTGATCCTGTGCACATACTCATCACAATACATTAGATTTTGTTTTTTCTTGAATTAATGCAAGTTTTAGCATCAGAGTTAAATGTTGCAGTCAGAGCTTAGAAAAGTTAGATTTTTGAACAACAATTCACAGAATCCTTAACTAGCATGCCCACTGACCATGCTGATTGGGAGATGGTTATCAGCCATAGCCCAAAATACTACACTTTTTTCCAAACTGAAAAGGATTATCCAAAAGCAATAGTCCCCAATAACACTCTTTACTATCCTAACTGATTTTGGAGGATACATTATATCTATGGGAAAGATCCAGGTCATACAGAAAACAAAGAAAATAAAGGGGGGAAGAAAAGCAGGGAAATGTGAAACACATGTATTTAACAATTAAAACTACTTAATTATGTGGTGATGCCCACTGCCATGTGTTGATGCCCACAGTCCATAATTTGTTAACTTAAAAATGGCAACAAAGTTTTAAAAATTTTGAGAGTTTCAAGTTACACTTTCATAGTCTGATTTCCTTTCCTATATAACCCATGCATTTGGGTAGGGTTATGTGGTGACTACATTTGACAAAGTAACACTGAGCACATACATTTTATCCTGCCAAAAAAATCTCTAAATAACCCTCATTATTAACAACTTGCACCTCTAACATTAAGCTGAATACATTAGCTCACTGGTCCTCTGGACATCTGTGTCGTTGTGACAGCAATTATATCTTTTACTAAAAGCATATCCATGTTATATTTAAAAAAAAAAAAAACTACATAGGAAAGCCTGGCAATAAAGAATAGCCCAAAAGCACTTTGGAATTACAAAATGCTTTATTGGACTTTCAGAAAAATGAATGGGAAGATAATAAATGGAAGTAAGACAAGGTCTCATTTATTAAAAGAGAATATAATCATGTTTATTACCACATCAGAAGATTAAAAAAAGAACAAAGGAGGATCTTCCTCTCTTTTTCTGATAATTTACCATTGCCTATATTTTACCAACCTATACATCTGTTCTCCACCCACTGTCAGGATAGTAGAATCATAGAGTCATACAATCATAGAGTTGGAAGAGACCACAAGGGCCATCCAGTCCAACTCCATGCCATACAGAACTACATAAAGCACTCCGGACAGATACGCATCCAGCTTCTGTTGAAAAATATCCAAAGAAGGAGACTTCACCACACTGTAAGGCAGCATTTCCCATTGCTCAACTGCTTTTATAGTTAGGAAGTTCTTCCCAGTGTTTACGTGGAGTCTCTTTTCCTATTGTTTCCTGTAGTCTGAACCCATTTTCTGTTCCAGTCCACGGAGCAGCACAAAACAAGGAAGCTTGCCCCATCTTCCGTTTGACATATGCCCCTTCAAATGTTTAAACATGGCTATCATTTCCCCTCTTAAGCTTCTCTTCTCTATTCACTGGCTGTGCTGGAAAGGGAAGATAGGAGCAGTTGCCCAATACATCTTGAGGGAAGCAGGATTAGCAATGCTGTTATAGAATGTTTCATGGTAAAGCCATGACAGCTGACACACTGATAACTTTTTTCAATGAGTGACTCTTCGAAACCCAGTACTGCTCTTTCCCTGCAGGGGTACCCTTCATGGAAGAGAACAACCATTGAATAATATGGTGACAAGCTTCTTGAAAGGCATTATTTCCCTTCAGTCTTAAGTTAATAGAGTCTGGTCAAAGGAAGGTGGACTAAGACAATTCTGAATATCACTATCTCCTCCTCCCCGCTCCTCACTTTTATTTATATCCCACCTTTTCCCCAACATTGAGACTCAGGGCAGTTTACACGTAGATACAAACATACAAAAAGTCAAAATTAAAACTGCATCAAACAATTAACACTATATTAAAATATACTTTTAAAAAATATTTAAAACAATACTGCTCTTACAGGCCTTTCCTTAAAACATGTTCAATTCTAAAAGCCTGTCTGAATAATAAAACAGAAGGAGAGCAAGGAAGAAGGGGCCACTCTAGTCTCCAGCGAGGGAATTCTAAAGTCTAGGGGCAGCCAGTGAGAAGCGCCTCTCTTATGTTCCCACCAATCATACCTATGAAGTTGGTAGAACTGAGAGAAAGGACTGTCCTCTGGGGAGGTTCATATGGGAAGATATACTGTGTCAGCCTGGATCTAAGTCATGTAGGAGTTTATAGGTTGTTACCAGCAGTTTGAATTTTGCCTGGAAACAGACAAGCAGTCAGTGGAGTTGATGGACGAAGGCAGTTACATGACCCCTGTAACCAGCCCATTAACACTCTGGCCATTTCTGCGCTACATTGTTATAGTGCTATTATTCCACTTTCAACATCCTGTGGAATTATAGGGTTTGTAGTTTACTGAGGCCAAAGAGCTCTCTGGCTGAGAATTCTAAAGGACCTCCCTAAACAACAAACCCCAGAATTCCATAGGATGTTGAAAGTGGAATAATAGCACTATAACAATAATGTGGAAATGGCCTTCTGGCTACAGCCATTACTTACAAGCAGCAATTTATTTTTTCCCCTACAATCTCTGGTTTCTAGCACCTCTACTATTGATTTATTATTACTAATTATATCCTGACCTACATTCAAAAATTTAAGGTTGGGTGCAGAATAACATTAGACAAATTGAAACCATTTACAACATTGCAGCAAGGTGAAACACTGAACATAATGTTGTTTGTTGTTGTTGTTGTTGTTATGTGCATTCAAGTCACTTCCCACTTACAGCAACCTAAAGTAAACCTATCATGGGGTTTTCTCAGGATGAGAGCATGTGATGTGCCCAGTTGGTTTCCATGGCCAAGCAGAGAATTGAACACTCATCTGCAGGGTTGTAGTTCAATGCTCAAACCACTACACCCTCTGCCATGGTTACTGAGACCCAAAAAGCTTTGGTAAAGAGCCAGGTTTTAACTTGGAACCTCAATGAGTTCAGCATTAGTGTCAATCAGACATCATTTCTTTAGGTGTGTGTCATGGTCCTCTTTCAAAGTCCATCATAGATATGTATTTTGTTTTCATTGCACTCATAATCAAATCTAGCCCTTTCAACATGAATTCTGAGATGAAAGTCTCATGGTATGATTTCACCTATTACTTCATGCAGAACTCTGTATCTATTTTGATGCACACTGATGCACACAAAAGTTGAATCCTATCCTCTGTAATAATAATTATGCACCAATAAAAGTAGAGATTAAAAAACATGAAACCTATTATCCCTTAAAAGATTATGCAGGGTGTGACAAATTATTATTTCTTTTCCACATAAGGGATATAAAAATAACAATTTTTTTCCTTCTGAACATCAAAACCTGAGAAAATGGAAAACAGCTGCAAGATTCTGCACACTTCAGGAATTGATTTTCCTGCAAAGTCTGTTGACATTAATATAGAAGTTTTTGTTCAAAAACTTGAAAAAGCCAAGGGTTTTTTTGCACCAGAAAGAGAATGTACATTGATCCTGAGTGTATAAATCATCTTGGGGTCAACAATGTTAATTTTATCATTTCTGCACGAAAAATTACAAGATCTTTTTTTCTTGTGGGGCGGCGGGGGGGGGGGGTTGGGACAAACTAATTTTGTTAAAGAAGTCCCAAATTGCAAATAGCCATTAAAACTTCCACAAAATTCATCACGGAGAAAAAATATTGATATTTTTGTTTCATGCAAAAATAAATTAATTGAATATTTGCATTCCTATTACACACAGAGAGAGAGAGAGAGATGAAAATTATGGTCCTTGCTCAGATTGATAGGTTCCCTTAAGTATAATAGCTTTTCCAACTCCTCACTTCCCATATAAGGAAGGTCACAGTGAAAAACTGCTCCCTTCTTCACATGGTACAATGACACAATAAGCAATGCCTGACTGGACTTAAAACTAAGAATGTGAAAAACTAAAAGGCTAATTCTTGTTTTAATTCCCAGTATATTACTGAGACATTGGCATTCTCTTTCACCCCAGGTCATTATCGGTTGTAAGACCCATCCCACATAGGTCTAATTGCTACTAGAACAGATCCACTGGAACAGTAGACTTTACATATGTACCGTTCAGTAAATGATTCAGTTGATTCTTCTCCTTGGGAGTGACCAAGAAGACAGTGTATCTTATATTGCAGCTTACCGGCCCATGCCAGTTCATGCTAGGACAGTTAAGCAACATCAACAGCAATCCAACAAAATAGATCTAACAGCTCCTCTTGTTGTCCAACTCATTTTTGGCCAAAGGAAATACAAGCCTTAGACAACTTTCTTGAAACTTCTTGATCAGAAGGGGAAATAAAAATACAGCCCATCTTGTTCCCAAGGGTTGAAAGTCAAAATAGTGTTCAGGATTTAGTAACAAAAACCAAGCAACCAGGTGGTAGATTTAGTATGCATGCAGATACCCCAAAAAGGGAAGTAGCTAGCATGGTGTAGTGGTCTGAGCATTGGACTATGACCCTGGAGACTAGGGTTTGAATCCCAGCTCAGCCATAGAAACTCACTGGGTGACCTTGGGCAGGTTACACTCTCTCAGCCTTAGAGGAGAGCAAAGGTGAACTCCTACGAACAAATATTTCAAAGAAAACCCCATAATAGGTTGTCCTTAGGGCTTTGCCATAAATCAGAAACAACTTGAAGGCAACAGCAACAACAAAATTTTATTTAGAAGATAGAGTCATAAGAAAGACAACAACAACAGCAACAACAAAAAACAGAATAAAAAGATAAAGAGAACAACACAGGGATATACAGAACAGGGAAAATAAGAAAGCTAAAAGTCCTAGCTGTAATATATACCAAATACGCAGGCACTGACTTTCTAGCAAAGAATGATTTGAGATCATAGTTTCAGCAAAGACAAAATGGAGAATCTAGGCAGCCCAGGAATTAAGTTAATAAAGAAATTAAGGGGGTTGGCCATAATATTGAGAAGCAATTTTAACCAATTGGTCCAAACTTTCAGGCATCTTGGCATTCAAACAGGTTTTCATTTAAATAAAAATATCTTTGCATCTTGGAAAAAGAAAAGCAGAGAGGAGTCAAGCTATACGCCTGCTGTAGGACATCTCGAAGTCTAGGAACAGTGAGTAAGAAGGCCCTTTCTCATATCCCTACAGATGGGCCTGTGGCAGTGCTGGGAGAAAGCCCTGTCCTGATGGTCAAGACTGGGAAAGTTCCACATATGACAAGTTCTTTCTACTCATAAATGAAACCATCTTCTTGCTAATGAGTAAGATCTTTGAACATCCTCAAAGAACTCTCAAACAACAGATAACACAGGTATTTGGGCATTATTGAAAAGTAGCTTTTTGAAGGGTACAGATACAGATAAGCTACCAGAAAACAAAGCTTAGAAAAAAGAACAGAAATTAACACATATATATGTGTATCTGTGTGTTTCAAAAGGGACTTCAACATTCATACAGAGACCACTCTTTTGGGAGTGGCTCGGGTCTTCATGTCCTCCATGACGACTATGGGCCTCTCCCAAGTGCCATCTGATGTGTCACAGGACCTAGTTTTCTGTGCCAAATAGAATGACTGTGTCCACACCCACAGTGTGTGGAGGAATTTCCTAAAGTTCTATTATCATGGATATATCTATCTTATGGGGTTTATACTCATGGAGATTTGCAGCCTCTGTATGAGCAGGAGGCTGATTAAGATGGTCCACTCCAGGAGGCTTATGAATCCTAATGGATTCCTGATGGCTCTTGAGGAGTTTCCTGTTGCTTCAGCAGATTATCCTTTCAAAACTCTGGCTGACATTTGGAACAGAGAAATGGGCAGAGTGGTGGACACAATCACTTCTAAGCATTCCCACCTACAGAGTGGAGCCAAACAATTTCACTGGGTGGGAGCTGGTGGTGATGGAACAAATGGGTTGGAACTTGAGTGTCAATGGAAGAAAACTCAGAGGGAGTCCAACCAAACTCAGCTAGAGTCCCCTGGAAAGCCTGTGCTGTGATGTCATAGCAGCAAAGAATTCAGGAATTCAGTAAGTGCTGGATGGGGGTTACACTCCCCCTGTAATCTCAAGTTCACAGCTTGGATATACTTCTAGACTCAGATCAGCTGTGCTGAGGAGTGTGTTTGCACAATTAAAACTAGTGTTCCAGCTATACACATTATTGAGACATCTGATCTGGCCACTGTAACACATGCTTGAGTTACATCCTGGTTGTATTATTGCAACTTGCCTTTTGTGGGGCTGCCTTTGGAAACCTCAACAGGTCCAAAATGTTGCAGCCAGCCTGTTGCCTGGGGCTGGTGTTACCCTGTGTACTGGGGGTCCCGGGAGGGACACCAAAATGTGCTCAACTAAAGTTGGGGAAAATTAGCTCAGAGCACTGCTTAGCATTACGAGAGGCAGGGTAACATAGCGAGATCTTGAACCCTATGTCTACAGGGTCGGGTCGAGTCAAGGAGCATACAAAAGTTGAAATAATAAATGACGTTTATTAAATGCAAGCAAAACAGTGTATGCGACACACTTATACAAGATAACTAAAGAAAATAAAGGTTGGAGTGGTATAGACGGATTTTTAGAGGGATTGTTGGTTTGGGTGATACTTCACCTGTCCTGAAGCCCAGAAAAAATAGAGAGCGAAGCTGGGGTGCGATGTAGCTCAGCACGTGGAGCTGAGGGGAGGCTCGCCAAGCAAAGCAACAGCAAGGCGGGATGAAACTCGGGAGCGATTTGAGGAAGGTCTAGGAATCAAGGGTTTTTATAAGAAGAATTGTGACTGCGGGCTATGCCGTTCTTGGGGGAAAACAATAGATTTGGAGTTGGAAACAAAGCCTCCGAAAGGTCAGAATCTGAATGATTGAGTTATCGTAGCGGTTCTCAATAGAGTAGCCAGTATGTAAACACAGATTACTTGGGTATTGCATAGTTTACCCATCAAGCTGCCATTGCGGGGCAGAGGCTCTTTTGTAAGTGACGTGCATATTTAATTAGAGTACTTGCCTGGAGGTCTCCTAAAGCAGTGAGTCAGCTATTTCTGGCCTGCCTGTATTGTAGTTTGAATATTACGGCTATTAACTGCCGAGCTTGTTTATGTGCTGGTCCGGTGGCCTCGCAAGCACGTGGAACGAATAGAGAAGTGCAGTCGAATTGTGATATCAAGGGATATCTGTAATATCCCCAAAGCTTGGACTAGCCAAGGGCAGTAACACTGGTTACAAGGAAGATTTCACTCTTCTTGAAAGAGCTTCACTAGCTACCAGTTCATTTCAGAAAGAATGCAAAGTGCTGGTTATGGCATTTAAAGCCCTATATGGCTTGTGTCCACACTATATGAATGACTATCAACATTTCCGCACTAGACTGCTATAGTACCATTCCACTTTTAATGTGGTTCCCTCTCTAAACTGCAAACCCCAGGATTCCATAGGATGTTGAAAGTGGAATAACAGCACTGTAGCAATCTAGTGTGGAAATGGCCTATATCTCCCTATATGAGCCTTCCTGAGTTTTAAGATATTTGAAGGAAGAGGGAAAGATTTCTGTCAGTTCCACCATCACAGACATGTTTGGTGAGGATATCAGACAGTCTTCTAAGTGACTTTTCCTGGGTTATGTAATTCCCTCCAGTAGGAGGCTCAGTTGCCCCCCGCCCCAACACACGCAAACACTTTCCTTTCTCTGGAAGGTAAAGATCTTCTTATTCAGGCAGGTCTTTGCTTATAATTTATGTGGGAAAAAGAGCTATTAATGGGATGGTGCTTTTAAGCTGTTCATATATGTGTTCTCTCCCCCCCCCCTCTTTCTGTTGCCTGCAGGATCCCCTCCTCCCATACAATCCACTTCACACACTCAAGTCTTCTGGGGCCATTTACTTAAACCAGCCAGGTTTAGGCTGGCAACTGTCTCTCAGAGGACCTTTTCATTGGCCACCCTAGACTGTGGAATGACCTGCTGGAAGAAATTCAATAGCTAAATGTACTTCCTGAATTGGGGGGGGGGGGGGGATGGAATTAAAGACCTATCTCTTCTGACAGGCCTTCCCAGTCAATTTTAAACTATAACTTTTAAACTGGTATATTTTATGGCTATATTTAAATCTAGTGTTATACGTTAAATTGTTTTAAGCGTTTAGTAATATATGGTATTTTAATCGGCTTTATATCCACCTCGAGCCTTGGGGAATTTTTTTTTCCCTTTGAGTAAGAATTTTTTAAGAATATTTATTTACTCATCATCATCATCATCATCATCATCAATTGTATATTCTATTGTTTTAACCTTGCATTTTTAACTGACATACCACCTAATTATTTTTTTTAAAAAAAACTTTTGTATGAATATTTTTTAAAAAACTGTACAATGTTTTCAAAATTCCAGAGCTGTCTGGGATCCCATTTAGGGGGAAAGGTGGGATATCAATCAATCAATCAATCAATTAATACATTCATTTAGCCATTGGTTAAAGTATGTGCACATTTATTCTTCAAATGTGTGCATTTCATCATTCATGTTTTTCAAATTTCCTCAGCCTTTTGAAATCAATCCCAATTCCTCTTCTAAATGCAAAGGAGGGAAGCTTTAGGAACGTACAGACTTCTGAGGCAGGATGTAGTTCATTCTACTATCAGTCTTGGAAACATTCCTGCCTGGAAATACAAACCAAACTAATTTATTGAACATTTTTGAATGCCTGTATATTGGCATTGCCAATGAAGAAATACCAGATTTGTTTGCTTAAAATAGGACTCTATAAATGGAACATAAGAAGGTACTCATGAAGTTAGATATACTACAGCAGATTAAGTTGTATAATACACTCACAGGTGCAAGTTGTAAATTAGTTACAATGCAAGCATATTATGTCTTCAATAACTGTAAGGACAAATACCACTGAAAATCTAAATTTGATTTCCAGAGAATGATTATGGTCATTTATGTAAAGTGATACCATTAATTTGTCTCTTACTAAGAGGTGGGGGGGGGGAGTACAATTTCTGTAGAAAATGCATTCTCCATTTGCAAGAAAAGCAGAACTGTGCAAAGACCCATCTGAAGGATTTCAAGCATTAGTTTGGAAGGAAAAAAATATTTATTTTTTTTAAGTAGTAATGGCTAGTCTCAAAGCATATTTCAGCCTTATGTGTCAGAGTTTTGAAAATGTTTGTTTACTTCACAATAGCTAGAAGGTATCACAAATACAAAAAAAAAAAACCCTGATTGAGTTAGACAGCTGTCATTGCCAGCCATTTACTTAATGGCTAGTTTGCTGAGGTTTGTAGCTCCACACATCTGGAAGGAGCTGGTCTGAGGAAGTCTGGAACAGAGCTTCTGCAGTCTATGAGGTTTAATTTAGTCATGTTTACACTACATAGTGGTTTGAACATTGGACTATGACTCTAGAGACAAGGGTTCAAATCCCCACTCAGCCATGGAGAGCCCCGGGTGACCTTGGAAAAGTGATGATCTCTCAGCCTTACAGAAAAGCAAAAGCAAACTCCCTCTGAACAAATCTTGCTAAGTAACCTCCATGATAGATATACCACACTGGCTCTTTCTGGGAAAAGGTAGAGTATAAATAAAGGTGGTGGTGGTAGTGATATAACACTGATTCAGAATAGATTTTTAAATCTAATTTATTTTAGGGGGAAAAAAAACCTTTAATGATTATCCTGTTAGTTTCCTTCCTGTCCCCAGTAATACTTCATAGTAGGGATTCATGATGGAGAAACCTGTAGTGAATAAAAGTTATTGAAATAAACCTGTCCAAAAGCAGGCATTTATTGCGATGCATTCAAGAACTACCAAAAAAAGAAAACTGTGCCTTCCAAATACACAATGCAGTTGCTTCCGAATAGACCTGTCATGAAATCAAAACCAAGCAGAGCAGTTATAAACCAGCCAGCACTGTGACTGGCTGGCCACAGCCCTACTAAGCTTAAACTGCAAGCTTTTACAATTAGCAGTTCAGGTATCCGAACCAAACTTGGAAAAGGTCACATAATAGGATAGTTGAACAAGTTTTATGACTTGTTTCTCTTTCGTTTTGTTGGGGTGGGGGGATAAATCATAAGCAATGAATAAATATCACTACCCACACAAAGCCCCACAGGACAGAACAAGTTGTAATTTGGATTAGGGATTATTATAGATCTTCTCTTCATTATCATTTTGTTTCAGCATTTACTCAAGAGTTTCTGACAGATATCACTGAGGATATTGGCAATCTGATTATAGAAGGCCCTTCCTGCAATGCAGGTCATTTCAGGCATGATCACATTTTTGTGGGTTCTCAGAAACATTTACAATGCATTTGTTTATTAGTGAAAATATTTATATTCCCTCCTCCCATAATGAGCTCACAAGGTTTCATACAGACAGAATCAATTTAAACAATTTAAATAATATAAACAGACTAAAAAAAACAAAACCTATATTAAAACCAGGCATATATGCAGATTTGGATGAAATCAGTTGGGACCCAGAAAGTCTAGGAGACAGAATGAAGTTAATGTTGGCGCCAGCTGGCTGTCCCTGGGAATTGCAGTTCAAAATTTAAGGCACTTGTGAGGTATTGGGATACCATCAGTGGAGGAGGTTATTCTAAACTAATATTTCTCCATAGTGGCTAGCGCATCCATCATCCCAAGTGTTTTTATTAAGCAATAAAAGGTAACTTTCTATCTAGCGAATACAATATTATTTTTTAAAAAGCAAACCATTTATTTCAAATAACATTTGCCTCTTATGGGAAATGAAGCTTCACTGATTCTTCAGCTCATTCTAACATATAGGCCAATATCCAACACACTTTCACTGTAGTATTAATACATACCCACCTAGTTACCATAGATTCCACAGATGGGCAACTGATTGTTCGATGGGTTCCACGGTCCTGAGCTCATCTGTTGGGCTGTGGTCCCCTGGCACCACACATACCAAATCAAAAGTGTGTGAGAGACTTGTACGTATGCTTAAAGAATTATTAGCTGTAGTGGGACCATACTTATGCAGCCTCAGTGCTGGCTGGGGGTTTTGAAGTGGAAAGATGAACCTGCTTCTGGTTACAGTCTGGTATTTACAGGTGCTATCCAAGGTGCTGAACCTGATACCCTCAAAAGCTTCCACATTTTAAATAGCTCTCTTAATGTTTGGAATAAAACTGGAAGCAGATTCACTTTCTTGCTATCATTAGAGTGTGTTACCCTGTTTACTGGGGGTCTCGTGAGGGATACCAAAACGTGCTCAACAATAGGTGGGGAAGATTAGCTCTGAGCATTGCTTTAGTGTTACGAGAGGCAAGGTAACTTAGCAGGATCTTTGAGCCCTATGTCTACGGGATCAGGCCTAGTCAAGGAGCACACAGAAGTTGAAATAATAAACGTGGTTTTATTAAAAACACAATCAAACAGTGGATGCAGCACACTCACACAAGATAACTAAAGAAATAAAGGTTGGAGTGCGATAGAGGGGTTTTTAGAGGAGTTGTTGGTTTGGGTGATACTTCACCTGTCCCGAAGCCTGGTTGGAAGCGGAGAAGATGGGAAGCATGGATCTCAGCACATGGAGCTGAGGGGAAGGCTCACTGGACAAAGCGACAGCAAGGCGGGATAGAAACCAAGAGCGATCCAAGGAAGTGCTCATAGTCAGGGGTTTTTATAAGGAGAATTGTGACCGCAGGCTAGGTCGGACTTGGGGAAAACAATAGATTTGGGGCTGGAGACAAAGCCTCCAAAAGGTCAGAATTTGAATGATTAAGGTACAGCCAAATTGTCAATAGGATAGCCGGTATGCAAACGCAGAGTACTTGAGCGTTGTATAGTCAGATCATCAAGCTGCCAGCACGGGGCAGAGGATCCTTTGAAAGCTGCGTGCATACTTAATGAAGATACTTGCCTTGAGGTCTCCTAAAGCTGCGAGTCAGCTATTTCTGGCCTGCCTGTATTGTTTTGGAATATTACGCCGATTATCAGCCGAGCCTGTATGCGTGCTTATCCGGGGGCCTTGCAAGCACGTGGAAGGGAATGGGTATGTGAGGCCGAATTATTGATATCAAGAGATATCTTTTTATATCCCCAAAGCTCGGGCTAGCCAGGGCAGTAACAAGTGAATGGCTACCACAGACTTTAAGAAAGCGAGATCACATACACAATTATTTTTATACAACTGTGGTGCCACAAAATTCCAGCCATTGTCTCTACTAGACTTATTTATCATGAGTTCTAAATGCCTCCTCCTACGCTTCCTACTCCTCCTCTGTCAGCTAAAATGGAAATTTAGTTGAGAAGTTCATTCACATTTACCGGGAAGTGAGCCCTAGTGGAAATGATGGGATTCGTGACTGAGTAAACATATACAGGATTTCACTGGCAGCTATTTATCCTAAGGAATGCAGAGAAGGAAAGGAAAGGCCACAGAGATGCCATAATCATTTTCCATAATGGACAAGAGTGTCACTCCAGGGAAGTATGGAAAAACAAAATAGAATCTCATAGATTGATCTAATACAGAGAATTTGGGCATTGCATCAAAATTATTTCCTGTCTTCATTAGCTTACAGTTTGAATTAGATGTCTGTATAGTCCTTGCACCCAAACAGATGAACAGTGATTTATAAATGTTTAAGGAAACAAACATACAAATACTGACCACATGGAAAGTAGAATCCTGACAAGTGTCCTTGGATTACAAATACAGATGATGGTTCTTGATCAGAGCAGGCGATCAAAGCCTCAAAAAGTGACCTTTTGGACTACAATCCCCAGAATACCCTAGCCATTCCCCTGGCTGTAGCCCAAAAGCTCTTGAGCTTTTCCAAGCTCAAGGGGCTGTGTGAAGCAGCTGTCAATCCCCTGCTGAAGTACTTGCCAAGCCTACATCTATTTAGCTTCAAGAGCACTGTAGTGTCAGGTGCTCAAGGCCCATTCACTTGGCCCACTTCTTTTTTGTGTATTGGTGTTGAGCCTATGAACAGAACATCTCCTTAGCATGATATCTAATGAAGACTCACTGGCAATTTAGGCTTAACAAGCCAGAGGCAGCTTTCAGAACTCAAAATACAACTGAAGACTAACTACAGTTTTTTTCAGCCTGGAAAGCTTCCCTTTTACTTGGCTATTTTCAACATTCTGCCTCTGCTGATTATTAACAGAGTGGGGGAGGTGGACTCCCAAACTCATGCTGAAATTATGCAAGAGGGGGTTATTTCTTAGTCCTCTGATAAGATATACTGGCTATCTAAGACGAGGTGTGACATGTTCATTTTGGTATACCAAAAGATTCTGTCTTCTGTGTTATCGATGCTACTGGAAGCTTTCAAGTGCTAGAGAAAAGGGAGCAGAATATGAAGACAGCATGCTTTCATGCTGTTGCAAGTGAGAGACTGAAATATTATTTAATAAAAGGAATATGCCAGCCAATTTTAGAAATACCACTGACAAGCTCTGCAGAGACACCCAGGAAATTATTCCACTTACTGGAATCATGATGGCTGAGAACTGAAGCTTTGGGAGCTGTAGATGTATGAATGTGGGATTATTCCAGGCTGTTCCATGGAAAGTGTTCATTCATTTATTTTTAATGTTGTTCTCTGAGATTTTCTGAAGGCAGAAAAATACAAGACAATGCTGAAGGTTTTTTTCAGACTGCATAATCTAAGCCGTTGTAGTGCTTGTTGCAATGAATTCTCTTATTCCAAGGTTAAACAAATTTGAGTTTTGATCCTCTTTTTTATTTTTAATTCTCACCAAAACCTGTTTGGTAGCTTGTTTTCATTTCTATTTATTTGAACATTTATATTTCCCAATACTGATCAAAATATTGAAAGTGTGTATTTGTGTATTTGTGTATTTAAAAAGTGGCTTTCAAGGCAGAACGAATGAGTGAGAGTTGCCAAGTCAACCAATGAAAGTCCTCCAAGTTCTCTTTTGAAGTTAAAGAAATCTAGAGTATCTGCTTCAGCAGGCACTCAAAACATACACAATAATCTCCTCGTTCTTTCTCTTTGATTTCTAGGACAATGTGCTCAGCCCAAGACTCCTCCACAGATCAGTCAAGAGACTCCAGCTCCTGACACTCAAGGCCAGATCCTAAGAGCTAGGGAAGGTATGCACAATATCATGTTAAATAAATTAAATCCTGTACATCAAATAGAAAGAAAGCAAGCAGTGACAAGATGGGAAAAAATGAATAATTAGTGACAGAGAAGTTAAGGTAAAACAAAGAGTCAGAAAAACAGATAAAGAAACAGAAGGTGGGTTGTGACCTGAACACCAACAGAGAAAGAAGCACATTGCCCCACCCCTTGGACAGGGAGTCTTAGAGCTATGGCACTAGAGCAGGAGTGTATTTATTCAAAAACAATGGAAAGTATAATGTCAAGCAATTTTGTTCTCTCTGTAAGGAAATCTTTGAAAACAGCCATTTCTGAAGACTATTCACATTTTTAAAGACTATTTGGTACTTATTCTGCAAAAAATCTTTTTTTTTTCTCGCAGAAGTTTTTTTCTGTATAAGCAATAGCTTTTTCCGTGTATAAAACAATACTTCTCTGCACTCAGATTTGGTACACAGATGTGAAGCAATGGGCAGACAGTCTTCGCTTTAGGTACAGACCATTTAAAGCTTTGTGGATCAAAATCTGAACTTTAGACAGAACTCATGAACTGAACTTGGATACAAAATAAAAGATAATGACTGGCCCACATTTCTCAAGTGACTTTCACACTTCTTTGACTATATCAACATAAAACCTTCATCTGTTGTCATACTTTCAGGTTTTTCCTCTTCAAAAACAAAAATGTTATATTGATATTATCCCAACGTGAAAGAACCATCCATCATTCCAACAGCCACTGTTGTGGCTTCTGGGGGGAGAAGAGTAGATAGGCATGGCTCCATCATGACTTGGACCCAGCAGCTGGTAATAGACCCTTCTTCCATGCTCCAACTGTCCTTACTTTGGTTTCTGAGGGGGAAGAAGATGATCCAGACACAATTCTATCATGCAGCTGGTGAGAGGCCTTCCCTCCATTCCAACCACCATTGTTGTGGTCTCTGAAGGAGAGAAGAGCAGCCAGCATCTGCTGGATGTTATCCTCTCTCCTACTGCCATCCCCCATTCAGCAGCAGAGCTTGGAGTAAGCGGAGGGGAATGGGAGGGGGCGGGGCTACAGTGCAAGGCTGTGGCTGTGGCACGCACGGGCGTGGCCATGGGGTATGGGGCACGGCCACGGTGTGTGGTGGCATGGCCACAGTGTGTGGGGGCATGGCCATGGCACACAGGGGCATGGCTATGAGCCAGGGCACCTCAAAAACATTGCCACCGGGGCAAACTGCCCCCATTGCCCCCCATCCCTACGCGACTGCCCCCATTCCTCATGTCTCATGTCCTATTTAGATTGTAAACCTAATGGGAATGAACTGTCAAATTTACAATTTGTAATCCACTCTAGGAGCCATTTTGGTGGGTTATAAATACTCTAAACAGACAAACAAATAAATAAAAAAAGTCCGCAATTTTGCTGACACTATCCACATTCAGGTCTAAGAGCCATAAACCTTTGGAATATTCACTGAAAGGTAATCACCAGGCTGAGCTTCAAAGAAAGAAGTGTAAATGAGGTTTCTTTGGGTTCCTATTCACGAAGCTGAAATGCTGTTTCTCAGGTTGCATTTTTTTCCTTACCTTACTGGGTGTTTATTAAATACCACAGGGAGTGTGAATACTTCTTAAAAGTAGTAACCTAGAACACTGAGAGGTGGGGTTTTTGCTAGATCTATCTGTTCCTGTGGATTTGCAAGGTATTAGTTTTAGCTACCTGTTGATTTTTAAATCTTAATTCTTATTACCAGCTCAGCAAGAAAAACATTTAGTCACAAACATAGTTACATTTTTTTAACTTTAGCACTATTAATGATCTCATTGCTGTTTCTGTTGTGGTTATTACCTCAACAACAGCCCTGTGGGGGGCATTTCAATCCTGTTTTACAGATATGTTGAGAGACTAGAGATATGCCTAATTAATGCCGTTTCTGCACTACATTGTTACAGTGCTATTATTTCATTTTCAACATCTTATGGACTCCTGGGGTCTTCAGTTTAGGGAGGGGCATTTAGAATTCTCGGCCAGAGAGGTCTTTGGCCTCAGTAAACTACAAACCCCAGAATTCCACAGGATGTTGAAAGTGGAATTATAGCTTGATAAAAAAATTCATCTTTATGTTATCTAGGCATCATAGGTTTAAGCGGGTTTCATCTGTATGCTGATATTACTTGTATGTTTATGTTGTTTAAACTGCCTAATAAAATTTAATGCTTTCCTACTACAACTGGTGTCATTTTTTGCCTCTGGATCCTTGAAAATGAACCCCCTGCCTTTAGTGAATTACCTTTGGCAAGACATCTTCTTCCTAGTCTTCCAGATTATCTGTCCTGCCCTCAGTTTTGGATTGTAGACTTCAAAATTTGTTGTTGTTGTGTGCTTTCAAGTAGTTCCCAGGTTATGGTAGCCCTAAGGCACAAGGATTTATTATTCTGGTTAACAGCCTTTCCCAAGCCAACTCCGTCTAGGTGTCCATCATGCTGGCTCCCATGATAGTCTTCTGGTAGCCTCAAAGTAGTGGAGCATTTTCTAGTTTAAATAAATAAATAAATAAATAAAGATTCAAAGCCACTCTTAAATAGGCCTTCACAGGTTTAACTAGCCTCATGTCTTGTAACTGCTGAGAAAGCTTGTCTTAACATTACTTTCCAACAGTTTACATACAAAACCTGAGACATATGGCAGTGAAGCAACATTACAGTTGAGTTGATATGGCAGACATTATTAACAAGCTAGGGGTGGCTGCAGCAGTTTGCTTTAGTCTGAGCCTGTCTTCTTCTCCCTGCTTCTGAATTAACTACTTTGCATGTTGAACTCAAGTGAAGTAAGCTGAGGACAAAAAGAGAAAGTGGGTGGATGAGGAAGAAACCAGGACATTTTCAAAGCAGCTGGAAGAGTGAGATAACAGAGGATTAAGCAGGACTGTCTCCGACAAATCAAGACAAATGGAAAGTATGGTCTTGTCATAGCTGGGAGTTTTGCTCCCTGACTCTTACATATCTATGAAGCCTCAAACATATCATGAAGCATTATTGCCTTTGGGCATCCACTTTCACTTCAGAGAAAGTTTACATCACAAAATGTAAACGCTTCTGCCCAGTCCTGCAGACATTCAGTTCTCCTTACAAATAGATGAGATCTCTGAACCCAACCCTATACTTGTTAAATGTCTTATTATATGCTCCTCAGGACTAAATCTACTATATAAAAGTCAAGGTTTGTATGTTTGTTTGTCTGTGTTAAGTGAAGTCATCATATTATTGGCTGTGTGAGGTGAAGACTCATATGATTGGCTGCCTGAGAAGATTCTGTGGAATCCTGGGGTTTGCAGTTTAAGGAGTGGCCTTTAGAATTCTCAGCTAGAGAATACCAGTTGCTATGGAGATGAGGCCTAGCAGCAAGAAGGAGGAAGCACTGTATTCCCTCAGGAACTCAACCTCTGTATGTTAATAACTCTGGATTGGGGAATATGGGGAAAAGTTACAGGTACTGGATAAGACAGCTTAGGGAATTAGTGACACAGGATCTCAAAACTTTCTAACAAGTATTACCTATGAGGAAATAAAATCCCAGGCAATGTTGGGTATATACACTAGTTATCAATAAAGTACTATAATACTGCAAAATAGCTTGAATCCCTTTATCCTTGCAATAATCTTATGCCATCCTGCAAACCATAATGCTATCAAAGGTGACCTTAATTTGTCCATAGGCCTGTTGTATGTCCAATCTATTTTAAAAAGACATATTGAGAAACTTTATCAATAGTTGTTTCATGAATATTGTACTCTTTCCCCATGGAGCAGTAGGTCCCGAATTGAACTGTCTCAGATGGTACTAACTCTGAGTGAACATATGCAGCTCATATAAGAAAGATACAAGCTGAAGTCCCTCAAGATTACAGCTGTCATAAAGCTTCAGCTTTTCAATGGCAACGTTAAAACAATATATGCAAAATCTGTAGCTTCCAAGACAGAGGTGAACAAACTTCCACTGTTGGAGGGGGCTACACTGCCCCCTTCAACTCTATGGGGATACTTCACCACCTCTGACAGTGAAAGTGTATAGCTTCTGCAATGATTGCAGTAGCAATTGTCAGGACAGTTTATAATACAGGATGCTGCAAGAACATCTCCTGAATCACAGACATTTGGAACATGGAGCTCCACAAGGGAAATAATCTTCCTTTTTGAAAGAAACTGAGGAAAACAAGGGCCCTGGAAGTACTATTCAACTTTTGGGATATATTTGTATAGGCCACAGCCATAACTAGGGGTAGCAGGGTGTGCCAAGAATTGGGTACACACATTATGTGGACTGTGTGTTGCCCACAACTTTGCAAGCCTATGACTATGTGGTAACAAAGGAAGAAGCAAAATGCAGGCAATTCTTTGGCACTAAAGATATTAACAAGAAATCAGCTTTAAAAAAAAAAGTGCTGGAACTCAGATTGAAACTTGGATTTCATCATGTTTGTCACCCTAGACTCCTCAAGTCCAGCACTTGCTTCACACTTTTTTCCTTAGTATACAGACAAATTTCATACTATCTACTCTATAGCAGGTATTATCACACATGAGTTCTAGTGTTATTTGATTACAATATGCACACACATCCTTCAGGGACCAAGGTGATCATTTACATGATACATGGCACTTCTTCCTTCTGTCTTCCACAGTGACACAATAGTTGCGTAAGGATACAATCCTAAACTGATTTAGTAAAGTGCTAAACCCCACAGTGGGATTGTGAGTGCAATGGGGCTTCCTTCCTTTCAAGTAAACATGCATAGAAATTCATAGTTTGTGGTAATCTTGATAGTGACCTAAGACTTTGTTTTTGTTTCCCTCGTCAACTGTAGTACTGTGCAAGCATTGTAAATGTGTGGAAGATCTATATATCCAGAGAAGAAGTCAGGATGACTATGCAACCTTCACCCTCTGTTTTTGTTCTTATTACCCTTGCTACCATACCCTACCACCCATCTTATTAGATATGCAATTTTCATAAGTTGGACTTATTAATGACTGGAGAACATGATCAAAGTCCTGCTGACTGAAAAATGTGTTTCAGGGTCAAGCTAACATGAGACTGTTCAAGGTCATAAGTTCAGAGAGGATCAGATGGGAAAACCTGATGCTGATGGGTTTGTGCTGATCCTTTTATCACTCTAGGCTCTTTGCATTTCCAAATACAATGAAAGACAAACTGCTCAGATTGGTGGACAATCAGAGACCATCCCTCAGACCTATCCTATGGAGATCTTTTCTTGATTGAACTTTAAGAGATCGTCATGAATCCCATCAATGTTTTGTCATTCCAGAGTTAAGCGATCAGCCCATTCTGGACCCCTTTGTCCTGTGGGAAAGCCTTTACAGCTTTATCATCACACTCCATCAGGGTGTGAACATGGATATAAAAACCCTAGCTTTGACACCAGCCTTTTGTAGTACATTAGATGTAGTATGTTGTTTGATTTGCCCCAGTCTGCCATTCCTCTGTGCTGCTCTCAGATGCTGTCTGAGCCACTCTGCTGTGACTCCTTCTTCAGGAATGGTAACTCTCACCCTTTCCATTTAGTCTCTATCCAAGCTTTCCTCACTTTCAGATAGCCTTGCATGGTTCTTAAGAGTGTCTGATTCCTTGAGTTTTTATCAATTCAAATAAAATACTTTGTTACCTGTATCTGGAGTCCTCTTTATACTTAGTGCTGGTATACATATGTGAAAAGATACTGCCATTTCTCTTCTCTCGTAGGCCTCCTTTGAGCTATACTTCCCCCAAATTCTAAGGAGATGCTGGCATTGCAGGTGGAACCCAACATCCCCCATCTTATAGGGTAAAACCTTCATGATCTATTGTTTGCCCACAGGGAGTCTCTACATGATTTAGACATTTATTTTTTGGTTGAAGACAGATGTCTTCCTCAAGTGGGAATGACAATGGAGAAAGTATAAAGCTAATTAACCAGCTTACCAGGCACACTGTGTGGATAAATGGGAAAAGTCTTTTGCTGGCTACTCCCAGACCTTCCCTATTTTTTTAAAAAACATATTTTTAGTCATTCTTTTCTGGTATTTATATTTTATAAGCTGCCCTGAACCCCAGTTTTGGGGAAAAATGTAGGATATTAATTAATTGACTGACTGACTGATTGATTGATTGATCAGTTGATTGATCCCCCTCCTGTGTGGAAATCCTAGGTATATTTAAAAGGACTGAACCAGGCAATGATCAGACATTAACATAAATAGCATTAGTGTGGCTTAAGTTACTGTATACAGATCTCTTCTTTCTGACACAAATGTATCTTTCCTATTGATTTTGCCATTGTTGTTTTATTCCTACCCATAAAAAGTGAAATCCAAACCTTAGATTAAGGGAAATCAAGATTGGGGTAAAAGATAAATGCGTTTTACTAAAGGAGTCATGGTTATCATTCATAGTAAGTGACAGAACCATAATGACCATAATAAATATCTTTTCCCTGTTCTATGCACATCTCAGACATATGAGAGAAAGCAGAAAAGTCAAATTTCAATAAAAAGTGCCTCTGTTTAAAAAAAAGAGAAGATGAAATGCCTTGTAAATTATGGCACAAACCTGAGTAGGAACTAAACTGTTTTTTAAAAAAAACAAAAACAAAAAACAAAATTACAACCCGAAATAAAAACTAACAATCTAGAGGACTTATTCATCAGAATCAAGATTGTATTTATAAAACTTTAAGAAAGACAACGACATGATTTTTGGAACAAATGTATACAGTTCTGGATTCTTCAGCATCATGCTGTGGCAATTTAAGACTGTCCAATTAGTCCCTATACATCAATGGTTCAGATGCAAAGCATGGTATCTTGCTTGTGCATAGATGCTCTTCCATTCTTCTTATGGTGGCAGCCCAGTGAAAATCACTTCCAGAGATGCACACAAGAGGTGTGAGGAACTATCACTCAAAAAAGGTGGGGGGAGCGTTCATCTGTATACATATGGCACACGTTTGTGGATGCACAAGCTTCTATGGATCCTGAGCAAGTGTGATTGTGCAGCCCAATCTTACTCAGCTATTATAGTGGGCCCTCCTTCCATGCAACATCCACACATATGAGTGTCACATCTCAGATGTCATTATAGTCAATGGATGTGGCAAGTGCATGCACCATTGACTACAGTATGATGGAACACTTCACATTTTTTTTTCTGTTCCTGAAAAGGAACCCCCACATATGTGGTAGCTGCACTGTATTATTCCCTGCTTCTACTACTTGAACAGTTTTCAATAAGTTTGAACAACCAGAAAATAATATTAAAAAAATATAGATACTGATATAAAAACAAAATATGCACTTAAAACACAGTCTCCAATGTGACCCAGTGCTTTAAAAAATATGAGAAATATTTTAAAAATATGAAGAGAAAGAAGAAGACCTTATCAGACAGGCTTTCCTTTTATCTGACTTCTGCCCTTGCTCTCTTTCTGCCATCACACTTTTACAAACTGACTCTTAATGTTGTGCGGTGCTATTTTTTAAGGTTAGCATGTTTCTTTTAATGAAATTATTTTAAAAAATCAATGAATTAAACTTTTATCAATTATTTAATTGGGTTTTTTTAATTTATACTTTATACATTATACTTTCATTGAATCTTTTGTATAATTTCAGTATGCATTCTTTATTAATATGTTGTTACCTTCCTTGAGTCTCAACATTGATAGAAAGACAGAATACAAATTAACAACAATGGAAATAACTTTTAAGTTAAGCACTATGCATTTAATATAGTGCATAGATTAACTGATTGACTGGAAATCATTTCCTTTACATCTGATCTACTATAGTAGATGGAATGATTGATATCTCATCTTTCTCCAGTCATAGCACCCAAAGAGGCTAATAAGAGCAATAATTTAATTTAAAACCTGATTATTAAAAAAAATAAAAAATAAAATGGAAGTAATTGGCCATCTTACAAAAACATCTTTATAAAATCATTTAAGTTTTAATCCTCAGTGAATCCCTTTGTTTCCAGGTCTCTGGATGTTAGGCTCACAATGGAGGGGCTGACATTCACACATGAGTTGGAATGTTGCAGCAGTTAAGCAGATGAACCACAGACAGATGTGTGCTTTCTGCAAATGAAGTGGACAAGGTGGAGGTCAAAGATAGGTTGGACTAATCAAGCCAAGCATGGGAATGTCTTATCAACATGTAAATGCAGAAGGGCACCTGCTGTATTCAAAGATGCCTGGATGTTTTTATTTTGTGACAGAAACAGGTAGCTAGGGTAACAAGTATATTTCTGTGCATTCATTTGCTATTTCTTCCACAGATAAAAAATGGACACCTGGAAGTCCTGCTTGTAATTCTTTAGCAATCAACTCGTTTTCTTCTACCTAATTTTCCATTTATTAATAATGTACAAAAATTGGTCAAGCCAACTGATAAAAGGAACAGGAGATTTTCACTTTGTGTTGGAATGCTTAATTATTTAAAAAGGCAAATGGGTAGGGAGCTTGCAGTACAGCAATAATAATTTGGTAATAACTAATAAATCCTAGAAAATGTGTGAACAGTATGGAACAAGGTCATTTATAATTGGCATTCTGGCAGACGAAATGCTTTTCTTTAGCGCTGCATGAGTGTATGGAGGAAATGAGTAGATGAGTGTGTGTGGGAGGAGTATTTTGTGTTTCTTCAGGTACGCTGATAACTCCTGACTATGTATACTATAATGACAAGACTGGAAGATGATATCCTGCTGCCTCACTTCCCACTACCCTCACTCCTGTTTCCTGCACTCTTCATTTTCCATCTGCTGTTTTCACTTCCATTTTTCTTTCTTTCAATTTTCCACAGTGCCCCCCCAAAAAAAAAACACACACACGCCATGCCTTGCTCTGACTCTTTGCCCATAATGCTTACATCTGGATACTCTTCAGAACTTGGAGCCTGAAGGGCTCTGAAAAACTGTACGTTGACAGTTTCTTTTCTGAGACATTTTGTTGTGTGTGCCTTCAAGTCATTTCTGACTTAGGGCAATTACTACAATTGTAAAATGGTTAGGGCATCTCACCTGTAGATGCCCATTTTGGAGAGGCAGGCTGAATTTTATCACAACCACAGAACACCCAGTTACACTTTCCTGATCAGAGGAGTGAGTTCGCTAGCATTCTCTGGAAAACCTACTTGGCTTCTTCTCAGTTGTGACATTTGCCACAGCTGTAGAGTAGCCAGCAAGGCTCTCTGAAGTACTGAGTTCTCTCAATCTCTCTCTCTCTCTCTCTCACTCACTCACACACACACACAAAGAATGAGCACAATTCACCACATTTACACACTACCACTTGAGGTGGATGATTCACCTTGCCTGATAGTAGATGTTTAACAACAAATAATTACAAGCATGTGCCTAGTGAGCAAAGTGACAGCATCTGAATTTCGCAAAATAGCCAGCAGAGGGTGATGTTTACTTGCAAATAGAGATTCGTTTTGCATTTCAGCTTTGTTATTATCAGAGGAGTGAAATGGGATTACAAGCCTCTTTACCAGCTGAATTTGGAGACGTGAACAGTACAATAACAAAGTTATTTTTAAAAAAAAAATACAAAACAAGTCACCTGTTGCTTTGTCACATGTCCACTCTTGTCTCACATGATTGATTTTGTTAAAAACACTTCTTACTCTGTGCATCAAAGTAGTAGTCTTACTCCTACATCAAAATAGTGATTTTATTGATACAATATAACTAAGGAATCAATTATTTTCACAAAAGGTATCTGTTGTTTGAATGCTCAAAGTCATATCAATGTCTGAAAATAATTGACTCTTCATAAAATATATAGTGAAAAATATAATGCATTCAATGAAACAGATGTAACATTGGCCTTTTCAGTTTCACACTGATATTAACCTCATATGAGATCAACTGTGCAATTGAGTTAAAAATAGGTCTCTGAGGTGGTGCTTGAGGTCCTTACTTAAGAAGTCATCCTAGAGACTGAAAGAGAAAACTACATCCTGAGGATATGACTGTGTGTTGATACAACTGTGTGGTCTCATGCATGTGTCAAGTCCTGCCTTTAAATAGTTCTGCATTAGTTCATTAGCAAAGAGGTGTTAAGTAATTATTTGTCATTGCCCAAGATTTTCCACATAGAGTTCTTTATCATGCTATTCTGTCTTTCTCTTCTGTTCATGTAGCCCTTGGAGGAAATCATCTGAAAAGACTGTGGTTGTTGGTCAACCATTTCTTTGGTAAAGAGACTGATTGCAAAGGGCCCAACAGCTCTGCTTTCTCATTGCAACCTCACTGAAAGAATTCTTTCTTAAGTATTAGAAATCTGAGCTTTCAGACGGTGATTCCAATCACATGAGAAGATGCTGATATAAAGTGTGGGCATAAATACATGAAAATCAGACTACTTTGGGCAGGGGCAGAGTCAAATGAGAGTTAGCCAAAAGCTGGTAGCAGCTGTAAGCTGGGAACAGCCTGGGTCCTGTTAGATGATAGTGAAACATAAAGCACCAGCAGTGTGTTTACACTGAAAGTCTCAGAAGGCAATGATGAAATGGAGTCATCTTGGCGAGGCCCCATGACAAATCAGTGGTCCTTTGCATCAGGGGATGGAGCTCTGTCTGAATGTCCTTAAGCAGAAATTACACAGACTAATCAAAGGGTTGAACAAGGAGATATCAGATGGTTCCTTGCATGACCTAAGTTACATTATCATTATAGCATGTCACATAAGTTAGCAGCAGGATTCTGGGATATATTGAATGTGCGTACATGCTTTCAAGTCACCTGTTGACCCCATGAATTTCATAGGATTTTCTTTGATGAAGAATACTCAGAGATGGTTTCAACAGTTCTTTCCTCTGAAATATATCCTACAGTACCCGGTATTCATTGGCAGTCTCCCATCCAAGACGAACCAGACTTGATCCTGCTTAGTTTCCAAGGACCTGGTGCTTTTAGGTTATACCTGAGGTGAAACAACACAGCTGATACCTGATTGTAGTGTATGTGTTGTGGGCTTCCATTTATGTTCTAATGATATATTTGGAAATTAAATGAAATATCCAAAATTTCAAATGATACCTCTCCCAAAGGAACTCAACACAACACTTGGTCTGGAACTTTCTAGCACTAAGAGAAGTGTGGAATGCCTAACAGTAAGCTCTTAACTGGTGGATGCACTCAGTTCTATGTCCTTTGTTAAGATCACCTCAGTGAAGTCTTGGTGCTCATCTGTGAGTGGCCATGACAGGATACTTAGACAGATAAGTGGACCATTTTAAAATTCAGATTAAAAAAAAATGGAGTGGACTGTGATATACATAATGAATGGTATCTTGCCTACTCCCTGGGCAAAAAAAATAGTACACTCATTTATATATCCACTTGCTGGGCTTGGATGCTGACATTACACAGGGTGGTCAAGAATAACTTCTACCTACTTGACTTGGTAGAGTACAATGGGAAGACTGCAGCCTTTTTACACAAATCTATGGAGCAGTATTGGCTGCCTCTGTTCCTTGCTGGTCTGCTCTGCACACACATACTTACATGTGGATCAGGTTTGCTTCATATTTTGGATTTTTTCTTTTGTAGGATGTCTGCTCATGCATATATATGTTCTACATGAGCTCATTATGTAGAAGGTTGATCAACAGGTAGAGAGGTCTGAAAAAGAAACAGTGATTGTGATGCTCTGTCTCCTTGATATGTTAATGATGCTTGTAATCAGAAGGTATCCCTCCAAAAGCTAGTCACAATTGTTCCTATCCCAATCCTTTTGTAATAGCATGGGGCTGTGACCCATTTAGAGGGAAAGTCTTCAAACAACAATAACACAGTTCTGAAGAAAAGCCTTCCAAATAGCCACATACTATAAATTCCATCCTGGACTCTATACCCCACCTACTCTTCCCAGGAAAGTTTCACTGCCATCAGTTTCCAATGAATGGACTTTCTTGGGATCCTCCAATGAGCAGGAAGATCCTGAGGAACATCTCTCCAGCTTATTCAAATGCAACTGAAAAACTTTACCCTTAGGAAAGCCAACAACTGCATTAAAAAAGGGTCCTTTTTGGTAGTCAAATACAGCATTTTCATAAGACCATCTGCCTTAGCTGTATTAGGAATGCTGGTTATGATTCTGAAATTCTGCCAGCAATCTCTGCTCAGCCTACTTTCTCTTTAAGGGTTTTTGTTTGTTTATTTGTTTGCTTGTTTTTGTTTTGAAAGCATGTTTCCACTCCACATTGGCTCCGATTTCAATTCTTGTCTCTGGTCATCTTTTCTCCCGCACTGCTTCACTGTACTGGTGACAGCTTTAATGAAACAGGAACTCCTGGGTGATACAGCAATTGCCATTGTATGTAATGGTAGCCACAGAATGTGCTACTTGCTACTGATAACCTTGTGTAGGATATTTCCTACTCCTGGTAACTTCCCAGTATGAACACATCCTAAAATAGCTTGTCCAAATGCTTGCATACCATGCCACACTGCTTCCATGGAAAATGGACTTAATACCAGAGACAGAAAATTATCTTGTTCTGCATAATTGCCTTATAATCTATGTGTAAGTGTTCTCTCGTCAACCTCTGCGGAGATATATGGCCTTCATTGTTACATATGAAGATTAAATTCACATAGAAGAACTCTTTCTTTGGCTAAAGTTCTCCATTGCATTTTTTTTTCTTTAGTAAAAGAGTGTTGAATTAAGACTACAACCCTGAGGTGGCCTACCTAGAGTGTAAGGGAGATGAGTTAGAAACCCAACTGTTATTGCCATGGGATTAATACAGCCATCCTTATATTCTCCTCGTGAAAGCTCCTTCAAGGCACTCCTTGAAAATGAGATAAAAATGAAATTCACTTAGTTACACTTTAGCTACAAAGGCACATTTATTTTCCTGAAGCAGGAGTTTGTCTTGAATTCAGATGTAGCATTCCAGGAGAACACATATGCTTGCTCCATACTGAATCAGTCCAATCAGGGAATAATAATTTTTAATGAGAATAAGTGCTACCAAAAAGACAGTTTAATTTGCATGTCAATACTCCTGCTAGGAGTGCAATTACAGAGAGTGATCATGATCACAGACACCAAATAAACAAGCTGGAAAACAATTATAGTGTTACTGTTTCAATGTCAACAGAATACAACCACATTCCACAGGTGAATGGCAAAGCTTAACAGGGTATTGTATGTGTCTGTTTGTATATGTTTGTGTGTGCTCTAAAAATCCTCTTATGTCTGCCAATATTTCAGGGTGAAACTGAAAGAAAGATTCAAGAGAGCAGGTGCAGCAAAGGTCTTCCAAACTTGCCTATTTCATCCCAGAAGTCATTAAATGATGACCATTAGAGGGAAAGTAGCTAAATACCCTAAAAGCCTCAGATCCCATCTGATCTAGGAAGCTAGACAGGTCAACTCTGGTTAGTATTTGGATGGGAGATAGCAATTGAATATCAAATACTGTAATCTGTATTTCAGAGGAATGAACTGGCAAAGCCATCTCTGTGTATTCCTTGCCTATGAAATTCATGGGGTCACCATGAATTTCGAGACAACTTGAAGATACACACACATGCGCACACACATGCACGCACACACACACACACATTATGGAGAACAAAGTATAAAAGTGGGAAGACAGTGGTATCTTCATCAGACATTTGAAAGTATCCTAGAAGGGAAACTTTATCTCTTTATTTCCTCTACTCCCCGTAAGCCCAGTCAGTACTATTGATTGACCTCAGGGTCCACCTAGATTGCCAAGGTGTACCAACCTTGCTAGAAGGTGAGAAGAAAACACTTTGTTCTTCCAGTATACCATCTATGCCACACAAGTAAATGAGTTTCCCAGAAAGCAAAGCACCAACATTTGATACATATGTTATTTTTGCCAATGTAACATAGCCTGTGAATTTGCAGTTGAACCATAGAATCATAGAACTGGAAGAGCCATTGAGTCCAATTCTCTGCCATGCAGCAATACAGCAATACAGCATCAAAGCATTCCTGACAGGTGGCCATCAAGCCTCTGGCTTAGCTATTCCTTCTAAATTGGTATTATCTGAAAATTTCATAAGCACGCCCTGTATTCCACCATCCAAGTCATTGATAAAGATGTTGAATAGCATTGGGCCCAGGACAATCAATTCAAAATCATCCCTTTCAATCTGTCTTGTATCCATGTGTTGAATTTTCCAAGGTCATCTGCACATTCACTGAGAACCAACACAGTTGCTCTTGTTCCTGTTCTTCATCATCACTCATGAAGGAGACAGCTTTGAATTGATTCTGTAGCTCCAAACTCACAGAATGGTCCTTGGCCTTTCTGCTTCTGTGTGTCACATTCCTCCCAATGTCTACCTCCTGTGTTTGGGAACTGACCTCCTCCACAGAGACATCCCCTATATGTTCCTCAAACAGGACAGTCTGCTCTGCTTTGACCAAGGAAACTTAATGTTCCCTAATATGCTGAAAAGTAGATACACAGGCCTCAAGCTCCTGAAACTTCTCTTCCAACAGGCAACCAACTTGCAGTGGCTGCAGGCATAGCTACCCACATTCTCTGGCAAGAACCCAAATGTACCACAGCTGTTGCAGGTGACTGGAGCAACTCCTTCATCATCCACATTTCTTAGTCTTAAATAGAAACTGAAACAGAACTGTCGACCTCCCCGTCAACACTCCCCTATTCAATGCCCATGCAAAACACTTGTTGGTGTTGTCTATTAGCTGAGCTCCTGTTAGTCAGGCTCTCAGAATTGTTGCTGCGGCTATACAGAAAGCCAGTTGCTGCTAGCTCCAGTCCCAGCCAAATCTCTGACTCTCTTCCTCTCAGCAGATGCTCTGCCTCCTTGAGACTATGTGCCTATAAACAAAAAGGCAAAAGCATACAAGCAAGGCTACACTCAGCTCACATAAACAATTGCCATACCCAACAAGTACAAGCTCATCAAAACATAATAGAGCACTAACAAGCACACAAGCAAACCTCCACTCAACTTACACAAACAAGCAGCCTTAACCCAACAGATACACGCTTAACAAAATTCAATAGAACAATAGAAAACTAACAAGTAATGGCAGGAAATATGGAGCTCATTGGAGGAAGAAAAGGAAAGACAAGAAGGTCTGAATAGTGACAAAGAGAAGATGAAACATCAAGGAAACAGCAGATACTAGGCAGAAATATAAATATGTAACTGTCTGTTTCTCCAAAATGTGATTGACTGAGAATAAGAAAATTGTTCTTGCTGGTTTTCCCATCTGTAAAGTGAAATAAGTCAATAATATGTGTAAGGATTCTAATTTTTATTTTGTAGTATTGTTAATGGGAGGGCAGAGTGGGTCTATATTTTATATATCGACCCACTCTCTATGTATTATAAAACTCACTCTCTCTCTCTGTCTCTATAGATATATATATATATAATTGGTTTTATAAAATTTCATATATATATATATATATATATATATATATATATATATATCATATATTTTAGTTCATATTTACATGATCCTTGCCTGTCTCCTTCTGATAACTAGCTAAATTTGAAATAGGATTTTCCAGAATTCTCTTCTATGTTGCAAACAGGTACCTGGGGAGAGGGATGGGTTAGCATACAATAATTGATGGGATTTTTTTTTGTTATTTGGGTATAATGCAAGTGTAGATTGATGTCTTCTTCAAATTCAAATTAATGTTCTCTTTTCATTGAAGACATAATAAAAGTAGGGGTTCTTAAAAGGGTTTTTTTTTTTTTTGTAAACATAACATAGTGGCATGTTTTTTATTATCAAATCTCCCATTTAAGACAATTCCTAACAAAATCAAAGGAAGAATAACAGGAACAGCTTAGAACATTGTCTGAACACATCGTAGTTCATAATCCAAAGAAAGCTTTTTTTCTGATATATCAGATTTTGCTACATGTTAAAAAGGATAATCCTCCATACCTAGCAAAGCAGACAATCAATTTACACTCTGCGGTCTCTGTGGAAGAATGGAGCTACTTATGAATATTAATTTGTAAATATTCTATGACTTCCGCCTTACAGGAAATTTCTTTATGTATGATATGCTAATAGTCCCTTCTAATATTATCTAAATTAACCATGTGAGATGTGTGTTGCAAGTATGTTTGGTCGTTCTGTACTATGGCCAGGGAATGTTGCAAATGTAAACTAATTCTGCCTTTAAAGAAAGACAAACATTGGTTCCTGAGCAGAGGTGTATCTAGGGCGGGGCAAGTATGGCACGTGCCCTGGGCGCCAATGCTGGGGTGTGTGTGCAAAAAAGCAGTGCTGGAAGTGGTGATGGAGGAGGAAGAGGAGGAGGAGGAGGTGGAGAGGGAAGCAGCCTGCTGGAGGTAGGGGCTCAACTTCCACACTTGCCATAGGCACTGTTTATACTACTTCTCTGTTCCTGAGATTGTTGTTGTTAACAGTATTAAAGGGGTTGCTCTGTTAAAAAAGAAAAAGTGATCCTACAATGTATGACAGAGGTAGACAGGATAGTATAAACTAGTTTTTGGACAGTTCCTCAAATACTACAGCTGAGCTAGTAGAACACCAAGCTATGGGAAGACAGTAGTATTAACTAAATTAACATGAGCATGTTGGTTGCAGGAGGCAACTTGCAATAGCAAACTTTTTCAGTATAAATGGACTTTTTGCCTTAAATACTTCTTTAGAATGCAAGACAGAAGATGGCAATTGGCAGCTCTTCCTCAGTCTGATAAGTATATCACTTAAACATAATCTGCACTGTTTTTGTGTTTCCTGTATGTAGTACTTTGTTTTTTTCCGATATGTTTGGATTCCTTTATGCACCATCTATGATTATCTCTTGTTTAGAAAAATATTAATGAACTTATTTGTTTTTTAAAAAATAAACATACTTCCTAGGGGGCAGACCTCATTGAAATATAGAGAGGGACATACTTCTGAGTAAGCATGCAGAACTAAAATGGACGGTAATGGTCCAAATCTGACTTGTTATGGTATTTTCTTTCTTTTCTTTATTTTTAAGGGGAAAAAAAATCAGGAACACATTGGGTGGAGCTGCAACCTTCAAGAGTGTCTTTATCTCAGAGCCTTTCTGGATATCCTCATCAACAGTTTGAAGAGAAGTGTTGTCAGACACACACTTTCCCTTTCCTTCTTTCTCCTCCCTTCCTGATTTCTGTTCTTTTCTTTAGATGTCACTGAGGCTTATCATTCCCAGGCTTCTGCTTCTGCTATCACAAAAGCTCTTGAGAAGCATGGATAACATTCTGAGCAGAAGGGGATCATGACAAGAAGCATAATGACTTTTTAGAAACAGACTCTTCTCCTCTCTGTATCCTGATTTACTGATGGTAGCCTCTTTCTTTCTTTCTTTCTTTCTTTCTTTCTTTCTTTCTTTCTTTCTTTCTTTCTTTCTTTCTTCCTTCCTTCCTTCCTTCCTTCCTTCCTTCCTTCCTTCCTTCCTTCCTTCCTTCCTTCCTTCCTTCCTTCCTTCCTTCCTTTCTTCCTTTCTTTCTTTCCTTTTAAAATTAACTCTGTGCCAGAGTTGCACTTACTACCCAGGAGCTCCTCTTCAGTTAGCAGCACTGTAGTTAAGAATGAAATGGGAAGGTTTCAGAGTGGATATCTTCTTTATCAACAGCTTGATGCCACATTAATAGTTCTGTTTGCAAAGCAAGAAAGAAAATTAAATGTATATCTGATCTGATCCAATGATTAAATATTTCAAATGCCAGTCCCACTGAGGTTCATGAATAGAGCTTCTCAAGGTGAAAGTATTGCTTCCTGAGATAAAGAATAACACATATAGCTGCCTTTACCACACTGTAGGTGAGCAGGTTAGATTAGGGGTGCAGATTAGGTAGTACGTCACACAAGTAGCACCAGCATTCCACACCCACACCCCATCCTGCAGGATCTGCCATGTGAGGTGGCTGCATCACCCTGCATGTAAGAGTGGGCTGCATGGTAAGAGTGAGCTAATTTAAGGCAACAAATGAGTTTGTGATGGTAGAGGTAAGCTGAGAAGAATTTCAGAGGAGAAACAGATATTTAGTACTTTACTCACATCTCTTCATTGAAAGCACGTGGAGAAGAACAGGGTGCTTGTGGCAAGAAGTTTTGCCAGTTACTTATATATACAAGGTCCTAAATGATCAAAACTGTACTCACATGGGCTCTGTCTATGCAGGAGAAAGATCTGTCAACCCTTAATTTGGGGAAATTCATTTAAACTGAGATCCCTCAAAGAAAAAAAAAGTTGTCCACTGCTTTAATTAAAATTAATGTGCATCTTGGGGGTTGTTTAAATAGTAGCTATAGCAATGTCTGAACAGCCTCAGGACTGTGGAGGGTAGAGGTTAGATCTTTATCTTCGCCAACAGTGGAGGTTTAGCATGCAAATAGCTTATTCAGAAGGGTGCTTTGTTCATGAAATGGGCCAGAAGAGAAAGAATTAAACAGTATATCCCTACCCTTTGTGGTCAGAAGCTGCTCTAGCCTCCACATGGTTGCTTTTCATACGACAGAAAATATGTGTCTTGATTGTATTGGCCCACTTGAAGTCACATCTAGCTTGGCTCCAACATGCTGGATCTTAGTACCTTCCATTTGATCTGCATGCTGAACAGATGACACAAATGCTACTTGGTTTCAATTTTCATAATCTCCAGTATCTAGTTTTTAACAAGAACAACTTGGAACATCTTGCTCACACAAGTTAACTAATTCCCTGGCCTTTTTATTTTCCAATAGCAATCTGTCACATTTTCTCTGCATTTTCCATTTCTGTTCATTAATTTCCCCACCAGTTTCATTTCCAAGGCTGCAGGCATGATGGAGAATCTACCTTTTCTTTTAAGCCTACTGCTCCTTCATGCACTGAACTAAAATTGTCAAAATTATGGAAGGAAAAAATTGACAAAAGCATAATAGTAATAATAGTAGAGGGTCCTCTGAAGACTTAATTCTAGATATATTTAATTAGAGAAAAAGATATTTTGTGAGTCAGCTGCAAAGCATGCAGGTTAGATTCTAATAAGTACAGTCTTGCTTTACTTAGTAAACTTGATACATTGTGTTATGATGCTAACAAATATGTGTATTAAATTGTCTTGTGAAAAACATATTATATATCTTGTACTATATGTGTGTGTGTGTGTGTGTGTGTATGTTTGCTATACAAATATAACAGTGTGGTGTAGTAGTTTAACTGATGGACAAGGACTTCAGGAGACTAGGATTTGAATCCTTGCTCAGCCATCAAAATCCACTGAGTGACTTTAGCAAGTCTCACTGTCTCAGCCTCAGAGGAATCAGTGAAAACCTCCCTGTGAATAGAACCTGCCATGAAAACTTTGGGATAGGTTGCTTTAGGGTCGCCATATCTCTGAAATAACTTGAAGACACACAACAACAACATACACATGTAGCATTTCTAAAGATATGTTTAAGGCCCTTTCCGCACGAGGCCAGTGAATCACTCCGTGCCTTTCCTTACCAGTTCTTCTGGGCTCAAAGCAACGCAGACTTTCCCTTAAGCCCTTCCGCAGGGCTGTATATATGTTCCACCCTGATTCAGAGCAGTGCGAGGTCATAGATCCGCACTGGCGAGGCTTAGAAAATGGCGGCTTCCTGTCGTTTGTGGGGCCAGACCAACCGCTGAAGCTGACCATGCCCACATCCCACCCTCCGCTGATCACCGGTTCATATTGGTGCAAATGTGCGCATCTGCACCACTGCAGAAGTACGAATTGGCGCGCTCCGGCAAATTGAAAAATCATTTTTTGGCGCACTGGAGGACCACTTGGGGGCATATTTAATCGCACTTAGGTGCGGAACTAAGGTAAATAGTCCGAACCTAGTCCACTCCAAGGTGCAGATGCCCTCCGTGACAGGACGCATTGGCCCGTCTTAATTTCCTCGTGTGGAAAGGGCCTAAGACTGCCTTCTTAGTTTGCACTGGCAAGACCTGTAGTATTTCAACATTCTATCTTGTAAGATAAAAACACAATGCTACTTAAACTGGTGGTCCAGCACCCATTGCTGGTTCACAAACCATTGGCTACTGGTCCACGGAAAGTTGTTAGGAAACTGTGTGTGACTATGATAATAGTATAACAGTCCTGGGAGGAATTAGGAGGGAGGAGGAATTGTGAGTCGACAGTATCAGACAGCTTGAGAGCCACTGTTCCAGGTGACAACAAATAAGATGCTTGCACAGCACTAGTGGAAAGCTGTATTCCAGGGGAAGTAGGAAAATCCCCAAAGGCCCAGGGATGCTAAACCAGTGATAACCTTTAGATTCTAATGAAATGAATGTATTTTATTACTGAAAAATCAGCAAAAAAAGTTTGTTCAGATTTATTTGTTCTTCTATTATTTGGCTTGTATGCAAATCTGAGCAGAGTTCTGCTTTGTTTTGTTATATAAACGGACTTTATTTTTTTGGTTCAAAGGATGCTAAAATACAGTTAGCCAGAAAATACAGCACAGTACTATACATGTTTACTTAAGAATAAATCCCACTGAATTTAATCGGGCTTTCTTCCAAGTACACGGTACAGAAATGTGCCCTCAGAACTTTCACAGCCCACACACGTCCAAGTCAAATGCAATTGCAAAAAAGATTATTTTTCCATATTTTCCCAGACTCTGGGCTAGTTAGAGTTGGGCAGGCTATAGGTAAGGATGCTTCCAAAGTTCTCTTCATATTCTGAAGTTCTCAATTTTCTGATTTTGTTTCAAGAGTGGAAATACTACATTAGAATTCTCCATTGCTCTAGAGCGCTCGGTTTTCACAGCTTCTGCCTCTTTAATTGATTCATACAACTGAACTGAAGGTTGTGCCAAAGTATATACAATCCAGTTCTAGAAGTAAAATTTGGAAACCTTTTTTAATGTAACTTAATTCTTACAGGTACAGAACACAGAATGAACTTATAGAACTGTACAGAAACAAAATAGGGGAGATCCATTCAGCTCTAACCTTCAGTTGCGTCATAAACTGAAGAACACTCTACCGTCAGACAACAAAAACTGCTAACAGCTAACTCATGTTCATCTGGATGAGATATTATTTGTTGCTGTTGTGTGCATTCAAGTCGCTTTTGACTTAAGGCAACACTAAAGTGTTACTAGTGTTTTTCTTGGCAAGATTTGTTCAGAGGGGATTTGCCTTTGCCTTCCTCCGAGGTAGAGAGAGTATGCCTTGCCCAAAGTCACCCAGTGGATTTCCATGGCTTAGCAGAAATTCAGACTCTGGTCACTCAGAATCCTAGTCCAATATTAAAAACACTGCACCATGCTGTTCACCACACTGTAGTCTCCCAGAATATTGTTTTGGTGTAGAATCTACACTGAACTAAACCTACATTCTATATCTTTGTCCCCCTAAAGAGCTGTAAACCATAGAGGACCTGTCTGTTCTTACAAACAAAAAACAAATGAGACAAAATTTGCAACTAATATACTGATTTGGCCATGTCTACCTTTTATTTTGTCCCAGCCAATGAATAATTTGGAACAAAAATATGTTTTGTGATCTCTTTTGGTGAACCGCAATGTCCCAAAACAAGACTAACATAATCTGATTATTAGCAGGCTATATTCATCTTAGAAGAGGAAACTGGGAATTTAAATGGGTTCAACACATACAAGAAGCATACACCAAGTCCTGCACCTCAGCCACAATGCTAACCCTAGTACTATCTTTCAATGTATTGAGATTCCATTTGGGTCAGAAAATATATCACAATTCATAGACGAAAATGTTGATGTATAAAGATTAAATTTTAAAAAGTGCAACCTAAAAAGACTTGTTTCCATCATAGAAAAAGTGTCTATTTCCATTTGAAGAGAAAGCCATTTACTGTGTTTGCTAGAAAAAATGTGATTAATATACCTGTTAATTGTATGTGTGGTTTTCAGGATTTGTTAGCACCCTCAATATATTTCTGCACTACTAAAGCAGAAGCCAGAAATTTCAAGTGAACACGTTGGCCAATACAAGTTCAGTACACTCACAGGACAGGCTTGTTTACTTTGATCTAACTAGAAAAAAAAAATGGAGAGGGCAGGAATAATGGGTATATCAATGGTTAAAAATACCACTAACTTTTCACTGTTGCACTAATTTTAACAAGTTGATATATGCCACATTAAAAAAACAAAACAAAAAACTTTCATTGATTAGAAATTGACCAAAGTATGTTTTCCTTGCATTAGTTGAATTCAGGGCAATAAATGTCAATTTGTTGCAACATGAGATTCCAAAATGATACTCTCCCCCCTCTAAACAAAATAACAACTTACAGTCAAACCTTTACATAATGATCTCATCCATTAATTTGCCACTCTAATTGGCATAAAGTTGTATGCATTCTGGTAATTAATTGCTCAATGTCATAAATGGGAATAATGAAGCCATTATGTTCTATAAGTACAAGAAACCAGGGTTTAATAAACTTCAGGACTTGGTGGAAGAAGTAAATTTATCATTTGCCAATGCTTAACTGAAAATTACTTCTGCTCCTGTCTCCCCTGAGTTTTAAGGAACCTTTAAATCAATAGGATTTACTGGCTGTCATAGTGTTAGGTTAATTACACTTTATTTTTCATAGAAATCTGCTTACATGAGTATTTTGAATTCCCCCATCTTTATTCAAACCCAGAGGTACTACAACAAAACATAAACATGTCCCATCCACTCTTTGGTATGCAAACTTTTGAATCTTAGGCAAGTCAAACTACTGTAGTTAATGCAGACAGGAAATCTGCTTATTTATACAAAATAACTAGACAAATCTTTCTAATCCATTCCAGTTTGGATCTATTAATTTATTCAAGGACGTACTGCAAAAGTTTCTTTAATATTGCAAGCTGGTTTCTGCCATTATACTTTGTTTTCATATATCAGGACAATACACATCTGAATAACAGCAGCATAATTTAATTTGTACCAGTGTGTGAGGTGCTGGATGGACAGTTGCTTTCAAACAGGAAATGAACATCTTACCTTTCCACCATCTTGAGTTTTTAATCATACAGTTTCCCTGTCCTGTTCATGGAATTTACAGTGTGTCCCTCTAAACCATATCTTTTCACATGTGTAACTTCCAGGTGTTCCTAGTCAATGGTTTTATTGTGCAGTTGTTCTGGCTCATTCACGGATTTTTACAGGGACTCCAGACTACAGCATTCTCCTGCTGCTTCTATGGTTTGACAAAACTTCTGTGAAGTTTTCCAAGAATCATCAAGTTGAAATGGACTACAAGGGCTGAATTTTTTGATTTTGATGAGATGTGGAAGGATTTTGACATTTTTTTAAAAAAATCTACAGATTATGTATCAGAGATCGTAACATGCTAATAACAATTTATTAAATTACATTGGGGGGTTATTAAACCAGAATGTTAAATATAAGGGAGCGCATCGTTCATTTAGACTGAAAAAGGAGATATCTTGGCATGAGTAAAATAGCAGTAACATTTCTAGCTAGGAAGGAGAAAGGCATGTTCGTGAAGCACAAATTCTTACGTATTGTCAGTAAGAAGCGTTTTCACTTCCAGCTTTGTCTTCTGCTGCCCCTTTCTCTTTCTCTTTCTCTTTCTCTTTCTCTTTCTCTTTCTCTTTCTCTTTCAGAGAGTAGAATCATGGAATCATAAAGCTGGAAGAGACCACAAAGGCAATCCAGTCCAACCCCCTGCCATACATTAATATACAACCAAAGTGTCCCAAGAGATGGCCATCTAGTCTCAACCTCTAAAGAAGGAGACTCCACCACACTCCAAAGCAGCATATTCTGCTGTCTAATTCATCTTGCTGTCAGAAAATTCTTCCTAACATGTAAGTGGAATCTCTTCTCCTGTAGTTTGAAGCTATTGCCTCCATGTCTTGGTCTCTGAAGCTGCAGAAAACCAGCAAGCTTGTCCCATCTTCCATATGACATCCTTTCAAATATTTAAACATGGATTTCATATTACCTCTTAACATTTTGTTGTCCAGCTCCCTAAGCTGCTCCTCATACAGCATGGTTTACAGGCCTTTTACCATTTTGTTTGCCTTCCTCTGGATATATTCCAGCTTGTCAACATCCTTCTTGAATTGTGACAACCAGAACTGAACATAGTATTCAAGGTGAGGTCTGACCAAATCAGAACAGAGTGGTACTATTACTTCCCTCAGCATAGATACTATACTCCAATTGATGCAACCCAGAATCACACTTACTTTTTAATCTGCTGCATCACAGTGTTGACTCATGCTCAGCTTGTGGTCTATGAAGGCTCTAGATCTCTTTCACATATACTGTGGTCAATCCAGGTGTCACCCATCTTATATCTATGCATTTCATTTTCATGCCCAAGTAATACCTTGCATTTTTCCTTATTGAAATTTATTTTGTTAGTTTTGGCCCAGCTTTCTAATCTGTTAAAGTCATTTTGAATTCTGATCCTGTCCTCTGGGGTATTTGCTACCCTTCTGAATTTGGTGTCATCTCCAAATTTGATATGTATATCCTCTATTCCATCATTCAGTTAATTGACAAAGATGTTGAATAGCACAGGGTCCAGGACAGAACCCAGTCATTTCTCTTCAGGATGAAGAGGAGCCATTGGTTCAGTCAGTCGACCAGCTGCAAATCCACCTAAGATTAGCATTGTTTAGCTCATATTTCACTAGCTTGTTTGCAAGAATATCATTGAAACATTGTCAAAGGCTTTACTGAAATCGAGATATGAACATCCATAGCATTTCCCTCATCTACCAAGCTTGTAACTCTATTTAAAAACAAACAAACAAACAGAAAAACAAATAAGATTCTTCTGGCATGATTTATTTTTAAGAAATGCATGTTGACTTTTAATGAACATAGCATTCCTTTTTAAGTGCTTACAGACTGCCTGTTCAATGATCAGCTCTAGAATCTTTCCTAATATTGATGTCAGGCTGACTGGTTGGTAATTGTTTGCGTCTTCCTTTCTCCTCTTTTTGGAAGAGAGACATTTTCCCACCTCCAGTCTCCTCCAGTCACTTGCTCTCTAGAAATTTTCAAATATTATTGTCAGTGGTTCTGAGATTTTCTGCTAGTTCTTTTAATTTCCTTGGATGTATTCATCTTGCCCTGAAGACTTGAATTCACTTAGAGTAGCCAGGTATTCCTGTATCACCTCTTTACGTAGTGCTGCATTCTCCCTACTGCATCATCTGCGCTATTTTCTCTAAGCTGAGCATTGTTTTCCTTTTGAGAGAAGACTGAGGTGAAGAAGGTGTTGAGTAGTTCTAACTTTTCTCTGTCCACTGTTAGCATTTTGCCGTCTTCTCCACTAAGTGTCTCTACCATTTCCTTGTTCTTCCATTTGCTATGGACATAACAACAACAAGAAAAAGTATTTTTCTTATTTTTAACCTCTCTAGCAAGTCGGAGCTCATTCTGTACTTTAGTTTTCCTGACTTTCTCCCTAAGCAAGATGTCTATTCATTTGAATTCTTCTTCAGCGATTTCCCCCATTTTCTTTTCCTTTCATAAACACATTGAATACATACAAATGAGGAAAATTTAGGAATAATAGTGCAATATTTTTGATTGATAGTGCTGGGAACCATCCACCTGGAACACAGATAAGCAACCACTGCTCATCTTTTACATTTTCCCATATGTTGGCCACCTCTATGCATACAATGTTTAGTAAGACTGTTATAAGTTCTTACTAAACATTGCAAGACCTTATGGAAACATTCTTCAGCCCTATTTTTAAATACGGATGGTAATGATAAAGGTCCTCTTGAATAGATAATGTCCCCTACATCCAAGCAACAATTATCAAACAGATAATTATCAAATTATTCAACAGATCTTGACATTCCTGTTGCCTACATTTGTCCATGGATTGGATATAATGGATTGAGTTGTTTCTTTTTTTCCCCCTTTCCTTTTCTTTCTTTTTTTCTTTTTTTTTCTTTCTTAAATGGATCTAATTTTACAGGTTTTCCGTTTAGGAAAAAGAGCTTTCATCCCTCTGTGCTTTTCTATTTCCAGTTTAGGAATGGAAGGAATATTTAAAAATATTTGAAAAATGGTTGGTGTCCTTTTTTTTTTTTTTTAGCTTTGGGAAGCCCTGATGAGAAGAATCCTGGAGTTAGGAGAATATTCACAGACTGAGACTGTTTCCGCACAAAAGCCACATGTATGTATGTATGTGTGTGTATATATGTGTGTGTGTGTGTGTGTGTGTATACATACACATACATACATATGTATACATACATACATATACATATATACAGAGAGAGAGAGAGAGAGAGAGATGGAGAAAACATTGTCTGCATTTCTTTGTAGGAAACTGTATTTTCTGTGTATAGCTGCACAAAGATTTTCTTTACCAAAAAAGCCCACTATTTCCTACAGAAAAAAAAATATTATTGACTATAAAAAAAGAAAATTTGAGTAGAACAGTCAAAGTGCAAATAAGTATTTTTTTAAAAAAAATAATCAAAGATCTTTTTATAGCTCATTGCTTCATTCAAGAAAAAAATTAAGAAATACCCCTCTGCTTTCTAGTCTTGGACTAGATCATGTTTAACTTTATGTTTGATTTCTATATCTTTGATTGTAGTATATTTTTTCAGGCTAACAAGATGTCTAACTGTATGCGTTTAGCCATCTGTGCAAACTGAAATGTATTATAATATTTTTATAAAGTGAAGATGGCTAACTCTCCATTTGCAATTTGTCCATATTTTGCAGTTTTAATATATTGTAATGTTTTACAACCTGCTATTTTTTTTTCTGCGGTTTTAAGCCAAGTTTTGATATTTGATTTTTTTTTTTTAATTGTAAAGGAATGGTTATGTTGTGCACCTTCCAGTCATTTCCAATTTTTGGTAACCTTCAAGTGAACCTATTGCAGATTTTTTTTTTTTTTTCAAGATTTGTTGGCTGGGGGTTTGCTATTTCATTGCATAGGATTCAAACTCTGGTCTATCAGAGTCCAAATGCAACACTGAAGCCTTTATATCATGCTGGCACCTTTTAAAGGAATTTTAGAAAATAAAGATAGAATTTTGATAGTATGATGGTGATAATAGACAGCAAGAATGTTCATAAATTTCATTGTCACAGGTAGAGGTAGGGTTTGGACTCACTGAAACTTGGCAATTCTAATGGAGCTCAACTTCAGGAGGCTGATAGATCCAAATGTCTCTCTTGAAGTATTGAGTTGTTGAGTCCTGTCACCTTAGCACCAAATTGTGTCATATTCTGATTGATATCTAGAATAGGAAAAATAGTTGGGGCAGTAGACATGATCAGTCCTGAGCATACGCTGTCACAGAGTGGAATCAAACCCATCCACTGCTTTTCAGGGAGCTGGCAGCAAAGAAATGAGTGACTAGAACAACACTGGTGAAAAACAGAGTGAGTCTGAGTAAACACAAGCTAGAGGTCTATGCTGTGGCACACAAACAAGCAAACAGACAAAAACTTCTTTCTCTGTTACCATCATGTCTGTAAAATGTCCACTGAACCTCTCAGTGGTCTTTTGCAGTCTGACCTACATGAAGAAAATTCTAACTACTTGACAGCCACCTGGGAACAATCTGCTCGACACTTTGCAGGGAAAAAAAATAGCTTGGATCTGTCCTACATTGGATACTATAGTGGATACAGGTCTGATAGATGTAACTGTGGCCCCAGATTACCCAGTAATTATGGGACACATTCAATTAGTACAACCTAAGAGCAGGATCCTTGAAGCGGGAAAAGCAGAAAAAAGAATGCAAGATCATTGACCCTCCTGGTTCTTTAAACAGGCTGAGGAGAGGGCAAGAGGATAAGGTAAATGCTTAGTGTTTCTCTGCCGGAAGGCAGGGCCAACATGCCTAGAAGAGGCAGTTATAAGACTGTTGCTGAAAAAGCCTTTCCTGGATGCTACAATGCTATATTATACTATATTATAACTTATTATTATTTATTACTTATCATTTTTCACAGTTCCATTTCTGGATGAGGTACTGGAGCATGTGCTGGCACATCAGCTCACAGGGTAGCTGAATGAGACAGATTAACTAGAACCATTTTTGTCAGAATTCAGGCTTCGTCATGGGATAGAGACAATTTTTTTTTCTCCTTGGCGGATGACCTATGCTAGGAACTAGACCAGAGGAGTGTGCCCTGGGGGTTCTATTGTATCCCTGGGCAGTTTACTGTACCATTGGCCACGCTATGCTTCTAGGCTGCCTCTCCAGGATGGGTCTTTTTGACCCTGTTTTAGAATTATTCTTTTTCTTGAGAAAGCAGACCAGAATTTAGCAGAAATTCGATTTCTGTTTTACTCTTTGGTGTTGACCCGTGGAGTTCTTCAAGATTCATTCCTGCCCTCACCCCATTCTATGAAGTTTGGGGTTGCAGTGTCACTGGTGTCACTGGTGGAGTGGAATTTCATGATCTAATTTCTCCTTTTTATCTATATTTGAGGAAGCAATTTCAAGTTAGGGAAGTTTCTGGTGTCAGTGGTGGACTGGGTGAGGAGAGATAAATTGAAGCTTAATCCAGAATAGACAGTGGAAGCTCTGCTAAGTTGAATGGCAGATCACAGAACTGGGTGAGGTTGCACTGTCTCTAATAATGAAAGTTCACAATTTGGTTGTATTCCTTGATTCAGCCCTGAGCTTGAATGCCCAAGTTTCTGCAGTGAATGATTGAAAAGAGAAATGATGAAAGCTGTATGATGATCAGTAGCTTTTATTTCATAAAAAAAGCTTCTTATGACCTGGAGCTTTGTCTCCTTTCAATCTTTCACTGTGAATAGTGTTTTCCAGTTATTTAATTTAATTAATTAATTTTGTTCCTGACCCACTACTTATTTAGGCCACATATAGCTATCAATGAGGTGAAACATTACAGTTACAGTGAAGGAGTGAAATTATTATGCCTTTATTACAGGAAAAGTGAATTAATTACAAGTAACTAGTAGTTGTTGTAGTTGTAGTTGTGACCATTTACTTCTAAATTCTATGTCCAACAATATTAGACATTGACTCATAGGTTTCCCATATCTGCTTTAGCATTTGATAGAATAAATTCTAGATTAACACCAAATGTATCCAGTACCAGTTTTTTTCCCCAACACTTATTATGTGAATAAATACCAACTACATTTTAAATATGTAATAAGTAAATCTGTAACAGAAACATTACGGTTTCTGTGGTTCAAAGTTCATGGCATATAAACCATTCATCTTGTGCTTTAATGAATATTTGCATTTCTACAAGATAGTTGACCTATAACTTAATGACACTGTGCCAAAAATGTTGTTCCTTTTAGCCTTGTGAAATAGCCTAAGTCTGATATTGATTACAAATAGCTTACTACTGTATTAAATTATCATTTTTTCATTTTTTTTCCTTTCATGCTTATGATCATGTAAATCTATATTTGTACTCTCTTTAAATTATTATATTGAAGAATAAGGATTATCTATGTCAGTAGTTCTTAACCTGGGGTCCATTGGACCCCTGAGGGTTCCCAAAGCCCTCACAAAGAGTCCAAAAGCCCTGCCTCTGGGCACTACCAGCAGTGGCAGCAACAGGGATGTGGCAACAGAGAGTGTGGGTGCCACACTGCTCACTCATTTTCAAACAAGGGAGCAGTTTGGGTGAGTGCACATACCTCCCACTGTTCCCATTTCATCACGGACACAGCAGCAGGGGATGTGCATACCAGGGGCCAAGATGGGAAGTATGACTCTGGAGACCATGGTTTGAATCTCTCCTTGTCCATGGAAACCCACTTCATGACCTCTGGCAAGTCACATTCTCTCAGTGTCAGAGAAAGGCAAAGACAACAAATGTTGCCTGGAAAATTCCCATGATAGGTCTGCCTTAGGGTTGCCATATGTCACTTTTCAAAGGGGAGAGACACAATGATTAGAAAGGACTTCTCCCTGTCAGCAGCCCTTTGCTGTCATGCACTTTCAAGTCATTTGTGAATTATGGCAATCCTAAAGTGAACCTATCACAAGATGTTTTTTTGGGGTGTGTGTGTGCAAGATCTGTTTAGACAGGTTTTGCCTTTGTCTTCCTCTGAGGCCGAGAGACTGTGATTTGCCCAAGGTCACCCAGTGTCTGAGCGCTGATTTGAATCCTAGTTTCCAGAGGTCATAAATAAATAAATAAATAAATATTTGAATATTTAAATCTTGAAATAAGTCTGGGGGTTACCAGCTACAAATTATATTTACAGGGGCTCCTCACTAAAGAAAGGGTTAGGAACCAGTGATCTGTGTCATTGGTACTCAGATTAGTGATTCAGGGACCAGTCCTGATCCACAATTGATCAACTGCTAGCCCCTGCTGGCTTTCCAGCAAAGAAAGAAACAATTGTTAGCTGATGGGTACAAATATGGTACCAATCTCTGGTACACTGGAAAAAAAATGCCAGTCCACCACATCAGATAGTTTGGGAAACACTGATCTAGATTATCAACATTGGCTGCAATCCACTATTGCAGTTATAAATGTGTAAATCATATTTATACATCCATAACTAATTCAAGCCAGGCAGTGGCCACCATGAGCAACAGAGGTCTGTCCACCAGGGCACAGAATACTGATGTTTCCATCCTTTTCCTGCTAACAAATTCCAGTGCGAGGAGGAATTGTAACAGAGATTGTACTTCTGATATTCATACCAGAAATCACTGGAAGGAGAATGTGGAAAAGTCAGTTTGCTGTGCCAATACCAAGAGGAGAACAGACCTACATTGCTTGCAGCAGCTGCTGCCTGGCAAAACAGGATTGAGGAAACTGGACCAGGGGACACACTTAGTTAAGCATACTTAACTAAGTAGCGGATCTAGGCTATTAGTCACGTATTACCATTTCCTGTGCTGACATCTAATTCTTTGGCATTCTTGGAAAGATTAACCAACTTGTATCATCTTTTTTGTTCAATATATGATTATATGAAGTTAAAAACATTTTTATATTATTACATACCTGTCTTAAAATGCTATCTGAACATATCAGAATTTTGAAAAATACAAAGCCCAGTGAACACACTGCCTTCTTGATTGAGGAAGTATTACTTGATTGAGGAAGTATTACTACCAAGTCTCACTTGGAAGCCAGGTGCGGCCATAAACCATTCATACATAATCTGGTTTGTGCAAATGGTATAGCATCTAGAGGAGTAATTCCACTAGCATAAGAGTTCTACTAATTACAGAAAGCCAGCACATTTGTGCTGCTATTCAGAGAATGCACTAACTCATGAACAAAGGATTATGAATAGTTCACCAAACCACAATTCCTATGACTTTATAGGATGAAGCCGTGTCAACAAAACTGCTTTTAGTGTCTAGCATAGGTATGCTAAACGTCCAATAGTACCATAAAATTCTGGTGGTGTATATAAAAACTGAATTTACAGTATGATACAACTATCATATGTAAAGTTGCTTAACACATTATTTTGGTGGTAATTATTGTCATAATATTGTTCTCCAACACAATTCCATGCATTTTACTTAGACAAAAAAAAATGGTATTCATTTATATTATTCCCAGGCAAAAGTTCATAGGAGTAGAGGTTCCATTTTCTCCAGATTCTTTGAGAAGCAGCCAAGTCCAGATAATCTGACAATGTTATTTTTCAAAACAATATTTTTAAAGCACATTAAATTGAAAATTTTTTTTCTTCACAAGAGAGGCCACAATCCTGGATACACTTACTCGGGAGTAGATTCCACTGAGCACAGGGGGACTTACTTCTGAGGAAATGTAATCTGGATTGCACTGTACTACTTTTATTTTTGACATAGTGAATGAAGACAGTTACAGTGATTCGTCAGAAGCCATTCTGTCCATGCATCAGTAACAGATCTGTATTTGTACACAGGTTGTAGCTCTGTTCAGACATTCACCTGAACACATCCAGGGCTAAAGTCAAGATGTGGACGTGTGTACATTACTGTCCAATGTCCCCAAGCAGCCAGATGTAAGCTAGACCATCATGAACTAAGCACAAAGGTCTGTAGTTGAATTATATCTAACTGGAGCTTAATATAGTTACACATTTCCCAGAAGTTTGAACCCAATCTTATCTGGATTCACACTTATGGAAACTTTGTAACCATGTTCAGCCAAATGCAATTGCAGGTGTATGCTTCAGCCATTTGTCCTCAAACTGAAAATGTTTAATTTAGCTCCATGTTTGAGGACATGGGGTGGGGTGAGTTCTATGTAGTCTCATGTCTCTATCTGCAGATATAGGTCTGCCACAAGTTCTGGTGAAAGTCTGATGAACAGACCTTATAACTTTGGTAAATGAAATATTGCTTTGGGATGGCATATGTCTATATACTTCACATTGGGAAGCATCCACGTTGCATCACCCACTTCTAGGTCCATTCTATGCCTGGTTATGTTGCTGCGCTATAGTTTTAATGGAATGAGGTACATCCCTTTCTTTATTTCTTTTAATGTATACTTGCTTAATTTGTACACATTGCTTGACTGTATACTCACTAAGCACAGCATGCTTAAGTAGTGTTTTGTGATCATTTGAAATGTGCAAAATTTCTAAGCATACTTTTCCAATGCATACATTTTTTCCTAGACACATTCATAGCTGCACATCAATACAAATATTCCAGACTACAGATTGTGTCTAATTCATAGACAGTGTAGAAGATGCAGAGTGTTCAACCCAATAAATTTTGGATTAAAACAGATTCTTCACATCTCCTTATTTTGGATGAGACCAGAATTCCAAGCTAGTGAAACAATCATCCACCATTAACCTACAACTAGCTATTGTAGCCTGGAGAAAGTTGCTCAGTTTAACCCTATCTCTGGTGGCCATGGACATTTCAACACTTTAGCTCTTATAGCTTTATAAAAAATGAGATGAGTTTCCTACAATCACCCTTTTCACTTATATGTGCTTGTTAACCCTCTAATAAAAATATCTCACTGAGTCACTTAAAAGTATCTCTGGGATTGCTGTTATGTGGTTCACTTCCTTATCACCCATTCTTGTCCCTTTTTCCCTGGAATTGCAGTTGTGAAATTGCTGACTTATTTGATATTACCAAAGCCTTTGAAACTCATTTTATATGTTCTGTACAGAGTAAGAGAAGAAAGGAATAAGTGTTTGTAGGTAAGGAGGGGATCTGAAAAGATTGCTGTGCCCTCTGTTTTACTTAGTTCAATGAATCATATTTAAATTTGATTTCAGTGTAACAAGTTACACTGGAAATTCTCAGTGGAGACCAATGGCTCCCATGACAATTTGGTGGTGGATCAGTTATTCATTTAAGTCTGAAATTTAAAGGAGTTATCCAAAGAATTCAGTCTTATTGGATTATAGGATCTGAGGAGGAATTTCTTCCTGCGGAAATACCCAGAAAAAAAAATAGAAATCTAATCTGATGAATCAAGGATCCAATTTTACTGGAAAAAATATGCACTTCTGTCTCACACTAACAGCCAGGTTGCTGGATAGAGTTAGAGCCCTGTACCAGTGCTTCCTATCCTCTAATATTGGCCATTTCCTCACAGGGTAGGTAAAATGGTGCAGTGTGTCCTCCACGGAGGACGTCTGCACCTTGGAGCGGACTGGGTCCGGAATACTTACCGTAGATCCGCACCTCAGTCCTCTCCGGAATGACCCCAAGTGGTCCTGCAGCATGTTTTTGAAAGACCTCATTTTTCCAGTCTTTCAAAATGCCCTCGTGCACCATTTCGTGCCTGCTCTCTGATGCAGATTCACAGGCTCACACCAATGTGAGCCTGTGATCTGCGGAGGGCGGGCTTTAGGCTGGCGAGCTTCAGCGGTTGGTCGAGACCCACGACCAACCGGAAGCCACCATTTTGAACACCGGAGCAGTGCGCATCTATGACCACGCACTGCTCCGCCTCACCCCGGACCGGACCGGACCGGACCGCCAGAAGATCCAGTGAGTAGCGGCAGGGAGCAATTCCCTCAACGTGTGCGGAAATGGCCATAGTTTCCAAAATGTTTCTGTAACCCTCATACACTGTGCATGTGCTGAGATAATTTTTAATCAAATTATGCTTTTCAGACTGATGTTTTGGGTATCTATCCGACCAGGCATCAAACTGGCTTTCTACTGTTTTCTTCTGAGTGAACAACTTATTCTGCCAGAAACCCCCTAGACTCCTCTGTTCCAGTGAAGAAAAAGATGTGTTGATTGTAACCTTCTCCTGCTGGCTTAGCAGTTTCTGGGGGAATTCCCTATTTCCCATGACAAATAATATTATGTTGAAGCGTTTAATATCTCAAGCAAAAGCCAATGAAAACCTCTTCAGATTACAAACCTAGGATAGCTCTTCTTGCATTCAGAGTAAAACCTGGAATGGATTCACAGCCGTACTGAAACAAGAGTGTCCCACCACCACTGTGTATGTCAAGACTTCATGAATACAATACTTTTTTAAAAAGGAAATCAGGCAAACTCCCATGTAATGTAGAAACAGTACTGATTTTAGTTTAGTGATACCCATATTCTGTGTATATTCTTTCAATTCTACCATATTTCTTTAATATATGATAATTACTACTTAATGATCACCTTCCCTTTGGAATTTTCTGCCAGTGCTGTGTCACATTTTATTTTCATTTCGTTCATAACTAGTGGAGATGGAATATTTGGTTCAGGTGAGAAAAATATTTAGAATATTAAGGGTGGGATTGTCGTTCGTTTTGTTGTTGTTGTTGTGTGCCTTCAAGTCATTTCTGATTAAGGGGAAACCCAAGGAGAACCTATCAAGGGGTTTTCTGGGCTGAAAGTGTGTGATGTGGCCAAGGACACCCAGTGGGTTTCCATGCGAAGGAAGTGCATTTAGAATTCTCAGTAAGTCCTCTGGGACCTCACTGGACTACAGGCCCCAGGATTCCATAAGATGCAGCCATGGCAATTAAGGTAGAATCACAGTACTACAATTGTGTTGTGTGAAAGGACCCTATGTTTGATTTTACCATGTTCATGCATGTACTGCTTTCTGCCCTACATAAAATGTGGGGATCTTTCTCAGAAGAATTTAATTCATAACATTTTTAATGAACAGTAATAGTTATAATGGGCACAGGTGACTCTTCTGGGCCACTGTTTTTGAGAATGTGATGTCCAAAGTCTTTTGTTTGTCATTCCACATTTGCAATGGAACATCAACTGACAGCATCTTCCTACACCGGTGGGATTCAGACATTTCTGTGTCAATGAGTTGTACCATCAGGTTAATTAGCAACACAAATGAACAGAAGCAATAGCTGCTAACTTCTGCTTCATACTCAACTATTTTCAGGGAACAATGGCTAGGAAATTTATTAACTGCACAGTCGTTTCAGTACACTAACATTATTGTGCACGTATTAGTATTAATAACAGAATCTAAGCCCTGTTCTATCTATATGTTATACCTAGTCCTTTTCTTTTTTTAAAAGAGGAAGTAATACAGGAAAACCTCTCTTTTTTTCTTTTTTTTTCGCTCCCTCTCTCCCTCTTGCCCTCTCTCACACATGCTATTTTGAAATTGCTACACAAAATCAATCCCCTGAGACTTCACTGGTCTCAGGTTTTGGCTTGTAGTTTAAGGGAATGGGGAGCTACTCACCTGGCAGTCCTAATATAGAAAGATTGAAAAGCTTTGCTGATTGCAAAAACAACTCAAGCTCAAAGACAGCCTGCTGTATCACAGAGTGTTTTCTTCTATGTCCCAGAGCATCTCTTTCTTTTCTGGAAGGGCAGGGAAGTACACAAAGCAAGAAGGAGGGAAGCACTGGATTTTAGCAGTTTGATAGATGCACCACAGATCACAGCTGTGTTGGCAAATGTGGAGGTAGCTAGAAGACACATGCCCATTCTTGCTCCAGCCTGTAAAACCTATTGGTACAATTTTCATCCAGTCTCTCTGAACACAGCCAACCATCAGATCTTGTGGCCTATCAGATGTGGGATAACTAGGGATATAAATTCTAACTTGGTTCATCCCTGCACAGTAAATGGGAGAACTTCAAGAAAATTCTCCTCAAAATGAGCCACCAGGAAAAAATATGCTTTTTCTGTGTGCATATATGCAGTCTGTTTTTGAAAACAATTGCTGACTTCTGTGAGTGATGTTGAACACTTCTGTAAAATGTGCAGCATTTTTGTAGGCTTGTATTTAAAGTCTAATTTTGTTAGGGCATGTATCTTTAGAAAGAAACCATTGTGGAGGGAAAAAATGGATTAGTCTTAGGGAATACACCTCTTCTCTAACATCTAGTTTGACTTTGACCTGAGCAGTCAGCACAACTAACCTTCTGGAAGACAAGCTTTCCAGGTGATTCTTCAGGAAAATTCCCAGATGGCCCGTTGTACAACTCTTTGTACAATATAAGGAAAAGAAAAGACACTATTGTCTGGATAAGCTTTAAGCAATCTTCACAAATACACACACACACACACACAAGAAATGTGTGCCTTCAAGTCGTTTCCAACTAATAGCAACCATAAAGTGATATGTCATGGGGTTTTCTTGGCAAGATTTGTTCAGAAGGAGTTTGCCTTTGCCTTCTGAAGCTGAGAGAGTGTGACTTGCCCAAGGCCACTCAGTGGCTTTCTATGGCTTCACAGTGATTCGAACACGGGTTTCTGGAGTCATAGTCCAATGCTCATGCTGACTCTCCCACAAAAATTAGCAGTTCAATAACCTCTTTGTCTGCTCCAAAGACAAAACTCTGAAGTTAAAAATTCTTTGCTGTATGATCTCCTGGAAAAGAATGCTGGAATTATTCTTACATACAGACCAGTGCCTTTTCTTTCTCTTTCTTTCTTTCTTTCTTTCTTTCTTTCTTTCTTTCTTTCTTTCTTTCTTTCTTTCTTTCTTTTTTTTTAAGTTTTTCAGATATAAGCTCCCTTTGCAACATTTATTTGCAAATATAAAATTATTTGCAGAAATCAAGGAAACCAGGACGTGTTTCTCCTTACAGATATTAGTCCTACAATATACTGTTATCGATCCATTTGTGTCATCCAGAACTGCCCAAAATTCTTTTTACCTACCCAGCTGGAAGAAAGAGACAGACACACATGCATGGGGCTTAATCAAAGGAGTACTGTATTTAAACCTAGTCTGCAGCAAGTCTGCGATCAGTGCAGTATGCACAAAAACAATGGTATTTCTACCATCCCTTCAGCATTTCAAAGGTGAATACCTAAGTCAAAGAACAAAACTGTACACCTGGCTTGATTCCAGCAAGCCTATTTATAGAAAGTATGTCCATGCTTTCTCTTTAAGCCTCCAGCCTTAAGGAAAAAAGCCAGTCACATACAGTCCCCAAAGTTTTCTCCTTTCCCACCCCTGAATACCTGGATCCAAAGGACAAGCTCAGAGAATGCCCTTTCACCAAGAAATACTTTTGAATGTTCACTGATGACTGCCTAAAGACTCACACTCGCCTGTCTAAAAGTGACCAAGGCTAATGAAGCAAATTAAATATCATTATTATTATTAAATATCATTAAATATCATTAGACAATTAAATTAACAATATACCTTTCCTAACGCACCTGGTTTATAAAAGCCAGTTGAACCAATTAGGGTAAAGCACCAATTGCTTATGAGCCAGTAATCCCATAAATGCCACAATGAGTCAGTATAAGGTAAGCAAAATAATCCCCACTCTGTGAAGAACAAAGAGGAAGCAAAATTCTTTCCTGGCCCAAGAGGCAACCAGCTGAAGTCTGTAGTAACCACAAGTCAGGAAGTGTGGGCCAGGCAGCCGTGAAGGAGGCAGAGCCAGGTTAAAATACCTGCTCTATCTGCAACCTTCCCTGGTCCTCCAGCCAAGACAGCAGTTGGCAGCCCCCTTCTTCAGTCATCACTTTAGGTGATGCAGGTTTGGGGCAAAATTCTTCATACAGAGATAGAAATGCAGAGAAAGAAAGTATCTTACATTAGTAGCCAGGGATAAATTGTTGCCATAGTCCTGGTTCTGTGTGTTTTCTCATTCAAAACACTCCAGCTACCTCATAACAATCAGCTTTCATAAAGAGACCTCAACCTACAGTCCCAGATTAACATTATTTTCTCAAATTCCAGATTTCAGGTTCAGAGCTAGTATTACTAAGGCAATACCGTAGTGACAGACTGATTGAGAGTTATTAAGCTATTCACAGTAATCAGACAGCAATCCCACAAAATCCTGTTGATTCAGGTCTAAAAATGGTTGGCATGGCAAGTCTAATCTAACAGTGTTTAGTGTGGCTAATGAAAATAATTGGAATTATATGAGAAACAATAAAAATACAAATTAAAACAGTACTGAATGACAATTTTTGTTTGCTACATTAAGAATAACCCTCAAACAATAACCTGAAGGATATACGTGAAAGACTAGGCCTGCTTTACGTGAAACTGCATTATGCCAAATTATTCGCAGACTCACAAGGAGTTCCTCCAAGCACCTGCTCTACATATATTGCTTTTAAAATAACAACTATGGTGAGCACTGCCCAGGCATCGTCACTGGGTCTAGCTCCTAATGGAATAAAATAAAAGTGTGTTCCTAAATTCCTGTAAAACTTGGATGATAAGGCTGCCTATAGAATCTTCATTCAGTGTAATGTATAGAGCTATTGTCACGGGTGGAGGGGGGATAAATAAAAATTCAAGTAAGGTAGTTTTTACGTAGAGTCAAAATATCATTTCAATAAAATTATGCATACAGTTTTTCATCTAACAAGTGAAAATCAGTATATCATTTTCATATACACAATTTGAAGCAAGATTAGCTTGAAAAAATGAGGGTGTTTAAATATGTCAATCAAATCACTCCAGAGTTGCTCACAATATTATTTCTTTCTGAAATACTTGTTTTCCTTTTTGGTGTTATGTGGAGGGAGTGGAGGGTGTTTGTGTGTGTGAAGGAATGATTGTTACTCCCACATTGCCAATATGAGCCTGTTGTCCCTTTTTGCTTCTTTACTTCAAGTTATCTGTTACTTATTTAACTAATCTTCATTTTCGGACAAGCTTTCAAAGGGCAAATTGCAATAAAAAGATTAAAAAGTACAATAAAAATGTCAAATCTTAAAAAGTTAAAGGTTGAATCATACTATTATAATTGTGCCTTGTGACAAGGCCCTTTGTTGGACTGGCTTTCTGGTATTCTTTTGTAGGATTCTGTTACCCTGTATTCTGGGGGTCCCGGGGGGGGGGGACACCTAAATAACCTTGCAATTACACAAATTGGGGAAATTAGTCAAGAACACTGGTTGGCAGAACGAGAGGCAGGGCAACGCAGAGGAATCTTGTAAACCAGTGTTTATGGGGTCAGGCCAAGTCAAGAAGCAGACCGGTTTGAAAATAATGAATAATCTTTATTAAAAACAGGCACACAATGTAAGCAACACAAGCACACAGATAACTAAGGAAAATAAAGGTGTGAGTAAGATAGCGGGATTTTCAGAGCGATAGTTGATTTGGGTGATACGAAACCTGTCCTGAGGACTGGAAGAAGATGGAGAGCGAGGCTGGGGTTTGATGTATCTCAGCACGTGGAGCTGAGGGGAGGCTCGCCAAGCGATGCGGCAGCAAGGCGGTCTGGAACTCAGGAGCGATTCGAGGAAGGTCTCGGAATCAAGGGTTTTTATAAGGAGAATTGTGACCGCAGGCTAGGTCGGACTTGGGGAAAACAATAGATTTGGGGCTGGAGACAAAGCCTCCGAAAGGTCAGAATTTGAATGATTGAGTTACAGTCAAATTGTCAATTGGATAGCCGGTATGCAAACGTGGAGTACTTGAGCATTGTATAGTCAGATCATCAAGCTGCCAGCGCAGGGCAGAGGATCTTTTGAAAGTTGCCTGCATACCTAATGGAGGTACTTGCCTTGACGTCTCCTAAAGCAGCAAGTCGGCTGTTTCTGGCCTGCCTGTATTGTTTCGGAATATTATGGCGATTATTGGCCGAGCCTGTATGCGTGCTTGTCCGGGGGCCTCGCAAGCACGTGGAAGGGATATGTGAAGCCGAATTATTGATATCAAAGATATCTCTTTATATCCCCAAAGCTCGGGCTAGCCAGGGCAGTAACAATTCTTTGCAATTCTGTATATTTTATCCTAAGGTAAGTCTCAGTTTGTCCAGTGAAGCTTGTTCTGATGTGACAATACATAGGAGGAGAGGTTTGTAGTCATTCATGTAGGGATGGGGGAGCACAGGGGGGCGACTCACCTTGAGCAGCAATGTTTTTGGGGTGTCTGCACGCCCTGGTCATGCCCCCACACACAGCAGCCATGCCCCTTGTATTGTAACCCCACCCCCTCCCACCCCCATCCCCACACTCCAAGCTCTGCTACTGTTTGTAGTGCAATGGATTTTAGTATACATATCTCTCTTCTTTCCTCACGAGTAGAATGGTAGGTACCACACACCCTTTTTCCAAGCACAAAAACATACTTTTTTCTTCTTTGAACCCAAGAATGGCATGAACAGCATGAATGAAACAGGTACACAACACACACCGCTCTGCCAAAATAAATACATAAATAAGCAAACAAACAAATAAACATCTGCATCTTTTCTCTCATTATTTGGGGTATCTGATTATGAATCTCCTATATAACAAGGAAGTATGACTCCAGTACTCTTGGCAGGAAATGACAGCTGAATATCTTCAAAAGTATACATGCAGAAAACAGTAGGTAGGTTGCTCAACAGAACTTAGCAGAACTGTGGGTATGAGTATATAGAAATGTCCTTCATCTGGAGGCAAAAGTAGAGACCAGGGTTTGATTCCCTACTCACCATGGAAATTCACCGGATGATCTTGAGTGTGTCACACATTCTCAGCCCCAGAAAACCCTGTGATAGGTTCACTTAAGTGTTTTCATAAATCAGAAACAACTTGAAGGCACACAACAACAACAACAACCATTTTATATCTGAGGAATATGTTGATTCAATTTGATATCTTGCCTTTTAGTACACTTTTAGTATACAATAATGTGTGCATATTCTCGCCGTCCTCCCCCAACCTCTCTTTGTTGGCAACAAAATATTTCCAGGTGTTGAGCATGATGATATGAGTCCGCTACTTAAATGACTAAATGTATTTAAGGTAGCTGTTAATATATATCTTTTGGAGGCTATTAAAACCCTGTGCAGAGCTTTTCTAATAAACGTGTACTCTAGTGATTGTTGGGTTCTGGCAAAGGAATCTCATCTGGCCTGAAATGAATTAAGGAAGAAATAATAAACTAAAAATGTGAAACTATAGTGCTAATCCAATGGTTGTTCTCATAATAATCAAGACTTTTTAAAAAAAAAAAATCTCTGTCCTATGTTAGGAAATATTTGTAGGTATTCCCTGTTTGTTGTTTCCCCTTTCTATCTTTTTTATTTTTATTTTGTAAAAGTCCATGGCTCTGCTGAATTGTTATATTTATTTTCTTTTCAAGCCAGCTTTCTTTGAAAGAACTTGTATTTAAATCTATAGGGGAAAGGTGAGGAAAAAGTATGGCTGTTCTGCATTTCTTCAAGCAAATCATTTACATTTAGTATGGGCTAAGAGTGAATAACTTTCAATTGATGTACTACAACTTTTATTCAAATGTTGGTAAATATTTTCAGACCAACAAGTGTTCCATATTAAGAGGAAGAAAGACACATAGACACTGATAATAGCTATACTCTAGAGAATTCCATTCGCAGGTTGCTTGAGTCAAGTAAGCTTTGGGCTCAGTTTAAAAACTAAGATGGATGGAATGAAGACCTTCCTTCCTCACTTTTACACAGGATGGAAGACACAGACAACTGTTTTCAGAGTTTTAAAAATAGTTACAATTAGAAAGAAAAATGAATGTTAAGCCACTCAATAACTCCCACTAGGTTACTCAGTCACATGGGGTGAAATAGTGGTGGTGATAGCTAGGTAGATTTCGAGATCCTCTCTTCTACTCAACAGCAGGAGATGGGGCCAGAGATTCCATCAAAATACCCCGTAACTATTCAAGGAAATAAAAGTTACTCTTACACCAAAAATGAGTCAAGTTATTCCTTATTAAGTTAGAACTGTAATGGTAATCAAATGTTGTTACACTGTTTAAAATGGAATTTTAGGTAAGTAATTACTCTGTTGCAGTTAGTAACTTCCAAATGCTGACTATAATAGGGCATATGTAATTGAATTGCTACGTGTTGGTCTGTGGTGACGTTCTCATTACTTGGCATGCTGGAAAAAACTAGCACACTGTTTCTTTACATGCACATGATTGTTATTGATAAATGGTCCCTTGATTCCAATTCTCTGAAAGTCTCCCAGTTTCCCAAAACAACTGCAGTGAGTGGACCCCTTTCTAAGACCAGATTCAAAGGCTTGTCTTTAAGGAGTTTTCAATTTAAGCTTAATGGTAATTTTTCATACTTTGGAAGACCGTTAACATCATACACTTCCCTTAGTATTTCCCATGGTTTGGGAAGCCTTGAGGGAAGAAGTGAGAACCTCATATTGTCTTATCATAAGAGTACTATGAGAAAAAGCCATGCCATGTTAGATAACAAACCAAAACATACTGTTGGATGCAAATGCACATAACTGCCATTAAGTTCTACTGCAATTACTAGGTTTTCAGATTGATTTTAATGTAACTAAGTATAACTATTTGTGTCTGTTTCCATTTACAATTAACTGTTCTGCTCTTTTTTTCTGAACTGTTCTGGGGACATAGATAATGTAATAGGTAATGTGAAATGTTTATAATGAATAAACTGCAGTGCTTTTTCTAGGTGATGCCTAAATGTCCTAAAGGCACCAGATCCTGTCTGATCTTGGAAGCAAAGCAGGGTCAGACTGGTTAGTACTTGGATGGAAGACTGTCAATGATTGTCAGGTGCTTGGGGCTATATTTCAGGGGAATGATTTGCAAAACCTCCTCTGAGTGTTCCTTGACTAAGAAAAGCCTATGAATTTCATAGGTTCTCTGTAAGTCAACAGGAAAGCTGAAGGCATATAAACAAATACATTTTATTACAGGGACACAAGCACTGCCCTGTGTTAAGACTGCACTGAATGAATGACATTGATCCATTATGATAAAATATCCTGGTGGGGAGGGAACAGCAGTTTCTGCAAGCTATGCTCAACAACTGGTTTAACAAATTGATCAGAGACATCACATTATAGGGAGGTAGGCATGTGGTCAGACCATGCTGATTTTGAATTATGACAGTTAAGAAATGGTTTGCTTTTTGGAGATTAAAATGTGATGAGGCACTCCCTGAAGTGTTACAGATATTGTGTGGGGATTTTTTCCCCCTCCTGGTAGATTTTGCTAGTGTTAAACATTATTGGTTAGATTTCTCTGTTTATACAGCTTTTTGCAGAAATTGGTTCCTTGTGTTAGGCCTGCTGAAAAGTACATATTTTCCTCTGGTAGATGCATAATATTTTTGTAGACTCTTGTTTAAAATATGTCTTGAGTGACTTTAGGGTTTTCCTTTGGTATACAGATAGGAACTTCTGCTACTTACCTAATAAATCTTACTGGGAATGGCTGGGAGGTGGGTTTATAATAGGAATGAATGTGTCAAGGTTACCAGGCAGACGGAAAAAATGCAATAGAGATGGGAAAGATATTTGAAAATATTTGAAAAATGGTGGAAAAGTATGTTTCTCAAGTCTCGAGTAACCTATGAATCCTGGACTGATGAGAATCTTTGCAGTTTAGGACTTATTCTATGAAAAATGTACGTGTGTTTCTTTTTTTCACACAGAGAGACAAAAACAGTAGTTTCCCCACACACATATTTTTTTCTTTGCAGAAAAAATGTTATTTCATGCTCAGAAAATGCTGTTTCCTATGCAAAACTAACACTTGAGAATTTGTATAGAATATTGTCTCAAACTGTGAATACTTCTTGAAAACCACACAATTTTCAAAACCATTCTTACAGTGAATGAAATGTGAGATCTTACAGTGAGATGAAAAATCTAAAATTGCTTTTAATTCCTTCAAAAAGAAAATTAGTGAAGAATTACATCCCTAGAATGCAGAGGAAGAAGGAGTTATTGTGCCAGCTAAGGTAGGCATGTAGTACAGACTAAGTTTTTTGATGATAATAACAGAAGGATCATTTATTTTATTTTAAAAATGGTTATTTATGCTGCTGCTCTCGTATAATAGGAGAGAAGAACTATTTTTGGTCTGAGGGCTGGACTCTGTGAACAGTAACTGGAAGAGCATTCCATAACAAATTTGGATGCCCCAGTACAGACACATCCACACTGTCACAGATATGTAACTGCTTGATATAACAGCCAAGGGTTTATTCCCATGCCAGCCCAGATGCACTAGAATACTCATAAACACAAAGACACCCACAATCTCTCTCTCTCTCTGTCTCACACACACAAGCACACATACACATGTTCTTTTTAAATATATATATATATATATATATATATATATATATATATAAAGTTTTACACAAAATAACTCCACCCCCACTTCCGAACATCTTTTTTCCAGTTGAGTTTGTGTTTACATCCCATTTATACATTTTTTCTATTCTACATTATTACTTTTGACCTTATTACATTCAGCTTATACTTGTTCTATAACATCCTCAATTTTCATTACCATCATTACCAACACTCTTTATTTCTTTTCCTCATTCCTTTATCCAATTCAAAACTTCTTGCCATTCTCTTTCAAAGTTTTGGATTGGTTTATTTTTAAGTGAAAAAGCCAACCTTTCTATCTCTACCATATACAGAACTTTTAATTTCCATTCTTTTATATCAATATAATTTCCTTCTTTCCAATGTTGTGCATATGTCATTCTTGCTGCAGTTATAACATATGACAATGTTTTCTGGTGAGATTTTATTTTTCTTTGTTGCCCTAACATATTCAACAAATAAAATTCTGGTTTCATTTCAAAGTTTAAATTATACATTCTCTGAATTTCATCATGTATTTCCTTCCAAAATTTCTTTGCAACCTTACAAGTCCACCACATATGAAAAAGGACCCCTTTTTTTCATCATACTTCCAACATTTTCCATTCCCATTTTTTGTTATTTTTTTCAACCTTACAGGTGTCATGTACCATCTATGTAACATTTTATAAAAAAATTCCCTTAAATTCAAACTTGGTGTAAATTTTATATCTGTTTTCCATGCCCTCACCCATGTATCCAACTCAATTGAGTGTCCAATATTTTGTGCCCGTTTAACCATATTGTCTTTTATCATCTCTGGTTCCATTTCTCTTTGCAACAATATTTTGTAAAATCTAGAGATTCCCTTTTTCAGATCCCCTTTCATCAACACATCTAATTCATTATCATTTTTTTCAAACCCATACAATTTTTGATCCATCTTGAATCTCTCTCTTAATTGTGTCCATGGGAACCAGTTAAATTCATGTCCACATACACATGTTCTTAATAGTCACCCATTTGTACACACAGAAACACATACATGCATGCATCTACAAACATTTATGCACCCACATACAGAAAGATATATAGGGATACATGTACAAATCTCCAGGCCTCTTATGCTACTTTGATAGTATTGGTTGCCCAAGGGATACAAGAAACTTGGACTAAGGCCCACCACTCTGTCACTGGGTGAAAAAAAAGACAGTTCCAAGTCAGTTCCACAACATAGGATACTATTGTTGTTGTGTGCTTTCAAATCATTTCCAACTTATAGCGACCCTAAGGCAAACCTATCACAGGGTTTTCTAGGGCAGAGAATGGCCATTTTCACACTAGACTGTTACAGTGCTATTATTCCACTTTCAACATTGTATGGAATCCTGGGGTTTGCAGATTCAGGAGGGGCCGACAGGCCCCTCTCGAAACTGCCAACCCCAGGATTCCATACGATGTTGAAAGTGGAATAATAGCGCCATAACTGTCTAGTGCACAAATGGCTAATATGTGAGGTACCCAATGTCACCCCGTGGTTTCCATGACCAAGCAGGGAATCAAACTCCACGATCGTAGCCCCATGCTCAAACTGCTACAGCACACTGGTTTCTAGAATAACATACCATATCCATATTACCTAAATGAAACACTTGTAAATAGTGTAGCTTATAATCACAGTAATTTACAAATTATTGAGAAAATACAAAACACTATAAACACGTAGTCACTGAAAAATCTTTGTCATGTGCTGTGTTATTTTAGTATCACCAGAGGTTTTTAGAGTTGTTGCAAAGTTTTATACAATTTGTGTCAACTCTATTTTCAACTTTTCCTTTCTTGAGATTCCATTGTTCTTTAATAAAGCCAGGCTAAAAGGAAATGTCATATCTTTAGTATTTTGTTTTTACAGACATTTCATCCTAAAGATCCTGTGTTTTGAATTCTTTCCGTCTGGAAAATAATGATTTAGGTTGTGATGACAACAAATGGTTTACTTTGTCAAACTGATAGTCTTTACTTGGCCAAAAACTTCATCCATTGCATGGTTAGATGATAGACTTAGGATTCCCCGTCTACTGAAAAAGCTAATACTTGGTGCAAGCAAAAAATGCATGTTTATAAATAACAGAGATTCAAAATACACCATCTGTATCAATCCTCAGGTGTGGTTTTCTTTGTTCTTTAGCCAAAATATGCAGGGGAATATGGACTGGCATGCTGCTGCACTGATTATTTCAGAGGATAGAGACAAGATGGTTATTGCTTTCTCAAAGTCTGGCAAATTCAGTATCCCTATGTTTTAATGATAATGAAATTAACTTGGCAGTCTTTGGTCAATGCCTAACACAAAAAATTTGTATTGAGAAGCATTTGCAAACTGTGGGAATTGCATTTATAAGTGAACCCAGAAAGGTCCATTCTTTTGATACCATTTTTATTTCTGCAAGTTATAATCTGAATGTAAAGGCATTAAAACTTTTGGAAAATCAGAGGAGATATATGTATGCCTATAAGAAATTGGTTTACATTGCAGTCTATTGGCCTAGCCAAACTAATTAGAAAAAAAGCTACTTTCTGTTTTTATGAATTGAATCCATGATATAAAATTTCCATGAACCTTACTTCTGTGATTTTTTTTAAAAAAATTACCTAATAAAACAAGGATGGATACCTTGCAAACTCCTTATAATGGACTCATCTGTTCTACTTTGATGTTACTAATGGGAATCTTGTCCATTAAATACATTCTTCCCAATTACCCCATTAGTTTCACAATAAACTCTCTTTACAAGGGTGTACTCGCTGCATTCTTTTACTCAGGTCAGTCAGACTTTCTTCCCAACATAGCAAATGCTCCACAGTGCACTGAGTATTGATTTATCAACACATCTAAAAAACTTTCCAGTCATTAGGAAGTTCTATGTTTAAGGATATAGCTCTTGTCATAAACCCTTTCTTTTCAATGCATTTAGGGAACACCAATGAAGGTACAAAAATCTTCCCATAAACCTCTGAAGTAGTTTCAGAATTGCAAGTCTGCTGATGTTTCCTTTGGGCATGATTCCTCTCACTAATTCAGATGCTATCCTGGATTGTCCCACTCCCACAGACCATCACAAACTCCATTTTGGCTTTCAAAAGAATGTGATAGAAAAGAGAAGCTTTGTTTAGAATTAAGTCCTATAGTTTGGGAGCATCCCTGGAAACAGCTGTTCATTTCCTTCTCTATTTCATCATATCCTCCATATCCCTCTTGCCTGGATTTAGTTCCACCTTGCTTCCTGTATCCATTTATATCACAACAGAGCGGTAGAAGGGCATTTAAGAGAGAGAGAGGGAGAGAGAGGCATTTCTGCCCTACACTATTATAGTGCTATCATTCCACTGTGGATTCCATCCTGTGGAATTCTGGGGTCTGTAGTTTACCAAGGCCAAAGAGCTCTCTGGCTGAGAATTCTAAATGCTCCTTCCGAAACTGCAAACCCCAGGATTCCATAGGATGTTGAAAGTGGAATAATAGCACTATAACAGTGTAGGGCAGAAATGGTCAGAAAGAGAGAGAGGGAAATCATTATATTGGTGGCCTTTAAGGCTGATTAAAATCTTTTTCATGTTCCTGCCAAGTCATACTAGTTATTCAACCAGGTTCTAAGTTCTATTATATTTACAGTCACAGAGAGGTCCTTCAGGACAGAAGAAGAAACAATGCAGGTGAAACAGGATTAGTGTGGCATAATTCAAAGAGCAAGGATTGGGTGCCAAAAAAATTTATGGCCACTGCATTTTGCACTATCTGTAATTTCCAGATAATCTTTAAGGGAATAACCATTTAAATAAAATAACAACAACACAGTGCTATAATTTAGATGTGAATAAATCAGTATTCTGTGTCCAATTGTTAATCCCAGCTAGGCTAGATCTACTAAATCAATGGCACTTACAGAAGTGTCAATTTCCCAATGTCCCATTGATTCAAAGACTCTTCCCTAATTAAGATTGACAGTTGAGTTTAGACCACTGCAAGTGTGGCCAGACCCACTACTTAAGAGGTTCTGTGTATTTGCTGTCAAATTTTGTAAGAGATCAGTCTGATTGCATTCTTTGGCCCATTCATATCTGGTGCCCCATCTGACAGAAATATGAAATGCAACCTATGAATCAGAGTACACATAAATCTCTGGGTCTAAATTATATTTTCTAACACCTAAGCAATGTTATTTTTCTTTAAGAATACAACTCTTTTTGTGAGGATTATGGCACAGCCACAATATGAAACCCCAAAGAAAATGTTGCCTCTTCGCCAGTATTCATCCTTTGTTACTTTTTCTCGTTTCTTCCTATCCCACCCTAGTCTTTCACTTCAGTCTTTCAAAGGGAAAGGTAATGAGGACCTGGCTTTTGCTTATGTTATATAAATCACCAGATATACAGATGATGATAAGACAACAAAGAACAGATACAATCACATTTTAAAATGAATAAAGAGTGGAAGTTGTTTCCATGGTTCTCCTTGTTAGCCCAGCTGCAAGGATTCAAGTACCATTTCTGCCAAGGGCACAATTTATGAGATGCCAAAGTCATGTTGTGCTGACAAACTCTGATGTGATATATCACATCACACTGATGGACAGAGAGCCTGCATGGGAAAATAACAGTAAATTTGTAGGCTAGAGAAGCTGACTTTCTAAAATCTGTCAGAGAAGCCAAATCCAGTTCCCATATCTTTGCTAACAATATCCAGATATAAAATTCACACTATTGTGCATTGGGCTAATTAGGAGTTGTTACATCCTCCTCCTAGCCACATAATACTGAACAAATAAGTGTGCCCTTAACAGATTCATTCTTGAATACAACTGGAATGGAAAAGTTACCATATACACAAATGTTCCCACTTAAAACGCAGCAAAATGGGCTGCTAAGTATGTAACCTGGATTCTCTGGATTCTACTAAGCTACTGCAGCCAAATGGAACCTTCCCTCAGGACATTATCTGGGCAGTGCTCCTAAAGGACATACTGTCACATATGTCAAGCTCTCCTGTGGCTTCCTTATCCCTCAGGCACAACAGCATTGACTGCCACTGACATAATAATTATTTGGCACAACCCTGTGGCTTCTTTCCCTTTTCTTTCTTGGCTGCTTGCAGTCAACCTTGTATTTTTTTTCTCAAATAGTTTAAGCAGACTATCTTTCTGTTAGCAAAATGCAGACAAATATGTAGTTTCAAAAGCTATAAAGCCTATTCCTAACCATTTTGCAAGGTCTTTCATGAACATCATTCAGATGCTATTTGTACTGGATTAGAAGCCTTGGGTGTCCAGCCTCTGGATTTCACTGAACATCTGAGTAAATCAGGATGGCTGGTAGATCTAGCTTCAGACACACTCTTGATTTTATTGCTGCTTCTTCCACTCTTGGTGTTATTATTCCAAACTATATAGGACCTTTTCTTGTGCAAGACCATATTCCTTTGCAGATTTGACACTGGAGAACTTCCTTACACCTGAGAGCAGTTGTGGGGGGGGGGGAGTAGTGGCAAAAACAAGAGTGGTTCACTATACCTATGGCACTGGATCTACCAGGTGAAGCTGGAATAAATATCCATGAGACCACACTGTTAGGTTTGTTCATCCCCCTGAGATCCCAGAGCAAAACTTTCAAAAGAAAAGTAGCAATAATGAACTTCTGTCTCCTGTTGGGTCTAACTGGTTCACTTGCTAGCTAGTCAGTTATTCACCTGTGAACACATCATAGCTTATATTACTTACTTCCCATGGAACCATATAAGAAGTAGAAATTGTATGTTCTCCCAGATTTTTTTATCACAACTTCCAGAATTCCTCTATATTGGCAATGTTAGCTAGATCTGCTGAGACTTGCAATCCAACAGCACCCAGAGGGTTGTATGATTCTTATCCCTGATCTACAAACGTGAATATTGGGAAAAGAGGAGATTCCATAGGGTGGAAAAAGAGCAGAAAACTAGATAAAGACATCTAATCACTTATAGTGGAGGAAAATATAGGTGAAGCATAGAAGAGCATAGGCTCAGATCAAGAGCCCCAGGAGTTTCACATATGGTTTTGAAAGAACTGGCCTAGCCCTTCCGGTAGCATGGCGGGCGTGAGCGGCTGCTCGGAAAGAAGCTGCGCAATGGTGTGGCTCCGAGCAGTCACCCGCTGGAATCCAGCCGCTTCTTTGGAGATCCAGAAGTGGCAAAACACCCCTCTGGTATTAGGGGTGTGGAAAGGGTCTGAAGGGGACCCCACAACTGGCGCGTGGCTCTACCCGGCAGGGGGAGTGGGAAGCGTCAGGGGGGCGAAGGACCTGGATGGAGCCAGCGGGATCGTCGCTTGAGCGGCACAAGCGCCGACGACAACTTTTAACTAAGAAGTCAAGTTTAAAGCTGAAAAGAATAAGACAACACAACCTGCTCTGGTCTTCACTTTGCGATTATCACAACAGAGCTGGCTCGCAACGCTGTGCAGGAGCGAAGTAATGGAGGGACCCAGGAATGTGAGTGCTAAATGCTGAGCTTTCATCTTAAAGGGGCAGCTGAATTTAAAGAAAAGGCTAAGAGATATATCTGCTTTCTCACGATGAATGATGCTAATAATTGGTAAGAGACTTTTGGTTTCTAATATGGACTTACACTCTAAAATGTCAAATAAATGTGCAGTTGGTATTGCCTTAAGGGAAAAAATTGGAGTTTCTAAAATTTAATACTCTTCATTTGGACACTGAAGATTTTATAATTCGTTATTTTAATATTCTGGCTGAACTGAGACGAGTGGAATATTGGTTTTTTTGTTATGGATTTTGGACTTTAGAAGAATACCTGGAGAATTTTTTAACTTCTGTTTTGGGACTCTTGTTTCCTGACTTCTATTTGGATTGGGATTGTTGAGACTGCTGAGATTGTGCTGGAAGGTCATTTTAACAAAACATCCTCATTCCCATGGATGAAGCAGCCTGGAATTTAAGCGACTACGATAATACAATGAATCTTCAGAAACAAACTCCAGGCAGTGAAGTCCAAGAAGGGAGGGGGGAATAAAAGGTGTTGGCACTGGGTTTTAAATATGACAAGTGAATGTATTTCAGCAATGTCAATTAAGCATATGTATGTGATTGATATATTTTTACTTATTTAAATATTGGGATATTGTCAAAGAGTTGAAAGGGGTAATGAGACTCCTAAGTTTGTGATGGAAGGTACTTAAGTAGATACCCTTTTACCCATGGACTGAGCAGCTTGGAATTCAAGCGTCTATAAGAATACAAAAAATTTTCAAGATAATTTCAGACAGCGAAGTCCAGGATGGGAGGAAAGGGACATTGAGACGGATAAGTTTACGATGGAAGTACTTCAAGCAAATACCCTCACACCTTTGGTTGAAGCAGCCTGGAATTAAAGCGACTTTAAGAATACAGTAAATCTTCAGGAAAATCCGGGCAGCAAAGACTTGGTGGGGAGGGAGTTTATGAGGGAAAGTATTCAGGTTAAATACCCTCACTCTTTGGGACAGAGCAGCTGGGAGTATAAGCGACTATGAGAATACGGAGAGCTTTCAGAAATATTTCCGGGCTGCAAAGTCCCTGATGAGAGAGGGGAATGGGAAGTGGAGTCAATTACAGGGTTTTGAATTATGTGTGTTAGAACTGTACTTTGGCAATGTCAATTAAGCTTACAAATGATTGATATATCGACATTTTTTTGAAAATGAACATTATGATATTGTTGAAGGACAGAAAGGGGTTGAATAGGACTTAGAGTAGAAGTGGGAAACAAGATATTAAAATACAATGGAATCCAGGGAAAGAAGGTGAGGGACTGTTACAGTAATAATTGCTCAGACTTCCAGATACACATTGATAGACTTTTTCTTTTATAACAGTAAGACTTCAGTTAAGTAATGGAGAGTTGGTAGGAAATATATGAGAGGATAGTAGAAGTTCATAAGAGATAAGCAGGGAAAATGTCGATTTGAGAAAGCAGAATGAAGTGAAAGCTGGGAACTGACAAGATGAAATGACAGTATTTTGAGTGAGTAGTAGAGAGAAATGCTTGTTCAAACAATTGAGATTATCATTGTATTGTGATTCTAATGTAACATGTAGAGTGATTTGCGAGAAGTGAAGACCAGACCAGAGAGGAAGATCAGAAATAATGCATGTAAAACTACAATTTAAAGAACTTTTTTTTTTATTTTGTGAAACTTAATAAAATTAATAAAATGAAAAAAAAAAAGAACTGGCCTAGAACTAGCAGAACCCCTTTCTAATCTATGATTCCTTCATTACCAAAATACATAATGCATTCCTAATCCAGGAACCTTGAAGCACTGCTATATTTCACATGGAAGAAAAATCTCAATACAAGAGTATAGGAAAAGAAGCAGTTGCCTTTTTCTGTATTGTCCTATGAAGCCTTCTCTATTTTGCTGAAAAGGGCTAAGTGGCTCAAGTTTCGGATTGGCTGCTAGAAACAATCCTGTGCACTTTATTCAAATAGGGCTCATCCAGACCATCCAAAAGCCTTTGGATTTGATGGGAGCTGGTTTTGCTTAGAGACCAGGGATAGATTGGGGATTCTGTTTGTTTATCATCTACCCTGCTACCTAACAGATTCCTTGGTTGAGTTCACAGAAGTGTTCTCAGAATTGATGTTGGAGTAGCCCAGACTTTTAGTCCTGGGTAACTTTAGCATTCTATTCAAGACCAGTCTGTCAAGTGTAGCTTGAGCGTTCATGGCATCCATGACAAACATGTGCCTATTCCAACAGGTTTCAGAGTTCACACATGCAGCAGGTCACACCTTTGATGCTGTTTTCAGCTCAGAACATATAGATCTGTGGGCAGAAGTGATTAATACCTCTGAGTTGTCATGGACATACCATTTTCTGGTCAGAGTTAATATTATGGCTAATATCTGTCCCTAGGGAGCATATGGATCTATTAAGATGATCCACCCTCAAAGGTTAATGAATCCTTTCAGATTCTGGAAAGACTTAGAGGGTTTTATGGTTGGTACTATTGATGATTCTGTCAAAACACTGGTCAATAGATGGACTCAAGATCTGACTAGGGTTACTAACATGATCACTCCTAAACATCCTCGCCTACCTGTTAGTAATTGGGATCATTGGTATACAGAATACCTTAGGGGACTGAAATGGGAAGGATGATGACTGGAGTGCAGATGGCAGAAAACTGGGAACATCTTTGTTCGTATAAGGTGACAATATATGCAGCAAAGCAAGTCTTATTCTCTGCATGTATTGTGTCTGTGAACTTGCATTCAGCTGAACTATTCAGGGTGATGAGAGGTTTAACTTAAGTACCATCCCTCCACCCTGAATCCTATTTTAGAACCTTCAGCATTTCACTGTGATGCTTTTAATGAGATAAAATCTGTCAGATAAGAGCCAACTTAGATATTGTCGTTGTAGCAGAAGTTGACAATGGGGTGTCCAGTGACTCTGTGAGTAGGATTACACTGGATCAGTTTCAGTTGGTGATTACCACTGATGAGGACATGCTGCTGGGGCAAGTAGGAAACAACCAGTCTTCTTGACCTCTGTCCACCTTGACTGATAATTCAGGGAGGAGATGTGATTAGTACTCAGTTACAATATATTATTAATGTACCTCTCAGGAAGGAAATTTTTGAATTTGTTTAAAAGAAGTGATGGTACATCCACTTCTAAAAAAAGGCCCTCTTTGAACCCTCTGGATTTAAACAATTATAGCTCAGTGTCAAATCTTCCTTTTTGGGCAAGATGATTGAGAGAATAGTTGCCTATCAACTCCAGGCAGTCTTGGATGATATGAGTTATCTAAATGCATTTCAAAGTGGCTTCAGAACAGGATATGGAGTTGAGTCCATTATGGTCACCTTAGTCAATGATCTTCACCTGACCACTTTGAGGGGGAATGTGTCCCAGATGGTGCTTTTGGACATTTCAGTGGCACTGCATACCATCAACAGTGGTATCCTTCTGGAATGCTTGAGGGGTCTGAGAATTGGAGGCACCATGCTTCAGTGTTTCTGGTACTATTTCTCAGGTAGATTCCAGATGGTGGTGCCTGGGGATAGCTGCTTCTCAAAAGAAAGAGCTACTACATGGCATACCACAAAGTGCCCTTCTATCCCCAATGCTATTCATCATCTTCATGAAACTGCTGGAAGAGATCACCCAGAGGTATGGGGCAGGGTGCTATCAGGATGCTGACGACAACCATTTCAGCTAAGGATAGTGTGTTTCCTTTGAATGAATGCCTGGAAGAGTAACTAGCTGGATGAGGAAAAACAAACTGAAGCTGAATCCAGACAAGACTGAGTTGCTTACTGTCAAGGGTCCTAACCTGGGTTTGGAGGTGTGTGAACCAATCCTGGAGGGGGTTACACTCGTTCTGATAGACTATGTTCACAGTGTGGGAGTGCTTTTGGATCCATCACTCCAAATTACAGCTCAGATAGATGTGATGGCCAGGAATGCTTACTCTTAGCTTCAACAGATGCCAGATGCACTGCTTCCTAGAACTGGAGGACCTAAAGATGATAGCGCACATGCTGGTAGCTTCAAGGCTAGACTTTTGCAATATGCTATGCATTGGGCTACCACTGTACCAAGTTCAAAATACATCAGCTAGATTGGCTACTGGTACCTCTAGGAGTAAACATATCACACCAATATTAAAGTAACTCTACTGGCTGCAAATTAGTTTCTGGCCAAAGTACAAAATATTGGTATTATCTTTAGAGCTCTACATGGTTTGGGTCCAGGTTACCTATGGGATTGCCTCCTCTCATATAATTAACCCCGTACACTCAGGTTCTGTGGGGAATATTTACTTCAACTGGCCAGGACAAGACTGGCAATAATCACCCAGAGGACTTGTTCTTCAGACTATATAATGACCTGCCAGAAGAGATTCAACAACTGAATACACTGTCCAGATTTAAAACAGTATTAAAAACCAGTCTCTTTTGAAAGGCCTATCCAGATGATTTTCAGTTGTGGATGTTAACAATGAATTTTAAAAAAGGTACTAACTCTTTCAATTAGGCGTTTGTATTATTTGTTCTTTTAAGCTGATATTTTGCATTTTAACTATTTTTTTAATCGATGTTCTATTTTTAACCAACATATGTTACATGTCAAGCTGTTGTTGTCCCCTGTCTTGATCCATGGGGAAAGGCAGATATAACTAACTAACTAACTAACTACCTACCTAACTAACTTACTTACTAAATATGCAAGCCTTGGTGCTGATTGCATTTGGTTTAGGTTATGTTGACCTAATATAGTTTGTTGGTTTCACATTTTCTTCCACTAAGAGGGCAAAAATGGACAGCATGGTCAACCATCAATGTGTCACACCATGAATTAGGCTAACTTAATACCTAGCATGAGGCAAAGAACCATTTAATACAAATTTGTTCTCTTCCAGACCTGCATTGGAACACCTTGGATTGTTTAATGGTAACATTTCACCCTTCTATACTAGGATAAAGAAAGTTGCTTTATATGTGTTGTGAGATACTTTCTTATTCCAATGAGCATTCCAGTGGTGTGGAGCATCTTTTGTCCAATGGGGTATTTCTGTATGTAAAATTAAGAGTGTTCGGCTGAGGAACCCAATATGAAGAAACACAGGATAAAATAAAAGTAAAAATAAAATTAGAGAAAATAAACTATACACTCCACTATTGTGCAGTGTACCCAGACACCAAATTAAGTTATCCCCTATGAAACAAAATCAATTTCCTCTAAATACCTCCCAAAACACTTAGTTGCATCATGATTTGTCCAAAACTGCAATGTAACGCAAAAGCTTTAAGCTTAGTTTAACATTAAATACTTTTCATACTATAAACATTCATGCATGATAATGGGGAGCCACACACAGCATTGGACCTGCTTTCGGTTGTTTCAAATACACACACCAGGTGGAACTTGTTATTTGTTTTCATGTGCCTTCAAATCAATTCTGACTTAAGCTGACCCAACGGTAACTCTATCATGGAGTTTTCTGGAAGTGAGAGTATGTGACACAGCCAAGGCCAACCAGTGGATTTCTGTGGCCAAGCAGGGAATCAAACCCTGATCTCTAGGACTGCACCTTTCAAAACTAGTTATAGGGAGGGTTCATACCTTTAATAGTTGGGAAGAAGCAGAGATTTCAGCAAAGGCAGTTCATGTGGCAAGCTATTCTTGATGAAACCTCTTGTTTTACACAACTGTTAAAGGCACAAGAGTCCTTTTGCTTACTGCCACCATAAGCCAGTATCAGGAAAATGAGAATGGAGGGTGAAATTACAACTGTAATAGTTACGTGGTCCTGACATGATTTAGCTCCCTGCTGCCAATCTTTATAGATCCTATTCAATGTTTCATTTAAAAAAAAAAAAGGGAGACTGAATCATGGATCCCCTAATATCTTATCTGGGTTTGCTGACAGAAAACTTTAATTATTAAAACAGGCTTCATACATTTGATTGGTTTCCAAAATCCTTTATACTTTATTTGTGGGGGATGAGAATATTTATTGTCATTATAAGCTGTAAAATGAAGGATTACTCCAGTTGGACTGTAACTTGTGATATAAGAGCAGCAGAAGAAAACAAACAGGTTGTTCACATTTACGAAACATAAAGCTTCAGCTTTGACAACCTGCTATGATTTGAAATGGACATGTTGTAAACACCTTAAAAATATAGGTGAAAAGCACTGTAAATAATAGTCAGGCCTTTAGCTCTAGAGGCATTGCTGAACCCTTTTGCAATAAACTACCAACCAACTATCCAACTATCTTTCATTTTTTCAGAACAGAACTGGGGATGAAAAAAACTCCCTTAACTCTGAAAATAAGAAAACCCAGTCAGTGCTAATTTACTTCATTGTTTTCTTCTACTCCAGAAAATATCAAACAATGTATGGTACATGTATCTCTCATATCTACCTACCTACCTATCTGTCTGTCTATCTATAGATGTGTGTGTGTGTTTATGCAAACACACACATGCATACACACACATATCTATATAGATAAGATGAGACATGCATGTACCATATACTGACTCATTTTTCTGAAGTAGAAGAAATCAATGAAGTTGTTGTGATATTGTCTACTTATTGTTTTGTTGTCATGTGCCAAGTCATTTCTGATTTATGGCAACCTTAAGGTGAAACTATCACAAGGGCTAAGTGTGTGTGTGTGATGTGCCCTAAGTCACCTGGTGGGTTTCAATGGATATTCTACTTACCTTTGTTCTAATTACACATCTGAAAAGATGTTTCTATGTTACATTCAGCTGCACTGACCTATGCAAAGATATTATGTGATATATTTAACTATGAGTAGATATACACCACTTTCTAATCATTTCAATTGTTTTTAGTTAAAAACCTGCTCTTTTTGTTGTATTGTTTTGGCCTGCTGTAGCATAGCCTTCCCAAGTCTAGAGCGCTGGACTGTAAATTGCATTGCTCTCCATACTACTTGGGCAATGATGGGATTTGCAGCCCAACACATCTAGAAGACTTGAGTTTCTAGAATGATGTTGTTGTAGTTTACATTCTCATTGGAAGAAGGCTGGAAATGTCTTTGTGGATGAAAGGTACTCAAGCACTGAATGGGATCTACAGCTGGTCACACCATGGTCCATCCACTCTCACATCTACCTCTCTCCCCCTTCTCCCACTCTTGTAGTTCAGTTCTCAGGGCAAGAATTACCACATTCTAGTATTTGTGGGGTCAAAGTGTTTGAGGAAAATCTCCATTATAGCAAATGATGACACATTTTCCAGCATGAATTATTCCACACCATTTTGCCTTGGGAATATTGAAGAGAAGGAAGATTCCTCCACCTCAGAAATATGAACTGGTTATATTAATTAACCAGATTCTATGAACTGACCCAATGACAGAAAAGCAGGCAAAACATATATAGGGCAGAGATAGCAGAAAGTGTACTGCCAGAAAGTCAGTGTGATCTAGTGGTCTGAGCACTGGACTATGACTCTGCAGACCAGGGTTCAAATCCCCCCTGGCCAAGGAAACCCATTGGGTGACCTTGGGTAATACACACTTTCTCAGCCTCAGAGGACAGAAAAGGAAAACCGCCTCTAAACAAATCTTGCCAAAAAAACCCCTGTGATAGGTTCACATTAGGGTCATAATAAGTCAGAAATGATTTGAAGGCACACAAAAGCAAAATTGACAGTCCTGTTGTTGAATATAGTGAAACTCCTATTATAACAACACAATCCTATGCATCAGCTACCCAGAGGCAAATCCTATTACATTTGGTGAGATTTAATCGCAAGTCAGTGGGCATATAGTTATAGTATAAGAACATAACCAGACCTCTGAACCATCCTTATGCCGGCGGAGGGCGGGGGCTGTCCTCTAGGTATTGGTGGATTACAGCCCCTAACATGCCTCATCATTTGTTGTGCTGGCTAGGGATGATCAGAGTTACTATCTGACACCATCTGGAGAGCCATGTGATTCCCAACTTGCCTAATGTAAATTGTCTTTATTTAGAAAGTGCAAATCTCTAATCCAAATAAACTTGTAAAGATATGTGTAAAATTATAGAAGGCATATACAAAAGTCAGCCTTTTCAAGATTGCTCACCACATTACATGTGGCTTAAACGGAAGTCGTGTAAAAACCCCTGAGTGCACAGTGTTAGAGCTGAGGCACTCCAGATTAGTTATGCATTTGGAAATCTGAAGCACGGTTAATACACACCACCCTTCATTTTTTATTGATGGCACTAAAAGCCATTTATAATTAGAAGTCATTATTGTGCTCATTTGCGCTGTGTCTCTGTTGCACTCAATAACTGGAGCTTAATTACAAGGTTAACCTGCTGTTATAAACTATGTTTAAACAATTAGAAGCAAACTAAGACATTTTTTGTTATTAGCTTTGCTGTTTCAAATATGACAATAATCAAACAATCACAATATAAAAGCTGCTATTGAATATACATTGCAATTTATCTGTTGGTGAGCTGCAGGTGAAGTTTTCAGGGGAAGAGAGAGAAAGAATAGGAGGGAGGGAGGGAGAGAGAGAGAGAGAGATTTGGTGAGGGAAAGAAAGAGCTGTATTTCAAGTGCAAATTGGTGACAATGTACTTCCAACACTTTTTTCCAGAAATTAGACATATACGTCAAATAACACGGAAGACAGCATATGCCCTTTGGGGAAATCATTCTCCTATGGCTAAGGCACCACTCAGGAGTTCCCCAGTGCCACATTCTGTAACTAACCTTTTGGAAGGAAATGGGTGAGTTAAAATCCTATTAACAAATGATTCACGCAGGTTTTAGATTGGGCCACCAGATCATGTGGTTGAGTGCCTATGTAAGCTGATAAAAGCAGTATGAGTTGAATGCAGGAGGGAAAGGTCTCAGTGTGAATTTGGCTCTCCGCCAAACACTCTGTGAAAACAGCTAGGGAAGTTGAACAGATAAAATTACTCAGTTGGCTGCAGAAATTCAAAAGCTTTTAGGACTATGATGTCAGCTGATTTGTTGCATTCTCTAATGGCCCCTTTTAGTGGGGGAAAAAAACTTGGGGTGATTTATTTACCAGAAACAACATCATTTACTTGGTGAGCAGAGCTTGAAAGAACAATTTTTAGGGCACATGAAAAGGCACTCCTTAAACTCCCTTGAAAACAGAACAAAGAACATAACTGATATCAGGGCTAATTTTTAATTCCCTGTACATCCAAAAGGTTTTTTCTTTTAGGATATTTTAAGCTCCTTTCCTACATTTTCAATAACCACCTTCTACATGAGTAAAATTTCATCATTCACATCACTGGAACACTTAAAGATGTGTCTTCCCTTGAAATGAATGTGAAAGTACTTATGCTGTACCCAGGGGAACTCTGTGTGCATTGAAAACTTTGTCTCACACATATAAGGACTCATTTTGGCTACTCTCTTATGTACATTTACTAGTGACACAGGCAAAAATGTGAAGCAGACTTATTTAATTCACAGTTCATCTTCTCTCTTTAAGAGGGACATTAAAGCATAGCATACTGGTGTGAGATGCTATAGGATGAGAAATAGTGACTGGCCTGAGATCACTATAGGTGTATCCAGAGTTTATTACTCCACCATTCTTTGTCCCTGTTGTGGTAAGTGCCAATTTTAGTTGGTTACCAACATACTGGCACATGCAGATGGCATTATATGGTGGTACCAAGACTCTCTAGCTCCCAGGTTGGAGTCACTGAAACCCTGCCTAACACAGAGATGAGGAAGTTGTCAAAAGACAGAAGGGTGATACAAAGAAGACAAGACATGAAAAAAGACTAAGCAGAAGCAGTTTGCTGCAATCCACGCTCAAGTTCTAACAGCCCATTACAGAACATACAGAAGTCCAATGCAGATCATGTACCGATGTGCATCTAGTGAAATGTTAAGGAATTCAGTACTGTATGATATGTGAGTTAACCCTTGCAACTCACACGTGAGGGTCTTTAATGCATTTAGCCAAACTCCTATCTGATATTAATGGATTCCTACTGACATACTGAAATATTGGTCTGAATCCTGTTGGGGAGTGTCCATCCCAGGAGGAACCTCAGAGCTGGTTCTATGTCAGCCTCCAGTTAGCTTCTTGTGGACATCCAAAAGAAAGTAAAGAGTTTGGAGGCAAAGGATATGTACTTTACAGTTCAATATGCTAGAGATTTTCAGTCATATAGTGATACTTCACTATGATTATGGCTATGATGTTTATATATGTATGTCAGAGTGGCAACAATAATTATTTGCTAATACCCTTTCTTGATAAACTCCAGCTCTCTAATAGTTCTTCTTTCCCTATCTATTTTTAACCCCTACAGTTTGAAAGATGCACATAGCCCAAATTGGTCTCAAGAGGGAAATCACCTGCCATAAGCTACGTCTCTCCAAGGTATTGCCAGAGACTGTACAGAACAAAGGTAGACTGCCCCCACCAGTTTGACCAGTGATGGTCTACAGCAGTGGTTCTTAATCTTTTTTTTATCAGGGTTGCCTGTAAATACAATTTGCTACCAGGGACCCACCAAGTCTAACTCAAGATTTAAATATCTGTACAGAGAACTTGTACCAAGATGTAAATGTTCAAATATTTATTTAAATATGAAAACATTTATTTCAAGTTGCTCATCAGAGGTCTTCCAAATTTGGAAAGAAGGGAAAAATAAGTAAATGCCCACACTGTATTGCAGTCCTTTCTCCACAATCTTGGGTTTGATCTTCACAAATCTGATTATTCATGGGCACACATACCTTCCCCCCTTTCTACTTCTCCCATGTCCATGCATTTTGCCCCTGTGCAGAGAACTTGTGCCAAGGCAAAACAGAAAGGAATAGGGGGAGGCTCAAGCAAGCCTTCTGTCTTCCTCCAGAGCTCCCCCTTCAAATTCCCACACAAAATGGAAGGGAATGGGGGAGAAGGCTTGTGTGAGACTTCTTTTTCTCCTCCTGAGCTTACCCTCCCATTCCTATTCCTATTCCCCCTGCACAGAGAACTCAGATTGAGGCAAAACAGAAGAGAATAGGGGGTGAGAGAAGATTTCTGTAAGTCTATCTTTCCCCCTCCAAAGCTCTCCCCTTCCCATTCCCATGCAAAATAGAAGGGAATGGGGGAGGGAGAAGGCTTGTGTGAGTTTTCCTTTCCCCCTCCAGGGTCCCCCCTCACATTCGTATGAGTTTTGCCCCTGCACAGAGAACTTGTGCCAAGGCAAAATGGAATTAATGGTGGGGGGAGTTATTTGAGGTTTTTCTACTTTAGTGAGGGTTCTGTGCCCTAAACTGTCATGAAAGTGGAAGGGCCACTGCACTATTCTAAATGGGAGGGGAGGCTTATGTGCTAGAATTTGGAGGTTCTATCTCATCCATCAAAGAAGCACTTGTACTTCTAAGAAAAAGGAGATCAAACAACCAAATCATAAATGGTATCTGTTGTAGAACCTGCTGCTACTCATTTGCTTATCCAGTCAGGCAAGTGAGCAGGGAGCCAGCCACAGTCCCAAAAAACAGCAGTTAAAACAGCACCCTGGCCAGGATGAAACTATAAAAAGGAGGAAACCCGGTTGTTTCATGCTAGTGATTTTTCATGACATTCCCCACCCTACATTGCCCACTTCCAAACCGTATCCCAGCCTCTTCACATGTATTAATTATGGTAATCCTTCACAGACAAAGGCAAGACTTACCTAGGACAAGTCTGGGCAAGTGGTAAGGTGGAGTTTGGCCATTCTTCAGGACAGTTTGATATCACTAACCATTAATGAGTAACACAGACCACTCTTCACAATATTCTTGGTGCCCACTGGTTGGTTGATGCTAAACTTGCCCCCTTCCCAATTCTGCAACTTTATTGGGCAGTTTCAATCCAGCAACTGTGGCTATGTTCCTACAAGACAGAAGTTCATGACAATAACTTTGCCCACTAATGCATTTTAGAGCCAGGGTCCCTTGGCCACTTCATCCTGTTGGTAGGTGCTTTGGGTGCCTTTAGAGACATCTTCAATCTTTCCTATCAATTCTCGTATCTGGTCCCATCTCTAGGAGGTGTTGCTGCCACCACATTTAGTATTGTCCAGCAGACTTTGCAGACCTCCTGGCAGGGCTCTGCAGGCCCCCAGGGGTCCATAGACCACAGATTAAAAACCACTGGTCTACAGCGAAATCCATTTTATAGTTGCTGCTGATGTTTTCTGGTTTTTTTATATTCCTCTTATAATGACATTTGAAATGTCTCGTCTTTCATAAACCACTGAATGTTTTGTATTTTCCTAACCCATTTCAATCTAGTTACTCATTTTTATTAGACTACCCTCTTTTATTTCCTCCCTGCTTAACTCTCCACTAATGGGTCTTGCTGTCATGGCACTTGCTTTTGTTTCCTGGAATTACATGTCGCTTACTTGACATTTGTTCACCAATGTAATTATTGCCACATTTATTTTGAGATACAAATTTTAAACAACTTTCTTTGGCTATTAGATCTACTGTGATGACAACCTGTTTTATATGTTTGACTTTTTTTTAGATACCTCTGCATATTGCTTCTATGTGTTGCACATTGTTGTACTATGTGGTGATAGCATTGCACATTCCTGGTGACAGTTGCGCACAACACTACATTGCTGTTCAGTATAGAGCTTGTATAACGGAAGCAGAGGGGAACTCCACTTGAAGTTATTTACACAATGCAGAACTGGTATAGGATATTAGCTAGTGTTTTCTGTGCAAAAATGCACGGCCACTTCCTCACTGCACTGTTATAGTGCTCGTATTCCACTTTCAACAACCTGTGGAATTCTGGGGTTTGTACTTTACTGAGGTCAAAGAGCTCTCTGGCTGAGAATTCTGAAGGCTTCTCCCTAAACTGCAGGATTCCATAAACCCCAGCATTCCATAGGATGTTGAAAGTGGAATACGAGCACTATAATAGTGTAGTGTGGAAATGGCCCAAGTTTTACACATCTTGTACAATTTTCTTTTTCAAAAAGTCCTGAAATGTGAAAACCTCTGTTGCCCCCTTGGTAAACCCTGTCCCAGGGTCTACAACTTTGATATAAAATTAATCTAACCCACCAGAGAGGTCACCCGGATGACCACGTAGGCAACAATGGTCGTACGATCGAAAGAACCAGGTCAGACCAGTAAACTCCCCAGTCACATAGCCACAGGAGACCTCAAGCTGTGCTGACCCACGGTGAACAAGAGATCATCAGCCTTTAAGGAGCCAACTTGAAGGGAGTAAGAGTTTTCCCACAAAGCTGGGCACTGGAAGCAATAAAATCTTATCAGGCAAAATCCATCTACATAAACTCACACCGCAACCCAAAGCGACGGAAGATCCTGATACTTGGGTAACACCTTGTTATCTTCCAATATCAAAGAAGGTGCCAGTGTGAAGTTGTTTTCCATTGCTTTACCCTTTGTTCTCCCCAAGAGAGGATTTGCCCTCAAGGTAAATTTTTCCTACAAATAGTCCCTGTTTTCGACTAGTTTTTTTGGATGCTTCCCCGTCATACCAACTGACCGGTCCCCCCTTCTGATAGCCTTGTGATCCCCCCAGTGTCTCTTTGCTGAGTTCCTTCTCTTTCGCTGCTCCCCAGACCGAGGACTTCAGGAAAAGGTGCAGTATCACCCAAACTATGAATCCTTCAACAATCCCTCTACTCTTTATTTCTTAGCCCTTGGATGTGTGTGTGTCTGCCTTGATGAGAGCTATTACTGTTTAATAAAGTCATTCAATGGACCTTTTTGTGTGATTTCTGACTGGGCCTGACCCCGTAAAAACTGGGTAAAAGATCTTGCTAGGTTACCCTGCCTCTCACATTGCTATTGCTTGTGCTCCATTGAGCTCATTTTCCCCATCACTTGGAGCATATCAAGGTGTCCCTCTGGGACCCCCAGATTTTCAGGGTAACACCTCCCAATTTCCATTTGCTTTCAGAGGTGTCATGGTATGTCCATACACCCTTTCTCATCAAAGAGTGTGCTAATAATTGGTAAGGTGTGCTCATCAGTTTACACAAATTGCTTTCGTGTACGATTTCATTTGGCACTTTGAATCCTTTCTTCCTTCTGTGGCTGTTAACACCACATCTGTCTCCTGAGCAGATTTTTTTTGCTTCCTGTTTTTCTCTCAGAAGCACCAGAACCCTAAATTTGTTCAGTTCCAATCCCCAGATCTTCTTGGATCTTCTGTCAGTTTCTGAACTTAACCATCATCTTCTCACTTACAGGGAGTGTGCCTCCTTTGAATATTGTCTCTCCACTTTAGTTTTTTAGAATTTAAAAAATGGTTTATGGAAGTACATTTTATTATTTCTTTCATCTGTTTGCCATACAATGGGCTCTGCCATGTATAAGCTAATTGATTAGCTCTTTGACATTCTACCATAACAGTTGCTAGTACCCAGTACCTTACTGCCAATGTACAAAGATCGCCTTTGAGTATTATCTCGGAATGTGTGTGAATTTATACACACGTCTGAAAAGTACACCATGTAGCTATAGAGCAAGTTTCATAGCAAACTAGAGATTTGAATTTGGGCTTCCTCATGCACAGCGTGGCTCTTTACACTGACTAAAGAGATTTATTAAATTCTATGGGGCTTTTGGATAAACATGCCTGGGATCTTTCCCTTCCCTGGGATTTGCCAAAAGAACAGCAATGAGATTCAGAAAGCTCCTGCAAAATTTTATAGAGTAAAACAACTTTGCAGTCTGTAACAATACACTGAGGTAGCTGTTATGGTACTTTCTGACTATGTCTCTGACCTAATCACTCGAGAACAGTGCAGAAATATGTGCAGTTGAAACAATGGCAGCATGAGGGCATCATGAGATCATGGATCCAAAGACAACCAATTACATGGACCCCTATCTGAAAAACAGCTTGTAGCTTATGTTCATAGATTCATATAAAAATAGCTTTTAGGGTACATTTTTCAGTTACATAATGACTGTCATCAAGGCCATTAGGAAAAATACTCTTCTACTAAATGGTGGGGGAGCTAATCTTTAACAAATAAATTTGGTTATGTGGAGAATACCTTATTAAATACAAACAGGAAAGTTAATGTCATTTTCATTTACTTCAATACCTGAGTTCTATGTGGTGTATTACAATAATCAGTAGCTTTCTTTTTCAGAATAACAAGGAATTTAGCAAAATCATATACACACGCATACTCTCATTATGCAGGAATCTGAAAGCATCACAATGGATGAAGTTGGGGGACTGATCTCTTTTGAAATCAGAATACACGGAAAGTCCTGATGTTGGGGTTGAATAATACATAATGTGGAGATGGATTGCCTCTTGAACAAAAGCAGCACTTTTTCTCTTGGTAACTACTAGAACCTAGTTAGCAGTGGTGTGAAATCCTGAGCCTTCCAGATGTTTTGGCCAGCAACTGCTATGGGCCTTACTCAGTGTGGCCCATGGTAGAGATTTGTGGGAGGTGTTATTCAAAACATTGTGGGAAGCCAATGCTCCAGCCATCCTGCAACCATGAATAAACTGAGGCCTTTTCTGCATGATGACACTCTTCTCTGTTGTTGCACTGCAAATCCAGGTGTGGAAGGGAGCATATCAGTAATGCACCTCTCTGTACTTGCTCACTCCCTGTTGAAGGATAGCCGCACCCCTTCCTTTCACAGCACAGCCGGGAACTTGCCATTGCTGCACTGGGTCAAGAAGTGTTGCAATCATGTGGCTGCGGCTTCCACATGATGGTAAGTATGGGAGAGCCATGCAATGGGAGGTGTAAAATGGATTTTTTCATTTTTCAAGTACTGTATGAGTGCAACACTTCGCAACGGGATGGCAGCAGGATGGTGACGACATTGTGCAGAAGCACAACCTACCAACCACTGCCATCGTATCACATAAGTGGCTCAGCAATATCATGCAAAAATGGCCTATGGCATAAACAAATGCTTACGCATTGCACAAAGCATTTAAACAGCAGCTTCCAAATCTTTGTATTTCACAATTCAATTTTCAGTGTAGATATGCACAGATGATTTAACCTGAAGCTCCACATATATCAAAATTCAACCAATCAGTCATTCAGGAAGGTGCAACATTGTTGCAGTGCATAATCCCAACACTGACCTAAGGACTTGCTCTGCCTCCCTCCAGTCTGCACTTTCAAAAACTGTGAAGGAGTTCTACATATAAACCTATATATGTATGTCAAGGTCCTCTACATGGCACATATATAACATTCTATATTGCATACATATGCACACATGTGCACACAAGCATACACATGTCAAGTTCCTGTCATTCCCAAGAATTCATTCTCTCCCTTCTCCCCTTCCAGTTTCGTATAGAGAAGTAATGTATGCATAGTGCTCATTCACATGGTTGGAGTGGGAGAAGACAAGCAAGCCCATCCTTGGTCAAAGCACATCAACAGTAAGGCTACACAGATTTCCTCTCATGGGCTCTCATTCCGACACCCTCATCTTATTCATATTTTTGGAAAGGACCGAACTTGCTCACAATATAGATTAAAACATATTGAGGTTTTCCCAACATTTTCCTCTCACAAAAACAAAACAAGTCTAATACTGATCTCTGTTCTGTTCACTTCCATCCACACTCCTGCCAATTTTGTTATTCCAACCTTTCTATGGATTACATTTTCCTTCTGCCTTGCTTGAGAGACCTGTATACACACTTGATACGGAGCTGTTCTCTGTTTGAACTCATCTAGTCTTTTCAGGATGTATGATGAAAGAGGATCATCACACTACTGCTTGAGTTGACATGAATGAAAGAGCTGTTATGAGCAAAGCAGCTTTTTGAGTACTTCAGGAGAATATTGCAATCCAGAGGGATGGAAAGGCAAGTAGATGGATGGAGGCAGCGAGCGAAACAAAGGCTCTTTTTGCAAAGCATTTTTGATGCAAAAGGGCCCCTTGAGGGTCACGCAAATGTGAGGAGCGGTCCACACGACACACTCACATTTGCGTGATGCTCCAGGGCCTGACACAGACTGTGCACACATTTTTTCATTTTCGGTTTGAAGCCAAAAACTCTGCATGGTCGTGCATCGCTCCGGAGCCCCACACGCACTTACCTTGCATGTGGAGCCTCGGGACCCAGACCAGTTGTGCTTCCTGTCTCAGTGCAGCTGGGAAGGTCCCAGGCTGCACTGCGAAAGGAAGAGGCGGAGCTCTTGTGAGAGCAGGAAGCTCGTGCAGAGCCAAAGAAGCAGGGAAGTGAGATCCTCTCTCCAGAGGCTGCTCGCATAAGCAACGCACCCTAGCACCAAAAATGAGTGAGTTGCAGAAATGAGGAAAGAGAGAAGGTAAACTTTGGGATCTAAATATGCATGTTACACATAAGTCATGAGTGCAAAATTTTTCATCACCAACTACTGAGGAAAAGAAAAATAAAATGGACTGATGAACTGGTCTTTATTTTTTGGAGTGGGGAGAGGTATATGTCATATGTCTCTTTTAATTTGCAGTTGCACCCTTTGACTCATTCTTGAAGAAGTAGGTGACACAGTCAGCTAAGTATGTGATACAATATGTGCGATCTCAAAAGTGTTTCCAGATGGGAGGCTCCTGGCGCTACCAGTTTACCTTAACATATTTTGTTGTGGGAAGAAAAAAGGTGAAAGAAGTAGTGGAAAATACAGGGAGTGAAGAAAATATGCTAAAACAGGTGATGGTGATGATGATATCAGCCCCACTGTAACATTTCATGAACCAAAAAGCCTTGCCTCCAACTACCGTTCCTCTCCGCATTGAAAAAAAGAAGAAGAAAATACTTAAAATAGTAGTTTATTATTCCACCAGGTTAAAATAAGATAGGGACAACTAGGATGGACACTTTTTCAAAGGAAATTGGACTAGTTCATGGAGGGCAAATTGCTACCCCCTTCTGAATGTTAAGTTCCATGTTCACAGGCTGTGCACCTGTGAATCTCAGTTTTGGGGGAACAAACAAATGAAATAGGTATTCTTTAATGTTCCATTTCAAAGCCTGAAATATTTCTTTTTGGACTAAAGTGCCCAGAATCCCCAGGCTGAAAATTCTGGAAGATGTGTTCCCTCAAAAAGGGCTTCTGTCATTTATCTACTATTGTGAGTTATGTGGAAATATCTGGCTGAAGGAAAGAGAATGCTAGACTAGGCAGTGTGATCCAACAGTGATCTTCTTATATCTTTCTTAACTATTTATTTAATGGTTCCAACACAAATAAAGAACAACATTGCTAGCTCCAATTTACTTGGGCCCTTTTTGCATGGCATTTCCCATGCGAAAGGGCCCCTGGAGTACTGCGAGGAGCGGTCCACATGATGCTCTCGCAATCGTGCAACGCTCCAGGGCTTGGAAGGCACTGATAGTACACTATTTCATTTTCAGCTTTGAGTCGAAAATGGTGCATGATCGCGCATTGGTCCGGGGCCCCACGTGCACTTGCCGTGCATGTGGAGCTCTGGAGCTGTGGTGCTCGCACTTCCTGCCCCAGTGCAGCCTCGGAAAAATCCCAGGCTGCACTGCAGAAGGAAGAGAAGGGGCTTTTGTTCTACCTGCTCTTGAGCAGGAAGCAGTTGCAGAGCTGAAGCAATGGGGAAGTGAGAGCCTCTTGCAAGAGGCTGCTTGCGCGATCCCCGCACCCCAGCTCCACAAAAATGAGTTGCAGAAAGGGCCTTGGTAGGTTTCTTTTTTCTTCCCGCTTCCCATCTTCTTTGGAAAGTGACATAAAAACTTACAATGTGTAAGTTTATTTTCAAACACACTGCTCATAATTGGGACTTGCTTCAACATTTGGAGGAAGTGACTGGCAGACCACATTGTTTCAGTCTTTCAGAAGCTCAGTTGGAATGAAGCTAGAAGGCAAAAGGAGCTTTTGTAACCAAAAGAATGAAGACTGTGAAATAGGAACCTGTATTGCTTCCAGCCACTCCAAATAGGGCTAACTGAAGCTTTGCAAGCTTTGTCCTTTTCTTCCAATTGTGACTCTTTCCAGAGAAGAAAATAATTGATTACTTGCTCTGGCACTTTGCACTATGGAAGAACAGTATATTGTACACGCCAAGAAGGGTCAGGCCATGCTGCCAGAAAGACGCAAAGAGGTCAACGAGAGGCACAGACTGCTAAATTAAGGAAAGACACATTCTCCTTGTAGGGTACAGAAACCAAGTTGACCAGCCAAGCTTTGAAAAATGAGGACATAAAAAGTACAAAATATAGTGCAGGGACAGGAGTTTGCAAGATCAAAAGTATGAAGCTAGTGAATGGTACAACTTGAATAAACTGCACACATGCACACACACGTACATTGCATTTTAGAAATGTATATACCAACACACACAGAAATGAATAAAACTGTGCATATCATGATAATAGCCATGCTTGTTTTAACAATACCACGATAATGGCATGTACCATCATTTTTCTTGGGACATTTGTAACCCTGGTCCAAACAATATGGTGGCTGTGGTGGTTAAAAAACAAGAGGCAGCACTCAAGCTACTTCATAATGAATTTATATGTATTACTTCAGCAGAACCTAAATATTACTCTCCCCAAACACACACACACCACAGCTACCCTCATCTAACCTGCCTCATGTGACCTAGCAGGAGAACCCATTCCACTCGTATAGTCTAAAAGACTTGTTCTCTCACAATCTAGGGAACTGGAGGATGTGGAGAGAGGAAGGGTGGTTCATCCCTCCATACCCTCAGAGTAGAGTGTCAAAAGTTCCTTTCAGAAATAACTAGTATATTGACATGCTGAAGCCATCTCTCACTGAGCTATCACAGGATGATACTTTGGAATCTACAGCACCATCCTACTACTGCCCTACTACACTATACTACTACTGCCCAGTTATACCAACCATGGCAAAATTATGGATGACTTTAGCATTTCAATATACTAGAACTCAAATGATCTCACAAAACCAAAGAGATCCTTATCTACCACTCCTTAGCACAGGGGTGGGCAAAGTTAGGTCTTGACTTCCCTAAGGACTTTTTTGTGGCTCTTAAGTCTCTTCTTGGTATCATCTTTATCACCACCACCACCACCACCACTATTAACCCACAAAACAGGCTTTTTTTTTCCTCCTGGAGGCCTCCATAAGCAGTAGTTTCATTTTCATGGAGTGGTCACAGAGTCCCCACTACCAAACCCCATCTAAATTAAAACCAGAAGTGGAAGTCCAGTTTTTTGAATGATTTTTCCCAGCATGTATAGGTATGGTGTGGCCTACAGTTGGTGTTTGGGGTGAAGATTTGGTCCTGCAGGCTACCAAAGTTGTTCGCTCATGTCCTGGCAGCAGAAAATGTGTATAGCAACACTGTCTTTATTAAGCAGCATCTGAAATGAAGGAAATCTTGAAAGGTGAAAGAAACTTATGTGGCACAGACATTAGATAGGGGAGATACTCAGAACCTAAACCCTCAGACAGCAACTTTGCAAACAGCAGAGTAACATGTTTTTAGCATCCTCTGAAGCACTAGCTTCAGGATAGGATAGCTTCAGGATAACTGCCTGCCATAGAGCTCTCAAAAATACAGAAGCCTCCCTCAACTAGGTTAAGAACCCAGTGAGGAACAGCCTTCTCACTGGTTTGGTCATGAGATTTGACTGTCCCTATTGTTATAGAATGGGGCACGGTATAGATCCTGAGAGAGCCAGTGTGGAGTAGTTATTTGAGCATTGGACTATGAACCTGGAGACCAGGGTTCGATTCCCTGCTTGGCCATGGAAACCCCCAGCGTGATCTTGGGAGTGTCACACACTTTCAACCCCAGAAACCCCCATGATATGTTTGCTTTAGGGTCATAATAAGTCAGAAACAACTTGAAGACACACAAAAACAACCAACAAACCTGAACCTGTGGTGACACACAAGGAGAAGCCAGCAACTGGATTGCATAGTCCACACAGCTGAACATAGAGTATTGTGAGGCAGTTTAATGAAAAACTGATAGGACTACTTGGATGTTGAGACTATGCGTATGCCCTTCAATGGGAGTATGGAGGGGACTTTAGTGACTGAATATACTTGCCCTATAGAGGTTATTTTGAGACACTGGGTGTGCAGTGACTGTCAATTTTCATGTGTCATGTCAGTGATTCTCTGCAGTAAAATGAATGTTTAGCAAGCAGTGGAAATTGCTGATTGCTTGTTTATGCCTGCTTGCAGGAATGAGTATTTCTCCTGTTTGTAGGAGACTTTGCTCTCTAGTATGATGAGGGTGAAAATACAGCAGAAATGTGCAGTAATCATATGTGGCAAAGGCTTTATGTGCTGGGAGATAGACATTTCATTTATGCTGCACAGGAAGGTTTTGCTTCTCTCTGCTTACCTGTTCGAGGTATTCCATCTTTGCATATTTGCTAGTATTAAGTGGAATTTAGTGTTAGGTACATGTGTCTGAGTAGTGGGATTTTATATAAGGAAGCCCTAGCAATGTTCTCAAGGTCCTCTGTGTGTGATTAGGTTACTTGATGTTTTAGGACATTGTGTGTGTGTTTTTTTTTTTTTTCTTTTTGGCTAAATTGTGCTTTTCTGAGACAGAAATAGTTTCTTCATGTTTCCTATTAGCAACATATCTCCTTTTGAATTCGTAAATCTGTGAACATTAGAATCTATGGATCCATGTCCTATATGTTACCTTCTGAGTTACAGTGTGGTGATGGAAATAGTGGGGAAGTCACTGCCATAGCAGCAATTATTAACTATGCTGATATAGAAGTGTGTGGTTTCACTTTGTTTTTGTGGTTTCATTTTGTTTCAGTTTGTTTCTAATTTTTTTTAAAAAAAATGCCAAAAATTGCACATTTCCTTAAATTTGGAATTGAAAGAATTTTTTTTTAAAAAAAAATTATATAGCAGAAAACAAAATTGACAAATTTATCTATGCATTCTCCTTCTGAATTGTGGCTGTTAATTCAGCCATTTTCCTTTGTGTTTTCCAGTGTGTGCCTCTTTTTTGAATTTTCTGTGGGCACCTTTTCTTTTGTTGTGTCATTGGGGTGACCATTTTGGTTTGTGTCTTGCAGGTGGCTGTTTTGGCATATAGTTGTGGGCTGTGGCCATATTTGTTTCTTCATTCGTTTGCTTCTTGCATTTATATCTTGTCTTTCTCTCAAACAGGATCTATTTAGGGTGGTACTGGGCACAGCCATTTTATTGGTTATGCTGTGAGTAGCCATTTTAGTTGTCCATGCATGCAACTATTTTGTGAAGCATCTGCTGTGGCCATGATTTTATTTTAGGATTGAAATGGGCACCACCATTTTTGGTTTGGCATGGTATGCTTTTTAGGCCTACTTAGGCCTCTAGTGAGCAAATTTTGTGGGTGTTTTTTGATGGACCTGGGCACAGCCTAGAGTCTTCCCTTGTCTTGTCCTGTCTTGCCAACCCAATAGCCCCACTTTATTGCTGGACACAGCTGTGGCCTGTGGGGGCTTCATATAGCCTACAGTGCTTGCTGATCAGGCAACATGGGGCCTGATACTGGTGGTGGCATTTGAAGGGCCTACTGTGGTTTGTGCTGCTTGGTTAATGTTTATTGTGGGGTCTGGTACTGGTAGTGGAGGTCCACTGCCTATTATGATCTGTTTAGGTGGGGTTCTGAGGGGGGCCCTTTGAAAAAGAGGGAACCTCTTGACTTACCGAGCTGCTTTGTTTAGTCTGGTTGGGAGTAGCATTAGCAGGCTTGTTGGGGTGTCCTCCTGTTGGTTTGCCTGAATTAGTGAAGTCTCATGGCCTGCCAGGCCAAATTAAATAAGTTGTTTTGAAGCTAGTAGTCTGCATGTGCTTGCCTTGCTTAAGTTGTAGGGATCAACTACCTTTTCAGCAGTTGTGGTGTATATGGTTGGATTTGGTGATAGTGCTGCACAGGGTTAAATTTATGTAGGTGATTCTTGTGTTGGCTAAGGTACGTAGCAGGTTTGACTGTTGGACTAGGACTAGTATTAGATTGTGTGCCTGGCTAATACGGCCTCTAGAACAGGTGGTGGTAAGTCTAAGGCTCCTGGAAAAAAAAATCTTCCTGTTAAAGTGCCTACCCCCAGTGTCACAGGTGTCTTTCAATTAGCAGTTAAGAGTGTGGAACTTAAAGCCCATTGCAATTCTTTAATTTCTGCATACTTGATATAAAAAAAGAATTTGAAGTTAAAAAAATCATACATGGCAGAAGTAGAACCTACAGATTTTACAACAGTGTGTTCCTTTCCCCCTGGGCTTGCCCATGTCCTGCCCTCCACTGATCCCAGTATATCTCTGCTGACAGTTCAGCATTTCCTGCATCACGTTCCACCGATGTATCTGAAGTGTTAGTGCCTTCTATCATGGCAGGGGGGCAGCTGGCATTCTTCCAAATTTTAGAGCCCTTCCAGTAGGATGTTCTCCTATATCGGGGTGAGCAGGTGGACGTCAAACAATTTGTAGGGTACCAGTACTGATTAACCCTCCAGTAGTTGTGAGCATCTCTCATGGGGTACAGGAGCCAACCAATTTTTGGTTGAAAACAAAAATGTGTAGCGGGGGGAAAAAACTGTGCTTTCAAGTGCATTTTCAAGGACTGGATTCAAAACCATTATGCTTATCCCAAATTTGTTGTGAATTTTTCCAACGTCCTTAATGATAAAATTAAATTAATCAAAAGAATGAAAAACACTACTCTTCACTGATACTACAGTTAACAAATAATGAACCATGAGCCATGAAAAAAGGGAAACAAATAACAAAAGTTCTATTGTATTAAATTTCACTGTCAGACCAAAGCGTAGTACAGGTTTTGCAAGACACCTATCATGATAGGCACACATGTTTAGGGGAGTGCAATTTGTATGTCATCATTGAGAAAGTCATTTTCCCAGGAGCTACCTCTCCAGCTTCAGAAAGCAGGATTACCTTGAGAAGCGCTACTGTAGTTTTGATTGCTGGAAAAAGTCATGTAGAAAAGATTGGTTCTTTGGACTACTTCAAATCTAGTCAGTCCAAGTTTGGGAGATTCCAGCTCCCTTTCTGGAGAAGTAGATATAAATACTCACTAGTAGACAATAAAGCTCTTGGCAAACGTAGAAGTATCAGTGAAGTGGGTAATCATCTGCAATAGTCTTAACAAGTGTTTCAATCCGAATTAAGTCTAATATTGCCAAGAATGTATATTCAGAGAAGATTTAGAACTGTGTATAATCAACGCACACAACCCTTTTCATGAGACATGACTTTAAAGGGGGGAAAAAACAATTAGTTTCTAACAGCTTCTAGCACCATGTTATTGCCATGCTTTTCTGTTTCCTTTGTTAAATAGCAATAATAATCTTGTTAAAGCAAATATGTAAAAATCTACTTTGTGCATACATTTAGATAATTACTCTTCTTGTCCCTCCAGCAACAAACATGATTTTTTTTTAAAAAAAAATTGAATTTTATTTTTTGCTCACTACAACTGTAGCATTCGGATAACATTCTCCCTCCCTTCCACTCTCTCTCTCTCTCTCTCTGCCTCTGTATATCTCTCAGTGGTAATAATCAGAATTAAAATCTCTCTCTTGCACACAAAAGTTTACAGCTGAGATGCTCACATCCCATATCTAATAGTCCGTCTTGGGAATAATTACTGGAAATGGGTATCCAAGGGCAATAATTGTCTGCTGCTGTGAATTAGGGATGCCACAGGTGGTGTTATTCACTTAGAATGTATTGGAGTAGAACAGCTGCCAAGGCTGAAAGCTGCTTAAGCTTGATTTGTGGAAGTATTGTTGCTGGACGCTTGGAACATCATTTGATTGCACGGATGCGATAATGCATATCCAAGTTGGAATGAGGAAAGAAAAAGAAGGAAATATAGAAAGAGAAAGGTAGGTGGGAGTTTCACTCTTTCATGTGAGCAATTTGGAATTAGGAGGCCAGGATTCAGGTAGTATCAGAGTTTGTTAGATAAGTATATGAAAAAATATAGCCACTTAAGCACAGACACAAAGAGTATCTACATTCTTCTCCAAGAATGGAGGTGAAAAAGGAGAAAAGAACTAAGCTGCTCCATTAACCCATGGCTCAATTTGAGAACTGCAAATAGAAATAAAATTCCTGCTAGAGACACTTTTAGCCTTGTAGGCTCACCATTTCTTCTTCAACCAGAGTTAAAGAAGTTGGAAGTATTTTATAAAGAAGGATAATTTCTGTCTCAGTTGTTACTCACCAGCAAAAAGTAATGTACTGCATTGTTCGGAAGTAATGCATTATTGTCATATTTTTGTCTTAAGGAATAAAAAATGTCTCAAAATTTTTCCCAAATGGACTGTACAAAATATTACACATTATTCTAAAAAAAAAATGAAAAACATACAACATTAACATAATTGATGGCAAATGCTAAAAATAACACAATTGGTCCTTGTTTCTAGAATAAAAATAATAAGTATCTTTACTTTTAACACAGTATTTTTGATGTATCTTTTCCAGGGTTGACTTTAATTGCAATCAGTTAACATTACTGATGCCAAAATGCTAAAAATAACACATTGGTCTTTGTTACTAAAATAAAAATAACAAAGAATGTTACTTCTAACACAATTTACTTTTGACGTGTACTTCCAAGGTTACTTTCAGAAACAGAAATATTTCTGTTTGCAGTTCTCAAAAGAAACTGTCACATGTTACAATGTATCAGAGGATGTGCATAGTGACATTTGCTCACTGCTACATGAGAAAGGAACGCTGACCTTACCTGTGAGAAGGGTTTTGTTTGTTTGTTTTATTTTAAGTGGTGGAGGTAGAAGCATCCTATTGCTCATCATCATCACTCCAGTAGGCAGGAAGTGGACTTTCAGGGAGTAGCCAGCTGGGAGGACATTCCCCCCCCCCCCGTCCTTCAGTCTATATTACAGCTGAAAAGTTATAATGAGCTATTGAATCACGCAAAAGTAAAGGTAAGTAAAGTATAGAAGTAGATAGAAAATTAAGTCAGAAATCCCATGCGATCTAATTTACTACCTGGCTCCTCCCTAAGGACCTGGACAGTCCTGAGTTCAGGGTGGGAAGGATGTTTCTACCTTCACTGTTTACATCTCACAGATAAGGCAAATGTTCCTTTTTCCCGTGGTGGAGGGGGAAACATCTTATCATAGGATATACTAAAGCTCTATGTCCAAAATTGGGTAAGCTGAGGTACAACTTCTGTTCAGAAACTACAGCCTGCAAGATACATTTACCAAAAGATGTTTCAGTTGACTCAAATGCATCCAACCAATAGTGACATACAAAGGTAGGAGAAGACCAAGATTCTGCTCTACGAGTATCTAGTATAGGAGCATGAGTAGAACGAGCAACAACTGTTACTGGCAGTGGAGACCCAAACATCTTCTAACATTCAGCTATGCATCCCTTAATCCAGCTTGCCAAGTTGATGTAGAGACCTTCTTTTTCATCAAGGATGGCTAGAAAGAGCCAAACATCTGATCAGAAACTTGACATTGTCAAGCACTTGATATAAACATATCCAGTGTTTATCTGCAGTTGAGGACAGAACAATGGCAAAGTAATTTCTTGGGCCTGTGAAACACTGAGTTGACCTTCTGCATAAAGGTAGGCCGCATTCTTAAAAACACAGGGTCTTGGTCAAAGATACATAGTTCTTCCATCCCAGACCCAATACCCTAATGGCTGATGTTACTGCCACCAGAAAAAAGACCTTCCAAGTCAAGAATTTAAGGGAGACCTCTCTTCAAAGGCTCAAATGGATCCTTTGTTAGGGCTGCCAAAATCATGTAGATCCCAGGTGGGATACCTATGAACGACCAGTGGCTTGATTAATATGGCTGTTAGGCAACCAGATAAAACATTTATTAGCACTAAGGCTGGGAGGCAAGTGATATCATGATACTTATGAACAGTTCCTTAAGGTCACAGATATCTCATTAGTGCAAATTGTCTCAATGTTTATGACTTAAATGGTGGTGCTGGGCTTGGTGTTCTCCACTCTATCTCTCAATGAAGGAGGGGACAAGTCATCTTCAGCATCTGTAGCTTCTGCTATGTTTTGCTGGGGATCAGAATCCTCCACTGCCTCAGCTTCCATCTCCTTGGACTCAAAGAAAGCTGCAGCTTCCTAGCAATCTGCCTCCTCCTCCTCCTCATTTGAGTCCTCCAAGGGGTGAATTATGAAAGATTGGGAGATTGAAACATTCTGTGCAGAGTATCTCTGAGAACTATACTTTCCTTGGCCAATGAGAGGCTGCTAGCATTACTTCTGCTCTGTATTTTCTTATTCTTTTCAGGCACCTAATTATCATTGCTGACAGTGGAAAGGTATAAAGCAGATCCCTTGGCCAGTCTACATTTAGGGTATCTTGTTTTCTGCTTCCTGAGAATGGGATCTTGAGTAGAATCTTGCCACTTTACTGTTAACTGGAAAGGCAAAAAGGTCTACCTCTGGCATCCCAAACTGATTCACTATCAGTGTTAACACTTGCATGTGTAGATGCCATTCTACCTGGTCCACATCTATCCTGTAGAGCCAATCTGCTTCTGTGTTCAGCTTTCTTTTTATGGGATCTGTTTTTAATGCCTTGACATTTATTTCTGCCCAATACATTAATCTTGTTGCTTCCTCCATGAAATATCTTGAGTGAGCTGTTTGTAGTGGGAGCCAAACACTGTTCCTCATCCCCTGAAGTTCATGTCTATTGTTATTTCTAGTTCTGGTACTTCCCAAATCAGACAGTCTTTCAATAGAACTGTCAACAACCACCATTGGAAGAACAGTCTGCCCTTCCTTGGTAGATTCATGCAATTTGTTTCTGATATGGGAGAAGAAACCATTGCAGAGTATTTGTGTGAACTGCACCCACAGCACCTATAGCAAGCTATCACTGCAATCATCAACCCCCAGGTGATCATCAGCTCTCAAGTGTTGAAGCTGTTGTGATGGAATGAGGTGGCTCTTCACCAGATTTTTTAGAAGACCTGGTCTGGCAAGGGAGCCAGACATAGGCCCTTTTCGCACACCATTTCCGATGTGAAAGGGCCCCTTAAGTATCGCACAAATGTGAGGAGCGGTCCACACGTCACACTCACATTTGCGCAATACTCCAGGGACTGACACAGACTGCACAACATTTTTTCATTTTCAGCTTGTGTGAAGAGCCTCGGGAGCCGGGCAGTTCGCAATTCCTGTCCAGTGCAGGCTGGGAAGGTCCCAGGCTGCACTGCGAAAGGAAGAGGCGGGGCTCTTGCACAAACAGCAAGCTTGTGCAGAGCCAAAGAAGCAGGGAAGCGAGAGCCTCCCTCCGAGGCTGGTCATGCAAGCACCGCACCCCAGTGCCAAAAATGGGTGAGTTGTGGAAAGGGTAATAGTCTATATCTTTGTACATCTGTTGGAGAGAGGAAGACTTGGTCAGGACATTTCCGAGATACATTGCCAAGATATTGTTGTTCCTGTTGTTCCTGGAGATGTTCTGTGCCTAGGACTGCTGCCAGGATTTGTATCTGCACTTACACTGCTGTCTGCCATAACATTATCTCCTGGGCAAAGGGACTCACAACTAAACCTAGAGAAACAAAAGGAAGGCTGGCCCTTACAAAAGATTTCTTGTCTCCCTTCTTGTGAGAAATGGTAGTGCTTTTCTCTTGCCTTTCATTTCCATTAATACTGGTTCAGAAACTTTCCAAGTAAATGGTGCAAATGTCAAGTCTTGAGTGTGCATCAACCTTTAAGTTCCTTAACCAGATCTGAAAAATGAAAATTGAAATAAAATTTCTTATGCTTCCCTAATTGCTAGCAAAGATGTCTCAGATATTGTTTTGAGAATGGCATCTGCCCTCCTTTCTTCTTGAGTTCTTTCCATGATTTACATAAGAAAAGATGAGACAAGTGCAGACACTGGAGCATCCACTAGAGACACTTGTAATGTAGACATCATCTGTTATGTGACACTGCAAACTCTTTTAAATGACACAAAGGCCCTTTTTGCACCTTACCTGATTCTGGTGTGGTATGCGGGGATCATGTGAGCACTGTCTTGCGAGAGGCACTCGCGTCCCCTCTGCTTCTTCTCCGCAACAGCTCCCTGCTGGCCAGCAGGAAGTGTGAGGGCTCTGCCTCTTCCTTCCATGGTGCATCCAGGTATTTTCCCAGGCTGTGCTGGGGAAGAAAGTGCAATGGCTGTGTCTCCGGAGGCTCTGCATGCAAGGTAAGTGCGTGTGGGGCCCGGGAGCAACACGCAATCACGCATCATTTTCAGCAAGAAGCCAAAAATGATATATTGCGCGATCACTGCCTACTGGCCCCGGTGGCATCGCACAATTGCGAGGACGTCATGTGGAATGCTCCTTGCAATTGGGCAGTGCTCCAGAGGCCCTTTCGCATGAGAAATGGCATGCGAAAAGGGCCAAGGCTTGGGTGCACTGTAGCAGGTTTAAACCACTCCCTTCTTACATTCATAAAATCAGCTGTGAAAGGTATTTTAGTGGTAGAAGATCCTGGCCTAGGAAAAGAGTCACCTTTCTTTTGAAATCAATCAGCATCTTCATTTTCAGTCTGACCAGAAGGGCAGAGCAGTTACCAAAATTTTGATTGCTTTACAAAGTAAATTTCACAAAATTCTCATTTTGAAACAACCTAGCTGATAAAAGGGCTACTACCTTAATATTGTCATCATCATTAGATAGCTCTCCTTCCTCATATTCACACATCAACAATGACATAGAGTCACCTTCACAGTGCTCATCAGATGAATATATATCCCCAATCTGTCATAGTTTCATTTTATTTTCACACTGACCATACAGAGAGATCTCTGCAAGCCCCTTTCAGCTAGAGTTGAATTCCTTATGAGAAATAGCTGCCATGGCCACCATTTTGGGCTTCCTGCTCTAACAAAATGGCAGTCACACTGAAAATGCTTTGGTTTAAATTTTCCCCTCTCAGACAGAGGAATCATGGAGTGTTTATCATATGGAGAAGACAGTTGGAAAGAAGAGAACTGCCTTCTATGGGGAGATCTATTTACTGTCATTTTTATTGCCTACCACTGAGAATCTTCAGCTGATATTAATGGTTGAGCACTCTGAGGTGACTGGTGGGAAACTCCACTCGTGCCTGCCATTTCTTTAATAGGGCTTTTAGCCACTTACAAAAGTCAGGATGCAGCTCTTGACTACCAATAAAGGGAGGGTGTTGATGTTTTTACTCAACTCTTCATCAGATTGTCAACAGACACCTCCTGAGACCCTTTTTGGTCCCAGAGTCTGAGGCACTTCAATTTGCTGTCACAGAGTGAGGGATCTCCATCCTCTAGCCACATCACCTTTTTTCTTGCTCTTCCGTGCTCTACCTCTTAGGCTTCAGTATGTGAGGTAGTTCAGCCAGAGAGGGAGAGACAGTGGTTAATGGTCCAAGGTCAAATGGTGAGTTTTGTGGCTTAGTGGAAATAGGAACCTGGATCACCTATGTTCCAGTCCAGCACTAAACCATACTGGCTCCCTAATATCGATTGCCACTACATTTGTGGCAAGAGCAGAGTTTGGATTTTCTAGTTATAGCCCTTGTTCTGCCTCTGATGCTTGTTGGTACGGGCAGCTGAGAAATTGAACAGAAGGCTTGTTGTTACTGTTTATGGCTTTGTTTATTGATCGCTGTACTTACAAAAGACAAGTTTGATCAGTTAAATACCTTGAATCTGCAGCATACAGTACGTGTGTCTCATATTTGGTCTTAGAGTGTAGCCTGTAAGCTCACCCCTGTCATCGTCTTGATTAATGATCACCTTGATGTCTTAAATTTGACATCGTATCAAGAGGGGATTACACTCATAAGATAGCTGCCCTACAGTGTGAATGCTTTAGCCTTTCCAATGTCTTTCAAAAGGAGAAAAGAATTTTTTTAAAAAAATTAAATGTTACACAGCAATGCCTGTATCTCATCAGAACATATTGCAGACCACAAAGAGAGAGAGAGAGAGACAGAGAGAAAAGAACCAGATTTAGGAGATCAAGAGCTTTTGAAGATCTACATTAATTTATATCTTTGGAAAATGGCCTAATCTAACCATGTAAATGCTAGATAAATTCAAATGCCAAATCAATTACTCCAGAACCCAACTGGAAACTGGCAATTGCTTAAAAGTGTATATTCAAAGATTTGTATACCTGACCCTTCGATCTTATGGATTGGTTTAAGCTGCCAAGTTGTCTCTCTCTCTCTTTCATCTCGGGAAACCTCATCCCCTTCTAAATATTTTCATGACATCAAGCTGCTGAAGACATTCTTTTCTGACTATAATTACAGGCAGCAAACTGATTTATTTATTACCGTTTTGTCTATGTATTTATTATCAGATGTATGACTTGCTTGTCCCAGAGCCCATGAGCACCTAGGTTCAAGAGAAGCCCTTGCTGTTTACAGAAACTTCTATTTTACACATATTTTATGATTTACAACATTAGCAAGGGCAAGGTTTTAACTCAGACTTCCCTGAGTCAATCAGCAGGAAATCAACAAGGACTAATAACCTGGTCCCTGCATGGGCCAATGAACCCTTTTGTTTCCCCTTTCTAGGTGAGTCAGCCCTGCCTGGTACCATCTCAGCAAGCCTAACAGCTCTTCCTTCATAATCCTTTCCTCCTTCCAGCCCACCAGGTACCCATGACTGCCTCGTGCCTTGGCAACACCAAAACCCCTGAGACTTGAGTGTCCCAGGATACCTGTCTCTTCCCGAGCCAGGATACCTGAATGTGCAGAAGACCATGACTACATTGCTACAAATCATGTCAATATATAGCTCAGTATTGCTGAATCTAGATCTGGTTGTGTGTGAGGGAGGATGAGGGATGTTTACCGAAACACAATAGGTAGGTTTTGCAACTGTTGGACCACTCTAAAGTGAGTTTGGTATCACTACAACTTTTTTTTCCCGTAACACTGGAGGTCTTCTGAAAGTTATCTAACTGCTTACTTTTCCGGCTCCTTGGAGCAGGCACCACGTTCTCTGCACCATCTGGCATCTTGTTTTATTATTCAGCCCTCTTTCTTTGTTATTGGACAGACCAAACTCTAGCTTTGGAGGCCCCACTTTTGCCTTGTGTTCTCTGTACTCATCAACGTATTTGGAAGCATTGTTCCTCTGGAGCACTTCTCTGGGGCACTGCCCTTTGGTAACTGGGCACTTTTAAAAACACACATAAAGAAAGAAAATAGGAGGTTGGTTGAGATGGAGAACATCCAGGATTATCAATGGAACAGGTTGATCTAGATCCATCCTAGACCTATCTGTTCCTCCAATTCAGGGCTGGTCTAAGGTGTTTTACTATCAGATGCAACAAACAAGATGCCTCCCCTCTCCTCCCATTTTAAGTTCAAAAGCCAAGTGGACTGGTAGATGAATTTCTGCTCAGCACTGCTAATGAGAAAGGCCCTCTATCATACCTGAAGGCAACTGGTTTGTTCAGGTGCTGCAGGAAAAACTGCTTAGCATAAAACTTCCTCTTCGAACACCTTGGAGTCTCATTTCAGCTTCTGCTATCTGAAACAACTGCCTCACTCGGTCTAATTCCAGGGTTTAGCAGGCAGCCCTGTGCAAGCTCATCCATTAAATATCTGAGATAACACTCTAAATTATGTTTTCTTCCTCATGTCTTGACAGGAAAGTAAAAACCATGTATCTGAGGCCATGTCTGCAACTAATGTCTTCACATGCCAAAGAACACTGTGGGAGCTGAATGCTTGATAAATAAATAATATGTGCAGAACAGAGCACTCTGTGTACCTAGCAAGCAAACATTGCATATCATTAAACATAAAGCAACACTCAGTAATATGTTATTCCTTCAGCTGATGGATGACAAAAAGATCGACATGCCCTTTACGTGAAACAGATAGCACTAGGTGGCTCAGGAAATTAAGGGCATTCACCTAGACAGCTACTTTGCCATCTTCTTGCTGTCTTTTAAGTCCCGTTTAAGGGAGCAGTTATCCAAATTATGAAGTAGAGAAAACAGAGAGGAGAGAAAACAGTAGCTTCTAGCTGCTGCATTGATCAGATAGCATATCTTTCCACAAGAATGAAGAGACTATGAATAGGCAGTTAGATCATTGAGTTTAGTTTTGACAGGGAGATTAAAAGCAAAAAACAAAAACAAAACAAAAAACAAATTTGTGATAGCTGTTACAGGAATGTATAACTAGGAGGGACTAATAGTGTCTAGAAAGCCAGTGTAATGTAGTGGTTTGAATGCTGGATTATGACCCTGGAGTCAAAGATTCAATTCCCTGTTTGGTCATAGAAACCCACAGGGTGACCTTGGGCACACTACACACTCTCAGCCCCAGAAAACCTTGTGATAGGTTCGCCTCAGGGTAGCCATAAGTTGGAAATGGCTTGAAGGCACACAAGTGTTGCAGAGTGAGGGATGAGGTCAAATGGCAATAGTTTTCATCTAGCATAGGGTAGGAATAAAGGATTATAAGGTAGCCATCCTACTAGCCAGTATTCTATTGTAGGCTGCCACCTATGGGGGAAATAGCAAGGAATTTGAAGGATACAGGGAATACTAGGGCATAGATCAATCACATGGGTACCTCTAGTCACTTGGGAGTGTCAACCCTTAAGTCAGGCAAGTGCCTAAAGGTTCCCAGTCCCGAGATCCCTTATGGGGTCCCATAATCCTGAGACCAGACAAGCCTACCCCAGTCACTCCATTTGGCAACATATCTCCACAACTGACTTGTGACAACCAAGAGAAATAGCACAAAGTAATGGTGGGAACACCACAAATTGCTATGCAGGAGCGATAAATCTTCTACATGTGACCCAACATTATGCTTGTGAATAAGTACAATTCCCCATTCCCAATAACTATCCAATAACCTAGGTTCAATGGCAAAAAAGATTCAACAAGGCAATAATGGAAAACTGTCAGTGATTATGGGACCACATTGACCACTAAGTCATATTGAAGGATCACATCCCTCACTGAATCCCACCCTCTATTAATACTACTACTACCACCACCACCACCACCACCACCACCACCACCATCATCATCATCATCATCATCATTCTTATTGCTGCAGTTAGGGTTCCAAAATCCTATTTGGTGCTGTGGGGAGTAACATCAGAATGTCAGAGCGCTCCTTTTGAGTTATTTTGCAGTCACAAAGACACATTTTTTGCCTATGTTTTTAAAATGAACTGAGATATTTGGAGAGTCCAGTGGGGACCCAAGGGTAGAACCGTCCTGACAACTATATGTTACTTACAGACTTCATTATTTCCACCTCTGTTATAAGAGAATAAAAGTGCTGCAACTTTTTATCCATGTGATTTGTATACAGGAGGACCTGAAATACTAATTTCAAGAGCCTCCTATAGAAACTGTTGGAGGCAAAAAGGGAAAATGTTTTCCACTTCACTGGAGTGGGCAATTTCTTGCAAAATCATATTTCTTTGAAGTGATCTTATATATTGTTTGTAAGTTGAAGCCAGATGTAGTTATTCTTAGAAGAAATCCACCTGAAACCAACAGAAATTAAGTTAGCTGTGGGTGTTCCCCCTTTTTATAAGGAGTCTGAGTAAATACAGATCTAGCGTAGGGATGGCAACATTGCAGCCTTCCAGATTTTGTTGAACTGCAACTCAGAGCAGCACAGTCAATGATGAGGAATGCTGAAGGTTGCTGTTCAGCAATATCTAGAGAGTTGTACAATTCCCACCCCACATCTAACCAAACTTTTTATCATCAGCATCAGCCAAACCAATCACCCTGTGTTCAGATTTAGCACAGCCTGGGAATGTAAAAGTATAATAAACAAGAAATTCTTCCCTTGCAATGCTGGAATCTTATAAAATAGTAGACAGCATAATCTTAATAACAGAATGGAGTGGAATCTGTTGACTACTGGAAGATATGTTTTAGTATAAAAAAGACTGTTTTGTACTGATGTTTTAGTATGTCATAATTGAAACTGAATAAATTTTTAAAAATTTCAAAATGGATTGTTCATGATGGATGGGATCCAGACTGTGTGACAAGGTTGTTCAGAGTAGAGACAAGGGCCAACTTACTTGGGGTCTCCATAAAGTCCTCTTCTTAGAATCCTGTGTGCACCATTGGCTCCTGCCTAATCCTGCCAAAATGCCAAGGAGAATCCCACACATGCATGGACTTGAACATTACCTACATCTCAAGCCCTGCAAACTGTCTATGAAGTCCTCCTTCTACACAGAGTAGATCTATTTAAAAAATAGGCCCGTAGGTCATTTTCATTTATAACTAAGTCTAGGTAACTATATCTGACATATAGACATTTTGTAAATCTATTTCATACCTGAATTGATATTAATGAAGCTAAGAATAAATTAGGATTAGAAAGACTCTGTTGTCTGTTGGACATATTTAAATATAAATCCCTTTTCTGTCAAAGGTCGTCATGTATCCTTTCAGAGGTGCAAGGTTAAAAAAAAAATACTCTAAACAATATTGGAACCATACCACTTTTATTGTACAGCATCTGTTACAAGTAAACAGTTTGGCATTATCTCAAGGAATAATAGGAAAACAGTAATCTTTTTACTAAACGGTACAACTAATAATGGTTATCAAGGTAGTTTTTGAATAATCATATTCATGACCCATGTTTTCAAAAGAACCATTCCAGTATTTAGTCAAGTTTCATGTTCCCACACAGAATGTACAGAGGTGAGGTTTGTCATGACAGCGTTCACTATTCACTCAAGTAAATGCTACAAGTTACAGCAGATTAGAGTTATCAGCCCATGGAGGCTGACCTTGGTGGCGATTTGGTTGACTGCATCTGTTATGATTAAAATACAACAGGTGGTGGAAGCAAATTAATCTCGATGCAGCCAAGCATGTTCCCCCATCTTGATTGCAATGGAAGTGTGTAGCAAGAGGAGGAATAAATTTGACTGTTCTTGACAGAGCTACACACTGGTTTTCAACCTTGACCACAATATATTCTAAAGGCCCAAGAACAAGGGGCACTCAGCCACAAGAGCATCATCTTAAATTAATTACACAACAATGCCTCTACCAAAATCATGTGGAGTTCTTTGTAAAGTATTTCATTAGAACTGCCCTTGGGCTCTTTACTTCTTATAACTGATTAGCAATGGAAAATCACAAACGCAGCCTAAGAGTTGAATAATTTTTAAAAAATAAAGCCCAGCAAAACAGCAAATGTCAGAGTAATAGTTGCCATTAAAGATTTCAGAAAACCAAGATTGCTGTTTTACAAATATGGTATCTTTGTGTGTGTGTGTGTGTGTGTGTGAGAGAGAGAGAGAGAGAGAGAGAGAAGAATGTGGGGAGTCTCTTCTAGCCAATTACAGATGTGCCTTTAACTTCACCGTCTCTCTCCATCTACATTGCTTCACTAAGGCCCTTTCTGCAGCTTACCTTTTTTCGGCACTGGGGTGTGGGGATTGCGTGAGCAGCCTCCAGCAAGAGGCTCTCGTGTCCCCGCTGCTTAAGCTCCGCACGAGCTGCCTACTCCTGAGCAGGTAGCACAAGAGCCCCGCCTCTTCCTTCCGCAGCGCAGCCTTGGAGTTTCTTAGGCTGCGCTGGGGCAGGAAGCGTGACTGCCACAGCTCTGGAGGCTCCACATGCATGGCAAGTGCACGTGGGGCCCTGGAGCAATGCACAATCGTGCACCATTTTTGGCTGAAAGCCAAAAATGAAAAAGTGCATGGGTGGCACCTGCCCTACCCTGGAGTGTCGCGTGATTGTGAGCATGTCGTGCAGATCGCTCCTCACAATCGCGTGACGCTTCAGGCGCCCTTTCACACGGCAAATGCCATGCAAAAAGGGCCCAAATATTCATAGCATTATGGTTCTTAGCACTTGAAGGATTTTTTTTTTTAAAGACATACTCTCTTCTTACACCTGGAAACACTCTGAATGCTCTATCTACCTTAGTAGTGGCAGGGAGATGATCTAAAAGCACAAAATCAGTTACAGTCTTGCCTTCCGCAGGGAGTGAGTTTAACAGTATCTTTTACGACAGGGATAGAGAAAATGTGACCCCTCAAAAATAGCTGGATTGAAACTACCATCATCCTTCACCACTGTAAAAGGTTGATATGAGTCACAATCCAAAAACAGCTGGAGGGTTGCATGCACCCCATTCCTTCTCCTTTATGTGCGTTCTCAGAAATAAGGTCTTTGAATTCAATAGTACTTAACGTCCAAACCAGCTTGTACAGGACTGCAGGCGTACTATTAATCCTAAAGTCAACTCTTATGTTTTTTGCACCTGACATGAATAAGCCTAGAAAAAATGAAGTTATATAGTTACTCTGGGAAAGGAAACTGGAGGTCACATTCTATTGAACCCTGATTGACTGAAGCTGTAATGTATCCGGACAAATCAGTATGAACACCAAAGATAAAGGCTGCAATGTAGTGCATGTGGCCAGTTGAGTTAAATCTCAGTGGAAGATGCCAGTAGAATTTAGGTAGCCTATGGATGAAATCTGGAAAGGAGAAGGATATGCATATCTTTGCTATGCTGGGTGGCTAGTAACTGCCAAGGTACCCAAGGTTTTCTGCTGCATCTATTATGTTAGCAGATGTGCTTCAATATTAGGACAAAAATGTTTCTAACAGCACAAAACAGGGCTTGTGTAACTTGCTGCCTTAAGAGCAGTGGCTGTGCAGCTGGGAACCTGTAGTGCTAGAGAGGGGTGAATGAGAGTATATGCAGCATCATTCTGTAGGTGAGATAGAGGTTGTGCTAGTGAGAAACAATAAAGAGAAGAAAGGAGAAGACTAGGCCACTCCACTACTCTAACAGGACTGCATCTCTCCTTTAACCCAGTAATTGTTAACCACTGATCCTCCAGTGTCCATTAGCCTTAGCTGGCATGGTTAATTCTCAAAAATGCTGGGAAGTCCAAAGTATTTTGCAAAACAGTGATTAAGAGTCACTTCTATAATCATCAACAGTTCCTCCCACACAATATATATCCTTGAACCAAGGATTATACCGGCATGGGCAAAGTACAGCCTTCCAGATAATGTTGAACTGCAGTTCCCAGAATCCCTGTTTGTTGTCAGGGATTGCTGGGAGCTACAGTTCAACATCTGTAGGGCCAAACTTCTACTTCCCCTCCCATTATGGCAACTGCCAAATGAGAGAAAAAGTCTGCAGATCAAACAGGGCTGTTCTACTAATTAAATGCAATCAGCTAGTTGTTAACTTCTCCCCCCTTATCTTTACTGTTGGCCAGCAGGGAACTTGCTTTCTTAATATTCTGTGTAAAGTGCTTTAGATTATTTAAAGTGCATAGTATCCTACCTTTTCTTACCTGAGATACCAGGTTTTCACCTTAAATCTGCAAAATTATATTTACTAAGCTGCCAACAGCACCTGGTTAGCAATCATTTATTGTTATGTTGGCTTGGCCTGATCAGAAGTTAGAGCATTCTTTCTGTATTAGTTGCACATCTATTCTGTCATGTTCCTATTTGGATCATCTTTGTGATATATAGTCTTAGGAACTGTTGCACACAATAAACATTTGGATGTTATTTGTCTTCATTAGTGTCCCTGAAATTCTGGTAATCTTTCTTTGGGAGCTGGAAATATTTGTATCAGCAGGCTCTGTGAAAACATGTCCACATTTTAAGTTTTATATTTTCAGCCAAAGTGTCATGAAAACCAGAATACTTCTTTAGCTTGTTATATGGATTCATATATGTGTAGATTATTGTCACAGAATGGAACGTAGATTATTTTAGTGTTTACAGATGTTGGTTGTATCTCTGCATAATCTCATTAGCCTCCTTGAACAACTGCCTTTCGGTAATTAGCTGGAAGCAGAATTAAAACAGAGGTTCTTCATAGTACTTAGTACAGCACTGCATTATCCAGCAGTATTTTTTGTGGATATATTTGATCCACAGCATGTTAAGTTCATTTAAGTGTCCCTGAAATCAACTGTTTTCTTATTAGACATAAGGATCAACATTCATATAGATTTCCATGAGATTTCAGAGTGACTAATACACAGTGCATCCAGGCTATAACATTTGTTGAACGGGAAGTCCTATGCAGCAGAGGTCTTTTCCAGTGTTATATTTTTTTTCCGGTTAGCTGTTCTTGCCCATCTAATTTTTGTTGTTGTTGTTGTTGATGTAACTGGTGGATTACTGCCAACCAGCTTAATCATCTAATGCAAGATATCTTGACCATAATATCATGAAGTTTCCAAGAAGACTGCAAGACTTTAAAGAAGGCTTGAAACTCTGATTATTGAAATTAGGAACCTTGCACTATTCTGCACCTTCACAGATTTCATCTTGGATTTCAGAAGATGCAAAGCAAGGTGTTTACTGGATTTGGAACAGCATAGAAGTGGGCAACATTAACTCAAGCTGTGGATATGCAAGGCCAACTGTATATAAATATTATAATCATGGCGCAAACCAGCACACTTTTGGGGGGAAAAAAGGAGAGTGGGAAAGGAAGATTTATGTCTTTGCTGCTACAAATATCTAGTACACAGGCTCAATTTAAATGGATGACATAGCCATTCAGTTTGTAGGACCTGTAAGCTGGCCACAGATAAAGGTGCTCCTGAAGCATCATCTTGTGGTCAGATAAACATGGGAGAGGGAGGCTTGATTCACCAAATGACACCCTGTAAAAAAAACAAACATAAAAGTCCTTGGAATATGTAAAAGTGGAATATGTAAAAGTGTTTCTCACTACTGGTTGAGAAAGGAAGAAAGGAAAGGAAAGTGTTGTGATACATGACAGGTTGGAAGATTACTGGTATAAGCAAAGGGATTGAACGCAGAAGACAATAAGAATTTTCTATTTCTTAAATAACCCCAACCCCTGTTGCCCCCAACTCTGCAAAGAAGCAAATCATACATTTATTTTTGTGAAGCTAAATTCCATTTCGAGTGACTTTACCACCTCATGTTTACATAGTTTGTGTGAAGGACCTTCACCAAGAGTTAATACAATAGAAAGTGCCTAATCTCCTCTTAACCTCCAGAATTTATTTTTGGAAATGATACCTTTTGAGTAAGAGTGGTATGAAGTGGTATTGCTAACGTAAATCCAAATGTTATGTTACTGGTTGCCATGGAAACACAATTCTATGGATCTCTCCATTGATCCCAGAGGCCAACCATCAGCTCTCCGTCCTCGGATGTCTGAACAGGTAGCAGTGCCGATTAGCTCTCCTCCACACTACTGTTGGTATCTTGTAAAAACTTTTCACGGGACTGGCTGCAGGATTTGCAGGTTAGATGTCATTTCCTAGAAGGCCTGCGCCTCTATATAATTCACATCAAAAACTGACTATTAAATGCTTGTTGTCTTAAGACCAACCAAGTCTCTGAGAACTATACTTGAGGCCAATTAAGACTTTACGTTTAAGGTGCAACAGTGACCAAAATTCTGCATTGGGAAATGCAACTACAAAAATGTAGCTATGTCTTCTATCGCTATCATGCAAAACCGACCTTTTCATGAGCAGAGTCCCCCACCCACCTGTCATTTCTGTGTTGCCAGAGAACAGAGATGCATCCAGCAATCTCTCTGTAGTTGAACATACTGCAACACGTACAGGAAAAGAGCTGAACATGTCCCTACTCATTTCTCTAGCTCTCTAAGATCCCAAAAATGACCGTGATGGGGGTTCACTGTTTAAAAGGTGGGTTTGGGGAAAATTTGGGTCACTGTGTTATTGGAAGAGACTTCACATCTGAGCAATGACTGTGAACTGTGATTGAGTGAGCCAGACTTACTTTCATTGCAAGTCATGAATAGAATGTCAGCCAATATTTCAATGTTCTTGTAATAGACCTGCACCCTGTTACAAATGACAAAATATATGTGATGTATCCCCGATCCAGGACATCCTACAGTTCCAGCCCTACTGTTTCTATCATTCCCCTTGGCCTTTGATCCTCAAAGGTCCCTCCCTAAACTGCAAATCCCAGAATTCCATAGGATGTTGAAAGTAGAATAACAGCACTATAACAGTCTAGTGTGGAAATGGCCTTAATCTCCTTCCACACTGCCATTCCCTTTTCCTTATGTGCTGTATCTTATTTAGATTGTAAGCCTGAGGGCATACAACTGTCAAATTAATGATTTGTAAGCTGCTTTAGGAGCCTTTTTGGCTGAAAGGAGTGGGCATCAATACTCTAAATAAGCAAGTTCCTCCTAGACTGAGCCTGTGTTGACAAAGTGAGTTCAATATGTTCACATTTTCTCTGTTCTACAGTGTGGAACCACAAAGCTGCAGCCAGTGACAGCCTTTCAAGAAGAAGGTAAAAAAGGCAAACTCTGAAATGCAATGAACTCACACTACTATTCTTTTAATTCAGGTCTTAATTTTACATGGAAAACCTATTGTGTGCTGTAGTGGTGACAATGGGGAGCATGAAGAAAGCAGTGGATCACAACAGCTTTTGCACTGCATTCCACTACAAGCATTACAAATCAGAGGCTAGTTTAGTTTTTTTGTGTGCACCTACCATTTTCTCTTAAGGATATACCTACTTAATTTGCCATATCCATTGCAGCACAAACAGAACACTCATTTGGTCCAGAAGATTTATGCTGTCTTGACCTGGATGCAGCTGCACTGTGGCTTTAAAATGGTTAGTTTTCTAAAAACAACAAATAAAGCCAGAGTTAGAAAGAACATGAAGGCATTGCTGGAAATATATGTAGCAGCAGAAAGAGGAGGGAAGGACACATTGCTGTTCAACAGCTACATTGAAAATTCTTGATTCCTTCTTGTTTTCTATAGCAAACTCTTTTTCTATAGGAGAGTTAGGCTAGGTAGCTAGTAATCTGTACATGCCTATTTTTTTTTCCTGCATCCTATTACCTATTTGACCTCCAGCAGGACTATCCTGTAGAGATGTAGTCATCAGTAGGAGCACTTTGACAGTAGAGTACCCTGCCTAGGAGTGTGGTAGAATCTCCTTCTTTGGAGGTTTTTAAATAAAGGCCAGAGAGCCATCTGTCAGGAGTGCTCTGATTCCTGAATGGTACTCTTTCTACATGGTAGGGAGGTTGTATTTGATGGCACTTGTGGTCTCTTCCAGCACTACGATTGTATCACACAACCACATCCACAATGGCAGCACATACTGTGGGGAAGCTTTTTCAAGCCCAAAGTACTGCTTTACTTACAGTAAAATTGAAAATCTGAAGCCTAATATAAATGTGTTTTTATTCTCTCATCCTACAATATTTATGAGTGCAACCAACATATGAAGGTGAAGCACAACCTTTCCATCTGCAAAGGGGAGGAAGATTCTGGCTTTATGGCCACTTCCCACAGAAGCTGGCATAAATCTTTTCTGTAGGGAAAGAATCGGTTTTATTATTCTGCAATCTATATTAGAGATTGCTAAAACAAACAGATACAACAAACTAATATTTATAAATTACAGCTAAGTAATAACAGATAAATCTAGGCTTACTTTCAGGTGGTAGCAGTATTTTGAACTAACAGGAATGCATTTTGACAATCCATTCTTTTAACAATAACCAGAGCTACCTCTCTTCCACTCCACCCATCCTGTCCCTCTCAAAACCTCACCCAATCAGAAATGTCCTTACAGAAAAGGAAGTGGATTGGTGCCATGAGCTTCCAGCAGGTGTACTTCATTTGTAAGTTTTTACCCCCTTATCCTGCCAGCCCCTATCCATTGCTTGCTTCTCTTCTCCTATCCCATGCACTCTAACCATGCATGCTGGTTACTCGTGTCCATAGCAGCCTCGCTATGGCCGTCTTAAAGACTGGGTTCCACATTTCAACAATTTCTAGTTTTTGACAATGCTCTAGTCTCTAACCTGTTGAATAAGCGAGGGATGTCTGTATTTGTTGTTGTTGTGCCTTCAAGTTGTTTCCAACTTGTGGTAACCCTAAGGTGACTCTATCATGGGGTTTTCTGGAGTTGAGAGTATGTGACACACCCAAGGTCACCCACTGGGTTTCCAATGTTGAGCAGGGAACTGAAACCTGGTCTCCAGGGTCATAGTCTAATGTTCATACCACTATACCACACTAGCTTTCAATGCCTGTATTACCAGATGATCACTATCTTAAAACTGATGTAATATTAACATCATTCATCTAATGTATGACTGAGTCATGTGGCTACTGTGAAGTTTACAATACCTACTGAATGCAAAGAAATGCAGTTATTTCCTATCTGAGGAGAGAAGAGTTATCCAAATGGGCCCCCAAGCAAGTGGGTACACAAACTTTTCTTGACCTACTTCACTTTTAAGGGGAAACACTCTGTAATTCTGAATTATTGTTGCCTGATTTTTGTTGGAAACAGTTCCCTTATGTCATACATAAAGAAGACTGAGAAGATAGATAGTCTATAAATATATTGAGTATACTGCCATATAAGCAGAGCTGACAAGGTGATAGCAGCAACTCTGACTCTTGTGTGACAGTTCCCATATATAAGGCTGGCATTTTGCTCACATATGGCACCATTACTGTGAACACAGATCTGGCACAATGTTTTCCCTTTCAATCTGGTGTTGCTTTCTTTCTTTGAGGGAGGAGGATAATTGGTAGCTGATTCTACCCCTGCCACATATATTTATACTAGACTGAGAACTGCAGCAAGAATGTGCTGAAAGCTCCAACCCGTTTCTGCACACACATCCCAACCATATGGATAAGAGTTAGAAGAGCAGCCACCAAGTTCACTGATTACGATAATAAACTTCTCTTGATAACAGGGTCCTTTGGGGAGGACATGACTAAACAGGATGAAAGTTTTAGACAGAGAAAAGATAGAGACATTTTCCAAACACCTAATGAAACTGAAGACCTGAAAATACCTTGGCCTGCTTTCTTCTGTATTTTTCCTTGAATCATTCAACTAAAACACAGCACTCCAGGGATACTGTTCTGAGCATTAACTTCTCTTAAGATAATAGTTGTATGAAAAGATATGCCATTTGTAAAACTACCTCATGAGAGCTGTATGTGTTCCATTATTTTTCTAATCCACCCCATGTAGTTATGGGACATTCTTGCAGAAAGCAACATAGCCTAACTTCAATGCTTGTGAAAGCATCAGGTTTTCCCTGTGCGAGCAAGGACATTTCTATTTGGAGATGACATTTCACATCCATCAGCAGTAACAAGAGAAAGAGTCAAATGAAGGACCATTTATCTTAATGCATTGACTATGGGTATTACCCTACGTATACAGAGGGCTCACTGTATAACACAGCAGCCCCTCCACTTTCCTAAGGGTTCAGAGTGCAGAACTCTCACAAAGGTGAAAAAAACATGAATAACTCTCTCTTGTTTCCCCCCTCCCATTCTCTTTCTGGGGCTCCCCTCTCCCATTCCCTTGCCCTTTGCCTAGGTGCAGAGAAGGAAGGCACACATGCCCAGGCAAAAGGCAAGAGAATGAGAGGAAGAGAATGGGGGAAGCTATGTGTGCATCTTGCAAATAATTGAATTTGTGAAGGTCAAATCCATGAATTTGGAGAGAGAACTGTACTTCAAAGAGAAAGCAATACTCAAGTGTGACAAACCAGTGCAAATGTCTTTCAAACCTTGTGAGGCAGGACAGGCTGACAGGCAATCTTTGTCTGTACTCCAGAAGTATAAGCTGCTAAACATTTTTAATATCTATCATGTTAGGAGAGAAATCACACTTAGGCATTTATGGAAAAAGACAGACTCCTAGAAATAACTCAGTGGAGCAACTTTCAGGGAAAAGAGACTGACTTCCCTGGTTAACTTTAGGTTGCTCTTGTCTCTTTGCTACCCATATGAATACAAATTTTATTTTTACAGCTAAAGAAAGAAAAGGTTGAACTGATAAATCTGTAGCCTTGGATTATTTGGCTTTCCAATTATTTCTATGAGTTTGAGTCACTCTATAATGTTGACAGAAACAAAAACTGGAATCTATAGCTCTCACTCTATTCACGTATTTCTAAAAAAAAGGCAGGGAGGGGAGAAGACTGGATTTACTTTATGGCCTTGTGAAATTTGAAATAGTAGATTCCTGCAATATATGTACGTTTACAGAAATTTGAGAAGTCAAAGTGTTTCAATTTATACTCCTGGAAGGTTATTAGTGAAAGGGGAGGAGAGGTAGGTCATACTCCAACATTAAGTAATTATTGGAGATGTAAGTTCAATTAATTATTAGCTCATTCAAGAATTCCCCCAAAATATGACAGATCAATGAGTGATGGGATCACAGTTGGCTCATTTTTAATGTCAGTATATGAAAGAAAGTGAAAAGTTTTGTGGTACCTTTAGGATGGACACAATTTGTCTAGCATAGCATTCATGGAAGCAGTCTATTTCATCAGATGCAACCCCATATGACAAAATGGGGTATGATTCAAAAATGCTTAAGTCAAATAAAGGTCTTACTCATTAAGGTGCTACAAGCTTCTCTGTTGTTTCTTTTCACAAGACAAGACACATGGCTGTCTCCCGGTTGCAAGACTAGCTCTATCTAAGCTACTCTCAACCTCAGCCCAGCTACTTGTACCTGGAACTGCTGGTGCTAACCTTGTGTGTGTATAAGGATATTGTGATTATTATTCATTGATATGCTTGCTATTTGTTGCATGCTAAAAAATAGCTACTGAACAGAAAACAGGGGGTAAAACCTGAGTTGTTCAGTCTGGCATGAAATAAAAGCTGCTCAACGGCAAACCCACTAAAGACTCACTCTGCAAGTATAGGAAGGAGAAACCCACTAACATTCTTTGTGTATGACACAAAGAATGGGAAAATGTCAAATGTTTACACATTTGCAAGAATATACCAGCTAATGATGGCACTCTTTCCTCAATTGTTTCTTTCATGTCTCTCATGTCAGATTAGACATAGCACTAAATGTATCATGGAAGTTCTGGTTTCCCCCACCCCACTTTTTCTTTTTTAAAGGAACACCAGATGTAAGGGATGGGAACTTTCATGGGACAGCATTAATCTCTGATCTACTGAAACTCAGACTGCACTACCATAGATATCTCAGTCTGAAATTTTAGAAAGGATTTTCTTGACATTTTCAAACTTTGTCAGAGCACACTGAACAGATAAGAAATAAAGGGGAGGGCATGGGAGAAGGGAGAGATATCGTGCTTTCTGAACTTAGGCTCCTTCACTCCTCACTCTGTGTGTGTGTGTGTGTGTGTGTGTGTGTGTGTGTTTGGGCAGGGTAGCTGTTCTTTTCTTGTGCTGCACTTCAGAGATGCCAAACACCTCTTTCAGCCCCTTCAGCAGCTCCTTGATCACAAGCTGGCATATCTAACAACTTCAAAAGAGAAACTTTCCTACTGATGATGGACACAGTAGCAAGACCTAGTCCCCCTTACCCAATTTTCACAATTACTTTTGTTCCTTCAGAATTTGGTGCTCTTTCATCTCAAAAAGGTTATGATTAGCACCTACATACTATTATTACTTGGTTATGCTAAAGGGGACTGTCTCCTGAAAATTATCCATATGAGACTATGAGATTTTATTCCTTGGGCACTCAGTCTTTGTAAAGCATCCCTTCTGAACAGAATAGGCTAGTTGATAGAACAGTCTGTAGATGGGTTTCATCCTTTTGGAAGAGGTAAAGGGTCACTGTGAGATGAAGGGAGATGGCCAATATAATATAATATAATATAATGGCCAATATAATACTCTCAGTGTTTGCTAAGAGTAAATGAGATATGGTAACCATAAGAGAGAATGATGATGGTGATGATAAAAAATTGTTTTCAAAATGGCAGCTGCTAGAAGAGTTTTTAAAACTTCAAGAACTGAGATTCCACCTTTGCCAATACTTTTGCATTTTATCTGAAGGGCTCCAAGACCACAGAACAATCTAGGCCAAAGGTGCTAATTATTTGTCCCTTCAGATGTTGTTGGACCCGCACTTCATAGCAGTCCTAGCCAGAACAGCCAAGGGTGAGGACAGCTGGGAGTTGTAATTCAACCACAAGTGAAGGGCCAAGAAATTCCTAATGCTGGCATAGGACTCTGGTTTTCAAACTTTGGTTCTCTATATGTCTGACAATTCAAATCCCAGACTCCTGATCACTGACCATGCTGGTTGGGGCTTCTGGGAATTGAAGTCCACAACATCTAGAGGACTCATGTTTGAAAACAACTGGTGTAGGCAAGTCAGCAGTGGTGTCAGGAATTCCTTCTGCTACTGTAATTGCCTAGTTTCTCAAATTGCAACAGTAGCTAAGAGCCTCTTCTCCTATAGGCATTAAGAGACTCAAGTGGAAATTTGTAGAGTGACTGCCATGACTGTGTGTTCATTCAAAACATCTGTTTCAGGGACTGGAGGGCAACTAATGGGGACAATGTGAATTGTTTGAGCAACAACTGGACAAGCAACAAATGGCCTTCTGCAAGCAACAGTGTGGTTTCCCTCTGTAATTCTGTTACACATATCTGTTTTGCAATTCTCTTTTTCTTCTTCTGTTTCAGAGGTGAACACAACACCTTCTCTACTAGTTCCATTACAGAGGATTATAAAAATGAGGGAAAATAGTAGGAAAGGACTAGACAGAATGGAAACTTGTTAGTAGAAATAGGAAGTAAGGTACTTTGGATATAAAAAGGGTGGGCAAGATGGGACTCCAAAGTAGCATGTTAACACTTTTTTATTTCTCCAAGCTCTACAAACCACTCTTTCTCTGGATACCTCAAGACTTTACCTTCCCCAGCAAAAAAGTACCTTTTCTTTTATGTACAAAGTACAAGGGGGTGGGCATTTTGACAGGCATAACAGTGCCATGATCACAAGAAAAAAAATGTCCTTATACCCTCTAGCTATAGGCCAGGGAAAACAAGAGGAGCAGATAAAACAATTCCACTTTAAAAAAAAAAAGATAGTAGAATCATGATGAAGGTGAGCTGTCAGGACCACAACAGGGGAGGAACTGTTTAAATACCACTCTTCATGTGCTGCAGTCCTATGAAAATAAGCACCTACTGTGCCTATTAAACAATAAACTCCAATCTGACAAGCTATCAAGTACCTTCAATAACATGTCTTGTTTTATATGTGAGTAGATATCTAGAAAATGAAAACTAGATCAGAGTGGAAGAACAAAAACATTACATGTAAAAGTACAATTTGAGATGATGTTTTTTTTATTTCTGAAACTTAATAAAATTATTAAAAAAAATAACATGTCTTGTTTTGTCCACGGTGCTTGCAAAGTCGCTTCATTAAATGTGCATATGATATGCATATGAATTTTATTTCCTGCAAGGCAATCTGCCTCCATGCAATGTAATGAAGCACACAAGGATTTGGACTAGGATTGCCAAAGTGAAAACTGGAGCAAGCTCTTGCACTTTTTAAGGCTGTGAGAAGAGGAAATTTCAGCAGGTATTGCTCGTCACTTGGTGGCATGACAAGCTCAACTGTGATCTGCCTTGAATCCTGTGCCAGAAGAAAAATGGGATATAATTAAAGTTAAATAAATAAATGAACGCTTAGTGAAATTCCCTCCTCTACGCAACTATTAAAGGCACAGGAAACCCCTCCAAATTTCAGTATGGCAACACTAATTTGGGTTAGTCACCCCATTTCCATGCTCCACTGGGTTATGGTTGCCCATTCTCAACTCAACTACCAATCTAGATAACATTAGCTACAGCAGTATTACTCAAAGTGGTGGTCCCTGGACTAGTGCTGGTCCACAAGCCTCCGTCTGCTGGTTCCCTGTGAATTTCCAAAGAAGAAAGTAATTGCTGTAGTCACTGAGCACAGATACCGAGCTGGTCCCTGATACATGTGGGCCCAAAAATAGTTGCAGGCTTGAGAAGCACTGTTTTAGAGTACAGGAAAATAACCCAGTTCTGACTTTTCCAGAAAACCCTGATCACTGCTAGTGTTGGCAGGGTGGCCAGATGTTGAACTGTAACTCTCAGCATCCTTCTCCCTTGACTACATCGATGGGAGCTGTAGTCCTACATCTAAGAAGCAGGAAGGGAGAGAAAGACAGAAAGATCATTTCAGGAAAGATGGTCTGTCACTAAATATTGAGTTAAATATGAAATTGGTGCTTAGATAACAGATTTTTTTTTTAAAAAAAAAAAAGGAGCAAAAGACAGCCAGAGTAACTCTTACCACGGATCGACCTTCCAGCAGAAATTGCCCTCGGCCTGGTGTGACCAGCGACAGAGAGCATGACTCACTGCAGCTCGTCTACTAAGGCAAGCATTACACAGAGGCCATTTCCGCACTAGACTGTTATAGAGCTATTATTCCACTTTCAACATCCTATGGAATCCTGGGGTTTGCAGTGTAGGAAGGGGCCTCTAAACTGCAAACCCCAGGATTCCATAGGATGTTGAAAGTGGAATAATAGCTCTATAACAGTCTAGTGCAGAAATGGCACAGAGATAGCATCTGTAAACCTGAAGCAACGGCGTCTTTTATTTTCCCAAAAGTTCCGTCCAAATAATTTACATCTCTCTTATATTCCCTTCCCTCCCTCCTTCCTTCTTTTCCTCCTGTAAAAGGGAAAAAAATCGTGTCGCCTACACTCTTTCTTCTTAGCACCGCTTCCGAACCGTCACCCGAAAGAAACTACATTCCCTGGACGAAAGGAAAGCCGTTTCCTTCCGGCTTCCGCCCAAAAGTTGAAGCTCTCTTTCCGCCATTTTGCTGAAGGGAAAGGAAGGCGTTCCTGACAGAGCGAAACCGGAAGTGCGAGCTCACCTCGCCGGCGCTTCAGTGGGAGGAGCTTTTAAACCCTTTCCTTCGGAGGCCTGGGGACCCATGTAGTTGCACTGTAGAAACTTCATAGTCGTAGACGCGGGTCTGGGCAGCTCCTGCTTTTCCTATCCGGCTACCCGGCACGCCGCGTTTAGAAAACACGCCAAAACTCGGGAGCAGCGGCGCTTCAGACAAGGGTAAGGGAGAACTGAGGCCATTGGCAGCATTGTGAGGTAAAGCCGGCATCCCCCCCATATCCTCCCGTCCTCAGGGGCATCCCCCCCTCCTCTCCCCAACTCTTATCCTCCTTTGACCGACCGCTTCCCCCCGTCCCATCATCATGTGAAGGGGCGCCACGGTGCCACGTGTTTCGTTTGCCGCGGGGATGCTGCCAGCCAGTGGCGACTCACATTCACCTTTTCCTCTACTCTCATCCTCTCTCTCTTTCTCTCATCCCTCCCTGCCCCCCTCCTCCCAAATATGTTGGAATCGACCTGCACATTATGCTGAAGGGGTTTTGTTTTAGGAGTCTGGACTGCTTCACTTCAGGCTGCAGGTGAGGGGGCAGGGAAGAGGTCATCTGTATATTCAGGGAATCAGGCTTGCATCCATTTGACCCTCCCTTTTAAGAACGTAAAGGTGGGTAGTTCCGCTTACGGTTTTTAACATGCCGCACAGATTGTTGTAATGTGTGCGGGAGCCTGATTGTGAGCTGCTGAGGAGAGAGCTAAAGCTTAGTTTCTGATGGCGTTTTGGGGAGATCCATCCCCATTTTATTCTTTTGGTGAGAACGGCCAACAGATTAGTCCTTTCCATTCAGCAATGCTAAAGTGAGAAGCGACTGGAAAAGTGGCCAATTGGAATGCAGGAGGAGCGGCATTTTGGTCTCTTTTGTATAACTGGGCTCTTGGGGCCTTATTTGTGTTGCACCAGGAATGAAGTGTGTAATGGCTTGCACACCATGAACATAATGTGGGAAATGGTAGTAGAAAGCAGAAAAATAATCAATAGCGCTGTCATATATCAAACCCTGGCCCTGAGTCTCCAGGTTTCATGGGTCATCCCCAGGCAGGTGAGGAAGGTGCAACTTCTCCAGTTTCGGAGGGTGCATCTTTGGCCAAGATGAAAAGGTTGGGTTCAAATCTCCACCTTAGCTTGTGGGATACTAGCTTACTATAATTTTCAAGGCTTAATTGTTTTGTTGCGGCAACTTGCAAAGACTCCTGGGAGAGATATCTATTGATTTAGCTTCCTCTTCTTTTCTGAGTCCTTGTGACGCCATGGCTGGCCTTCCACTCTGCTTGTGCATAGAAGCAGGTAGGCTAGGTCACGTGTTCCTCACCCCATCTGGTTCAGTAAATGAGAAAAAGATAATCCCCTCATTTCACCTTGAACTAGGAAAAGCCTTAATTTCCACACAGGAAAATATGCCCCCCCATGTATGTGTGTGTTTAAATGACAAACTGTGAGCAACTGTGGTAGGTACTTAATCTCATCACCAAGAGCTCTCTCTAGGTCTCATGTTTTGTCCTCAAAGCCTCAGGGCCTGGGACAGTCCTGAACTGACAACCCCAATAATGAATGAAGTACAGTGGCCCCTCCACATTTGTGAGGGTTTGAGGTGGAGAACCATTGCAATAGTGGAAAAAGTATGAATAACTCCCCCCTGTGCTCCCCTGTCCCTTTCCCTCCCTGGGGCTCTCCTTCCCATTCCCTTGCCTTTTGCCCTGGTGCGTGAGCATTCCAAAGAGGAGGAATCTAAGATGTGCCAAAGTGCCTACAAGCTAGGTCAATACTTCCTTAATACTCATATCCTACTTCCAAGCAAGTCTGCTGCATGTCTCTACATTTGTTAATGTTCTTAACAACAAAAGTCATATCTTCTCAGAAAGGTTGCAGGGGGGAAACAGAGCTAAACAGGTATGTGAGCATGTTTGGGAAAGAACCTTCAATGTACTTCTTTCAGCAATTGGATAACCACGGAAAGAGCCAGGGAGGTTCTGACAAGATTTTGAAAGAAGATTTAATCAGCAGACCGATATCTTGGATAGCTTATGCTTTCTCAGGGCATTACTTCAACTCCTGCTAAGCTATATATTCTCCCCTTTTTACAAACTTTATTTCATCACATAAAGTAATTGCAGATGGAGGACGAAGTGTGGGAGAAAAAACTAAAGGCGCTTTTAAGCTCTTTACTTCCCGGTCACCTGTCCACTCAAAATGGCTTATTTTATCCATACACCTGTCCTTACCTAGGCTTCAGGTTACACACAGCAACTTTCTGTAATGGCCTTCTACAATATAATATCTTGGTGGTGGAATTCCTTTCCTTAGACACCCAGTTGATCCAGTTATATTATTCCTGGTGCAGTGCAGATATGGTTCTTTATTAAAACCTTTTGGGCGTAAATGATTTTGTCCACATCTCCACTTGTGCTTGGTTTTATTTTTTCTTAATCTGTTTGGCTGATTTTATATCGTTATTTTGTTTTATAACTTGTCAAATTGCTTAATATACTTTTATTTTTTAGCCTGTTTAACTTGGTTAAGTTAATTTTATTGTGTGCCTTCTGAGATCTCATGATGCAGAGCAGGATATAAAAATGTATGTAAAGAAGTAAATGAAAGACTAAAGGAAAGCCCTTGAGGGTGAGAAATCACACACCTGTCTAACACCCTCAGACATAAAAAAAATGAAAGAAATAGTGTCTTCCCAATGAAAAGCATACAAGGATGGGAAGGATACGTATTCCTGGTGAGATGGTTATATTGCATTATAATGCACTACGTAAGAGAATGGTGAGGGGGGAAGAAGTAGGCAGGAAACACACTGAGGCAGCCTGAAAATAAGTCAACAGCCCATCTAGAATTCCTTTTGTCCTGCACATGAGTGAGACAGCCTTCATTGTTTGATCAGAGTTCCTGCAGTTTGTCCAAGATGTCCTCCTACAGTAATTGTCTTTTTTCCCATGGTGAAACAAAACACAGAAAGATAAACTTATTGATATAAAAGACAAACACTATATTTATGTCCCAAATAAATAAATAAATGTTTATATGACATGAGAAGGCAGTAACAATCATAGTTTGTCTAAATGTTATGTGTGCCCTTTGCACACACATACACACAAAACTTTCCTGATCTGTGAATCTGTGGAAATGCAGAAAACCTTTCCTTTCGCTCAAGCAAGGAGAAAAGTTTTAAGGTTCCTTGTTCTCATTTATGAGAATAAAAAAGTAAGGATTTACATGCCATACTGTGGAGTGCTCACCTCAGACAGGAAGATAAGAGTTGCTTTGGAAAGATTACACTATGTTGATACATGTAAGAATGAGTAACAGATGTCTGACAAATTTTTGACCATTTTTGATTACTAAGATTAGGACATTCTAGAGTTTGTTGGAATTCTGAATAGATGAGAAACATTGTATACTTGTAAAAAATAATCACTTTGGTCTGAAGAGTGCTGTGAGAAAAGAAATGTTGAATTAGATCATTGTTATAGATCACATGTTACAAGGAAGTAAACACCTCAAAAGAGAAGTTAAAGTAAGGTCTTAAATAAGCAAATAAATTGCTCCTGTTCATGGCTTGAATAAATATGTAGAGAGTACTTGGGGAGCAAGAGAAATGAATCCCATAAAGCTCCTAGTGGGATTTATAGAAATGGAGACTGGGTGATGGCATTATGTGTCTATACATACAGTTCATGACTGTTCTGGCAGAGAAGGAATTAAATTTTCCTGAAGGATCACCTGAGCAAATCTTCGTTTCTGTATCTGCTCATATACCCTCCCTACCTCACAATCAATGCTTTAAATCTTGTGTATGCATGTGTGTGTGTGTGTGTGTGTGTGTGTGTGTGTAGAAAGAGACAGACAGAGAGAGAGAGAGACAGACAGACAGACAGAGAGACAGACGGACACACACACACACACACACACACACACACACACAGTAGTCTGAAAAAATGAAAATAAGAAAATATGGTCTGAATTTTATGGTTCCAAGCCAGATACTTATGCTTCTATTACAGTTGCCAGATTTTCAGAACAACAATATAGAGCAACAGAATTCTTTATGCACATTGGTACAGGGTTGACAATTGGGAAGTAGCTATTAAAAAGATTTCTGCTCTCTTGGATAGATACATTAACATGGTGAGGGTATCCCATATATCTGTGTAGAAGTCAACCTCATGTATAAGTTTTACAGGCCAAAGTTATGGATTTTGATGTGACCCATAGATAAGTTGAGAGTCATTCCATGGAAAGGGGAAAATGCAGTGCTGCCTCAAGGTGCCAGCTGCTATCAGCCACTGCCTCCAGGCATTCAGAAAGGACTTTTGCCATTCTGCTCAGAGAAGCTACGGTTCTATCTCTCTCTCTCTCTGTGTATGTATGTATGTATATGTGTATGTATATATGTGTGTGCGTGTGTGTGCGCGCGCACATGTGTAGTTAAGGTACGGTATTAACCACTTATCAAAAAAAAAAAGGGAAAGAAAGAAAGAAAGAAACATCCTCTTCTCTGTGTAGAGTGGCAAAAGTCAAGAGCTTAGTCTGTCCCAGAAGAACCAAAAAGAAGCGCTGACTCCCCTCTACGGTCTCACTGCTCCTTTGATAGGATGCACCAAAGGGCCACCCTGTCACCGTTTTCCTGCCCAGGCATTCAAAAAGCCAGACCAGTCCTGTGGTGGAGAAAGTAGAAGAGGTTGGTGCTTCTTTTAGCTTCTCCTGGGATGGACTAAGCTGTCAAGTTTTGCCACTCTACTCAGAGACATGGATGGTTCTCTTTTTGGTAAGTTAAGGTACAGTGCTTACATTGATCTGAGGATAAGTCTATCCAGGTTTTTTAGGTCAATTTTTTGACTAAATTTTATAGACTTATATGTGAGTATATACAGAAAGTTAGAGAAACTAAGAGTATTATTATGATATTAGACCCTATTTCGAGACTGGAATTCTAGCAAGGTCACCCAAAATAGAGTTGGACACCACACTAAGTTGCATCTGTTCTCTTCAGGGAGTAACAACAGTATTGGCATAAAAGACATGATAGTTCCAGTGGTGAGGATGGCAGTCGTGATCCAAAAGGAAAGCTACCAGGCAGCAGTACTGGAAGGTGACACTGGCAGAAGGTCTCTTTGAGATGACGTACTGGGATTTAGTACTGGGACACTAGCTCTTATTAATACTGTGCAGAAGGAAGCATCAGTAATCCACTTCTGAATGGCTTTTTCTATGAAACCACTGTGAGATAAAACATAATGCCAAAGACAGTTCCAGAAGATGAGACTCTCAGGTCAGAAGTCATAAAACTAGCTACTGGGCAGGAGCAGAGGACAAGTAGGAAGAGTATATAATGACATGACTGGATTCAAGCCTGAAGGACTTTTCAGCTGATGATATGCTTAGACATGAAAGGATAGTCTGAAGCCATACAACATACATAATAAGCTAATGTAATGGAAGAAGCGTGAATTGCGGAAGGTAGAAATTGTAAAACAACAAATGCTACATATAAACATTGCAGTACTTGGTGTGAGTGAAGTAAAGTGGATAGGAATGAGACGTTTTTACTTGAATAGTTACATAATATTTTATACTGGAAATGATAGGCTGAAAAGAAATGGGGTGGTATTAGTAATGAATTGTGAACAGTCAGGGGTCATAATGCAAAGTCTGTCCCAAAGATATCAATAAGATTTCATGTAAAACCTGTCAGTGTAACCATAATCGAAGTCTATGCTCCAACTACAAAGGCAGAAGAGGCAAAATGAGAAAAATCATATTCTAGCATCCAGGAGGAAATTGATCACACACCAAAATGGGACATGTTGATAATCATAGATGATTAGAATGTAAAGTAGGAAATAGAGCAGAATCAAATGTTGTTGGAAAATTTGACCTAGAATCAAGAGAGGAAGCAGGAGAACAACTTTATTGAACTCTGTGAGACCAACCATTCATTCATTGCAAACACATTCTTCACATAACTGAAGAGATTACTGTATATGTGAACATTATTTGATGGCCAATGTAAAAGTAAAACGGACTGCATCACTGGTAGCAGAAGAGCACAAGAAAGAATTGCAAAAGATTAGTGTGTGCATTGTAGCCAAACCATTGACTGTGTACATAATAAAACAGTATAGGCCACTCTGAAAGAAAGTGGAGTGCCACAATATTTAAATGTCCTAACCTATATTCTAGACAAAAAGACCACTGTCGGGACCCAATATGGAGAAACAATAATTTTGGCAGCGGGTCAGACAACACTGTATCACATTATAGGTTTAATTTATAGCAGAATATACTGAAAGGAGGATTAGATTGGGAAAAAGCAGGTGTGGGAATATCAGCAATTTAGGATATGCAGTTGACATAACGCTACTACCAGAAAATAGTATGTATTTGGAATACTTATTGGGGAAGGTTAAGGAAGAAAGTGCAAAAAGGTTAACACTGAATATTAAGTAAATGAAAATAATGTCCACAAATTTACTTAACTTTAAAGTGGATGGAAAAGACACTGGAATACACTTGGAATACTCCAAATCACCTTGTTATCAATATCCCCACTCAAGTCTTGCAAACTCAGGGCTGCAGCTTCCTTGGTTGAAACTATTCATAGTATGTGTTATGCACTTATGGACTTTCAGCTCTGAACATGTGAATAGCTGAACACCATTTGGCTTGAGTCCAGTTGCATCATTAGTCACAGCACTGCTCATACTTGTCCTCTGTTGTTCTCCAACAACGTGTTGAGTGCCTTCCAACCTGGGAGTCTCATCTTCTGACACTATCTCTTCTTTCATTTTGGACTGTCTCATTGTAGGGTTTTCAAGGTAAAAGCCTTCAGGAATAGTTTGCCTTCTTCTGCACAGTGCTAATAAGCATTAACTATGGTGCCATTGCTGTTGTCTCTGAAAGATCTTCCATCATTGTCATCTACCACTACTGCTGTTGCCCAGTAGGCATATTTAATTAGGCAATTGTTAGGCATATTTAATCTGGCTCCTCAGCAAAACCTTGTCTGACATGGAATACCTTACCAGTAGCAGTGCTACCATCAGTACAGCTTCTTGCCTCATAGGAACGTGCAATCCTACCAACATAGAAAGGTCACGCCCTGGTGGGGGAAAAGACAATAGTGCTCCATAACATGGAAGGCGGTAGGAAAAGATGAACACCCCACATTACAAGTGGATTGGTTCAATAAGGGAAACCTTGACCCTGAGTATCAAGACCTAAGCAGGACTGTTGATGATCTAGGCTCACGTAGCTTTCTCATTCATTGTGTCACCATAAGTCAAGCCAACTTGACATCAAATAAGAATAACAGATTAACAAGGTTGTGTTAATACCAGCTGAAAGCATTGTGTCTTTAATGCTCCTCTCAAAATCCAACTTTTGGTAGAAAAAAAAATCGTATATGACTCAGTACTTTGCTAGCTTCAAATATTTAAGAGTACATATTGCCAACAATATGGGGCAATTAATTATTTTTAAGTCTGAAATCAAAACTACACATTTTGTCACATTTGCAACAGTTGTGGAGAAATGGAAAAGAAGACATTGAAAAGAAACAAAAGCATTTTAGCATACTGTATGCCATAGCACAAGAAGATCAATGTAATTGTACCCAGTTGTTTTCTGATGCTGCCTACTGTTAAGGCAATAATTGTAGTCTCTTCCTTCTGACTCCCTGTATTCATGATCTACCCTAAGTATATATAAATCTGTCTAAAAATAAATCTGCCTGATAAAATTGGTTAGTCCTCAAAGTGCAGAGTCCCAAGTTGCCTATCTGTACTTTATTTGCCTATGTATAATTCTGTCTATTAAAACTGGTTGGCCATGAGGGGGTCTTATTTAGTGTGTGTGTGTGTGTGTTTGTGTTTGTCTGTACATATTCCTCTTCTCATGGAACTTTATGTGTGCTTACAATCCATGATCAATTCCCTACATAGATCTGCAAATGAAATTGTGTAATGAAATTTTTAGTCTTTAAGGTACACTTCCAGTTTGATGCCATTTTAATGATGTTTATAGATTTATGTATTTGATGGCATATACGACTCACTTTTGTTTGAAAATGTGGTGTGTCTTATACACTGCTGTGTTTTATATATTGGGAAATAGTATTTGCAAGTGTATAAATGGGATGTGTCTGATACGCGGGTGTGTCTTATACACCGGCAAATATGGTAATGCATTTTTCTTTTATAAGAAATTTTATAAGTATAATACCAAGAGGTTAAAAATATAATGGCATAAAGATTTAGAATATGCCTTTCAAGATAAAAATTGAAACAAAATCCAGATTTCCCATCTGCCAAAATCGACTTCTGTGTACTAGAGAAATTAACTTGAGATAGTATAAAACAATTATATGCCAGTTTAGCATGTAAACAAGAACAGATCAGCACAGTGTTGATGAGGATGTGGTTCTGTGGTTTTCTGTTGTCATTTGTGCATGACAAAAGTTTTATCAGTTTTGACCACACAAAAATATATTAATGTGATTGCCATACCAAACATCACTATTGACCCAGATGTAGCTTTATTAAACCTCTATATAGATTCCAACAGAGGTATTCCATGTAAAAATTTAATCTACTTTGTACTTAGAGCAGCCAAAAAAGTTACTGTTAATAATTGGGAAGAAAATTTGACATTGTGTTTAGACATCTGGTATAATAAAGTTTGGAAGTTAGCTTTGTTAGGGAAGTTGACCTGTTAGATCAGAACAGCAAGCAAGACAATCTCTAATTTCAAGCAGCTTATTTTCTTTTGACTGAGTATATGGTCATGAGGCAGAATAGACAAAGATAAATATCAATAACATATGGGATCCGTTGTTGCTGTTGTTGTTGCTGTTGTGTCTTCAAACATTTTTGACGTATAGCAACCCAAGGTGAACTTATCTCATACAGTATTAGTATATGCTGTATGGTGAAAACTGCTAATAACTCTCTCCCAGATTGGATACCTCAGTCTTGAATATGGCCATTAACTGAGTTAACAAGTGAGTTCATGACTTTTAACAAGTGAGTTGATGACTTTTAATATATATATATATTTAAAAAAAATCTTTTTGTATTTGTTTTTAAAAATAAAAATAAAATAATAAGAAGGATGGAGACGAACACGTTTTGAAAGATTGGGCCACTCCTGGATTTTCTAGAAATCTTGCCAGGAAGTGTTCATGACAACCTTCTTTGTTTTATTGTGTTTTGTAAAATGAAGATTGTGTTTTTTGTTTTGTTTTTTAAATGCCCTGCCACAAGAGTATTCTTTTTTATGTGCTGCACTTGGGATGAATTTGCTTGCTTATCCCGTTACGAACATTCAAACCAGGAAACTATGGATTTTAAAGAAGCTAGAATAGTACTCTTTGATTTCAAATTGATCTCTGTGGGATTTCCTTATAGGTGGGATTCTTTCTTACTACCTAGAATAAAGTTGCTTGTTTATCTTTTGTACGTAATATTCTCATTAAGTATAATTCTGCCTAAATATAGGACATCTCTTCTTTCATGTGCCTAAATATAAATATTTGCCTAAGGAATTGATTGGTGTTACCTGTGTACGTACAATCCATCATCTACTCACCTCTATATAAGTATTAATGTAATGCAGATATAACACGTGTGTATATACATTAATGTGCCTAACATATATCCTGCTGTACATGACGAGTTTCTGTTCCAGGAACCCCTGCATACAGCAAAATAGGCAAGTGCTGTATCCCATTGTAGTCAATAGACACAATGTGTGTGTGCCCACAGCAGCAGCATGGGCACACCTGTCACGTCCATTGACTATAATGGGATGCAGCACTCACACAACCTCACATTTGTGCATGTGGAGGCCGCAACCGAAGAGGGTGCACTGTATACTGCTTTATTTTCAGTATTCCTGTATTAGTACTATCACAGCTGACATACTACCAGTCACTGTCTACAGTCACTCTTAGGAGGGGAAAAACAAAGAGAAAACCAAAACACTGCTCAATTGTACTCCTTATTGCCTAGTAGAAGACTGGCTGGGAACATGTGAGGCAAGTCTGTATAAAGCTGTCTCAAATCTTCTGACAGGAGGTCCTCATGAGATCTCTGAGATTCCATGAGATTCCAGGTCTTGAGAGAGCCCCTAAACGCATGCAGATCTCATGATCACAAAACAGCCACTAACAGATAAGAAACTTACACTGCTAGTCACCCAGCTGGGATGAGAAATAGCAGATGTCATAAAAGCCATAATCACAGCAGATGGGGTCTTGGCATTTGGTATGTAATTGACCAATTTGCTGCTTATCAAATACTTGGAATTGGTCTGTTGAGAGCATGAGTGGTAGTCATCACATCAAGATATATGTGATATAGGACTGGATTTTAAGCATAAAGCTTCAGGAAATCATGTACAAAACAGGACACCCAGAGATTCTTGCTTCTATTCAAGTGTCTGTATATTCAGTTGCTATAAATGTAGGAAAGGATAATGGCTAGCTGGTATACAACATTATTCACCTCAGAGATCTATTTCCATCTAATAGGGAAACAGGTCTTTTTGGGTAGGGGGAGAGATGTGGTTCTGTAACAATACTTACATTGCAAGAAGTTATGAAAGTATTCTGAGGGAATCTCTTAACCTGTGGTTTCATGATTCTAGGCCTTCAGCTGTACTACTGTCTACCTGATGGAGAATCTGGCAGGCAGTCTACCAGCAGGTGCAGTGGCTGCGGTACTGAAGCCCAGTGAAGGACTTCCTGAAGGGAGTCAAACTGTATGTGGATATGACTTTGACCGTGGATTGGATTATCATGCCTTGCTCCAGTCTTACCTCACAACAGGTTTCCAGGCTACCAGCTTTGGGCAGGCTGTCAATGAGATTAATCGCATGGTAAGTAGTGAGTGCTATTCATGAATGGTGGGAGGAAGTGGTGCAGCATGTTGTACATGTTGGACTTGACATGTATCTCACACAGCATAGACAGACCCACGTGCAGTCCACCAAGACCAGAGAAACACCACCTATTCCCTTCTTTGCTCAACTTCTTCCCACAAAGAGTGTACCAGCTCTCCTAGCCCTGTTCCTTATGTGTGGATGATATTTCATACTTTGCAGCAAAAGCATTGCATTAAATCTCAGTTGAAAAGTAGGAAAGGGCTATTCTGAATCCACAACTTTTCATTCAAAAGCTGCAAAGGTTGCAAAATCTGGTTTCAGAATTTATTCCCTTTTTTGTGGTGAGAATGAGAGGGTATTCAAGGTTATCTTATTTACAGATAAAGTGGCATGACCATTATTTTTGTCTGAATCTATGTGTTCTGTTTTCAGTTGCCTCATCTGTTTGTTTGTTTGTTTGTTTTTCCTAAAATGATAGTAAGCGGCCTAAAATATTAGCTTTTGTTTTGTTTTGACGCCAGCTGTAGATTTTGGTCACTTATATTTAGCTGTACTGGACATGATAGTATTTAACTTCAAGTCTTCACTGCCTGTGTTCTATGTATGTATTGAAGCTTGATTCAAATAAGTGTGCTCTCCACTGCAGATAGAAGCAAAGCTGACACCATTGTGTGAGGATGCAGGAGACCATACTGACCTCAATCCCTGTCCTCGTCGCCTAACAGGGTGCACAATCTTTCTGGGCTTCACCTCCAACCTCATCAGCTCAGGTGTCCGTGAGACCATCCGCTACCTGGTGCAACACAATATGGTATTGCTCACCCCTCAGAGAGATGTACCTTCCTTTTACATCTTACGGGGAAAAAAAAAAACCTTTGAGTTACGTGAGTCAGAGGGAATCTGTTGTGGGAAGTAAACTTCCTTTTGCTTTACAGTGCTATCATTTTAAAGTCCTTGTTTTGATGTGCACATTCTCTGGCATTCTAATGAGCCTCCAAATTTTAAGAAAAACATTGTCTTTCTAGTTGATGTGGTCTGTGGGAAAGAGATAATGGCTACTGATACAGTGTGACTGAGGAGTAATCCTTCACAACAACAACAACAATAATAATTAATTTATTTGTATCCTGGCTTTCTCCCAGTAATGGGACCCAAGACAGCTAACAACATATTTAAACAATTTTAATTATATACTATACAAAACCTTCAATAAAAGTAAAAATATAAATGTTTTTTTTAAAAAAATAAAGTTAAAACATAAATCACTAAAAAAAATTACGATTTAGTAAAAGGCCATAAAAACCATCACACAACACAGCACATCATTAGAAGCCCATCCCATTTAATTTTCTAAAAACCTGGTGGCAGAAGAATGTTTTCAGTTGCCAGTGAAAGAAGATCAAGAAGGAGGCTCAAAAGGAAATTCAAAGACTGAGAGCAGCCACTGAAAAGGCCTTCTCCCTTGTTCCTACCGTATGAGCCAGAGAAGGTGGTGGGACAGAGAGAAAGGCCTCCCAGAAGATCTTAGAAGTCTAATGGACTCAAGGGAAGGTACAGTCCTTCAGATAGTCTGAACCCAAGCCATATAAGGCTTTATGGGTCATCATAAGCACTTTGAATTGTGCCTGGAAAAAGACTGGCAACCAATTAAGCTGTTGCAACAAGGAAACTGTATGGACATGGAAGCACCTAGAAGATACTTATAGCTACAAGTCTTTCAAGCTCTAAAACCTACCTTCTTGATTTCTGTAGGTAGATGTGTTGGTGACCACAGCAGGTGGTGTGGAGGAAGATCTGATCAAGTGCTTGGCACCTACCTATATTGGAGACTTCAGTTTGCGTGGGAAGGAATTGCGCCAGAATGGAATCAACAGGTATTAATGCTGATGTGGAGAGGGGTAATGGTCTGAACATCATCAGGTTTCAAAGATTTGGGGTGAGGGTCTGAGAAAAAGGAAAATAGAAAACTCAGTAGAATCTTATCTTAGAGTTTAGAAGCCTTTTATGGAGCACATAAAGATTCAAAATGAGAACATAGCAGTATTAGGTTTTAATATATAAAATCAAAGTCAGAAATAACTTTTTAGTATAAGGAGAAGTAGAGAAGATAGACATTTTGAGAGGAGGTGATTGGATTCAAAATAGAACTTACAGTCTGAGAAAATTTGGAACTTTTTAAACGGGTGGGGTTCAATGGGATATAACTTTTTCTGTTTTGTGTTTTTCCTTTTTTTCCCCCTTTTCTTCTTTTTCTTTATTGTCTTTTTTTTAAAGTTACTGATTTTTTTCTTCTTCTTTCAATATGGTAGGTAAGGAGTATTTGTATGTTGTATGTCTTATATTTAATATGTGTTTTATGTTGTATATATTATATATAAACTAATAAAGATTATTTTTAAAAAATAAACAGAATTGGCCATATGCCTTACAGCACAGGGGAAGAAGGATCAAGGTAGGGGCAAAGTCTCTAGCCAAGCATTACTTGCTATTCATGTCCTCTTCTCCAGAATTGGAAATCTGCTGGTACCCAATGACAATTACTGCAAGTTTGAGGACTGGTTAATGCCAATCCTGGATCAGATGGTGACAGAACAGGACACAGAGGTGAGAGCTGGTATGTTTGGGTTGAATTGTTTGGATGTTTTCCCTTTTTAAAGATTGCAAAAGGAATCTGATAAAAAGTGAATTTTGGCTTCTTTCTCTTTTCAGACTGGAGAAAGGGAGAGCATAGCTGGAATGGTGCATAGCATTAAGAAACAAATCTTATATAATCTGTCCATAAACTTTGATTACATGGTCATTTCTTCACCCATGCCACTTTTTTTTCCTGCTAGTAACATCAGTCTATTACCTTTCACTTGATTGAATCTTTCTGCCTTTGAAATCCAACATGTGAACACTGCTTAGTTCTTCCCTAATACTTTGCTTTCCCATCTGTTTGAAGAGTTGATGGTAAATTCTAACCATGTTGCTGGCTTCTCTGCTATTCAGGGTGTGAAATGGACTCCATCAAAGCTCATTGCTCGTCTTGGCAAGGAGATAAACAATCCTGAATCAGTTTATTACTGGGCACAAAAGGTAGGCTGAGAAAGATTTTGTGCATAGTTTGATACTTCAGGTTTTTGTGTTGTGGATAAAACAATTGGTCTTTGTTATTACATGATGGAATGGTTTTCTTTCTCTCTCTGATCACCAGAAGACCTCTGTTATATGTGTGATATTGGAAATGAGCCTTTGTTTTGCTTACTGTGAAATTCCATTCATTTTTCAGTTGGTTGCCTTGTATCTCCTCCCTTTTTTTTATCAACACACCTAAGAGATGGCTCTGCTTTATGTGTTTAGTTCCTTTCTGAACAAGACAGGTGTTTCAAAACTGTGTCCCGCCACTCTGTCTCTCCTCTTGCTTCTGCCTAATGAAATCCCCAATTTCCACTAACCACATAAACTGTTTTTGGCAGAACAGCATCCCTGTGCTAAGTCCAGCACTAACTGATGGCTCCCTGGGGGACATGATTTTCTTCCACTCCTATAAGAAGCCAGGCCTTGTGCTGGACATCGTAGAAGGTAAGATAAAATGTCTGCAGTATCTGTTAACCTCTTCATAATTTATGGTTACTTTCCAGTAGTTTCTGCTTCCAGAAGAGGTGCTAATGGATTATGAATGGAAACCACATGCCAGTGTTCCCATATGAGTCACTAGATGTTTTCAGACTTCAGCAGCTCCAGTTGTTATGGAGCCAGTATTCTTGAATTTTGGAAGCTATGGTCGGTTATCCTGGCTGTATACTAAGAGCCCATAATTATATTTAGCATCTCAAAGTGGGCCAGTTTGCATTGCGCTTCTCTTTTTTTTTTTTTAATTTCCACCTCTCTTCTAGATTTGAGGCTCATCAATACCCAGGCCATCTTTGCGCGAAAGACAGGAATGATAATCTTGGGTGGAGGCCTTGTCAAACATCATATTGCCAATGCCAACCTCATGGTAAGGTAGATTGGTGTTCAGTAGGTGCAGACTCATAGGGTAGAGAGACAGGATTTGTGAAGATAGGGGGAGATGCAACAAAATTATTGGGTGAAATACAGTTTTGTAGATGAGATGGTGCATGTGTAGAGATGTTATGGTACTATTGTTTGCCTTTTGGTCCATCTGGGGGTAATGTTCATCTTGGGATGCAGAAAAGCCTGAGATCAATATTTTGTTAAGAAGCTGTGCGTTTATGTATCAGATGACATAGCCCTTTATTCTTTGGTCTACGTGGTAATAGCACACAAAAATGGCTTTTAGTTTGAACACTGGCACAGCCTGTCATCTTGGGAGAAGTTCAGTGAGATGAATACATGCTTTGGATGCAGAAAATCCCAGGCTGAACGCTTCCTATTTCCCAGTTAAAAGGATCGTGCTTAGCAGTACTAGGAAGTAACCTGTGCATGAAATCTGCTGTCAGAGTAGACAGTCCTGTGCTAAACAGACCACTCATCTATGTCAGTATAATCCAGTTGTTTACAGAAACCTACCTGAATGTGTATCTGGCAATGATTGTATGTCACTTCCGGTCTGCTGTGTTGAGCAGATTTTATGTTGTCAGTGAACCATCTCTGTTCTATATGTCTGATGCCACCAATTCCTCCAATTCTCTAGAGAAACGGTGCTGACTTTTCTGTGTACATCAACACAGCACAGGAGTTTGATGGTTCAGATTCAGGAGCTCGGCCTGATGAGGCAGTGTCCTGGGGAAAGATCCGCATGGATGCCAAGCCTGTCAAGGTACGTGTAAAGCAAAGGTTGTGACACTGCTTTGGTAAACCTGTGGACCCACTGTCAGAATAATTTCTTAAAATACATAAACTGAATAGAATTACAAAGGAAACCAATTATATAGGAATACTGTTGTCAAAATATATTTAAAAACCCACAAAACAAATCTCTGATATAGTAATATATGTGCTTCTTTATTACTTAGTTTATTCGATCAGCATTTTTGATACAGTTTAAATTACAAAGAAAAGGATAGCGAGTCCATTGTTCATCTATGTGGCCCTCTATATAGAAGAGTTCTGAAATGTTCCTAGGCATTTGCCAGTTTTTCTTTCCAAAGAAATTTTGGACATTTTTTTCTCCCCTTCCCCACATTCAGGTTAACTGCTCCCTTAAATCTATTTGTGGAGCTCCAAGAGTTAAGACCCCCTGACGCAGAGCAAAAAAGATAGTCTTGCATGGAGAGGGAGACATAGTTTTTACAGGAATCACTATGGGAATTTAGGATTGTTTAGTCAGGTGAAAGAGAATAATATAGCATGGGGAGAGAGGCATAGTTTTCACAAGAGTCAACATGGAAATTTAGGATGGTCTTATCTAGCATAATGACAGCCAGCATGGTGTAGTGGTTTGAATGTAGAATTAAGACTCTGTAGAGGAGGATTAGAATCCCCACCCAGCCATGGAAACTTTTAGGCAAGTCTCAACCATAGAGGGAGGCAAAGGCAAACCACGCTCTGAACGAACCTTGTAAGAAAAACCCTGTGTTAGATCCGTCTTAAGGTTGCCATAAGTCAGAAATGATTTGAAGACACACAACAACAAACAAGAAGTCTAATGGAGTTTGAATTTTAGTATGACCAAGTACACACCCCACCCACCCACCCAAAAAAAGGAAAGGAGCACTCTTAAGTCTCTACTCATTATGTTCTTCTCTGACAGGTTTATGCTGATGCTTCCCTCGTTTTCCCACTGCTTGTTGCACAGACATTTGCACAGAGACCAAATGCCTTTGTTCCAGAGAAGCTAAATGACTGAACTGGGGACTGCTGCATGAGGCATTTCAACATCTGTTAGGAACTGTTTGAATTCATCCTGCATGACATTGTAGTGAAACTGCAGTTGCTGGCACTTGCACTGAAACTGTTTGAAGTTTGGGCAAAAGGAAAGCATTTTGACTGCTAAAGCAAAAATTTTGTCATCCTCTAAACTAAATAGAAGCTGCGCACCCAGCCCTCTGCTCAGAACAGAGACAGAATGTGAGAGTCTGGTTGTGTCTGAAATCACAATCTGTCTTCTAAGGAGCCAGCTTAGTCAGCTGTTTCTTCCCAATCAAGACATGCTAGCACTGAGAAGCAAAGACGCTTGATCATCTACTCAGTTCTGCTGCACAGCGTTTCTTTGACAATGGAGTGGTCCTAGGATTCTGGCATGTCCCCGCCCCCATTTCATTTAACACCTGGCCTCAACCATATCTCCTTGTTCATGGCCTGCAGCATCCCCTTATTTTAATTTGTGACTTTTTTCTCGGTCTGTTTTATTTATTTATTTGATGTATTTGTAGAATTAGCTTGAGAGGTCCAGTCTCCTAATAAACCACAACAGTGTGTACCTTGTATAGGATTATTTTGTTTTGGGAGCCACAGAAATGTTTTATGATGCATTAGGATGAAAATGGATATTTGAATTCACATCTTGGAATGTATTCTGCTGAAAGCAGTGTTACGCAGAGAGACTGTAGCTGCACTCTGGGCATGCGTACCTGATTTCCTCATGGTCCTCGTAAACTGTAAGGGGGTAAGCTATGATGAGCTCAGGTTCCCAGTGAACTCTTTCACCCCCATCTACATCAGCTTCTGAATATTCTCTGGCGTCTGGAAATTAATGAGTTGTGCTCAGATCTTACAGGGTTCTTATTCCTCTCCCCCAGACGGAATGTATTATGTGTTATACCTCTGTATAATAAGCACGTTAGTCTCTCCCTTTACTTTATAGTTTCATTTTGACTCCACTTCTGACAGCAACAACTATCTGATTTCCCTATTAGAGGGAATGCTAACTTTTGACAAGACAGAAGCCCTGTTCTGGTATTAAAAATCGTAAAAGGTGGAGGGAAAGACATTGGCCCAAAACTGACCTCCCAGTGCTGATGGGAAAGGTCTATAGAGAAAGTGTAACTATTGCAGTACCTGGCACACTTGGGAGCTCTTTGAATTGCAGTTGCATTCAGCCAAGTACAGTTATACTTTACACTTTTTGTTGTTGTTGTTAAGGGTCTGAGTAGGGCTAATGTGTTCCTGACTCTTTCCTTTTTTAATTTGTGCACCAGCAATTTATCAAATTGTTTTTAAATATATTAGTATATATATTTTAATATCCCTTGTTGCCATGCTGACTTCTTATGCCAGAATGCTGTTTATTGGGCAGGACAAGATTTTATGTTGCTTATTGACATGTTCAGTTCATGTGCAATAAATGAATGGTGAATGTTAATGCTAGAAACAGTGTCACAGAATATCTCACTGTTTAAATAGCCATTTAATTTTAAGTCAGAGTTGGGAAGCTAAGAGGTCTCCAGTTTTCCCCAGATTCCTGCCCACAATTGCAGTTTCTTAGTTAGAAAAGCATTTTGCTTTCTTCCTCCAAAGATCCTGATTAGGCTGGGATAGGAATAAGAAGTCAGTATCTTTGATACATTGTCTCCTCAAACTAGTTTTCAGCTGTTTATTTCATGTTACATTCAAGAATGATGAAACAGATAACATTGGGAACTGGGAAGATTAGCAGTTAATGAGAAAGCTGGTATTATGGTTCACATATGAGCTTCAGTTTGTTCTGTATTTTGGGAAATATTTTACCCTGTATGTTCTGATTGTTAGTTCTGTCTTGTATTTTCTGGATAGTGCACTTTGAAAAAGCTTTTTTTCTGTTTCTGTTTACCTTACTGACAGACTCTTGCTCCCTCTCAAGCTCACAACCCAAAATCAGTGTGTAATTCTAAGCCAGGAAACTTTTGAAACACTTCTTGCTTTATTATTAATTAAAAAAAAACCCTCAAATGTTTTCAACACAGAGAGAATTTCTTAATCTGCTTTTCAATTAAATATGTATCTATGTAGTTTAGATAGCTAAAAGAGACATGTCAGTATACTCAGTCCTCATGACACAATTATTAATCAAGTAAACAATTTTATGCCCATCATTTATCTGTGTACTTTTTAGTGTGCTGGAATATTTCTCCTACTTCTGCATATTTAGGGAAATTAGCTGTTAAAATAGAGGCATATGATATATTGCAGATAAAGGCATGTTTCTGCCTCTTTGTTCATTAACGCCCATTCTTCTCCCTGTACTTGATAGATAGTAATTTGTCTTATCTCACATGCAGTTCCCCTCCTCCATTTTTTTAATACTTGCAGTTACCAAGCCCTTCGATTTAATTGCTTATGCTGTGTCTGCATAGAGTTAAAATGTTCAGCAATTTGGTGCAATGCTTAATTGGAGCTGAGGTTAAAGTTGAGACTCAAATTTCTATTTTTGAGGAGTAAGTGAAGAATAAGGCCATGAGAAGCAGAAAAAATAGCAATAGAGCATTAAGCTAGGGTACGTGGCTCATAGCACAAATTATCTGTTTAGTAGTCAGAAAATGGGTATCGATACTGCATCTGAAGAAGTTTCTATTGACATAAAAGCTTATGTGACAATATATCAGTTAGTCTTAAAGGTGCTGCCACATTTCTTTCTTTCTTTCCCCTTCATCCTTCTTTGTTCTTTTTTTTTTTTTTTAATATGTAAGAGACTAACATAGCTACTTCTTAGGAAAGAGGTATGTCAGTTTGCTAGCCTGCAAAGTCTGGCAGAAATATTTGAACTTGCACACAATCATTCAAGATGATTGGAAGTTCTGTTCGGTTTTTTTGTGGTTTCAGGATCCTGACCCCCTGAGCTACAGTGAGATTTCCAGATTCTGAGCCCTTGAGTTAACGGTGAGATTTCTAGATTTTGGAATATAAGAAAGGGATTGTCACATGTACGTGAAAGTGGAAGAAATAAAAATAAGCAAATGTAGAGCACCATATTCTTTAAGTATGTATTTATTTTGATTTCTGGATTCATACATTCACTATTGTGAAAACAAGTCTTTAAAAAATGTAGCAGGAGGGTACTTTTTTTAAGTGAGTATTCTACTGAAGCACATCCTTCATCATTACCACAAAAATGAACATTTCCAGTTCAACACCAGAGTCTAGAATCTGTGGTTCATCAATGTAGACAGACCCACCTACCAGCTTCTCCACCTGCTCTGCTTCTCTCTGCATGGAAGCTTTGCTAACTCAGCAATTCAAGGACAGAACTTTTCTACATGTTCTGTCCTCTGTGCCTTCCTGAAAGTCCTTTTGTTAGGAGTAACTTCATAAACAGCTGTTTGGTAACAGAGCTGGAGTTGGGCACTGCTGTAGGTGCAAGCCTATATCACAACGTGATCTTACCCCTGGTCTCAACAAAAACCTATATTGTTGACAGTTGCCACTTGCAAATCAGGAGTCACCTCCTTCTCACCATCCTATTGTAAACCTGATGGTAGGGACTGTCATATCTATCCTGCAAGTTGTGCTGAAAGCCTTTTTGGAGTATAAGTGTTTTACATAAAATAATAGTTCAGCTTGCTCCATGTTGAATTGCTATAGCCAGTTCATGAACTGTTGGTTATCCTGATGAAGCTCTATATTTAGCTAGACTGCTGAGCTGACAGCCTGCCTGCCTCTGGGGTCACGCTTAAAGCCTTATCATCCTGAAAAACCTACTGGTGACTGATTCTAATGTCTGCATGCGCACATCCACTTACCAAGACCCTCATGCAGGTTTATAGCCAATACTTTTTTAAAAAACATATTTTATTGCTTTCATGTTCTGATAAATTTGCACATTAATTTTACAGCCTTGTTTTTATTTTAAAAAATGAAAAAAAAGCCAAATCATGCTTTTTTCCCACAACCAATTCATCTTTCAATACACAAAATAGCTAGATGGCTTAATTATTCTTTTCCCATGTTAGTCTTTAACTTTTGCGTGCAACAGTGGTTACCACTGCTCCAGCACTAATGGTCCTGTTTATTTCTGAGTGTGTCCCTACCACTAACTGTCTTCCCTCCCTTCTCCCAATGCCCAGGGAATTCTGGGACTCTGAGTTCTTCAAGAACATGATACAGAGAAACACATTTGTCTTTCTGTCTCTGAAGAAATTCTAGTCTTAACTTCAGAAGGATTATGCTTATGGTTCTGGGTAAACTTTTACTACTATAACACTGCTTGTAATTTCTTCCACAAGATCTCGTTAGATCTGAACAGACATGTAATGCAGGGAAATAAATTTACATAACAATTGCCAGGTATGATCCAGCATTTAGCCTTATTCTGTTTCTTGAATTGCCAGTTAGGGACAATTTTCCATAAAAGTATTGAATTTGTAGTTTTGCTTATATGACTGAAAGCTAACACATGCTGACAAAATGTACAGCTCAACTCCTTTCATACAGACATAGCTAGCACAGTTTTGCCTGGTGCATTGGATAAGACTATGCATCTATATTTTGTTTCTGCCATCAGGATGGGGCAGTATATTGAACAAGTCTTTGTTTGTTCATGTTTACTATTTGCTTGATTCCTCATAAGTGTGTGTTTGAGGGCCAGAAGTGCTCTGGATTGAAACTAAGCACATTGGTAGGGAAGAATGCAAAAAGACACTATCTGCAGACAAAGGGAAAGAGAAACCTCAAGGGATGACAAATGAAATTCTTTGAGTGGTTAAGGACAGATGAAATGCAAAAGTAAAGGGTGACAGAAATAGAGTCAGAACCCTGAATGCAACCATTTGTTCTTCTTCGTTGTCTCTGTGCCTCACACACTAGGAGTTTTCGCGCATGTGCGGTAGCGTTTGGAAAATTCTAGAGCTTAGTAGCTTGGCGGGAACCCCTCCCCCATGCCGGTACTGAGCATGCTCAGCCCGCGAAGCAACGGTCTCTCCTCAGTTCTTTCTCGTCCGCCGTTGCGTATGGAAGGTTCTTTTGCTTATTAGCGCCCTTTGGCTTTTCGGATCGTTTTTCTCTCTGGTTTTTGACTTGGATTTGGCTGTTGGACTTCGTTTTTGGATTTCGGACTTGGTTTTGGTGACTTTCGGATCTTTTCGACTCCTCCTTTAGCTTCTACCTCCTGTCTTCCGTCTTCTCCAACCTCACCTTCTCTGCCATCTTCTTCGCCACCCCTTGTGAGTCTTCCTTCCTTGGATGTCTATGTCTTTTCTCTTTAAGCCTTACAACACTTGTGGTCGCAAGGTTGCGCTGACAGACGGACATAGTGACTACCTCTTTTGCTTGGGAGAAAGTCACAACGTTAAGGCTTGTCTGATCTGCCGCGACTTCACCGCCCAGACTCTGCAGAACCGCTCGGCCCACTTGAAATCTCACTGCTGGGAAGAGTCTCTCCGAGCGAGGGATCAGCTGTCTGTTCAGCCCGCAATGTCTAAACCATCAACATCGAGCCGACCTGTGACCACACCCTCATCGGTTCCGGCAGTTCCCGCCCCGACGACATCGACGGTACCGGGATCGGTACCGTCATCTTGGCCCCCAATATCGGCCTTGCCGAGAATTCCGAAGATCTCTTCGGTGGCGTCGACTTCAAGGGAGGCTCCTGCAGGCTCGCAGGCAGCTAAGTCACCCAGGCCACTTATTGCTGCTCAGCGTAAGCGTCCTGCCCCTCAAGAAGCCGTTAAAGAGAAGGAAAAGGAGAAGAAGAAGAGGAAGGAGAAGCGGCACTCTTCTCCCAAGAGGCCTTCTCCTCCTACACTTCCTCCAACCTAGCAGCCTGAAGACCCAGGCAAAGACTCCGAACCCCAGGAAATTCTGGAGGTCTCTGATGAGGAGGTGACCACTGGCTCGGCTGTGCCTTCCGGCCCGCCGCTACTTACTGCTGCAGTATCTCCGCTCGGTCACCCTGAAGTGGTGGACTGCCCGGAGGATGTTCCAGCCTCGCCCCACCATCGGGAGTCTTCCGCCAGGAGCAAGTCATGCTCCCCTAAACGAAGAGTGAGACATCGGTCCCCATGTCGTCGGGAGACCCATCCGGAACAGGCCCTGTCTCAGCCCCCATTTGATTCGCCGTATTCCTCCACATCCCATATCACGAGGTACGGTCAAGAACACACCTGACGGGAGTATCCAGGATTGTACCCGTCCTATTCCCCAGTGTATAGGGACTGGTACCACCCCAAAGTGAGACAGTGGTCACCTTATCGTCGCTTGCGCTCTCCATCGCGCACCGCATACCATCCATGATATCGGCAATCACCTTCCCGCTCCTTTTCGCGATCACCACGTCATCGGAGATCCCGTGAGCGCTCGCCCCGTTATCGGGCTGTCTCCCCACCACCAAGGGTCACCTCGACAGTGTCATGCCCAACTTCAGAGTCTACTCCTGTACAACCTTTGACTCCAGCCACTACAGTCACCCAGGCGATCCAGCGCCCACAGCCTACGGTGGTGCCAATTACTACGACTCCACAGGCAATGGTTGCTCCACCGACTATGACGACTGTGCCCACAGTTACCCTGGCGCTGCCATCTCAGCAGCCGTTGAGAGAGAGGTCTCCTGAGAAATCTCCTTCTGAGTCTTCCCAGACCTACGAATCCGACTCGGAATCCGACGAGTTGACACCTGCATCCCATGAGTCACCTCCCTTGGTTTTTGGAGATCCCGCACCAGAGTCGGCACCGGAGGACGTGAAGCAGTTCTCTGATATCCTCCTCCAGTTGGCGACAGCATTGGGATTAAAGGTCGCGGACCCGGCTCCGGCCGTGCCGGATCTGGTTTTCCACTACGTAGATACCCGCCCACCATCAATGGCACTGCTACCATTCCTGCCGGCCTTGATGGAGGCCCTCAAACATCCATGGGCCCAGCCAGCGTCCACCCAGCCTATCCCTCACCGGTTGGAACATCTATACTGGACCCAAAAGGAGGAGGCTGAGTTCTTGTTCGCACACCCGTTACCGAACTCTGTTGTGGTTGAATCCGCCCAGACTAAGGGTGGTGGGAGAGCTCACACCACCCTGCCGGACTGAGAGGGCCGCAGGCTGGACACCTTCGGCAGGAGATTTTACTCAGCTTTGTCTCTGATTGCCAGGGTGTCCAACACCCAAGCCTGCCTTGTGGCCTACCTGAGGAACCTGCTGGACAGATTCTGTCCTCTCCTGTCCAACCTCCCCGAGGAGAATTGGGCGAGTGCTACGTAGTTCTTTAACAAGGGGTAGCACTCGCCAACCAGCAGATCATCTCATCCAGCATTCCGTGGAGGTTGTGGCACGGGTGATGGTGGGCTCCGTAGCTTTAAGCTGCTATGCGTGCTTGTGCTCGTCGGGTCTGCAGGAGGACACCAGAAGGAGAATCGAAGACCTCCCTTTCGACGGCCAGGGCTTGTTCAATGCGACGACCGATGAGGCGATGGACCACATCGTCAAAGCCCGCCTGATGGCTAAGAATATGGGCATACACCAGCCCCCACAGTCCCGCCGTAGCTTCGCTTCACGGTCCTTGTGGCACAGGTCGTCAGCGTCAACATTCCAGCCACGATTGCCTCGTTCGGTCCCGTCCTGCCCGTCGACCTCATCCTCGGCACAGAGGCCTCTTCGAAGACGCCGGGCTTCCTCTTCGAAGAAGTCTTCGTCCGGGACGAAGTCTCGGTTTTGACCATCTTCGCGGAACGCCACCACAGCCACTCTTCCACCTGCCAGTAGCCCTAGAAGACCATCCGAGCCTGGCCAACCATCTCGCCGAATGATGCCACATCACCACAGACTCTTGGGTTCTCTCCATCATCCGTCTTGGTTACGCCATCGAGTTTGCAAGTATACCTCCGCGAGGCATCTACTATTCCACCCCGACCAGCTCGGCTTTGCTGGAAGAGATCCAGTCCCTGTTGGAAAAAGGAGCGATCGAAGAACTCCCGTCCTCAGCCAATACCACCGGCTTCTTCTCCCGGTACTTCACGGTACCGAAATTGGACGGTACCCTGCGGCCAATCTTGGACCTCAGAGGGGTGAACGAGTACATCCGCCCCAAAAGGTTCAAGATGGTAACCTTGTCTTCGATCCTCCCCTCCCTTCAATGAGGGGACTGGTTCGCCTCCATCAATCTTCAGGATGCCTACTTCCACATCTCCATTCGCCCGCAGCACAGACGGTACCTTCGATTCGTGGTTGACAGCATCTGTTACCAATACAGGGTGCTGCCATTCGGACTCTCCACCGCTCCCAGGGTCTTTACCAAGTGCATGGCCCCTGTGGTATCCTACCTGCAGATGAAGGGCGTCTCCATCTACCCTTACCTCAACGACTGGCTGTTATTGGCTTCCTGCAGACAGAAACTCTACAAGGACATCCACCGGACTCTTTCCCTTCTGACCCGTCTTGGCCTCCGGGTCAATCCGAAGAAGTCACACCTCAAGCCAGCGAGAGTCCTCGACTTCATTGGAGCGACCCTGGACTCGGTGTCTGCCAGGGCATACCTGCCCATGAAGCGTGCACGTACCCTTCGTCGGGCCGCATCTGCCACTTTCAAGGACGATTCAGCAGCTTCTCGGGTACATGGCCTCGACCACGTCAGTCACCTACCTATCTTGACTCCGTGCGCGCCTGCTCCAGCACTGGTTCGTCAGGGCCTTCAACCCGCTCCTAGACGACTAGATTCCTTGACAGGTGCGGATTCCTCAACAGGTGTGTTGCTCTCTGCTATGGTGACTGTCCTACCGTCACCTGCCTTCAGGGATGCCGTTCCGAGAGCCGACCCCCCGGCTCACGATAATGACAGTCGCCTCCCTGTTCAGGTGGGGAGCCCACTGCGGCGATCTCAGAGTCCGGGGACGCTGGATCGACGACGAGATCGGCCTTCACATTGACGCCCTCGAGCTGCTCGCCATCTGGAAGGCTCTGAGGGCATTTTGCAACCTCGTCGCCGGCCACACAATTCTGATTTTAACAGACAACACGACGGCCATCTGTTATGTCAACAGACAAGGGGGGACCCATTCGACCACCCTCCTCACTATCGCCCTTCAGTTGTGGGACTGGTGCGTGTCGTTTCAGGTCCACCCGATCGCTGTACACCTAGCGGGCCAAGAGAACACCATGGCAGACGCCCTCAGCAGGAACACCTCCTGCCACCGCGAGTGGTCCCTTTCGAGGGCAGGGTTCCAGATGATACGAGACCGGTGGGGCGAGCCGATGACCGACCTTTTCACCACCAGCCAGAACAGGAAGTGTCGCTGGTACTGCTCGAGAGCTGGCCGGGGTCAGGGCTCTCTCGGTGATGCCTTCCAGTTCGAGTGGAGTGACGGGTTCCTCTACGCATTCCCACCATTCCCTCTCCTGGGTCAAGTGGTCGCCAAGATCCTCGCACACCGAGCCGACATCGTCCTCGTAGCCCTGTACTGGCCGAGGCAGCACTGGTTCGGGCCCCTGTTCAAGACCGCTCGCGGTCGAATCCTCAGGTTCCTGATGGCATCAGATCTCCTGTCGCACTCCGATGGTCTCGTTCTCCATCCGGACCTACCCCTCCTGGCCCTCCGTGTGTGGAGGATAACACCTTAGAGGATCCGACCATCCAGGACGTCCTGACCACGACCAGGAAGGAGTCGACACGCCGCAACTACCAGTACAAGTGGCAGAAGTTCATTGCCTTTGCTGGGGCACGAGGCGAGCCGGTATTGCCTGTTGGCCTGCGTACTGTGTTCCACTTCCTTCTCCATCTTTGGCAGCAAGGATTTGCATTCCCATCCCTGAAGGTCTACCTTGCCGCTATTGTGGCCTACCAACCTTGAGGCTCTCCATCGGCAGCTCTCTTCCGGGACACTACCGTGAAGCAGTTCATGAAGGGCTTAAAACATCTCTACCCACCAGTATCACCGCTGCTACCGCCCTGGTCACTGTCCCTGGTACTATCGCAGCTGACGCGACCGCCCTTCAAGCCCATGGCTACTGCGGATGACAGACTCTTGACCATCAAAACTGCTTTCCTGGTAGCTGTCACTTCAGCTAGGCGAGCGAATGAGCTGACAGCGCTGCAGGCTGATGAACCTTTCCTTGTCTTCTATAGGGACAAGGTAGTCCTTCGCCCTGATATTTGCTTCCTGCCCAAGCTGGTCTCACACTTCCAACTCAGTCAGGACGTCATTTTGCCGACCTTCTACCCTGACCCGATGACTCCCCTGGAGCGGTCCCTCCACTCCCTTGATGTTTGTCAGGCCTTGGCCTTTTACACAAACCAGACTGCTTTTTTTCCCCAGACTCCACACCTCTTCATGTGTTACAGCCGGCGTCGGAGAGGCCACAAGGTGTCCACCCAGAGGTTCTCCAAATGGGTGGCCCAGACCATCCTGCTGGCATATGAACTCACCAAGCAGCCTCCGCCAGCCTTGCTCTGGGCTTATTCCACCAGAGCCGTGGCGTCTTCAGCAGCTCTCCTGCGAGGTGTGGACCTGCAGGAACTCTGCCATGTGGCGACCTGGTCTCGACCATCGACCTTCGTGTGCCACTACAGACTGGACTGCCGGTCCCATAGAGATGCCCGTTTCGGACCAGCGGTGTTGGCTTCCATACTCTAGGACCTGACCCACCGTCCTACTGGTAGGCTACAAAATCTCCTAGTGTGTGAGGCACAGAGACCACGAAGAAGAAGAACTGGTTACTTACCTGTAACTGTGGTTCTTCGAGTGGTCATCTATGCCCTCACACACACCTGCCCAGCCATCCCCTCTTTCTCAGGTCCCTTATCGGCGGACTCTAGAACTGAGGAGAGATTGTTGCTTGGCGGGCTGAGCATGCTCAGTACTGGCATGGGGGAGGGGTTCCCACCAAGCTAAGCTCTAGAATTTTCCGAATGCGCGAAAGCTCCTAGTGTGTGAGGGCACAGATGACCACTCGAAGAACCACAGTTACAGGTAAGTAACCAGTTCTTACTTGTGCACAGGGACAAGGGGAATTACTACAACAATCAATGTGGAGGAATAGAAGATGGCCACAAAAAAAGAAGAACAAGAGACCTCTTCCAAAATATCTGAAAAGTCAAAAGGAAATTTAAGAGAAGAACAGAGATGATCTATGACTAACAGGGGAAAACATTACATGACAAAATAGAAATAAAAAAGATAATGGAAACAATACACTGAAGAACTATATAAAAAGAGATGAAAGGATGACAGATTCACTCAAGGAAGAACTATTTGAAGATGAATCTAAAGTTTTACCTAGTGAAGTGGAAGCTGCATTCAAAGCACTTGGGAGAAATAAATCACCAGCATATGGCGAGGAAAATGCTATGCTATGGAGAGGGAAATGCTGAATGACCAAGCTGGGTCCAGGAAAGGATGTAGCGCTAGGGATCATATTGCAAACATACATTTGTTAATGGAACACACCAAAGTTTTTCAAAAGAAAATCAGCCTGTACTTTATAACAAAATCTTTAGTTGTTTAGATCATTAAACTATGACTCACTCTTAAAGAAATGGATCTGCAGCAACACTTAATTGTCTTGTGTAACCTGTGCTTAGGACAAGAAACTACTGTCAGGACGCAATATGAAGAAACAGAATGTTTTCCAATTGGCAAGGATGTCAAATCAGACTGCATTTTATTGCACAATTTGTTTTACTTTCACACTGAACATGTCTTATGTAAAGCAAGACTAGACAGAGGAAGGAGGCATGAAAACTGGAGGAACAATAATAATTTAAGATATGCAGAGAACATCATACTACTAGCAGAAAAAACAAAGATTTGGTTCAATTGTTGAAGAAAGTCAAAGGAGATTTACAGTTGGACATGAAGAAAACAAAAAATGATGGCCACAGGTGTTTTTCATAACTTTAAGATAAGCAATGAAGACATTGAAATAATTCAGAATTTTCAATATCTTGGCTCAGCAATTAATTAGAATGGAGACTGCAGTCAAACACTCAGAGGAAGGCTAGAACTTGGAAGCACAGCTATGAAGGAAGTAGACAAGATCCTCAAGTGTAATGGTATATCATTAAGTAGTAAAGTTAGGATCGTCGATACCATTGCATTCCTATTTCTATGTATGACTGTGAATGCTGTACAGTGAAGAAAGCTGATAGGAAGAAAATCAACATTTGAATTGTCGTGCTACAGAAGAGTTTTACGGATATCCTGGACTGCTAAAAACAGAAATCAATGGGTCCTAAAGCAAATAAAGCCATAATTCTCCCTAAAAGTCAAAACAACTAAACTGAGAGTTTTGTACTTTGGACACATCATGAAAAGACATGACTCACTAGAAAAGATAATAATGCTTGGTTCGGTAGAAGGCAGTAGGAAAATAGGTAGACTACATTACATATGGATCGACTCAATCAAGGAAGCCACAGCCATGAGTCTACAAGACCTGAAGATATGGTAACGTGAATGTCCCTCATTCATAGGGTCTCTATGAGTCAAAGTTAACTTAATGGCAGTTGACAGTAAGAAAAAATGGGACATTTCCCCACCTTGCTATAAGTCAAATGCCAATCCTAGTTGAAAGTATGTTGAAGATGATTAGAATGGCAAAATCAAGAAAAATGAAAGCAATATAGGGATGGAAGGAATATTTGAAAATATTTTTTAAAATGGTTCAAAAACAAGTGCTGAGAAACTCTGACAAGAAGAATCCTGGACTGATGAGATTTTTCATAGTTTGAGACTTATTCTGCGCCAAATTGCATGTGGCTATTTAATGCAGAAAACAGCTCTGTGTGTGTGTGTCTAAGAAACAGTATTTTCTGTATGGAAAATAATATTTCAACTCAAAAATATTAATTCCTATTCAGAAAATTCTATTTTCTATGCTAAAAAAAGTTGTAATTGGAGATTATGTGCAAAATTCAAGCATGCTTGATCTACTTTAAAAACAACAATATTTTTGTGCATGAAACAGTATCTTCTGCTCAGGAATTTTTCTTTGTTGAAACATTTTCTGCACACACACACACACACACACACACACACACACACAAATGTTATTTCCTGCAGAGAAAATGCTGCTTGCTGCCCAAAATAACCATATGTGAATTTTTCACAGAATGTTTTCAGTTACAAATAGACTTTGACAACTGTTCGGTTTCTGAATACTTTCTGGCAGTGAGAAGAAAATTGCTGGAATTATGCATTGCTACTATAGAGAAGAAACTTAGCAAAAAAAATACATCCCTTAAGCAGATGCAAAAACCACATTTAGGACAGTGATAGTAATGGGTCCAGAGATCAATTTTCTGCCCCTACTGTCCTCAGGGAGAAGAGCATATGCACCAAAATCTGCATGGGTAGGGGGGTGCAAACTATTTAAATGTGAGTTGTCACTACTTGGGGATTCCAGGAGGATAGTTTGGGGGCAGGGGCTGACAGCTGTAAAAACAAGCTGGAGGTACATCATGCCCACCCCTGGTTTGGACAGTGTCTTTTGCCTTTCTCTGCCTAGACTTTTCTCAGAAATCTAAGGCTTATTTTTAAATGCTGTAGACCTAGCCACCGTTCTTTCTCCTCTCACACCTTTTTATTTGTCTGTGGATGCTCCAGAGCAGGCCTGCACAAGATACGGCCTGCAGGCCACATGCAGTCTGTAAAAGTATTCTGTGCAGCCTGCAGCGGGGAGGAGGAGAGTGAGAGGGACGAGATCAACCCCCACTCCCCTCTCCCAACTTTTCTGGGCATGATCACTCCCACAGCGGGGAGGAGGACAGTGAGGGGGATGAGATCGCACCCCCCAATTCCCTCTCCCACCCACCATGGGGTGATCTGGCAGGAAAAGAGTGAGGGGGACGAGGTACAGTTACTTTTAAGAAGAATTAAAATAATGAAAAGTTTGAGCTGTTCATATAGGCCTAAAAATCCTAAAGGCACCAGATCTTGTCTGATTTTAGAAGCTAAGCAGGGTCCCCTCTGGATGATACTTGCATGGGCAACCACCAACAACCATCAGGTGCTGTAGGCTATATTTCAGGGCAAGGAACTGGCAGAACTACCTCTGAATATTACTTGACTGAGAAAACCCTACAAAATTCATGAGGTTGCCATAAATTGGCAAGTGATTTGAACTCACATATGCACACACAAAAGTATTCATAATTTAGCAGTGTTAGGATGATGTTTTGAGACCTAGATTGTTCTTCCACCAGTGCCATTTAAGGAGGGCAGCTAGCAGACATCACTCTTTCTAAAAGTATCTTCCTAACCCTGTAGAGGAACTGTTATGTCAGCGTATGGCCATTTCCACACGACGAAGCTCTTCTATGTTATCTCATTGCAGTGCTCCCCTTTGCACCCACTCGGTCCATGCAGAAGAGAATGCAATGGTGCCACATCTTCCTTCCGCAGCACAGCCAGGCTTTTTCCATTGCTGTGCTATAGAAGGAAGTGTCACCAATGTGCTTCCGCATCTTCCGCATGGCCAGAAGTGACGGGAGCACCACGCAACTGCAAGCGTGAAACAGATTTTTACCGTTTTGCAAAAACTGCGCAAGCGTGACGCTCCGCGACAGGATGGCAGCGCAACGGCAACGACATCATGTGGAAGCATGAACTGCCAACCACTGCCATCCTGTGGCAAAAACGCAACAGCAACGTCACGCGGAAAGGACCTATGTGTTATTTTTTGTTGACATTTGGCACTGGTAACCCTAAAAAATACTCCTTGGCATGGGATATAGATATTTTGCATTTACAGCTTATTTAGGTTATTTTTTATAAATGTATTATTTTATTTTTGGCTTAGAAATAACCCAGTTGTTTGTCTACTGCTGTTAGTAATATGTCCACAAATAATATATTTTGTCATGCAACATTGAGTAGCTCCACTCCTTTTAAGGAAACCTTAAAAATATATTCAAACTTATCAAAGCAATATTTTGTTTCTTAAATAATAAGTGTAATAATTGAAATTTCCCTTTTTGTAATATGATTTATTTCATTAATTATAATTCTTTAATTCTTATTTAATGATTAATTAATTAATGATTAAACTATTTTGCAAATAAAAAAACATTATTATACTCTTATTATAACTTTACTTGGAAAGTGAGATGCTAAAAACCTATCTGCAGCCCAAAGAAATTTAGCCTATTTAATTTCTGCCATTACCTACTGCCAAGTTGTGCAAGTCTGCTCCAGAACATTCCATCCTTGGTAAGGTCACAACTACCTTGGAGGCTGTGCCCTTGACTGACCTTATTTCAATGATATAATTATTACTGCGTGTTGGATCTCAAGTCTGAGACCACCAGAAAAACAGAAGGGGAGGATATTTCATCAGTGACACCAGAGTAGGCATGGCATTACTGAATATATGGTGATGAATCCTATGTTGAAAATTGATAATAATTAACTTGGGGTGCAACAACCTGTAACCTCTAAATTTCTATTCATACATTAAGAGAATGTTCCCCATCATGTTGTGCTTTCTTACATCTCCCACCAAGGTCTCATCTACAACAATTTTTAAGTAGCTATACACTACATTAACCTCATTCCCTTGGTTCCTCTTAATAGTTGAAGATAATTTCCTGTTCTCCATAACCTTCTTAGCTGTCCTAGTCTACTTACGCATTTGTGTCAGCAATTATACTGTTACATGCCCTCATTAATGCACTGAACCTTATCTTCATTTCCTTATCCCTTGCTTCGTCCAGCAATTTAGTATAAATATGAGTCTATTTTTCATTAACATATGATCCCGTTGTTCCTTCAAACATGGTATAGGTAGAGGAAGGATGTGTGTGTATATGTTCTCTTTGATTTCTTGAGGGCTGGAAATGAGAACCAACTTGAACTTTTTATGCTTGAAGTCTTTGTCTTTGAAACAACTGTGCTTCTTTAATTTAGGGGCCGAAAATACCTACCTTTCAAAATTCTAAGCACATGTGTTTACTTTTATCTCGCAAATGGCTATCATGGCATTGCTTCACACTGAAATAGAACATGTTTAATGCATTTCTCCAACTAGAAAAACCTTCTGTTATGTAAATAAATTATTCCAAGTAAGACATGTGTTAGCTGAGTATACAGTGGTGGGCTTGATAAGAAACATAACAAGGGGAAATTAAATGACCTGTATACAGAAGGTAGGATAGATAGATCAAACTGCTTAGTCTTTATTAAAATTTATGAACCAATGGAATACTAGAGCTCTGCCTCAGACATGAAGTCCTTCTCTTCTTCCCTTCCTCCTCCTCTTTCTTCTTCCCTACTACTACTGCTATTACTATTATATTCATGTATATGCCACTTTTTCCCAAAATTGGATGTCAAAGCAGAAGTAAATTAGTTATAGTACTGAAACATCTCATTACAGAACAGAAATGTAATTTAAAAAGACCATAAGCTCTTAAAAACAATCCAATCCAAAAGAAGTATTTTCAGAAACACACACACACATAATGTTACTTTTCTTAAACTGAACTACGTAAAGAAATATATGTGAACACCACACAATTGTTTCTTCATGTGCAAGAAATTTCCACTATACTGAAATTTTCATCCATAAGGCTCACCAAACCTCTTCCTTTCTGAAATGCAACCTTTTCATAGCAGTTAGGGTGAATGCCCAATGTCCCATTCAGCAGAATGCCTGAGAGGTGGTCTCAAGAGAAGTGAAAATTGCTATATAAAGACGGACGGGAACCTAAAGACCATTAATGTTGGGGATGATAGGAGTTTCAGCCCCACAGAAACACAGCGGAAAAACCAGAGTTCAGCAAGCCAACAGCAGCAGCCTTATTCCCCAGTAAGGATACTCACACACAGAGGAGTTTCTTCCAAAACAGGAGGCACTTTATTTTGCAGCAAAGTTCCGTTATATACAAAACATAGGACAGACGGACAAAAGCTTGCACCAGGCACCAAGTTTGGTCAACAAGCAAATACATACTGGGGATTGCTTTCTTATATACATATTTACAACCAATCAAGTAGAGGTTTGCACACCTCCCTCTACCATCTGCACACAACCCCAATTTCTGATGCAACCTTGCAATTACCCACAGCTGGGGCATGATGCAACATCTTTGCAGTGGGCTGATCATTTTCCCAGGGTTCCCTGCCTGGAATCCCTGACAATTAAATCTAGAGTCTAACACTATCCAGCTGCATCACTGTTGATGGTCAAAAGTTCTTTCTATTCAGGCATGTGAGTTGAGATAACCATTACTTTTTACATTACTTTTAAAGGATGATTTAAAGAGACATTTTAACCCCATTTTCTTAAGCTTTATGCAATTATCAATCCTATTTTAAAGGAAAGAAAAGAAATGCCAATGTGTAAGTAATGTAAGAAATTGGAAAAAAAACCTGGCAGGATTTTGTGAGAAGGGATGGGTGTTGTTCAGATGTCCCTGTCAAACTGCTGTGGAATATGATGAGTATGAGGGAAAAATATGACTAATCTTCTATCCTTTTTTATTAGTTCATCAGTGAATTAATCCCAGTTCTAAGAGTATACTAAAACAATGCAAATTAGGCTAGCAACCCAAAACTAGATCTTTTTTTTTCAGATTTTCCTCCATGTGCAATGTAATTTTTATACCTCTGAGTTACTTCTCACCACTTTAACCATCCTTCAAATATGCAACATGACAAATCAAACTAACTGCCAGCTGTGGATAAGGATGACTAAATGATTAATTAATAATTTTAATTAAACTCTTTTACAGCAATATGGCTAAAATTAATTCTGAATGACAAAATGGAAGCTTCTCTGGGTAGGGTTAACTAATGGTAAGGTCATCAAGTTAGTTCTTTTGGGGGGACTTTGGTTTTGTTTTGCAAACTGCCCAAAATAAATGTGACCACAACCACCACTCAGAAGTGATAATTCTGCCTGGCTTTATCATCTGCAATTCCATTCCTGTCTGCATGCCTTAGTCAGGGATGGACCTTAAAAAAAAAATCATATATCTAAATTTGTAATAGCTGAATATGGAAGATAGTCTGATAGATCTGTCCATTCCATATGTGTGTGTATGTACAGGTATATCTTAGTTAACAAGGCCTTTGACAAATAAGTTTGTTTTTACAAATAATTTCTGGATGCATTTTGAAAGAAGCTTCCAAGTGGTCTCTAGAAGATTCGAAATGTTTTTGTTTACTTGTGCATGGCTTACCTATCCTGGATGTTTCATCTGATAGGCATATTATTAGTTTTAATTTTAAAAAAAATGCTGAAACAAGTTGAAGTGGTCATTGTTTATGTAGATAGGCACCTATTCCTTTTCTTTCCATGGTATTTCTACCTCCTATACCAAATGGTCTGTTAAAGTAATGCCCACGAACATTGCAATGTATGTTATTAACTAAGGGATACTTACGGTAACTTTTCATGAATCTGACAAAGTATGCTGGAACTACAAAAATTTTTGCCATAATACATATGTTAGTCTACAAGGAGCCATAAGACTCTTTTTTTTTTCCCACAGCAGACATAAATGGCTGTCTCTCTGGAAATTGTTTATTTAATGGGTGTTGATGCTACACTACACTGGAGTAAATAACCATGAGGAGCTTTGATGGCTGGAGGCTAGGATATCTCACCTGTTTTGGTGTGGGCTGAAGAAAACTATTCAACTGGAACTGGCAGTCTGTTGCTTTTTTTCCAGCTGACTGGTAAGAAAAAGCCTTAAGGGGCTTAGTGGTAATGCTGTTTGCTTCTAAAGTCTGAGGCAGGGTTTTGCTTTTTGTTTTCATCTCCCCATCTGTTTGGATATTTGCTGTTTCCCCTAGTTTAACATAAGCATTTGTTAAACAGACAAATCACTAGTATCAAAAACTACAACTAAAGCCTAGGACTTACTCCTTATGAGGAGACTCAGTCCTGTGGAAGGATGCTGCAGGCGCATTGTAATACTCAGGGAAGTGGAAAACATGAAACAATATTCATAAGAAGGTCATTGCTACAACTTCTTGCAAAACAAGCAATATTTTGACTTTTTTTGAAATTCATTGTTTATTTGATTCTTATTTTATTATCTTTCTGGTTTGGAGGTGGGAGGTAAACAAAATAACATGTTGGATCTAGACTTGTCATACTTAGAGTAAATCTTTGAAATCATCTAACCCGGTGTAGCTTAGCAAGCACTCAACTGAAGCAAGATTATTTAGAGTGCAATCCTATTCATATCAACTTCAGTAAAGCATACTTCTGAGAAAGTGGATAGGATATTGCAGTCTTAGCAGTTCATTTTTATTAAAATCAGTGGAACCAGCTTATAAGGACATCAGAACTATGCCATCCCTAAAAATCATTCCAAAAAGTTAAGTCAAAGGCAGCAGAGAAATCTATACAGAGCTTGGATTTTATTTGATCTCTGTATTGTAGGTGCTCACAGAGCTTTTCAAGTTTGAAATTGGCTTGCCTATTCAGCCACGCATAGAAACTTCATAGAAACACCTACACAAGTGGTTTTCTTTATGTATGAACAGAACTTCCTGTGATTTACTTGTTACCTATTTAGGACGCATGTACGTTCATCATGTTTAAATCAGTTGATTTGTCCAATGAAATAGAGAATGCTTTATCTGACTTCCTTTTGCTAGAAGATAAAGCAGAAATGGGCAAAGAGGACTCACAAGGAGGACTCACAATTTCCTCATCTAAAAGAATTAGCACTGAATAATAGTCTATGCCAGTGATTACATAAGTTGCCCAAAACAATCTGAGGTAGTGACTTTTTTCCTATTTGTACTCCTCTCTAAGTAGACTTAGGTACAAGGCCATGGGATTAGAACATCCATGCAAATTGAATGAACAAATTATATAGGTGAAGGTGAGATAAATGCTGGTGACATTTTAAACATAATTGGACACTCTCCCACACACCTATTCTCCCAAGGAGCCTCACAACTGCATGGGAGATGGTGCCTGATCCAGATTTGCAGAGTGAAGCTGAGGGCCAACATGATTCATAGGTCTCTTCTTGACTAACGCTTCTGTTCATAGGCAAAACTGCTAGTATAGAGGGTATGACTTGGACTGGAAACCTAGTGGGGTGAATTAGTTTTCTATTCTCTCCTGTAGTTCTCATCCAGATCAGTTCCTGCACTCATAATTGAAATTTGAAAATAAAATTAACAAATAAAAAAAAGTTGATTTTAAATGGAGTTCTTTTGGTAGATGTATTGGGGGAGAGGGAATCTATTGAATTCTATTGAATCATAGAATCATAAAATCATAGAGTGGGAAGAGACAACAGGGGCCATCCAGTCGAACCCCCTGCCATGCAAGAAAACACACCAAAGCACTCCTGACAGATGACCATCCAGCATCTGCTTAAAAACCTCCAAAGAAGGAGATTCCAGCACAGTCTGAGGCAGCATATTCCACTACCATACATCTCTGACTGTCAGGAAGTTCTTCCTGAGGTTCAGGCGGAATCTCCTTTCCTGCAACTTCAGTCCATTGCTCCCTGTCGTACTCTCTGGAGCAGTGGAAAACAAGCCCGCTTCCTCCTCGACATGACATCCATTCAAATATTTAAACACGGCTATCATATCCCCTCTTAACCTTCTCTTCTGCAGACAAAACATACCCATTTCCCTAAGCCGCTCCTCATAGGGTATGGCTTCCAGACCCCTCACTATTTTGGTCACCCTCCTCTGGACATGTTCCAACTTGTCGATATCCTTCTTGAATTGAGGTGCCCAGAACTGGACATAGTATTACAGATGAGGTCTAACCAAAGCAGAATAGAGGGACACCATTACCTCCCTTGAGCTAGACACCATACTCCTATTGATGCAACCAAGAATCGCATTGGCTTTCTTGGCTGCCACATCACACTGCTGACCCATGTTCAGCTTGTAATCTACCAAGACTCCTAGATCCGTTTCACCATACTGTTATCCAGCCACGTGTCCTCCATCCTATATTTGTGCATTCCATTTTTTCTGCCTAAGACCTTATATTTCTCTCTGTTGAAATTCATTTTGTTAGCTTTGGCCCAGCTCTCCAATCTGTCCAGGTCATTTTGAATTTTGATCCTGTGCTCTGGCATATTGGCAACCCCTTCCAATTTGGTGTCATCTGCAAATTTGATCAGCAAGCCTACCGCTCCTTCATCCAAGTCATTGATGAAGATGTTGAACAGCACTGGGCCCAGGACAGAACCCTGTGGCACCCCGCTAGTCACTTCTCTCCAGGATGAAAAGCAGCCATTGGTGATCACTCTTTGGGTTCGTTCAGTCAACCAATTACAAATGCACCTAACAGTAGCCCTGCCCAGCCTGCATTTTATAAGCTTCTTTGCCAGAATGTCATGGGGAACTTTGTCAAAGGCCTTACTGAAGTCAAGATAGGCTACGTCTACAGCATTCCCTTCATCTATCAAGCTTGTAACCCTATCATAAAAAGAGATAAGTTTAGTCTGGGATGACTTATTTCTGGGAAATCCATTTTGACTTTTAGTGATTATGACATTGCTTTCTAAGTAATTACAAACTGACTGTTTAATGATCTGCTCTAGGATCTTTCCTGGTATTGATGTCAGGTTGACTGGGCAATACTTATTTGGGTCCTCTTTTTTCCCCTTCTTGAAGATGGGGACGACATTTGCCCTCCTCCAGTCTGGTGGGACTTCCCCTGTTCTGCAAGAGTTCTCAAATATTATTGCGAGTGGCTCAGAAATGACTTCTGCCAGTTCTTTTAATATCCTTGGATGTAATTCATCTGGTCCTGGAGACTTGAATTCATCTAGTTTAGTCAAGTATTCCTGTACTACTTCTCTACCTATTCTGTTCTGCATCCCCCCCCCTTTCCTCATTTGCTCCCCACCCCCCCAGGTTGAGTACTTCTATCCTTTTGGGAGAAAACTGAGGCAAAGAAGGTGTTGAGTAATTCTGCCTTCTCTCTTCCCCTGTTAGTAATTGGCCATCTTCTCCGCGCAGCAACCGTGTCATTTCCCTGTTTTGTTTTGTTTTTCCTTTTGCTGTGGATATACCTTAAAAAAGCCCTTTTTATTATTTTTAATGTCTCTTGCAATCCTGAGTTCAAAGGGTCCTGAGTTCACAGGGTCCATAGGGTCCTGGTATTGTGTCCAAAATGCCCCACTAGTGGACCACTTCACACAATATACTATGATGGTCATAATCCCCCACCCCAGCACAAGTAGGTATATACAGAAGGAGGAGAAAACAAGGATATCTGGTAAATAATCTACATCAAGAACTAGACAGGGGGACCAAGTATGTAGCATGGACTGCTCTTGGATCCAGTATTGCTCCTGCTTCTGGAAGTCCAGGCAGCTTGCAAGCAGGTGTGTCTTTGCTCAGCTTCAGTTGATGCAACAGTCCTGCACATTATATGGGGCTGCAGTAGAAAGTGTTTGTAAACTACAGGTAGTGAAACTGTGACATACCCACCAACATTTCACAAATGAAAACTGGCACATATGTGGCCAAGAAAGTGTAGTTAAGCTAGCAGAAGTTAATAATGATGAAGAACACAGAAGCTAGGATATTGCATTTTTTATCTGATGTACATTGTTAAGGGGACCATGAAAGGCTGAGAGGTAATAAATAAATAGCAATAAATAAATAAATAAATAAATAAATGAAAGAAAGAAAGAAAGAAAGAAAGATTTTTAAATATTAAATCTGCATAGAGCCAAGACTATAACAAATGGATGCAATCAATTTAGATTAATTAATCTATTTCTGTGCAATCATCTACAGAGAAAACATTTTTTTATTTCAAAACTTAGTTTGTGTTCTAGTATTTTTTTTTCATTTTCATTACTTTTGCCATCATGAAATATATTAATATATCAATGCTTTTCATCATTTTAATGAATGACAGTACAATTAATTTGGCCATTTCAAGTTTGTGAAGCCTCTTATTATATACCTATCAATATTTTGAATCGGTTTTCAGTTAACAGACTTGGCATCAGTAAATAAACATCACACTCATGAAAGTTTTTTTTTTCTTAAAAGATGCTTTGAAATGATGTTTACAAACAATAATACAACAAATTCAATTATCTGAATCAGCAGAAGATGTTCACCTCATTATGACCATAATGAAGCACATCTCTGGAGAAAGAAATGAGTGTTAAATGAACTGAAAATGAACTAAGATTAGGCATGTAATTCTTTACTATATTTCTTCTCAGAGGTAGCAATGAGTAAGTTCTTCATTTTTTATTTTTTTTTTTGGCTATGAGAAAATCTTTAAAAAGGACACAATTTTAGAACACAACTTGTAATTCAGGACTTTTTCTACACAAAATTTGGATGTGGTTGCACTTGCATTTTATACGCAGGGAACAGGATTTTCTGTGTGGAAAATAGTATTTGAATGCAGAAAGATTAAATCCTGCACAGAAAACATTGCTTTCTGTGTAGAAAATACTGTTTTCTATGTAAATAAACGATATGCAAATTTTACACAGAACAAATCCTCAATACAGCTTTCATCTGTGAAGAAAACAACATTTTCTTTATGTTAATTAGTATTTTTATATTGGCATATAATTTTACATAGAGAAAATATTGCTTTCTATGCAAAACAACCACATGTGGATTTTGTGCAGAATAAGTCCCAAATGTGAAGATTCTCATTAGAGCAAGATTCTTCTCATTAGAGTTTTTCAACACTGAAAGAACGTTTTTGAAAATATTTTTCAAAATATTTTTCAAATATTTTCTAATATTCTTTCCATCCTAAGATACTCTATACTTCCAATACATAGACTTAATGCTCTGTTAGACATGCTCTTTATTTATGCTGCTTATAGTGAGATCTACATATTGCCATTTGTGTTACAGGTATAAGCATTTGCTGCCTTACAGCTTACAAAACAATTCTTATATTAAAATTACATAGTTATTGGACTAGTTGTTCAATGTAAGCTGGAACCTTTAGCAATTTTACTGCTTTACTCCAGAAAAGCAATACCTATCTTTACAATACAGAACTCATTATTCAGACTGTTTCACCTTCTATCTAATGTTGGCTTTATAAATCAAGCCATTCATAAAACTTTGGTTATTCAGAGAACCAAGAAATAATGATCCCTGAAAAAGAAGGAAAGAGAGAGGTTAACAATATGACTAGAATAAGAATACCATGCAAAAGATCATACAATAATGCTGAGCTAGGTTATTAGCACAATAATCAACCTCTTTTAAATATATGTGGAGTTTTAAGAAGACAATTTTCTGTCGTTTATCTCTGCACTGCATACTTATCATTACACCTTCCAGGATAATATGATGAGCATGAATTATGGAGCTTCTTGATTATGTCATCAAGAACTCTTGTACCTTGATAATAGCTGTTTGATGCTTTGCTCTGTAGAAGGCAACCTTATGCAATCAGTTTTCAGCCAAGTTTGGTACTGATGATAGGAATAAATGATAAGAGGCAGCTCTGTTAAACAGAAAGGGCTGGATCCAGAATAACCATGAGTGGAGTTCTGCTCACAGGATTCTTCAGTAAACATAAGCAGGAGGTATCCGTTATCACCATTATTCCTTGTCTTAATTTTTGGAAAATTTGACCATAATTTTGAGAAACAGTCAGCAAATGAAATGGGTTAGGGTAGGAGAAAACCATTTAAAAACATGTTTATATGGTGATATTATGTTTTTTTTAATGTGGAACTATCACTGATTTTCTTCACTGATTTGTAGGAGATCATTGATTTAAATGCCAACTCTATCTGGTTAAAAGTGACTAAAGTTGAGTTGCTTCCTTTAAATGTTTCCTGAAAATACAAATTCAGATTTCATAAATCATAAAATCATAGACTCTTGAAGTTGAAACATACCAGAAAAGGGGCATCTAGTCTAACTCTGTGCCATGTAGAAATACACAACTAAGGCATTCCTGAAAGATGCTCATCTAACTCTTCTTAAATACTTCCAAAGATGGAGAATCTACCACCCTCTAAGGCTATCTATTCTACTTTTGAATGACTTTCACAATCATCATCATCATCATCCTTTTAATTTTAACCCATTGGTTTGTGTTCTAGTCTGTGCAGCAGCAGAAAACAAGCTAGCTCCATCTTCCACATAGCATCCTTTCACATATTTAAAGATGGCTATCACGTCATCTTTCAGTCTTCTCTTCATCAAGCTAAACATACCCACCTCCCTAAGTCATTCCTCATAAGGCTTGATTTCCAGACCTTTAATCATCTTTGTTAGTCTTCTCTGATATATTCCGGCTTTCTAATATCTTGATTGAATTGTGGTACCCAGAACTAGACACAAAATTCCAGGTAAGGTTTCACAAAAGCAGGATGGAATGGTCCTACTATTTCCCTTGATCAGGATATTATACTTCAGTTGATGCAGTCCAAAATTACATTGGCATTTTTGGCTGCTGCATCACACTGTTGACTCATGTTTACATTGTGAATACACTGTTGACATTCACAGCCCAAGATGGCTCTGTATGTTCCTATGTTAAGGGTTAACTATGTTCTTGTTTACTGCGCTGTCCTCTCTGCTAGCAGAAGCCCAGCAGTTCCCAGCACACAAAATAGATAAGGGTTTTCCCTGAGAGTCTCTTCAGCCTTCGCTTCACATAACAAAGGTAGTGTTTTGACTAACAAAGTTCCCTGTCCCTCGTTCTTCCCGTGGTGTGAAGAATTGTTGACAAGCTACTACTTAAGAGCAGCCTGGAAACAGGCAGTGTGTATTTCTCTTTATGTATTCTCTTTGCTACTGGTGTCTTTGTCCAGACATGGATTTTACTTAAACCTGCTGAACATGTACTCACGCTTCCTTCAATAAACTGAGTAGTTTTTAGGCAAACCGGCTGGCCTCATTCACTGGCAGCTTTATGGGACTGAACAAATATTTTGTCTTGCTTTTAAGGACAGTTAAACTGTGGGTCATGCTAGCGATCTACAGCATGTCCCCCTGCATTTTCCAACAGGTTATGGGCCGCAGCCTACGCTCGCGCTGCGCGTCCTGGTGCTGGCAGGGGCCGGAGTGTTTTTGAGGCCAGTTTTTGATTGATGGTGCCTGTCTGCTGGTGTGTTTTTTCAGAGCTTGTGCTGCGGCTGCTGCCGGGGGTTGCATAGCCATGGAGCAGAGGTTAATTAGTAGCCTGCCTCTAACGAGGCTGAACGGGACTAATTACCTTGCGTGGTCAGTAAAAATGGAAATGTTTCTCCGAGGAGAAGGTGTCTGGGGAGCATTTACTGACCCCCTGGACCTCCCAAGAGATGCAGCCAAAGCAGCTAAGGTGAGGCAAAGGGCCATGTCACTTCTTTTTCTAGCTGTGGAAGATGACCAGCTGTTGCATATTCGAGATGCTAATGACCCCCGTGCAGCCTGGCGCACATTAAGAGAAACATATGTAAGAATCACAGCTGGAAGTAAATTATCTCTCACGATGAGCCTGTATAACACGAAGCTGAGGCCAGGAGTGCCGGTCAGGCAGCATCTGCAGACACTGGCTGAACTTTTTGTTGCACTTCATGAGAGAGGGAAGATTTTGTCTGAATCTGACAAAGCTTACTGCATTTTGGGTTCCCTGGATCCCAGCTGGGATGTGATAGTGGCTACCTTGGAGGCTGTTCCAGAGAGAGACCTGACAATGGCCTATGTGACTTCTCATCTGCTGGAGGAAGAGGACAGACATTCCAGAGGAATGCCTTGCAAACCCCACAGCTGCTGGCAGCTGCTGAGCCAGGAACCAGGAGGAGGTCTACCCAGGCCGGCGAGTGCAGACCAGAGGGGCTGGTGAGAGCTCACGCTGTCAGAAGGTGCTATCGCTGTGGTTCTACCTCTCATCTCAAGAGAGACTGTCCGCTGGAGAAGCAAGGTGAGAGAGGTGCCCGGGGTCGTGGCAGAGGCTTCAGAGGAGGTCGTGGGAGTCGTCCACGAGTTGCCATTGCAACAGACTGTGTGTTTTCTGAGAGATCCCAGGACACTGATGACGTTTCTTGGCTGCTGGACAGTGGGTGTTCTCAGCATCTGGTCAACTGTGAAGGTTTGTTCAAGACTTTGAATCCAGCCAGTGTTGCCACTGTTACCCTGGCTGATGGGACTAATGCTAAGGTCAGGGGTGCGGGATCTGCTTACATTCCTGCTTTAGACCTGTATCTCGACAATGTGTTGTATGTGCCTTCACTTGATTTCTGTCTGCTCTCTGTGTCAGAGTTGACTCAAAATGGGTTTGAGGTGTTGTTCACTAACCGTGAGGGCAAAGTACTGAAAGATGGGGCTGTTTGTGCTGTAGCAGAGTTGACTGAGAAATTGTACAAACTTAAACCTCACCACAATGTTTGTGCCATGTATGATAACAAACCACAGCATGATGAATGCATTCATTTGTTACATAGAAGGATGGATGGGACATGCTAGCTTTCCTGTGTTGAAAAAGTTAGCAGACAGCTGCAAGGGATGTTCTCTGAAATCCTGTGATACTTTTCTTGACTGTGCTGTTTGCAAACAGTCTAAATCCATGCAGCTTCCTGCTCCCAAAACCAGTTCACGAGTTCCTACAGCTCCTTTCCAACTGGTACATGCTGATGTAATTGGTCCAATGTCTCAAAACAGTCTGGAGGGAGCTAAATATTTTTTAGCTTTAGTAGATGACTATAGCAGGTATACATTTTGTTATCTGCTGAAACAGAAGTCTGAAGTGTGTCAAATAATTAAGAACTGGTGTGCTTATGTTGAGAGACAGTTTGATTCTAAGGTGAAAGCATTCCAAACAGACCACGGAGGAGAATTTGTGGCTGAGAGTTTGCAACAGTGGTTCAAAAGCAAAGGCATTGTGCACAGGACCACTGCCTCTCATTCAAGTTTCCAGAATGGGATAGCTGAGAGAACCGCTGGGGTGTTGCAGACTCTCATGCACAGCCTGCTCTGTGATGCAGATTTGCCTCTGAATTTCTGGGGAGAGGCAATCCTGACTGCCAGTTACATACACAACAGGCTTTGGAGTTCAGTCTTTCAAACCACTCCTTATGAGAGTTTGTTTGGCAAGCAGCCTTCCATTGCTCACATGAAAGTGTTTGGCAGTTTTGCCTGGGTTCACATTCCCAAGAACCAAAGGAAAAAGGGAGAGGCAAAAGCTCAGCGTTTGAGGTTTCTAGGGTACCAAGCAAATTGCAAGGGGTAGTGATTCCATGCTGGAGGAAAATTCTGTATAGTGTCCAGAAATGCAACTTTTGAGGAACATACAAACTGGTCGCGTGTTCAAGCAGCTTCTGAAGTTTTCCTTCCTGTCTCCCGTGAGCCCCATGCTCACCCAGAGCAGCCTGCTGCCTCAGTTCCTGGTCCCTCAGGGGTTAAATCTGAGCCTGAGCCAGAGCCAGCACAGATGGGGAGGGCTGCGAGGGGAGAAGAGGCTCCTCACATGGAGGAGGAACAGAAGCGAGCTGCAAAAAGGTCTCGCAGTTTGGATGATGGTAATGGTGGTCAGGCAGACAGGCCAGTTCCCAAGAGGTCAGAGAGAAAAACAAAAGGGAAGCCTCCAAAAAGATATTCCCCATATTCTTCACTGACAGCGCATGCCTGTCTGGTAAATTGTGAGCCTGCTAGCTTTGCTGATGTAGAAAACATGCCTAAAGAGCAGACAGAGCTCTGGTGGGAGGCAATGCAGAGTGAAATTGACTCCATCACTCAGCACAAAGTGTATTCCCTGTGTGAATTACCAAAAGGGGTCAATCCTGTTGATTGCCAGTGGGTCTATAAGTTAAAGACCACTGCTGATGGGCAGGTCAAACACAAGGCTCGGTTGGTGGCTCATGGGTACAACCAAGATGAGCAAACATATGATGAGGTTTTTGCACCAACAGTCAAAATGCAGTCCATAAGGCTGGCGCTGGCCATTGCAGCACAGCGGAGATCCCTAGTCACACATTTTGACATCACCACTGCTTATCTCAATGCAGACCTGCTGGAGGAAATTTACCTAAAGCAGCCTGATGGATTTGTTGTCCAGGGAAAGAAAAATGTAGTCTGGAAACTTAATAAGGCTTTGTATGGTCTGAAACAGTCAGCTTGTTGTTGGAACCTGTGTTTAGACAAGGCTTTGCAAGAGTGTGGGTTCAAACAGAGCGTTGCTGACCCCTGTGTATATGTCCGAAGTACAGGAAAGAGTCTAGAAATACTTTTGGCGTTTGTGGATGATTTGTGCTTGATCTGTGACACACAAAAACAGGTGCAAGTGTTTTCCAATGAACTGGGCAAGAAATTTCAGATCAAGAATCTGGGGCCAGATCAAAATTACCTTGGGGTAGAAATACAAAAAACCAAGGGTGGTTTCTTGCTGAGTCAGAAACAGAAGATTGTAAAATTGCTGGAAAAGTGTAACATGACTGATTGTAAAAGTGTGAAAATGCCAGTGGTGCCAGGTTTTTGTAAAAATGTTGATGATGTAATGTTTCAAGACAAAAAGCTGTATCAGTCTGTAATTGGGAGTCTTCTCTATCTAGCCGAGTCCTGTCGGCCTGACATTGCCCTGAGTGTAAACATGTTGGGGAGGGCAAGTTCTCAGCCCACTCAATATCACTGGCAAGGTGTAAAAAAGGTGTTGAGATACCTAAAAGGTACCATGGATCACTGTTTGTGTATCACTCCTGTTCAAATGCCAGAAATTGTGTGCTATTCTGATAGTGATTTTGCAGAAGATGTATCAGACTGCAAAAGCACTTCTGGTTATGTTGTAAAATACAGTGGGACTCTGATTGACTGGAAAGTGAAAAAACAAAGTAATCTGGCAACTTCCACTGCTGAAGCTGAGTATGCCAGTTTGTCTTCTTTGTAATGAATTGGTGTGGTTCTTGCAGTTGGTGAAGGACCTGAACATACATGTAAACACGCCTGTGAAAGTGTTCTGTGATTCCCAAGCGTGTACTCAAATGGCTGTAACTGACAGGGTGAAGTCCAGGACAAAGCATGTAGACATCAAGTATCAGAATGTAAAACAGTCTGTGCAAAACAAGGTTATAAGTCTGATTTATTGTTCTTCACAGGAGAACATTGCTGATGTTTTTACAAAACAGCTTTCTGCTGTCAATCATACTTGAATGCTTAACTGGTTTGGGCTGATGTGTCCTGCAGTTTCCAGTGTGCAGGACAGCTACGAAACAAGAAGGGGAGTGTTGACATTCACAGCCCAAGATGGCTCTGTATGTTCCTATGTTAAGGGTTAACTATGTTCTTGTTTACTGCGCTGTCCTCTCTGCTAGCAGAAGCCCAGCAGTTCCCAGCACACAAAATAGATAAGGGTTTTCCCTGAGAGTCTCTTCAGCCTTCGCTTCACATAACAAAGGTAGTGTTTTGACTAACAAAGTTCCCTGTCCCTCGTTCTTCCCATGGTGTGAAGAATTGTTGACAAGCTACTACTTAAAAGCAGCCTGAAAACAGGCAGTATATATTTCTCTTTATGTACTCTCTTTGCTACTGATGTCTTTGTCCAGACATGGATTTTACTTAAACCTGCTGAACATGTACTCATGCTTCCTTCAATAAACTGAGTAGTTTTTAGCCAAACCGGCTGGCCTCATTCACTGGCAGCTTTATGGGATTGAACAAATATTTTGTCTTGCTTTTAAGGACAGTTAAACTGTGGGTCATGCTAGCGATCTACAGCATGCCCCCCCGCATTTTCCAACATACACTCAGTATGCTCAAAGTAATCTCATAAATTGGAATTTGGCTGGATTATATAAACTAAATTACAACAATCGATATACAGTCAAGGAAAATTTATTTAGGTGGAGTCAGTTGATAAACTTGCAGTTTATTAGGATCAAAATGTCTACATTGCCATGATTTGTGCTTTTATTCTTTGTGTCCACACTGGAAGTTTATTTGTGCAAATTAGTTAGTTTGTTTCTTTGTTTTACAGGCTGTGGATATTAAGACACTTTGTATGCTCCGCAAAGACTAGAGTGAAAGTATTCATGCTCCACAAAATTTCTTAAAGGGCAGTCTTGAAAACCCAATGGGCACAATGAGGCTATTTGTGTGCATTGGTTTTGTTAGACTACTAGTGTATTTACCCAGAGTTGCCCAGGATTTTATTTTCTCATAGGTAACACTTGTTAGAAATACCTTAGAAATTACCTTACCTTACCTTAGGAATTAGATGCAGTTGAAATACACAGATTTGATATCCTGTCTGTAATTCTCCAAACTGCCTTGTCCAGTATCTGTAATTTTCCCCCATAGTCCCCAATCCAATCTGTACAAATACCTTTGACTTCAGGATGCCCAGTGCAGTCTCTCAAAGGTCTACCCTTCGCTCTGTCCATCTGGCTCCTGAACGAGAACTGTCCTTAGGTTCTCCCTACGTAAGCCACATTTCAATTTCTTCACTGCTCTTCTGGACTGGTAATTATAAACCCCGACCTTCAGTCTCTCTATGCATAATATTTTTTCCTCCCTTTCTCCTTCAGTTAGCTCTTGTATGAATGCTTGACTGTTTGTATTTTGTGTGCATGCATGAGTGAATTCCCCCCAAATAAAACACATTTTTAGCTTACTTTTGACTCTTTGGCTGGTTCTTTTCCTGCATGAGCCCATAAACATTGGTAGAAAAGATCTCATTAAGTTACTCCCCCTCTCACAAGCCTCCTCTTTGAACTAATTTATTCCCCACTTTCCCATAGAGGTGCTGGCATCCCAGGGTGGCCCTTGTGGCATATATGTTTTGGGGTAACCATGCCACCATTATAACAATATAACACACTACTGGCCTCTAGTGCAGAAATGGCCTTAGTCTATCCTCACTCATTGGAGTGGTTGTAAATAGTGGGTTGGATCTGTTGTTAGTCATGACTAATTTGTCTTTGTAATGTCATTGGACACTCTTAAACAAGAATAAGTCTCGATTTAACTCAGTAAGTTTAATATAATTTAATTTTAATTCAGTAATTTTTAGTTTTAAAAATGTACTTGTTTTACTCAATTAGCGGCATGCATTGGCTAAGTTTAAAGATTATAGTAAGACATATTAGATGAGAATAAGTAACAGCAATTCTCTGTGGTTTCAGGAAGGTCTCCAGAGCTCTTGCAACCATTTTTTTCCCCTGTTTCTTGTCCTGCCATGCAAAACCAGTGAATTTTAGATGAAGTTACAATTATCAGAAATAAGCCAACTACAAACTGTGATATATGAAGTTGGCTGGTTTCTTCTGACCACAGTTCAAATTAAGATTAAGTGTGTTTGGGACAACACACTAATTTGTGCTTAATTCAAATAGAAGCAGAAGCTTCTGACTTCTACATTGGAACCACATTGGAAAAGAATAACAGGTAAGCATGTTAGCTCTGCTGCTCGCTGTATCTGTTTCTCATTTTCTTAAAGGCTATCCACATCCAGCATGCTTACGCTTACGCTTACCCACCCACCCCCATTGGGATTTCAGCTCAAACACATTTTCCATTAGGAATTAACAAAAGGAGGGATGAAATGATTTCTCCTCTAGTGGGGAATCAACTTCTCAAAGCTTCCCTGCTTATAGCAGGGGGGATGATAAACTGATATGTGAATTCATATTCATGCTTTACAACTGCTTTGTTTTTGTCACACTGATCTGCTTCTTAGTGATGTTACAAACTTTATGAGATTCAGCATTTTGATTTTTTTAAAGGCACAATAAAATATATAACAAATGTTTTATGATGGATATTATTTTGATATAGATAGAGACTTAACAGCACAATCTTACACATTTTTATTCAAATGTAATTCCCACTGTGTGCAATGGTATTTTGTTCCAGGCAAATGTGCATAGGATTACAGCCTTAAGGAGAAGATATATTCCTAGATTCAGAAATGTATTATGAGTTCTTTTCAAAATTCTTCCATTGTGTGTGATAGATTTCTGGGCATATTTACATTATGTTTCCTCACTACTGGAATTATTTTGAAAGGGCAGGGTTGTTGTTTTTTTAATCAACCACATTCTTTTCTATTAATAAAATATTAGTTCTGTAGCAAATAGGCTAATGCTACCTACTCACCTTCGCTGAAATACTTATAATACTTGTTGAAGGCTTGAAAATTATATCCAGGTTAGCACAGGCTGACAAATATTAAATTTCACATTACTGCCAGTTCTTGTTGGCATTAAGTATCATGTTATTGTCACAGATGTTCTCCAGTCCTCATCAGAATAAGATGGATTTTAGAATGACTAGCATGAATAAATTTAATTTGCCCTTCCTGATATATTGTTCATATACTGTCCTGTATATGAACTCCCAGGATGACAAGGTTGGGGAGGAGAGGGATATAAAGGTTGGGAAATCAGGAAATATCGAATATACCACCCCACACTCCAGATAAGTAGATTTTTTTTCTCGTTCTCTCTTATTTCTCCCTAGTATTTTCCCCTGAACACTAAAGTGTCTGAGTTCTCCAGAAGAATTTTGAGGGGATGTCAACCAAAAAGTGAGATTTAAAATCCACTGAACAAAGAAATAAGAAACAAATAGGGTCTCGTATGAGATGAACTGCAGAAGTTAAAAAACAACAACAGGAAGTTACATGGTTAAACTATTGCTGAATTGAGTTCCATATGTATGCATATGAATTAGGGGTGAGATCAATGTAGTTTTGATAGTATTGGACTTGTGTACTGTGCAACATTTCACAGAGGAAAAGTTGAATACATGTTGTCAAGATGGCAAAAGTTATTAAAGAACAAGAACACACAAGTAAGAGATGGCACACCCATCTGCTTTTGCCTGGATCTACTGGAAAAAGCAAGATTCTACTCCCTCTACTCCTCCCTACTACTGGTAGTTATCTTTCTGAAAGTGTTCCCTCCGTTAAGTACCACATTGCCCAGCTATTTACTATAATATATGCTCACATTATTCTTGCTACCCAGAAGAATGGTGTTTCCTAAGAAGTGGACACAACTCCACAGGATCTCAAAGTCAATTTTCCACTTCCCATCCCCACCCCAGGATGCTCAAATATCTTTGTGTCTCTTGTCCAAAGGTGATTGAAAATGATATCAACTGAACTCCTGTTGTCGTTTTGGAAGGAAAATGGAAAACAGAGGCATATGAGAGGGTGGGGTCTGGGGAAGTTAAACAGAGCTTTTTTGTGTATTTGTGTTCATGGAGGTGAGCCTTGGTGTGATTTTCAAGCAAAAGTTGACTGAAAATCACACTAAAAATGGAAGGTGGTTGCGGGGAACTGTTGAAAAGTCTTAAGGAGTCAGAAAAGTGGGGTCTTGGTAAAGTCATGCAGTCTGTGGGCTATAGTTTCCTCACCCTGGTCATCAGCCATAACTGAAATACTAATAGAACTAATTTTTTTTATCTAGTGTTATATGCTAGTAAGTAACATTAAAACAGAGTTAATAGATTATTTTGTTTCATATATGATTCCTTACCTCTGCAACTCCTGGGAAAGTTTTCTCCTCCTATCTTCAATCCTCAAACCACATACTTTCTCTTACTGCTGGCTTTTTTTTCTTCCCCATATCTCATGTCTCTACATCTTATATCCTGGAGAATAAGGGCAAAACAGAGCTGCTGTCTTTATGTCTTGCTTGGGAGTTTCCAAGTGACGTCTGGTCGGCCACTGTAGAAACAGAATTCCAGACTAGGCAGATCAACCATTCTAAAATATTCACATGTTTGTGGACTTCATTTCCAGCATGGCCAATAATCAGGGGTTTGGGGAGTTTTATTCCAACAACATCTGGAGATCCAGGTTTGGAGACTGCTCATATGGACCCTTTGGTCTCAGCCAGAAGGTCTCTTAAGTTCTTACTTTCTTCTTAGCTGCCTTCTTTGGGGCATTTACTTAAAAATACATAATAAGGAGAGGCAACAAAGCACTCATGTAGGACAGCAGACATCAGGTCCCTTCACCTTATATGCCCACAGAAAAAGATTTTCATGTTAAGATGCTTCACTGTTAGCAAACATACACTCGTTGCATAACTTTCAACTGCCGTTTCCTATGCATTCAATCACATATCTCAGAATTGCCCATTGAGGGAAAACATAGCCATTATGGGAATGTTAGCATTCTCTCTCAAACCAATGATTCCAGTAATCAGGCAGCACTTTAGGATAAAACCATGTCAATAGACTCATTCAATGTAATCAAAACAGGGAAAACTCATAATAAGTATGTTTTGGACCAGTGTTTTCTTTCCAGGAGGTGTTTTAGATGGTTATTGGTATGAATATTGGCATATTGACATTGTAGTACATTGTAATCAGTGCTAACAAAAGCTAAGGCAGGCATAATGATGCTTTTAGCATACACAGATACATTTATTGCACTTTATCTAACTGCTTTATGTTGAAAGTTGCAGGGAACCCACTAGGCATAAATATATAGCTAACAGTATTCAGTATTTTGAAGGTCTTAAAGATGTCCAGCAGGCACTAATTTTAGACACATGTGTTTGGGTTATACAAGCAAACATAGATTGCCCGTAGAATACTTGAATTGTGATTATAGATGTGTAGGCCTACCTGAAACACAAGAATTGTAACCCGTTGCTAAAAGATGCATAATGGGAAAAAAGAAATCATCCCACTAGGAACTTTAAGATGAAACAAGTTCAATAAAATTAATGTCCCTATATAAAGGAAACCATTTAAAGTCTCTGAAGATTGGGAGAGTCTATTAATGTAAACAGATTAAATCTACTTAAAGTCCAAACAAGCCCACTGAAAATAAATAGTGAAAGAGCTCATTAGCATAAATGTTAGATGCTTCTAAAATTGCTGCTGGACAAAAAAAGACTGAACAATTTAAACAGCATTATAAAACCAACCTACAAAAGATTTTCAGTTAAAAAAACCCCCTAAACTGAATAAAATCCCATTAACTTCACTAGACTTTTATCTAATACATGAGCCAGAGTCCAGAACTGAAACCAAACTTTTTTTCCCCTAAACTCTTCAGGCATGAAAACTAATGATTTAATCATCATCCTACTGGACAGGGTATCTTAGTATCCTACAGTCATGTTTTATTATGGAATTCATACAGAACTAGGCCTGAAAGGAAGGCATTTTATGGCATTGTTACCTGAAGTATTTTAAACAATATTACCAAGTTTCAGCCATCTGCTCTAGATAGCTCATTAAAAAAAAGAGAGAGAGAGAGAAAAGCCAAAAATTATAGCTGGCATACTGTACAGTATTTACAACAAAAGATCCCCACCTATATGAAGAAGGTTGATACTTTTATTTGAAATATTTAAACCTATCAAACCACCATATGGAAAAGCTGATATCTTTTGCTTATTGCTACTTCTTCCTTGCTTTTTTCCCCCTCCTTTCCTTCTCTTTTCCCTTTACCTTTTTTCACTTTTCTTGGTTTCTATACTTTTCATTCAACTAGCTCTCTAGTATTAACTTCTTAAAGCAAATAGTATAATTAACTGTTTTTTCTTCCTTTGTCCAGTGTATATTGTTTATTCCATACTGTTAAATTTGCTTATGCCATGGATTATGTTATGTATTATACTATAACCACAAAGTACAGACGTAAATATTTCAAGGATTTTTTTTAATAAAAACAATTTATAAAAAAGTAAAAAGAAAAAAAAGATAAGAGTTGCAACCTCATAAATTTTGTTATTCACATTTATAATCATGTATCATTGCCATGATTCCAAATCTTTCTTAAAACTCACCCTAAAAGCTAGGTAGCCTCACCAGCCAAAGAAATTCTGCTGTGCAATCCTCTGAATGATAATACATCAGGCCCCTTACCACCTGTGAGCTCCAGTGCAACAAGTAGTTACAACAGAGCCCTGCAGGATCCCTGCTGCTGTTTGTAGTCATAGTAGGCTATGACTTGCTGGCAGGAAAAAGCTGAACAAATAATCCTTTGGAGCCCTACTTGCCAGGACAACATACCTCCATTGCTTGGTGGGGCTGCCTGGCTTTTAAGGTGGGTTTGAGGAGATTGGATTTTGGAAGACAGATTGTAGCTACATCTCCCATACAAGATCTCAGTCACTGTGCTTAAATTTATATAACAAATCTTATTGAAAGTTTGTCACTAGGGAACTTTGTACCTTACACAATGTAATCTATTGAAATAATAACAGTTGAACAAACATGTCACTTTATGGTCAAGACATGATGAAAGTGGTGTGAGTGCTCACACAGCCCCCTCCTTGGTCCCAAATGAGATCACAGAAAGAGGATACTTATCTGATCCCAAATAGGAAGAAAGAAGTGGAGATTTTTATATCATGAGAGCTGGGAAGAAAACATCCAGTGTAGACAATTGCAGACAATCTTCCACAGAGCAGCCCAGAGGGTATGGAAACAATAGAATAGTTGAACTCTCAATGTGAAGAACTGAAAAAAAAAGAAGAAGAAAAGGAGGTGGTTCTTGAATGTCAGGAAGCCCCAATGAGGAGAATCTTCCTGAAGCCTCTTTTATGTCTCCCTGTCCTGAGCCTTTGAATAAACTGCGAGGACCACCTGCCCATTCAGATTCATCTTTTCTCCCGTTCATCTAATGTGAGCATGTGCTTTCTGGCTCTGTGTGTTTGGATATTTGTTATTGTGGCAGAACTCTCTTTTTTCATTCATTCTTTCTTTATTTTTCATTCAGTCCTTTGAACACAGGCATCTTTATGCCTGCATTGCATTGGAATTCCCATAGGGTCAGACAACACCCCATAATTCAATCAGTGCAAGTTGTTTCATCTATCTGGATGAGAGATGAACTGGTTAAATCAGCACTTCTTCAGCATAGGAAATCCTAGGACATATTTCTACAAAAGCAGGATACAGTTCTTTGGTTATGCACATTAATAACTAAACCTTTCAGGACTCTTTGGGTGAAACCTCAACAGATTCATAGTGGCATAAAACTAATGTTTCTTCTTTGAAGTTTTGTTAATTTGGATATATATATGCACTTTGAAGTGACTGAAAGATCAGGAAACAATTGCTGATATTTGTAAATATTCTTGCTGTTTAGGATTCCTCAAAAAGAGATCAGAAAATAAAATTGGTTTCAAATATGCATTCAGTCATCTAGAACCTTTCTAGAGTTTAGACATGACTGAGGCTACAATACTATTATTTAAAAGACAGTATTAAGATTATAGTGTAGCTCCATGTTAAATATTAACCAATTTGCTAACATTGCTGTCTTATAATCGCTATGGAGAAAGATCCATTTAGCTTAAATTCAGGGAGGCAAGCATATGGCTGCATCTGTAGTCTTGCTTACACCTGTATCGAAAAACAAGGAGAATCCAATTAAAGTTTGTTGTGAATTTTCCGGGCTTTGAGGCTGTGTTCTGTTAGTATTTCCTCCTGACATTTTGCCTACATCTGTGGCTGGCATCTTCAAAGGATCCTCTGAAGATGCCAGCCACAGATGCAGGTGAAACATCAGGAGCAAATACTAATAGAACATGGCCTCAAAGCCCGGAAAACCCACAACAACCTATGAATTCCGGACGTGAAAGCCTTCGACTTTAAATCCAATTAAAGTTAATGGATGGGCCCTCCTTATTTCAGTGGGAGACACTGACTGCATTAAAGCCAACTAGAGACTGAATCCTAGGTCACAACCCTCTTTGGTCGTTCAACCAATGTACTATGTAACCATTTGTGTAAAGAGACATCCAATACCCTTCCATTCAAGCCATTTCCCTATTCACCAGCAGTGCAACAACATGGAAAACAGTTCTACCACATGTACACCATGGCCCAAATGGCCAACAAGATGTCTCAGAACTGCCTTCAAAATAGCTGAAGAGCAATCAGTCGTACTCCTGACATGCTTGCTGCTACAACTTCCATCCGTGTAAGCATATTGACAAAGCTTTATGGCCCACTGTTGTTAAAAAGTATCTTGGCCCTATAAACATTTACTAAGAAGTCACTGAACTCAATGGGGGCTTATATCTGAGTGAATACATAAATTGTACTGTTAAGCTTTGACTAGATTGTGTCCATACACTTTAGCAGAAAAGTTCACAGAGACAATACTTTTCACAAACAAAAGTTCCCAGTGATTTTTTTTCTAGTTTACTAGCAGTATATATATTAATATAGAGTTAAACTCTACAAAGTCATAAACATCCCCAGGAGTGTAATAGCTAGTCTGTCATGGCAACTATGTATGAAGAATGAAAAGCTTTTTAGCTGGCAGAAGTGTATTAGATGCCATTCCAAACATTTGTCCATTACCAAGTTACAGCTAAAATGCTTTAGAGCCATTTTAGAAAATGTTCTATTGTAAAGGACAGAAGAGCAGCTGTGGGAGCTAAGCAACAATACAAATGAATAAAGTGTACTTGCTTTGACAATGGATACAACAGTTTATAGCCAGTGTTTATAAAGTGTTTACTACCAATTACACAAGTTTGTAATAAACAGGAACTCAGCTAACAGGTAAGGCCAGCAAGGGTTTTGCATAGGCATTTAGTAGAGGAGTTTTGAGGGACAGGCTCAGAGTTCCATCTTAGTTCCTATTCAGGACCACTGGATATGGATGGTGTGGCATCTACCACAGTCACCTGCAACAGCTGTGTATGTGGAGGATGTGGGTGGCTACACATACAGCAAGTGCAAGTTGGTTGCCCTGTTGGGAGTGAGAGTCCAGCAACTTAAGGCCTGCCTATCTACTCTTCAGCATATTAGAGAAGAGGAGTAGACTGTCCTGGATAAGGGAACCCAGGGGGTGCCTCTAAGGAGGCAACCAGTTCCCAGACACAGGGGGGAGACATTTGGAGGAATCTGACACATATAAGTAGAGGTCCAGGGATCATTCTGTGAGTTTGGAGCTACAGAATCAATTCAAAGCTCTCTCCTTTACCAGTGATGATGAGAAACAGGAACAAGAGCAATAGTGTTAATCCTCAGAGGACATGCAGATAACCTTGGAAAATTTATCACACAGATACAAGACATAATGTATGGTTTTGAATTGACTGAAACTGATTTTGGGAAGCAACTGTGTGCAGATGATGAACACTTAATTGGAAAGATATATATATTCTGTTAAAATTAGAGATGGAAGGAGGGGTGGTGAAAGACGGTATGGTAAAATGGGCATAAATGGTTGGGTATAACATCATGTTGGAAGAATGGGAGAATATGTGGTCAGAGGGACTTACATTTAGTCTGTGTTAAGACTTGAAGGAGAATTCCTACAAGATGATGTATCAGTGGTATTTGATGCCAGAAAAATTGGCCAAATGCATAAGGACATTTCCAACAAATATTGGAAATGTTGGAAATGTGACCAACATGTGGAAACTCCTTCTCATGCTAAAAAAGATTTTGAAGGTAAATGTTCAGAAGGAACCAGAATTGTATTCGTTGGGACAGATCTAAGAGTTATTGGAGAAGAAATATGCTAAGATTTTGCAACACATGACAACTGCAGCAAGATTGTTATACGCTCAGAAATGGATGAACACTGAGATTCAAAAAAGAAAAAAGAAAAGAAAAGAGGAGGAGTGTTTACTATAGTTACTGGACAAAATGGAGATGGAAAAAATGACAACTCTGATAAGGGAAAGAACACCAGAGTCTTTTTTTTTTTTTTTTGAAGATTAGGATCTATTAATATGCTTCTTGCATAACAAAGAGAATAATATGCTGACTCAAGAATTTAATAATTAGTATATTCAGAAAAGTAGCAGTGGAAGTTATTGAAAAGACACTTGATTTAGAGGTGGGTTTTTTTGACTTTATCAATAATTGAGAGTCTACTTTGGGAAAACTGGAACCATCTTTCAAATATTTGTAGTGCTGTAGGATTGTTCTTTTTATGTGCTTATCTATTTATTTACTTTATTATGTAAAGATTCGATTATTTTCTTTTGTGCATTTGTATGTCTGTTTCTGTTTGGCATATAATTAGTAGAGGTAGAAGAAGGAATACTTTTGCTAAAAGTCTCACAAACTTGATCAGGAGAGCTTTAAGCTGATGCCGGGGGGTGGGGGGTGGGGCGGCAGTATTCTTGACGGCAAGAATTCATCAAGTGCTGGAGATAACAGTCCAAATCTTATATGGAGAATTGGGCGAACAGTACAAGAACCCAACACTGGAAAGAAAAAAAAACCCTTAAATACACAGGTAGAAACTCATGCACAGGGCATGGGAAATAAAGAAGATGAACTTAAACTCTTGACTCTGCAAAGCAAATATGCCATAATAGGCATCACTGAAACCTGGTGGCATAAATCTCATGATTGGAATTTAGTAACAGAGAACTCTGACCTATTTCAGAGAAATAGACCAAACAGGAAAGGAGGAGAAGTGGCATTATATGTCTAGGATGTTTTCACCTGTGAAAGATCCATTACTTAAATCCTGGGAGCCAGGTTGAGAGTATCTGGGTAAAAATTAAGAGGGAGAGAAATGACAGTGAGGTTATTGTGGGAGTCTACTATAGTTCTCCAAGCCAGACTGAGGATGTAGATTATTCCTTCCTTGAACAGATGACCAAACATTCAAAAAGGAGAGGTGTAGTAGTAATGAGAGATTTAACTATCCTGATATTTGTTGAAGTTAACTCTGCCAAGAATATAAGGTCCAATAAATTTCTCATTTTCATTGTAGATAATTTCATGGCATAGAAGGTGGAAGAAGCAACAAGGGGATCATCCAGTTTAGATTGGATCATAACCGGTAGTGATGACCTCATTTATGGGGTGGAAATGGTGGGATCCTTAGGTGGGTGTGATTTTGTTCTTAAGTTTTCTATACAATGGAAAGGGAAAGCCAAGCATAGTCAAACATGGGTTCTAGACTTTAATACTAACAGAGCAGGGAGTTCGTGGTGCATAAGAGTTTATTAAAAGTAAGATATTGAAGACACAGTCAAACAACTCCAAAGAGAAGGCAAAAATGAGAGTTGCCCAAAGCTGGTTTCCAGCTAGGATGTCTGAGGAACTTTTAATTTAACTAAGATTTAAAAGGGACATGTACAAGAAATGGAAAAGGGGGACAATCATCAAAGAGGTATTCAAACAAAGAGCCAACAGATGCAGGCAGAAAGCCAGAAATGCTAAAACACAAAATGAGCTTAGTCTTGCTAGAGTTGTTAAAAACAATTAAAAAAGAATATTTTGTTCTGTCCATAGCAAAAGGAAGAACAAGAAAGTGACAGAACCATTGCATGGGAAGATGATGAAATGCTAACAGGGATGAGAGAAAAGACAAAACTGCTGAACACCTTCTTTGCTTCAGTCTTTTCCCAAAAACAAAACAGTACTCAGCCTGGGGAAAATGGAGCAGATAATGCAGTCAAACAGCAGGGAAAATGCAGCAAAGAATAGATAAAGAGAAAGTACAGGAATACTTGACTACTATAAATGAATTCAGATCTATTCAGAGTTCAGTACCATTGGCAATACCCTGTGAGTACCAGAGAAGTCCTAGCATACCAGAAGAGGGCAATGTTGTCCACATCTTCAAAAAATGTGTGAGGGAGGAGAAGATCTAACCAATTACTGTCCAGCCAGCTTGACATCAATACCTTGAAAGATTCAAGAGCAAATCATTAGACAGACAGCCTGTAAGCACTTAGGACCTTATTGCACAAAGGTATCATATTGCCAGAGCAATGCATTTTTTCCATTCCAGGATCCATGCTATTGCATGACATCGTTGCTAACCAGCAGCTATCATGTTGTAATCCATTTGAAATTCACCCTTTTTCAATGCTGGAAATAATCCAGTAATGATCCTGTTTCCTGCAACAATCATGTCAGCTGTGGGAGTGTGGTTTCTCAATAGCACTTGATAGCATTTCCCGGCATAGTTGATTCAGGAGTGGGGATGGGGTGGGCGGTTCCCAGGTTGTCCCTCCCTGTGCTACTCCCATGGCATGGTAAGTTCAAAATCTATCACCTCTCCATGTTTATTTAAATTTCTCCTTTTTATATATATATTTTTAATGTTATAGCACAAAAACACAATAGCATACTGGTGTCTGATCATGTTACAACGTTCCTGTGCAAGTACAGCTTAAAAACAAACAACACAAAAGAACCGTGATCAATCACGAGCTGCGGAGTGGGGAAAAGGCAGGGAAAAGGACTTGCCAATGATGCTGTAATGCTGTGGGAATACTGGTGGCAATAGAACTACTCATCCACTGAAGTTGAAAAGGTGCACTAGAGAGTGTTCAGAAACCGATATCATCACAGACATGGCTAAACTGGGATTGAAATGGAGCAACATGCTATTGAGGTATGATGTGGTAAGGGCCTTAGAAAGGAATGACATGATCACTAAAAGTCAACATGGGATTCTCAAAAATAAATCATGCCAGTAAAATCTCTCTCTCTCTCTCGCTCTCTCTGTCTCTCTGTCTCTCATTAGAGTTGGCAGAGTTTTGTTAGAGTGCTGTTTTCTCCACACCCTTAAGTCGTATCAAATTTAAAAGGAAAAGCCAAATGTTCTCATAGAATGAAACAAGCTACAACCAAACCCATGTAATTTCAGCCTTCAAACGAGCCTGTCATATGAAGAGTCTACATACAAAAAAAAAAAAAAAAAATCACACCCAGTGAAGTGAATCTGGCATAAAAGCATAACAATCTTGGTTGACATTTCCTTTATTCCTTTGTCATTGATTTTCAAAGATACCAACTACCAAATAAGTATGAGATGGCATGTGTGGCTGGAAAATGGATTTATGAATAGCCTAAATAAGCACCAATAAAAACAGATGGTTAGCATTTTCCCATGATGTCTTGCTGAATTTGCTGAGTCCAACACTTCTGAAATTAAAGACAGAAGTTATGACTGCAATTACACTTGCAGAACACATGCATTTATTCACTGGTAAAGTTTCAATAACAATACATTAAGAATTGAATTCATTTGGACTGTATTTATTTCATATGCAGGAAAATTCACAGCCTCTTCTATGTCAAGTGTTCAGAGTGCAGAGCAGCAGATTGAAAACAAATATAACATAGTTAAAGTAACACACGTATAACAAAAAATAATATTTTCTATAACCATATACTAGCCTAATATTTTCTTTTCTTTTCTTTTCTTTTTTTTTTTTGGTAATTTTTTTTTCTAAGTTACCAAAAAATATAAATTGGGTACATTTCGTCTTGAATGTTACCTTCCCCCCCACTCCCTTATATCAGGCTTTTTTCCCCCAGTTGAATCATACAATGCATTTGTACCCTACCATTTCAATCATTTTCTTTACGTACCTTTCAAGCAAAATCTTTACATTTGGAGCCATTCCCTTATTTCTCTCCATTCCCTTTCGAGTTGCTGAATAGATTTATTCTTTAACGAATTTGTAAGTTTCTCCATCTCCGCCATGTCCATGACCATTATTTTCCATTGATCCAGATTTATTTTAATATCTTATTTCCAATGTTGAGTAGATGTTAGCCAAGCTGCTGTAATGAAATATAACATTATTTTTCTGTATTTTCTAATCTCTGTGTTTGGTTCTATCATATTCAATAGATATAATTCAGGCATCATTTCAAAATTCAATTTAAATTTTTTTTGAATTTCATCATGTACTTCTTTCCAAAATTTATTCACTTTTTTACAAGTCTACCATATATGATAAAAGATTCCCTCCCTTTCCCCACACTTCCAACATTTCAGATTACTGTTCTTGGTAATCTTTTGTAACCTCTCTGGCATCATATGCCATCTATGTAACATTTTGTAAAATTTTTCTCTTAGTCCAACATTTTATCCTGCTTTCTGAATTTTAATTTCTTTCTTTAATTTCTAGTTGTCCTTTCAGCTATTCTCACTATGTTTCAAACTTGGTGTCACCATACTCTTATGTTATGAATGGTTGTATTTTCAGCTAAACTGGTCAGAATTGTCATAAGAATCTACTTTGCACTTTCAGTTTTAACCAATTTTGGGGTGTCACAACTGTCTCTAAGATTTGATTCTAATCAATGCTCTGAGTGTTGGGGGGGTGTCAGATGAAAAACAAAAGGAATGAACAAGAAAATCTCCTATAATGCTTAAACCGACATGTGTGATACGTGTGCTCCTACTACATACAAACACTTATATAATCAAAATCCAACATTGTGATAGAAGTTGCAACAGAGCTTTCTTCCACTCTTCTTCCATGTACAGGCTTCTGTGACACCCAAAAAAATGCCTCCAGAAGGTATCCTGTCTGAAAAACACATGGGGAGCTGTAATAGAGATGAAAGAATGGATCTCTGTCCTTCTGTTTCTGCTTACATCAATATGCTGTTTTGCCAGCAAATGTCCACTGTTGTCCCTGTCAGAGGCCACTGACATCTCTGCCATGTCTAGCTTAGCCTGACTGTAGCCATTTTGCTGTACTTTCTTCACAGCTGTATTCTCCTAGATCTTTGGGTGATGGGAAGGAGTGCTGGTCAGAGGATGGGAACCAAGGTCATTCAGGAGACTAGTATGAGATAAAGCATGACAATGGTATGCATGCAGGAAAAAGCTGGGAGAGTTGAGAAGAGTTCTAAAAAGTGAAACTGTATGCTCGTCTCCAGTTCTGGCGAGGGTATTGTCTGTGTTTTGACCTTAACTTTGAATAAATGTTTTCTGGATCTTTTCATGAAGACTGCTTATTGGGTTGAGACAAGACCAGGCCTTACAGGCTCCTGTCCTATGATTTTAACAGCCATATTTTTTTTTGTCAAAGAATTCCAGAGGATAAAAGGTCAATGCAGAAGAAATGGAGAAAAACAGACTTTGGGTATCAGGTTATAGCAGTGCATCCATAGTAAACAATGCAATAAAGCTTAAGCTGAGAAACAATGGGATTTTATTCTAGTTGATCATATGTATTGTAGCTGTAGGTGCCTGCTACAATAGGTAATTTAAACAGCTGCTGCTTTCAGGATCCCTTGGTGAACATGTGTCAAGAGAATAAGAGAGAATTTTGGATGTTAGATAAATGTGCCTCACTAGCTACCCCCTGCCCCTAGCAATTATTTAAAAAGCAGACTGGGCCAGCAAAATGTAAACTATAAGAAAAAAATGTGAAAGAAAAAAGAGATATCCCCGGATGCATTTTGGGAGAAGCTTTCAGGTGGTTTGTAGAAGGTCCATTAAAAAAAAAAAAAACCTTAGGAAGACTTACCATTCTATACTGTTTTTCTTTTCTGTGATATAGGTGACCACTCCTAATCTTTCCATGTTATTTCTGCCTCTTGTATCAAATTTCTGTTAAAGAACTAATGCTCAGAAACACATCTACTTCATTAACTGAGGCATTTCTTTACAGTGCACTGTTACTACATCTTACACTCCCCTCATCCTGTGAGATAGCAAAATTGGTAACAGATATCACTTTCATGTAAAAACTGGACACATGACTGTAAAAGCATGTGGCTGTAAGCAGGAGCTAGGTCAGGATAGCCTCAGCATGGCCAGGTCATAAATTCAAGAGGTTTAGGTGGGAAATCCTGGCATTAATGGGCTTCCAATAATCCTTTCAATACCACAAATAACCAAGACAATAGTAAACTAAACTGCCCAGGAGAAGCAGGCAAGCGCTCTTGCTATGCACTTTTCCTACAGAAATTTTCCCCATTCACCTTACCCAAACAAGACATTAAGAGACTGCCAGGACTCCCATCAATGTTTTGTCACCTAAAGTTAAGACAGCCAGTCTGTTCTGGACCCCCTTTGTTTACTCTGCCACACAGCCATCAACACTCACCTCTTCAGGGTTGGAAAAAGGATATTTAAACTCTAACTTTGACTCTGGCAATTTGTAGTACATTGGGCATTATTCTGCACATTGGCCTCCAGATTCCTGTGCTCTGTGCTACCCTCAGACTGCGGTCTGAACCACCCCATTTCGACTTTCTTCTGGATTGGTAAATATCACCCTCTATACCCAAAATCTCCCTCTATTCAACCTTTCCCACTTCTCCCATCACTAGCTTTCTATGATTCATGAGACTGATTTCGTGTGTGTGTGTGTGTCTGTTAATTTCTAAAAAAAAGACCCTGCTTAAACCTTTAACTGGAGTCCTACAGTTAGTACTGGTATACACAGATAAAAAGATCCTGCTGTTACTCTCCCTTCTGTAGGTCTCCATTAAGCTGTAATTTCCCCAGTTTCTAAGGACACTGGCACTGCTGGTGGACCTCAAAGTCCCCCACCTTTTGGGGTAACATCACCCTCTGTGTATGTGGGTGTTCTGTTCCTGGAATTCTTGCTTAATACAAGAAAAAAAAAAGTGAATGCCTCTTATAGTTAATGAAAGTGATGTGTGCATGGCCAAGGAACCATGTCCATGCACATCCATCAACTACAATGGGATGTCATGCTTTACGCATCCTTGCATTCACACATGCAGAGGTCACAGTAAGGGAGGGCCCACTGTATATTATTGTTAAAGCACATTAGCACTTTTACTATAACTCCTGATTTTAAAAAAAGCCCAGTGGAAAATTGGTGCAAATCAGTTTTTGAAATGTTGCATGTATCAGAAGGGACAGACAATCAGTAGGAGGGGGAGGGAGAAGGAGGAGGAGGAAAAGAAGCCTGGGATATTTCAAGAAATAAATTGGATGTAAACCCTTGAATATGTAGGTACAGTAAAAACAATAAATGATGATGATAATTCCTGGGATTTTTTTTCAGCTATCTAGAAGCACACAGTAGATAATTTTGATAACATCATTCCTAAATTGTGTTTTGTAATTACTAAATAAACATTGTATTTGACTGAGATAAAATGAGTGAAATGGTCTTAGGTATGGGGATGGGAAAAATTTTTTGTATTAAAATAAAATTGAACAGCAATTTGCATGAAACAGGAAATCACGTGGGAAAATGTAACATACGCAGTTGCAGAACTCCAAATAATTCTTGCAAAGCACATCTTGACTCTTTATTTCTAATATAGGCGCACGCGTGTGTGTGTGTGCGCTCGCCCGTGTGTGTGTGTGTGTGTGTGTGTGTGTGTATATATATTTTAAAAAAAGCTATTCTGGTAATCTATGAATATTCTATACATTATTTTATCTTCTGTTATACTGCACTAACACGCCTGGAGTAATCTATTTTATGAGCTGTTCAGCAATAGAATAAATATAGTGCTAAAAGCTATTTTTTTCCAAAGAAGTGTATCTTTAATTTTATATCTCCTTTATTAAAATTTGGTCTTATGATTAAAATGGTCCTATAGCAAACAGACAACTACATTATTTTTTGATTAAAACTTGCAGAGTTGATTAAAACAGGCCTGTATGTGGTACCTTAAGTTGAGACAGTAAGTACAAATTGTTTCTCATGGTTAAAGCATTCTGGGTGCCACACCATGTTGGCTCTTTATTACATACTCTCTTTTATTTGTATTTGTGTACTGGGACCTATACATGGTAGGAACAGGATTGGTTTACATTACTTAAGAGATCCATGACATTATAATGGTTCTTGCCAGTCAGGTACCATTGTCTCTTCAGTCTTCCTTTTTCTGCAAAGAAAATGCCACTAGAAACTGGGTTTTCTACTTCTTTGGAAAGTTTATTACATACTATTGTACAACTCTCTTTTCCACAATATAACTGGATACCTCATGCCCTATCCTGAAAAGATTGGGCTGGTAGCCACTCACTGGTCAGAATATTGCTTGTTCTGGTTTAACAGTGCAGTTCAATGGTCCCAAATAATCTCATGAGATGTGGATATCTCATACAGATAAATCTACCAAATCTGCAAAGGAATATCAATGTATATGGCCCTTTCCGCACGGCATTTGCCATGTGAAAGGATGGCTGGAGCATTGCGCTATTGTGAGGAGCGATCTGCACGATGCACTCACAATTGTGATGCTCCAGGGGCCGGCAGGCGCCGATCGTGCACTTTTTCATTTTCGGCTAGAAGCTCCCAGGCCCCATGCACACTTACCTGGCGTACGGAGCCTCTGGAGCCGCACCGGTCATGCTTTCTGCCCCAGCACAGCCTGAGAAGGTCCCATGCTGCACTGTGGTAAGGAAGAGGTGGGGCTCTCGCACGAGCAAGCAGCTTACAAGGAGCCAAAGGACCCCGGACGCGAGAGCCTCTTATCAGAGTCTGTTCGCGCTATCCCCGCACCCCAGTGCCAGAAGAAGGTAAGGTGCGGAAAGGACCTATATTTAGTCTTATCCCAGTCTTTTCATTCTAATTAATTTTTGTTTCATTAAGATCTGTCTAGACCTCTAAGTGTACGTAAACTGATCCCCTTAACCTCTATGTAAAAGATGACAGATCAATTTTACTAGGCAATCTGGGTCGGAGGGAGGCAATAATGAGCTCTATTTCTGCTTACATCTTCCATTGCTAACTCCCCCAGTTCCTCACCATGAGGGCCTCTCCCTCAGTTGCTCATTTCTGGATGGGAATAACCTCAGGCTGAGGGAAGATGAGGTTAAGAAATAACTATGGAGACAAAAAAAAAATACAGTTTCCAGGGTGAGGGTTAAGAACTTTCCCTGCAGCTCCTTTTTCTTGTGCTGTAAATATTACTGTCGCTTGCTATAAATGTGGTGGAGACTGCTGTCACCTGTTAGATGTAAGGATGTGTGAGGAATTTGCAGTGTCAACATGTTTTTTGTTTGTTTGTTTGTTTGTTTAACCATGAATTAAATGGCTTTAACCATCTTACCTCTTGGAAACAAGTACAGACCAACAATTTGCATTCAGTAACTTGCAATGTCCCAAAAGAAGACATGGAACATGGAAGAAATATATAGACAGACACACAACATTTGAAAATGTATGTCAAAAATGTGGACATTTCAAAAATACAAATATTCTTTAATCAATGGGTACACGCATTCCAGAATGTGTAAAACTTAAAAAAGAAAGAAAGAAAGAAAGAAAGAAAGAAAGAAAGAAAGAAAGAAAGAAAGAAAGAAAGAGTAGAAATCTTTACACTAAGAACTTTACACTAAGGCTGATAGAGCATCTGCTGAACTAAGGCAGGCTTCACTTCAAGCAACTTCCAAAAACAAAAGTATAATGGGAATTGAACCATAATGTTGAACTGTGGTGACTCCCTGTGAAATTCCTTGTTAAGATGGTAGGCAAACAGCTTTCCATAATTGCTTGTGCTAATGACTATCAACATGCTGTTCCAGATTAAGAAACTGCCTGCGTTAATTCTGATAATGAACAGGCTTGGTATGCTACCATGCTCTCCCTCCTACTCTTTTCCTTTTTCCTTATTGTCTACTTTTATTTTGTGCCTTTGAATAGTGTTATTCCAACTCCAGTAGAATGACAGACAGCCTGACCAGGTTCATGCAGCCTTTCAAACTGCTTTGAATATGTGCCAAATTGTAGAAGAATGCTCTTTTTCCCTCTGATTTTTAAGTACTTTATCATTTCACAACACGTTTTCAATCTCTTTTCATGTGAAATAAAGGCATCCTTACCCTCTGCAAAATGTATAGGTCTTTATTGGCTTATCTTTATAGGAAAGAAGATTTTTTAAAAAACACTTCAAATACAATGGAGGGCCGTAAAATCTGTTACAGTGAAACAAGTCAACTTGACCATACATATTCTGAAGGCACATAACACAACAACTACTTTGCTGAAGCTAAGTCTGGTCAGCACCTGAGTGGGAGACTGCCTGGAAAACTCACATACACTGCCTTGTTTTCCATAGTGGAGGAAAGAGACAGATATTTTATTTTTATGTCAGCCTGATAACAAGGTTTCTTAGTGTATTACATTCATTGGGCCATCGTAAGTACAAGCTGATTGTTGTTACGGCATATAACAACACAAACAACCAGCATGTATAGATAGAAAGGTGAGGGAAAAGAATGATTATGGTGATTGGTCTTGTCCATGGAAATTTGGAAATGGGAACATTTGACTTGTCCTTCAAAAGTGTTGGAGACTGTTTATTTTGTCCTTTATAATCTAACAGAACTGTCTAAAGGTGATTCTACTTCTTTCCACATTGCTAAAGTCAGGCTAGATTATGGATGTAAATATTAGATTATTTTATTCTCCTGTGTGACGACGAACAGTTTTAAAAGGTTTCTTCCTGCAGGATGTCAGTGTGAGAGTATCCTCTTACACATTTTCTATTTTCTTTTTTGTCCCATTTTGAGCTGTTTTTTTTTTCCAAAAGAAGTTATGAAGTTTCTTTTGTGTGCACTTTATTTTGTGCAATATTTTGATTCAAAAATTCAAACAAAAATTGGGGGTATCCTTGCTACTGCTGTTGGAGAAAATACATTATTCTTTTTGCTCTTGGGAAAAGGTGACTATTCATATGACTTTGACTTTTTATAGGCTTTCTTGGACTGGTCAAGCTTCATATTCTCAATGAGATTGAGAAAATGTGTGAATATTTATCACATTCCTAAACTAGATGATAGCTTAGATGATAACTAGCATATTTTGCATAAAGGTCTTTGTCCAGAGGTAAAAAACTTTTAGTTGTTATATGTTACGGTTTTTATATTTTATGATTGGTTATCTAAAGGTAAACACAGGCTTATTTTGCAAATCTGATTGCTGAAGTATATATCTGAGAGTATTTTATTGTGGAAAGGAAAACAGTTTCATCACAAGGAATTTGCATTTATCTTAATATCTGGTTCAAACCTAAGAAGTAAACTATGTTGGCATAAAATTGAAACTATTTCAAATTCCCTTCTGTGAATGCAGGAGCCGGCAAGCCTGTCTGAAGGCAGCCAATCATAATTCAAGGAGTGCTGTGAATAGGGGCCTGCAGGGAGGAAATGTTACAAAAACTGAGGCTTGTCTCTGTCAGAGAGCAGAAAGGGAAAATCTGACACACAGATCAGAGACAGATTTCAGAAAGATAGGAACAGATGGAGTAGAGACAGGACAGTCAGACAGAGGAAAAGACTAACTATGGCTTTGGGCAGCTGTAAATAATTAAATAATTCCAAGTTATCAGGGTTAGTATATTTGTGTGTGTGTGTGTGTTAATCAACTTCCACTTGTTTGTTTTTACCATGGTTTCTATCTGTTCATATTACGTTTGGCAGAAGGCCTGGTCACACTTACTGCTTAAAACCTACCCAAACAACACAGTAACTTGTTCACAATAGGGGGTGTCACCTTGAGGTCCGAATTCCCAGTCCAGAAAGGTATTAAGGGGAAGAAATGGCAAGGTGAGTAATAAGAACCCAGGGTCAGAACTGTGGGGCCAGCCTGGCCAGGGGATCTGTTATACCCCCCAACCTTGATTAGCGTCACCTAGTGTTCTAACTGCTTATACATGAAACAACAGACATTCCAGCATAAGATTATTCAAATGAATGGATGAGGCTATACACACAGTACAAAGCAGCAAAAAGGGAATGAGAAATTTTTTTAAAAAGAGAAAAGATTAAGAAAAAGATAGTGTGTTATTTAAGAAGCCTGGGTTTGCAACATCAACAGTTCACTTTGACATTCTACAAAACCAACAAAAAGAGAAATCTCCAGATGACTGAGAGAACCCACTTCTCCAGAGAAATTGTTCTCAAGGTACTTGAATTATTTATTATGTCAAATGCCTTTCAGAAATACAATTCCTTCTTCAGAGGTTTTTCTCTTCCCACAAATCTGCAATAATGAGCTCTTATAATCCCTCCTTAGTTGAGACAGACAGTATAATTCAGGCACTTTGAAAACAGGGACTTTGAGAACCCACTGACATTCACCACTCTATGCTGATATCAGAAAAGCTCTAATCACCAGCAGCTTCATAGTCTTTTCTTCCATGCTTGTCCACTCCTTTTTATTGGTCTACTCTATCTCCAGCCTTCCAGCATTCAGTCTCTCTCATCCCTAATGTCTTGCATTTGTCATTGATGTGACAGAAGCATGAAAACAAATTGTATCTTAGCTTCCAGTTTTTTCTTCCCTCTGCTGAAGGGTGGGCCTGCAGGTCATATGCAATTCTGATAGCAAAACTAAAAGTGAAAAAATATTGAAATTTTATTTGCACCCAAAAGGGGAAATTGCGCCTTCCTGAGAACTTTCTCAGGAAGGCTTCTGAATTTACCATTAAGTGTTATTTACCTCCTCCACCCACCCAAAGCAGACCTGTGAATTCTGGGGAGGGGATAGAAATTGTTTCTTTAAAAGTGGCCTAAAACAGTCCCTAGATAGTTTTAGATGACATCCTGTAGCCCACTGACATGGCTTGTAACATATTTGCATTCAGTGGATATGGCACTATACATATTTTCTGTGTGGGTGGAGTTCAGAGGCCTGCTAGAGTCTGAGAGAGGGGGGAAAACTGCCCCCCCCAGCCCTCAGGAGTTGTCTGTCCTTGCTGTAGAGATCAGACTCTTGTATCTCCTCAGTCACTTCATCACATGAGTCATATTTGCATCTGTTTTCAATATGAAAATGTCTATGGAACACCATTCAAGAAAGTTCAAGAAGCCAAGGAGACATAAAAGGCACTCTGCACCTTAGAAAAGACATAGCCTGACAAAAAAAAAAAAAGAATGGTGTGAGACACACAAGAAATTAGTGTCAGCTTCATTAAATCCCATAAACTCCATTTTTCATGCTGATTTTTCTTTCCCCAGATTATGATTCCCCTAAACTGGGCAATATGGAGGCTAAGGTTCAGATAAATTTGTTTCTGTTTCTAAGAATGCTTGGGGTAGGATCTGGAGATGCTCAGACGGAAGCATGAAGCATGCTGCCATCTTGGACATCTCTAGCAATTATCATTTCTCCTGTTTGGGTTCTCAAAAAAAAAAAAAAAAAATCAAGCTGGCAGTACACATAATGCTGAGCTTATTTGAATCCATCTGTAATTAAATTCAAAAATGTTCCAGAATGTAGTCTATAAAAACTGTATTGTTAATCGTTACTTTGCTAAACATCTGCTGTTGCTTTGTAAACAAAATACCTTTCATACCTCTGTGTTTGCAATTTTATAATGAAGCTAATCACATTGTTAATCATCTGAGGTGTTTCACATCCAAAATGTAAATATTTGCTTTCTAAATTCCTAATGCAAGCATCTTCCCTCCTTCCCTCCTTCCCTCCTTCCTTCCTTCCTTCCTTCCTCCCTCCCTCCCTCTCTTCTTTGACTGTTGCCTTCAAATTTTCAAAGCAACCATCCAGAATTTCTTTCTCATGAAACCTTGCTTCAGAAGGTATTCAATATATACTTGCTCTCTTTCCCCTTTTTCATTGCTGGTTGTGAGTTATTTTGTTTGATAGAAGCAAGGAAGGCATAAAGGGCAGTTAAACAATTCCTTTTTTCTTCCTCTGCAAGAGCAATCCTAGCAATCACTTACCAGTCTGTGAAGACTGAAACGGGAGGATGTGATGGCAAATTCTTGAACTAGACGGGTAAGACAGTCCTGATCCTGAACACTTAAGATGGCATGCAGTGTGACTTATAAGCTATGTACATTTAGTAGCTTGACACACTGGGAAAACCAATAGTACTGTTTTATTTCAAAAGTCTACTGTCTGATTTTACATCATATGTGGAACATAATGAAAACCTTATACATACTCAACCATCCCATTCCTTTCTAAGCATACGTGAGGACTGGCTACTGTGCACATTCTCTGTGTGTGTGTGTGTATGAGAGAGAGAGAGAGAGAGCAACCAAGAGACCACCATACTTTAATGTCATGGGCTGAGATGAGAATGTGGAATGACTTTGAAGAAAGTTTTTTACCCTATGTTTTCTGCTAAACTATCTTTTCACCTAGGACCTTTCCGCACTTCACTGTTATAGTGCTATTATTCCACTTTCAATATCCTGTGGAATTCTGCAGTTTGTAGTTTACTGAAGCCAAAGAGCTCTCTGGCTAAGAAGTCTAACTGCTTCTCCCAAAACCAGAAACCCCAGGATTCTATAGGATGTTGAAAGTGGAATGATAGCACTATAACAATATAGCATGGAAATGGCCTAAGATTTTAGTTTAATTCTTAGTACAGAATAGAAAAGTGGTATAGATCCCTGAGTCACCCTGGAAATTTACCAGGCACTTTTCAGAGAAAAGGTCAGAAATACCAAACAAACTTTTGTGTCTGGATTACAAAAAGAAATAATGAACTATTTCAGAATAATTATGAAAAAAAATGGAAAGAGATAATCAAGGATTTGGAGAAATGGACTAGAATGCCACTATATTTGATGGGAAGAGTGCCAGTCATAAAAATGAACATACTTCCAGAGATGAATTACCTTTTCCAAAATCTTCCTGTTATTACAAATACTAAGCCTTTTATACAATGGAAGAGAGATTTAACTAAATTTATATGGCAAGGGAAAAATCAAGAATAAAATGGAATATCATGACAGACTCAATGAGAAAAGGAGGGTTGGGTCTACCAGATTTACAGATATATTTCAAGGCAGCGGCATTTACATGGATAAAAGACTGGATGAATCTTCAAAATACCAGAATGCTGACATTAGAGGGAGCTGATTTAAGGAGGGGTTGGCATACCTATATGTTCTATGGGAAAGCTGCGGTTGACAAAGACTTTGTTCATCATTTTGTAAGAAAATCACTACTTAAAATATGGACTGACTACAAGAATAAGAACATAAGGCAACTACCTACATGGGTCTCCCCTCAAGAAGCCTTCTTTGGAAGATGGTCTGATTCAGACAAGTGGCTGTGTTTTGATGACATATTAGAAATGACAACTCCGAATCTTTTTAAGATGAAATCAAGAGAAAAATTGGAATCAGAAGGAATAAAGTTAAACTGGTTCCCTTACAGACAGTTAACTGAGAGATTCCAGATGGACGTGAAAACTTATGGAATAGAACAAAAAGAGCAAGGAAGAATGTTGAAGTTACTGCGGGAAAACCTTCCTCATTTACTAGCATATATATACCAGGAGATTTTAAATCAAGAAAAAGGAGATGAGACAGTCAAATCAGCAATGATATTGTGGGCTCAAAATCTCGGACATCCAATTCAATTAGAGCACTGGGAACAGAGCTGGCAACGGACACAAAAATTTACTGCAGCTCAGAACCTAAAAGAGAACTAGTATAAGCCTTTTCATAGATGGTACATGACACCAGAAAAACTAAAGAAGATATATAATACGGGAACAGGTCAGTGTTGGAAGTGTCAGGAGAATGTTGGAACACTATTTCATACGTGGTGGTCATGTCCTAAGGCTAAAAAAGATTGGAATGATATACATAATATGATATGTAAAATATTGAGGGTTCAAATGGATGAGAAACCTGAACTGTACTTATGAAATATGACACATGTGTTAGATGGAACTTTTGCAAAGAAATATTGGCGAATAATGCCGTATATGATTACGACAGCCCGTATTGAATATGCGAGGCTATGGAAAACTGAGCAGATACCTACAATAGAGCAACGGTGGGCAACTTTTATTGAAAATCGGAATGCAGATATCGTGTCTCAGAGATTAAAAGGAAAATCAGATGATGACATTAACAAAGAATGGCAAATTGTTCTGGAAATGGGTTGGGTGTTGACAGATAATAATTCTTAATTCATGGTAGCATGAGTAGTTAGAAGTAAAAATCAGTGGAATATCATGGAACATGTAAAGTAGGGTCGAAGAGCAGGATCTATCTTGTATGTCAACAAATGCAATGCGATGCATAATGTTGATATGTCAATGAAATAACACTATTGAAATCCAGAGAGGAGTGGAAGATAGCGGTAATAGTTCGGTAAAATGTACAATGAGAAATGTTGTTTTATACGATGTAATCACAATAAAATTAATTTAAAAAAAAAAAGAAATACCAGACAAACTTTCCTAAAAGACAGTTCACTGCATTTCTGTTTCTGCTGCAGTTTGAAACACCCATAAGTATAGTCTGTGTTGTAGGCTCCAAATTCACTTCACTGGTAGCAGTTGTATTTCCATGAGAATCAAGGCCTGGAAGTGTTTACAAATTAAATTCTTCTTGTTTTTGTTGTTTTCAGAAGTGTCATAAATTATAACCATATTTTCATCTATTTAAAATGGTCTTCTATACTGTCTGTGATGACTACAGAAAAGTGATAAGAATCAATGTCCAATAACACATAGACACGTCTGCTGTAACTGCATCGCTAGCATGTACAATATTTATTTATTCATTCAGTCCCTCTGAGTGATGAGAAAGTTTAAATTCTTTCTTCCTTTAATTTTTTTAAGGTAATGTTGGGACTCAAGGTGGCTTACAGAATACTAAAAGCTGAATAGGGGTAAAAAAAAAAGGTAAAACATAAAGTTATTTCAAAAAGCAAACAATCTATTGAATTAAAACCATTAAAATTAACGTAAAGACATATTTTTAAAAAAACCACAAAACAACACAAGACAAAATTGGGGCGTAGCTATCATAATCCCAATTTATAAGGGTAAAAGAGATGATCCAGCCAATTTTCATCCAATTAGTCTGCTAAGTCAGACCAGTAAAATGTATGCTAAACATCTACAGGTTAAATTAATGGACTGGATGGAATCTGAGAACATTTTGAGGGATGAACAGGCTGGATTTAGGGAAGGAAGATCAACAATAGATCATGCAATGGTACTGCAAGACCTTGTAGAGAAGTATTCTCATCAAGCCGGTCAATCTCTTTATGCAGCATTTATTGACTTCAAGTCAGTATTTGACTCAATATCTAGATCTAGACTGTGGATTAAACTTAAAAATACCACAATAGATAAGCAATTACTTCTGTGCTCATCAAAATCCATGAGAATACCAGATTGAAGGTCAGGTGCAGCGGTCAAGGACATGTCACCAAGGAAATACAAGTAAAGAAAGGAGACAGACAGGGATGCGTGCTGGCTCCATTCTTATTCAATTACTACATAAACTCACTGATTCCTTACTTAAGTAACTCTTCTTTCCATCCCCCCAAATTAGCTCATAGACATATTAATCTATATTATATGCCAACAATGCAGTAATTCTGTCACTGACCCCCGTCAGCCTTAAGAGAGCCCTAAGGTCTCTCATTCAGTATTGTGCTGAAAAGGAACTAATAATAAATTACACCAAGACTAAGATCCTCACCTTCTCAAAACATCCCAAGCAAAGAAGTTGGATCTTAGAAGGGCAATCAATTGATTAATTGAGCAGGTTAAGATCTTTAAATTTCTGGGGATAGTTTTCCAAGCCTCAGGAAGTAGAAGTGCCCATTTAGGTTATGTGTCTCGCAATGCACAGAGAACTGCTACAGCCATCCAAAATTATTACTTCACTAAAGGAGCACAGTACATTCCAGCTGCAATCAAATTGTTTACAGCTAAAGTTCAGGCTCAACTGTTATATGGGGTTCAGCTGGGGTTATATAATAATATGACCTCTCTAGAAAGAATTCAAACAAAGTTTTTAAGAAGCATATTTCAGGTTGTCCGATGTGTTCCAAATGCAGAACTCCAAAGGGAGAAAGGAGTCAGTAAACTGGAATCAAGTATTTGGTTGTATATTTTTACCTATTGATTAAAGCTACATAATAATCCTGGTGGACTGACCCAGTTAATATTGGCTGACAGTTACAAATCCACATGGGAAATGGCTGTACTTCAGAAATTGAGCCTTTGTGGACTTTCAAGCAATATTATTCTAAGGTTAGGATTAGATCAAGCAAAATCTATTATAAGACAAAGGGTCTTAGACATAGAAAGTCAAACAGAAATTGCTACCTTTACTAACTACACATATGCCAACAGGCAAATTCTGATTTCTAAACTGGCCACATACTATGTTACTGTTCTCAAATTTAGGAGAGCTTTATCATTGGCTAGATTCAATGTTCTCCCCACAGCGGTATTGGAAGGGAAATACGGGAAAATTCCCTAGGAGATCCGATTTTGCCCTTGCAACACTGATGCTATAGAAACTATACGCCATGTACTCTTGTACTGTCAGTTTTACAGGGATATTCGCCAACAGCTGATTGCTCGTTTGCTAACCCAGTTCCCTGGAAACTGGGTTAGCAGGGGAGTAATCAGCTGTTGGTGAATATCTATTTATGCTATCTGTTGGATAACCAGGAACAAACTGTCATACTTAAAGTAGCAAAAAAATTTTATATCATGTGCAAGATACTGCCTCAAATGGTTAATAGTAGTTGATGTGAGTTATCAAAAATTATCTGTGCTATCTGTTTTGTTACCAGTTTCTATGACTGTATTTATTATTTTATTGGTCAATGACCGAAATGAAGTGTCTGTCTGTCTCTCTGTCACAAGACAAAAAACCATTGCAGTCAATTCCTTAAAGTCTACTGGAATAAGAATATTTGTACTTGGTATTCTTACTTGGTAACAGAATGTTGGGGGATGATAGGAGTTTCAGCCCCACAGAAACGCAGCGGAAAAGCCAGAGGACAGCGAGCCAACAGCAGCAGCCTTATTCCCCAGTAAGGATACTCACACACAGAGGAGTTTCTTCCAAAACAGGAGGCACTTTATTTTGCAAAACATAGGACAAAACATAGGACAAACAGACAAAAGCTTGCACCAGGCACCAAGTTTGGTCAACAAGCAAATACATACTGGGGATTGCTTTCTTATATACATGTTTACAACCAATCAGGTAGAGGTTTGCACACCTCCCTCTACCATCTGCACACGACCCCAGTTTCTTATGCAACCTTGCAATTACCCACAGCTGGGGCATGATGCAACATCTTTGCAGTGGGCTGATCATTTTCCCAGGGTTCCCTGCCTGGAATCCCTGACACAGAAGAAGACCAAAGAGGGAGCCTGCCAGAGAGAGTTTCAAAGTCTGGGGTCAGCCACTGAGAAATCCCTCTTCCTTTCACCCACTAAACATTCTTGGGAAGGCAGCTGTATTGAAAGAGGGCCTCCCCTGATGATTATAGAACACATATATGGAAATACAGATTTTTGGATATTCTGGACCTGTATAGGACTTTATTGGTCATAACCACTTTGAATTGTACCCAAAGATGGATCAGCATTCAGAGTAGCTGTTTAAACAAAGGAATTGTGTGTGTCCAGCCTCATTTACCAATCTGGCTGCAGTTCTTTGGCCAGCTGAAAATGTCAAGCACTCTTCAATCAGAGCTTCACACAAAGCACTTCACAATAGTCTAAATAAAATGTAACCAAAGCATGTGTTATCATAGCCAGGTCCAGTGTCATTTTCATTGCATAGATCAGAGCTGAGCACTCTGTGGTCCATCGGCCACATGTGATGCCTCAGGGCCAATTTTGTGGTCCCCAGGATACAAAAAAAGGGGTTCAGAATAACACAAAAAGCCCCCTGGGGTGTGGAGGGCATCTCCACTACATTTTGGGACCACCTTGGACAAATATAGGCCCAAGAGATGCCTTCACATCATGAAGTGAACAGGAAGTAAGTTCTGTTCATTATGTGAGTAAGTTGATATAAAAGTCCTCCTCTAAAAGTAAAACGGTCCAAGAAAACCTAAAAACATAGTCAAAATGCATTTTTGTCATCTAGAGGACATTTGTTTGCACAAAAAGTTATTTTTGTTGAAAATGTGGTGGGGATGCAGTCTTTCAAGGTCTCTTGGGGGCGGGTCTCATGTGGCTGCCTACATTTGTTGCCTACCCTGGTGTAGATATACTACTGGAAACATGGCACTTTTGTACTATTGTAACCTTATTACAGCTAATTTATAGCTGAATAGATTAAACACTGAATTTAAACTAGACAAATTAAACAGAGGAAAACATAAAAGACCTGAGAACACTCAGATCTTAAAGCACCAATAACATATCTTTATGTCAACTGAGAATGCTCCAAAATCATATTGCTCAATAGCTATATTCAAAACTGCCTTTCTTTTCTCGAACTAAAGTATGTACTCTTCCAGTTCTATACTAGCAGAAGATGCAATACCCCTAGTTAGTCATTTTTTTTCACAAAGGGACACTTTTAATCCCACATCACAGATCATGCCACACCAAACACAAGTTGCAGTTTTTACTTACAGAGCATGGTTTATTATATTGTAAATCTGAAGTAAGCATCTTCAGAAAACCCACAAGCCATTTTTTCACCAACCAAACCTACTCCGGCTGTCACCCACTCCCACCAAAAGTAAAAGGAAAAAGTTCACTTCTAGCTTCATGCGTTGGGGAATTTTGTTTTAGAAACCAAAAGAAGATGCCAAGGCATTTCATTCTTTGGTTTATGGGGAAATCACAGTTCCTGGAGCATGATTTTCTATGTCTTAGCAATCACAACAGTTCTGTGAGTGAGATCCTCAAAAATCAGTGATGGCTATCTGCAGCCTACAGACTGAGCTTTGCTCTCCCTTCCTGTAAACAAATGGGAATTCTGGCATATCCTGAGTCTGAGCACTTTGATAGGATGAGAAAGGATGAGATTTTTGATGTGGCTTTTCCCAGTCTCCATCACTGCAACCACCCTGAACCAAACTATGGACCAGAATATAGCTATGTCTTGAAATTCACACTTTCTTGAAGATTCAACCATTTTAAAAACATACGAATACATGAGCACATTTGGAAACATATGCACAGTAATAGTTTGGAAGGGAGATGCATATAGCATTCACAGCAATCCACGCATTGGGAGCAATGCTCACATAAAACAAAACAAAACAAACCCCACAACTCTGTCCCCAACATAAGTTTACATACAGAATAATTTGAAGATCTAGAAGCAAGTGGCAACAATTTCTGGTGCACAAATCTAACAACATCCTCAGATGGACTCAGCAAGACAGAATAAAAATAGAACATGTGTGTATGCCAGTTCCATGTATTTTGTAACTGGCCCAGAGAGCTTTAGTTCTTATCTTGACTAGACTAGAGAAGATGGTCTTGATAGAGCAAATGTATCCAATCTGATTCTTTCTTCCTAACTTCCTACTATATTTATATTCTTTCCTTGTAATCTCATAACACTGTGAAGGAAAATTGGCTGCGAGAGAGGGGGGCTCAAAATCACCCAAGGGGCTTTGTGCCTCATGAAATCCCTGGACCTAAGCATTGTACAGGGTCTTGTAGTTCCTGTCTGCTTTCCAAATCAAATTTGTGAATTATTTGGGAAAGTAGGAATAAGCACCATAACTATTTCTCAGCTTTCATAGATGGTTCTTGGTGAAATGATACAACTGGTCCAGCTAGCCATCCTTCAAATTATGTTGTGGAATGAGAAAGCAGGGTCATTTCATTAGTCCATAATAGTACAGATAATGAATAGAACGCTCTTCTAAAGATTTGGGGTGGTGATTTTAATACAGGGATCAATGATTCCATTAATATTTAAATTGAAAAAGATGGGTCCCTTTCCAAGTATAGAATGAATTTTTAGTGTACCATTCAGCCTTACTTGCACCTTTAGCAATGGTTGCATGTCTCTCTTTCTCTGTGTAAAACACTATTGTGAAATAACCACCCAACATTTATATCCCCTGTGTGTCACTTTTACTCAGGCATTTTTCTATGAATAGAATCAAAGACCCATTTTATATATGTAAAATAATGAAATCAACTGTCAGTAGTTAAGAAAAAATGTATTTAAATATCAAAGGATTAAGAACAAAGCAGTTCCTAATAGCAGAGCATCCTACAATCGTTTCTGCTTATCCCTCTGACTTTTCCCCTCATCCAAATCAGTTTCTCTAACAGGTCTTTCCAAAATTATGTGCGACTGCCATAACAAGTAGGGCTGTCAACTATTTTTCACTTAAATTTTCATTTAAGTGCAGCAGAATCTTATGCATGTTTATTCAGAACTATGTCCCACTAGTTCAGTGGGATTAAATTCAGTAAGAGTATAGGAACGCACTCCAAATATTTGCCTTTTAGTCAGATTTTTAGGGGAAAAATATATGAAATACCCTCGGCATCTCACACACTCTCAGCCCCCCCCCCACAAAACATGATAGGAATGCTTTAGGGTCTCCATAAGTCAGAAATAACTTAAAGGCACATAGCAGCAGCAACAACAACAATTCCCCAAGCTTCCAAAATAAGAAGTTTGCTCCTTACTGAAATGTCCATAGACATATGCTATTTTGAAGTTTCCTAATCAAAATTTCCTACAAAGTAACAGAAAAGCAATGTCTACTATACATCTAACATGTATAAGTATCACCTTTGAGGCTGTGCACCTTCCTCCCTCCGGCAGTTTAGAAAAGATAATTATTTTATATATATAACAGGAATTACATGTTTTTAGCTTGGTACAAAGCATTTCCTATGCCTCCAGTACAGCCCAGTCTTCACTGATCTCTCTTTTCTCAACCTCCTCTTCTGGTGTGCTTATTTAGTAAATTTGTTCACTGTTCTCTTCTCTGATGACCCAGTGTCTGAGTCTGCAAAACACTCTTTTAAGGATAAAAAGATATTGGCATCTGAATGGTGCTATAGTTTAAGAGAATGAGGAATAGAGCTTATTTAAGGCCACCTCCCGCCAGACCCCAGGAAGCCACAATGTTTCCAAATGTTTCCAAATCCAGAAGTGATTAGATAACTTACTTGATGCTTCAAAAAGACAGAAGGCTCCTAACAAGGCCTTAAAAAGGAGAAACATGCCTCCAAAGGTTTCTGAGCAGGTCATGGTTCTCCATTTGGGGATACATTTTCATCAAAGGGTTGACTTTCCTGACCTTCCCAAGGAAAGCATTGGCAGGGCTATCTCTTGTTGAAATACCAGTGGTTGGTGATATTGCAGCAGTGGGGAAAAATGTCTTTCACTAAGTGCACTTGTGTCTCCAAAAGCTTCAGAAATAATAGAATAGAAATACACCTTGCTCTTCAAGGAAAGTCCCTTGCAGCTGGTTTGTCATGTATTTCAACAGCAAATTCAGCATCACAGTGAAGAAGTGGAAGGGTGAGCCTTGGTAAGATCAGGAGTACAAAATTTGCCTGCCCAAACAACAGATATTGCTCACTTCTGTATTAAGATAATAATAGTCTCTAATTCCTCTGTGTAAAGTTTCTTGGAAGAGAAAGAATTGAGAAGCCGATGTGGACATTTCACCAGCTTACTTTTCACCTGATTTCTGAACATCCATTAATCAGGTAATTTTGACTAACAAACTCATTTTATTAACTTCTTATACTTGTACAGTCTGGAGCATCTTGCCAAAATTAATGTTGATATTTTGAAGCAAAAAAAAAGAAAAAAAAAGGAAGGAATAACCTATGGGAGAGGTAATGATAGGGTCATGGGGATAAAAAATGAGGATAGATAAATGTACAGTCAGAAAGTTTATAGGCAGTTGCAAGTGCTATCTTTGCATCATTATTTTTGCCACACTGTTAATAAGCAGGCCTTGCAGTGCTGACCTTCAAACATTTGCAACAACTGGTTCACCAACAGTAGGACAAAAGCGATGTGTGTGTGTTAGATGATGATAAGGGATAGTTCTAACCATGGTGCCTGGCAGTTTTCATGGCCGCGTGTGGGTGTCTCTGTTTTGATTTTACTTCAAACTGTAAACCCGTTAAACTTATTTTGGAGATAGAGTTCAGTAACTTGGATAACTCCTTTGACACTTTGGGAAATACAGGGAATGAATTCAATACCCTATTAAGATGGGACCCACCAGCTGTCACTGGTTCTAACCCATAATTTTAAATCCTATTATGCTTCCAACTGCAGATTAGCACTGCGAATTACCAAGACAATTATTTAGCTGTGATTTGCAGGAAGCCTGGAGCAGAAATCATCCCAACAGGCAGCTGCCTCCCAGGCTTTAAAATAAAGATGGTGTCCTTAACCTACCCAGAAACAAAACTAATACAGTAATTTCATCGACATTGTAGCATTGTACTTACAATAAATTTAACTTCACATTTCAGAATCATCTCTCACTTCCTCTTTTCAGCTGCAAGCCTGTATGCACTTACTTAGAAGTAAGTCTAATTGAATTCTGTGGGACTGACATCTGAGTAGATATGCATATAACTATGTTATAAACTCACTAGTGATTAACAGGAACTGCCCATGGAATTAAGGGTCTATTTCAGTCTAATGTGGAAACATTTACATGTATAATTAGCTCTTGCATTAATGAAATAGATTAATTTACCTATCCACCAAAGAAGGAAGGGCATAGTGGGGGAGAAACTGATAGGTTTATCAATTACTATTATTTATTATTTCCACACACCATCTAGAGAATACTATTTCTTTAACCTAATTACTTTTTTTTTTTTTCAAACATCAGACCACTGTACCTGGAGTAATAAATATACATCAGATTTTCATACTGAATACTTAAATATGACTGCAGTCTCAGTAGCCTGTATCTGTCTATACAGATTTTCATGCACCATAGCCGTATTTAAAATGATTTCATCTTCATCCAATTGGAACAGATGGAGTGGGGGAGACATTTTTGATGACTGTGCTTGAGACATGCAAGGTTAAAGACCTTGGTTCTTTTTACTTTAACAAAGCAACTCCCTCTCCAAAAAAGAAAAAAAAAAAGGAGGATAAGTATTTATATATGAGAGGTGTGTGGAAACTTTGCAGCAGGTTTGAACAGAGTGATTTTTTTTTCCAAATTCTGACAGCTTCAGTATAACTCTTATATGTAAATTTTCCCTCATGCTTTGTCAGAGTGATAGAAACCAAGGCCTTTTACCCTTGTAAGTTTCCAGCACAGTAAAACTGTTAATCGAAAATGGTTTTCTATCTGTTCCAAGTGAGAAATGAGGTAGCTATTTTAAATATGGCTGTGAGGTGTGTGTGTGTGTTGTTAAAAAAAAATACAGCAAATGAGCAGGCAGTAGATTTACTCAGGTATTGGCACAGCCTGTCTATAAATTTGCTTTACTTTGGACCTCATGGAGCTGCCTCAGCATGCAGAAGATATCACCAATTACCTCCCAATTACTTTGGCGTTTCTCTGTGTATTTCTGTGTTTTTTTGAAGAATGTTAATGGCCACATTGTTATAGACATGGACCAGGAGCTCTTGGACAATGCAGCATTGTGGAGTGGAGATTAGAGTAGCAGCCTGATAACATGTGACATTAAATGTGTGTAAGCCAAATAAGTGACCATCTAAATATTGTTGGACTGCAACTCCCTACAACCCTAAGCCAGCACAGCTGATGATGAGGAATGCTGAGAATTGTTGTCCATGAAAATTTGAGGAACTGCGTATTCCCACCCCTGGTGCAAGCATTTAATGCACATTTCTAGAATCCTTTAAATGTCAGTTGTGGAGCAGTCTGAACAGAATCAGAAAACTATGATAGATGGCAAAGGTAAAAACAGGACAGGCTACCTGTGCCTGGAGTGATTTCTATGTGGTCCTCTGGAGCCCAGTAGCCACCAAATCCCCTAGACTTCTGGCCTTTTTCTAAAAATGTTCAGGGAGGGATGGGTGAATCAACACTCCTGAAGTCTTCAGGGGCTATTACTCTCTGTGTAATGGCTATTGTCCCACCCCCACTGCAAATGGGTGTAAAGAACTATTTTTTTTTTCCAACATGGGATGTTACCTCTGTTTTCAAAAAAAGTTGGTGGCTGTGTATGCAGATCCTCCACACTTTCTCACCCTAACATAAGGGAAGGTGACATATAAGTTTGTCATATCTCATGGATGCCCTCAAGTTTTAAGTTGATATTTAGGTGTTTTTAGGTATTTTTAGATCTGTGGGGCTAATATTAGCTTTGAAGTACCTGGTAGGGAATACTTTTCAATGGAATTTCAAGGCAAAGTTCAACCCAACCTCCTCACAATCGGCATCTTTGAAACCAAAACTCTGGCAAGAGGCCTACTTTTGGTATCCTTGTTCACAAAGGGAATTCAGTAAAGTAACACATAGCAGGAGATAATTTTCAGTTGTTAAGCCTGCCTTCTTCACTTAAGGATCTCCACAAGGGTGCCTTCTACTGGTGCTCCCATCATTCTTGAACTAGAACTCCATAATAGATTCCAGAGATTGTGTGAATCCAAATAATAGGAAGAAGAAGAAGGAGGAGGAGGAGGAGCAGGAGGAGCAGGAGCAGGAGCTGGAGCAGGAGCAGGAGGAAAGACGTACAATCTTAAATTCATTCTAGGACTTCATTCTTGGTTACTTGTGCTAAAAATTAGATTGAGTAGAAGTTGTCCATGGAAAAGTTTTAATGGCAATGGGAGGGGACCCCCCCCCCATACCTTATTTTACTCTTATCTGTTTCACAGCAGAAGTAAAAATCTTTTCAGTAGCTGGTAGCCACCATTTTGTTTTCACAATTCCCCTCAGGATCATGTAGCATCATTGTGCAGGGAATAACGGGGTATGAAAAATGTGAATTGGTGAGAAGAGCACTAATATCAGTGAAGTCCCTACTTTTTTTGCTTGCAGAGAGCCAAAAATCTCCAGCCCTAGAATATAAAACATACTGCAGATTCAAAAAGATCAAATGGTAAAAAGGGAATTTAATTTTTGACGTTCTGTATGACAGTTTAGCTAAGGGCAAAATACTCTTATGTGAGTTCAAGCACGTATACTTCAGAACTTCTAACTCATATCTATTGGGATTCTGTCATCTTAATTCCCAAATCTTCATCCCACTTAAGCCTTAGGTAATCAATATCAGGTCTGCTATAGACTCATACAGATGGAAGAGGTTGGTCACAGAAACCAATTTTAAGATGAAAGTAAATATATTGGGAGGATTTACAGTTACTAAAGACCCACTTCCAGCTACTGATTGACCAGCTACTGATGAGACCAAAGATAGTGGCACAGAGCATCTCTGTGGTCAAGCTTTGAAGAGGATTTAATGATTTCCTACTTGAAATGCTTCTCTCTCCTTCTCTCATATTGCTGCTTTTTCTCCCAATCAGCAGGCAAGACAATGCCCAAATAGAAACAAGAATTTGTAATTTGAAGATAATGAAGCTTCATTGATCATGACATATAATTTTAAGACTATATTATTACAAAATATTCAGGAATCAAACAACTATTGAGACAGACAGAGCAGATGAATAAAGATACCTTGATATTTTGTTTTGATTTTGTCCCACCATTGTTCTTAAATATTCCATTATTTAACCTGACATTAATCATATTGTCAAGACCATTCCTAGTATGTGATCATGTGTGAGTTGAATAACATATGGTGAGTTGAATAACAAAGTCAGTCTCTTATGCAAGGCTAAATCATCCCACGCCCCTTTGGCTGCCACATTCAGAAGTAGTGAAATTCAGGAAATAAGTATGGCAATTTCTAGAATAGGAGAGAAAAAAGTATGAAATCTGGCCAGTGTTATTGATACTCCTATGGTTCTCTGATATTCTTTTGGGCTGTCTGACACCATTATCCCCTCCTCCATGTGTTTTAGAATATTTGCCAGGAAGAGCGCCACTGTGAAATAGGTAATAGGGATAGAAACAAACGAGCTAGATGATGCTTTGCAACATCTCTCTGTCTGTCTGTCTGTCTGTCTCTCTCTCTCTCTCTCTCTCTCTGACACACACACACACACACACACAATTTTGAATATATTCTGCGATTACTTTTTATCTCAGCTTTATTTGGAAATAGTGGGTATAAGGGTGAATTCAATGGCAGCTGGTGGCTTATCCTTGGGGAAGTCAATCCAGTCTTGATTTTGTCCAAGGTGCTGAACTTAATTTAAGGCTAGGTTGGACTGGATAGATCCTGTGAAGTTACATTAAAACCTGGAGTGAATTCACCACTCCACTTATGTAAATGCCAGCAGGTACCACTAGATGAACCTCTTAGACAAACAGCTTTAACTGTAATATGGGAAAAGGTTAAATGACCTGGAGCTGGTTAATCAACTGATCCTTAATGAAAAAGAACACAAAGTGGTGTAGTGAGGATACACATAAAATTAAATGTCAGGTGACTAATTCAAAGCTGTTCCTGTCATGATATTGGGGAAATATAGTATATTACTGTGATCCCTGGGTCAGGTCCATGACACTTTGGTCCCTGCTCACACTTGTGAGCTAAAGGCATAGAAAATGTTGGCTTATGAAGGCTTATACACAAGATGACAAATCATCATATAGATAGCTATATTGTATTCAACATGTCAAACAAAGATTGTTTGTGCAGCATATTAAAACTAATGAGTTAATGAGGGACAACATTTTAACAAGGCTGATAATACAATTCCAGTGAAATGACTGTGTTTAATCATTGTTTCTGAAATTTTTACTTTTAAGAGGAATTGTTTGAACCATTTTTTCTCAATTTTAGTATTTTTTATTAACATAAAATGACAGATAATGAACAACAGGTTGCCTTAGAGTAATACTTCCAGCGCACATACAGCAGAATGAAATGAGAATAAGGTGGTTATTGGACTGAAGCACCATATTGCACTATTATTATTTTTTTTAAAAAAAGTTGAATGTTTCCCTATTATAGGATGATGATGATGATGATGATGATGATTAAACTTTTAATATAAGAAAGAATTTAAAAAATCTCAACCCCATCTAGCCCACACTTCTGGAATCTATTTTACCACTTTATTCTTCTAGCCATGATTGTGTTTCTCCAAACAGAAGCCTCAATAGTGTTGCCAGATCAGCAACATCTCATTCTTTTTGATTTGCAGGTTAACATTTGAGACCATGGGATAGGTTCTTCTGATGGCCCTTGTGGTGTTGTGGAGTGGAGCCTTGCAACATCAGAGACAAAGCTGGGTTAGGGGGAAGCCCAGCTGATTACTAAGATGATTACCAGTGGAATTGAAGTAAAACATGGCTAAGGGGTAATATCATAACCCGGAGCCACAGAATGAAAGATGTACGTGTGGGTGTGTGTTTGTGTGTTTTCTGAGGCTTGACAGTGTGTGACATGCCCAAGGTCAGCCAGCGGGCTTCCATGGCCAAGTGAGGAATCAAACTCTGGTCTCCAGGGTTGTAGTGCAACACTCATATAACTGCACCATGTTGACACTGGTTGCTGTCTCATCTTTCTACCCCAGAATCACATCGCATGGGCTTACCAACCATTTTGTTAATTTTTCTAGACCCAGCTCTGCTGCTGCCAGGGCTTGTTCAACAAGATGTCTCACAAGGCACAATGCTAGTGCTTCACCTTCTGCCTTGTTCCAATGGCACAATGGACCAAAGTCCATGCACCTGTCACCTAGCTCTCCAACTGAATCTCTTACTCATGACATTTTGGTCACCAATCTTATGCAAGAGTAAAATACATACAGACCCATTTGTGCTGAATCAGTGAGCCTTGGTACTGAGTTTAGATGGAGATAGCTTCCCAGACCTTAAATATCACTTGATCTCTCTCTCCCTCCCCCCCCCCACACACAACTTGTTCTTTCTATAGCACCACTTACTGTATCCTGAGAATTGTCTGAAGGGGAGTGACCGCTCCTTTCCCAGGCTGTGCAATACAAACCAGAGAGCACTTAGGCATTTCCCACAATCAGTCAGTGACCAGGAGGACAGAGCAGCATCCAAGTGTCTTCTGCTTGTTGTTATGCAAGTGATGCAAAACCGCTGAATTGGGTTCCTCTTAATGAAACCATTTAGAGTACTTACATGGGGGTCATGCCTTGTTTTACCAGTATAAATAACCAATAAGATTCCAGATATTATCTTGTAGGGTGAACAAGTTCATAGATTCACAGAGCTCATATACCATGTGTTTACTTAGTCTCTCCTTGCTGGAATTAAATCATCACTGATGGCCATTGTACAGTACAGTCTTTACTTTAAAAAACAAAACAAAACACCCACCAGTACCACATTTTATGATTTTTCCTAGAAAATCTGTTTCTGTTGTTCCACGAAAACATAAGGAACTGCATTCCATTAAGTCATAGCACTGACTCCTGTGGCTCAGTATTTTCAACACTGATTTCTTGTGCCTGTCCTGGACCCTTTTCGCATGGCATTTGCCATGCGAAAGGGTGCCTGGAGCGTTGTGTGATTGTGAGGAGTGGTCTGCACAATGCACTCACAATCATGCGACTCTCAAGGGGCTGGCAGATGCTGGTTGTGCACCTTTTCATTTTCATCTGGAAGCTTAAAATGATGGGCAATCACGCATTGCTCCCAGGCCCCGAGAGCACTTACCTGGTGTGCAGAGCCTCCAGAGCCATGCTGGTCTCGCTTCCTGCCCCAGCACAGCCTGGGAAACTCCCAGGTTGCACTGCAGAAGGAAGAGACAGGGCTCTTGCATGAGCAGGCAGCTTGTGTGGAGCTGAAGCAGTGGGGACGCGAGAGTCTCTTGCCAGAGGCTGCTCGTGCGATCCCCGCACCCCAGCACTGGAAAAAGGTAAGGTGCAGAAAAGGCCCTGGATTTCAAACAAAATCCTCTTCCATTCCCAAGTTGAAACATGAGACACTGAAGCTGGGAAATTTTGTAGACAGTGCCACCGTGTAAGCCACCATGTGTCCTATATTGCAAGAAATGTGAAATATAAAGTAAGCAATTGCATAAATAAGTAAATATTAAAATATAGGGTTCTAAACTTTCCTTCCTTGCTTTGAACACAATTATCCTGGATCTGAATTTAATTGTGACCAACAATAAAGCTGCTGTCTGTAAAGATATATGTCCTTCAGCTAAAATGTTTAGTGCAAAGGAAGGAAGGAAGGAAGGAAGGAAGGAAGGAAGGAAGGAAGGAAGGAAGGAAGGAAGGAAGGAAGGAAGGAAGGACTTGTGCAACTGATGTCTCACATAAAACTATTTAAGGCAGTGAAAAATCTTATGTTGAGGTACTTCTGCTGTACCCATACGTAGGGTTCTCCATTCACCAAATAAGTAGCTGAACCTATGTTGCTTCTATATGAACCTTTTTTTCTTTTGGTAGATGGGGGAATTTGCCTTTTCTCTACATCAAAGAGAAACCTTCTCATCTTTTTTGAAATGTCCTTCAATTATTTGTAGAGTAATAGTGTTAAGGATCAGCTATTGTATTTGAATGTATAATGTAATGTTTTTTGATGATGGATCTCATTTCCTTGTGTTCTTCCCTTAATTTGGCGGACTAAAAGTAGTTAAAATGTTTTATCTACTCCTTTCTATTAGCATTGCATTATTGTAGATTTTTAAAGTGATATAAGGATTATCAAAGGAAGTAGATAAGCCATTATTTTTTTCAATTGATGATAATTTTCTCTGTACTGTCATACTGAAAATCGTTATTAAATACTCTGTTGCTGAAATGCTATCAGAAATATCATAACATATAATTGGGATATTGCAGTGGGGAATTGTCTTTCAATAGTAGCAACATGTCTTAGGATATCTGCAATGTTTAGTACGAATATGTTTTGTGGCCATTGGAACAGAGGATTCAATGTATTTTCAACCAGGGATGGAGTATTCAATGAAGGCTTTGGCACTCAGAAAAAAGCATCTTACACTCTGCACCAGTTTAACAGGGGGAAGAAGCCTCGTATTTGAATCGTGTCAGTGCAAGTAACCAGAAAAAGGTAAATAGTCAGCCTTCCACAACTGTGGGTTTGATTTTCATTGATCTGATTATTTGTGAGTTTCTCCAACTCCTGCTCCTCATCTCAGGTACTTCTTTTCTGGGGAACCTTCTCTCTTAGGGCCTCTGATCAGCTTGCACTGCCATTTACAAACCTGCCTGTGGTCTTCCTCCTTCATCAGCAGGTGTCTGGCTATCTAAGGATGGCTTGTAGCCCAATATCTCAGCACCACAAGCCCTTTCTCCATCCCCCACAAAACCCAAAGAAGGGGATGGGTGTGAGAGAGGAAGTATGGGGCCACCATGCTGAAGGAGCCACTTTCCTCTCCTTTCTCTAACCTGATTTGGACCCTGGGTACTCATTTTCTTCTCAGTGTCTCAGCCACCTTCTCTCTCACGCTCACGTACCTTTTTTGATATTTGTAATTTTTCTATTTTTTGTGAGGGCTTTGTGCTTCTAACCCTAGAAAATGTGGAGGGCCAACTGTACAGCTATAGATGCAGCACTACTGCTGCCAAGTGAATCAGGGGACCAATTCAATTTCACTTGGCCCCATAAAGCTTCACGCTCTGAACCAGGGCCATTTTCACACTATACTGTTATAGTGCTATTATTCCACTTCCAACACCCTATGGAATTCTGGGATTTGTAGTTTATTGAGGCTCTCTAAATGCCCCCACCTGCACGGCACATCCCAGGATTCCATAGGATGTTGAAAATGTGAAAATGGCCCAGTTGCTCAGTCTGAGTACTTTAGAGTGGGACTTGGGCAAAGTGTGGTACATATGGCATATATATCTCACACAGTTTCAAGGCCATTTTTGAGGCTCCCACTCCCTCTCATTTTTTTCCATTCAAAATATGCCCCCTCCCACATAACAGGGGGCCTATTAATTTTATTTTTGAAAAAAGAAATCATCCATAAAAAAACACATGTGGAGGACACAGTGAAGAGGTGGCACCTGAGGTCCCTCAGGGGCCAGGGCTTCCCCCAAAACCCTGACGGTTGTTCATCCTTGCTAAAGAGTTAAGGTCAAGTTGCTATGAAACTTCCTATATCTGTTTGCTGACTTTGTGTGTGTATGTGCCTTCAAATCGCTGATTGACATATGGTGACCCCATGAATTTCATACGATTTTTTCGGGGGGAGGATAAATATTCTGAAGTGGTTTTACCAGTTCTTTCCTCTGAAATATAACCTACAGCACCTGTATTCATTGGTGGCCTCCCGTCCAGTTACTATCAGAGTCAACCCTGCTTAGCTTCCAAGATCAGATAACATCTATTGTTTTTAGAGTATTTTGTTGTATGCCTTCAAGCCATTTCCAACCTATGACAACCCTAAGGCAGTCCTGTCACAGGGTTTTCTTGGCACGATCTGTTCAGAGGAGATTTGTCTTTGCCTTCTTCTGAGGCTGAGATAGTGTAACTTGTCCAAGGTCACCCAGTGGTTTTCCATGACTTAGCAAGGAATCCAACCGTCTCCAGAGTCATAGACCAAAGCTCAAACCACTTCGCCATGCTTTTGCATTTACCCTGCCTGTCTTCTTTGCCTCCCCAACCCCAACCCAGTACTTTATGACAAGCAGTTTTCTTTTTATCTGGCTTGGCTATTGCTGTACCTCCAAACTGGCAATCAGAGAATGAGGAGACAATAAAAGATAGGGAAGCAACTGCATGGCAAATTAAAAGAATCATGCACCCAAGGAAAAAGGATGAACTATCTCCTTCCTGTGTTGAGTCATGTTGAAAATCTGTGATATCAATGGTTGTTCCTTTTTATCAGCTGCAAGAATATGGCCTAATGGGACCTGGGAGCCTTCTGTCCTCACTAGCCACTGATTGACTATGAGTGCTTTCAAACTTGTATAATTAATAATGATGATGATGATGATGATGTTTATTTATAACACCCTTTATACCAAAGGGCAGAACATCAACATACACAATCAGGGACAAAGACAATAAAACAAAACACCACAACAATACATGGAATGAAATCCATTCCATGTACTGTTGTGCTATCAGCACCAATCGCAGAGGAGTGGAGGTACACTGAAATAGTTTTACACTCCTTCAGCCTAATATAGTTTCTCAGACATTCTGGCTCCCTGGATCAGAAGAAACTGAAGCTTTTAGCCATATTTTTCTCTTCTGTATTTTTTATTGTGATCTCCACAATGAGATCTCCTCTGAAACACATCCAGGAAGTTCACTAGAATGTTGTAGTTCTTCAGTGAAAAAGAGTCCGTCTTGCACAAATACATACAAACTGTAGCCAAAATTAAATGAGAGCTATGAGGACCCAAGTTTTTTAACTGTAGTAACTTTCCTTTTGCTACATTGAGAACTATTTTATATTCATGGACTTTACTGTCATTTTTTGTGGGGGGGGGGCATTCTTAGTTTGTATGAGTATTTAATATAAGGTTTGTCAATTAGATCAATGAAATGATTGATTGTAGCTGATGACTTTCAGGTGGATGTGTGAAATGACTCTATTGGGCAAAAAACCCTCTGATATGTCTGGTGTGGCATGAGGAAAAATGGATATTTCATTTTGGTGTCTGAACCATGAGAGTTGGTTCACACGTTGATGCTGTATTCATCAGGTGATTGATGGGCATGTTTAAACCATTCTGCAAAGAAATTGCTAGCTCTGTCCAAAAATAGCTAGATGAAACATTATCATGGAATTCCCCAGTATGTGTCTGTTAAGAGATATATTAAAAGAACACACACACACAAATGAATGAAAAGAACAGAGGCATCATCCCCTGACATTGTGCTTCCATACAAGCAAATATTTTGGACCCTCTTTAACAGTGAATATGAATAGGAATGAATAGTGAAGATATTCCAGTGTCCCAGGTAAGTATATTTTACTTAATATGTGGAAATAGATACCCTTTATTAATCTGGAAATGTATGACAATTGTTTTTTTTCCTGAAACTCATTTAATGAACAGAATCTACACACTTAACTTGGATATTACTTTCTCCCTTTTTAAAAAGCTTGCAGAGCTAAGCAAACATTTCCAGCATGCATAAGCACTGATGGAGCAGAGGCAATCCTCTGTGACATCATTCTGCTAGTGATTAGTGTTTCATTGCTTCTTGTCAATTTCTTACTTCAGAGCACAGTGTCACAACTCAGTGGCAGATGGTAGCTCAAAAGCATGTCAAGAAATATTAATAAATTGGATGGAGGAGGCCTATGTTTACTTGCAAATTCAGTGGAAATTGCGTCTTAACTATATGGTCCCTACAACTATATTAGTTGTAGGGACCATATAGTTAAGACGTATACACATACATATATACACACTTGGTACAATTATGTCACTTACACATGAATTCTGTGTAAACTGTGTAAACACATGAAACTAAGTGAATAACCACGCAGTTTCTTTCTTGACTTTAATCTGGGGAAGCTCCAACAGGAAAGCACAGAAATAGTGTGGGAGTGAGTTATGCAGCTCCATGTACTAAAACTGGATGCCAAATATTCAAGAAAATGGGAATAGGTGAAAGATGGATGAAGTACCGTAGTCACATTGCTAGAGCAAACCAAATAACTTAGCACAGAAGAAAGGCCAGATACTCTGCTGAACTTGGGAAGGAATAACTAGGAGATGGACAGGGTCCTGGAAACTAACTCACAAGGAACAGGATACTTTAATAGACAAATAATAGTCCAGAATGAACTGCTTGTTGCTGCTGCTCCTGCTGCTGCTGTGAATAAAGTTGGTAATATTATTCCCTCATCAAACCAGACCTTCCATTCTTCTTGGGTAGCTACTCATGTGCTGTTCTGGAACAGACCAACCTAAGCACAACCCAACATTCCATGGCAGATGCTCATTAGAATAGAATCTGTCGTCACCTCTGTTACAACTTTTTTTTTCTGAGATGAAAAAATTCAAACAAAAAGAATCATCAATTTGAAAAATATTCTGTTTCACCACCCCTATATTGATGAATTTAGTTCTTAAAACGTTTTCATTTTGATAGAGGTGACTGTTGTCATATGCTATTTTTATTTTCATGTTGCAAAAATCTTCAAACTATGTTTTCAGTAATAGATTTATGTTCTGTTCTTCACACGATGTTTGAATTGTGTATTCATGTTTAAGATATCTGAAGAAACATTAAGCTAATCTAAGTGGCATATGAGCTACATTGCCTTTCATAAAGTGACCCAACCTCAAGTTTGGATTTAATCAACTAGGTTTTCTAAGCCTCATGTTGGACCTATCAGAAATTCATTAGTTCCCAAGCATTCAAAATCTTCCTCTGTCTCTGGCTTCATTCATTGATCAGGCATTTTAAATTTCACAGATTGGAAATGTTATTTGCAATCCGTGGATATATCTGCAGTATACTCTTAAAGCAGTTTCATACACCTTAATGGTCATGTCTCCGTCCTATGGAATTCTCTGCTGCAGGATTCTAGTCCAATATGTTCAGGTACCCCACGTGTCTGTCTACATTACAAAATTAATCTGATTTAATCCTCAGGTCCTTTCTTTTCAGGCTACCATGGGAACTGTAGCTCAGAAGAATGAGCCCTTTTTTTTTTTTTTGCAGACAATTCTAAGTACCTCACCAGAGTATAAGTCCCACTGTATCCCACTGTGTACCAGAGTATAATTTTCATTGTACACCATAATCTGTGTATTATGGAGATTTGGAAATGGATTATAAATAGATTATAGTAAATTATAAGTAGAGGTATCCATTGACCAAAGATATTTTAGTGTTAAATTGACTGAAGAAGATGCAGTGAAAGTAGTTTAGTTCGTGGAAGATGATGGCAGGTTCCACCTCAACCTAACTTCATTTACAAATTACAAACTTCTTTCCAGGACTGGGACACCCAATGTTTGTGTGTGTGTGTGTGTGTGTGCATACAGAGATTAGGAAAGTTACTTCTTTGGACTACATCTTCCACAGTTCTGGGGATTCTAGGAGTTATAGTTCAAAAAGTAACTCTACTGAGCTCTGGACACATCAAACTTAAAATTAACACACATAGGGCAAAGATTGCCACAACTGTCTTATATTCAACTACTTTAAGAAGGTTTCAACTTAAAGAACCTAGAATCTTTTGGCTGCTGTGGAACTAGTGATAAAGAGATAGCTGTATCAGTTAAGAAGAGACTTAGAGTTCTCCAGCTGTTCCAAGAAGCCTATGTTCTCATTCTGACCTCAGATATGTCACTTAATCCTCCAGAAGCACTATTACTGCTCCTGTTGAAAGGTTACTGGCAAGCTACTTTTCTCAATGGAAACTGTAAGGAAAAGAAGAGGATTACTCACCAGGGTTGAAGAGGCCTCACACTGACACACTGTGGAAGTGCTTAAGGCTGAACACTAGCATTAAATTGTCAATTTTTTTTGACATGCTCTATTATCACAGCAGGTAGCCAGTTGTTTGGGAGATGCAAGATATACAAAGGAGTTTGTTTTTGCCTCCTGGCACTTTTTAAAATATAAGTTATTAAAGCTGGGAGAAGAAAAAAGAAAGCAAAAAAAACCCCCTCTTCACTAGAGATCACAACTTCTTTTTCTTTTTCTTTAATTAAAATACAATGAGCATGATCCTTTGGATTTCAATGGGAATATTATAGTTCTGTGTTGGTGAAATGAAGTTTAGAGCACAATCCAATATGTTTACCTCAAAATCAATTTCAATGAGGTGCAGTGGGACTTAACCGATGTCAATCCAAAACATTTTCATACTGGAAATGGTACTTCAATAACTAAACAACTAACCAGCAGGGAGATTCTAGTTACTTTAAGATGAAGCCTTCTGAAGACAGCTGAAGCATGTGCGAGCACAGGAAGACAGTGGAAAGACCATCCATGACTGATGTGTGTTCACCAGATTGTGTGTACCATATGTCCATTCTATCAGAAAACTCTTTGCAATACCAGAGCTTGGAAATGTTAAACTCCACCAATCAGCATCATTTTGAAAAGTCAGTTGAACACAGGAAGCTGACTTACAGTATCAGAACATTGTTTCATTCAACTCATGCTTCAACAATGGGTAACAGCTTCTCAGAGTTACAGACCAGAATATTTCTTAGCCTTACTTGTGTGAGGTCTTGTTTCTTTATTAGAATTATAGGAAAAACTTCTTGTGCAGATATGAAAGTAAAAGTAGTTTTCCTCTAGGGCCTAGTAGTCATGGTCTTACGGTCAAGGCTGGGCTTTGTCATATCTGAATCATATCAATAAATACTGAGTTTCATTCATACTACCAAAATATATTATTCCAGTTTAGCTGCTATGGTTCCACCTTCCAGAATCCTGGGATTTGTAAGTCGGTGAGGCACTACATCTGCCTGGCTGAGAATTCTAAATGCCCCTTCTTAAAATTCAAATGCCAGGAGTCCATTGGGATTGAATCATGCAACCAAACTGGAATAGCAGTGCTATAGTTGCATTGTGTGAAAAGGCCAGGCTTTTACAGAAATATGCTGAGGTTTCTCTAACTGCATGAATAAGAACAGGCATCACAACATGGAAATCATAGGGTTCATGCGGATAACCTATGGAGACCTTTACCTAAGGAAACCATTTGTGTTGCACTACTTTCTGCTATACCTCTACTCTTCTCTGACTGTGCCACCTTGCTGTATGGCAAGGCTAACCATAGGTCACATCATTGGGTTGAATTTCCAAAAAAAAAACTTTACACTATGAAGAACTGTGAGTGTGCTTCAAGAGATAAATGAATCATAGAATCAAAGTCTTGAAATGAGTGCATTGTATGTCTTCATGGCTCACCACATTCTTCCATATGAACCTGACTGATTGTTCTGGCTTTGCTTCATTCCATTCAGGGATCTGTTAGGACCAGCTGACCTTGTTTCTGCCTCAGAAACTATTGGATCAATCAATCAATCCATCATTTCAGCTGAAAAGATACAGCAGATGTTCTCACCCTCAGGGGAGGAGTTTACCTGCAGAGAGCACTCCCCTGAGTTTCTCCCATTTCCATCAAAAGGGTGACCATGCTGAGTACCTTTCCCAAGATCTGTGATCATCGACACATACCAACAGCACTGAATTCAGGTCAGGACTTTGGAGCAGGAATCTAGACTACTATTTAGCAGTGATGTAGACTTGAATTGATTGACTCTACTTGGACTTGACTTGGCAAAAATTACACACTGACTCAACTCAACTTGAGATTTGTAAATTTTTAGTGACTGACCTGCTGCCCTTGGCTCAGTAACATAACGCATTCATCCAAAAACCTTACAACTTACTGGCCTTATGACAACCAGTCTCAAGGCCAAAGTGTGGACACATTTCTCAGAAGAACAACAAATGGGTTAAGCAATGGGCTTAAGGTGGGGTAGAGGTCTGCTCACCAGCCAGTCCCTGCTACATATAGGAGGAGCTTTCTAAAACTTTTCCTAAAAGCAGAAGGCAAGACTTATGCCCATAGTTGTAGGGCATGTATCTCATTGGGGAACAGATAATGTGTTCTGTAATGGACTTGAGGAGGAAGGAATCTTCCTTCTAAAGCTCTTGAAACTTCAGTAATGGGGAATAAGAAGGATCCTATTCCCCACTTCTGAAGCTGAAGATGACAAAATCACAAAAGTGGAGGGCTGACTCTGCTTGAATTATGAAAACTGACTTTGTTTGACTCTGTCTAGAAATTCTGGAATACAGGCTGGGGTATAAAGTTGGCTCCCAGGCTTGAGACTTGACTCAAGACTTGACTTGGAGGCATCTTGCAAGGACTTGAGGCTCAACTTGAGACTTGAAGATAGAGATTTGAGACTTGACTTGAGACTTAGGCCCTTTCTGCAACTCACCCTTTCTTGGTGCTGGGGTGCGGGGATCGTGCGAGCAGCCTCCAGCGAGAGGCTCTTGCATCCCTGCTGCTTCAGCTCCACACAAGCTGCCTGCTCCCAAGCAGGCAGCATGAGAGCCCCACCTCTTCCTTCCGCAGCGCAGCCTGGGACTTTCCCAGGCTGCACTGGGGCAGAAAGTGCGACTACCACGGCTCCGGAGGCTCTGCATGCACAGCAAGTGTGTGCGGGGCCCTGGAGCAATGCGTGATCGTGCACCATTTTCGACTGAAAGCCAAAAATGAAAAAGTGTGCAAGCAGCGCCTGCCCTACCCTGGAGCGTCATGCAATTGTGAGTGCACTGTGCAGACTGCTCCTCACAATCATGCACCGCTCCAAGCGCCCTTTCACATGGCAAATGCCGTGCAAAAAGGGCCTTAGAGTAAAAGACTTAAACACATCACTGCTATTTAGGAGGAAAAGAAATTTCCCTCATATGAAACAGGGCTAGCTCACCCCATTTTGAATATACATTGCCATTCAATGAGGAGAAACCCTATAAGACCATTAAACCCACAGTCTCAAATTACCTAACCATACCGCCACCCATACAACCATACCTATGAGTGTCTAAATGACTGAGTTTTTCTTTTCCATATACATTCCAGAAGTAAAACTCAGTTTTGTTTTATTTTAATACGACACCTCTCTCTCTCTCTCTCTCTCTCTCTCTCTCTCTCTCTCTCTCTCTCTCTCTCTCTATATATATATATAAAAATATAAGAAGTCTGGGAAACACTGCTTTACTAGTCACATTTTTTAACTGTGTATTTTTGAGGAAAAACATAAAATTCTAGGACGCTGAAGAGAAGCTTGCTAATAAATCCTCAATGGCTCACATCAGTGCTGTTTTCAAAACGAGTTCTTAGTATAGGTTTCATCTAGGGAGCAAAGAAAAGAAACACAAAGACAGAAATCCACACATACAGTCCATTTAATTTTGGCAATGTAGCTTATCTTTGTACTATTGTTGCCTGCAGGTCTCCAGAGACACTAGGCCTTCTTGAAGAAAGCATACATATTTAAAGCCCGAAGCATGACCAGCCTTTTTCAGCTAGCACAACACTGATTAATCATTACACATTTTCTTTCTCCCAGGGTGCTCATGAAAATTTCCACTGGTCTTTTCAATAGTGAATCTTTCATAGAGCCTGAAGATAAATAAAATGGGAAGATTCCACTCCCCAAACATGAGGTCCTTGTCACTGTATTAAACAAGTGTGCTTGCCAGATAAATGACTGCAAAGCTGGTTAATATTTGAAGAGTTCCATCTCCCTGTGTGGCACAGTATAAAATATGTGAACTTTTCTACAGAGTTGTTGTTATCCTTCAGATAGGCTTAGGACAAGTCTTGAGGGCATAAGTAATTTTTTACTTTATTTTGGAAAAGGGATGTATTTTGAGCTAGAATCCTCTATGGCAGTTACAAATGTGCAACCTGGAGTTACAAGCTCATGACTCTTGCATATTTATAGTGTCTACACAACCTCTACCAGGGTTCCCCCTCTCATGTGAGCAATCTCCGGCATGAGGAGGAATTGTGAGAGGAATAACACTTCTGCCTATCACATCAGAAATTGCTCTGGGGAAGGGGTGGAAACAGCAGCCAGCTGCCTCCTGATCAAGAGAAGAATAGACCCCTACTAATCACGGCAGCTGCTTCCTGGTAAGTGAGAATTGGGGTCAGGCCAGACTCCACTGCATAGCACCCTGAGTAATTTTAGCAATTTTCTTCCCACTGTGAGCAAGTCTTTGAAAAAACGTGTGGTTTTTGAAGATCATTTCCAGTTCAGGACTTATTCTGTGCAAAATTTGCACATAGTATCTTTGCACCTGCACAGATTTTTTGTTTACTTGATTATCTTTTTAAACTGCAATTCAATACATTCTGGTCTATCACCCCCGCCCCCCATCCCACTAGATAGCTTCAAAGCATGGGAAGCACTGTGGCAATATCAGCCAGATCTGGAAAGGCAACAGCAGATCTCTTCATTCAGCTGTAGAACTGCATCCAGACACTGTCTGGTCATCTCCTAGCATCCTTTGGGCAATAAATTGACAAAGGCATGGGTGGAATGTTACACTTTACCTGCATAATGTAGGATTGCACATTCAGAATCCCGCAGCCAGTATGGCTGCTGGCTGTGCTGTGAGGGAGATTTGAGGAGCTGTAGTTCAAAATTGAACCTTTTTCAAGCTCTGATTATAACCTGGAATTGTGATGAACAACTGTTTGATGATATAGGTCAGATGTTCAGCCAGTAAAAACACCTTCTGATCATGTTTTCGTATAAAATTAGATAATTTCCTCACCTAATGCAGTATTGTCTACAATAACATCACCTCTTCCAAGATGTCAGGCAAAAATCTTTCTCACCACTTGCTAGTGCTTCCTTTATTATTTTACTTTATTTTTTGTTTTTTATTTTGTAAATAGAGGTGTCAGGGCCTTCAGCATAAAACCTATATGCTTTACCATTCAGCTACAGCACCTCCTCATAGTATAGGCAACAAGAATTAAGTTCTAAAAACACAATAAGCAGGGGTGGGAATCCAGAGGCTCTTCAAATGTTGCTGAATTACACTTTCCATCAGCCCTAGCTAGTATAGCTAACATTCAAAAATGCTGGAAGGTACAGTTCAACCTCTGAAAAGACTCCTTATTTCCACCTCACCAATAAACATAAGGAAACTGCAAAACAGAAAGTTTTTTTAAAAACAAACTAACAAAAAAATCTTAATCGACAGATCTATTATGGGTTTCCCATCAGAATCTAATCTGGACCATCAAATTCTGTGAAAGTTTGACACTGACTTGTTAGGATGTGCTGTGGTTTTGCCCACTAGTCATAGATTCTACAAATTTATCACCCATGCCCACAAAATTCTACAAGGTTCTAGACCAACCTACCAGTTTCATTCAGTATGACCATAGCTCTCTTTGATGCCAGCTTCCAATTTTATGCTTTATTTATTTGCACAGTGTTTATTTGAAATCTGGTTTGGCAATGTGACTTATCTTAGTGGACATGTTATGTGTAATTTGCTATAATTTGTAATTTACTATAGAATTGATGTGTGTTAACAATCAACTGTGATATTAATTGGAATTTTAGACACTTGTAACTCATCAAACAACCTTGCTTTAGAATTGATTACTGCATGTCAGTGATCAGTATGTAGAAGTGAAAGATGCTGCTATAATAAAAGATGTCTTTGGGAATAACCCAGGATGTTGCCTGGAACACACAGATTTAGGAATGGTAAGAGTCAGATAGAATGTAACATGTGCACAAACTGTGACTCTGCTAATGCTGATACATGAATCTTTTCTTTTCTGTAAGCATTCTTTAATATGAACATAAAAAATGGTATAAGAAGTGAAGCCTGAAAGAATAAATCATCCTTCCTGGGAGGGATCCTTTTGCCAAAGTTATATGTGTGCATGTCTGTCTTTCTTTCCTTCTCTTTTTTATCTTCCTACCTTGTGTTTGGAGTTCAAGTCAGCTCCATGTCCACCTGTGGATACAGTGAAGGTGTGGTTTGTTTATCCACCCTAACAGGCAACCGGCCTGTTTTGAATCCAAAGTCCTGATTTTAGAAAAGCCTGTGTAACTTGTCACAAACAAAGATGTATGGAGACTACCAGTCAAGAGTAGCAATATACTCAAGTTGTGGCAGTTGCTTGTTTTGCTTGTTTTTATGGTCCCTCATCGATAGCAACAATACAATATTCCGCCCCCTTAGGGAAAAGAGGCAAGAGTTGTCCATGAGGCCCAGTATTATCACAGAAAATACTTGAACAACTACTGGGGCCTTGCCCCACTGGCATGGCCCACTGCTATAGCCTGCACTGGGTCTGCCCCTCATTTTTTTTTTAAAAAAAAATTCTCATATCTGGCACATCAGAGTTTTGTATTGTCACTGAGATAGCCTGTAAGGGGAGTTGTGGCAAAAGAAAATGAGACTACCAGGCACTTATTTGGAGTGCTGCCTTCCATTGCTGCTGCAAACAGTGTTCACTGAGGTAGAAAAAAACCACCAGAGGGCATTGTGCCAAGGACTTGGTCAAATCTAGAGGCAGCCATGCAGTCAACTCAAACACTAAACTCAAACGATAATTGCTTTCCTATCCTGATGTCCAGGATGAATGGCCAATGGGGCTGCTTTCCACAATGTGTTGTGAAGACCTGCTTCAAAAGGCTACTGCAGCTCAAAAATAGAAGCTGAGAATTGTCGCTTTGTGAATATGCCACAATCCCTTTATAAGCACAGTAGGGAAGGACTGCTGCTGCAGTTGCTATTATATTTTTCTTTTTCCCCTTTGCCTCGGGGAGCCAATACACCAAAGTCAGCTTTTCTAAAGCAAGCACGTCAGGAAGATGAACCGATTACTTATTATAACTCATACCAATTCATTTGATGACTTCAAGCTTTCATAAATTTAAAACAACTTTCAAATTATCTATATTGCACAGGGGAATGTGAATGAAATGCAAATCGACAAGGAGGACAAAGTAATTGGGTGATGTAGGCAGTTCTTTATTCCCTCCTGTTCTAGCGCCCTTCTTTTGAAGCTTCCAGCCAGATATCTTGTTTTAAAGACCTCCTGTGTTCTCTAGATTTTCATCACTGGGTAACTTATATATAATTTATAAACCAATCCATGCTCACATTAAGCTATGATTGGACCACTGCCATCCTATCCCCATGGTGGGATGGCGACACCATGCAGAAATGGCCTTAATCACATCATTGTCAGTAGCAAACATTCCCTAAGTTTCATGGGTTGGAAAATGTCTAGGGGTGACTGAACAGTCCTTTCTTCCTTAAAAGCCACGATGTCCTCTAAAGAGAAGGCTAGATCCAAAACTATCAATGAACTGTGAACTTCCTTTTTAAAGAAAGTGCATCTCCATTTAAAACAAATAAAACCACCTTCTTGTTCTGTTAAATTGTACACAGTACATCAATTTTGCCTGAATTGGGATGTCTCAACAGTCTATTGACTGCAACTATCAGGAATCCACTTCAAATATGTATGTCCTGGATATCAATGGCTCTTAATAGCAATTCAGAACATCTGTATCGTAAATCCACAACTCATGGAGGTCTTTCTTCCTCTCAGGTTGGTCATCTTACAGTTCCAGCATCCCAAATGTCCTTATATTATCATCCATTGTCTCACAATATATCTTTTTAGGCTACTCATCAGCATATATTACAACTCAGATTGTTCCAGATTATATATGGTCTTGAAGCTGATACACTTTATGAGTTGGTTAAAAATCTACTCCTGTAAGATTTATGTTGAAGAAAAACTAAGAGTATTACAAGATAATTACCTCCTCATTTCTTCAATATGGTTCTTAATGGCCCTTTTAATATAGCTGAGGCAGGCGTTTCCATCTGGAAGACGTATTCAGTCCCTGTGTTGGCAAAACATTTGACCAGTTGGTTAATCAAGAGATTAACAACCCACTGGTTTCTTGTCATGGTTTTCAACAAATCACAAAGAATCTCTTGCCTCCTACAAAACTGGCTCAAATGTGGAAGCCAATAAAATTTGGTATCTGTCCAATCTCCGAAGGTTAGACATTTGGCAAGTAATATCATTATTGGCAAAAGTGTTTGCTCCTCCATTGTATTGAATGGATTGGACATAAGCCATTTTAAAAAATAAAAAAGCAATTCAATATCCATCTTTACATTGGTGTGCTTTTCTTCTGTGAACACATAGAAATTCCAGACAGCCTATGCCACGGCAGCATCATTCAGGTGCTCAATCTTCTCACTTGAGTGGAAAGCACAGAAGGGAAATAGGCATTCATGCAAATTCCATTTCCAAATTTCATACTGACTTTTCCAACAGATGGGGTCTTACGCCATTTATAATGCCTTGCAGAAGTTTGTCCTATCCCCTTGACTTTACACATTATATTGTGTTACAACCTGGAACTGAAACAGATTTGACTGATATCGTTACCGCTTGACGTACTCAAGACACTCAAGCACTGTGAAAGTGTTAAATATTTGTACAATCTGACCCTTGTTGGCTGCACCTTTCTGCAAAGCACTATATACCCTTTACACCAGAGACAGACAACTGGAGGAACCACTCTATTTCCCCTTTCCATCAGGGTGCCAACACATGCACCACAACCACAACCACCCTGTGAAAATTCAGCAGAGAATAGTAAACATAAACACACACACACACATAAACTGTTCTAACTTTATGAAACATAGGCCATTTCTGCACTACACTGTTATAGTGCTATTATTCCACTTTCAACATCTTATGGAATCCCGGGATTTGCAGTTTAATGAAGGGCATTCAGAATTCTCAGCCAAAGAGCTCTTTGGCCTCAGTAAACTACAAACCCCAGAATTCCACAGGAGGTTGAAAGTACAATAATAGCACTATAACAGTGCAGTGTGGAAATGGCCATAACTTTGTGGGTGAGCCAATGCGCATTATTTTCCAGGGAAAAAATGAAAGAAAGAAAGAAAGAAAGAAAGAAAGAAAGAAAGAAAGAAAGAAAGAAAGAAAGAAAGAAAGTTGTTGACTCTCAAACAAAAATGAACACTACCTGCTTACTTGGATTGACTGTTCAAGTGGTCTTTCTATCAACAGGACTTTTCTTGCATTGCTGCAGTGCCACCAGTTTTGGGTAGTGTGGCAGCAGCACTCATTGTGCTGAGGCCTGTGGGACCATCTGTGCATGTATGCTGGAGGTGCGCAAGGGCCATTTACTTTCTATCCCTGTTTACAGCACAGTTCTTGTGACATCTTTTCTTCAATCTCCTTATCTGTTTCTTTCTCTCTTTCTCTCTGTAGAGTAGCAAAATATTTAGTTTTATTATTTATTTTTTTAAAAAAACCTGATATTGAACTGTGAGAAGGTTTTTCAAAAGTCAGAGAAATATTAACACTACGTAAGGTTAATCAGCTCACATGATATCTACCAACCACTAAGCCCATAAGTTACCAGCCTGGGGACAAGAAATGGTGGATTTAGCACTTACATGTTACTATACTCTTCTAGAATGAAGTCAGGCTAATTTAGCCAGAAGAAAAATAGGTCATCAGTCATCAATAAAAGTGTCACTGTAATTCATCGCAGTGAATGTGAATCACCTTCAAAAGTACTGATGTCCTTCCAAGGATATACCCCATTGCACAATTTGCATACTGCTATCCTTACTATTTTGTCTATTCTCTGTTGTCATTGTTGTTTCAATTTGGTGAAAGAGATTACCAAAACTAATTTAGAAAATTTAGGAACTTAATGTAGCCTCTACCAAAAAAGCCCAAATCTAGTGGCAAGTTCCAGCTGCATCTGTGGAATAAATCGCTCTGTTGCAATGTTGGAATTGGCAGTTCAGTTTAGCTCAAAATTTTAATATTCCTCCTTCTGGGATCCCTTCACATCTGAGGCCTTTACCAATGTTTAAAACAGCAACAAAGCAACATCACTACAGATCAGTTCTTTGAATCTTGATAGATAAAAACAAACAAAACAAAATAAAAACATGTCACCTTTGTTAGGAAGTTAGCCATGGTTGTGGCCAAAGAACGTAAGTCTTTATAATCTTCATCTCCTGTAAGGATAAATATTTTTCATACTATTCTTCTCTCAGAAGGAGAAAATTAAAATATCTGTAGAAGAAGTACTTGGAATTTGTGAAGTCTTGTGGGAATTAGTCTGCGTAGAAATACATGGGAGGTTTTTGTGCAAAGACATGTGCAAAAAAAAAAAAAGAAGAAGAAGAAGAAGGAAGGGAAGAAAGTTGGTTTTGCACATTAACCCCCCCCCACACGCACACATAGAAATATATGTTTTCACACAGAAAAATTCCCCCAAAGACTTTGGCCATTTCCGCACGGGGCGAGGGAATTGCCCCATACCGCTACTTACTGGACTTCTTGGCTCCCCTGTCTGGTCTGCGCTGCTCTGGAGCAGTGCATGCTTGTCGCTCCGCACTGCTCCAGGGATGAAAATGGCAGCTTCCGGTTGGTCGAGGGTCTCTACCAACCGCTGAAAATTGCCAGACTAAAGCCTGCCCCTGGCAGATCGCAGGCTCGCACTGGTGCGAGCCTGCAAATCTGCACCAGAGAGTGGCATGGAATGGAGCGCTCCGTGCTTTTGAAAGTCCAGTTTTAAGCGGTCTTTCAAAAGCACGCTTGACGACCACTTGTGGTTGTTCCGGAGTGGGCTGAGGTGGGGATCTACGTTAAGTAGGTCCGACCCAATCCGCTCCCAGGTGCAGACATCCTCCCTGGAGGACGTTCTGCACCATTTCTATTAGCCCGTGTGGAAATGACCTTTGTATACTCTGCTGCTCTGTTTCAACAGAAGGGGTTTCACTGTCATTTGGGCAGGGCTTTCCAAATGGTGTGCCGTGACATGTTAGTGTGCCACCTGAAGTGTTTGGGTGTGTCGCCTACAATCTTGGAAATGCATGTTATCATTTGTAAATCATATATTTTTAAAAATATATGAAAGATTTTCATGATATATGTTGTGCTCCCATACATTTTGTTATTACAATTTATGTATCTGTCTGCATCTTTTATAAGGGGTTAGTTTAACCTCTGATTCGCTAGTAAAACTGAATTACTGTATCATATTAGGGAAACTCATTATTTTGCCAGGAAACAAGCACTAATGAATATTATTTCTGTATAATTATTCTTTCCAAGTTAGGCAAGCCAGAGACAACTGTGTACATGGTTACATTGAGTCAGACATTATTTCTTTCATTTGGCTATGTTTGGGATGTTCTCCTTGTAGCATTTCAGTATTTGATCCTCCTCTTTTTCCAATTTCACTGGCCAACACAGGCACCCTTTTGCTTAGGTCCCAGATCCTGCACAGTCAGATTTCCACTTTGTAGCCACTCAGTAAGGAGTCCTATCCAATCTCTGCTTTCTATAAATGGGGATACTTCTATCAACCATAGAATGGTTTCAAATGATGATTTATTTTTTGTGTTCTTTATAATTCTATGCAAATATACTTTAAACAAACCTACATGCATGTTTTAAAAAATAACACATAAAAAAATCTCTGTGGATCTCTTTTTAACATTAGATGGATAGAGACAGAGAGAGAGAGAGAAAATCAGGACCAGATTGAGAGTTTGTGCTTGCATTTAGATCAGTTAGGATTAATGTTAAACTTTTCATTTTTAGTTATTCATTTTTGGGGGAATGAATATTAGCACAAACTATTTACATTTAGCAGAATGAATCTTTCCTTTTTCTTCTACATAAAGAGAAGTGTGTCATGCCCTATATCAGCAAATCTTTATCTTGTCATTTAATTTACTTAGAGAGTAATCTTTTATTTCGCCCTAAATAACATGGTTTTATCTTAACAGGGCATAGAGTCTTGCTAATATGCTTTGTGCCTAATTTGTATGCACATAGGATCAGAGTCTTTCTTTCAGAAAAGTCTGGAGAGAAGAATGCTGTAGTGCTATCTGATCAGTAAGAATTCATTGCTTTGATAAAATAATTCCATTTTCCTTTGCCTTTGAAATGGAATCACACAAAGAATGACCAGCAAATTAGCAAAGAACCCATTCTATTTATGCGTGTGTAGAGACGCACTTCACTTCTAAGGGCCCAGCAGTACCTTGGAAATGTCTTCTCATTCTGAGCTTGCAGGATAGTGATGGGGGACTATGTGAGAGCCCATCATCCACCATCAGTGGGCAGAATTCCTAGGGCTAATAAAAACTGCAGTCCAACAACATCTGGAGGGCCACGCACTTCCTATACTTGCTCTCAGGCATCCAGTTTGGATGCCTTTTCATAACAGACTGCTTGCAATAGCCGTAAACTAAGAACTGTTAATCATTCCAGACTTGCTCACCTGGGACTCAAAGCTACTTTGTTCAATGTGCATATTGCTTTAGTAGCAGAAGTGCAAAATACCACATAAGTAGTTGTGTGTAAGCAAAGGAGATTGGAGTCTTTGTTTCTAGACTAGCAACCCACCCACTGCGACAGACATATACTGTGTTTCCTGGTAATGTTTTTGAAACCAGATCCATTTTTCATGAGTGAAGTACACCTCTATTATTGCCATTGCTGAACTGATTCTTCACCAAAGCCAGAACTTTATCTATTTATTTCCAATTATTTGTTCATATGCCCCATTCTTTGGTGGAACTGCCTATACTCTTCTACAAAAACTTTGTGAACAAAAACAAAGAATCTCCCTGGGATTTTAATTAGACCCACACAATCTATGACCCATCCACCTATTGGACATATGCACTAGTTCACCCATGGCCAAGTAACCATTATTTTTGTTACTGTGGAAGTTGATGTCAGCGTTTGTCCCTAATAAAAAAGAAATTAATTCTTGGGACCCAGTAGGATGTACTGAGACAATTGAATAGGCTAAGATGAGTCACACTGCAAGGTTGTAAGAGGTCTGCTGTGATGTTTTGATTATAATACCTAGCAGGTGCCTCCAAGGATGTTTCTGAGCAGACTAATTCAGTGTTCCTCAACAGAGAAGAGTGCACCACTTAATAAAGGACTCTGAAGCAGGCTTGAGACATTGGAAATTCAGAAATTCTGAAAGAAGGGAAGGAAGGAAGGAAGGAAGGGAGGAAGGAAGGAAGGGAGGAAGGAAGGAAGGGAGGAAGGAAGGGAGAGAGAGGGGGAGAGAGAGAATGAAAGCAAGTCAGTATAGGCAGCAATATGCCTGGGGAATGGAAAAATGCAGCCAGCTGGGAAGAGCACCAGGTAGCTCAGAACTCTTCATCTGCCCTACAGAAAAAATAAGATGAAAGCAGCTTTGTTAAAAGAGTGGAGATACAGATCCAGAAACAGAAGCAAGACTTTTGATCAGTGTTTGTAGGTCAGACCCGCCCCACATCTGACCCACCAAACCAAATGCGGCTCAACAGGATGCCTGCCAGGGACACAATAAATCTCCTGTTTTTCACTTCCTAATTAAAATGACGAAAGTATGGGGAGTAACATTCTCCTTCTTCTTACAGGCCATAGCCTGATCAGTGGAATTTGTCTCGGTGGTTTACAAATTGTACAGACTTGTAGTAATCACAGTTGTAGTAATCACACACACATTGAGAGAGAGAGAGAGAGAGAGAGAAAGAGAGAGAGTCAGTTTCATTCTAGTAGATTAAACAGTTCACATGCTGCTTTTCAAGGCCAAAAGAAAAGTTTCCAGACCATATGTCTAGCACAGTATATATCTAGCCTGTTGTCTGGCTTTGCGTATATCTGGCTGGGTGTGCTACTCCTAGAATAGAAAAATGCTGAGTGTGAGAGAATTCAGATAGTTCCATTTCACCCTGGGGGGGGGGGTAGACTAACTTTTTTTTCAAAATGACCCCTCCCTTCCCAGAAGAACACAAAGTGATCTGCCTAAAGCCATAACAAATGATCATTTCACAGACAGGTTTGCATTATGATATACCAATGCTGGCCTTGTGGAATTTGCACATGCCACAATATCCTTGAGCCATGCTTAGGGGGGACAGGGAATGGTCAGATTTGATTTCCTGCAGGAAAAACAATTCAGTGTATTTTGAATAATCTTGTATAGCATAAGAGTTAAAGTGTTATTTAAGGGGCCTAACTGTCCATGGGAATGATCTAGTCCAGCTAGGAGTATGCATATGCACATATGCCTAATTGTGTAAAGAACTAAGCATGCAAACTGCTACTGAGTGCACTGGCCTTGATAAGCTGCTGAAGCTGTACATATATATCCCCAGCCAAAGATAATCAGTCATCAGTATGGGTAAAGGGGAGCTTGATTCTAGGCCCCTTATCAATATTTTTCACTGACTACTACTGTTCTGGTTTTGTGTCAAATCATTTCCAATTTATAGTTATCTTAAGACAAACCTGTCACAGTGTTTTCTTCACAAGATTTGTTCACAGAGGGGTTGCCATTGCCTTCCTCTGAGGCTGAGAGAGTGTGATTTGCCCTAGACGTGCCAGGCTAAGGGGGGATTTGAACCCCGCTCTCCAGAGTCATAGTCCAATGCTCAAACGACTACCGCAGATTGGCTTTCACTGACTAGTAAATATCCCTGCAAATATTCTAAGTCAGGAGATGGTAAAACCTGCCTTTTTAGCTTGATAGTATATACACAGCTACAGGACACATGGAAGTTTCTACGTCTGATGCCTATCCTTGGCATGGAGTGGTGTTACCCTGATTTCTGGGGGTCCCGGGAGGGACACCTAAATGTGTTCACAACAATGGGGAGGGAATTAGCACAGAGCACAAGTTTGCAATGCGAAAGGAAGGGTAACGTAGCGAGATCTTGAACCCTATGTCTACGGGGTCAGTCCGAGTCAATGATAAGGCAGATGTTGAAATGATAATAATTGTTTTATTGAAATACAATCACACAAGTGTATGCAACACACTCACTCAAGAAGCTATAGAAATAGGTAGGAGTGGGATAGAGGGATTTTTAGAGGAGGTTTTATATGGGAAATACTATACCTGTCCTGAAGCCCGGTAAAAGCAAAGAAGCTGGGGAACGTGGATTCTCAGCACATGAGGCTGAGGGGAAGGCTCGCTGGGCAAAGTGACAGCAAGGTGGCATGGAAACCAAGAGCGATCCGAGGAAGCGCTCAAAGTCAGGGGTTCTTATAGGGAAAATTGTGGCAGCAGGCTAGTCCGTACTTGGGGAAAACAATGAGTTTTGGGCTGGAGACAAAGCCTCCGAAAGGTCAGTACTTTAGATGATTGAGTTATAGCCAGATTGTTAATAGGGTAGCCAGTATGCAAATGTGGAGTGCTTGAGAGTTGTATAGTTCGCTCATCAAGCTGCCTGCTTGGGGCAGGGGATCTTTTGTAAGTAGCGTGCATACATAATGTGGTACTTGCCTTGAGGTCTCCTGAAGCTGCATTCGGCAATGACTGGCCTGCCTGGATAGGGATTTGAATGGTTCGGCTATTGTCAGCTGCGCCTGTGTGCGTGCTTGTCCGGGGGCCTCACAAGCACGTGGAGAGGAATGGGTACAGAAGGCCAAATTGTTGATATCAAGATGATATCTTAATATCCCACAAACTCGGGCTAGGAACAGCGGTAACAGTGGAGAATTGCTGAAAGGGGAATGTAGATGTGACAGAACTGCCCAGAACCTGGAAGTACTTTGTTCCTTCTTCTTTTTGTCAAAAATATAACTACATCACAATGTAACTGCCATATAACAAGAAATGCAGTCACTAATTTTTAGATATGACTGTAACTTTCCAGTTACTTGTATAGTTAAAGGAATGCAGCCTCACTAAATGAGGGAGCACAAATCACATGGTTCAGGTGCTGACATGTAATTCTTCTCCAGCTTTCCTGTGGCATATTATGTGTTTGGAAGCAGTGATGGGAGGGAAGTATCCTTTCTCCCACAGACCAGCAGCTTGTAGGGTTCAGATTTTTAAATTAAAAGTAACTCCTTTAGTTCAATTTAACAACCTCAGAAGTAAATAGGTACTTTGTTAAAGCTGGATGAGTAAAAGTAACTGACTACTTTTGGGACCCTTAGATCTATATTGGTGTCTGTCTGTGTCTATAAAGTTACTCTCCAAACCGGGGAACTGTGCATTCATAACTTGATTTCTTATCTCTCTGGAGGAAAATGTCTCTCTTCCAAAGGTTGCCTGCTGTCTTTCGTCCCAACCTTGTGACTCCATGTTGCTGAAAGGAGAAAATAAAGTCATGCACAGCAGACTCCATGTCATCAGAAAGCTCAAGCTGGGAAAAGAATTGATCTTTCACAGTAGGGAGTATATCAGCAGAGCAGAGACAAGAGATGGTGTCCTTTGATTGTTCTACCGGGGAGAGGCAAGGGAGAAGGAAAAGAGAAGAGGTTGGATGGATTCTGTGAGCTCAAGGGGAAAGATGAGAGTCCTTCTAGGCTCAGTCCCCACTGCATTTATATGACCCCTTTCTGCAAATGCTCTCAATGTGGTTTACACTTTAAAATACAAAACATAAGACAGAAAAAAAATCCAAACAAATCTGGGCTAGACATTGGAAATCTAGAGCTCTAGAATTTCTGGATGGCAGCTTTTACCATGCCACAGCATCAGATGTGCTGGCTGAAATGGATGGTATCGCAGTCCAACAACATCTAGTGAGTCAAGAATTGTCTCCTGTTATTCTAGGCTATTTCGTTTCCATGGGAATTAACATTAACTTTCCTGATTGCTTTTCTCATCTTCTTCCTTTCTGTCAGGGCACGAAGGTTTTTAGCATTCCTTAGAACAATGGTTCCCAACCTTTTTTCACCTGCATTCCCCCTTGCAGCCCATTTCCATAAACTGTATCCCTCATACAGTGGGCCCGCATTATTGGCAAGCTGAAAAGTCATGAATTCAACTTCATTTGAGGTACAAGGTGAAAAGAGAAAAATATTTAAAATATTTTAAAAGTTCCTTGTGAGCATTGCAGGCCAGGCAGCAATTCCAGGAGAAAGCTACACCTCACCCAGTGATGGTTGACAGTGGTAGACATCCTGATCCTGGTTCCTCACTTGCAGTTCAATCTGATTTTGTTCAGGTTGACTAACAAGCAAGCCCCATTATGTCATTGGGTTCATTCCAAAATGAGTGTTTGCTTGCAAAACAGGAGGATCTATGAAGTAACCAGAGTGCACACCTCTTTTCCTTCTGTCACACCACACCCCAAAGCATGAGATGATTCCTAGAAACATGAGAATTTGTGAATTGGCCGGAAACTGTGCTTCACACAATTGTACAGATCCTCATGTATTTTGCCTTTTCCTCCATCTTCCCAACTCCTGGAGTTGCTGCCTACTTTGTGATGGTTGAGGGCCTGGTTCCAACCCTGATTGCTTGTAAGCAAGAGACTAGGATCAGAATTGCCACCATTGCCAGCCATCTCAGGGTGAGGTCAAGCTTCTTTCCTGAGGTGCTGCCTGTCCTGAGATGGTTGAGGTCTTGGTTTCAATTCTAGTTGCTGGCAGGAGTGCACATCTCACACACCATTTCACAAATTCTCATCTATTTCCACTCCACCTCTGCCACCCCTCCAATTCCCAGAATTGCTGCCTGTTCTGTGGTGGTGGAACGCTTGGTTCCAATCCCAGTTGTTCATATGCAATTTTTAAAATATTTCAAATATTTTTTTCTCTTTTCACATAACACTTTGTGTGAGGTTGAATTTGTAAATTTTGAGCTCACAAATAATGCAGGCCCATTGAACTTTAGCAGCAGAAATTACTCTGTCATGTCCGCTCCCTTTATTCTTGCTTCAAGAGAGACTCTGGGAACCAACTGCAACACTTTCAGGTTCTCTCTCCTCAGCCACCCCTCAGCCTGCCCCACCCCCAAAAAAGGAAGAAAAAATACAGCCGAAAGAGGTGAGCTGTGATGTATTGATTGTGCACAACTCACACAAAAGAGGCAAGCAAAAGCTATACACACAGTAAAAATAGCAAAAAGTCCTTCCCTGGGTAAGGAGATACAGGAACCCACTTTCCCTCACAATCTAGTAATACACACTATCTTCCCACACCATTCCCTTTTTCCAAATAAGCCACCCCTTTCTGGTCTTGGCCACTGCTTTTGTTCATCAGCCTCTCCTGTCAAGCCTTATTTACCTGGCTGGAATATTCTGCTGCCACCACTGTGTAACTTTGCTGTGTATGCCTTGGCTCTGTGCCTCAAGTGCCTGTGACACCTTGTGTTGCATGTTGAATAAAGTGAACTGAGCATCCTTTCTTGAGCTGTTACAAAGCAGTGGAGAGCCTCTGGTTTAGCCCATCGCTACAGCAACCCCTGGCAAGGGGCACACACCAGTTAGAGGAGGTATACTAATTGGCTACCGGAAGTCTGAATAGCAGCTTCTTTCTCAGCAAAGATAGGACTGAATGTGATGTGTACATATGGCAGGTTTGTATTTCCCACCAGCAAACTGGGCTCATTAGAGTGACAGTCAAAACCATGACTTGTTTTCTAGCCCGGTCATCAGTCCTAGAATGTTGACTGCAGAATAAGCTGAGGCTCAAGTCTTCCCATGAGCCATGCCTCCAGACTTGCTAGACTAGGTCTCAATTACCAGAATGTAATGGTGTTCCATCCATCATCCATCACTTTATTTATATCTCACCTTTCTCCCAGGCTGTTACTCAAAGTGGTATTGGAGAGGTTAGGAGGGATGTGCAGAGCCCTTTTACCTCTCTTTGTTTAAATTCCTTCCTTCAGGATGGATATGTCCACATCCACACAATGGGTCACATCACTGTAGATACACAAATAATTTCTAAAAAGGAAAAGTGTTGTGTGTGTGTTCATTATTTATATAGTGAACAAAATGGACTTCAGTTCAAAGAATCTCTTGATGCTATGGAAACACCTCCATACAGAAGAAGTAGAAAACAATTATCTGCTGCCCCTCAGCCCATAGTGGACTTTCCCATTAACATATTAAATATTTTTTCCTTTCTTATATTATTCCATGTGAGTCACTCACTTCTTTAAAGACAAAGAGTAGAATGAAAGCTAGACAATCCTTCCCAGCCAAGAAATGGTTGTGAAGGAACCCCTCAAATAAAACAGGCTATCCCACTGTTCAAACTCTTATTTACAGTTATTACTGCCTAAAGTGCTTTGGAGGTTTGAAAAAGATGAAACAAGGACTGTCAGGTATTTATTTCAAGCTGGTTGATGGTTACCACAATAAAAGTTGTCATAACCAAAAATTATCATCACAAAGAAACCATTTCTTGCCATTGAGGAATCTAGAGGCTCAATATGCAAGATCAAAATCATGTAGCTATGTATCTCAACTGCTCAGTTGAGACACATAAAATTTTGTTTCCACGGTAACTATAAAACTTATATTTTAATGTATTGTCCTCTTGTTTGCTTTTCTTTTAAAAAATAGATGCAAATATTATCACAGTAGCTGAAAAGTCAGTCATTAGGGCTAGAAGAAAGTAGTATATAACAGCTGCTGTAATAGAAACTGTTTGAAAGCAGTCCTCAAAGTCTGCTTCTTCATTTTTTTTTTTTAAAAAAAACATGTTGTAGCATCCTATTAGTGACTTATAAAGTTGGGCTTATGCCTACATAACTCACTTTTGGTCACTGGAGAGCTCAGAATTCTCTGCTGATCTCACAACATTGCCAAACTTTTCCTCTAAAGCTGCTGCAGTCCCACTTCAATGTGGCTGTTTGCTGACCAGTGGACAGTAGTGGGAGATGATGGAGCAGGGTCCAGATGGATGAAAAGCACCACACAATTATAGCATTATACTCCACTTTGACCGCTACAGCAACAGAAGAGCTCTCTAGCTGAGAATTCTAAGGACTTTTCTGCACTACATTGTTATAGTGCTATTAGCCCACTTTCAACATCCTATGGAATTCTGGGGTTTACGGTTTAGGGAGAGGCATTTAGAATTTTAGGGCAGAGAGCTTTTTGGCCTCAGTGAACTACAACCTCCAGAATTCTGCACAGTTGCACAGAAGAGAGTAGGTAGCAATGAGGGAGTGTGTAAAACAGAAGAGGCATGTTGAAAGCATCAACTACATTAGAGACTCAGGTCAGTTGATGGTTTTGTTTTATTTTCTTTTGTTTTGAATGGAAAGGTTATCCAGTCTTTTCTGCCTTCTTCCCTTCTGCCCAGTGGCAGAGCTTGGAATGTGTGTGGGAGGGCGGGAGGGGGGCTACAGCACAAGGGCCGTGGCCGTTGTGCACGAGGGCGTGGCATGGGATGTGGCCAGGCCACACAGGGGCATGGCCAGGGCACGCAGGGGCATGGCTATGAGCCAGGACGCTCCAAAAACATTGCTGCCTGGGGTGAATCATCCCCCCCACCCCCACATCCCTGTGCGATTGCTTGTGCCCAAATAAAATGACTCACCAGAAAAAGACAAAGAGAGTTATTGTGAGTGCCTGGGGGAGGGGAGGACTTCCAAAGAGCAGAACAGGGATACTAAGTTGGTGTGAGCTGTGACTAAGAAGTAGAGAGGATATTTAGAACAAATGCTACAAGGAGATGGGGAAGGTAGATGGATTTAATGACTGGTTGTTTGGTCTCTGCACAATGTAAGTCACAGCCATGGATACCTTTTCAGATGAAGGGGCCTGAAGTCCAGGTAGGGTTGTCCATTCAGAATTATGATAATCAGAGAGCATTGCTCTGCAATTTTTCAAATCATGAAGGATGCATGCCTTTAAATTCTGAATATCAATCTGTACTAGTGTTATATCTGCCTGGAACCGTGCATTGAATGACTCTGCAGGCAAGTGTAGGACTTGGATACCCTCCATGGGAGATACCAGGGTGTTATGTATCTGATATGGGGTACCAGAATGCTACATGTGATGGAGGCATAATCAGAGGTTATTTTAGGTCTTACTGCCCCCTTACATGCCTCTTTGGATCTTCACTGCATGGCCCATACTTCCGCCCTCAGTGCAGTGTGAGACTTCTTTGGTTGTCTCAGCACTGAGTAGGAATTCCACCACCACCCTTTTCTTCACCCTATCTATATCTGCAAGACTTAGATAATTGACTTTGGGTGGTGCTTTTAGAATCATAGAATTGTAGAGTTGGAAGAGACCAACAGGGCCATCAAGTCCAACCCCCTGCCATGCAGGAATACACCATCAAAACATTCCAAATAGACGGTTATCCAGTTGCTGTTTAAATACCTCTAAAGTAGGAGAGAACACCACACTCCAAGACAGCGCATTCCACTGTCAAACTGCTCTTAAACTCAGAATTTCTTCCTAATGTTTAGGAAGAATTTGTTTTCCTGAAATTTGAACCTATTGTTCCATGTCCTAATCTCTGAAGCAGCAGAAAATAGGCTTAGTCCATCCCCCATATGACACCCCTTCAAATATTTAAACATGACCACCATATCACCTTTTAATCTTTTCTTCTCTGGGCTAAACATACCCCACTCCCAAGGCCACTACTCCTAATGCCTTCTACCATCTCAGTTACCTTCCTCTGGAAAAGTCCTAGTTTGTCTATATCATTCCTGAACTGTACTGCCCAGAACTGAACACAGTATTCCAAGCGTGGTCTGACCAAAGCTGAATAAAGCTGTCTTATATTTCCCTTGACCTAGACACTATACTCTTATGATACAGCCCAGAATTACATTGGTTTTTTTAGCTGCTTTATTACACTGTTAATTCATGTTCAACTTGTGTTCCACTAAGATTCCTAGATCCTTTTCACATGTAGTCTGGTCAAGCCAAGTGTCACCCATCTTATATCTATGCATTTCATTTTTTTTTCTGCATAAGTGTAGCTTCTCCATGTTGAAATTTATTTTGTTAGTTTTGCCCCAGCTGTCTAATCTCTTATGATCATTTTGAATTCTAAACCTGTCTTCTGGGGTGTTAACTACCCCTCCTAATTTGATGGCACCTGCAAATTTGATAAGAATGTCTTCTATTCCCTCATCCAAATCATTGATAAATATGTTGAATAGCACCGGCCCAGGACAGATCCTCATGGCACCCACTAGCCATCTCTCCAGGATGAAGAACAGCCATTGGTGAGCATCCTTCAGTTTGTTTAGTTAACCAGTGACAAATCCATCTAACAGTAGCATTGTCTAACCCACATTTTACTAGCTTGTTTGCAAGAATACCATGAGGGACCTTGTCAAACGCCTTACTGAAGTAAAATATGCTATGTTCACAACATTCCTCTCATGTACTCATGTACCAAACTAGTAACTCTCTCGATAGATAGATAGATGGATGGATGGATGGATGGATGGATGGATGGATAATATAAGATTAGTCTGACCTGACTTGTTTTTGAGAAACCCATGTTGAATCTTAGTGATCATGGCATTTCTTTCCAAGTGCTTATAAACTGTCTGTTTAACGATCTGCTCTAGAATCTTTCCAGGTATTGATACTAGGCTGACTGTGTGGTAATTGTTTGGGTCCTCTCCCCCGCCTCCTTTATTTTATTTTATTTTATTTTTTTAAGATGGGGACAATATTTGCTTCCCTCTGGTCTACTTGGACTTCTTCCATTCTCCAGGAATTCCCAAATATTATTGTCAGAGGTTGTGATATTACTTCTGCCAGTTCTTATAATACCTTTCAGTGTAGTTCATCTGGTTCTGGAGACTTTAATTCATTTAGAATAGCCAGATATTCCTGTACTACTTCTTTGCGTGCTACATTTTCCCTACTGCATCATCTGCTCCGTTTTCCCCAGGTACAGCACTGTTTTTCTTTTGGGAAAAGATCGAGGCAAAGAACATGTTCAGTAATTCTGCTTTTTCTCTGTCTCCTGTTAGCATTTCACTGTCCTTTTCATGCAGAGGCCCTACCATTTCCTTGTTCTTCCTTTTGCTATGGACATTTTTAAAAAGACCTTTTTATTGTTTTTAACTTCTCTAGCAAGACTGAGCTCATTCTGTGCTTTAGCTTTTTCTTTTTCTTTTTTTAAGCTGGCTAATACCTTTATTAAGACCAATCAAAATATTACAAAATACCAAGCAAGCATTCATGTTTAACTTCTTCGGTGTGGCTAGTATACAAAGTAGAGGTACAGGGCAGGAAAAGGAAGAAGTATAAAGATTAGGCTAGATGAGGTTGTGGTAGCCATAATATCTGCATTAAGATCCAGTCTCAAAATAGAGATCGCCAAATGAATGACTCTGGCTCTGGTAGGTGCTTCAGGTATCAGGTTACTCCAATGATTCTGGGACAGACAGATGATAGTTGACTCTCATTTTCTGAAAATAAATTCCAGCTACTCTTCAGATTTGTCTGTAACCTTAAAAGTTCTTTGGACATCCATCCCAGATTCTTAAGACACCTCCAATTTTTTCCTCGTCATTGGAATTATTAGAAATTGTGTCTTCAATATCTCACTTTTAAGAAACCTCATCCATCACGAACTCCCTTCTCTTTTAGTATACCTGACCATGGGATCACTCCCAGTGTTACACTCCAGAGTAACCCTAAGAGAGGGCCCCTAAATTGGCATGACTTCCCCCATACTGGATATTGGCTAGCAAAGGTAGGTTGCAAGTAAAAATTGGGTTTGAGTTAGGTCCTTAAGTCCAACAATGCCCTTTTCTGCTGTATGGGAAAGTAAACAATGTCCTTTAGGCTAAAAGACAACGACCTATTGTTCCAAGTCACGTATCTCTAGGCGACCACAATAGACTCTCTCCTTGATTAATAAAAAGGTTGTCTCAGCCCCAAGACATGCTGATGAACTTTGCAAGGATAGACAATCAAAGTCTATCAATTTGGAATGGTAATCCTATCATGTACCTGGACTTTCCCAGGAGAAACAATACCGAGGAGAGGTCGTAATATTTGCCTAACATTATATTCCACAATCATCGCCCATTAACGCCACTTTGCTAGCCTATACACAGCCTGAGGACAGAAATTGGCTATAAAAATCCTCACTTTTGAGCCTCTTTGGAGAGCCACCCAGACTGGACAAGGGCCCGTTTCGCTGCTACCGAGGTGTCCCACTTAAGCCTCTCAGACGCTGCTGAGAGCTAAACATGACTTGTGTATCTGACTCGCCACGAAACCCAGCTGCTTCCAGCCTTCCAGCCCCAGGATCCAGCCTCCCCTGGGTGCTTTACACCAAGCCTCCGCTAATCCTCTCCTTCTCCAGGACGCCTAGACTGAGGTCCACATGCCCTCTCTCCCAACTGTCTCTTATTTCCAACTTCATTCCTGTAGCCTTGTGTGATTGTAGGATTATTTGTTAACGTGTGTTGCAACCTTCTTTGTTAGTTTTAATAAAGTTACTTTAGACTGTTCCTCTGACTCTTGCATGGTTCTGACCCTGTAGACATAGGGTTAAAGATCCCTTACCCTGACCTCTTGCAAGCTTTGAGTGTCTCTGTTAATTCCTTTAATTCAAAGTCTGTTTGGGTGTCCTCGAGATACCCTCAGTTTTCAGGGTAACACCAGCACTTCTCTAAGTTTACTGAAATCAGCTTTCTTAAAGTCTAGAATGCATATCTTTGCCTGGCTTCTTCTTTCCATTGTATGATAAACTCCAGGAGAACATGGTCACTTTCACCTAAGGGTTCCACCTCCACCCCATTAACCAGCTCATCATTGTTGGTTAGGATCAGATCTAAAATAGCCGTCCCTCTTGTCCCTGCCTCCACCTTCTGGATTATGAAATTGTCCTCAGCACAAGTGAGAAATTTGTTGGATCTGATACTCTTGGCAGAGTTTGACTTCCAACAAATATCCTGATAGTTGAAATCTCCCATTACTACTCTCTCTCTTCTTTCTGAATGTTTGGTCATCTATTCCAAGAAGGCATTATCCAAGTACTCAGCCTGGCTTGGAGGTCTATAGTAGAACCCCACAATGACATCACTATTGTTTCTCTCCCTCTTAATTTTTAACCAGATGCTCTCAACCTGCCTTCCAGGATTAAAGTCATGGAACTCTTCATAGATGTAAATATTCCTGACATATAGTGCTACTCCTCCTTTCCTGTTTGTTCTGTTTCTCTGAAATAGGTTATACCTCTCTATTGGTATATTTCAATCATGAGGCTCATCCCACCAGGTTTCAGTAATGCATATTGTATCATATTTACTTTACTGTGCTACAAGTTCAAGTTCATCCTGTTTATTTCCCATGCTCTGTGCATTAGTGGAGAGGCATCTGAGACCATGGGTCACACCCCTAGCTGCTTCTTAAGTTTCTTTCCCTTCCACTATTGGATTCCTTTACTGATTGCCCAATTCTTCCTATAAAATTTGGACTGTTATCTGCAGCATTTGAGGAACTTGTGTCCTCAAGAATACTATCTCCCCTCCCTCATAACTCAGTTTAAAGCCCTCTTAATTAGATTTCTGAGATTTCTTAAATAGGCATTCATCCAGGAGGTAGTGAGGGAAGAATTGATCAGTTTTTGGTAATCATCTTTGGCACCTTTTTGTGTAGGGTTGAACACTAAAACCACCTCTCATAGAGTTCAGGGGTGTGGGGATTGGGGAAGGGGACTACATTTGAGTTTAACCTAGGATCCAGGCTCTCATTTACAGAGTTCTGAAGCTTGGGTGGGAGTCCCCTGGGTTACCCTTCAATTATGTCTGGGTGGGGAGTAGTCTATAGTATTTGGAGTGCCCTTGGGGCTGAGGTGTTCATACAAAGGAAGGCTGAGGAAAATGTCAAGGGGTTGACACCTGACCTCAGCTGGACCCACATCAGATTGTTCCCATCTCTTGATTAATTTCCAGGCCAACACAACTTAAAAAGGCTATTTCAAATAAAGTAGCCCTTCTTTAACCCAGCCTTCTGTATCTGGTTTCATTATTCCATGGCTGGTTAGCAGTAAGATTGTAAGTGTGTGAATCTTTCAACTAGGAAAATAATAATCTGACTCAAAACAGTTCGCATGTAAATAAATAGAACTAGGACCTGCAAGCAAATGTTGCAGTGTTGATTGCTCCTTTCTATAGTTCAAGTCAAAACTGCCATTTCATCCATTGCTTCCTCCAATTTCCCATATATATAAATTTTTTTCCCAAAAAAACATTCAATGTCCTGTGGTAACTTGCTTACTGCTGACTTTTTTTTTTCTTTTTTTGGAGCTGATGACATTTTCTACTTGATTTGTGTATTTTCTTGTCATTTCCTGCTTCCTTTTTATAATAACTGACACTGCTTATGGTTATGATTTATGATTTGATTGGTTTTCTGTGACATCATTACAAATGCACCACAAACCTCGAAAATGTTTGGACTTCTGAGGCAAGAAATCTGTTGCTAATTTTGTGAGGTCTGAAATGAGTATATTGTAGAAAATGCAGACCCAAGCATAATTGTTTCTTATCTCCAATCCAGCAAGAATGTATTAATTATATGATTGTCTCTTTAAGTACCAGCTAAACTCCAGATCACAGCTTGGAAACATTGCTGCTTATAACATGTTACTTAAAAAAAAGAAAAGCTCAAATAATAACTGGTATCATCTTTTTTATGAGACCCAATAGAATTTACTTGTTATTCCTCAAACATTGCTTTTGGGATTTTATTATATGTGTCTTTGTGCCTTAAAGTCACCTATCAACTTGTGGTAACCCCTGTGATTTTTTTTTAATGTTAAATGTATTATTTAAAGCATAATAATTAAAAGTTACTAGTAACCACCTTGCTATGAAGATATCACAAAACAAGTTACTGTTTTTAATATGCCTCAACAAGTCATACAAATGACTTCTGTGTTAAAAGCAATGATTTACTTTTCAAAATGTCCATACCAAGTTCTACTCTAGACTCTTTCCACTCTCTCCTTTATGGACCTAGAGAGACACTCTGCTACAGGCCTATCTGTAAAATCCTGCCAATAAGTTGTAAGTATACCTAGTCAGCACCTTGTTTATGTTATCAGCACCTGTGTGGAGCCTGAAGGAGAAACAACAACTTAAAAGAGAAGATATTTCTCAGGCAAAGCAATGGTCCATAATCTACGTTGCCTAGTTATGTATGCCTAATTAAGCAATGTCTTCTCTCTTGGCCCCCAAGTCTACTTTACCAGGCAGAAGCCACACTGAGAGAAGGAGTTCAGCTCTGATAGTGATCAGGGCACTGGAGGAGGATGTTCCAATCCCTTCCCCGCCACTGACCAAGGCTGTGACAATCAGAAGCAGGACCCCTTCCACAATTCCTTGTTCCAGCCTTGCACATTGGTGGGAGGAGGGTGGAAACATCATCCTCTTATTCCCCAGTTGCTAGTAGAACTGACCTTCTTCTCTTAGCTTGGCTGCTGCCTGATAAAGTAGGTTTGGGAGAACATTTATGATTGTGGCAATAATGTCCCAACTATGGCTATGTAGGATTAGTGAATATGGAGCAGTTATGGATTCACAAATCTAGGTTGCTAATCTGTAACTGCAATACAAGATGCCAATGTCTAGTGTCTTGCCTAGTGTGATAAGTGAGTGCAACTCACATGTGAGAATGCCTGAATGCTTCTACAGCTTTCTATCCAAACAACCTGTTGTATTTCAAGATAATTTTTCAGTTTACTTTCTGTTTGCAACAATAAATAAAGACATACTTCTTATCTCTGTTTAGGGAATGAGAATAATAGATCATCCAAACAACTACCTTTATAGGTTTACATCATACACTTGAGTTATCATTATCCTTGAATTCTGGTCTACATAACAAATATCTTTCTCAGCTAATCTCTATAACCATGACATAGATACTTTTTGTGTAAATAAATCTCTATTATGTAATTGTTTATCAGTAGTAAGGTATCCAACTTAACAAAATTAGCAAAGCTAGCATTGAGAGGCTTAAATACCTTCCAACAGTGAAATTAAGTAATGGTGCTTCAGGGGAAAAATGGTAATAATAAAGTATTGCCTGACTTTATCTAAAGAAGTGTCCAAAGCACTTAAGAGAAATGGATGCTTAAACACTCTAAATCAGAATATATTTCACAGATGAAAGGTCTCACCTTCATCTGAAGGACTCCTATGTGAAAACCTGGACGGCCTCTACCAGTCAATGCAGACAATATTCATTTCTGTTGCCCAATGCTCATACTTAGGAAATGGTGTTTTCCCAGATCCCCATAATGGTTTCCCACATTGTTGCTTCGGGGACCATTTGGAAGTACTGAATGAATCACTATTCAAATAAATGAGTGAATTCTGGCTGCTTTTTCCACAGTGATGGAAATGATCAATTATAATGAAATATTAGAAAGGAGTAGTATAGGAGAATCAAAAGTAACCAAAGATGAATGTAAGAAAGTAGGACTGTATGTACTTGGGCTTCATTTCTTTTGGATGTTTAAACTGAGAGGTGGACCTCAAGGGTTCCCTTCCTTAAGGGTTCATGGAGCGTGTGACTTTTGAGGTAGAGATTCAACAGGGCAGAAAGTAGGACTACACAGATGTCCGTGGAGACAATTCTAAATAGAAGGAGTAGCATGTTAAATTGGGCACTATTAGAATATGTTCAGGTAGCTAAGGTCAGTCAAGGTATTGGTTGATTATTTTCATTTATATCTAACAAATTCAATTAGAATTGTGATTTCAATAGTATTTCTGTGTTGGACTTCCCGTTATTGAAGTCATGACTATAAGAAAAGAGATAAAAAATAAGTGATTACTAATGAATATATCTGCATCACACATGTACATCACTTTGGTACCACTTCAGTTGCCATGGTTCCATTGTACAAAATCCTGTGATTTGTAGTTTGGTGAAGTACATAGAATTCTTTGCCAGAGAGCTCCGCTGCTTCCCCTTAATGTGAGCAGCAGAGTTTAAGACAATTCAAAATATTGCACCAAACTACAAACAGCAGAATTGCTTATAACATTGATAATTACAATGATACAAACCTGATGTAAATGTGTACTAAAGGCATGCCCAAAATGTAAGGAGACAGAGATAGAAGCAGCAGTAAAAATAATAAGATACAACAAAATATAGCAAAATTGAACTACCTTTGGTGGAATATCATTTCTTTACAACCACTGTTTATAGAACTCTTATCCCTGTAGCCTGGTGCCATCATTGGGATCATGTTGAACTCACTGGGACTTACTTCCAAGCAAACTTTTACCTGGTTTATTTATTTAAACAATCTGGGGAGATCATAGTCTCTTCAAAGTGGCTTATAACATAAAAACAAAACAAAAATATAAATCTTACCATGCCAAATATAAACAAAGGCATAAAAAATAAGTTTCAAAAAATGCCCTTCCATTAGCAATGAGTACCAAAGAGTTTTTTTTTTTTTGTTATGACTGAGGAAGAACAGTTCCCTCCCATCTTCCCTGCCCCCCAAGTCTTCCAGTTAATCATCTGCCCTCTTCCTTGAAATTGATCACAGTTGCTTGAAAGTGAGTAACTTGCCACTCCAGTATTCAAATCACTTTTTTGACACATAGGTACAATTGTGCTTGATCTGCCAACATCCACAGTCAATATGCTTGGGAAGTTGGGCTTCAGTTTATGGCACTAAAAAGTGGAATCCAAAGTCATTTTTTAAAAATGCATTGCTGTGTTGGACAAGGATTCTTGGCAACTGAGGTTCACATCCCCAGTCAGTCATGAAAACCCAATGGATGATCTTCAACATGTCACACTCTTAGGCTCAGAAAAAGTGGATAAGAGAAAAAAACAAAACAAAAACAAAAACTTCTGAAGAAATCTTGCCAAGTAAACAAGAATCAGTCTGGTGTAGTGATTTGAGTATTGGATAGGGACTGTAGGAGACTAAGGTTTGAATCCTTGCTTAGTCATGGAGATTCAGTTAGAAATTTATCACATCATGTTATAAAACTGTCACAGCAAGGCATTAATTCCCCTTTTGCCTCAGACTTATCAAACAACATTATTGCATTCCAGGCACTGTTGCATTGTAGGGGTGCTGATTTTTCTTTTTAATGCTGGAAATAATCAGATAATGACCTCCTCTCCTGCCACAGTTTCAAACTAGTAACTAGTTTGGTGCAGATGTCTCATTTCTCTTTATTGTGCAAATGAACTATTAGTGGATGGAATGGGGGAATGACCAGCTTGTCCATCCCTCAAAGATGCCCAAGAATCTCAGACAAGAGAAACCCATGGACCACTTCAGTTGCTCAGGTGGATAGGATTTTTTTTCTTGATGTGCTTTATAAAACTCTTTTACACCTCTCTCTCTCTCTCTCTCTCTCTCTCTCTCTCTCTCTCTCACACACACACACACACACACACAAACATTATAACACAGCACAACTTTTTGGGTTAATGATGCCCAAATGATGGCCATTTTTTCCTTCTTCATGTGTTTTGGGTGAAATAAAGGGGGTTTCCTTTGCAAGTTGCCTTCATTGTTCTCCATCCCAGTACAGAAGTACATTGTGTGAAATGTGTTTTACTAGATCACATTAGAATATGTTGTCTAATTTTTATTTACAAAGCGTAATAGCTACCCTAATGTTACACCGTAATAACAGCCATCTTTCCCTCATGTGTCTTGAGGGGAGTAAGGGATGGGGGAGGGAGGTAGCTTTGCAAGGGCCTTTATTATTCTCCACTGAGGTATGGAAGTACATTATATGAAATGTACTTTACTACTTCACAGCATAATACATTGTCTAATTTTATTTATAATATATAATAGCCATATTAACATTACACTGTAATAACAGCCATCTTTCCTTCATGAGCCTTGAAGGGAATAAGGAGGGGTTTACTATTCAAGTGCCTTCATTGGTCTCCATCCAAGTGTAGAAGTACATTGCATGGAATGCATTTTACTAGATCTCAGTGTTTCATCTCATATTGTTTTGTTGTCTTGTGCAGGAAAACTGCATGACTGGATTTGCTTTACAGTATATACATACATTTAAAAATCTTTACTTTTAATTATCACATTGGCCATGTTGCATTATCATTCTGATTGATGGGGAGGAACTACTCTGGCATCCTTGTATTGTATTGTATTATATTGTATGTAAACCCCCCCCCCACACACACATACATATCTTTTCCTCTGCTTCCCTGTTGCCATTCACAGGTTACTAAATAAATGGTCCAGTGTGCTGGAATGGGGTGTGTGTGTGAAGGTGAGGTTTCTTGCAAATGCCCTAACTTTGCATCTTCCCACATGTGCATGGTATTAAACTTTTCTGTATTTGTATTTATTGTATTTATCCTATGTTATTTATCATATTTCTATTTATCTAATTGTTTTGGCTCTAGCTCCAAGAAAGGCTGCTAATTTATCTCACTGCATTTGGTGACCATATCAGTCCATCCCATGTTCTGCATGGAAGTGCATGGAGGGGTTCACTCGGGAGTGAATATTGTGTTGTATTTCTTCATCCAGTGTGGTGCTGAGAAAGAGTACACAAGTGGATTACCTTGCAGGTAAGCTTGTCACTTTTTGAAAACCATTATTTTCAACCACCCCACTAGGCATTTTTAGTGGCCGTTTTGAACGTGGGTGAAGAAACACCCTCTCTTGTGACCATTCCAAGGTGGATAATGTTGTGTTTCCAACATTTGTCAACACATCAGTCTTGGTTTTGGGTCAAAAATTTGTAGGTGTCTCCCCACCCACCCTTCTCATAGGTGATGTGCTGGTTATTCTTCCCTATAGGGTTCTCCAACATGTGCAAAAGGGAATGCTCTCTATATTGTGGAAACGACTAGGCACCCACATATACATGCTCTTCTGCTTCTGGCTCACACTTCCAGGCACATTATGCAGTTCTCTGGAAAGGGCCAACTTGACCCCTTCTTCTTTTATCTGCAGAGGGGTGTATGTACAGACTTTAAACAATCTGCTGTACATAATGAGATCATTCAACCTTGTGGTTTGACTGACTAAAATGACTTGTGATTTCTTAAGAATCTCCTTTGCCCACCCTTTTCCACTGCTCCAAGGTGATGTTCTGGTTATTTCTCCCCACAGGGTGCTCTGACATGTGCAAGAGGGAATGCTTACTCAACTGTGGAAAAGAATGTTTGACCTGGCACCAGCACCATCCAGATATGCATGATCTTTTTTTCCTGGCATCCCCCTTATAGGCACAGTCTGCAGCTAGCTGGAAGCCTGTGCAGCTCAATCTAATCTTGTCCTCTTTTACATGTAGGAGGGCCTCTAAACAATCTCCAGCACTTTCAGCCAGCCATGGGATTTGTTTGGCATTAATGGTCTATTCCCTCTTCATTTGCAGGCTGCTGTTGCTGTTTCAAGGGCTGCTGAACACAAAGGACATGCTATCCATGCAAACACAAACGGAAATGCAGGTAGCATACACTTACTGTCTACACAAGTGGCAGGAAGTGGACATCACTCTCACATCAGGTATGACCCCTCAAACTGTGCTTGTTTGGTAAGATCCAAAGAAAGCCGGCAGAATTGGCAGAAACAATCGTATGTGCAATCATGTTCTGGAGGGTATGCTTTCCTCCTTGAATGCTATCTGAAACCACTGAATCACTCCAGTGCCACTATTCATGGTTCCTCTTAGCTGGTGATGGAATGTCACAAGGGTGCCTTCTCTCAGGCCATTTCCACACAACAACATTCTTCCATGCCGTTTCACTGCAGTCCCGGGTCCAGAAGGGAGCGTGTCAGCAACATTCCCCTTTGCTCTCACTCATGTGGAAGAGAACACAACGGTGCCATGTCTTCCTTCCTCAGTGCAGCTGGGCTTTTTCCAATGCTGCGCTACATAAGGAAGCGTTGACAATGCGCTTCCACAGCTTCCGCATAGCCAGAAGTGACAGGAGCGCTGCATGATCACAGACGTGAAATGAATTTTTTCCATTTTGTGAAAACTGTGCAAGCATGACACTCCATGACAGGATGGCAGCGGGACGGCAACAACGTCATGTGGAAGTGCAACCTGCCGACCACTGCCATCCTGTGGCAGAAACAAAACAGTGATGTCATATAGAAAGGGCCTTAATCTATCTCTTTCTGAAAAAGATGATATCTGGATCCTTGTACTTTTACCTGACTTATGCCACCAGAGATTAAAAAGTTTCCCTTGGATCCAAATCTAGGTTCACCTATCAGATTATTTGATCCTATCAAGGAGTCCAGTTGACCAGCAGAGTACTTCTTTGCACTAATACAATGGAAGGACAGTCACAGCAGCATTGCTTCCATTGAAACATAAAAAGGATGCCATACTGCAGTATATTCCTTTGTGTGAATAGTTTTACCCAATTAAATATTTACAATATTTTCAATAACTGCAATATTTACAGCATGGGGTTCCTGCAGTGTCCATCCACTATAGGAGGAGTGCCATTTTATTCTCCAGACTGTCCAGGTGGTATGATAGGCAGCAGTTTGAGCCTCAAAGGCCTGCTGGAAAGCTTGGCCTGCAGAGAAAATAGGTAGATAGATAGGGACAAGTTATTTCAGTGCCACCAATGGCATTGCATTCATTGACCCACTCTGGCATGTGGAAGCTTTGCCTCCTCATGATAAACCTTTACAGCTTGGAGGAGTCTGATTGCCTTCTAGTTTAGTTTGGTTGCCTTCTGCTGGTCTCTGGGGACCCATCAATTTGAGTTCCTGTATCCTAGTGCCTATTGGGACAAAACTGAATATTGTGTGGTGGGGGAGCAAGGTTGGGAGAAAATGGTTTTCCTTGGAAGGAAGGATGGTCATCCTATTAATAGGGAAGACATTCCACTATGTCCAACATGTCTACACAAGGTTATTGAGGAGTCAAACCCTTTGACAGCCTCCTCTGCTGCTTCTTCCTCTTCTGCATGCTGTTCTGCAAAATTGAAAGCAAGGTCAGCATTACTAATGAACACATTGGTTTAATGAGCATGCAGTGCTGCAATAACCACTTTTGCCTTATGACAAACTAGCATATCAATATACAAGTTACTCACCAGTAGTGTGGCTGTTCCCTGTCATGGAGGACCATAACCCTCTGGGTATGGGTTCCCCGCTCTTGCTCCTGCTACTCCTTCTCAGTTAGTGCCTTCTCATGCTTCTTTTTCTTCTCTGCATGCTATTCTGCTGCACAGCTGAAAGTATGGAAGTCAGTATCAATGAGACTGTTACTTGTAGGAGACAACAATGCCACTATAAACACCATTGTGTCATGGCACTTTTGGGATAAAAGTTGATCACTACCAATGTGGATGGCATCTGGTGGGGAGAGGGGTTCTACTCGACCTTCTCTTGCTCCTCTTTCTCATTTGTGCACTGTTTTGCTGCACAGTTGAAAGCATGAACATCAGTACCAATGAGTATATTGCTTTTAGCAGCACACAGTGCCATGCCAACCATTATTTCATAGAAAATTGTCTGGCATTTCAGCATAAAGGTTACTCACCACTGAAGTGGCTGATCCCTGGTGTGGCAGATTCTACTTCTCCAGTTTTGGGCTCCTTCACCTCCTCCTCCTCTGATGCTGCCTCCTACAGCAGGTGTGAGCATTGGTGCTGTGCTGTACATAGTTAACAGTAGAGTCATTAATATGGAATGCACTGCTGTGAAAAGTGCATAATGTCTGTGTGACCACTTCTATCTCAGGATAAACCATGCTGAATGTTACCATGATATATACTTATCTCCAAGATGGGTGGAACCACCAGTGGGGCACTCTTCACCCCCTGTCATCTTTCTCTTCCTGCTGTTCTATGCCTTGAAGGGAGAAGGAATGATTAGTTCAAGGTGGACAACTGTTGTGATTACAGTGTGGTGGGAAGAGTGCTGCCTGGTATTGTGAGTTACAATGCTTTCTGCAATAATTTGTTGCCAGATAACCACAGGTGTATTGTCAAAGATTATAGCAGTATTTGCACATTGGGAGGATAAAGCTGTGGTAGTGTGGCAGAAAGCCTTGGAGTGGTATGGTCAAAATATAATCTACCATATGACCTTAGTGTCCAATGCACATTCTCTGAGACCTCACCTCTATGTTGCCTTCAGTGTTATGAGAGGCACTGCCTGCACAAACATACCAATGTCCATGTTTACCCTCATGCATTCCCTCATCAATCTGACTATATGAGGATGATAGGAAATGCATGAGGGTAAACATGGACATTGGACACACAGCTCTCACATGAAAGTTGGAGTTGTAGGACTTTGCAAGCAGTGATCATTCACTATAGTATCCTACCCTAGCATCATCTCTCCCTGCTTGCATTCTTGCAACGTGCTGGCCATCCTCTCAGAAGGAGAATATATGTAACACACTCTCTCTCATATATACAGTCTTCCTCTCTCACTCACTGGATAGCCTTCTCTCTCTCTCTCTCTCTCTCTCTCTCTGTGTGTGTGTGTGTGTGTATCACCTGCTCTCTCACCAAATATCAGTCCTTCCCCATAATCACTTCTAGTTCAGAAGCCCTAGATGACCTTGGGTCAGGAAACATAATGATGTTCTGACATATTTATATTTCACGCCAGCCAGCATACACAGGCTTATGGTGCCATAATTTCACTAGAACACCAGAGTATCAGAAATCAAACCATACTGCTTTGGAATGCTGCTTGAAACATGTGAGGATTGTCTCATATAACAGTTTGTGTGGGAGAAACAGAGTTATCAATCCAAATTATAAGGAGCTAGACCAGATTAAACAGTGTTACTCCAAAACATGCATGCCACAGCCTCAAAATAGAATTGGAGAGTAAAACAAAGTGAAATAAGGTGGGTCATTCATGCATCTAATATGAATATCATCAGTGCCTCAGAAATTCCCAGGGCGGGGCGGGGGGGTCTACTCAGATGTCATATACAGGTATAGCTATTTGAGAAAAGACTGATTAGGGGCAAGGGAGGAAAATGTTCATTACATAAATGTGTGTGTGTGTGTGTGTGGCATCCTGCTTGTGGAGGATGGCAACATATACAGGGCATTGTAACCAGCCAGCCCACTTACATCCCTCTCCTAAGGCCTTGTTCTTTCTTACTGTTCTCTCCTAACACCAGATGCAATTCCCTTCATAATATAATGTAGAAGTTATATACTGTCCTGATTCTATACAACGTACAACAAAATTCTTTTGTGTTCTTCCCAGGGAGATAGATGGTGGTATGAATGAGGTAGGATACCCCACTGGAGAAGACTGTGAACTGGTTGGCATCAATGGTAACACACATGTTGTTACCAGTGAGCAACAGGGTCCATATGGGATTACTGGGATTGGAGGAAATGCTTCAAGTAGTATGAAAGTTTACTATTCATCTTTGTTGTTTGTTTTTGTAGGCAACCATGCTGAGAGTGGTGACAGAGAAATGGAATGAGAGGCTATGGTAGAAGGTGAACCACATTGCCCAGAGTCAGATAGGGAGGGTGAATTTACACCTTCTTCTTATAAGGGGTCATGGAAGTTGTAGTACAGCTCATTTCAAAGTTTAAATGTATGATAGTCTATTATATCTGTTTCCAGAACACACTGCTTTCACTGCTACTGCTTGATATGTGATACAGTCGAACCATATGTGAGAAGGAAGAATTGGCATTCTTGGTGGAAACCCAAGGTTGGCTGAAGTATAACAATAATGTCCAGTTCTTTCTATTTCAGACAATTGTAGAATGCAGATAGAAATCAGCTTGAAAACCAGATTTCCTTTTTTTGTTACATTGCCAGAAAGTCAGAATAGCTCTGTGAGAATGAGTGTACTTTAGCTGCTGGCAGGGAACATCAAATGGTTTGGCAAGTAGGCAGAATACCAAGTGACTTGCAGAGTGGCTATATCATGCTGCAAGAAACTGAAGAACATAGTTATAAGACATGCAGGCATACTAATATGCAGTGGGTGTTACTTCTAATGAAATATTTATTCCAAACGTTGACAATTCAAGAAAAGCTCAGAGTAACGCCTTTCTTCCTCTGCTGGAATCCCTAAAGACTTATCATTACGTTGGCAAGTTTGTCTATTTTGAATAATCCTCATCAGGTGTTCGACCCTCTGATGTTTAACATATTTATAAATTTGAAGTGTTGTGTCTGTATGTGTCTTTAAGTTCCCTGTTGACTTATTCTGACCCCATTACTTTAATAAAGTTTTATTTGGTAAAGAGTACTCAAAGGTGGTTTTTCCAGTTCCTAAATGTGACAGTCTGCTTAATGGCTCTTGGAAACATTTGCAAGCAGAGCTGTCAAGCTGAGCTTAGCACCTATTGTATTTATATGTAACAGTAATGAAATCCAGTCTGTCTAGATGCTATGGGGTTCTTTGAGCTCCTATATTAACAGTTTTTTTTTGTTTTGTTTTTGTTTTGCTTTGCAAAGCTTTCCACAAGCCACAGCCCTACATCAATGTCCCCACAAACCAGAATTAAATTGACCAGGCAAAGAAACAAAAAAAGGGGCATTGCATTGAGGGCATTGTTCTCACTGTCATGGAATAAACCCACACAGAAACTCACCTCTTTTCTCTTATGCACAGGGAAGAGCATATGGAGTTTTTTGGGAGGACTGACAAGGATTCTGTGATGTTGCATAAAGTCACTGACACTTTTAGGGAGGACACTACAAGCAAGCATGGAGAAAGGCATGTATGACTGGAGTACATATGTGTTGGGACCACTCTCCTCACTGCCCTAGTCAACAGTCTTCAGACTTTGGTGTGCACAGTGAAAAACCCAACATCAAAATGAGGAAACAGTTGGCATCTTTTTTCAGGAGCAAGGTGAGATTTTGGAGCCATCCACAGCCCCACCTCAGGACTGGATGTGGCATGTGGGCATCCACACATGGCAGCCAGTGGGAGCACCATGACAGCTACATGCAGGAAGCCTGTCCCAAAGAAAAGCAAACATCCAATGCCATTTCAGTCTGCCAAAGGAAAATTTGCAACCATCAATGTCCTCTGGTAGTCCTTCTTCTTCCACAGCAGAAAGAAGGCAATCACCAGAACCTGTGAGTGAGGGGAAAGAAGAGGTGCAAGAAACACCATGTAAAGCTCAAAGCCCCCCCTTCCATCAATACAGCCCCAAAAGTCAAGAACATCAGACCAATATCTATGAAAATGTTGTATGTGATATTTCAAATTTAATAAAGCTTCATGTTATATGTAATATCTCAAATGTAAGCCAGTTTCATATAATTTTTAATATTTCAAATATAGAGAAATTACATGTTATATTTAACATTTATCAAAGTTTCAAAACTGGGAAAGGTGACATCCATTTGAACTGATCTAGCACTGTGAAGTGAGTGCAGAGGTGGGTACTCTGATAATATACACCTGTACACAATGCGCCAGGGTTTCATAGAAGTCATGTCTGATCTCAAGGAAAGTAGGGCTTTGCTGATATTGCACTGATATCCCCTTTGTGGCCATGATTCCATTTCTGGTATGCAATGATTTGTATTTTTATCACGAAAAGTCACCAAAGATCCTAATGACAGAAGGCATATACGAGGTTCCCATATGAGAAAGCCATGAAGCCCTGCACTCTGGTAGTGATGAAACCGCTCAGACATCAAGGAAGTCGGGGAAAACCCAACCACTGTGGCCAAATGTGGGGATTTGTCCTATACAATTCCAGATTCCACAGTGTTTACTGCAGTTGCCAAGAGTGACGGCTTTTCCTGATCCCCACTTCTGTTCACTTTTTGTGACACCACCAAATGATCTCAAGATCCCTATGAGGATTTAACCAGCCTCCCCACTATACCTAGTACTGGCACCATACATACCTTTCAGATGTATAGCTTTCCATGAAGCTGAAATGTGTGACAAGAAAACAGTTTTTTTTTAATTTACAGAAGCTAAACTTAACAAAAAATGTAATATTTTAAAATTTAAAACACCATACACTCTCTTTCATGACAGAGCCTTATTACATACCCCCTTTTTTTCAGAATCTAGCAGACTCTCAAGAAGAGTCTGGGAGCCACACAATCTAGGTACCTAGGAGGGATGTTAAAGAAAGGTTGTCCTAGCTCCCAGTCTTGAGGGTTTATTGAGGTAAAAAAAAACTCAGGGAGTCAAGCAGCTAGGCAATGGTAACATGCAGAGAAACTATACAATACAGGCTTTAATTTAGGGACACACATAAATGCACACATAGAAATGAAGACGAAGATCAGTGGAACCCAAACAAAGTTAACTGAAAGGCTATCCACTTTAACAAGGCAGCAGAAGATTTAAATAAAAATGTATGACAGTATCTAATTAGCAACTCACAATCACATTAGCAATTGAAGCTCTAATTTTCTCCCCCTCCTTGATCCACCTGCAAATGTTTTACCTGCCATTATATCATCTGGTCAGGATCAATTCACATCACGGAGTGGAGCAGGTCCCAATGAAGCACATGCCCTTTGAATGCACAAATGTTGTGCAACACCATACAGACAGAGAAAACTGGCACAAAATTTTCCTTGGACACAGTCAACCAAGCAGAGAAGAAACCTAATCTAGGTATAGGGAGCAATAATGATGTCATTAATGTGGCTGAAAAAAGAGTAAAATGCATATTTGACAAAATGTGATATGCAGCATGAACAAACAGTTACCCTCATGAGTATAGCTGGAGTAGGTTTCAAATGGAATAACACAGCATAAACCCATAGTGTAATAAGGCCCTTAGTTGAATTAGAGAAATCACTCTTTCAATCTCAGAGGAAAGCAATGGCGATATTCTCTGGAAAATTCTTGCCAAGAAAACCTTAGCATACGGTCACCACAGCCAAAGTGTGAATTCCTGCTCAGCCATGGAAGCACACTGTGTGACCTTAGGCAAGTTATATTCTCTTTTCCTAAAAGGAAGCCAAATCTCTTCTGAATAATGCGAAGAAAACCCTATGATAGATTTGCTATAGGTCAGAATAGACTTGAAGGCACATGACAATAGTAATGTTGATGTCATGTTCAACAGGGGCAGGAGGTAAATGTCCTTTCTGCTTTCAGGTCTGACCCTATAACAGAAAGCAGATAAGTTGGGGAGGGGAGAAACAAGCATGCAAGGAGTGCCATGAGGTGTTAGAAGAAAACTGTATTCCTCATGATATTCTTGACACCCTATTAAGCTCCATCACTTCCTTCAGCTGATTACTTCTGTAAGTGGAATGGGGATAGAAGTGGGGAATGCTACATTCTTGTCTTTGGCTCAGACAACAAAATGAATTAGGCTGGCCCGGGTTGTGTCTTTCATTTAAAGCATGTAACCTATTTTTGTGCAAAACTATAAATACTGCTCTGGTAAAGGATTTCATTGGCCGGACTAAGTGGAATATGTAAGGTCACCTTTTTTTGTGGTTGTTGGCTTCAAGATTTCGAATTGTTTTTCCCCCCCCTCACTTTACCTTTATTACTCACAACTGGTTTCCTTCTTTATTCTGTGCATCTAAAGACATGAAAATAAAACTCTCTGTGTTGGGAGCTGACTGGTCTGTCTCAATTGACAGCTGACATTAATACCAAAATCATATTACCCTGGACATCATGGCTATGAAGATAAAATAATATTAAAAGTTGTTGCCAGAGGCATTTTACATTTCTAGACTGTGTAGACAGCATTTTGTATTTTTATTATTTTTTTTAAAAAAAACCTTCAGTCTTCCTAAACATTACAATAAAATGTTATTGTTCCCACTACATAAAGAATTAGTCTAAATGAGTGCATTTTGTACTTTCACAGTAATTTATAGTTGTTAATGCATGCAACTGTCAAAGGACATCATTTAAAAAAAACCTGCCTGACAGGCACCTTGCAATGAAACTAGGCAACATTTTTACTTTCCCAAAAAACTTCCATTGATTTCAATGGGAGAAATTCACAAATCAATGCACTGCACCTAACTTAGCTCTGGATTTGGCCCTTAATCCCCTTCAAACATCAATCTAGGGCCCCACAATATCAAGATTTCCACTGTTTTGAACTCGTAAGTCCTTTTAGTCAGGATATCATCTCTGGAGACAGACGAAATTAAATGCTCTAGTAGAATCACAGTAAGGCATGACTAAAATAATGGATTGTTATTGTGTGTGCATGCACATACACACCATTGGATAATCATACTATCCAATGGTTTTCCTGAAGAGTATTTTTTTCTTCTCAGAGTACCTCACATGATGACATTTGAGTGGATTTTTTAAAGCTGAAATGTTGAGAATTTTTTAATTTTTTTTAAATCAACTTCACTATCACTATCACTATCACTACTATCAACATCATCATCAGCACTACCATCATCCCTTTCCCCTCCTCCTCCACCCCCTTAACTCAAAATAGTTTTATCCATCAAAGAAAGAAAGAAAGAAAGAAAGAAAGAAAGAAAGAAAGAAAGAAAGAAAGGAGGGAGGGAGGGAGGGAGGGAGGGAGGGAGGAGAAAGGAAAGGACAAGAAAGAAAAGGAAAAGTGTTTAACAATAGCTAAAAAAAAACAGAACAAAACAAAGAGTTACACAAAAGACTCAGCTCAAAAGTCAGGTAAGGTGGGGAAAACATTTAAAAATTATATTAAAAAAATTCTGTTCTAACTCTTATTGATAGGAGATTTAACAGATATAAAGAAAAGTTAATTGGACAATAAAGACTACCAGTTGGGCCGCTACACACAAGAGGACTGGAGTAGGGAAAGATCATTCTTGACCGATCATGTGCTTTGAAGAGCTTTGTGAGGAGTTTGCAGTTTTAGGTTTTGTTTGTCACATCCACATTTCCTAGAATGAGAACAATTTGCATTCAAAAATCTGTACGTGTATGGACTTCTGATACTTTCCATGGAATAGAAATCCCCACATCCTTGCCCACTGAAAGGAACAGACATATGCTTTAATCCAAGGATGGGCAACTGTAGAAGGTGCAAGCATTCATTTCTGTCCCTCTTTGGAAGGCCACAGCTGCCTGAAAATTGGTTGCCATGCAGCTGAAAACCAGAAGTTACTTCCAGTTTCTATTTTTAGCTGCTTTGGATTATTTTTGGAGCATTTAAGGAAGGATAATTGCATTTCACCATAATTGAAGCTTCCAGGAAGTAATGGAAGGGGGTTCAGGGAGGTTTCGAAGAACTCAGAAGTTAGTGGGGAGGGCACCACCAAGTCCATAGGCAGCTCATGTGATACATGGGCCACAGTTTTCCTAACTCTGTTTTAATTGATAGGAATTTCCATTGAAAAAAATGCACACAAAATGTGCAGCTATATAAAAATGCACATTAAAAAGATAATAAAGGTTCAAACAAAGAAAGAGAAAATTGCATGGAACCTAAATAGATGCAGACAGCCATCTAATACTTAGGATAGACTGTTCCTAGTTAATTGTAATTATTTAGCAGAAGTAATTTGATAAAGAGAGCCAGTGTGATATAGTGGTTTGAGTGCTGAACTACAGTCCTGGAGACCATGATTTGATTTCTTACATGGAAACTCACTGAGTGACCTTGGGCACATCACACAGTCTCAGATCCAGAAAACCCCATGATAGTTTCACTTTAGGGTTGCCATAAGTTGGGAATGACTTGAAGGCATACAACAAGAACAACAACAACAACAACAGCAAGGGGTCTTTCCTTGAGTGCAACCCATCTACCATTCACAAAGCAAAACCTTAGCATCCAGGCCATCAAGGATTATTTGTATGTTGTTTGGGTTAGAAGGCCAGGGCTGAGAAGCAATAAAACATAGCTTCTTATTCCCTATCTCCTGCGTGTTTGTTTAGGGATCTCGATCTCATACTTCATATTTGTACTGCAGTTTAGTGCATTCGTTCTATGTAGTTTTCATTCTAGTATGTCTCCTCCATATTTCTTCCCACTGTTCTCCTTTTACAATCTGTATTCATTTTAGGTCTCAATTTTTGTCTATAAATATTAACAGTCTGAGTTATCTTATATCTCTTGTGCTTTAAAACATACATTCATCTCCTTCATTTTTGCTTATTGTTTGTTACATCACCTCTCTTTCCTCCATTACCTTGACTTTGTTTCTGTTCCTTTTCTTTGGATTTCTTTCTCTTCTCAGTCAGATGGCCCTGTTATTTGTGTACTTAAAAAGTATATGGAAATGTATATTTTTCCCCCACAGATGCAGGACACCAGATGGTGTGATAAAGTTGACTCCAAAGAGTTCTGTGGAATAATGGATGTGAAAGCAGAGATTCTACATAACTTATCTGTTCAATCCTCCATCTTTTCCCCCTTTCCCTCCCTAATTTGTGATCACTGTGAAAGAAGGGAGATTATCAGAGATACAGGTAAACCCCAGACCTGCAAAAAGTTAAAAGCCTATGGGGTGGCGGGGTGGATATTCAAAGTGTAAAGGAAAGCTAAAAACAACCCAAGGAGGATTAAGCATTGCTAGTGTTCACCAAATGCTCACTGAGAGGACAGTGTGGAAAACTAGCAAGGATGAGGAATAGAATGTAACATTCTGCAAAAAGTTATCATTGGCAGGACTGCAACCTGAATAGGATCTTTTCAGAACATTATGCTGCAGTTATCATCTGTTAGCTTTCTCATTTGGAAGCATTAACTCTAGTCAGGAACACTAATTTTACTAATTCCAGTGGAATCACTGCTACACCAAATATAGTAGTTTACACATAGTACATAAAATTAGTGGCCATCATCTGTTCCCACTATTTGAAATTTCAAAGGAGGTTACAGTGGCAATTTTAGACCCATCACAGTAATAAATCTGTTCTCCATGCTTATTTCCATATTTATGTCTCTGCCTATGCCCAAAGCTCATGTCAGCCTCTTTGCATTTTTCTCTAAAACTTCGTAAGTCATGACCCTGTAATCTCCGGCTAAGATAATTGTTAGTCCAGCTAAAAGAGATGCATTGAATGAGTGGGGATGTGGTCTATCAACATTTAATGTAAATTCCATTGATTAAAGAAGTTAGGAGTAATACATGAATTTATGCCTTATTATTCTGTGTTCCGGAGTGATCAGTCTGCAACAGTAATTAAGCATATCACATGTTAAATGAATGGATCACATTTTGCCATATGCCCTTGCCTTTTATTTCCTTGGTTGCTTTTGCAACATCTATAAGAGACAGGGTTTTTTTTTTTAGGGTTATTTGCTCTTTGTGAAATTGGTATTATAAAAGAGATTTACTGTATCACAGAAACTCTTGTACAGATCAACTTTCCAGTAAATAACATTTTAAAGCCAATAGTTACACTTGGTTGTCATTGGAAGAAATACTGTGATAAGTATTTGAATGAATTAATGGTCCTATTTCATTGAATGGAACAGAAAACATATAATCCTTCTCTGCTTAAGATGGTTTAAGAAACATCTAATTGCATAAGTAATGTTTTTTATACATTCGCTTGTCTTCAGTCTTGTTCTTATTTACTTTGCAGATTTGCATTAAATTTCCTACTGTGGAATTCAAATGTATGCTAAAAGATGTTATGAAGCTGTTTCCTGAAGTATTACAAAAGGCCTATCTATTCATGAGGGCTCTGACAGATGGAGGCTGCCCCATGTACAAGAGTCATAGGATGTAGACTTTCATTTTCCTCACGGTGCTTCTTCTGTTGCTTTTCATTATTCTAATCAGTGGCAAAATCAACATATGTAATAGTTTATAATAAGACATAACTCCAGGGCACACTTACCTGATTATAAGCTCTAGTGAATACATTGGAAGTACTTGTTTATAGCTATTCACAGCCTGACCAGCTTTACCACTGGGAAAGCCATTGTGGTTTGAATGTTGGACTGTGACCTGGAGACCAAGGTTTGATTCCCTGCTCAGCCATGTAAATCCACTGTGTGACCTTAGGGGCATCACACACTCTCAGTCCCCAGAAAACCCCATGATAGGTTCACCTTAGGGTTACCGTAAGTCGGAAACAACTTCAAGGCACACAACAACAACAAGGGTGTTTCTATAGGTGTCAAAATTTTGCTTATGCAATTTGTTGTTACAATTGATTAAAACAAACAAACAAACAAAAAAACTAGATAAGAAATTTTAAGACTCCTTTGTTAACTGGTCTGCACACCCCCAATTTGATATGGTTTAATTGTCAAAATATATTAACTGCCAGATATGTTTAATGGACATAAAAAATAAATTATACACACTTATGGCTGAAACATTATGTGGAGAATGGACACTGGCTGGAAAGCAGGTCAAAAGGTAACCTCAGCATGGCCAGGTCATACCTCACTGAGAATTATCTAAAAATGCCTGACTTAATGACGCTAAGCTAATCCTCTTAACAAAAACAATAGTCAAGCCAGATGCAGTCAGTAAGCACCCTGCTGTGTGCATTTCCTATTGAAACTCTCCCAAAGTCTTCCCTCCTAGCATCTAAGCCTCTTTTCCTGTCCTCAACACAGAACTGACATACAGTTATCAATGCCTTCATCACCTACCTGCTAAAATCATCAACTTATTTCCCTCACACATTAAAACCATCAACTCATTCTGGCCACCTTTTCTCCACCCTGCAAACTCCCTTATTTGCCCAGGCAGGGAGTAATCAAACCTCATGTCTTCAGGATGGGTTTTTGGGTATAAAAGACCCTGATTTTGGGTACCTCCTTGCAGTACATGAATTTCAGGCATCCACTCTGTCACCCTGATTCCCAATATTGTACAGTCCTTTGGCGCAAGCCTGAGCCACACCTATTTTTTAAATCTCTCTCTCTGGAATGGTAAATATTGCCTATTCTACCCTGAAATCTCTCTGTCCTAAACTTTCCTGCCTGTCTTTCAGTTAGCCCTGTGTGAATGTGCGTGTAAGTGTCAATCTTTGTGTGTCTGTTTGACAATAAAACACATTCTAGATCTTTAGGTGTGCAGAAGATGGAATCAAGTCTTTAGCTGATTTTATTGCAGTGACCAAGTAAACACTGGTGAAAAGGTTCCACCAGTTACCCCTTCTCTTGCAGCCTTCTTAATTAATTCTCCATTTTTACATTTAATTGTGGGTTCCGATAGAGGGGTCCCATGTGTTTCGGGGTAATATCTGTATGCAAAACCTATTTCTCCACTTCAGGCAACAAAAAGTATTGAGCCTAAAGCAGCTAGATAAAAACTAACCTTGAGAATCTGGTTTTAGACAGGATCTGGATACTAGCGTTGACAGCTAAAGTGATGCACCTACTCGGACATACATGTGAAAACAACTGCTATTACAAATTTATTGATATGTGGTACCCTTTACTGTGTTTGCAGAAACATAATTATATCTAGATGACCCTCCATCAAAGCTTCTGGAATTCCATTTTAAGATTACTTAGGTATGGTTTTAATAATTTATCTTTGTTCACAGTAGGAAAATTGGAGTATGGTGCTTGAAATATTCCTGTAGTAGCTTGGTGTGATACATTTTATTTGCAGTGTCATGCTGTTTATCTATCTTGTTGTTTTAGACTTTTTATAATTGCCAGGCTACACCTGTTGAAATTCCATCTTCTGCACACCTGTTAAAGTTCAGGAGCCATGTCATCATTTGAATCTGGTTATCAAGGCTTCCCTATTCCTGTTTGAGAGTGAGGGTTTTCATGAATCATGCAAAAAAAAAAAAAAAATACTGCGAGATTGTCCTAAAGGTTCTGACCTTTACATACAGTGCTGGCCTTGTTTTGCACTTCTCCTCACACAGTATTTCCTAGGAAGAAGAAAGAAGCTTTCTCATGTATAAAAAAAAAGTTTGAAGGTACACCAAACAAAGCCTATCAAGCATTGTGTAGGACCAAAATATGCATTTCCTAACTTGGAAGGGCATCTTGATTCATAAAAGAACTATTTTACACTTGAGGGTTGTATGAGAACCTTGTAGTTGTTTACTATTTGCTATTGTATTTTCAAAATTTTGTAAACATGTAATTTTCTTAACAGACATTTTGTAAATATCCACAATTAAAAAATACAGTTGACTCTCCACATTTGCAGGTTTGACGTTCATGGATTTGATTATTTGCAAACTTCTTCAAACCCTGCCCACCCCCTTCAGGTGCTTTTCTCTGAGGAATTTCCCTTTCAGCGGTTCCAATCAGGTTCTACAGCCTTTAAAAACCCACCTCTGGCCCTCTTCCTCTTCCACCAGCTGCTGCTTGGCCAGATTATGATGGTTCACAGCTTGATTTGCCAGCACCACAAACCTTCTTCTGATGCCTTCTCACATCCAAGGAAGGAGATGGGTGTGAGAGAGGAAGTATAGGGCCATCATGGTGACTCTTCCTTTTCCTTTCCCTCTTCTTTACTTGACCTAGTTTGGACCCTTAGTGCCCATTCTCCCCACCATGCCAGCTCCCCTCCCACATTTTGATATTTGTAATTTTTCTACTTTTGTGAGGGTTCTGTACCCCTAACACTGGTGAATGTGCAGGGCCAACTGCAATAATTTTTCCACTTCTGCAAATGTGTGTGTGACCTCTTGAACAAGTGTAATAATATGGACTGCTGTGACAGGATATGGTAAACTCTTATGCAACCTTTCTCTGCACATGTTTAAAGACCAGTTTTTTTAAAAAAACAAAAAACAAAAACAGTGGCTATTCACTCTTAGTTCTTCGAGAACTCATTATGACAGGGTTGGCAATCATGTAGTCCTCTAGGACCCACTGACACCACAGAATTATAGTGCTGTCATGTCACATTAACTGCCATGTTTCCATCCTATGGAATCCTGGAATTGGATTTTAGGGAGGGGCATTTAGGATCCTCAGACAGGGCACTCCATTGGCTCACTAAACTAAAAGAACCCAGGCTGGAACCATGGCAATTAACATGAAGTAATAGCACTATTATTCTGTAGTGTGAATGGTACCAGATATGGTTGGTTTCCAAGTTCCAGCAGCCCTGAACCATCATTGCATATGGTGAGGAATGCTGGGAGTTGCCATTCTACAATAGCTGGAAGACCACATTATTCCTTCTCTGGGATTGCACATATATAAGCATGGTTTATCAGCAACTGGCAATGAAAGCATTAAAGAAATGTTATGTTATTCAGAGGTCTGTCTAGTTCAGCTTTCTGTTCTTCCAGAAGCCAACCAGTTATTCATGGAAATTCCACTTGCAAGACATGGATCTGCCTGCTCAGACTCCTCAGTAACTGTTATACAGAGGCACACCTCCCCCTGTGCTAATTGTAATACCTTTCTATAATTGCTGGTACATTTCAGCAATTTTAAACTTAAGGAAATTGTCTGATCCTCCTCTAAAGCTGCCTTCAACCAGCTTATTGGCCTTCTTCACAACAACTTGTGCTAGTTCATACCATGTCAGAACTATGTGATCTATACATTGTTTGAAGAATAGCTTCTTTATCCCTGCGCTAAGTCTCCCACCCTTCAGCTTCAGGTTCTAATAGCATTATAAGAAAGAATGAAAACTCTCAGTCAGTTTTTTTCCCCCCAACATCATATATACATCTAAGTACTTCCTCCATTCCTCAACTTATTCAGAACGAAAGAGTCTCAAATGTCATAACCTTTCCAATATTGGGAAGTTACACCAGTCTTTTTATCATTTTGGTAGCTCTTTTCTACACATTTTTCAGAGCTATTTTTTATGGAGATTTGGTGATAAGATGCTATGACAATCCAGGCTCTGTCATGTTCCTTTCATGTCTCAGATGAGAGATGCATCTCCTCCCCTCCTCCCCTCCCCCTCCCCCTCCCCCTCCCCACCCCTCCCCTCCTCCTCCCCTCCTCCTCCTCCTCCTCCTCCCCTCCTCCTCCTCCTCCTCCTCCTCCTGTCACTGCCATGTGAAAGATATTTCACCTATAAAACCATTAAAAGATGGGAGGTCTATTTTCTTTTGAGTCTGGCCACCTGTAACTAATTCATACAACATATGCAATTAAATGGCAAAATGTCATTTACACAAATTATACATAAATGGGAGGCCTTCTTAGGAACTGGCAATTCACACAGTGTTCACAATATTTCTCAGAAAGTGTGACATCTGTAATGACTTTGTTGTGAAAAGAAATGCAGTTTTCTTTTTCAGAAATCATATAAAAGAACCAGAGTATAAGTAATCAGCCCAAATTTCTTTCATTGCTCATTATTCAGTGCAGTAATACTCAGGTGGCGTGGGGGAGACAACAATTTCTAAGATATCCAGGTATTCACATCTATTTTATAACTATGTGGCTAAAAAAAAAGTACACTGACTTAATTAGTTTTCAAAATAATTGGATTTTTAAACATATCCGCTATTATGAAATTGTCAACAAGCTCTGCATATACATAAAAATGTGCTCTAAAAACAAAGAAAGGTGCCATATTAAATAATTATCTTGTCTTTAGCTTGTGGACTAATTAATATCCTAATTGCCTCATAAAAATAAACAGCTTCCTCTGAAAATGAGTGTCATTTAGAATGGCAATGTTGGCAAGGGTTGTAGGCATAGGTGTAACTGCCTTTCTTTCATTTTGGAGGATAGAAGTGGGAAAAGAATATACACTGCATATTGTTTCATTTGGGTTTTGTTGTTTATAGTAATATAATTGCTTCTCGATAGGCACGTTCCATTTAATACTATGCAATATTCTTTATATTAATACTTAATACTATGTGGTTTTCTCTGCCACACACCAAAGTGCCATTGGTGCTGTAAATATGGGAAAAACAGGTGGAGTTTTTAAAGCCTTATTAACAGAGTTGTATCATTCATAACAAGGATTTATGTTAGATGTCATTTGCAATGCATTAGAAGTGAGAGACCTTATTGTAAGATGAGCATTGCTACTTCAAAGGCTTTAAACAATTATTTCATTTATTTGATTTATACCCTGTCTTTCTCTGATGAATGAAAGGCACAGGCAAACACTGTTTCCAAACAATAAGATGAAACTGGAGTACCTACTAAAGTTCTGCCATCTTCCAACATCTAACCACACAGTTCCACTGGATATGCAACAATATGACCAAGAGAACGTCTACTATATAAAAGTCAAAGATTGTGAGTGTGTTTTTCTGTCTCTGTCAGGCAGGTGAAGACCTCATATGATTGACTGGCTGTGAAAATTTTATGGAATCTTGGGGTTGGCAGTTCAGGGAGGGGACTTTAGAATTCTCAGCTGGAGAGGTCAGGCTGGTTGCTATGGAGACGAGGCCTACCAGCAAGAAGGAGGAGAGTAATGTATTTCCTCAGGAACCCAAATTCTGTATATTAATAATTCTGAATACAGATTGGATTGGGGAATATGGGGAAAAGTTACAAGTACTGGACAAGACAGTTTGGGGAATTGGAGACATAGGATCTCAAATCTGTGTATTTAAACCGCATCTAATCCCTAAAGTAAGGTCAGGTCAGGTAGTTCCTAAGGTATTTCTAAGAAGTATTACCTATGAGAAAATAAAATCCCGGGCAATACTGGGTATATATGCTAGTATACATTAAAATCAAGTGAGATAAGAAAGACTCCTCCAATAAATAAACAAACCAACCATGTAAATGTTGTTCCCAATCTTTAACCACTTATCATGTGTGTGTATGTATGTATGTACGTATGTATGTATGTATGTATGTGTATATATCTCTATCTCTATCTCTATCTCTATAAAAAAAAACCAGAAGAACTTGAGTGTACCACCACCACTAAAAGTCACCACAAAGATATTCTTTTTGACAGTGGTCCTTTTTGCTCCAATATGCGGATAACACCCAACTCTACCTCTCCTTTCCATCTGATTCCAATGAAGCTGTCTCAGTTGTGAACCAAGGTCTGTTGTCAGTAATAGACTGGATAAGGGTAAACAAATTGAAGCTTAATCCAGACAAGACAGCAGTATTCCTGGTCAGTCAAAAGGCAGATCAAGGAATAGCTGGATGGGGTTGCACTCCCCCTGAAATCTCAGGCTCGCAGCCTTGGCATTCTCTTGGATTCAACTCTGACCCTGGATGCCCAGGTCTCAGACATGGCCAGAAGTGAATTTGCACAGTTAAAACTTGTGTGCCAGCCATTCTGTGAGACACCAGATCTGGCTACAGTGATATATGTTTGATTACATCCTGGTTGGACTACTGTAATTCACTCCATATGGAGCTGCCTTTGAAATTGTTCCAAAACTTCAGCAGGTTCAAAATGTGGCAGCCAGAATGTTGACTGGGGCCAGTTACAGAAAGGATATTACTCCCTTGTTAAAATAGCTCCACTGGCTACCCATTCATTTCCAGGTACAATTCAAAGTGCTGCTCATAACCTATAAAGCCCTATATGGCTTAGGTACAGACTATTTTAAAGACCATAGCTCTCTATACAAATCTGCCAGAGTTCTAAGATCCACAGGGGAAGGCTTTCTCTCAGTCCCATTGTTTTCCCAGGCTCACCTGGTGAGGACATAGGAGAAAGTCATTTTAGTGTCTGTTCCCACCCTCTGGAACTCCCTTCCTTAGGAAGGTAGGCTAGCCGCATCCTTGCTCTCCTTTCATCAGCAGGTGAAAACATTATTTAATTAGGCTTTTAATATGTAAGTAGGTGGGCTATTTATTTATCAAGATGTTTTAAACTTTTTTGTAGTTTCTTATAATTTTATACATTTTTTATTTTTTTTTTTAAATTTGTTTTAAGTGTTCTATTAATGTTTTCAACTTTTTGGAAGCCACCTTGGGGCCTACTCTGGAGGAAAAGTAGCATATAATAAATGAATTATAAATAAATATTATAATAAATAAGTAAATAAGATTAATTAATTAATTTGCTGTGCTTTCAATACCTTGCGCCTGGAGTCACCTGTTTCTGTGTTCTGCAGTTCAGAAGCACAAGAAGAGAAAAACTTTGTACTTAAGTGAAAGTTCAGTAACAGCTGTTTGAGAAGGAATTTGAGAATCATCACTGAACATTACTTCTTGGCCTTTTGGCTAAGATCAAGTGAGAATTATCATTGAACATCCAGACATGAAAACACTATGTTACCTGCTGAAAGCTGTTCAAAACCTGAAGACAATATGTGTTAAGTACAAACACAGTTGAGAAGCAGATTGTAGAAATGCTTCTGTATGGACCCCATGATCATGGCCATCCGAATGGCGGAAGACACAGAGGTGGGAGGGCAGCAAGGACCAAACGGAGATTCTGATGTCATGACAGGTAGGCATGGAAGGACTTGATATAGACCAAATTTACCATAGAGAATCTAGAAACATAATTCAGGAATTTCCTAGGCCGAAGAAGAATGAAAGTGCAGAAATTGTCCCATGATAATATTAATGTAGATAAATAAGAAAAACTGTTTTCTTCAGGGTTCATGTCTGTTTCCAGATTTCTTGGTATACCTCCAAGATCTATAGTGTTTTGTACTGGATACAGTGTAGAGAGTATTATAAGATTTATAAATTACTCAAATTATTTGCAGGATAAAGGAAGGCTGACAGGTTCTCAAAACAGATTACCCCATGTAAACATACGTTTTTCGCTTCAGGAGTGTGGAGTAGCAAGAAACATAATGTTCACCTTTTACACAAATATTGTTTTGGACACAGAGCATATCGCTATCGTTATTTATTTTCTCATTGGGGTCACAAAGTACTCCACACCTCATAGAACATTGCTAACAATCTCGGTAGATGAGGGTGCAGTCTGATCCCCTCTCAAGGCTGGCTCCACAGTTCCAAAGCCTTGGGCTCCTGTCACTCCCCTTGTCCCCTTGCTTCTCAAGATCCCATCCTGGATCTGGCGCTCAGACTTCTTCTTTTTTTTAATTAATTTTATTGTGATTACATCGTATAAAACAACATTTCTCATTGTACATTTTACCGAACTATTACTGCTATCTTCCACTCCTCTCTGGATTTCAATAGTGTTATTTCATTGACATATCAACATTATGCATCGCATTGCATTTGTTAACATACAAGATAGATCCTGCTCTTCGACCCTACTTTACATGTTCCATGATATTCCACTGATTTTTACTTCTAACTACTCATGCTACCATGAATTAAGAATTATTACCTGTCAACACCCAACCCATTTCCAGAACAATTTGCCATTCTTTGTTAATGTCATCATCTGATTTTCCTTTTAATCTCTGAGACACGATATCTGCATTCCGATTTTCAATAAAAGTTGCCCACCATTGCTCTATTGTAGATATCTGCTCAGTTTTCCATAGCCTCGCATATTTAATACGGGCTGTTGTAATCATATACGGCATTATTCGCCAATATTTCTTTGCAACAGTTCCATCTAACACATGTGTCATATTTCATAAGTACAGTTCAGGTTTCTCATCCATTTGAACCCTCAGTATTTTACATATCATATTATGTATATCATTCCAATCTTTTTTAGCCTTAGGACATGACCACCACGTATGAAATAGTGTTCCAACATTCTCCTGACACTTCCAACAATGACCTGTTCCCGTATTATATATCTTCTTTAATTTTTCTGGTGTCATGTACCATCTATGAAAAGGCTTATAATAGTTCGCTTTTAGGTTCTGAGCTGCAGTAAATTTTTGTGTCCGTTGCCAGCTCTGTTCCCAGTGCTCTAATTGAATTGGATGTCCGAGATTTTGAGCCCACAATATCATAGCTGATTTGACTGTCTCATCTTCTCTTTCTTGATTTAAAATCTCCTGGTATACATGTGCTAGTAAATGAGGAGGGTTTTCCGGCAGTAACTTCAACATTCTTCCTTGCTCTTTTTGTTCTATTCCATAAGTTTTCACATCCATCTGGAATCTCTCAGTTAACTGTCTGTAAGGGAACCAGTTTAACTTTATTCCTTCCGATTCCAATTTTTCTCTTGATTTCATCTTAAAAAGATTCAGAGTTGTCATTTCTAATATGTCATCATAACACAGCCACTTGTCTGAATCAGACCATCTTCCAAAGAAGGTTTCTTGAGGGGAGACCCGTGTAGGTAGTTGCCTAATGTTCTTATTCTTGTAGTCAGTCCATATTTTAAGTAGTGATTTTCTTACAAAATGATGAACAAAGTCTTTGTCAACCGCAGCTTTCCCATAGAACATATAGGTATGCCAACCCATCCTTAAATCAGCTCCCTCTAATGTCAGCATTCTCGTATTTTGAAGATTCATCCAGTCTTCTATCCATGTAAATGCCGCTGCCTTGAAATATATCTGTAAACCCGGTAGACCCAACCCTCCTCTTCTTATTGAGTCTGTCATGATATTCCATTTTATTCTTGATTTTTCTCTTGCCATATAAATTTAGTTAAATCTCTCTTCCATTGTATAACAGGCTTAGTATTTGTAATAATAGGAAGATTTTGGAAAAGGTAATTCATCTTTGGAAGTATATTCATTTTTGAATAAAGATTCATTTTTATGACTGGCACTCTTCCCATCAAATATAGTGGCATTCTAGTCCATTTCTCCAAATCCTTGATTATCTCTTTCCATTTTTTTTCATAATTATTCTGAAATAGTTCATTATTTCTTTTTGTAATCCAGACACCCAGATATTTTGCTTTTTGACCTTTATTAAAACCTGTTAAATGCTCAGGTTCTTTCCCTTCTTTCTCCCTCATGTTTTTTGTTATAAGCACTGTTTTTGCCTTGTTTATCTTGAATCCAGAAAATTCTCCATATTCTTGAACAATATCCATCAACCTTTGAATACTGCTAAGAGGATCATCCGGAAACAAAACCAAATCATCAGCAAATGCTTTAAGTTTGTACTGATATTTCTTTATCTGAAGTCCTCTTATTGCTTTATCTTTCCTTATGGCATTATTAAGTTTTTCCAATATCATAATAAATAACAAAGGAGATAGGGGACAACCTTGTCTTGTTCCCCGATGCAATTCAATCTGTTTTGTTCTCTCTCCATTAATAATCAATTGTGACTGTTGTTGACTGTATATTGCTTCAATCCAAGAGATAAATTTGTCTCCGGTTTGCGCTTGTTTAATGACCTTCTTCAAGAATGACCAATTAATCATACCAAAGGGCTTTTCTGCATCCACAAATATCACTGCCAGTTTTCTTTCATTATGTTTCTCATAATACTCAATTATATTTAGCACTGTCCTAATATTGTCTCGCATCATTCTCTTTGGTAAGAAGCCATTCTGGCCTCATGTATATTTTCTTGAAGAACCTTTTTAAGTCTTTCAGCCAGAATTGCAGCAAAGATTTTATAGTCTGTGTTTAGTAATGAAATTGATCTATAATTCTTGACGTCTGTTAAGTCTCTTCCTTCTTTTGGTATTAGAGCCACATTAGCTTCCTTCCAGGTGTCGGGTATTCCCTCCTTTCTTATCTCATTCATTGTATTCTGCAAAGGTATCGAAACTTCATGTTCCATTATTTTGTAATATTTTGCAGTAAAGCCGTCTGGTCCAGGAGATTTGTCATTCTTCAAATTCCTAATAGCTTCAACTGTCTCCGTCATCAGTATGGGTTTGTTCAGAATCAATTTCTGCTCCTCGGTGAATCTCATTTTGTTCATTTTTTCCAAATAGTCTTCCATTTCTTTTTGTTTTTTCATTAAGGAGATCAAACTCATTAACTTCATGTAATATTTATAAAAAGCCTGTTTTATCTCCTCCTGTTTTGTAGTTTTCCCGTCACCGACTCTAATCTCCATAATAATATTTCTAACCCTTCTTTTACGAAGTAAACTGGCTAAAAGTTTAGAAGGTTTATTTGCCTGTTCAAAGAAAGTATATCTCACTCTTTGCATCTGTTGTTCTATTTCCTACAAATTTAGTTGATTTAATTCAGCTTGACAAACCTTCATCTGTTGTCTTATCTTATTGTCCATCGGTTTTTCCCTCATCTGTTTCTCTAGTTCTTTCATCTTCCCCAGAATCGAATCTTCAATCTGTTTCCTCTCTTTCCTGATTTCCGCGGACCATCTGATAAAGTTTCCTTGCATCACAGCTTTATCTGCATCCCAAATTATTTTCATTGGTAATTCCGATGTCATGTTCTCCTTAAAATAATTATTTAATTCTATTTTTGCTTGTTTAATGTACTTCTCCCTCTTGAATATCTCTTCATTCAATCTCCATGTCCTCTTTCTGTCTATAATCTTAAGTTTCATTTGCAATGGATTATGATCCGAACATAAATTTGGAAGAATGTCTATATCCACTGTTTTCAACATCAAATCCTTAGATGTCAAAATCATATCAATCCTAGACATTGATTTATGTCTGTCTGAGAAAAAAGTATATCCATCTAATTGTCCATTTTTATATCTCCATGTATCGTAAAGATCTAAATCATCCAACATTTGGAAAAAACTTTTAGGCAGTTTACCGTTGTTTTGGGGGACTAACTTCTATACTGTTCTGTCCACTTTTGGATTAATAACTCCATTAAAGTCCCCCAGAACAATAACTTTTGTGTTTCCTGTTTCTTGTATATATTTCTGTATCTCATTGTGTATTTTGGGGAAGAATTCTCCTTTAGCTCCATTAGGTGCACATACTCCAACTATTAATATCTTGTCCTGTTTCATATTTACTTCTATCGCCAAATATAGCCTGTTATTATCCTGAAATTTTTGTTGTGCACCATATCTTGAATTGACGTATATCAATACCCCCCTTTTCTTCTGATCAATCGTAGCTGCAAAGCAGCTACCCAGTTTCGGATTTCTGACATATTTCAAACCTCTTGTAAACAAATTATATCCCATTTTTGTTTTTCCAAATGATGAAATATCTGTCTTCTTTTATATTCAGAGTTAAATCCTTTAATGTTCCAAGAGTATATTTTCAGCCCCATTTTATCAGGTTTATATTAAAATTATTTATCCTAATTTTCCAATTAATCCTGTATATTTTCTGCTGCCAACTCTCCTTCCTCCCCCAATTCTTGTTCTTGCACTGTTTCTTCTTCCACCTCTTCTTCTTGTATCTGTTCTTTTTCCTCTTTTCCTTTTTCTTCTTCCAACGATTCCTGTTCTTCATCTTTCTCTCCAGCTGTAGATCTTTGTAAATCTCTCTTCAACCTTTCCATCATTTCTTTGGCTTTAAAAACTGAGTTAATCCTATATCTCTGCTGTTTATACATAAAAAAAAAATGCTTTCAGTATTCTCCCATCTGTAATTGATCTGTAACTACATCAAAAGATTGGCCAGAGGTTTATAATCTTGTTTCTTCTTGAGTATTTGATATGGTATGTCTTTAAAAATTCTTACATCTATATCTTTAATCTTAAATGTTCCTTCATAGCTCCTCTGTAATATTTTGTCTCTGATAACTGTCCAATTGAAGGTTATTATAATATCTCTTGGTAATTTTCTTTCTCTCGCTATTCTGGAGGATACTCTGAACATTCTGTCAATACAAGCTTCCATCTTATCTTCAGCAATGTCTAGATATTCTGCCAAAGCCGGAACCATTTTTTGATATAAATTTTCACCACTAGATTCAGGAATGGCTCTAAATCTGAGACATCTTTCTCGATATCGTAACTCTTGCAACGTTATCTGGAATTCCTCTTTTTGTTGCTTCCCCTTTACTTCAATCATTTCTGTCTGTACTTGTGTAACTTGTTCCTTTATTTCTTTGGTCTCAGTCTTTATCTTTGTAACATCCTTAGTTAAGGTTTCAAATTTCTTCCCCAGTTTATCGATTTCATGCTTCATATCTGTTCTCATCTCTTTTCTTGTCTCCTTTAAATCCTGTCTGATGTCTTTCTTTGTCTGTCTTATGTCCTCTCTAATGTTCTTAAGTTCCTCCATCATCTGCAACATTAAATCTTTCTGGGGTATCCCTGTTGATGTTCTCCTTACCGGCTGGGTAGTCATTGTTGCAGCTGCCGCCGCCATTCCCTTCCTTGTTCTTGGTTCCATTTGTACTTTCTTGACAATAAAATTTTTCTTTCAAAAGTCTTGACCTTTATCGTTGTTGTCCTGGCACTTGTCAATTCTATAAAGTCATCTTAAATCTCTTAAGAAAAATATACAATAAAACACAAAAACATACAAAGCAATATTGTCTATATCAGCCTATACCTTATTATATGCACTCTAAATTAATCCAAAAGGAATATAATTTCAAAAGATAAATAAATGAATAAAATCATATATATAAATCTGAAGATTATAGCTCAAATACTTCAAAGTAATTATTTCTCAAAATATATATATAAGAATTGTTTTTGGTACAAAAGCTTCCCTTTAAAAACAAGGCTTACTCCAGTTCACTCCAACTCCCCCCTCCCAATTCTTCTAGGCTGGCTTTTGAAGCTTGCTCTCAACTTAGTAAACAGCTAGCAAGACCTTGAATATAAAATCCAGCCGCTTCTCTGCATGGGAGCGGGTGTTCCAGTAGCCTCTTATCTTCAGAAAAGTTCAATTTCACATGAACAGTTCAGCTCAGTCTGTAATCCTGTAGCCAATATTCTGTAAATGTTAATGTCTTGTAGTATTCTAATTTTGTCCAATTCCAAGGTTCATAAAAAGTTCATAAAATTCTTAAGTTCTTAAATGTGAAAAATCTATAAAGTTCTAAAACATATGTTCATGAAAAGTCCCAAAACAAAAGTTCAGTTCTTTAGCTGCTTCTAACTTATGCCTTGTTAAATCCCATGGCATCAATAGGTCTATTCGTAGCAAAGAACCACTTACACATAGGTAAATCCCAAGGCATCTGTGAGTCTACTCGTAGGTAAGAACCACTTCCACCAAGGTAAATCCCAAGGCATGAATAGGTCTCCTCATACGTAAGATCCACTTACATCTGGGTAAATCCCAAGGCATCAGTGGGTTTACTTATAAATAAGAATAACTAATACCTCTGTAAATCCCATGGCATTAGTGGGTCTACTCATAGATAAGAGCCAGGTTACTTCTTTTAAAATCAGTTTCTATTTAATTCCATTGTCCACTAAGAAAAGGATCCAAAATCAAAATCCAGGTGCCAAAGACAACAATTAGCTTCAAAAATCCTTGATGAACTAAAAGAAACACGGAGATTCCTCTTCATCAAACCACCACACCAAAGTATATTTTCCAACAAAAAAACCCAAGAAAACAATTCACAAATCCAAGTTAGCTCCCAAAAGAAGTATTAATCCAGAGGAATGTATTTATGACAGCATATGAATCCACAAGTCTCTCTGTTTTGCCAAGCAAAACTAAAAGGAAAAAAAAAATAAAAATAAAGTCTCTTTAAGCAAGAAAGCTGAATCAGTTACTTGAAATCTTTACCTTCCAATGTTAATCCCAGTCCAGTCCAGTCCAGTCTAGTCCAGTCCAGTCCAAAAAAGTCAACTCTTTAATTATTAGTAAAAGAAACCGTGTTATGTCTAAAGAAGTAGCAAAAAAGAAAAGGAAAATTCCAGCCTCGCACTCACCAACCTGGTTACTGTAGCTTTAAATTGTCAGCCCTTTCAGTCCAACTCACAGCCTTCCGGGTCTCTTTCTAAAGCAGCTCATTTTCAGTGAATGCAGGTCTGTACTTCTTGTGATCTTAAATAATTGTAATCCAGATCGGGTTGCTAATTGTTGTCTCTGTGTGTCTTCTTGATTTAAAAGTCAACAGCAGTGCTTGTGCCGCTAAAGCGGTGAGCCTGGAGGTTCTGTCACAGTCCTACGATCCTTCACAGCACCTCTGCTCTCTCCTTTCAGAGAGAGCTCAGCACCGGACTTCTGGATCCCCTTCTGACCTCTTCCACATCCCCCTTACCGAGGGGATGTCTAGCTGGTTTAGATGGCCCTCGAACTGGCTGGAACCAGCAGGTGGAGGTTCAGAATTGCGCAACGCTATTCCGAACGACAGGTCATGCACGCCATCCAACAGTAAGTGGTGCTCAGACTTTAAGGTGACCCCTATATGGACCAGCAGTTTCTTTCTGTGGTTTCACTGTAGTGACAGTGACCAGAATCTCTATTAAAACTTTCTAAAACTCTCTATTAACAGGAACAGTGATATACAATTGTAAACCCCTGAAGTATTTTACCATTCACCCCAAAACTCTATTCAGTTCTGCCCTGAGTGACTACTCTATCTCTATTGCAACTGTTCCTCTTTCTACTCCATCTTTCCTCTCTCTGCCTTTACTCAGAGACAAGCCTCAGTTTTGTATCCTTTCTCCCCCTCAGGCCTGCCTTCATAGCATTCTCTGAAGTGTGATTGGCTGGCACCAACCAGGCTTGCCCGGCTCAATTCTTCACAGAAGGTTAACCAGCCTGTTGGTTTACTAACTGATATAACCAATATAGAACTGCAATCAAGACAGCAATTGAAATACGTCAGTTGGAGTATCATATTTGCCTTGGCCAATATAATGCTCAAGTGGGTCATAAACAACTGCAAAAGTTCCATAGTAAATGATGGGAAACCTCTCCTGAGTACTGAACTGGGTCAGCAAGTATTAGCATCACTAAAGAACATGAAACACACGCGCGCGCACACACACACATCCAATAGGTTTCAAATGCAGAGTTTTAAATCATCTCATACTATTGCTTGTACCCCATCTTCTAATTTAATGGTTTTGTTTGTTTTGTCTTTAGTCTAATCACAGTTCAGAAAGAGGTAAGCATATGTTCCCAAGGGTATTTGCTTAATGTTCCAGGCTACCATGGGAAAGCCTTGAGACTTGAGGGGGGGGAAAAATCACAGTCTTTAGTCAAACAAGTACTAAGAAATGCTTCAGTTTTAACCACTAATAACATAAATCAAAACTTCTAGGAAGCTGTATCCACAGCCCTATCTTAGGCCCTTTCTGCAGCATACCTGAGTCCAGCGCAGTCGCACAGGGATCACGCAAGCTCTTCCATGAGGCTCTCACATCCCCGCTGCTCCTGCTCCACAGCAGCTTGTTGCTGGCTGGCAGGCAGCATGAGGGCTCCACCTCTTCCTGCTGCAGCGCAGCCAGATATTTTCTCAGGCTATGCTGGGGGAGGAAGCGTGAGGGCTGCGGCTCCGGAGCTGCACACGGATGGTAAGTATGTGTGGGGCCCTGGAACGATGCACGATCATGCATCATTTTCAGCCAAAAGCCAAAAATGATATATTGCATGATCAGCACCTGCTGGACCCAGCAGTGTTGCATGATTGCGAGGATGTCACGTGGAACGCTCCTCGCAATCGCGCGACACTCTGGAGGCCCTTTGGCATGACAAATGCTGTGCAAAAAGGGCCTTAGATAAGTTGGAGTAAATAGATGGGAGTGAGATAGGTAGGTTCTATGGGTTTAACAGGGACTCAATGGCTTGTTCCAAAACAGAACAATGACAAAGTAGTTAGTACGAGGGTGGTCCATACCAAAGTAGAAGAGGAAAGAGTTTGAAGTTGCTTAACTATAGGATTTTTAATCATCAGAAGTTTAAACAGGTGTTTTGATTTCAGATGTTGTGGTTAGAATCACCAGCTAATTCCTATCAATTTGCAATGTGGAACAATGCACAACATCACACTATCTGCCTGTACTAATGCAGTGTTAGTCTCTATCCTATGTACTCTGTCACTGAATTCCCTAAGTGAAAACATTCTTTATAATATGTTATCTGTGATAGCATGGGAATAAATGACCTTAGAAATCCCTTCCAGTTACTATCATTCTGTATAGAGGTACTTAGTTAAGGATAATGGTTGTTTCAGCTTTGTAATACCTTTGGTGACATAGACTCTATGTATCTAAACCAGTGAACAGACAAAACTGGAATTAAGATTTTCATTCTGCCATCAACAGCTATCCAGAAGCTCCACAGTAATGGTGAACAAAAAACAGCACAGAATACTACACCATAGGTCTGAAATAATACATCTATTAAGGGTGTGGCACTTAACCACTCAATTTCCCAGCATTTTACAGCTCAAGTGACCATGGTAAACCCCCAGTGTTAAATGGAGAGGTATTATTCAACTGTGAAGCTTCCATTAGTTCTTCCCATATATTTGTGACCTTTTATACCAGTACAAAATCTAAAAAAATAAAATAAAAGCCTTCCCCCTACCCACAAGCCTCAATATTAAATGCAAATTAAGAACATTTGCAAGGGGAAAAAAGACTGAGAGTGGTACTAGGAAAATAATTCAATTCTACTCAAAGCATGTTCTTGATAAAATGGCTCATTTATATAACACTTGAATTAAAAAAAAAATCCTTCCCCCACTTCAAAGACCCATCTCCCCTCCCCACGCCAATCTGTTCAGAATGGCAATAGAATTCCAAAAAAAGATGAAAAATCCTGCATAAAGACAGAGATTGAATGGACTGAGATACTTTAATTTTGAAAAGGAGACAAATGAGAAAGAAATGACAAGCCTTAAGGTACACAGAACTGTGAAAGACATAAAGAAGATGTATCAGGTTTTCAATACTCTGCTCATATGTACTTTTAGTCTGGGCCAGGGAAGCAGGCATAGCATAAGAAAAGCAGCAAAACAATATCTGATACAATGAACTGCCCCCGCACCTCCTTGGAGTGAGCAGAAGTTGCTTCCAGTTGTTCAGAGAAGAGGCTTTGCCACCTAAGAAATCTTCAGTGGTGGAACTAAGTTCAGATGCAGCTTATCTCTCTCCATCCAACTGAAGAAGGGATTCTATGAGAGAGCCAGGCAAACATCTGATTTCTGCTTTGGACCAATAAGGATCACAGAATTTGTCAGAGATGACTAGGCAGCAACATGACTTAAAGACTTTGGAATTAATTTATATCCAAGAAAGCACAAGAAAGATGGTCAATTTGATATGAGACGGCAATATGTGGCCCTCCAGTTTGTTGTTGGACTGTAACTCCTATCAGGATTAACCTGACAAACTAAAGGAGAAGGATGATGGGAGATGCAGGCCAACAACATCTGGAAGGCCACATGTTCCCATGCACTGACATATGAGTTATTTTACAAATTATAATATTGTTCTGGTTTTTGTCTTCTTCTTCTTGTTTGCAATGGGGCAGATGCATTGTTTATTTGTTTTTTAATTCACTTTTGGCCAATGTGAGCTTTTTTGTGAGGGGGCAGCAGTTTGAGTCTTTTTTTGATGATATACTAGCCTTGTGTGAGTGTGTGACTGTTTGAATCCTGTATGCGTGTAATCAATTTCCACCAAAAAACAAAAAACAAAAAACCTTTTGAGTTACATTACTTTTAAATGTCTGGATGGTTCTTCCCTGCAAAGACCCTGTTAACATTGGCAGAAACATCTTGCTAGGCTACCTCTCTCTCACAAGCCTCCTAATCTGAGATAATATTTCCTATCTTTGCACAGAGGCACTAGCATCATGGGTGGGCCCCCAAGTCACTCATGTTTTGGAGTAACAGCTTAACCATGGAATCCCAACCTTGGGTAAGTCACACTTTATCAGCCTCAGAGGAAGGCAAAGACTACTTCTTTGAATAAATCTGGTGAAGAAAACCCCCTGAGAGCTTCACCTTAGGGTCACCATAAGTGGGAAATGACTTGAAGGCACACAACAACAAATAATTTCTCCCCATCAATTATATTATTTTTGGGGAATAGAAACATCTGTCTCTCAATGCTCAACAAATCAGCACAATTTATTTCTAAATTCTGAGGGAAAAAAACAACAACAAAGTATGACTTTGGGGATGGCTGAAAGGATAGCATAGCAATGATAAAATTTTATTTTACATCCACATTTTCTGTAAGTTACAGTGAAATGCTATGTCCATCTGTTGGGGGATGATAGGAGTTTCAACCCCACGGAAACGCAGCGGAAAAACCAGAGTTCAGCAAGCCAACAGCAGCAGCCTTGTTCCCCAGTAAGGATACTCACACACAGAAGAGCTCCTTCCAAAACAGGAGGCACTTTATCTTGCAGCAAAGTTTCGTTATATACAAAACATAGGACAGACGGACAAAAGCTTGTGCCAGGCACCAGGTTTGGTCAACAGACAAATACATACTGGCGTTGCTTTGTTATATACATATCTACAACCACTAAGGTAGAGGTTTGCACACCTCCCTCTACCATCTGCACACGACCCCAGTTTCTTATGCAACCTTGCAATTACCCACAGCTGGGGCATGATGCAACATCTTTGCAGTGGGCTGATCATTTTCCCAGGGTTCCCTGCCTGGAATCCCTGACACCATCTGCTTGGAAGTAATCCTTATTAATGAAGCTTACTACCAGCCCATCATGTAGTAGACTGAAGCTTTTATTAGCATTTCTCTTGTCCAGTGCCAACAATGTATAAAACAATGATACACTTAAAAAAGGAATTTATCAGAAGGAGGTTGAAAACAATATAATTCTCCATGAGTCTCCAAAACACACATGCATACACGGAAAGCATGCTTCCAGATTAAAATGTGGGAGTATTTTAGACTCAGTTACTCTCCTAAATTTCATGCTGCAACCAAATCCCATTTGAGTATGCCAAATAGTTTGTCTGCAGAATTGTTTCTTCTCTGGCATCAGAGCTCCATGTGCCTATCCAGCCAAGGACCAATTAAATTAACAAAAAGCCTTTCAATTTAACATGTTGTGTTAACATTTATCATATTCACTCTGGCTCCAAAATGCTGGGAAATTACATCTCAACAGATGTATTAATTAGATAGTATAGACATGGAGCAAATCCAACATCATATGAGTGAACATCCGGAAATATCATGTGATCTTCCCCTCTTTGCATTGCTCTTTCAACTCTCTTATACCTCCTAAATCTGTTTCTGATCATTCAAACCCTTCTAGAGTCTGGAGAAGGCGCAAGAGTTGGGAGAAATTTTCATTCCACTATTCTGCTGGTTGGATGGTGCCCTTCATCTTGAACTGTGTTGATCTGTAAAAGCTTCCCTGGATGTTACGGAACAATCATATTCTAAAGCTTTGGATTTCTTTTCTGCTTCGGTGTTAACTGTACTGTGGAGTGCAACTAGGCTTGTTCCCCATCTCCACTTTATAATGATAAAATATATATTTATTGACTTGTTTGGATTATTTTTATGCCATTTTTAGAGTGGTTACTCAACATAGCTGGCCACTATAGTTTCCCTAAATTGTATCTCCCAGTAATAATTCCAAATTTGCCCTTTGGGAAGACTGTACTAATGTCTTTAGCTGGTTACATAAAGGGAAAATCCATTTTAAAACACTTATATTAGGTAGCATTATAGTGCAAGATTCTGAGCTACACTGACCCAAATTAAAGGTATTCTGGTCATTATAGTCCAAAAATAAGTTTTTTAATTTCTAATCTGTGTCTACTGTGTACATAGATTCTATCAAATTGAGACCCCATTGCATAGCTAAGATTTCAATGCTGATGTGAAGGAATGAGTGCTTTCCCACCCAAGGCCAATAGTTGATGTACATAGATGTTGTGCACCACAGAATTGAACTGTGGTTATGGGAAAGAGAGTGTTTCAAAGGAATTATCAAGTGAAAATGTTATGACTTCAGGAATTGTTATTAAAATGTTTTCCTCAGTGTTCTCACCCCACCAAAATAAATGAGGAGGTGTCTTAGCATTTTTAAAATATTTAAAGCTTAATTTCTTGGATCAATAAGCTAATTTCCTGTTTACTCAGCTTATTAGGTAGGCACTGCCACTTCCTACTCCCTTATGTTTCAAGTGACTCTGTTTTTAATTGCCTGCTGCTTATTTAAGCCTTAGGTTACATTAGTCACATAATGTGGCAAAGCAAGTTATAAAACATTAAGCAGGAGAGAAGGCTATCAGAACCACAGGTGTGAGTCTCAAAGTTACTTCTACCCTACTGTCTCTCATGTTATCATAAAATGGAAATTGGGAAACTTGCAACTAATACTTTGTTTCATTTCTATTTACATTGTGCTTTTGTTCTTTTTTTCTGCACTAAATTTAGTAGAATATCTAATGTTACACAGATTGCTTCTTCAGCATGGTTGGAGCTGGCGTTTCATATAATAGCTGGTAATTTCAGTAACTGCAATAATTACTGTAATTATGTAAAATAAACCAGGATTACTTTCAGCATATTTGAGATAGGATTCTGAGCACTATGACCCCCTAAGAATGTACCACATTTAAATCCATGGGGCTACCTCCGAGTAGACATGGAATAAAAAGCAGACCAGCCTTCCTCTTCCATACTTAATCTATCACAGACACTTTTGATCATGTCATTTGCCCACAGTAGCATAAATCAAGAGCTTTTGAGAGGATACCAAGAGGAGATGTTATCTAATTCATGCTAACGAAGATTTAATCCTCTTGCACCAGGAAAAAGACACCTAAGATGTTAAAATTGTTGAGTATTTCCTGACCCCAACATGTCACTGGGTATAAAATTGTTCTGTGTCTGAAAGAGTGTTTATGTGTGCTAGAGGTGGAAAATATATTTTGCCTTTTTCTTTCCTAACTGTAAAATGGATTTCCCAACAGTTGGAAAAGTCAGTTGGGGAGAATCTCATGCAGAATTTTATGAAGTTTTCACTTAGTATTTCTATATCGCAAAGTGTTTTGAGAAAAGATTCTGCACAGAAACACATGAAAGGATTTTTTTTTTGGTACCAAAAAGAGGGTTTTCTGGTTCTGGGTTCTGGTCAGATTAATGGCAGATGCAATCCAGTATAGGGTCACTAGATTGCAGATCCCAAAGCATCATCTTTGACAGAGGGGGCTCCTCCTGTCAAGCCAGTGGACTCTCCAATACATGGAGAGTCCCAAGGATCTCTGGACCAGCTGGCTCAGGATCTATGAGTCATCCACTTGGGAATGGATTGTCTACAGTGGTGTCCTAAAGCTGCAATCGTGCACTTTGGTGAGTGTTTCTCATCCCCATTAGGGACATTACAGTAGCTATTGTCTGAACCTCTTGCAAAAAGAAGCAGCTTAGATTGTCCTATTATTGCTGGGGAAAAAAAGGCAAGGAAACCCTGTTTGCAACAGCTAAAACTGTTTCCTTAATGTCAAATTGCCTTCCCATGAGATAGAGAATTTAAAGAGACAGTACCTATTTTAGATTGCTATAGAAAAGTCAAGTTAAATACTTCAACCACCTCTTTTCTCTGCCTTCTTTTTTCAAAATATGTTTTAAAGGACACAGTTGGTAGGCTCATATTAAATCTTTTCTGGAAGGGCATTTTTTGTCATTGTTACTAGTCTATACATATGGATTTTAATTTAAGTTTTAAAGAGACTGATTACCTTTTTCCCCCCTTATTCCTTAATAGTTTTGTACCACTCTGCCTAGTTAAATGGATTTTTTTTTAATTTGGATTTATAATTCATCTACAAGGACTATGTACATAATTAAAGGGCTTTGCTGTTATATGCTTGAATGGCCAGTTAGCTCGGAAATTGTAAAGACTAGATTCCAAAGAAACAGTTTCTACACAGATTGGCACTATGCCAGCTTTTACTTTCCTGAGAATGCTTGTGGAATAGTTATGATTCTTCTCTGTGCTTTGGAACTGAAGCTGCCTTGACAGAATGTAAGAGGGAATATGATGAAGAGCAGATGACCATGGAATATTAATATTGTAAGAAAATAGAAACAGGCTGTAGGATTATTTTTTTCCCTTTTATAAAATAACAATGATTTCAACAACAAAACAGAAGATGCAGACTAGACTCACTGATGAAGGCAAGATGCCAGATTATTTTGCCAGATTTGTGGCAGAATTTAGGCCATTTAAAGGATCTTCTGAAAATCAGATGGATGAATTGAAAACACAAGTGACAGGAGAAGTTAAAAAAAAATTAACAGATGATTGAAAAAACAACTGTAGAGGTTAAAGAGAAACTTTGCAAGAAAAGACTAAAGACCTGAAAGTTAAGACCACTCAACTAAAGACAAGAACATATCAAGAGCTAGAGAAACAAATGGATAGAATGACACTTCATGAACAAAGAAAGAAAGAAAAATATTTGACAATCCATGATCTTTCAGAAAAGAGTGAGAAAATTTACAAGAAAAGAGAATTTAAAATTTATTGGCATTTATGGGACAAGTTGAAGATTATATTCAGCATAACATAATTGTTACATGTCAAGTTAATTATGCATATGCAAGAAGGATGAAAGTGCCAAAATATGTTGTAATCCAATTTTCAATTAGAAAGTTGAGAGATCAAATCTTGGAGCTTCATTGGATGGCACTGTGGAAGGTTCAGGACAATTTGCTTGTCGTTTTGAAAGAAATTCCAGTTCAAATGAAAAAATTAGGAAAAATTAGAAATTTTTGCTGGACAAACTTTTGAGCAAGAATATTCTTTTCAGTTGGGACAGGTTGGAAGGTGTGGTTTTCACTTATAAAAATGAAAACTATAGACCAAATTCTATTGATAAGGCGAATGAATTTCTGAAGACATATTAAAATGATTTTGAAAAATAGATTGATCAACAAGAAGCAGAAGAGGAACCCAAAGAGTCTGATGAAAAGAGAGCAATAGTATCAGCTGCTCAAGATAAAGAGAATGAGGATTCACCTAGGACAGATATAAAGACTAAGTTGGACCTTTCCTTACCTGAAGCTTAAACATGGATTATAAATTTTTGACTTTGAATATAAATGGGGATAACACCTTCCAGAAAACAAGATATTTTACTATCTAAAGAAAATGGACATAGAGTTTATTTGTTTGCAAGAGACTCATATTCAGATTAGAGATAAAAATCTTTCAGTACAATAAAGTAAGATGAAGAATTTATTTCAGTTGGTCATTCAAAGAAGAATGAGGTGGTTTTGTATGTAAGATCTAATCTGTCACCAAAGTTGATCTTTGTGGATGAAGAAGTAAGACTTTTCAGGGTGGAAATTAATGTAAATGGGAAGAAAATGGTGGTGGTGTGGGGGTTATGTATCGGTGTTACAGAAAGGACCGTTAATCCAGAAATTATATTCAATGCCATGAAAATTGATGGTTGATGGGGTGGTGTCTCCACAGGTTGACAGATTTTCTTCAAGAAGCATAAGGAATACACAAGGCTGATTACCTAGAGACTTTTTTGAACTGATGAATAATCTACAAGGTGTGAACATATGGAGGATGAAGCACCCAAATGATAAGGACTTTACTTTTTTTCTGATAGGTTTACATTCCATTCAAGGATTGATATGATATGGATTTCTAAAACTTGGATTAATAAAATATACAAAGTTGAGGTACCTCCTAGGACTTTTTCTGACCATAATCCTGTGATGATGAGGCTTAAAATAACAAGTAAGAAATACAGATGTAAATTCAGGGAGACAGATTCAAGATATTTTTTGAAAGAAATTTAAATAAAGGAACCAATATTAGATTTATCTAGGATGTAAGTAAGGCATATATGAGAGGACAATATTTCAGCTTTTTTCATAGCTTCCATAGTCAACATTGATAATTGATTTCTCACTATCTTAACTGCTTCAAAATACTGATATCATCTGTACCTTGGATAGTTCTTCCAAAGTTTGGAACCATCATCCTACCAGGGACTTCTCAATAAGGAGTGAGTGATCTCTAAATTCATTCTCAGTTAACATGGGACAATTATGGGCCATTAGAAGAAGGACAGTTGTTCAGTGGTAGAACACAGCCTGGAATTGAAGAAGTTCTCAGATTTTCTCTTTCTTGGCACCATAGGTTAAAAGTATCAGGTGATGGGAAAGACTTTTCCTTTAGACCTAGCAAAGCTGCTTCCAATTAGAGGAATTGCTACTGGAACAGATGTACTGAAATAGAGACCTTCCTATGTTCCTAACAGAAGACAGTCTGAAATGTGCTAAAATTCCATGATAGATGCAACCGCGGTGAGGAAAGGATTCTATTTAGGCAGAAAGTTTAAAAATGATTGTAGCACCAGAAAAATTGGCAAAAGAAAGGTTTCCAGCTCATGTTGAAAATGTGATCAACAAGTTTTGTCTGGATCTTTTTATCACCAGTGATCAACTTGTGAGATGACTAAGGAATTCTGGAGTCAAATACATTGTATGGTGTAAAAAATCTTGAAAATTAATGTTCAATTAAAATCTGAATTATATTTGTTGGGACTGGTAGAGGATCATCTGGAGAAGAAGTATGGGAAGATATGATATATAATCAGTGCAGCAAGATTATTATATGTGCAGAAATGGAGACATGCAGATATACCAATTAGAGAAGAATGAGTACTAAAATTGAAGGGTTTAGCTGAAATGGATAAACTATCAACATTTATAAGAGAAAAATCACTGGTGACTTTTTTGAAAGCCTGGGAAATTTTAATAGGCTTTTTAGTCTATCAGCAAATAAGCAGTTGAAGTATTTGAATGGTATTTAAAAATGAAGAAACTAATCTATATGGTCAGGTATAATCTATGTTAAGAAAAGTAGAAGTCAATATATATTCTTTTATTGCTCTTTGTTATCTTACTTTTTAATGATTTTTTTGCTTTCTTTTGTTGCTATTTTTTTTTTTTACTGTTTGTATGTTATTTGATTTTTCATTCTTTATTGTATTTGAAAATGTTTAATAAAATAAAATAAGATTCTAGCAAGGAGGAAAAAAAGCCCTCTTAATATTGAGATGAGAAAAGAGACCATCTGCGTACTTCATGAACTTTTCATCATTTCCGTTGTCTTTAAAGTATTCCAACAACATATAATTGCTGTCTGCATGATGACTCAGGGATATTGCTAATTATGTGTATTTCTAGGATTCTATTCATTCACCTCCCACATGCAACAGCCTTTGCTTAGATTTGACCATATCTAAAATAATTAAAGCAGGATTTTTGTTGTTGTTGTTTTAAATACACCTGATAGACTTTTTAATCTGTTCATAATAGCTGTCTGGGGAAAAAATGTTATCTTCTGAATGACACGCCAAGATTCTCCAATTTAAGATGAATGCATTTTCTACCATGTTTTTAATAATTCCGAGCCACTGTCCTTTCCATGAGGACACAGACTTAAAGGTTTTCTAATGTGTAGAACTTTTTTTTAAAAGGCATTTTGCCTGGAGATGGACTTTTTCTCTCATATTTCATTTCATTTCTTGGCAGCAACCAATCTGACTCAGCTGCAAGCTGTAACCCTTGGAATGGATTCAAAAGGTACAATGGTTTAGGCATAAAAGGAAGGATTGCTACAAGGAGAGAAGAAGTTGTTCCCTCAGGCCAGCATGAATCTAGTTAAGGCTTACCTCTTGTCTGATTTGCAGCACATTGTCATTGTGAATGAGCATTTTTAAAAAAATAATACTTGGATGCATTTGTATGTATAAAATCTAGTTAAGGTTCAACTGGGATAGGAAACCCTCTTGTACCCCACACTATATAGGATAAAGCAATAGGTGGCTTGTGTGAGTGAGAGTAGACCTATTTACATTGGCATGCTTTCCCATTTTCTCATCCTCAGATGATTATGTTTTATGCGAAGAAAACAAATCTCCTCTACAGTTTTCTTTTCTATTGTCCTTTAGCAAGGCAAGAACTGTTGAAGGAATTTGTTTTTACTGAAGATAATGAAATGAATGAAGATAGGTATCACTACTATGTAGATTGTGGACTGGTCAGGAGATATGAATGAGTTTTTGTCTTACAAGAAGCCCCAAATGATGCCGGACATTCCGTCATTTGCTACAACCACTATGGGGAACTTCTTTCCAGTCCATTCATAGCCACACCAATGCTTACTTGCTTCCTTTTGCTCACCTTACATCCTGTGGAGATTTAGACTCAGAACACAGGGGATGAGCAGGGAATTTGTTGCTTGTTTTGAGTCCAGTTCCAAGACAGAACAGGATGGGGTGGGGAACTGTTACGGCATTATCTTCATACATTTTGAGATTAAGTTGGTAGTGAACAAAAGTATTGATTAGATGTGAGAACTGCTTACACTAGGGAAGTATATGATCATGAGAAAGAGGAGTGGCCTTCAATGCCTTTCAGACAAATTAACAACTTGAAACTCTTTAGCGTTTTATCCCCGTTGTATACGACCTGAATATACAGCAAAGCAAAAAAAAGGTTCCATTTCTCATGTCTTGAACCATGGAAACAATGCCTAATCTTTTTTTCTGTCTTTGAACTTTCTTCAAAGTCACTTTTCATTGTTATTAACTTTCCATGACACCAGTGCCATGTAGTATTAAAAAATGAACAGGAATATTCCCTCAGATGTAGGACATTTGTTGTCATGGGAAAAAAAGAAAGAAAGAAAAGAAAGAAAACTAAACTAAACTAGCAAAGGAACAGTCTGTCCTTGCTTTGGGTCAGTGAGAGCCTTATCTGAAAACATTCCAGTGTAAAATAGATTGCAATGTGTGGCACAGCCTGGCCAAAAGATAGAAATAAACTAAACTAAAATAAAATAAATGCAGTTTCTTGCTTGGAGAAGTTATGGATAATGGAGAACAAACTGCCACCACTATCTGATCCAGAATAGAGACTTCCAAATACAATTAGCTGTATTTCCCTTGTCATTTATTGTGGTTCCAGATATCTACCTTGAGGATTCTGGTAACTCCAGGTGGCGCTATGCATGCTAGGCTCAAAATCTCAGAACTTGCTTATAAAATAAATGCCTGGACCACTCCTAGCTGTCATCCCTCACCTTGTCAAATATAGGAATAGGAAGGGCACAGCTTTCCATGGGGACAATGTGATAAAATGGGTCAATTTAGTATTTTACCAGATTCCAAATCTGGGTCCAGTTCTGTAAGTGTGGGATCTTTCAATCATTTCTGAACACCATTCCTTTGGTAGCAGGGAGAGAACTGGAAAGCCAGCAGCTGGGACAAGGCCAAGAAGAGCCCATCAGCGCTTCTTTCTCTAACCAAGGCAAGACCTTGCATGAAAGAAACCTATTACCACAGAGACAAGGAAATCAGAGCTGGGTTGATCAGACAAGGCCTGGGCATATAAACCTCTTTGTGCCCAAGGAGCTGGTACAAAAAAAGGGAGGTGTGTTGGTGTGAGCCCAAGACAGCTGTTCACTCACCAACCCAGTACTACATCTCAAGGGCCATCTCCCAAGAAAGACCCAGACATATAGGGCTCTGTTGCCTAGGACCCATACCAGTGACGACAGTGGGCCAGAAGACTGCAATGACTTACTGTATCTGGGGATCAGTCCTGGGAATGGCTTACTGGCAAGAAGTCACCTCCCTAGAAACAGGGGGTAAAATGCTGTGCAGCCTTAAAATTCCTGAGTGCCCGGTCTCACAGACAGAAAGCTTCTTATCCAGCAGCAACCAAGGTCATCATAAGAATATCTCCTGGAAGAGTCCTAGCCCAGAGAACTAATACTATTGGTCTCAAAGAAGGTGAACCCAGTTACCACTGCTTTGTTGGCAAAATTCAATAAAGATGTTGGCAGCTAGATGAGAATAGGACTGATTCAAGCTTGGGGCAATTGCAGTGGGCATATTCATGGATGATAGATGGCCCTGTTGACATCTTCATTTTATGTTCTAACCCTTTTGCTATGTTAAAAGAACTGTGTTCTGGTAGCTGGTTTATTTCATTAGAATTAGAAACACAACTGCAAATGGAGTTTGGGGAAAGGTCTAATTAGGGATAAAGTATCTTTCATGTCAATATCCTTGTGGTCAATACACTGAGCACCCCATATCAGGAATGGCCTAAATTATTTTGTTCTCTGAGTTGAATTTAAATGCCCCTCATCACAATTCCCTGGGCTGTGCTATATAATGGCACATACACCAACAACCCATTCAACAGTAAATTGTATATACATGTATAAATGGTATATACACCAACAACCCATTCAACAGTAAAATGCTAATTGGATTTTTTTAAAAAAATATTTTCATTGTAATAACTAAATAATTATCATTGTTCTATGCTCTGTTATAGTACACCTGGACAGCACCTTGGACAGCATCATTTCTCTACAGCAAATCCTCAAGTCAATCATTTTCAAAAAGAGATATTTTAAGAAGTATGCTTTGAAAATGAGATTTCTAAGAAGTATGTTAGTCTTAAAGATGCTACAAGTCTCTTTCTCTCCACTCTTTTTATGCTGAAATAGACTAACATGGTTATGTTACAGACGAGGGTTGTTTGCTTGTCCACTTTGCAGCTTGGGCATAAACCTAAGAAATCCAGAGTGTAACCTGGTGTAATCTCTATAGTATAGCATATACAGTACCAGACAGAAAACTAGATGTATTAGGATATGAGTGTATGTGTTATTGCAAACATAGGAGCTCCATATGTCTGGGGAAAATGCTTACGAGAATCTAAATAAGATAAGGGATTAGAACACTAGCACTTCTAACGACACTTTGAGATTTGACCAAGAATAACCTCCTAGCAGATGTAGTAGCTGATGTGACGTAGTTAAGGTGGTAGGTTGCCACATACTCCTAGTATATCACAGTCTTCATGATATGAGATTTGTAGTATACCACAATGGCCTCATTGTGCTCTATTTTGTCATAAATAATATTTATTGACAGTTTATGAGTCAGTTTTAAAAAAACACATATGCATCTTACAAAAAGACATACAAAAACATATCTAAACATATATATACATATCAATAATCAGTTTGATTCCCAAAGAAGGCAAAGAACAGCTAGAGGAGAAGAACTACAGGCCAATATCATTGTTAAACATAGACTACAAAATAATTGCATTTATTCTTGCTGAAAGATTGAAAAAGATTCTAAACAACTGGATATTTGAAGATCAGAATAGTTTTCTCCTGGGTAATTCAATAAAGGATAATATGAGAATAATAATAAACATAATTGAACATTATCATAAACACAATGAAAAAAAGTTGAGTATGATTTTTGTAGATGCAGAGAAAGCTTTTGACAATGTAAAGATGGAGATTTATGACAGAAGTTTTGAAAAAAAATGAATATAGGAGAGAAATGTGTTGATTGGATAAAACTGATATATAATAACCAGTCAGCAAGTATATTAATAAATGGAGAAAAAACAGAAAAGTTCTATATTAAAAAAGGAATTAGACAAGGATGCCCACTCTCACCATTAATTTTTTTGATGGTGATAGAGATATTGAATATTAAAATAAGAAAAGATCCAGAAATAAGGGGTGTCCGAATTCAGAATCAAATGTTCAAACTCAGGGCCTTTGCCAACGACTTAGTAATTATACCTGATAATCCAATTCAAAGTGTAAATAAATTAATTTCAATTTTTCAAGAATTTGGCAAGGTTTCTGGATTTAAAGTCAATGCAGAAAAGACTACAATGATAACCAAGAATATGACAAAACAAGAAGAAACAGAAATTGAGCAAGCATCTCAGTTTGAGATATCAAAAAAAAGTAAAATATCTTGGAATTAATATTACTAAGAATAACACTGATTTATATGACAACAATTACAAAAAAGTCTAGTTAAATATAAAAGAAGATCTCCAAAAATGGTCAAAACTTGAGTTGTCGATGATGGGAAGAACTGCGACAATTAAAATGAATATCTTACCCAGAACGTTTTTTTGTTTCAAAACCTCCTCATGATTATGAATGATGTACCATTTAACCAATGGAAAAATGACTTATCAAAATTCATTTGAAATGGTAAAAAGCCTCACATAAAGTGGAATATTTTGAAAGATGCGACAGAAAGAGGTGGGATAGGACTCCCTGATTTAAAATTGTATTTTCATGCCAGTTGTCTCAGCTGGCTAACTAATTGGATTAAACTAGAAAAAATGAGATTATTAACTTTAGAAGGGGCTGATCTGTTTTTTGGTTGGCACACATATTTGTGGTACGAAAAGATAAAGGTGAATAAAGATTTTAATAATAATTTTATAAGAAAACCTCTCTTGAAAACACGGCTTCTGTATAAAAACAAATTTTATTCCAAACTATCATTATGGGTGATAACACATGAAGCTTTTTATAGGATAGAATGGCCCCAGTTGAATCACTGGATAACATACAAAGACCTGGTAAATATTCAAGGTGACAAAATAGTCTGGAAAAATAAACAAGAAATGTCAAAATATGGATTTACTACACACTGGCTTTTGCAAAGGCAACTGGCAGAAAGATTTAAAATGGACTTAAAAATGATTGGAATACAGCCGATGGAAAGAGAGTTTGATAAATTGTTAAAACCTGGTATAGACCACCTCACTGGTAAAATATAAAAAATACTATTAGCCTCACAGATGGAACAGGAAATCATCAAAGATAACATGATAAAATGGGCACAAAATATTGGACACTCAATTTCACTGGAAAGTTTGGAGAATTCATGGAAAGATACACAACTGAAAAGAGAATTATTATAAAATTTAAAATTATTAGAAAATGCTAGTTGAAAAGCGAATTATTATAAAATTTATTTCAGATGTTATTGCACACCGGTACAAATGGCTAAAATAAGTAATAATACTAAAAATGTATGTTGGAAATGCTCTGAAAAGGGAACCCTGTACCACCTTTGGTGGAGTTGCAACACAGCAAAGAGATATTGGAGGAAAGTGCATGATTGTATTACTAAAACTCTGCAAATTAACTTCCCAATGAATCCTGAAATATATTTGTTAAATATGCTTGATGTCAAAGATTTTAAAAAGAGTTCATTACAAAAAATGATGATTTATATGGTCACAGCAGCTGGACTGGTATTTGCACAAAGGTGGGGTTGGGAGAAGTTCTAGATATTGATGAGTGGCTATGAAAGTTATATGATTTAAGTGAATTAGATAAACTGACAACTATATTATAGGACAAATCCATGAATTTAATCAAGAGTGGAATCTAATCTCCCCTCTTTGGGAGTCTAATTGTGGGGAAACAGCCATGATTGGGTTAAAATAATAAGATATAGGTTTAGAATTTCCTTATATGGTAGAAGAGAAAAGTTGTGATGTGACAGATTAATATTTTAAAAGACATGATTTTTTTATCTAGATGGAGGTATATGTATAAATAGGATAAAAGTTAGAAATGTTAAGATCAAAGAGTTATAACCACTCATCGAAAAGTAGACATAAATAATATTTTAAAAATGGATTTTGAAACTTTGAGAGATAAGAATCCCATTGACGTGGCTTTAACATGTCTAGTTGAAGTAGAGTTTTATTTTAACATATTAGATAAATGTTAAACTTTGTTGGTAAATGCTAGATAAGATATAACTGACTATGAAATAAGAAGTGTAAATAAGGGAAGATTACTAGGTATGTATCTATATTTTATTTTATTTTATTGAAATTATACTGTAAATTATTATTTTGTTACTCATTACTATTTTTTTCCCTTTGTTATCTTCTTTTTATTATTGTTGTACGTGAAATTGGCTTCTTTTTTGCTGTTCTATAATTGTTTATGGATATATCTCTTGTTTGAAGTTCCTTGCTCCTTTTTTACTTTTACTTTTATTTTAATGGATCAATAAAAAGAGATTAAAAAAAAAACCATACACACACACACACACATGCACACACACTCACACTCACACACACACACACACACATATACATACATACAAACACATATAGTTTCACACTTATAAGATTTATCAGTTTCTGCTTGTTTAGTAGTTAAGTGGAACATAAAGTACTGATAATTACCTCTAATACAAAGTAAGATATTTCTACTTGTTGTAATATCCATTCATACATACGTTCTATTTAACTTCCAAAGCCCTTTTTTGTTGAAGTGATTATTAATATTTTTTGGTTCCTGTTATCTACACAACTCAATATTTATCTTCCTTGCCATTTCACATGAATTCTGATCATCAAATCAAATAAGTAGGTTATACATTCCAAAATGTTATGGTCGTATATGACCAGATTGACCAATCATAACAAAAGTCAATAGTTAATCTACACGAGTGTTATATTTCGAAACCAATTGTTGCCATTTTACCCCATCTAGATTCCCAAAGGGAGGTTATAATCTTCCATTCCTGTATAAATTGTTTATTGGATTTGTTATCACATATTAATGTTAATTTATCCGTTTCTGCTAGGTCCAGAAGTTTTAGTAACCTATCTTCTATTGATGGCATTTGTGTGTTCTTCCATTTTTTTTGCAAGTACTATTCTTGCCGCATATATCATATAATATATAACTCTGTAATATTTCTTTGTTAACCCCGAATCTAAGCTATCTAACATATTCAGCAAGTAAACCTCTGGCCTTATTTGAAATTCAAATTTTAATATTTTCATAATATCATTATGAATTTGTATCCAGAATTTCTTCACTTCTTTACACTTCCACCAAATGTGGAAGAAAGATCCTCTTTCCTGACACTTCCAACATTTGGAGTTATTATTTTTGGAGAATGTAGCCAATTGGACTGGAGTGAAATACCACCTATAGTACATTTTTTTAAAAAATTCTTTTAAATCAAAGCTCCTTATAAATTTTTGATTCCTCTCCCATGTCTTTTCTCAATGTTTCAATAAAATGTTTTATCCTAGAGTCACTCCTAATCTTATTATTTAATATTTCTAAACATATAATGAATAATGGGGGGGCGGGGGGGAGAGAGTGGGCATCCCTGTCTGGTACCCCTCTGAATTTTTAATTGTTTTGTTTCCTCCCCAATTACTATGATGTGTGCTTTTTGATCTTTATAAATTGCTTTTATTTAATTATTAAAGGTCTCCCCTACATTCATCCTTTCTAGTACTTCAAACACATAGCTCCAATTCAGATTATCAAAAGCATTTTCAGTGTCTAAGAATATCAAGGCTACTTCTTTTTCACTATGTTTTTGGTGGTATTCAATAATATCTAAAACAGTCCTTATATTATTTTTTAAGGAATCTTTTGAGGAGGAATCCATTTTGATCTTCATGCATCCAATTTATTAAAATCTTTTAAAGACATTCTGCCAATATTGCTGCAAAGATTTTGTAATCTATATTTAAAAGTGAAATTGATCTATAATTTTTTTTTTTATCTGATGTGTCTTTTCCTTCCTTGGGTAGTAAAACCATATTGGACTCATTTCAAATATTAAGAATTTCCTGTTGATTTATTGCTTTTATTGTTTATTGTAATAGAACTATCAAAATGTCCTGTAAAGTTTTATAAGATATTGTGGTAAATCCATCTGGCCTGGAGCTTTATCTACTTTCAATCTCTTTATTGCATTTACGATCTGTAAGGAGCTCTATTTTGATTGACTATCATAAATGTGGGAACTGTTAGCACCTTTGTTTCGATTGGACAACTGATTCCTTGATTGAGGCTAGGAAGAGAATAAAAGCAGCCAAGATACAGCCAACAGATTAGACTGCCTTTCACATAAGTCTGAAACGTATAAAGAATGCTGTCCCTGACAGTCACACTGTTCCGATTAGACTGATAGATGGATGAACTATCCCAGCATGCTGAAAGATGACCTGAAAGATAGTCCATGTTGGTAAGGGACAGAAAATCTTTACTCTTAATCTTGTCTATGCTGAAATAGATATGTGTCACATTATGAGTATAAAGGATGCCCACTGGGATTTTTATGTATGTAGCCAAATGTAACAATGCTCAATGAGATTAACCTTCAATGCCTATGTGTTCACAGATGCCTGTTTAGCAATGTGTATTAACTCAACATATTAGATTGTATTCTTTGATGATTAGATGGTTATAGACATGATACAAAGGACACAATTCTGTACACGTGGCAATCTTTATGAAATATCTGAACAATGCCTTAACAGACACAATGAAAAGTATGAAAGGACATGATGATGATGGTGATGATGATGATGATGATGATGATGATGACGCTGATGATAGATATATGGCTGAATGATACCATTAAAAATGGTATTGTTCCTATATGTTTTAACTATGAAAAGCCTATTAAAGAGAAAGGAGAGATGAAAGTTCAGCCCTTATGGAAGTATAACTTCTTAACATCCATATGATGGTATCTAATCAATATATGATACCTCATATGCAAGGTGCTGTAATGTGATGGAGGTTCAGTACTCAGAATCTGTGTTCATGGCTTTGTTTCTCCTAAAGGAAATGTATATGTTTGTATATCTATGAAGGCAAATAATAAATAGCTTAAAAGATTACTAAGATTACTAAGGAGCCTGTTCAATTTGCATATCTCTCTCTCTCTCTCTCTCTCTCTCTCTCTCTCCTAAGATTCCAATAGTTAAGAATGCATAAGTGCAGTATCGATGTTAACTCTGACTTTCTGTTTTTAACTACTATCACTAATTGGGTGCTTAGATGACCAGAAGATGATTATGGAACTTCAGACAGCATCCTGATTATCTGACAAATGGGAAGGGCTCTCCATCCCTCACTCTAAAGAAATAGGAGCTGGAGAACCACATCAACATTCTTATGCACTGACTAAACCATATCAGGAATGGTCCAAATTACTTTTTTCTCCCAGATGAATTAAAATTTCCCATCATCACAACACACTGGGCCTTGCTATATTCTAGACAGTACAGCAACAAACCATTCAACAACAAGTTAATTGGGATTTTTTCCTTATTTTCATCATAGTAATAATATAATTACCACAATTCTGCATTCTATGGTAGTACATCTGAACAGAATACAAGCCCCAGCTTCTTGGACACCATAATTTCTATACAGCAAATCCTTGGATCAGTCATGAAATCATATTATAAGAAGTATGCTTTAACATGAGATTTCCCAGATGTATGACCCAAGGAAGTGGATAATAATCCTCAAAAGCAGATGCTAAAACAAGCAAACAAACAAAACATCTGTTAAAGGTGCTACAAGACTCTTTCTCCCCAGACCTCTTTCATGTTGAAACAGACTAACACGACTACTTTGTTGAGAATTAAAACATAGTGTGTTAGCTGATGGGACAAAAATTAAAACTGTAAGTAAGGTTTTGGACTTAATCCATCAACTGCTTTAGATACCTCTCAAACAATGATTTCACAATTCTGTTGAGGTTTTTTGATCTTCCAGGTGTTGTATATCATAGACAAACATTTAATATGTTAAATACACAAATGCAAACAATTTAAAATGCAGACTACAACAATTCCTTAAAACCAAAGATAGATTAAAACAACCAGGACAACCACACCTGTTTTTAAGGAAGAAAGGCCATGCAAAATAACATTGTGTTTGCTATATGGCAGAAACTCAAAAGGGATGGACCCTGATTTTCCTTGGGAGGACGACAGAGAGAGCCCTAGTACATGTACCCACCAACCCAGCTTCATGAGATGATAAGACATGCCAAAAGATAAATCCCATGCTGGTTCATATGGAAGAAGAAATCCTTCAGCTGTTTCAGATTTTGTAAGCCAGACCAGAACACTGAACTGATCTCAGAAGTAATTTAATGTACCATTTTTGATCAAACTTGATATTTACACATAGTTTGACATCCCAGACATTTCCATGCAAGTTTCAGATGTTATCAGCAAACTTCAGCTCTTTGTTTGTTTGGGGGACTGCTGTTTTGGGTCCATTTTGCCTGGAGTTTGGTGCAAAATGAATGCTAAGGAAAGCAGACACTAGCAGTCAAATCTCTCTTTCATTTAAACAATAAATAAAATAATGGATATGAACCCAGACAATGTCTGGTAAATATCCCAGTGATTTATAATTAGAAATCATGAGCTAAATAACGGGAACTGCATTAGCTCTCATTACTGTTCTTTTGGGTGGTGAATGTGTGGTCCTCCAGACGTTCTTGCTCTGCCCAGCTTATCCAGTGGTAAAGACCCATGGGAGTTGCAACCCAACAACATGTGGAGAGAAACATGCTTTCCGTTCCTGCTATATAGTGTGAACATTGTTAAATATGAGCTTTAACAGATGGTATAACATAGCTTCCAAGATGTTGTGTTTCTCTGTGTATTTTTTAGAATGCCAGAATGAGATATGTTCAAATTTCTTCTCCATCATGAAACTCATAGTGTGGCCTGGGGCCAGCCATTGTTGTTTTGGCCAAATAAACTGTATTAACAGTGACACTATGTGGATAACATGGGGAGCATTTTGCTAGTCTTCTTGAGATCCTTTCAAGAGTAAAGGAATAAAAATGAAAGGCCCAGAATTGTTTAGCATTAACATTACTATGTCCCTTTGGTAGATCTTTCTCACCAGAGAAATGTAAGTTATATTCAGACACTGGAGCAAGTGAATGAGAGATTAAATGTAGAAGAGGAAAGAGCTATGTGCAAATCCCACTTTGTTACACCCTGGCACAGATTCATGTCTTAAGGGTTACAGCATGAAAGTCTAAGGTGGAGTTCAGGAAGTTCAAGTTCAGGAAGTCTGGAAGACATGATTCCTAATTCTTGGGAGGGTTCTAAGTCCATCCAGTTGAACTTGCTCAGTATCTCTCTTTTCACCTTTTTGCTCAAAATCTAGAGGTCTGAAATATGGGCAGGACAATTTGTCTGTTTTGCTTTCTCCACACCTAGATGTTTTAAAATCTCAGGTTCTTTTGGACCAGAATGTGAAGGTAATTGTGAATTTTGGTAAGTTCCTAAACAAACAAATGAACAACAAAAACACCTTAACTGATTTTTTTTAATCCCGTTTTGTACTAAATACAGGTACAATTATTTCCATATTGCAACAGGTGCAACTATTCCTATCTCTGCTCCACCACTAAGGTGTTAAAGATAAAGATCCTATTAGAAAAAAGAGATTGGAACTCTGATTCAGCACTAACACAGTTGAATACATTAGATGTCAAACCCAAATTTTTGAATGATTAAGCAAACAAATTCCTGGGTCTGGATGGATGTATCAAGTTTTGGCTTCTCCCACATCCATATTATCTAAAGCTCAGGATATTTTTCAATTTGATTATGTGATTTTTGATAAATTCCTATCAAAAACAAACTGAAACAAAACAATTTCACCCATTTTTTACTCTGAATCTTCATTTCATGAGCCCTGGTTTTGTGAAAAAAGAAGGAAGGAAGGAGGGAGGGAGGAAGAAGGAAGAGAGACAGAAGTAAGAAGAAAATAGCGGTGAACAACAACACACACATACACAAACATGTTACCCCAAAATGTGGGTGACTCAGAGGTCCACCCGTGGTGCCAGTGCCTTTGTGAACAGTGGGGAATTATGAGCCCAAAGGGAGGCCTGAGAGAGAGGGGTAACCTTACAAGATCTTTCCACCTATGTATACTGGTATTAATGCAGGGACACCCTTTGGACATTCAAGGAACATTTTATTAGGGGAAAATCACAAGCACATGCAAGATTCAAGCAGTCTCCTAATGATACAAGACTAGCCAAAGAAAAGAAGCGAAAACTGTATAGTTAGCAGTTAGGATGAAGTGGGTGACATTTACCTATCCTGAAGAGAAGAGATGAAGTCTGAGGGTAGCACATGAAGAGGAACCTGAGCAACAGAGTAAGTATGTTATGTCCAGTGTACTACGAGTTGTCTGTCTCACACCCAGGGTTTAAATACCCTTTTCTGCCCTGAAGGGGAAGGTGTTAATGGCTCTCTGGCAGAGCAAACAACGAGGTCCAGTATGGGCTAACAGTCTTAGCATTAGGTGACAAAGAATTGATGAGGATCATGCTAGCTTCTTTTTTTTTTAATATTCTTTTTATTAATTAAAATCACAAAATTAAAACATTTTATATTTATAATATTTACATAATTGTACATCAATCTTTAATCCACATAATTAACTCTATTTATCCCTTAGATTTCATACCCTTCTTCTTGAGTTGTAGATATCAAATCATATACAACGCATAACATATATATCTAGCATATGACCTATATCTAACTTATACTCATCATATAATAACCATACAAAATACCTTTAAACAATGTAAAAAATTTTAATACCTGCCTAATAACCTTCCCTTATTACATCTTCATAATTCATGGATGGTTGTAATTTGTCTATTTTTGACCAACAAATTTTCCATATATTTAATATTTCAACATTTAACCGCTACTATAAAACATAATTTCACAATCTTAATTTGTTTCACTAATATCTTACTTCTCAAAGTTTTTATCCAAACATTTTTCTTTCTCCTAACTTATAATATATGAGTGGTTTTCTCACTTAACAAGTTTCACTCCATTATATTTAACCCATTCACTGCTGTTTTTCCCCATTTGGACTCCCAAAGAGGGGTAATTAAATTCCAGTCTTCGTTAAATTGTTTTTTTTGGTTTTTCTGTCAATATCAATGTCAATTTGTCCATTTCCCATAATTCATATAGTTTCCACAACCAATCTTCAATATCTGGGACTTCTTTTTGTTTCCATTTTTGCGCAAATACTAGTCTTGCTGCTGTTACCATGTAAATTACCACTTTCAGCAATGAATTCTTTTTAAAATATTTAATATCTAACATATTCAATAGATATATTTCTGGATTCATTGGGAAATTAATTTGGAGGGCTTTAGCAATGCAATCAAGAATACCCTTCCAATATTTTTTTTGATTTAGCGCACGTTCACCATATGTGGTAAAAAGTCCCTCTCTCAGTACATTTCCAACATGTATTTTTCATATTTTTACTTATTTTAGCAATTTGTACTGGTGTATAATACCATCTGAAATATATCTTATAGTAGCTCTCTTTTAAATTCATACTGATACAATTTTTTTTTTGCATCTTTCCATGAATTTTTCTAGCTTATTAATGGAATTGGGCATCCAACATTTTGTGCCCGTCTCATCATGTTGTCTTTAACAGTCTCTTCTTCCGTATATGAAACTAGCAATATTTTATATATTTTACCTATTAGATGGTCCATTCCAGGTTTTAACATTTTATCAAATTCTTTCTCTCTCATTTCAATTCCTTGCATTCTTAAATCCATCTTATATTTTTCTTCCAGTTGCCTCTGTAAAAGCCAGTGTGATGTAATACCACATTCCATCATCTCCTCCTTACTTTTCCTAACTACTTTATCTCTCTGGACTTTTGTTAGATCTTTATATGTTAACCAGTGATTTAATTGGGGCTTTTCTCTTCTACAAAAGGCTTCATGTGCTGACACCCATTGTGGTATTTTTGTATAAAATTTATTTCTATACTGTAACCAAATTTTTAGAAGAGGTTTTCTTATAAAATGATTATTGAAGTCTTTATTTACTTTTGCCTTTTCATACCACATATATGCATGCCAGCCAAAGAAAAGATACGCCTCTTCTAGAGTTAATAGTCTCGTGTTTTCTAATTTAATCCAGTCTATTACCCAGCTGAGGCAAGTGGCATGAAAATATAATGTTAAATCAGGTAATCCCAATCCACCTTGTTCTGTCATATCTTTCAATACAGTCCATTTTATCCGTGTTTTTTTGCCGTTCCAAATAAATTTCGATACGTCCTTCTTCCATTGTGTGAAGGGTATATCATTCAAGATTATCGGGAGATTTTGAAATAGAAAAATCATTTTAGGTAAAATATTCATCTTAATTGTTGCAATTCTTCCCATCAATGATAAGTCAAGTTTTGACCATTTTCCTAAATCTTCTTTTATCTTTGTCCAAACTTTTTTGTAATTGTTATCATATAACTCTCTGTTACTATTAGTAATGTTGATTCCTAAATATCTCACTTTTTTTGATACTTTGAATTGAATTTCTTCTTCTTCCTCTTTTGAAATATTCTTAGTTATCATTGTTGTTTTATCCATATTGACTTTGAATCCAGCAACCTTTCCATATTCTTGACAAGTTCTAACTAATCTTGTTATACTTTTGATTGGATCATCCAACATAATTACAAGATCGTCGGCGAAAGCCCTAAGTTTATACATTTGATTTTGAATTCAAACCCCTTTTATTTCTGTATCTTGTCTTATCTTAGAATTCAATATCTCTATCATCATTACAAAAATTAGGGGTGATAATTGGCATCCTTGTCTAGTTCTCTTCTTAATATTAAATCTGTCTGTTTTCTCTCCATTAATTAAGATATTAGCTGATTGATTATTATATATCATTTTTATCCATTCAATAAATTTTTCCCCTATATCTATTTTTTCAGTACCTCTGTTATGAATCTTCATTTTACATTATCAAATGCTTTTTCAGCATCCACAAAGATCAAACCCATTTTCTTCTCATTATGTTTATAATAGTGTTCGATTATATTCAATATTACCCTCACATTGTCTTTTGTTGATCTACCCGGCAAGAAACCATTTTGATCTTCATGTATCCCATTTTTTAGGATTTTTTTCAATCTGTCAGCCAAAATTGATCTAAATATCTTATAATCTATATTTAAAAGAGATATTGGCCTGTAATTCTTCGCTTCTCATTGATCTTTGCCTTCCTTAGGTATTAAAGTAATTGTAGCCTCTCCCCACGAATCTGGTCTATATGTCCTCTCCAATCCATTAAATAGTTTTTGGAGGGGCTCTATTAATTGATCTTGAAACACTTTGTAATATCTTGCCGTGAATCCATCTGGACTGGTCACTTTTCCAATTTTCAATTTTTGGATTGCACTTCTGATTTCAACTTTTGTAATGGGTTTATCTGGCTCTAATCTCTGATTTTCTTGAATTTGAGCTACATTAATTTCATCTAAATACTTTCCAATATCTTGTATGTATTCTTCCGAATCATCCGGATCTTCAAACAATTTCCTACAGTAATCATGAAATACTGTCTTTATTTTCTTTGAGTGTCTATATATCTTATTTCCTTCTTTAATTTCTGTAATCAATCTTTTCTCTTTTTCTTTTTTCAGTCTGAATGCTAACCATTTTCCCACTTTATTGGTGTGTTCAAAAAATCTTTGAAGAGTGTATTTTATTTTATTTTCTATTTCTAATCTGTCTTCTATAGACATTTGCTTTTGTAAAATCTTGATCTCTCTTGACAATTTTGAATTTCTAGGATCTTTTTTTAACTCTTCCTCTTTCTTCTTAAGTTCTTCCACAATTTTTTGATATTTCTACTTCTTTATTTTCTTCTCATATGCTTCTTCTTGTAAAAATAAACCTCTTATCACCGCCTTTCCTGCATCCCATACTATCTTATTTGGTGTTCCTTTTCCAGTATTTTCTTTGAAGAAGTAATTTATTTCTTGTTTTATCTTTTCTATTATACTTTCATCTCTTAAAAGATCGTCTTTTACCGTCCATCGATGCTCACTCCTCTGTTCTTGTACTATCATCATAATAGGGCTATGGTCCGATAATAATCTTGGTAGGATCTCCATTTTCTTAATCCTTTTACATACAGTTTTAGACATCAACATCATGTCAATCCTTGACCAAGTCTTGTGGACTTCTGAAAAGTAAGTATATTCTTTAGCATCTCCATACAAATATTGCCACACATCAGTTACTGATACAATATCCATAAAATCATAAATTGTTTTAGGAAGTTTTCTTTGTGGCGTTTTTCACTTTTTATTTAGTGTCCGATCAAGATCGGGGTTATTGATGTTGACAATTCTGGTCCCAACTTCTGGTTTTTCAAATATTTCAAGTCCTTCTCTCTTATATGAGTTTCCTGTAGACAAGTTACATCTGGTTTTATTTTTTCTAAATGATGAAAGATTCTTCTCCTTTTAATTGCCACATTCATTCCCCTGACATTCCAGGAAATGATTTTCATGGTGTTATCTGTTGTTGTTGTTGTTGTTGTTGTTGTTGTTGTTTTTACTCTAGTTCTTGTTCTTTTTCTTCTTCCTCTTCCTCTTCTTCTTCTTCTTGATCTATATTCTCTCCCTTTTCTTGTTCTAGTTTCCTCATTTCCCTCTCAAATTCTTTACTTAATCTTCCTTGTTGATTTATTTGAGATTCTTCCAATTCTACTCGCGTTGTTTCTTGATCTCTCAGTGTTTCTACCTCTTTTACAGTTTGACTTTCTTGCTCCTTGTTCTTCTTGTCGATTTTTCCTTAATTCCTCTTTATATCTCTTTAAGAAGTCTTATGCTTTTTGAATCGTATTTAATGTAAATCTCTTCTGTTTATATGTAAAGGTGACTCCTTCAAGTTTGCACCAACAATATGTTATTCCTCTTCTTTTTAGTACTTGTGTCAGGAAATAAGAATCTTTACTTTTTTTCAAAACTTGGGCAGGGACGTGTTTGAATATCTGAAGTTCTTTCTCTTCTATTATCAATTTGCTTGAATAATTCTGTTGGATCACAAGATCCTTCACTCTATCTCTTAAGAAATATATTATGATGTCATGCGGTACCTTCCTTTTTTTCGCGATGAACGAATTAATTGTAAACATCTTATCAATCTCCAAGTCTAATTGTTTGGCGTTCCATCCTATGTATTCTGCCAGTGCTGGTATCACTCGATTATATAACTCCTCTCCTTGAATTTCTTCCAAGCCTCTTATTTTTATACACTTCTCTCTGAATTTTATCTCCATGCTTCTATTTTGTTGTTCCACATTTTCTATTTGTTTTTCCAGCATCTGTGTCTCTTTCTCTAATTTTGTAGTTCTATCTTGTAATTCATCTAATTTCTTATTTATGTTCTTCATTTCCATAGTTATACTTTCCAACCTTTGTCCAACACTCCCCATTTCTCTCTTCATTTCTTTGATGTTACTTGCAACTTCCTTTATATCTTTTTTAAAGTCGTTCCTCATTTTTCTTATTTCTTCAATGATTGTCGGTGTGAATTCTGATGCTTTTGGTTGTTCTTCAAGGGCTGGTCTTGTTTGTAATTGTTGCTTAACTGACACTGCTTTCCTTGAAGCCATTTTATCCAATTTTTCTTCTTATCTCTCTTCCTTCTCCTTTTCTTCTTCTTCTTCTTCTTTTTTTAGTTTTTTTTATATATATATGTGTATGTGTGTGTGTGTGTGTGTATTTTCTCTACAATAAAATAATATAAGTATCTCTATATTCAATCACATAATTAATAAATTAAATCCACCAATTAAATCAGTCTATCACTTAGATCATTAATATAGTAGCTATCTAGAATCAATCAGTCAATTAATAAATTAAATCAATTCACTTATCTTAATATTTAACTTATTTCTTTAAACACAATATTTCATGTATTTTCCCCTTAATTAATTTCCTCCAATAATTGTTATAATTGTTTATCACCAAAAATTATTACCACCAGAAAAGCAGTTCAAAGTCACTTACTGTTCAGTCTAACTTAAACTTTGTTCCCTTCACTTCTTACAATCAATCTTCTTTCACTTCTTACAATCAATCTCTTATTCAATCAATATTATTTTTATTCTAATTACCTATCAAATTAATCAACTTACTTCCTTAACTTGACTCTTATCTTATCATACTAATTCATCAAATCTCTTATATTTTTTAGGGAAAAAATATTCAATTTCTGTTCAGTATTATTTCATCACATCAAACACTACAACCCGTTTTCGAAGTTAACCAAATTACTTTACCCAAGTCTCCCTCTTATAAATAATAAATCAAGACTGTAATAATTTAAATGTCCATTAGATGGTGCTCTTATACCTATTCCTCTTTAATACTCCTTCTTTTTACTATATGCCAAATACAGTGAAGAAAGGGTTAATGGATTTCTCTGTCACTTCGTTGACCTTGTATTGTTTATCCTTTTTTCTCTGGAGTGCTGCTTTCCCGACCTTGAATTTCTGTCCTTCTTTTCTGTAGATGAGCAAGTTTAATGTCTCTTAAGGTCAGTCAAAATCTAAATCCAAATTCTCTCTATTCCTTTCAATCAATCTTTAAATGTCCATCATAGTGAGGTACCATCCGTCTATTTTATATGTCAGTTGAGTCCAAAATCAAACAAAATATTTCTTTTACCTACTTTTCTCAAAAGTTCTTTTCTTTGTTTTAAGGTCCCTCTTTATTCCTCTGTCACTTTCCTTCTTCTGACATTTTCTTCACTATCTCTCCACTTACTGTCTCAACCCCATGTATTCAATTCTGTCCGTTTTCTCTGCTTATTTGTTCTTTTAATTATACAACAGTTAATATTCAACAACCATCAAAATGTTTAATATCACAATCCCACACTATCACAGTCTTGAAGTTCTTTAACTTCTTTCTCAGTCCGTCCAAGTAATATTGTTGTTCTCCGTTGCCTTTCTTCCTTTTATATTCTTATTTTGCAAATTGTTTAAGTGAAATTGTTTTATAAAGTTACTTTTAAACCCTTTGAACCTCTCATTATTTGTTTCTCAGTGTTGTTGGGGGATTAGTGGGGAACAGTGTTGTTATGAGAGCAACTGAACTTTGTCCCTTTTCCCTTCTCTGTTCCCTCTCGCCACTTCCCCTCATTCTCGCCTCTTACCAGTTTAAAACTTAGGACCTTTTCACATGTCGGGGGGGAAATGGGTGAAAACACCCAAAAACGGAGCTTACCTCCAGCTGGTTAAGTCCGTCGCCGCGTGGAGCAGTGCGAGCTCGCTGCTCCACACTCCTCCAGCATCGCAGATGGCAGCTTCCGGTTGGTGGAGGCTCTCCACCAACCGGAGAAGTTTGCCAGCTGAAAGCCCGCCCCCGGCAGATCTGCAGGCACACACTTGCGCGCACCTGCAGATTCACTTTAGAGCCGGGCGACGGAGCGGCACGGGGCTGTGCACTCCATGCTTTTTAAAAACCTCTAAAAAGAGGTTTTTAAAAAACACTCAGCCCGGCTAGTTCCGGCTGCTCCTGAGTGGATTCTGGTGTGAAACTACTAAAAGTAGTCCACGCCAGTCCACTCTACAGTGTAGACGACCTCCGTGAGAGGTCGCTCTACACCGTTTCCCCCCCGCCACATGTGAAAAGGGCCTTAGAGTGATCCGTGTTCTGGAGATCCTTTTTGGAATCTCCTTGTCTAATCTATTTAATGTCCTTAATGTGCTGGTTTTCTTACCGACCAAAAAGTTATGAAGTTCAGTTGTTAGTCATCCTCTAGAAGAATCTTCTTTCTTCTTTTAAAAATTTTAAAAAGTGGCAGTGGGGATTTCTTCTTTAGAAGCCTCCACAAGGTAATGGTAGCTCACATGACCTCTTCAGCATTTCCCTTGTCCCGATTTTCAGATGGTTTTCTCGGGCACTTACGCTGGAATCTCGGTCCCCTTCAAGCACCTCCGAATCCCCTTTCCCAAAGGGATATTGTCCCATTATTTTCTCCAAAGCAAACAGGTTCACGACCTTGTGGGGCGGCTGTCTTCCCCACAGCTCTGCTGGGTGACAGCCACACTCCTCACCACAGCCACTGGAAGTCCTCCATGCTAGCTTCTTAATGTCTGGGCAGATGAAGGGGAAAAAGGGAGAGATTCAGCAGGAAGAGGAGACAGGTTGATGACCACCGGTTGTTCTATTGAGACAATTTCATGTGCTATTGTGTTGGAAGGTGGAGTCATTGAGGTGATTATTGCAAGCTCATCAGCACCAGAGCTTCCTGACTGATCCCTTAAACTTATGACCTGGCCATGCTCTCAGGTCCCATCTTGACTATTTTTTCACATGTTCAGACAGTCTTCTTTGATAGCATGGCTTTTCAGCCATAAATGTATTCTTTATATTTTGTGCCAATTAAATAATGTTCATTACCAATCATATCATGGAGTGGGGCTGTACAGCATGGTTACAAATACACGTTCTCCACTGACATGTTTTGAAGCCTGAATCTATATAATTGATGAAGTGTCTGCTTTTTAAATAATAGCGTCTGGAAACACATTCAAGGAGATTAGAGCAACCACAGAGAAAGGAAGAGAGTGATAGCAGTAGGCAAGGCCAGGATCTTGAAACCTTGCAAGTCAGCCAGGGAATATTTAGAAGTATGCTGGTAGAAACCATTGCAGAAACTCTTATGAATCTCTAGGCTGGTTAGCTCGGAAAGTAAAGAGTTGTAGCAATTTATTAATTTGCTTTGTTTTACCATGTTGCTGAAGGGCTTAGGAAGGGATGCAGTAAATTTTCAGTCTCAATTTCACTGCATTTTCCTGATCTTCCGATTTCTTTTCATCCCACCCTTTTGTTAGTATTATCTTGAAGATCCTTTTCCCCCACTTCAAGTGTGGACATTCATATGCATTTTTCGCTGATATTTATCTATTTATACTTTTCCCAATGTAAACATTTATCTTCACAATTCCTCAGCTGAATAAAATAGACTTGTGTACATTTTTCAATTTGTGTACATTTTTCTTATTTGCATTTTTGAAAATGTATTAAAGATTCCAAGCATGGGGGGGGAAAAAAAGCTTGCAAATGTGTGTATTTCTGAGCAAGATATGCTTTATTTTTCAGTGAGTTTCAGGAGATAGGAAAATGGATCATTTTTGACAAGAAGCTTGCAACCATCCAGACTGTGTCCCATTGTTAGCTGTAGTAATTGGATTGCTATCTAGTCCTAAACCCAACTTAGCTTCAGGAAGGACCCATCTGCCTGTATCTCAGGCAAGGAAATCTAAATCCATGTTGAATATTGATAACTCTTCTAGGATAACAAGTATGTCCATGGTAACTTAAAACTGAACAAATCACCACTCATAGTTAGCAGGAGGCATCATTTTAAATATTTTTGTAATCCCACTAAACTCAGTGAGAAAGAATTGTAAGCAAGAATATATAGGATTGTATTATTATCTGTTGACAAAGGCACAGAGAATATGTGTTCCTTAAGAAGTTGCTGATCTCCATGTGCAATCAGCCCCAGACTACATGATCGAAGAACAGGATGACAAGAACTGTAATCTAACAGCATTTTGGAAAGCTACAAGTTTCCCACTACTTTATTAACTTTTGAAAAGTAGCACCTGAATCCATCTCAACTGTACATATCCAGTTATGGGCTAGCTATTCAGTTTTGAGGAAATGGAATCTGGAGGCTTGTTCATGCCTGAAGAGCTAGCCAATCCTGTTATCAATTTTATGACAATATCATTGCATGTGCATTATTGATTCATGATATAACTCATCAGGTTAGAGATACATGCACACAAACCTTTTTCTCTATACATAAAGTAGCTCTTTTCATAGAATCATAGAGATGGAAGAGATCACAAGGGCCGTTGACTCCAACCCTCTGCCATGCAGGAATGCACAATCAACTCATTCCAAAAAGATGTCTGTTTCTGTTTCTCTGGGCTATCCTCTGCCTCTAAATCAGAACTCTCCTCCTCACTGTCAGGATCTCCAGTGCAGGCCATGACATTAACCTTCTCTTAAGCTGCTCCTGATAGGGCATGGTTTCCAGGCCTTTTATCACCTTGGTCACCCTCCTCTGGACACTTTCTTACTTGTCAATATACTTCTGTCAATATGCCTAGAAGTGGGCACATTATTCCAGGTAGCTTCTGACCAAAGCAGAATAGAGTGGTATTATTACTTCTTTTGATCTAGAAACTATATGCCTCTTGAGGCAGTCTAGAATCACTTTGGGTTTTTTAGATGCTGCATTCCACTGTTAACTCACATTCAGCTAGTGGTCGACTAAGACCCCTAGATGTCTTTCATATTTACTGTGGTCTAACCAGGTGTCACCCATCGTATATCTGTACATTTCATTTTTCTGCCCAAGTGTAGTATCTTACATTTATTCATTTTGTTCGTTTTGGCCCAACTCTTTAATCTGTTAAGGTTATTTTGAATTCTGATCCTTTCCTCTGGAGTGTTAGCTATCCCTCCTAATTTGATGTCATTTGCAAATTTGATACAAATGCCCTCTATTCCCTCATCCAAATAATTGATAAAGATGTTGAATAGCACTGGGCCCAGGACAGAACCTCGTGGCACCCCAATGGAGGAAGAGCCATTGGTGAGCACTCTTTGTGTTTGTTTGGTCAACCAGTTATATCTAATAGTAGCATTGTCTAACCCACATTTTACTAGCTTGTTTGCAGGAATATCATGGGGGACCTTGTCAAAGACCTTACTTAAATCAAGAAATCCTATATCCACAGCATTTCTTTTATCTATGAAACTAGTAACTCTGTCAAAAAAAAAAAAAAGGAGAAGATTAGTTTGGCATGACGTGTTTCTGAAAAACCCATGTTGACTTTTAGTGATCATGCCATTGTTTTTTAAGTGGTTACAGAGTGTTTAATGATCTTCTCCAGAATCTTTCCTGGTATTGATGTCAGGCTGACTAGGCAATCTTTGGGTTACTTTTTTTTTTTCCTTTTTGAAAATGGGGACAATATTTGTCCTCCTCTAGTCTACTGGGACTTCTCCTGTTCTCCAGTAATTCTCAAAGATTATTGTCAGTGGTTCTGAAATTACTTCTGCTAGTTCTTTAATACTTTTGGATATAGTTCATCCTGCCCTGGAGACTTGAATTTATTTGGAGTAGTACATATACTGTATTGCATTTCCCCTACAACATCATGTGCTCCATTTTCTCCAGGTACTACTTTGCTTTCCTTTTGGGAGAAGACTAAGATGAAGAAGGTGTTGAGTAATTCTGTCTTTTCTCTGTCCCCTGTTAGCACTGTATGATCTTCTCCACACAAAATGTCTTACCATTTCCTTGTTCTTTCTTTTTCTATGTATATAACTAAAAAAGCTCTTTTTATTGTTTTTAACCTCTCTAGTAAGCTTGAGCTCATTCTGTGCTTTAACTTTTCTGACATTCTCCCTACACTTGCTGGCTATTTGAATTTCTCTTTGGTGATTTTTCCATGTAAAGTTTTAAAGCATTCAAAGCTTTTAAAGAGCTGATGGTTATCATTTCTAAGTCTCTGGCAGCTGAACACACACAAAGAAACACATGTACAGACAGACAGAGCACCAAACTTGAGTTGGAGTCATGTTCTTCAGATGTTTTTTTCTCTTCTTTTTTCACCCTGTCCTCATTTTCAGACTTGAGTTTGAGGAAGGGAAGGGATGTATGGAAGAACACAAAGAGAAATTGCTTATGTGATGCTTCAGGAGAATTCTATTCTTTCACAACCAGTACAGTCATGTACTGTACTGTATGTACAGTACAGTCATGTACAGTACAACCAGTACATATAAACATATAATATCATCACCTAAGTTTCTATTTTCATCAGTCCTTCTCCTTACTACTCGCTTTTTAGTGTGGGATTCATTCGTTCTGCTCCTCAAGCACCTTCCATATATGTTTATAAACTCTGAACAGAAATAATTCCTTCACTTATTTCAGGTTGCAGGTTGTGCCCCCTCCTTTTTAAAACTGATAATGGCTTACTTAGACACTGATATTTAATGTTGGATTTACTGAAAGGTGTGGTTTCCCCAAGGGAAAACTGGGTACAAAATTTCCCTGTAATTCTTCATTTGAGGCTTTCACTTCCCTCTGACATAATTGACATAATTCAGTGTTTATTTTCTTACAGCAATTTCCAGATCAAAGTGAGTAATTTTTATAAGTACACAATGTCTCTTGTTTAACTACCATTTCAACAAGCTCTGGGGTGTCTTAATTTCAAAGTCTAAGCATAAATTTCTACTAAGTGATCTCAAAAGCACTTTTTTTTAAGAACAACAACAACAAAAACTCCTCAGACACCTGATACTTCTTCTTTTCTGTTTATCCTTTCTAAAGAGACTCTGATCTTCCCTTCTCAGGTGAACATTTCATACAAAGGATTTAAATCCTAACTTCACTCTTTCTAATGCAAAGTAATATGAAACCTCAAAATTTTTGTCCTCACCTGTGAGAAAGCAAGAAGTTTTTTGAGGATTCTGACAGAGTACTCACACCTGAATAAAAGTTTGCATGTGCTTATCCCCATATAGGTGTGCAAATGTCACCAATATGACTTTTGCACAAACTCTTATTGTTTCTGCCTTGTCACATGGCCTTGTCTTATTTTTAAAAAAAGAAATATAAGATTTGAATAGGTTGTCTTTGCTTTTTCTGTCATTAATGCTATGCTTCTGTGTTTGCTGTGGACATGTGTGCATTGCCTCATAAAATGAAAAAAGAGATGTTTTCATACAGACATCTTGGACAAATTGCAGGGACACTGACAAGAGGAAATGAAGGGCTGGTTGTCTCAGTTGGGTACATGAGGAGAGCAATCCCAGAAAGGATTTCTTAGATGGAGTTTGTCTCCCACCAACTTCACCCTTCCGAATCATATTTCTTTAGCTCAGTACATTGTGATGCAATAGAATTATCTCCCTGGATCACCTATCATGCCCTACCTTGTATGCTTTTCATTGGCAGAACACTATTTCCTTCATTCTTCTATGTCCTCACAAGGGCTTTCCTATATTCTTTTATTTACTCATTTATTCAAATATTTATATCATGAAATCTCATAATAAAATCAATTTAATCAATTTAAAACAATTTTTAGAAAAGTTTTAAAAAGTTGTCTAAAAGCAGTTTAAAAGTTTAAGACAATTTAACAACATGCATATGTGCAAATGGGGATCAAATCATTTAGGCCCCAAAGGCTTTAATAAAGTTTAATAAGTTTAATAAAAACTTATACTTTGCACTGGAAAGAAACCAATAATTTGATGTATCTGAGATTCCATTTTTTAATTTCATCCTTCTCTTTGAAAAGCCTCTCCAACATGTTTTTAAATGTAGCAGATATGACAAACCTCTATTTGCTTTAATCACTCAGACCTGGAGTTCTGTGGTATCTTTTTTTGCCAATGTTCCAATAAAGATTAGACTGAAAGATGAAGGGCAGGCTTTAAGGGCCAGGCCAGAAAGCATCACTGTGCAAGTCATCTCACTCCAGTATACTCTCCTCATTCACAAGTTGAATGATGCCAAGGATTTGTACCACCATTGCCCAAATCTGTAGAAAGTACCTGAAAGCAGCACAACATACCACCACTTCAGTGTCAGAGATGCAGGGTGGAAAGATTCGCAGTCATATATTTTTCCATGAAAAATTGTCCAGAAAGCACACATGCAAAAACAGACATACATGCATCCATTGTAGTGCAACCAGTCATGTTAGCTGGCTTCAGTATAGGATATGAACATGTAGTTATTCTTCTAAGAACAGAAGCATTAACAAACCCTAGCATGCAGAGGAGGGACTAAATACTTTGAAGTCACAAGATCCTGTCTGATCTTGGAAGCTAAGCAGGATAAGCCCTGGTTAGTACTTGGATGCGAGACCACCAAGAAATACCAGTACTGTTGGTGATATTTCAGAGAAAGGTCATAGCAAAGCACCTCTTCAATATTTCTTGTCTAAGAAAACCCTATAAAATTCATGGGGACACATAAATCATCAGGTAACAAAAACACAGTAGACAGAGGAAGAGACTACAAAGTAAACACACTGTTGAGCTTGTTTCTATTTTGTTAACTCTTTTACTTATCAAACGATCCCAAATGTGAGTAGCCAAGATAAAATGTGATAAGTTGTCTGTTTCCAAAGATTCACATTCATCTTTTAGTTAGTGAAACAGAAAGTTCAACTACTTGTACTGCATCAGATTTTTTCCCCCCAAATTCAAAATGGAACTAATACATAGTGCTGAGAGCATGTGAGTGAAACTGAAAGTACTACAGTTGTACTTCAGTTAGTCTGTTGACCAAATATATATCACTTACAGTTCTCTAGTGCCAACAACAACAAAGAAACAGTATTCTCTCATGTGTAGCTATTTATGGGAAAAATAGCATATTCTCTTTATTATAGGCCTTTTCTGCACTGGGCTATTAAAACGGTGCAGAGCGACCTCCAACGGAGGTCTTCTGCACCGTAGAGTGGACTGGGGTGGACTAATTTTGTAGTTCCATACCTCAGTTCACTCCGGAATGACCGGAGCTGGTCACGCGGCGTGTTTTTTAAAAACCTCCTTTTAGAGGTTTTTAAAAAGCATGGAGTGCACAACCCCGTGCTGCTCCGTTCCCCGGCTCCAGAGCAGATTTGCAGGTGCGCGCAAGTGCGTGCCTGCAAATCTGCTGGGGGCGGGCTTCTGGCTGGCGAGCTTCTCCAGTTGGTGGAGAACCTCCACCAACCGGAAGCCGCCATTTAGGACACCGGAGGAGTGCGGAGCGATGAGCTCACACTCCTCCTGATCGCGACAGACTCACCCGGACGAAGTTAAAACCCGGTGAGTAGCGTGTTCTGTCGTCCCGCCGTCCCACGTCTGGAAAGGGCCAAAGACTAGAATATTCACCTGATGTTACCCAGGATTTCATTTTCCTCTTAAGAACTCACTCAACTGTCTTCTCCAGTACCTGTAACTTTTCTCCATATTTCCCAATACAATCTGTATTCAGAGTTATTTGCATATACAGTTTGGGTTCCTGAGGGAATACACTGTTCTCCTCCTTGCTGCTAGGCCTGATCTTTATAGCAACCAGCCTATTCCAGTACCTGTTACTTTTCCCCATAGTCTGTGTTCTCTGGCAACATTGATGTACTGGCTTTTGATTGTTTTGCTTTCTGTTGAATTTGTGCAATGGCTGTATGTTTTTCTGGAAGAAGTTTTTTGGTTTGAATTTCAACTTTAAGATTCCTCATATATGGAACCCATAGTGTTACCCAACTGGTACACCCTATCCCAGGGACTACAATTTTTAATATCAAATGTGATCCACCATGCCAGAGAGGTTGCCCGGATGAGCATGCAGGAAAAAAAACAATTGAACAACTGAGAACTAGGTCAGGCCAGTAAAATCCCCAGTCACGTAGCCCAAGGAGACCTTAAGTTGTGCAAGCCCACTATGAACAAAGGGTCCTCAGCCACAGAGGAGACAACTCGAGGTGATTAGCATGTTTTCTCCAAGTTGAGCACTTGTGATTCTGGAAAAATCATACAAGGCAAGGACCATCTACATAAATTTACACTACAACTCGTTGCAACTGAAGATCCTGAAACGTTGGCAACACATCATAAAACCATCATGTAAAACAAGTTGCCATTGTTGAGCGTCTTTTCCTTTGTGTTGCCTATTGTTCTTCCCAGGAGAGAATTTGCCCTCAAGATATGTTCTGCCCAACAAGTAGTCCTAGTTTTTGAGACTTTCTTTGGAGAACTCCCTGCCACGCTAGCAGACCATCACTCTGTTAGTTGAGTAATCCCCTCAGCTGTTTCTCTGCTGAGTTCCATTTTTGTTTGCTGCTTCCCGGACCATGGACTTCAGGATAGGTACAGTATTACCCCATCTACAATCCCTTGCTATATCCTCTTTCCACTTTTCACCTCTTTCCTTTTGCAATAGTTCTTGTGTGAGTGAGTGTGTTGGTGCTTGAGAACCTTTCCATTCAATAAAATCATTTATTTGACACATTTGTCTGGTTTTTGGTTTGGCCTGACCCCCTAAAAACTGGGTAAAAAGACCCCACTAGGTTATCACTACTGCTTGTGCTCCTTTAAGTTCCCCACCCTTCCAGATGTGGACCACATCAAGGTTTCCCCAAGGGATTCCTGGAAACCAGGGTAACAATACAATCTACTGTGTGAGGTGAGAAGACCTTGTAACTATGGCCCTTTCCACATGGCATTTGCCATGCAAAAGGGTACCTGGAGCATTGTGCGATTGTAAGGAGTGATCTGCATGACACACTCACAATCATGCGATGCTCCAGGGGCCGGCAGGCGCCAGTCGTGCACTTTTTCATTTTTGGCTGGAAGCTGAAAATGGTGCACGATTGCGCATTGCTCCTGGGCCCCTCATGCACTTACCTGGTGTGCAGAACCTCCAGAGCTGAGCCGGTCATGCTTCCTGCCCCAGCGCAGCCTGGAAAGGTCCCAGGTTGCGCTGCGGAAGAAAGAGGCGGAGCTCTAGTGTGAGCAGGCAGCTCGTGCGGAGCTGTAGCAGCAGGGACGCAAGAGCCTCTCGCCAGACGCTGCTCACATGATCCCCGCACCCCAGCAATGGAAAAAGGTAAAGTGCGGAAAGGGCCTATGTTGTATATGTCACTTTACGGTATTTTTTCTCACATATGCCTCCCAAAAGTTTTCTGGCATCCTTATTGATGATGGGCCTCATATCCATAGCAACTGGCCTGGAGCCCAAGAGATCTCAGCTGAGAATTCTAAAGGCCCCTCCCTAATCTGCAAACTCCAGGATTCCATAGAATTTTCACAGCCTGACAAAGACAAACAGACAAACAAACAGACAAAGTTTGACTTTCATATAGTAGATATTCCAACAATTCCAGTTGTAAATATCTGCACAAACCATTATTTAGAGCATTGGAAAACTCCAGAAAATTCCAGGGAATTCCAGTTCTACATTTCTAGAAAACTCCCATCAATGTTAAGAGCTTTGTGTGGACATCAACATACCAACTTCTGAACCACTCACTTCCTAGTAAAACTGAGGTTAAGACCCAACACAAGGTAAGACCCAACACAGGTCCAGTAAGGTATCAGAATGTGGAAGTAAGATGTTGCAAGTAGTGTAGTGATCTATAAGATACTGCTGTTGTTTTTTTACCTTAAATGAAGATGTGGCTACACTGCATTTGAAAAGTACTGCAATGAATGAACAGAAATTTATTTATTTTTTTAATGTGTTGAGTAACACTTTCAAGTTTTTTTTAAAGTTACTTTTAAAAGGGCATTTAAGGCAATATGAGAGGCAGGGATTTTTTAAAAAAAGAGCTATGACATTCTCCTACAGTATGTTTTTTCTGTCTGAATAGCAAAAATAGCAAAAAAGAAATATAAAAGGAAAGGAGCAACAAAGCAAGCTGTTTTTCAAATACTGAATGGGTTAATTTTTTTAAAAAAAAAGTCCTATAAGGAGCAATTGGAAAGAATTACTGTTTTTAATGAAAATAAGTTCTTTCTAAGTTCTTTCTAGGGGAGATTTCCTGTGGCTGTGGCAGTTTTCTGAGGGTGCACATTGATACAACTTGATATAAGACTGAACATTGGAAATCAAATGAATGGTACAAAACTGAAATTTATGTGCAGTAGAACAAACAAGGACTGCAGGCAACAGCATGATGAAACAGAAAGAGGAATTTGAAATCAAGTCTTCATTTTTGTATCTAGCCTTTGACCCATTTTTTACAAGAGCTTTTCAAGTGAAATATAAAAAAGATTGAATAAGGTGAATTGTATTTTCTGATTAATTTTTGCTCTCACAAATTGCCTGGAGTTTTTGTTCAGCTGATTTGTAGATTACAATGGACATAAAATATTGATTAAGCCAGAGACTTTTTTTTTTCCAAAGCACTGGAATTATGGAGGTGGGGCAATGAGCTGAGTCTTCCTGGTGGGGAGTCGAGTTCCTCCTACAGAAGAATGCTAAAGGAGGAGAAGCAGTGAAGGGAAGACAGCAAGGATTAAACTACACAATAGAGGTGGGAAGTTGTAGCAAAAAGAGTGATAAAGCTCTCAAAATAGAGGCTACCATTCAGCTGTCTACAGATAAAAGGAAACAATTTCTGCCAGCTGGGGTGGAAGATCTTTGAGATATTATTTATTTTCCTTAGAACGATGGTGTGTGCGTATGTGTGTGTTGTTGGGCTTTTTCGAAGGTTTTTTTTTAAAAGGGTTATTATTTTTTTTATAATAGCTGAGTTTGCATGATGATTTAAAAGCAGTGGTACATTTTAGATAGGCAAAGTCATAGGAAGCTCTTGTACTCTTTATATTGTAAGAGACAAATTCAATTTCTTATTTCCTGTGAACGTAAGAACATTATAACTGTTTTGCTGATCAGATCAAATTTCATCATGGGGTGGGCTGCACATGACTTTATAGGTGACATGCAGCTACTGTCTAAAATTGAGGCCATTTCTGCCTTACATGGTTATAGTGCTATTCTTCCACTTTCAACATCCTGTGGAATTCTGTGGTTTGTAGTTTACTGAGGCCAAAGAGCTCTCTGGCTGAGAATTCTAAAGGCCCCTCCCTAAACTGAAAACCCCAGGATTCCATAGGATGTTGAAAGTGGAAGAATAGCACTGTGACAGTGTAGTGCAGAAAGGACCTAAAACAAAACAAAACAAAACTAGAGGAAATGCACAAATAGAAAAAGAGTAGCTAGAAGTAGTGTTTTAACTACAGCACTTCTGTAATTTCTATTTTGGATACAAAATAAATATACAATCAGTTCATAAAATACTAGAGACTACAGTGAGGTGGGGCAGGGGGACTTGTTGAGTTATCCTAAGACACTGCAGCACATGGTGCTGAGACTCCAGACCTTTAATATGTGCATGAAGTTCTACTAAGCAATGTCTCTCCAATTGGCAGACACACTGAGCAGAAGACATCTTCATGGAGGTGCATGAAGACAGAGTACATTAATATGATACAAGATCTCTCCAACTTCAAAAGCATTCTTGAAGTAATGCAACAGAAAGCAGAATAGGGGAGTGTATTACCAGCAGGTAAACAAATCATCTTAGAAGACTGGCCACTACCTAGGGCAAAAGCGTCAGCAGAGGTCCCCCATATTAACAATGAAGGGAAGAATAACGTACACAGTGTTGCATCTCACCCTACGGAATCTGATTGAGATTTGGAGGAACTTTTGTCTCCAGAAGACAGTCAGTTTTCAGGGCCAGTTAAGGACAGAGGCAGAGAATGCAGACTTTCTGAACAACAGACCTCCAATTCAATCAGAGCAGGAAGATGATGAGAAACGACCCCCTTCATTTGCAGAGCAACAGTAGGCCAAACAGGAACAAAAAAGGAGCCAACACCTCATGCAAAGGATTAGATGCGAGGCGCTAGGGATGCAATTCTTCATTCAATTTTCTCCTGAAGGAAGCAATGGGTAATTTCAGCAAAGTTTTACATTTGTGAGAAAGTCTTCAAAAATCACGGGTTTTGAAGCCTATTCAAAATTCGAGTGTTACTCTCCACAAAATTTGCTTGTGGTTGTTCTACACAGGAGGAAAAGTATTTTCTGTGTAGGCAAAACCACTTCCTGTACCAAAGATAATATTTCTATGCAGAATCACAGTGCAATTCTATGTGTTACTATTTGAAAGTAGGTTCCATTGCATTCGATAGAGCTTGCTCCTGGGTAAGTGTGTATGAGAACAAAGGGTTTTATAAGAAATAATATAAAGAAATATGCAATATGCAAAAACAAACCATAGGTATTTCTTTACTAAAACATAGCCTAATAATCACCACTCCAAGCAAAAATTAACAACAGGAGAAGAATGAAACTGATAGCTTTCCTACAACCAGCAGCTCAATGGTTTATGACATCCTTTGGTCTCACATGAGACTCTTTTGTTCACTGCTATGTCTAATTCTGTCCCATTGCAATTAGATTTGCTAATAACAGAGGCCTCCTGGCTCAGGATTGTTATCTTGAATCAAAGCAGAAAATCCAGTTGCTAATTGACACAACAGAAAGCTAGCTTCCAAGTTCATTCCAGCATGGCACAAAATTGTCTTCTGTTGGAAACCATCATGGACCTGGTCATTATCAGCATGGACTTACTAAATCTGCAGTAATTACGATGTGCCATAGGATTTATAACAAAAGTATTACCATTTAATATAAATGTACATAGTGCATTTTGAAGCTGAAGAGTATACACAGTAAAATCCAGCCAAAGATAATATTAGTGGCTAGCACTTCTAACAATGAGACTTTTCGCATGGCATTTCTGAAGCAAAAGGGCCCCTTGAGGGTCATGTAAATGTGAGGGCTGGTCCATACGACGCACTCACATTTGCATGACGCTAAAGGGCCTGACGTGGACTGTGCGACCAGGAAGCAGCTGCGGAGCTGAAGCAGGAGGGATGCGACAGCGTTCCTCCCAAGGCTTCCTGAGCGAGCCGCGCAGCCCAGCACCAGGAAAAGGTAAGGCACAAAAAGGACCAATGTTTCAAGGTCCTATGTCAGTATGGACTGTAATTTTTTCAAGAGTCCTGCTCGAAGAAACATGACCCTGGTTTTCAGACAGCATCAGACAGCTTCATGCTGTCCTTTTTACTTTATACTTTATATACTTTATTACTTTAACTGCCTGTTAAAGCTTAAGCAAAACATTACCATATGAATCCCAGACAAAAATTCCAGTCAAGCTCTCTCATCAGCTCTAGTTATAATGTACTGGATTCAGCACATTCTTTTCTTTTTATATGGATTTCCCATTTCCAGTCTATTTTTCTTGGGGCACTGTTATCCAGTGAATGTCCCCAAATAGTGGCTAGATTTTTTTTCAGGGGGGCAACTACCACTCATTTGTAATGGTAAGAACAGGAGCAGCTGCTCAAGAACCATAGAATGTGGAATGATAGTTCGCAAAAAAATGAAATAAAAGAAATGAGGAATGAGAGAAAAATGGAATTCCCTGCCCATTGGGAGTGGCTGGCTAGAACTCTGAGGGAGATAACTCCTCTTAGGACAGAGAACACAATTTTTCCAGCTAACTTTTGGTGCTTAGACTGCTATTAAGGCAACTTGCTCGCTTCGTGTTTCATACAAAGCAAAGTAAGAGGCCCTGCAACTTCAGAACCATACTGGAAACAATCCACATGATTAAACTATGGCCCTTTCCACACGTGGGGAAGGAAATGCATAGAAACGCTACTCACCGGCTTTTTTGCATGTCCGATCGGGTCCGTCGGGATGAGGAGTAGCGCAAGCTCATCGCTTCGCACTGCTCCGGTGTCCAAAATGGCGGCTTCCGGTTGGTGGAGGCTCTCCACCAACCAGAGAAGCTTGACAGCCTAAAGCCCTCCCCCAGCAGATCTGCAGGCACGCACTAGTGCACGCCTGCAAATCTGCACCGGAGCGCCGCAACGGAGCGACATGGAGTCGTGCGCTCCATGCTTTTGAAAAACCTCTTAAAAGAGGTTTTTAAAAAGTACGCTGCGCGACCACTTCCGGTCGCTTCGGAGAGGACTGAGGTGCGGAACTACGAAAAGTAGTCCGGCCCAGTCCACTCCACGGTGCAGACGACCTCTGTCGGAGGTCGCTTTGTGCCATTTTAATTGCCCCATGTGGAAAGGTCCTATGATAAAGATTGATTGTGTTGGACTTTTTTTCCCCACAGAGTCAAGAAATCCTTCCTAAAACATAGCAATTTTTTTAGAGGGACTTTTAAACATTTTGCAGCTGTTGCAGTGATGCTGTGTGTCTGTATGTTTTTCTGTGAAGGCATGTGTGCTAAGCAATCTTTTCCTCTCAACCACCACATCCTAGAATAAGATGCAGTCTGATGCCAGTTTGAAAGAAGCAACTGCTGCCTTTTTACATTGCTCTAAACATTTTTTTTAAAGTGATGGTGTATAAGTGGAGGTAGAAGTTTCCCCTTGTTTGTTACTAGAGACAAATTTATGGTTTCCACTGGTGACCTGGTGACTATATTTGTCAATCCCTGATGGTATGACTGTACTCTGTTGATTATTTCAGTGTATTATTGTGCTTTTATGATGTTTTGCCATTTTTATTGTTTTATTGTTTGTGTATTGCTTGGGGTACCATTGGCAGAGAAATATGACCCATAACTTTAATAAGTAAAGCACTGTGAGTAGACACAACATAACTGGGAGGGCTTGCCTCACAGTATCATTTCCTTCTGGGAAGGATCTGTATAGTGTTTTTTTTCAATCACCTAATAAAATAGCACGGAGATTCAGAGACATTAAATGAGAATGTGATCTTATTAGTGCAGAATACACTTTACTGCTACTGGTATGGGGCCTTTTATGAATGCTTAGAATGTTTTGCATAAACTAAGTCAGTCATGTTCACAACAGCTTGTAAGGTACGTTAATATTATTTTCCTTATAGTACTGAAGGATTTTTTTTAAAAAAGGAAGGATAATTTTTATAAAAAAAAAGAAACCTTCAAATAAGTTAACAGACCACATATAAAATCAACAAGAAAGAAATCATATGTAAAAAATTACCAAGTGCATAGAAATGTTTTTTTTCAATAAAAAATTATTAACGATAAAACAGACAAATAATGTTTACATTTGTATAGCTCGTACAAAATCATATTCATATATAACAAGAACTATATATACACACATACATTTATCCATTCATCCTGGCTTCCCCCCGGATGAGAGGTAGTGGAAAGAAAAGAAAACCTCTTATCAAACATTTACTTTTCTTTCTCTTAAAAAGTGGCCACTTTAAGTAAAAAAGAACAACCTTCTGCATCACTACTTGGTTCTTTTCCTGCCCCAGCTCAGCCTGGGACAGTGCCTGGCTGTAGAAAGAAGAACACTTCCTCCATTGCACTTCCTCCATTCATGGAGGTAGCCAGGGCAGAGGGGAGAGCTCCTATCATGCTCCCCTTTTGGAAGAGGCTCTACTGAGATCTCCACAGGACCCAGCCAGGATCTAGTAAGCTGAGGAAAGGATCTTGGTTAGAACCTTGCAGTAGGTAGTTCAGTTTGTCCTTTTCTTTCAGTTTAATACAGTTTATCTGCAGCCTCTATTTTCCTGTTTAGCTAAAGAATATAAATAAAATTCCTTCAGTTGTTCCACTTATGCAAAGTTTATTTGGTACTAGGATTACCTGGAATCTTCCTTGTTCAGTCATTTTGACCATCTGCTCAAATCAAAGGTGGGTAAAGGGCATAGGTTTTTCATGTTTCATTGGGAAGAATGGCTATTTTTCTTTCCGTTTTGAAATTTTTTTTTTGCTGCTGCAATCCATTTGATACATTTGACAAAGCTAATATGTCCATCAGTGCTCTTATAGCTACTATTTTTGTTTTGTTTGTCATTATTTCTTTTAATGTTGGACATAGAAACTCTCATGGCCTTGGACAGACGGAAGAAACAGAGAATAGCCTGCCGTGTGATAACTGCTGGAGTGAGTCTCAAACTAGCAAGTGTGGTTCAAGCCAGGGATATCTTAGGTTTCAGCTTGTTCTCCAATCATGGCACTAACAGATCCATTTCATTGAGTACCAAAAGTAGCCCTTCCATTTGGGAGAATGAGGTGGTCACCTCAGGTGGTAGACATTATGAAGTGGCAGCATGGTGACAGAGGAGATTGTGTCACAAGCCGTGCTTCCTAAGCTAGCCAGCTGTCCTCAGCTACAGTGAAACATCTTACCCTACTGTCAAAAGTTGAAGAAAATTCAACCACCAAATCCTGTGAAGATTTTTTTGTATTAGAGATGGAAAGAATATTTATTCTCATGATGAAAAATAGATTTCCCAACAGTTGGGAATCTGAAGAATAATAGATGAGCAAGAATCCTGGGAAATTTTATCCTGGTATTCAGATGTCCTGAAGTGTTCAAGAGAAATTATTCTGCATAGAAAGATCTCTTTCTTTGCAGAAAAAAAAACTGTTTTCTGTACAGAAGACAGATTTTCTGTGGAGAAACTGCTGTTTCCTGCAAATGATTTTGTTTATATGTGCAGAAAACTATATTTTTACTGTGTATACTCTGTACATTTAAGTCTAAAAAAATAGTCAAAAACTTGACTCAATAAACTTGGGTTGACTTGTCCATGAGTCAATGAAAACACTGTACCTTAACTCTCATCACAAAAGAAACCAGTGGCCTTTTGCCATTGAATAGAGTGGGAAAAGGCAAGAGTTTAGTCTATCCCAGGAGAACCTAAAATAAGCACTGACCCCTCTCTGCTCTCTCCACTTGGTGCTCCTTCTGATCTTTTTGAATGGGTGAGAAAATGATGCTTACCCTCAAAGGTACCCTGAGAGAGTAGTGGAGGATGGTGTTCCTTTTAGGTTCTCCCGGGATGGCCTAAGCTCTCACCTTTTGCCACTCTATTCAAAGAAAGGAATGGTTCTTTTTTTGACAACACTGAACCCAAACTTTTATAAAAAAAAAACATACCCTTCTTTGAGTAGAGTGACAAAAGGCCTTTTTGAATGCTGAGATACAAAAGTGGCTGTGGCAGTGGTCAGCAGATACCAGATACAAAAATGGCTGTGGCAATGGCCAGCAGGAGCTGGCCCCCTGAGACAGTGCTGATGCTTTCCTCTCTCCACAGAATGACCCCCAACTTATCCATGGGTCATATCAAAATCCATAATTTTGGCCCCAAAACCGACCCTCAACTTATACAAGAGGTTGACTTATATATGAATACATACAGTATGCAACACAACAGATGTTTTTTCTATGCAAAGCAATCTCTCCACAACACTTTGGGACATCTAAATACAGGACAAATACCACAGAAAAACATTTATTTTACACCACAGCAAGGAGAAGACTGCTGTAATGAGTCATCCTCACATGCAAGGAGGAAATAGTCAAGGGTTCACACTCCCCGTTTACATAGAATGGAACGTGCTCCGTCCCATTCTTTCCCTAACTCAGCAAAATACCTTGAGTCAGAATCTACAGTCAGAGATATTATCCTCTTATTAGCAGGCTGCAGAAATGGAACAATTTCAGGCCTAAGGTATTTTTTGCATCCCAGTGGTACTTTCAAGAGCAGCTGGAGAAAATGTCACCATTTTGTATCTTCAAATAAGAACGAGTACCTTTTGAGTGCCGAGGCCCCTGTCAAGCTTAAAATCGACCAGGATGCTGAATGAATTGAATTTGCTTGAGTAAAAGAAATTGAAACAAGTAGGAGAAACTGAGGTTTCTTCTTCTCTCATTGTTTTGGTGTATTTAAATCTATGGACATTTCCACACCTTACCCATCTTCATTGTTGTCCCTTTGTGATCACTGCCTGCCTGACTGCCTGAGGAAGGGTAATGTGAAAGACACTCACCTTCCTTCCACAATGAAGCCAGCCACTTCCTGTGCTGCACTAGGGAAGGAAGTGCCTAAATCGTGCTTCCTCCTTTTCCACACAGCCACTGGCAATGGGACCATTGCACAATCAGGGGCCATTATTGTATTTTTTCTAGTAATGGAATATCCTGTGATCACAACACATGGGGATGTGTTGGCAGTGGGACCGTGATGACATTGTGTGAAAGCGCAACTCGCAGACTACCAGCAATGTGTTCCTATCATGGGACAGCAATGTCATGCAGAAATAGCCTATGTTTTCAGTCTCTGGGGCTAGAATCCTCTTAGTGCTAACAGCTACACTTTTTTCTCCTTATGTCCTTCACAGTACTGTTTTCCTTCCTTATGTCACTGCTGATGCAATGTAGTTACACTGGTGTAGTACACCAAGAGGCTTCCAACCTGAGTTACAACCTGTTTTTGATAAGACCAATGTTTTAGTGTTGCATCATGAGTCTGCATTAATTTTCTAACATCATTTGTATCAAACTAGATTACCAAAAGGGGGGGAAAAAGTGATTCAAAAAAGTCAATTGACTGTGTATGGAAAAGATTCCACTTGAATGCCTTTGCCATAAAACTGCTATAGCTCTTGAAAGATAGTCCTTTTTAACATCGTATTTATGCATTCATGGTTTATTAATGGCGTGGAATCACTGAAGGGTAAAGATATACAAAAAGGAAATGCAAACTGAGTGGATGAAATATATTTACAAAGTACATCGTCCTCAAAAATAACCTTAAACAACCTTTGGGGTTTATGTGGAGTTATTACTGCACAGGCCTTCTGCTGTCTTTTAACACAGAGGATTTAAGATTACATTGTTACCCAGAAATATATGGCCAACAGTTAGTATATACATCATTGTGGTTTGTATTCAGCACTGCCACAGGTCGTTGGTATGGGGAGACAGTGAAATTCATCACAAAAGTTCTGCCTGAAGAACCTGCTAAGAAGAACAAACAGAACTGTTTGCTACACACTTCACTGACCTGCAAGGCACAGCTTATTCCTACTTTCCCAATGAATGTCCCAGCAGTATCTGAAGGAGCAATTAGTCTGTAGTTTGAGGCTAAGGTTCTTTACTGATCAAGGAAAAATCCAGCTTGTTTTTTGAAGTCTGAGCTAATTGGAGATACTTTGACGTGGGCATTTTGGGGAAGCAAAGAAATTTGCCTTACTGACAAATTTTTATTTTTATTTTTAGGAAGCAGATTTATTTCTTGATTTTAACCACAGCAATATTTTTATTTCATGCACTGGATTAAACTGTATATTCATGCAAGAAGTTAGAATGTTGCTGGTAAAAGGGGCACAATGCATTCTTTACTGCTCCCACTACCAAACAGTCAGCTTTGCATTTCTGTTGTTGCCTTACTCCCATGAACTGTGTTGTGTTACACCCCACCTCCATAATCATGTTTCTTCCTTTGTTCTTTTTGCAAATGAAATCTAAGTTACATGTCTTCCCCTAGATTGAAGGTGAAGGCAATTTACACATGAAGAATGACTACAATACAGTTAAAGACATGTTTATAATGCATTATTTTATAACACATTGCCCAGAAGTCTGGTCATCAGGCTCTAAGCAGCCTATTTCTTGGACATTGTATTTTCTACACAAGTGTTGTACTTATGTTCCTTTTCCTCTTCCATATTCACATTGAGGTAATGTACCATTATCCCCCATTATCTCCTCCATCCATAGGGACCCTGAAAGATCCAGTCTTAGTAAATTCTGATATAAACTGAGCTACAGTGCACCATTTGGTCTAGTGTATGGTTCAGAACATAGGCCCTTTTCGCATGGCATTTGCCATGTGAAAGGGCGCCTGGAGCGTCACGCGATTGTGAGGAGCGATCTGCCCGATGCACTCACAATTGCTCAATGCTCCAGGGTAGGGCAGGCACTGCTTACACACTTTTTCATTTTCGGCTGAAATCCCAGCAGTTGTTCTCCAAAACAAAATGTTTCCATGCATTGGGGAGAAAATCGCCCTATTTTTTTCCTTTATTGTCCTCTGATTTACTTTGTCCGGTGTTCTATCACTACTCAATTCTTTTTAAGAAACTGGAACCCTATATGTGTATAATCTATCATCCTATCATCAACATGGCAACAGTTGCCTGAATCAGAATGGCAGATCTGGTATCACATTCCTATTTGTTTGAATGGAAGTTTAAAGATGAAAAACTACTCTAAGGTCTTAGCTTCCTCCACTACCCAGCAGTATAGAACCTTGATTATGCAGAGTCACTATCTAAAATCAGAAGCTGAATATGTATGGTTTGCAACATCTTTTAGTTACTCCAGGTCATGTATAGTCCACATTGGTAAAACACTGCAAAATAAGTTTCTAACTTATTGATAGTTTGCCATCTTTTTTACATTAGAAATATCTGGAATCATTGAGTGGATATATACCATATACAAAATAGTGAAAGAAGGAAACAGATACATTTAAATTAAATGAAAAGAAGAGCCAAATATTAAAGGAGGAAAACTCCTCTAACATTGAACATTAAACATTAAACACAAAACATTAGGCTGTTACTTGGGAATGTTATTGAATCTTACCAGGTTGTTATTTCTTCTTGATACATGGGTTGGAACCAGACTTAGTTACACTTTGAGTAAAATCACTGTAATCAAACAAGAACCATTTCCACACTACACTGTCACAGTGCTATTATTCCACTTTCAACATCCTATGGAATCTTGGGGTTTGCAGTTTAGGAAGGGGCCTTTAGAATTCTCACCCCGAGAGCTCTTTAGCCTCAGAAAACTACAAACCCCAGAATTCCACAGGATGTTGAAACTGGAATGATAGCACTATAACAGTGTAGTGTTGAAACGGCCAAGGTCTCTCACACATGATACAATTATAGCACTTTAACTGCCATAGTTACAGCCTATAAAATCTTGGATGGTTTTGTGAGGCAGTTGAGCTCTCTGGCAGAGAATTCTAAATGCTTCATGAAAGTAATGTTACCACACTATACACCCCCACTCTGTTGGATGTGTGATTTTCATAACTGGATATATATCATGACTGAAACACATGTTTGAAAATACACTGGTTTTGTGCATATACCAGATCAGGATGACCTCAGACATGATTAGGTCGTAAGTTCAAAGAGAATTAGTCAGGAAAGCCTGATTCTACTGAACTTGAGATAATCCATCATAAAAACTGTAAGTTATGAACACTCTCAAAAACAATAGCAGGCAAACCTGCCCCTACTGTGAGCATATCCTACAGAGACCCTTCCCCATTCACTTTACCTGGCCAAAAAACCAATGTTTTGTTACATAAAGTTAAGGCAATCAGTCCATTCTGGACTCTTTGGTCAGTTTTGTGGGAGAGGTGAAAAGATTCTGCCATTGCCCTCCTCTCACAGACCTCCTTTGAGCTGTAATTTGCCCTGTTCTAAGGAGATGCTGTCATTCTGGGTGGACTTCAAGGTCTCTCACCTCTTAGAATAACCGTACAAGTCCCAGAATTCAGTAACACACAGCTATGACAGTTAAAGTGGCATCAGAATGCTATAACTGTGTCATGTGAAAGAGATATTAGTCTAAAATTAGTCATGAAATTAAGTTCCACTTATTTCAGTGAGTCTACCCCAGGCATAACTAAGCAAGTCACTATATGTTTCATCTCATGCAATGTTCCCAATGTTTCCAACTAAATCCCAACTAGAGTACAACCGCTGAATGAGTTGGATTTGCCTGTGCATTGACTCACAGTTCATCAATTGATTAATTAAGACTAACCAGTAGGATTCCAACCATTTTGGTACACTTCTAGGTGATTTAGTGCTATGAATCTATAAAACCGTAAATGTGTGCCAGCATTTTAGTGGAGAGCTGCATTTAAAAGTTAACTTCTTCCACAAAATAAACAAACACAATTATAACAAACTACTATGTTATTTTATTTATTTTTCACCATATCTCCTCAGTATTCATCCAATGAAGAATGTGTGTATTTACTTCAATGTTTTGCAGTCAGTGCACGAACCTTTGTCTCCATCTCTCTCATTCTTAAACAAGAGGATCCAGTGCTGAGAGATAACCACACACATATTTTATATTAGTTATAACCTCTTTTTTTTCCTTTTTCAAAATGTTCTTGGCTTGGATCCAGAGGATGGATGCAAATGAAAATGAAGTGTGATTTTTTTTTTTTTGCTGATTCATCTTTTCTTCTTGTACTTCCCAAGAGTCACCACTGAAGGGCTCCATCAAAACACTGTGGGTAGTGACATAAGAGCCCTTCCCTTTTCAGAAGGGCAACGGTGGATGAAACATATGATATCTTTACTTGCCGTTCCTATATGTTAGAAACTGCAGCAGATTAATTGTTATTCCAAGATAACTTGAATGTTTCACACATATGACTAATTTTAACACACACGCACATATTTTTACAAGACATTCTGTCTAGATTTTACATACACACACACACACACACAATCCTGATAGAACATCTTGTAAAAATACAGTTGAAAGAGACATAAGTACAAAAACTGGGACCAAAATCACAGTCATTACAATCATAATCATTATCCTTTATTTGTATAGTGACATTCATGTACATAGTGCTTTACAGGTAAAACAACCAAAAACACTGGGTCCTGCCAGAGGGGTACAAACTAAACTATATGTGTGTACACACACACATTCATAGAGGGAAGGAAGAAAGGACTAATAAAATACATAACTATCCAAGTGTAAAACAAATTTCCAGATAAAATTCAAAAGAATACAATATAATTTAAAGCAAGCTGACAAATACACACAATCAAAACATACAAGATTAAATCTATTTATTAAGCTAAAATTCCTAGAGCTTTGGAAAACAAGAAAGATTTTAGCTGAGATTGAAAAATAATAAGGGAAGGAACAGTTGACAAGTATTCAGGGAAATTTTTTACAGAAATAGTTAATTGAAAATCTTTCCAATTTTTCATTCCATCTCACACAGAATGGACCATCACCTTTCTTAAACAGGTGGTGGCTGTTGACTTTTGTGTCAGTGGGGTAACAAATTCACTAAATTTTATAGGAGCTCTATAAGGTGCTGAATGATATTACCAGGGTAGGTTCAGCACCTTGGATAATTCTGTGTAATTTCTAACTAAAACCTGGGATAGATTCACCACCTTAGTAACAAAGAAGCCAATAGATGCCACTGTTCTTCAGACAGGAAGTGACATATGTGTTACTGTCCTGGCTAGCCCAAGCTTGGGGGATATAAAAAGATATCTCTTGATATTAATAACTCGGCCTCACATACCCATTCCCCTCCACGTGCCTGCAAGGCCCCCAGACAAGCATGCACACAGGCTCGGCCGATAATCGCTGTAATATTACAACACAATACAGGCAGGCCAGAAATAGCCAACTCGCTACTTCAGGAGACCTCAAGGCAAGTACTCAATTATGTATGCATGCAACTTTCAAAAGATCCTCTGCCCCTAGCTGGCAGCTTGATGATCTGACTATACAACGTCCAAGCACTCTGCATTTGCATACTGGCTATTCGTATTGACAATTTGGCGATAATTCAATCATTCAAATTATGACCTTTCGAAGGCTTTGTCTCCAGCCCCAAATCCATTGTTTTTCCCCAAGTCTGGCCTAGCCTGCAGTCACAATTCTCCTGATAAAACCCCCTGATTTTGAGCGCTTCTTTGGATCGCTCTTGGCTTCCATCCCACCTTGCTGTCACTCGTCCAAGCGAGCCTTCCCCTCAGCTCCACGTGCTGAGATCCACGCTCCCCAACTTCTCCGTTTCCGACCGGGCTTCAGGACAGATGTAGTATTACCCAAACCAACAACTCCTCTAAAAATCCCTCTATACCACTCCAACATTTATTTCTATAGTTTCTCTGTATGTTTGTGTTGCTTACACTGGTTGATTGTATTTTTAATAAAATTCACATTTGTCATTTAACTCCGGTTTGCTTCTTCACTTGGCCTGACCCCGTAGACATTGGGTTTAAGATCACGCTACGTTAACTTGTCTCTCGCAGTGCTAACTTGTGCTCTTTGACTAATTTCCCCAACTTGTATAATTTTGAGAGCAATTTGGTGTCCCTCCCCAGACCCCCAGAAAACAGAGTAACAGAGTGGTGGAGCAATGTGGGCAGCCCCTGTACCCCTAATTTGAGTAGGAGTTGCAAACCTTCTCAAATCAGGTTGGTATAGACTTAGGGAACGACCGGTCAGGTTGCTAAAATTCTGTTAGGCAGGAACACTTGTGTGTGTGTGTGAAATCTGTGTGATTGAGCTCTAGGAGCTACTCTATCTGGGTTAGAAATCTGTCCCCCTTTCTTGTTTGGTTTGTGTAAGTCAGCCGCCCCAGCGTGGTCACTGCTGGTCCTTGGGCAGTGAATCATTTTCCGATAGCAAGGGGTGTGCACAAGCTGTCCTGGGAATCACATCCCTAACTTGGGGTCTATCGTGGGCTGGGATCCAAGCGTTAGGTGCTAGGAACAGTCCACACACATCCAACACCGTAGCGGCAAGGCAAAAGCACTCAGGGAAGAAACCCCCCCCCCAGAGTAGAAGTACGGGTGCGTCCCATCTTTAAAGTTGAAGCAAGGGTGTGTCCCTTTGTAGGTTTGGAAGTGCGGGTGAATCCCGGCTGTTTAAATTTTGGGTGCGTCTCGACCGCTAGCAAAGTAGGTGCGGGTGGTGAGTCCCGACCTAGCATAGGGTTTCATAAGGTTTGCCCTGAGGTAGAGAAAGGGCCCCCTCACCTGAAAAACTGTTAGGGACGGTTTGGATTAGGTTCCTATCCCTTTTCCCCCGCTGCTTGGGCAGGTGGCGCTGTAAGTTCCACTGGGTTCTTTCCCCCCCCCCTTCAGGTAGGTGGAGTACTCCTGAGGGGCCCCTTGGGTCTAGGTGACCCTCCTGTCCTCAAACCATTGCCTTGTCCTTTTGTCCCTAAGCTGTCGAGGTGGAAGGCTGGGCTTAGGTGTACAAAAGTGACTTTGTTTGGGCAGGCTGGAGTTAGGTTCCTCTCCCTCTTTCCTAGCGAAGTTCCTCAGAGTTCATCTCTCTAAAATCCCCCAGGGGTCTAGGTGATCCTACCCGCCACTCCAGGTCCTGGTCCCGTTTTGTCAGGAAGTCTTGTGGTGTAGTGCTAGACATGGCTCAGGAGAGCAAAGTTGCAGTTAAGGACCTCATGTTAGAGAGGGAGATCCGAGGAAAGTTAGAAAAGTGGGTTCTCAGCAAGGGGAAATGTCCTTGGAAGGAGTCTAGCTTCCAAACAACAGATCCCTCTGCCACGTTAAGGGAGGCGTACGCTCAGGCGCGCCAGACAAAAACCCGTTCGGGCTGTCAAAGGATGCTTTGGCTACCTGGGGACTTTGGCTGACCACCAGAGATGCCTCAAATGCCCTGGTTGAGACCAGAGACAAGCTAGGTGAGGTAGAAAAGGAGAATGCCCGGCTTCATGCCGAGATGGAGGCTCTGCACACGGACAAAGTAACGTTCTCATCTGTCACGCAAGCCAAAGCAGAGAAACTGAGTGCTGCCACCTTGCAGGCTCAGACTTGGGAGGAGAAGGCCCATGCCTTAGAGGATGAGCTTGCTCATGCCCAAGCTGCAACCAAGTTTATGGTGAGCCAAGTGAAGGAGCAGCACAAGGCTGTCAGTCATGAGGCTTGCCATAAACAGATTGAGGCGCTGGAGAGCCAGCTCCACACCCGCAGAGCCCTGATCTCTGTGGTGTGCCCTGAGCTTCTCCCCTCGTTGTCCCACGAGGAGCCACTGCCAGAGGACGCTCTGGACACATTGCCCTATAACCCAGACTGGGACAGCCACATGGCCTCAGTCCAGCCAGTAGAAACTAGGTCCATGACAAAGCGGACCACCCCCCTTGGCGAAGGCAGTTCAGAGAGACTTGAGATGCAGGAAACTCAGGTCACAGAGACTAGGGTCCTGTGGCGAGCCACAGAGGCCAAAGCTATTGCAGACCAACTGGGTCCTCTAAACTGATCCACCGGGATCATGTAGTTGAATGCGGTGATACACTCTCACCCAACAGCCAATGGCCAGGACCTGACCCAGTTGGCTCGGCTTTGTATGTCCCCTTCCGAGCTCCCTACCCTTAAATCAGCCATGGCGGCTCGAGGCTCGGTAAGACTCGAGGCCCACGATTGGATGAATAAGGTGATAAGGATTCTTTGGCCAGGACAGAGTGCCAGTGTGCTCTACATTATGGAGCAACAGGGTCCTTGAGAGAACCCAGAGGCTTACGTAGCACGCAAACAGCTGTTGGCCATTTTAGCAGAGAAGGTTCCCCTAACTTCTGCTGGCTACAACTTTGACCACGTGGAGTTCAAGACTCTGTTGTATGGAGGCTTGAACCATGAGACAAAGATGGCCCTGGGATTAGTGGATCCTGCCACCACTGGATGGGAGGAATTCGGAAACAACCTCCGGTGGGTTGCAGACCTGCTGCGAGAGGCTGGTTCTCTGAAACCTCCCGCCAAACCGCACAAACGTGACGCCGGGAACTGGGAACTCATATCGGAGGTGACATACTCCAATTATGGTCCCCATTCCCAGGACAGGAGATCGGCTCCGAATTCAGTTCCCAAGGGGAATTGGAATTCACGCCCTAAACAGGACAACAGACAGTGGAAGGCAAGGGACTCCCGAGGCCAGCCTGGCAAGCCCGGGCACTCCTCGCAGCCACCCTGTGTCCCTAGACAGGCCCTGGATTCTAACCCTCCCAGGGAAACGTCTGGAGGCTACGATCCCACTGCCCAGACGTACTCTTCAGATAGAGTTCGGATCTGGAACATGCTTAGACGGTTCAGACTGGATATGAGCCAGTTCAATGGGAGACCCATGATCGAGCTCCTTGATGCCCTAGACAGACATCTACCACTCAGAAATAGCCAGCCTCTAACAAAGAGGAATAATCAAGGCACTGAGACACAATAGCCTAGCAGATGCTGTCACTGCCTTCAGCATCTGCCACCTGAAGCCATTGCCTCATTTTGCCTAATAACAGAAATGGTCCTTGCTTCTCCTTAATTTATGAATGTTCCTGATAACACTGCATACAGATCTAGACATAAGCCAAATCCCCCACCCCCCAAAAAAGCATTCATGCTGTGATTTTGTGGAAGACTGAGATAGAGACAGACATTTAGAAACAGCTTGGAACTGGACCAGCTGAGAAGGTATACTGCTGGGTTGTTTGTTTTTATATACTTCTGTTTGAGAATGTCACTTCATATTTGTTGCAAAATATTCTGATTTACTAAGTGCCATGCTGTGTTTAAAAACTCTGATCACTTTATTTTGCAAAAGAAGATGTCACATTCACAAACGATATTTCTTTTAGACAGAGATTTCCCTTTCAGAATAATACAGGATTTTTGTTTTTGCTTTTTGCTACTAAAGAATCAAATACATATATCATATGTGAACAAGAGGCAGCTTTTGATGTCTGCATCTAGACAGCACCTTTATGCTAACAGAAATGCTTTCAGAAGCCTACTGTCTGCCACTTGCTTAAGCATGTTCTTAAGAAATGCTCTGCTCTGGAATGCAAGCCTGAGGCAATCCACACAATCTGCATGCAGGCCTGTACCTTGTGCCAGTCTAAATATGAAATCTCTACCAAAGGAATTTCTTGTGCTTTGGTTCTTGACAGCTTCAGTATAGCCAAATAGAGAAGATTTGTACTGGATCCACAAAACCATTACAGAATATGCAGAGATATCATTCATACAAATTAGTTATGCCTATTATTCTTTTTTCTTTTTTTAAGTAATTGGAAAATTATTTTGCTGAAAAATGCAACATCCAATGCTGTGGGCTTTATGATCTGTTTGGAACTTTGTTGAGACCATATTATTTATACAGGCATTTTAAACATATGTTTTCAAAGCTGGAGTTTCATGTTTTATGATTTAAGCTATGACAACACTATTTTATTTCTTCCCCTGTTGAAAAAGAGCATTCTAATGCTATTTTTAACCAATTTTTAAATATTGTATTTTAATACTGTATTTCACTTTTGTCACTACACATAAGCTACCCAGAAAGCAATACCACTAATAACAATATCAATAACAATTCATTTATATCCCACATTTTCCACAATATTAAGACTCAAGGTCAAGTACAAAAATTGTAAAAAAATACAGATAAAAATCTCATACAAAGAAATGTAAACACACAAAAAAAAGTTTTGTATAAATGTTGTTAAAAGATCTGTAGAATTTCAAATCTTCCAGCTAAATCCATAGAAAAGGAAAAAGGAAAAAATCAATAAAACAGCATAGTATTAAAAACCCTAACAAATAATTTTTTCCATTTGTAAATGGAAGGGAAAGAAAAAAGAAAAGAAGAAAAGGAAAAAGAACACTGTCCTAGACTACTTAGGGAGGGAATTCCAAAGACTAGACGTATTCATCAAGAAAGCCCTCTCCCATGTTCCTACCAAACAATTATGTGGAAGGAAAAAGACTGAGAAAAGGTCTAGATCCCAGACAAAGATCTAGATCCCAGGCAGGGTCATACACAAAGACATGGCCATTCAGATAATCTGAATATTAATAATAGAAACAAATGCTTATATTGCCAGTAGATACTGATGTCTTGCAAATCAGTGATAGAGTAGACTTATCTTCTAAATAGGTTCAGCATCTCTCATAGCTCTGTTAAAGTTCAGAATAAACCCTAAATGGGTGCTATGCCCCACTAATATAGGAGCCACCAGCTGCATCCAAAGAGTGCTTTAGTGTAAATTATTTTAACAGATATGCTAAGCTGTGTTGTGGCCTCCATAAGGGGCAAATGATGTTTTTATGATATAAACATCTCAATAAGTAAATGAACTAATAAAAAAAAGTTAAAATCAGAGAATCGGTTTCAAGCACATACTTCATAGTTGGCAACCAGTTTTTATGTGTGTCTTCAAGTTGTTTCCAATTTACAGTGACCCTAAGGCAAACTTCTCTTAGGGTTTTCTGGGCTGAGTATGTGTGAGACACCCAAGATTACCCAGTGGTTTTCCATGGCCAAGTGGGGAATCAAACTCTGGTCTCCAGGATCATAGTCCAACACTTAGACCACTACACCACGCTGGCAAATAATAGCCTACTTGAAATGCAGCTCTCATCAGCTTTAGCAAGCACACCCAGTGGTGATGGAGTGATGGGGGTGGAAATCCAGCACCAACTCGAGAGCCCTAGGTTTCCCAGCCTGGTCTAGTTCAGATTATACCATAACTGTGGCAGCATAAGCAAAAGGACTAACAGATAGATGGCTAAGCAATGAAAGCTACAAATGGAAATTTGATATTCAACTATATGATGTTAGATTGTTACCCTGATTTCTGGGGTCCCTTGGGGGACACCTTAATATGCTCCACATGTTGGGGAATGGAAACTAGCCAGAGCACGAGTTATAGCAATGCAAGAGGCAGGGTAACATAGTGGGGTCTTTTTACCCAGTTTTTATGGGGTCAGACTAAGCCAAAAACCAAACAAGAATGTCCAATCAATGATTTTATTGAAAGAAAGTCTCATGCACCAATGCAATCACACACACACGCACCCAAAAGCTATTAAGAAACAAAAGAGAAGAAATTGGATAGGGGAGTATTGAAGGGGTACAGTTGGTTTAATACTGCACCTTTTCCTGAAGTTCTGGGTCCAGGAAGGCAGCAGAGAAGTGGGGCTCAGCACAGAGAGGGTTGAGGGGATTACTCAGCGGATGGAGCAACGGTCAGCTGGGATGACTGGGAGCGATCCGAAGAAACGCTAAAAAACCAGGACTATTTGTAGGGGAAAAAGTACCTGGAGGACTAATCCTTTCCTGGGGAGAACAATGGATATTGGACCAATAATGAAGCCCCACAATGGTCATTTCCTTTGCGTGATGGGATTGCAAATTGTTGCCAAAGTTTCCGGATCTTCGGCTGTGTTTGTTTGTGGTGTGACTTTGTGTAAATGGTCCTCGCTTGATTATTTGCTCAACTTGGGGCACACATGCTAATCTCCTCAAGTCGGCGTCTCAAGGCTGAGGAACCTTTGCTTATTGTGGGATTACACATCTTGAGGTCTCCTGCACTATGTGATGGGAGATTTTACTGGCCTGACCTGGGTTTCAGTCCTTTGACTATGCCTCCCTACGTGCTCATCCGGGCGACCTCTCAGGCACACAGAATCATATTTAATATCAAATTGTAGACCCCGGGATAGGGTTTCTCCATTGGAGTAACAAGATCCTGCGGATAACTGTAAGTAGCAACAAATTTTCAACATGCTGTTGTTTGTGAGTTCTAAGAGGCTTTTCAACCGGACACTTTTGGACACAGAAAGCTGTCAGTACTGGTCAATTTCTGTCAGTTTTTGTACACTGTTTCTTCAATATGGATACAGTTCAAAGACAGGAAATTTCAAGGAACACTCCGGCACTTTCCGTATCTTACCTTGTTCCAGCGCTGGGGTGCAGGGATTCTGTGAGCAGCCTCTGCCGAAAGGGTATCCCTTCCCTGCTACTTCAGCTCCTCACAAGCTGCCTGCTCACGTGAGAGTACCACCTCTTCCTTCCGCAGTGCAACCTGGGACCTTCCCAGGCTGCACTGGGGCAGGAAGCGCAACTGGCCTGGTTCCAAAGGCTCCGCATGCCAGGTAAATGCTCGCGGGGCCCAGGAGCAATGCACGATCTCGCACCATTTTTGGCTTCTAGCCTAAAATGAAATGGTGCAAGACCGGCCCCTGCCGGCCCCTGAAGCATCGCACAATTGTGAGTGCATCGTGCAGATTGCTCCTCGCAATTGCGGGACACTCCAGGCCCTCTTTCACATGGCAAATGCTGTGTGAAAAGGGCCTAAGTCTTGTTTTATTAGATGATTATTCAAATGTCCATATTTAGAGAAAAAGGAATATTTAAAAGTTTGTTAGCCCAGTCTGTTCTCATTTAGATTTTTTTTTAATTCAAACATTGATACACGAAATGGAAATTTTTGTGAAATATATGTTGTCGGATCCAGATACAGTCTTAAAGTAGCCCTATTTAAATCAATGTAACTTAATTGACTTTCCTTTCTGTCCCTCATATGTGTGTATAGGATGACAATCTTACTATGAGTAAATAGGAAACATAATATAAGATGATACAATATAATATGTATAGTACTGAGAATTTTTTATTCAAAGATTCCTGGTATTTCTTAAGTTGAGCACCCCTTTAAAAAAGTTATCTGAAACTTTTCTTAGTACTAATGTGCCTAAAAAGCATTTATAAGAAACGAAATTAAGTATAAATTTATCAAAAAGTTTGTGAAATGACTTCAAGATAAAAAGTGATATCATTAATTGGATATTTTGCATGGCTTTAGCACAATTTATTTCCCTGATCCTCGCTCTTAGCCCCTTACGTGTGTACCAGCAAAAGACATTTAGATGGGGTTATTGTTATCTCTGGTGTAAAGCCAAATCATAAAGTTAATTATACCCATCATTAATTTGGCCCAAGGACAACTTTCTCTCTGTTGGGAAAGATGTCAAAAAGCAATTAAAATAAACCCGATAGGACATATTATTGAATTCATATCCTGTAGTCTCCAAGGCAAAGTTTGGACTTCATGTAAGCACTTACAACTTGACTTTCAGAGGTGCCAAATGTGCAGAATTCATGCCATCTCAAGACAAGTATGCATGTTTAGTAACTGATCCACAGCTCTTCTGACAGTGCAGTCCCAAACAATGATGAAACCAAGCTTCACCAACCCACAGAGGGAATTATTTCTAAATAAACAACCATAGGATTCAAATGTAAACCTTCAAACACAAAATGGAAGAATGAGTTACTTTGTAACATAGAAAATTCACACGGGAAAAAACATTTCCTGAAGCCACCAGAACCAAAAATTTTTCCCCTAACCCACTAACTACAAAAAGCTAATATACCTCTTATATTTCCAATCTCAGGCAGACAGTCAAAATCTTTGTGGCTTTATCAGTACTATCAGTGGCTGCTGAGCTGTCACCCACCCAGTTGCATCAGAAATTGTGCAGGTGAGGCTTAAGATTTTAAATTCTGGACGAGAATTATATTTGTTCACACAGATCCAGCTAAGCACAGATCTACCACAACAAGTACTATTAGCAAGTGTATGCACTCTGAAAACAGGAATAAGGAGATTTTCATTCAGGAAGGCCAAAAGGCAAACATGCTGGACTTTGTCACCCAGTGTGTTCCTGACACAATGACCTTGGTGCACAATAGTCTGTATAAAGGGTCAACTATTGAGTAAAAGATCTTGCCAAAAGATAGGAACTCCATGACTACCCAGGATGCTCATTAAAAGAGATATCTGGAAGGCAATAGTATTTCACATTCCATGTTTCTGCTGCAAATCCTGTTTAATATGGCACAACAACTATTGAGCATGGAAATCAGAGGCAGGAATGAATGAATGAATGTATGATTCTTTGTATTTGGATGTATTATTCATTATATTTAGAAAAAAACAACAGGATAAAATTTTATAATCAACATATAGTAACTGAAACACAGAGCACAGGAGATTGAAGAGTCAGCACAGTTCAACAGGGCTGGTTCAAGGTGTTATGTCTAAGGCAAAGACGAAGATGGCACCCACTCTGTTCCATGCACAAAAAACATTTGTGCTGCCTTATCAATATGTCTTCAGCATTAGTGATCAGACAGTGTTCTCTATCACACCTGAAAGCAGCATCTAGTTTGGGGAACACAATGTAGGCTGTGTGAAACGTAAGCCTTTCCTTCAACACTTTGCTTCCACTCCTTAGTATCTGCTGTCTGAAGCAACCATCTTACCCAAACTTGAAAACTTCTTTGTTCTAATTATTCCTAATGAAAGTTTATGAGGACTCAAAAGCTACTGGATTAACATTAATATTTTGGATTACCACACATGCTTCCTTTTCATTTATCCCTTTTTCATCTATTTTTGTGATTCCTTCTGGGTGAAGAAGTCACATAGGAGTCACCTTTATTCTTTTAGTAGTTAGTTCTCCCATCCACAGGGTCCCCATAAGTCAAAGTCAACTTGGTAACAGTTAACAACAACAGCATCAGTCCAGACTTAGATGTTTCTAGACTTTTGTTCAGAATTCCCTTTCATACTAGTTTCCCTGTTCCCTTCATATTAGTGTATTACTAGTGGCTAGTACTCACTCCAGGATTGCAAGGCTAAGAAAACTCCTCATGAGTTGCCCTGTTGAGATATAGCTAATTCATAACCTTTGTACTGTTGACAATCATACTAATATACAAGGAAGCAAAGAAGTAAGATTGAAGGTTGCAAATACAGCAAACTCTACAAATGATTCCCACTTTGAAATTCTGTTATGCTTCATCTGTAAAGGGCATTTGCACCTTCAAGGGCACTTAGGAGAGCACAGGATTCATAAGCACATCCATGCTCTAGTGGTCATTGACTGAGCAATAAATCCAATCAAAACATTTTCTGCTGTACAAAACTATTTTAAGATAAGGTCAAGGTTTAGAATAAAGGTCCAATGTTCCATGTGGACTCTCTGAGAGAGAGAGAGAGAGAGAGAGAGAGATACATGCTACATGTGGAAGGACTGTCATTTCTGTGCAACTGTTAATAAGCAAAAATAGAAACTTTTAAAGTAGGACATGCACCATAGCGGCACTCAGAGAATTAACATGGCAATAGTGCTATGAGAAGGAGGAAAAATCTCATACAGAAATCAGACCAAAAGCCTGCCTAAACAAAAAAACAAGCATAATGACAAAAAACTATTATTTTTCTTCGTTTAGTGCCAACAGTCAAAGTCTGGGTCACTTTCTGTCAGATAAAAAGCTTTCTCCTTGACCTAAAATGACCAACAGCTCGAAAAAATGTGTCAAAATTGCCCTTCCCAATTTTTGGCAAATGTTGGGGAACATTTGGAATCAATTGGGGGCAGGCAGGAGAGCGGCAGGGTGTTTGACCTTCCAAAGCCCCTGAGGAAGCAACCCTGACAGTTGTCCATCTTTGCTGTAATCTTGCAGCTGGAATCTCCTCTTCCCCCTCGCCCTCCCCCCCTCCTGTTCTTCTTCTCCTCCTCCTTCTTCTTGTGTGCCTTCAAGTTGTTTCTGACTTACGAAACCCTAAGGTGAAATTATCATGGTTTTTTTTTGGGGGGGGTGTTCAGTGGGTTTCCATGGCTGAGCAGTGGATTGAACCATGGTCACCAGACTGTAGTTCAACACTCAAATGACTATACAACATTGGTTTTCAAATAAGATGTGTCAGAAGTGGGATTTGGAGCCACACTTCTGCTTGCAGAGCACCCATTAGCAGGAATTGAGAACCTTGAGTCTGGTGTCTTGGCCCACTCAGCCATCCTGACACTCATCATCTTTCTCTACTAAGCCATATATCCCACCAAGCTCTAGATCAGTGTTTCTTAAGATATCTGAGGTAGAGGACCAGCACGTTGCTTTTCCTAATGTTCTGGGAACTGACACTATATTTGTTTCTTTCTTTCTCTGAAAACTTGCCAGTGATTAGCAGCCAATGGCTGACATACCAGGATCTGTCCACAGCCCGCCACTTTGAATATCACAGCTCTCAACCATTGTGTGCAGGTCATTCAAATAATGGTATATCTGTTTGGTTATTAAAGAGGCAGGTGATGTAGGCAGAAAATAACTGCAAATCATTGGACTGAAGCTTTAATGTAGTTCCAAATCTTTGTAATTAGATACTAAAAGACACATTAACCTCATATTTTCTCTGATCTAAGAAGGAAATCATCTTACTAAAGATTGTTAGAGTCATTTAGCTTCCAAAATGAAAAAAATAAAAAATAAAGATGTTACTTTGCAGAGGCTCTGTTTGCATTCTTGAATTCATTTCTTCCAGTTTTTCCTTTTGCTTTTTTGGTGAAACACCCAGAACATTAAAGCAAAATGTCTGTTCCTTTCTGAGAATGAGTAATAATTCCACTGTACACTCAGAGTTTGACTGCTATTTCTTTCTTTCATGTCTGTGATTTTTTTTTTTTGGAATGTTTTTAGATTTATAACAACAGGTCTTCCTTCCTTCCTTCCTTCCTTCCTTCCTTCCTTCCTTCCTTCCTTCCTTCCTTCCTTCCTTCCTTCCTTCTTGGATTGCATTTTCAAGGTGCTTGTATTTCTAGCCACACAATCATATACAGGTCTATGCATAAACAAACCCCACTAAGTTTAATTGAAGTTATTCCCACTTGATAGAAGATTGCAATCTAAGTTGTTCTAGTGTCTTTTTGGCATACAAGGAACCAGAGAAAACTAAAAATTCATTAGAAATTGGCTGTCTCATACTATTTGGTTGAACTATCATTATCCCATAGTTACCTAGGGACTGGTATTTTGAAAAATGTTCTACTTATCAATATAGTGGCATATATTTTATTTACATTATTATAGTTATAGCTAAATTTGCACTGTAATGATATCTAAATATGAACCCAAAAGTATTCACACTTTATGCAAATTCTTATCCTATTTTGCTCCCCTCTTTATTGTTCATGCATGCATAGTATCATGGATCTATGGTTAGTGTCATTTTGAAGTATGACTTAGCAGCCAATCTAGTCTATTTCTGTATGTGGAATGGCATAAAGGATGGCTATATTGTCCTTTCCCCCAGGCAGCAAAATATCTTTGGTCAGCCATGATACCAGCATTAACAAAGCAACCTCTCCTGCCAACTGTAGTGGAAGAGCAGTGTTACTACCCTGGCTAGTCCGAGCTTTGGGGATATTAAAGATATCCTCTTGATATCATAATTCAGCTTCACTTCTCTATTTCGCTCCACGTGCTTGCGAGGCCACCGGACAAGCACGTAAACAAGCTCGGCCGTTAATTGCCGTAATATTTAGACAACAATACAGGCAGGCCAGAAATAGCTGACTCACTGCTTTAGGAGACCTCCAGGCAAGTACTTTAATTAAGTATGCATGCTACTTACAAAAGAGCCTTTGCCCCGCGATGGCAGCTTGATGGGTAACCTATACAATACCCAAGTACTCTGCGTCTGCATACTGGCTACTCTATTGAGAACCGCTACGATAACTCAATCATTCAGATTCTGACCTTTCGGAGGCTTTGTCTCCAACTCCAAATCTATTGTTTTCCCCCAAGTACGGCATAGCCTGCAGTCACAATTCTTCTTATAAAAACCCTTGATTCCGAGACCTTCCTCAGAACGCTCTCGAGTTTCATCCCGCCTTGCTACCGCTTTGCTTGACGAGCCTCCCCTCAGCTCCACGTGCTGAGTTACATTGCACCCCAGCCTCGCTCTCTATTTTTCTGGGCTTCAGGACAGGTGAAGTATCACCCAAACCCTCTAAAAATCCCTCTATAACATTCCAACCTTTATTTTCTTTAGTTATCTTGTATGAGTGTGTCACATACACTGTTTTGCTTGTATTTAATAAACATCATTTATTATTTCAACTTTTGTGTGCTACTTGACTCTACCCGACCCTGTAGACATAGGTTTCAAGATCTCGCTACGTTACCTGCCTCTCGTAACGCTAAGCAGTGCTCTGAGCTAATTTTCCCCAACTTTAATTGAGTACATTTTGGTGTCCCTCCCGGGACCCTCAGTTCCCGGGGTAACAGCAGAATCAAATGTGAAGAGATGGCTCCTTAAGAAGCCTGGTTCCCTAATACATATAGGTCACAACAGTGTGAATCATGGTTTTTAACTTTCTTAGAAGGAAGTGAATATAACTGGAAAGATGAAGGAAAGGTAAACCTGGATAGAAGACAGAACACTGTCTGCTTATAATGGAGCAGAATAGGCATAGGTGGACTACCAAATTTTCTCATGTTTTCCTTCTTGTCAACCCAAGTTCTAGGGTTGTTTGATTCCAGTTCAATTAACAGTAGATTAACTGAGAAAAAGTTCAACAGGAAAACAGGAAAAAACAGGGAAAAAAATTGTGACACAGAAACTGAGTTAATCAGTAAATGTCACCTGTTGAGTTCAAGACTTCCACACAACTATTAATGGGTTTGGGAAGCAAAACAAGGAAGGTTAAAGGCAACAAAGACCTTACTGGACCCTTAGTCAAGCTCATTTTTGTGCTGAGTTACACCCACACCAAAAAAGACTTCAGGGATGTAAATCTTTAATCATTTCATTCTCACATGTAAAAATAATAATTTCAAAATATTTCACCCAGTGGGGAAAGATTATGAGAGGTTTTTGCACAGTCTTGATGGCTTTTCATATTGCACAACTTTTATAAAAACAATTGCTTGCACAAAGTACATTGTTTTGCACAACAATTATTTTGTCCAAAAAGACATCCAGTGTACCTGTACAAAATACTTGGCATTCTGCATGAAGGTCGACCTTTTCTCTTGATGGGGTGCACTAGTGTGGCAAGACACACTGTCTGAAGGAGGATGAGAAAATTTTGAGCATTTTTACAGCTCTAGAACAGACCATTAAAAAAAAAAATATTGGACTGCAGCACTCAGAATTCCTCAACCACTGCTCATAATGGTAGACATTCTGGGAGCTGCAATCCAAAACTGTAACCAATTGAAATTCTGATAATAAGATGCCATAGAAACCCAGGCTTCTGCATCACTTCTTGCACACCTGGAGCCTAGATCAAAAATTGGCATAGAAAGGAGTCATGTAGTTGATTCAGGGCTCAATCATTTTGCAGAATTCTAAGTTATCTGTTATGACCAGCTCATATTGTAGGACCCCAAACAACACTTCTGATTACAAAGACTTGCGTAGCTCTTGTTATTCTTTTGTTTGGAGGATAAGCATTATATTTCTTGGCCCTTGATTTCAAGTGTCATCAAACAAAAAGACACCATTAAATCATGACTTACATATTTGCTTTCAATCACATCAGTCCTATTTTCTGTGTGTGTCTGTCTCTTTGAAGTACTGCCCAAATTATTGACCTGAGCAAAATCTCCAAGAAATATCTATTGAAAGTCTATTAAGGTAGATGCTTGAAAGCTACAAACCTCCTTCCCCCAGTCCTTTTGAATTCTGTGACTTATAGGATCTCCCCCCACCTTCCAGATAATAGGAAAAAATGTTAATGTCTGCAAACTATTTGCACAATAAATAGCCAAAGCTGTAATCCAACTCTTTCAGCTTTGCTTTTTGCTTAATTGTCCTTCAGAAGCTGTTTATTGCCTCATCTAGTCTTTCACCATGAGCATTATCTTCTCAGTAAATCATCCAGTGTAATCATTAACAGGCAGAATTGGATTCAGCAGTAAGACTAATGTATTCATCACCTTCACTTTTATGACATTTGTCTGGCTTTCAAATGGATGTTCCTGAGGTTCAGTGCTAAGTCTTAATCAGTTGTTTATCTAGAAAGAAATATTATGGGGTGCTTTTGGAAATTTATCTGAAATGATGGGCTCAAAGCTCTCAGGGTTCATAAAGCACAAGTGAATAGCATGTTGAAATGTATTGGGATACTCAAACCGGCACTTACTTATTAAACTTGCAACAATTTTATAAATTATTATAATTATATTGACATATTGCACACATAACTGACACTTGAAATCTCAACACTCCCACTGATGAGCCACAAAGTGCAAATAAATGAGCTAAAATGACGATTACAATGCAAATGGCTTTGTCTTTACTCCATAATCCAGATATAATTCAAGTTGAAAAAAAAATGCTGGTGTTTTATTTTTCCCCCCTCCAGATGGAACGGAAAGATATAAAGGTATATAGAATGCCACTTTAAAAATGACAATCAATAGGATGAATAGGAAGAATTTAAACAGAGATTTGTGATGCCGCAGAAAAGAAAGCAAATGATATCTTAGCCTGCATTAATGGGAACATAGTTTCCAAATTGATGGAACTAATAGTCCCACTATATTTCCAACTGGTTAGGCCTCATCTGAAGTACTGTTTTCTGTTCTGGGTGCTTGTTCAACCAGAGGCATGTTCACTTTGATGAAGAGACAACTGAAGCGTGTACTCTTTAAATACCTTAAGGACTGTCATAGAGAAAAGCGGGCAGGTCTCTTCTCTGTTTCCCGGGGAAAAGAACCAGGTCTAATGATTTGAAGTTGCAGGAAGGTAGATTTCAATTGAACAGTAGAAGGAAAAGTAAGAGTAAGACAGTAAGAGTAACTCAGCAGTGAAACTATATACTAAGGTGCTGGAGTCTCCTCTTCTGGACATCTTCAAAAAGAGGGTAGATAGCTATCTGCTAGGGATGCTTTAGCTGGAGCTTCTACATTGAACAGGGAGTTGGACTTTATGGTGCATGATGCCCCTTCCAACTTAATGGTTCTTTGATTTTGGAGAGTTTAGCTTCTCAGGAAGATTTCCACAATCCTACCAACTATCCTGGACAACAATCAGGCCATCTCTACTATTTTTACATCTTCTAGACAGAAATAGAAGGAAGAGAGTGTGAGGCAGTGGTTAATTCCAGCATAATATCAGGAGGAAAATACAGTGTGATAGCAGTGGTAAACCAAAAGTGGGTGACTTAGGGGCCCACCCACAATGCCAGTACCTCCACATGACAGTAGGGAATCAACTAGGAGGCCTGAAAGAAGGGAGATAACCTAATAAGATCTTTCCACCAATGTCTACAGGGTCTTACAGGAAAGAACCAGCCAGAGATTCCAAACTGTGTAAACTAAAATATGTTTTTCTAAAAGATCACTAATGCATGCAAACGATCCAAATGCTCACACACTTGCACAAGAGCTAACCAAAGGAAAAAGAGAGGAAACTTGTTGACAGAGGAGTTCCCAGTGAATGGACAGTAATTACTGATCTGGAGAGCAGTAAAGAAAACAATAAGGCTTAGACTAGCACCTAAATACAGTACTAGTTCAGAAATCAGAGCAGCGTGGTGACCAGCAAGTAATGCGTCAAACTGGTCAAAATAGAGGGTTCTTAGCCCCAAAATCTGCCCTGAGGGCATGGGTGTAAATGGCTGTCTGGCTGAGCCAAACAATCATGGTTGCCATATGGACAATGGGCTCCAGACAGAGTAAATGGTCTTAGTATTAGGTGACAAAGAGTTAATGGCTGTTGTAATAGCTCTGTAATTGTGGAGAGGCACAGGGACAACGCAGGGAAACATTCAGGTGTGAGGGAACAGAACTGAAAAAGATCAGTGTTTTAGTGGGAACTTCCCTTGGCTATTGTATGCTGTCCAAGATGTTCCAGCTTCAGTTTAAGCCCATTATCACCAGAGGTGCCTGGTAATCTGCCTGACAACGACTTCAGCAATGCCCAGAGGCAATCAGCTGACTGCTTTGCAATGTTCAGTCAATAATTTTCCTTTGTTCAGCTCAATCTTGCAGTCACCTCAGGTTTCAATGCCAATTAATGTATTTGCCAATTGAATTCTATTTCACCAGTTAAACCATATTAATCCTGGGCTGTGTGCAGACCCTTAACAACAGAGTTCATTTTTTTAAAAAAACACACAAGCTGGAAATTATTTGGGACTCCCTTCCCCTTGTTTACCTTTGTGACAACACTGTGTTTGTTCCCTTCAACTGGATCAGATTTAATTTGACTTCTTTCATCCCATTCTTTCTTTACCCCCTTTTTTGGGTCTCCTGGTGGCAAATCTTAACCAGAAGAAAAGTTAAAATATCAGAATGTTATTTCAAAAGAGCTCTGAGGTCAGTTGGAAGAAGGTGGATTCTGCCAGCAGAAGATAACTGTGTTTGATCCTAAGCAACAGAACCAACATATCTTTTAATTAGGATTACACTGTCTTTCTCATACCAATTATCACCGGTGCAACCATTCCAAATATGCACTTCTAATTTTTACTCTGTTATTTTATTCCAACCAAAGACAGTGACTCTGTTCCAGAATTCCAGAAAATGCACAATTATTATTTTTAATATTTATGCTACTTATGTGTTACCACATGGAACCATTTTGCTCCTGCTTGCCTTCTCTCACTAAGGGGAGTGGCAAAACTAACAAAGAATAAAAAATGTAGCGTGGTTTCCATCATCCTTGAAAATTACTGGATAGGTTCTAATTACCATTTTTTTTAGTCAAATCTTAAATTAGGCAATGACATGAGGGATTTTATTTTATGAAATTGATTTTGTTCAGTTTCAATCAAGGCCTATGTCCAGTTTAAGGGGCCTTAGTGAGTTTGGAATGCAAGGAGTATGTTCTAAGGGTTTTGCTGGACTCCAATCCCACCTCAGTGAGTATCAGTTGCCTCCTCCTGTATGAACTTGAAAGAACTTTCTGTTTGTCATCTGTGGCATTGTAATACATCCCACTTCCTTGGTAGTAGAGCTTGAGATCGGACTTCTAGAGTAGCAGCACCTTATCTATGGAACTCTTTCCCCACCGAGCTTATAATCGCTTTTTCATCACTGTTTTTCACATGAGTGCATATTGTTCTGTTACGTTGTACATAATTAAGCCCTCCGTCTGATATGAATAGTGTTCTCTGGTTTCATCATAATGTCCTTTCCCTTGTTTATCTGTGTGATTGGCATATTTTCATTCTTTTTTTTCAATATATATTCTCAAATGTTCTTTGAGCTGAGGAGTAGTACAAGAATAAATAGGGACCCCCTCCACCACCAAATGGTTTCTCAGAAACTAAACTGTTTCTCAGCCACTGAGTCCATTGGAACATGTTCCTAGGTAAATATTGTTTGGGAGCTGTAACCGATTCCCACCTTCCTATCCCTGCTGCCCAGTCTTCTAATTTAATTTGATTTTTTTTCCTTTTTCTTGGCTGTTAGTTTTTATTTTTTTCTGCCAGCTTTAGTAGTTTCTGTGTCTTGATTTATTATGCTTATTATAGGGATTTGAAAGGTGTGGTATAAGTCCAATTGATTTTTAAAATTTTGTGCAACATAGCTTGTTTATTCCTATTATCCTTCCTGCCCCCCAAGGATTATACAAGACAATTATCTTGTTTTCTATCTTTGTGGAAAATTAATCCAAGTCATTTTAGCTATTTTATTTAACTTATATTGAGTCCCTTTTGGGGAGATAAGTATGGTATGAAAAAAATGAAACAAGATGAAATAAAAAGTTCTCTAGCTGTTGGAGTGATAGACCAATCACCAAGTAGCAGTAAGTTCTGACTTATTTAGTTTGATAAGGACAAATTTACCATGCATGCTGATATTCAGGATAGGTACGGCTGATAATCATTTTGGTTATGTCAGAATGAATATGATGTTACAAATGTTTCCCAAAGTTCTAGCAAGCACAGTCTTCAAAACCCAGCTGGATTGAAATAAAGTACAGAAATAAATTTTAAAAACTTGAGGGGAAAAGAATGAATAATTGTAGCATGACAAATACCAAACCATGATTTGTTTAACTTAATTGTGCTTGGTTTAAACATCTAGCCTTAACCAAGATTTTGTTTTTGATAGCAGTTTGAAATTGTAATTTGAATGTGGCTTGCAAATTCTGTGGTTTTACGTATCTTAATTTATTTCATTCTCACATGCGCTAACTGTTTTGCCTCCAGTGGGTGAGGTATTACACATTTTTCATTTTTTTTCACATTTTAATAGGTTTCCTTTCCATACCAAAATTGTTAGGCTTTGCGTAGAAATCAGTTCCTAAACAGAAAACAGTGTCTTTTGAGTAAGAACGCAAATGTATAACACCAACAACAACAACAACAATTCTTGCAACGTATGAGTATTTATTTATTTATTTAAAGGGATGTCTTGATGTATTGAGACACACTAGGAACAGAGAAAATTGTGAATATTCTTTTTGTCCTTAGAATTGTATCTTGCTTTAACAGTGATTTGTTGTGTCTGAACCCAGACTTCTCACTAATTCCTGCATTATTTCTGTGCCTCCTGCCCAACCAAGCTACTGAGGCACAAAATAAGGACAGCCAGAAAAGAAAATTTCCCTGAGAGTAAGCTGTTATCACTTGTTTGTCCATTCACATCTTAATCCTGACTCCGGATCTGCTATGGCATACCAGAGCACAAAGTAGAAGTGGAGTTCTTTTTTTATATATACAATCTTTATTAGATTATTTTTCTTAGACATAAAATTATATCATAAACAAAACAAAAAATTATGCCATAAACAAAACATAAAAGAGAAAAAAGTTGACAAACAAAGGGAGTAAACAAACTAATTGATAATCATAAGTGTGATGTATCATTCATGTCTAAAAGAACAAAACTGACTGATACCTAAGCTTACATAGCTAAGAGCTATTGAATGTGATCATCTCAGACTCACTAAGAATACTACGCATCCTTCCTGAATCTGAGGTAAATACCCATGATTATCAGTGTGCATCATCATAGTAACACAGAGAATCAAGTGCATTAATATATCATTAGATTATTTGGAATATAAGAAGAAAAAAATACAAAAGAGACATTAAAACAAGTATTTCATAAATACTATGTGAAACTGATGAGCAAGATCCCAAAAGAGAAGAATCAGCAAGAAATGGAAGAATATCTGAAGAAGATGAACAGAATGAGATTTAATGAGGACCAGAGATTAATTTTGAATAATCCCATTACTATGATGGAAGTTGTTGAGGCTATTAGGAACTGAAGAACGATAAAACTCCTGGACCTGATGGGTTTACTGTAAGATATTATAAGATTTTGGAACATGAAATTTCAATACCTCTGCAAAGTACTATAAATGAAATAATGAATGATGGAATACCAGAGACCTGGAGGGAAGCCAATGTGGTTTTGATTCCGAAGGAAGGAAGAGACCTGACAGATGTTAAGAATTATAGACCAACCTCACTTTTGAAAACAGACTATAAGATCTTCGCTACAATATTAGCAGAGAGGCTCAAGAAAGTCTTATCAGAGATAATTGATGAAGATCAGAATGGCTTCCTACCAAAAAGATTTTTGAGAAATAATATTAGAACAGTTCTAAACATAATTGAATATTATGAAAAACATAATGAACAGAAATTGGCCATGGTTTTTGTTGATGCGGAGAAAGCTTTCGATATGATTAGTTGGCCATTTATGAAGACAGTGGTGAAACAGATGCAGGCAGGAGAGAAATTTATTGCATGGATTGAAGAAATATATAGACAACAACAAGCTTGACTGGTTATCAATGGCGAAAGAACACAAAAGATAGAACTCCATAGAGGGACGAGACAAGGATGCCCCTTGTCACCTTTGCTGTTTATCTTGACAATGGAAATACTTAACAATGCTATAAGAAAAGACAAAGAAATAATAGGAGTTCAAATTAAGAAATATCATTACAAATTGAAAGCTTTTGCAGATGACTTGGTCCTCTTTTTGGACGATCCATGCAAATCTATAGAAAAATTGAATTCTTTAATGAAAGAATATGGACAATTCTCTGGTTTTAAAATTAATAAGGACAAAACAGTTCTTTTAACCAAAAACATGTCTGAAAGAGAAGAGAGGGAACTAGTACAAAAAGCAGGATTTAAAACAGGACTAAAGGTAAAATATCTAGGAATTTGGATAGCTAAAAGAAATAATGAGTTATTTCAAAATAATTACGAGAAAAAATGGAAGGAAATAACAAGAAGATCTACAAAATTGGTCTTCTTTGCGGCTCTTGTTGATGGGGAGAATTGCAGCAGTTAAGATGAATGTTTTGCCAAAAATGAACTTTCTGTTCCAAAACCTGCCTATAATAACAAATATGAAACCTTTCTTACAATGGAAGAGAGAGTTAACTAAATTTATATGGCAGGGGAAGAAGCCTAGGATAAAACGGAACATTTTGACAGATATAAAAAGTAGAGGAGGAATGGGACTACCAGACTTGCAATTATATTACAGAGCAGCGGTTTTTATGTGGCTAAAAGACTGGATAGACCTTCAAGATATGAAAACACTGGCATTGGAAGGCGCGGACTTGAGGATGGGGTGGCATGCCTATATGTTTTATGATAAAGCAAGATTAGATAAAGATTTCTCACATCACTATATCAGAAAATTGCTTTTGAAAATCTGGGATGATTATAAAGTCAGAAACATGAGGCAGCTTCCCACATGGGTCTCACCGCAAGAGGCTTTTTTTGGTAGATGGACTGATACAGATAAATGGTTGCGGTATGATGATATAATTGAGAGATCAGCATCTAATAATTTTAAGATGAAAACAAGGGAAAAACTAGAACAGGAGGGAATAAGACTGAATTGGTTCCCTTACAGACAATTAACCGAAAGGTTTCATATGGACATAAAAACTTACGGAATTGAACTAAAAGAGAAAGTTGGAGTAGTTAAATGGCTTTTTGAAAATCCACCTCACCTTCTCGCTCAAATCCATCAAGAGATATTACAGCAGGAGAGACAAGAAGAAACAATAAAGGAAACAATGATTTTATGGGCTCAAAATATTGGTCATTCAATTCAATTAGAGTCTTGGGAGCAGAGTTGGAAAAAAACGCAGAAATTTACAGTAGCCCAGAATTTGAGAGAGAACTATTACAAACTATTTCACAGATGGTATATGACACCAGATAAACTGAGAAGGATTTATAATACAGGTACTGGACAGTGTTGGAAATGTCAGAAGGAGGTTGGTACGATATATCATATGTGGTGGACATGCTCAAAAGCTAAGAAATATTGGAATGGAGTACATAATGTGATTTGTACATTAGTGAAAGGTCAGTTTGCTAAGACACCTGAATTGTATTTGCTAAATATGATTGATATAATAGAGGGTGCTGGTATAAAGAAGCATTGGAGAATATTACTGTATATGATAACAAAGCTCGTATTGAGTAAGCAAAGTTATGGAAAACTCAGCAAATACCTACAATAGAACAATGGTGGGCTACATTTATTGAAAATAAAAATGCGGACATGGTCTCCCAGAGATTAAAGGGGAAATCAGATGATGAGATACAGAAAGAATGGCAAATTGTAACGGGTAATTGCTGGGTTCCAACAGTTGGGAATACGTAATTCATGGTTAAAGTTATATTACGAGTGGGCGACAGGTATATATCATGAAGCGGAAATATGAAGAATGAAACGTAAGAACTATCAGATAAACTAACAGTATAATGTTGTACAGTACCTTAAGTTTGTAGAAATCTGGAAAATGGAATCTAGATCAATGTGGAAGATCAGATATATTTCTAATGAAGCTGACAATTGAATATGTATGTTTTTTTTATAATGAGAATTTTGAATAAAATGATTTAAAAAAAATATATCATTAGATTATATACTAATATCTTAAACTAATTGGAATTGTATTTAATTGTAATCTCATAAGATTTATATGAAACTCATCATTTTAAGGCTTGTTAATTTGATTTTCTCTGTGATGTTTTTGTTTTTCTCTTCATAGCACTTCCCTACATCCTTGTAGTTCAGATTATCATCGTCATCCATATTAATCCTCACTTTATTTACTTAAATTGGTTCTGTTAAATTTATGTTAGCATTATGATGTCTTCTGCTATATGAATGTCTGCTGTTTAGTGCATCAGTTACCTTTTCAATTTTTCTTTATAATCTGATTCAAATCAATTGTTCATTTCTTCTGTGACTTAAAAAAACAATATAATGGTAGCGTTTTGTCAAGAATACTGATCTATTTATCTTAAACAGCATTTATCATCAAATTGAGAACCTATTAAGTCATCAGTATCAAATTCAAATTTCTGATTAGATCATTTTACCACTTAAAATATAATCCTCTATAGGATTCCACTCATCTTCTTTTCTAGTTTGTGATTTCCCTTTTAACACCCCAGTCATTTTGTCTAAGTCTTTGTATTCTATAAGTTTTAATAGCCAATCTTCTGTTTGTGGGGTCTGTTTGTTCTTCCATAATTTTGCATATATGACTCTGGTGGCAGTGATCATGTAAAAAATTATTTTCCACTATTTGAGTTTTTCAGGTTTGTCCAATCTATGAACCATATTTAGTAGGAACATTTCGGGTGTCAGTGGAATATTTATTTGCATCATACCTGACATTGTTTCCTGAATCTTTTTCCAGTACCTTTTGGCTAGTGAGCAGGACCACCACATGTGATAAAAAGTTCCGTTTTCTATTCCAAATTTCCAGCAATTGTTTTCTTTAGTTTTGTATATCTTACTGAGTTTCAGAGGGTCCAGATACCATCTGTGCAATATCTTTTGATAGTTTTCTTTCATTGTTTGGGCCACTGTGAATTTCTGTGTTTCCATCCAACTTTTTTCCCATTGATCAAGATGTAATTCATGACCAATGTTCTGAGCCAATTTGATCACGGTGTCTTTAATTTGTTCAGTTTCTAATTCTTTTTCTTGTAATATTTTGTAGAATTTAGATATTAGGTGTTTTGGTGATTCAAATATAGCTTTCTCAAATTTGTTAAGTTTTGAAGCCGATTCAAACCCAATTTTGAGTCCATTTTGAATCTTTCTTTCAATTGTCTATAAAGGAACCACTGACATTTAAATCCCACTGCTTCTAACTCCTCTCTCGATTTCATTTTGAAGTGTTGATCGTTTTCTTCAATTAGTATGTCTTTGTAGCAGATCCATTTCTCAGTAGGATCCTTCCATCTGCCATACAGTGCTTCGTGTGGAGATAGCTATTGCGGAATTTTTCTAAAGATTTTGTTCTTGAATTTTATCCATATCAATAGTAGCAGTTTTCTTATAAAGTGGTTTTGGAATCCTTTGTCTATTTTGGCTTTACTGTACCACATATACGCATGCCAGAAAAGATGGAGGTCCGAGCCTTCTAAATTAAGTAGTCTTTTATCCATTCTTGAAGCCATGTCAGACCATTAGCTTGATAGCAAAGTTTTAAGTCTGGTAGTCCAAAATCTCCCTTTTCCTTGTTCTTGATCAAAGTTCTCCACTTTATTCTGGGTTTTTTTTTCCTGTTTCCAGATGAATTTGGAGGGGTCCTTCTGCTATTCTCGAAAAGGCTTATCATTTTTTATAACTGGTAGATTTTGGAAGAGGAAATTCAGTTTTGGCAAAATGTTTGTTTTTATTGCAGCTAATCTTTCAAGTAATGATAGCTTTAAAGTTTTCTAACTTTGTAAATTTTTTTTGATTTCTAACTAAGTTGATTTGTAATTATTTTCAAACAGTTCATTGTTTTGCTTCAAGACCCAGATTCCCAAATATTTTTTTTTTCAATTTGAATCCTGTACTTTTTAACAATTCTTCTAACTCTTCCTTCTTTATATTTTTGTTAATATTTTTTGTTTTTTCCTTGTTGATTCTAAAGCCAGCAACTTTCCAAACGTTTTGATTTTTTCCAGTAGCTTACGTATGCTTTGACTGGGGTCTTCTAAACAAATCACCAAATCATCTGTGTATGCCTTCAATTTGTATTCATGGTTGTTATTATTATTATTTTTTTTTTATTTTTGGTATCTTTTATTTCTTGGCCTGATCTTACGGCTTAATCAGAGCCATAAGATCAGACCCAGAAATAAAAGATACCAAAATAAACAGTAAGGGACACAGTGGGCAGCCTTCTGGTCTCTATAGATTTCTTTTATTCAGGCAGTAAAAATAGGACCACAATTCATTTTAGTTAAGATTTCTAGCATAAAGACCCAATTAACATTTTCAAATGCCTTCTCAGCATCCACTAAAATCCTCGCTAATTTTCTTTTGTTATTTTTCTCATAGTGTTCAATTATATCTAAGACAGTCCTAATATTGTTTTGTATTTGTCTTTTTGGTAAAAAACCATTTTGATCTTCATGTATTGTACTTTGTAATATTTTTTTGAATCTTTCAGCCAATATATTTGTTAATATTTTGTAGTCACTGCCGAGTAAGTAAATCATGTGGTAATTTAAAGTAGAAATGGAGTTCTGACCTTCATATGTAAAAGCACAGATCTGTGGACAGAAATACTTGTTTCACAAAATGCAAAGCCTGTGCCACACAACTTCTCATAAAACATCCCAAACACACAGGCCCTTTTTGCATGGCATTTGCCATGTGAAAGGGCCCCTGGAGCATTGTGTGACTGCAAGGAGCAGTCCACACAATGCACTCACAATTGCCCAACACTCCAGGGCCTGGCAGGGGCCGATTGTGCACTATGTCATTTTTGGCTTTGAGCTGAAAATGGTGCGTGATCACACATCACTCCAGGGCCCCGCACAAACTTGCTGTGCTTGCATAGCTCCAGAGCCATGGCATTCACACTTCCTGCCCCAGTGCAGCCTGGGAAAATCCCAGGCTGCACTGCAGAAGGAAGAGGAGGGGCTCTTGTGCTACCTGCTCGCGAGCAGCCAGCAGCTGCGGAGCTGAAGCAACGGGGACGTGAGAGCCTCTCGCAAGGGAATGCTTGCGCGATCCCCACACCCCAGCTCCGCAAGAAGGTGAGTTGCAGAAAGGGCCACAGTCATGGCATACTTAAACATCATGCGGTACAGAAATTTGACCAGAAGCAGAAAGAAAGAATACCACTTTACGAAATCATAGCAGCATTTAATTTGAAACCAGGCCATTAAAAGACTCATCCATAGGTGGAGAGTACACATCCCATTGAAAAGGTAGGAAGAACACAAACTCTGAAGCAAAACCAAAACACACAAGTGACTTCTCCTCAAGACCCCCAAGGAGACAAAATAAATCTAAATCCTGGGGAAACAAGTGGAGAAAAAATAAACCTGGATTTGCATGAAATCATGGTTGTTTTGTTTATCTACAAGACTGACTCAGGCTTATCCAACAAACACACATCACCTTAGCTATATGTGTGAATGAAGCTACCAATAGCTTAAAGAAGAAGAAGAAGAAGAGGAAGAAGAGGAAGAGGAAGAGTGTATTGTAGTGTAGAATGTTCAGAGTTCCTGCTAACCAGTCAGACATGACCTCTTCCAAACTCCATTTTATCCTGCCACACTTACCATCACCTCTAAAACAATCAGGCAAAAGCCTGTATCCACTGGACATGTACAGTCTGAGAATGTGCAAACACTACAAAGCCACTAGTCATGCTAGTGAGATTTCATGAAATAATAGAGTTGGAAGAGGCCACAGGAGCCATCCAATCCAACCCCTGTCATGCAGTCTTGGGGAGCTGAATTTAAAAACCAACTTCCCAAGCTCTGGACCAGTCCTCATTGGATTAGGTTATTTGTTTTTCACCTACATTTAGAATTCTTCTTTAAATGTTTACTGTACATATATAAACCTTGATGTTTCCCTGATGCCTTCCTTTTGATTATGGATTGTACTGTTTGGGATATGTCAGGATGATCATTTAGACAATGAGTTCACTATTATGGGATTTGTTTGGGACTAACTCAGAAAGAATAACAGAAGCTTTGAAGCAGTCCATTCTCAATGACTTCAAAAGAACGTACTTCACAGAGTACAGTTTGGAATAATCTTGGTGGATGCTAAGCAATCTAATAGTGAATTACCTACTAGAAAACAGAGACAAAATATGAATGGTATTTTGATAAGAGTTGTAATATGCTGGAGTATATGGAGAAATGATTAAAAAGAAAGAACAACTTGGATGGATGAAGGATTCTCTTTTGGAAAGGTTACAGTGTATTTAATGAGATGTGTGTGTGTGTGTGTGTGTGTGTGTGTGTGTGTGTGTACCAGTCTTCAGTCTTGAGTTTAGAGGTCTCATCCAATTTTTTTGCAAAATAAAATTCTTTCCGAGTAAAATCTGAAAAACTTTAACTATATGAATCTGTCCATCCTCTAAGATCTGCAGGATAAGGTTTTCCATCAGTCCCACAACCATGACAGGCATGTCTGGTGAAGACATGACAGACAGTCCTCTTGGTGGGTGTCCCAGAAGGTCTGACTTGCCCCTTTCTGCTGTCTTTCCACCAGGAAGTAGAGACTTTTCAATTTAGGGAAACTTTTTAGTGTTTTGTAGCAGGTAATGTGTAAGGTTTTTATTTTATTATGCTTTAAGTATGTTTTAATGCTGTCAAAGAACCACCGTACTGTTGTGGTTTGAGGATTGGAGTAGGACATGTGGAAACCAGGGTTTGAATCCCCAAAAAACCCAGGATTACTTTAGGAAATTCACACACTTATCCTCAAAAGGAAGGCAAGGTCAGACACCCTCTGAACAAATTGTTGCAAGAAAACTCCATGATAGGTTCACCATAAATTAGAAATGCCTTGAAATCACACAATAAAATGTTGTTTTTAGCTTGTGTTTTTAAACAGAAATTAGAAGTTGAAATTTAGTTTGTTTTTAACTTTTGTATTAATCTATTAAAATTGTATTTTAATTTTAAAATGTTGTACACTGCCTTGGATCTTTAACTGGAAGAAAGATGAGATATGAATTAAACAAACAGGCAAGCAGGAAAGCAAATAAACAAATAAAAATTGGTCATTCTTTCTCTTTGACAGAACTATTTTTTTACAATGTATTTTCCCCCCCAAGAGATATATTTTTTTCAAATTAACCCTGCACTTGCTTTCCAATGATAATAAAATGAAACATGCTAATGGAGGGCAATTATTGTTCACATCTTGACAAAGCACCTCTTCCAAATACATGCTAAGCTTATTGTCTCGTTTGACCCTAACTTATGTCACATCTGTATATCTTGTGGTAATGACTTGCATATCTTAATTAAAACTTTACAGCTCAAACTCCTCTGCAGAGTCATTCATTCAATAGTATGCCTCTTTTTGGAAGATATCCAAAAGAATTTTTTTCTGCCAGAAGTTCAAGTAAAGTCAAATTATGGTCCATGTAGGCACTGTCAGAAGCCAATTTAAGTCCTTCTACCCCTTCTAAAATACATAAACACTTGAAGCAACTATAAAATTTAGCAGATCTGAGCATCCATTTCTTTGTTTGTTTGCATATTAGATACTGCACATCTAATTCATGTCATAGTCATGGATTGTTGGTTGGGGGATTCTCAGTATTTCATCATTTTAATAAAATGAGAGTTAACAGTACACGGAGAACTACTAGTGTCTCTAATCCTGATCAAATCTTGCTACAGAAACTAACCTAACATAAAGTGCATTGACAAGCAGATTAAATCTGGAAACTTTAATGGTTTGACTTCAAGTTAAACACCACTAGGCAGAAAATATTACATAGTAATAAAATGGTACATTCAGTCATGCGTGCTTATTGAACTTAGCAAGCTCGAAAGCTCAGCCCGGCTCTCTTTATACTCAACAGCAAAGACAGGAAGCTTCTGACAGTTGTACAAACTGATGCAGAGCCAGGAGATGATCCATCAGGGCAGCAGTTCTGAAAGAAAAAAAAATGTAGCAGATGATAAAGGTCATAACAGATACGACTTTGAACATACTAAATGACTTTCAGTGGCTGGTAACTGTATCCATTTAAGAACAAAGATATGTAAAGCCTTCTACAAGAACCCTGTTAGTCCTACTGAATTTGGTTTCCTCCCTTCAAAATTCATTGGATATATTCTTTAACATCTAGCTTGGAGAACTATTGGTGATCTACATTTGTGTAGAAACTTACAGAGGAAGAAGAGTTGTGAAGCAGTACCGGAAAGTATGCAAAGCTGTCTCTGTTATCATTGAGAGAAGAAGGCTACCTGACTTAATGGGATGGTCCTGAAAATCAGGTCCTCAAAATATTTTTTCAATGTCTGAATTCTGGGTTGGGTCCTGAAAATCAGTGTGTTTGGGAAGAATGCTTTAGAACATCTTCTGTCTCATAAAGGAGACTGCTGGGACCTGGGACCAGCTGTCAGTCACCTATGCATTCAGTGACAGATGTTTGCCAGTGGTGGAAAGCATCTAGAAAGTGCTAGTTTTTACATTCTGGCTGTGGGAGTCCCAGATGCAGTGGCTGGCCACTGTATGAAACATGATGCCTGACTAGATTGACTTTGTGTTCATATAGTCTTCCAGTCTTTAGCTCAAATCTTTGCTCAGTTACACAGTCATCTAACAAATGAAATCTAAATTTGGATATGTAGGTTACAGAATTTCTTAAGGAACTATGCAAATTTTCCCTAAACATGAGCATGGTGCACATTTCAAAATGATACATACTTATTTACAAAAATTGTTGGATTTGAAGAAAGTAGTGTTGCTGCTGCTGCTGCTGTGTATCTTCAAGTTATTTCTGACTTATTCTAACCCTGTGGCAACCCTGAGATGGGGGTATCATGTGGATTTCTTGAAAATTTTTGTCCAGAGGAAGTTTGTGATTGATTTTTCTTGGAAGATGATAGATTATGACTTCCCTAAGGTCACCCTGTGGATTTCCATGGACTAGTTGGGTTTTGAGTCCTGGCCCATTTCCGTGCTGGGCTGTTCTAGCGCTATGATTCCACTTTCCGACTGGCCCCTCCAGAAACTGCAAACCCCAGGATTCCATAGGAGGTTGAAAGTGGAATCATAGCGCTAGAACAGCCCAGCGTAGAAATGGCCCTGGTCTCCCAGAGTCATAGTCCAACACTGGCTCTCTTCTTGAAGAGAAAGTTAAGTTATTTTATTTATATTCTATGGAAAAGTGAAATGGCACAACAATACTTGAACATCCCATTAGTTTAAGCAGCCTGTGGGCTATGGGAACATTTTATTGACCTCAGATTATCCTTCTGTGAAATGGAGAGCCTGTCATCTAATCTCAAAAAAGCTTGCTAGCAAATACTTTGTAACAGGAAGAATATGTTCATCTAAAAAATGAAAACAAGATTATGTACCAACATTGGGAAAATCGAAATACAAGTCCAATATTACTTACTTTAAATAGATGAACATTCTTCACTTTGACCAAGTTAAAATCCCATTAAAAACCCAACCTCACCCATTCAATTGCCCAACCCCAACTATTTTCATTTACATGGTCTCTCAGACCTGTGCTGGTACACATTCATCCTGTAGCAGCATTGCCTGATCTAGAAGCCCTTTTTGTCTCCCAAAACCCAATGCTGCTTGACTTCTCCTCTTTTCTCATTGTTGTTGCTTCTTTCTCTCTCTACACTAGCGGTACTTGTCTTTCCATTTCCTAACTGTTCTCCCTACCACAGGCAGCAGAAATCTGCCAGTCTCTCTTTCAGTGTTGTCATATTTCCACATGATGGAAAACATTTGCTTATTATGAAAATCATATGATGGGTCTGGAAAAGGGAATACAGTATGTGCTCACACTGTTAATTTTGAACACACAGGCAATTATTTCAAAGTTGTTTTATAGAAAGTAATCAGAAATTCGGAACAGCTTTCTTTATCACTTTTTGACTCTCTTCACAGAGCTTTTCTGTCTTTAATGGTTGCAGGGATTTCAGATACTAAACAGGCTGGGCAGGGCACAAGTGCCACCTCTGCGTAATTTTTTCACCTATTTGTAATCTTTAGCATATTTTCTTATCCCAAATCTGACCTGGATTTCTAAGACGAAGACATTCCTATTTTCTTCCTCCCTTGCTCCCCCCTTTTTTATTTTTTGCATTTTTAGTATCCAAATCTATTTCCCATGAAAACTTAGAGTTGCAAGGTATACCAAATTTAGCTTTGAATAACCTGCTGAAACCTGACTTGTGCTGTAGTTGCAATAATAGTGATAAAATCAAAATTTTCATAGTTAATGATGTCGACATTCCATTGGTCTGCTGTTTTGCACAATCTGACTTAAAAAAAAAAGAGACTCCTACATTTCTTAGTTTATTATCCAACTGTCTCACTGATAAAGGCCTGCTGCTAACAAAAATCTCTCTCTCACATTCTGTCTCCCCACTTTCCTCTGCTTGTCCATTATGCAAATTGGACAAATTAATCAGAGAATGAAAAATCTATAGATTCCAGGAGATTGGGATCAAGGGTGATAGTTACAGGGTTATATTTTTTTTTCATATTGATACTGCTTTTCAATGTGCACATTATAAATAGATTAGTATTTTTTAAAAACAAACAAACCAACCTCTAGTTGTTTTTGACACAAATGGCAGTATATTTTGATATGGAGCAAGATCATCAATTTCTATAGATATTCCTTTTGCAACATTATCCCGTCTGATGAATCAAATTATATTTTTGATTTGGAATGAAGCCTAATAGATATCTAATTCTGGAACACTTGATCTTCCTTTTTTTGATGTCTAAGTAACAAACATTTATCCATAAATATTTTCAAAAATAACAAAGTTTTCCATAATCTGTGGTCTTCATTTTTAATTGTCCTAGGTATGAAAGGATTGCTTGGAAGAGACACAGATAGCTAGGTACAGATGTGTACCCTAACTGTGGTGATTCTTGCTAATATTAATAAGCAGAAAGATTTTCATTCCCTTACCTATTTTCCCCATTTGATTAACAAGTAATAATTCCTGTGCAGTACCTATTTTATTGCCTTTGTTAACACAGTGACCAAATATTTAGAACAAGATAAGGAGAGAGTTAATTCAATACATTTCTTAATACTGTTTTGTTTATTCCTCAGTGTATTTAGGCACACTCACTTTGATTTTGTGTAGTTCATTTTTAGAGGAGAATGAAATCCAAATAAATCTACAACATTTTTAATCTGTGGTAATATCTCCATCGGGTTTGAGAGAAATAAGATTATACTACCACAAGCAAACATGTTCATTATATGTACATGGCCATTAATACTTACGTCAGTAATATTGGGATATGCTTTGTTTGGCGGGGCCGTGGCTGTCAGGCAATACCAAATAGGATGAGGTAACAGGGGACATCACTGCAGCTGCAGTTTGCCTCTATTGAAATTAAAGTGTAAATTAATTCTTCCTTGTGCATCAACATTTTTTTGAATCCTGCTTGCGGCATATAAAGTTAGCCAGCTGTACCTATGCTGAATATTGACATCATCCTTATCTATGCACCATTTTTCCATAGCAAAACCATGCTCACATTGACATGCAGTAACACCATCACTCTCAGTTCCCCTAAGACTAAACAATTCATCCTATAAAAACAAAATGAAAAACAAAAACAGATTTTCAAAATGACTTTTTGGAGTACCTTGTCTTTGAGAGGAGAGCAACAGTTTGCCTGAATATTTTCTATGGGTGTCCAATTTAAAGAGCCAGATATCTAGGTTAATGCCCTGGAGCTGATGAAAGAATGCAAAATAAATGTTGAAAGTTAGTTTGCAATCTGTGCCAATTCTAACTGTAAGCAAAAGGAGCTGAGGGAAAAACAAAGTGTAAAAGCCCATTGAAAAAAGGTTGGTTTGCATCAGCTTTAACAGGCAAAGATTCTACCACTTCAGACTGATCTGTTTCAGAATACCAGTGCTCTGGTGCTGCACATCTACCAAAAACTACAAGAGCAATGCATTAATTCAATTTGTCTCTTATGCTGTTGTTTGGGTGGATGCAAAGGCTTTTTCTTTGCAACTGGTAACAATAATACAAGCTCTTATCATTTTAAGTCAAATCTGATATGCAGTTGGAATGTTTAATTTTCAGTGCTATTCCCCGAGGAGATATCTCTGTAATTACAAACTCTTCCACATTATGAGGACTGCTTTCTATGGGTCATCCCATTGCCTGATTTTTTTTAACCTTTTCATTCATTTGTCATTAGATAAGAAAAGCTTCTCATTAATCTCTGAATACTAAATTTATCTCTTTTTTTCCTTAAAGAAAAGCCATTGACTTTATAATATGTGTCTTAGATTAACTATCCCCCCCTCCACTTACACTTGAAAGGATATCCAGCATATTTTGGCATATAATTATGCAAGCAGAAAATTCAAAGCTCACACTGTACTTCAGCTCTCTATAACTTTGCGTAATTGCTTTCAATCTTAAAATGCTGAGAGCCAATTAAATTGGAACATTATGGGAATGTTATTAATTCAGTTACAGCTATGCAAGCTGTGAGATACCTAAACTGTCCAAGAACTTAAAATGCCTTAGGGCAGTTTTTGCAATTCTCAGAATACTTTTGGATTGCTATTCCTGTCTCAGGCAAGACATACATTAATTATAAAACTTAGAAAACAAGATATATACTAAAGAAAGAAATGACTGTGGCCGCTATGGACAGAAGATAGGTTTAGCAGTCATTCCAAGGGTATCTCAAATACCCCTACCTTTTACTTTACCCAATATAAGCAGGCCAGACCAAAGAATTTTGGTTGCCTAAGGCAAGGACAAAATAGCTCTTTTCTCCATGTTATATGCAGAAGTGAACTAGACTGGCACCTAAATGTTACTTCAACACTGGCAATGAGATAGAGTCCTCTAGTTTATCTGAGAGCAATAGGCTAGTTTGGTGACATAGGACATCTGCTGTGGAGCACTCAGCACTAGGGGATTCTGGAGTGATGGCTGGAGGACTGGTATTACTGTTCCCTGACATCTGCTGCCTGACACTCTTGCTTCCTCTAATACATGACAGTGAAAATATTGAAGTGCAACTGCCATCAGCCCCAGCCAGGATAGGCAATGGTGACAAATGTTTGGTGTTGCAGTTCAACAACTTCTGGAGGACCACATTTTGCTGACCTAATGTTACAGCTAGCCATGGGTGAATAATTATACATGTCTAAAAACGGCATTTAGGCAAAGGTCAACAGTGCTGCTTCCCAATTCATCTTCCTCCACAGCAGCCTGCTGGGATAAATAAGGCCCTTTCATACACCACCTCCAACCGGCAATGGCCACAGGATCGCCACAGGATTGTGACAATGGTTCTCTATGACATCATCGTGACATCATCAGGTTTCTCCCAAAAATGACACATGATTGCTCAGTCCTTCTGCCTCCCTTCTGCACTTACCTGTCATGGAGAATGGCAGGAAGTACGATGGCTATGCTTCTTCCCCCAGTGTAGCATGGGAAACTGCCAGGCTGTGCTGCAGAAGGGAAGGGCAGAGCCATCGCATTTCCTCCCATTGAGCAGGCAGCCAGTGTGGAAGGGAGTATCTTTCCCCAGTTCCCCCACAAAATGGATTTGGCAGCAGGTAAGCTGTGAAAAGGGCCCATGACAGTTTATATGTATGACCAAGACTCAGTGGCATTTTCCTACTTGATTCTGCTGTTTTCCCCAGAGAAATTAGGTTTTTCTTCTTCTCTCCCCTTGCAGTTTTTAAGAACACAAAACTAGTTTAGTGTTTAGGGGGTTTCCAAGTTTTCTAGATCAATGAATGTGATGATGTGGGGAACCTTTTTTTTTTCTTTGTTCTTTTTGTTTCTATTATGCCATGGAAGTATCACATTTGTGCTAATTTTCTACAAATGTTTGTTCCTTTCTTTCTTGGAAATTCACAGTGGACTGGCAGTGAATGACCTTCAGACCAGCACAGGGCCATTAATCACCATTTTGAGTTGTACTATTGTATAGCAGTTTTTTTAGTGTGCGAGGTAGGGGATCCAGGAGAGAAGAAGATCTGGATTACAGGATGATTTTCTACTTTTTTTTTTCCTGGAAATATTCCTAAGAACACATTGAGCTCAACTAAGCTTCTTTCTTAATAAATATGCACAGGATTGGGCTTTTAAGTAAGCTAACCTTTTGGGTGGATAAAAGATAATAAAATGGAGAACACAATCTGAAAAAGAAACACACATATACACATAGTTTAAATGGTAAAAGGAACAACCACCAAAAAAGGCTACTTGACACTGGACTGAATTACCTCACCTTGTATCAGGAAGTACCTTCCCTAGTTTATCACAAAGACAGTATCCCTCAGGTAACTATAGTAAGCTTTATGAGTGCTTCATAGTATATGTTCCAAGTATTCCTGAATTGTGCACATCTTTTGGTATTTTTCTATTTGCTGCTTCAGGTATGCCTGTTCAAACTGTCTGGTGATAGCAACATCATGAGATCTGCTGTATAGGTGAGTAGGCAAGGATAGATCTAGCCATCATCACAGATGGATGTTTCATATTGCCTTGAATCCAACAAAGCCTTTCTTTGGAATGAGCTGTTGTCCTAGGCTTTGAGTGAACCCATCTAAAATGCACATTCAAAGTTACCCTTTATGGAGAAGACGCAAACTAGAAGGTAATTGCCCCAATGGAGCCCATGCATACTGATCTCCAGCTTTTTTTCCAGATGCCCTGTTTGTGTGATTTCTTTCCTCAAAAGGGAATAGATAAATCTATGTAGAACAAACCATGCAAATAGGACCACATTACAAGATATTGCCAATATTCATTCCAACATTATCTGCTTATTATTTTCAGTGCTGATGCTAATTTTCCCCAAATGGGTCAAAACAATTCTTATTTCCTTTATATTTGAATGACACTTTCCCCAGACATATCCATTGTCTTTATATTTGCAGTATTCTATTCTTTCAGTAATTTTTCACCAACTCTGTGCAGTAATTCTGCTGTTTTGAGAAGTATGACATATCTATGACCTTTCCATCTTTTCCTTTTTATTCTCTTCTCACTGAGGATTTCGTGAGATTTATTATTTATTATTTAGACCTCATTATTCTCCTTGATGGCTCCAATTCATTTTTAAAAAAATTGTTAGGTAGAAATGGTGCCATGAAGTTTTGTCTCTGCTGAGCTCTGCTTAGGGACAGATGGAGGATACAATAGGAGCTGGTTTGGTGTATTAAAAACCAGCTGAAATTGTTCTCCTTGCATAGGAGTTTCAGAGGATCCCACACTGCCCTGATCTTCATCCTTGAACCTAGGACATAAAAAAACAGGTCTCTGGAACTGTGGGTGGGTTGGAGTGAGCAGGGATGGCATCAGAACCCTGCCACATCACAGCAGCCGCTTTGTGGGGACAGCTTTGCACAGCTGACTTTCAAAATTTCCTGGAAGCAAGGTTTGATGTATAAGGAGGACTCCCAGATGATGAACTAAAATTATCTTCAGCACCATTACTTCTGTGACATCTTTGTGTGTGGATTCTTTTTTTATTATTCATTTTCTTTTTTATTCATTTTTTCCCCAAAACCCAGTCCAGTGCAATTGAACTGACCAAAAAAGCTATGAAGGGCTTTAAGCATTCGGGCAGTTTCAAGGACTTTATGCCATTAAGTTTTACTTGTGAAACTTTTTTTACATTCATTTAACTAGAGACTATAAGAAATATAGAAGGTGTTTATGTTTTTGGAGGTAAGCCCCAAAGTTGCAGTTACCAAATTAAAAACAGAAAGTGATCTGTTGGTGAATTTACAATCAACTGAGCTTAACCTTCCTGAATGAATGCTGGTTGCTGGCTAGGAAGACCTGAACAGAGAAATATACTGATCTCTGGTGGTGTAGAGCTGTCTGGAGTATTAGTTTACCCGTTTCAAAATAGGGTCAGATATTGTGTGTACATATATGTACAAAAGAAACAGAAAGAATGGCAAAAATAGACTTCTCTCAGCCTCTTTATAAGTGAGAATGTTTGTTGCTTCCCAAAATCTCTTTGCCCCATTTTTTTTTCTATTTTAGCTGTTGCTGCTGTCCCACCTCTTGCTATTTTATTTTCTTCCTAGAGTGTCAAGATTCACCTAGCTAGTCTGTGTCACAAGGTTAAATAACCAGGCCAATCTGACAGTATACTGATATCACTAAGCAGTGCTTCATGGAATTAGCATACAGTGACCCTAGCCAATCAGGAAGCACACAATGAATAGAATCACATCCCACTGGGAAACAAAACCTATGAAACAGTGCCTAATACTGTAAATATTACAAACACTTCCCTCCACCTTTGTAGCAGTCACTTAGAAGTAAGTAGAAGGGATCAATGTTAATCCAAGATGAGGTCTCAGTCTTAATTTTACACTATATTTATTTGTTCCATCACATGCATTGTCTACCACTAGGTACCACTAGTCATAAGGGGTGGGGGGGTGGGGGGAGGGTAGATTGTAGGTTAAGGAAATAATCTTCAGATATTTCATTCTTACATGCAAAGATGAATAATGACTGAAATTTTCTCATGGCAGCAGAAGAAAGAAAATAATTTTTGTGTGGTATTCTCTCTGTATTTGAGCATTATTAACTATTTTGGAGGATTTGTTCTGCTAACAAAGACACCTTTTTGTACAAAAACACCACTAACAACCTTTCCCTGTGCAAAAACAAACAAACAAACAAACAAAAGCACATTTCCTAAACAGAAAATACTGGATGAGGTCCTGCATTGTCAGACATAAATACAGTGATAGACCTCTGGTATCATAGATGCGTTTGATGATTCCCCACCACCACCAAAAAAATCCTTCTTTTAAGCCTGACAGAACCCCAGCCAAAGGTTTTCCAAGGTGCAGCAGATCAAGGTGCTTGGAAGTGACATCTCTTTCGATCTTCCAGGGTGCATCAAGAACAGGCACTTGGAGAGACGCCTCAGGGTTCTGCCACAAATGCTTGTCTCAAAGTGCTCAGAAACTAGGACAGTGCAATATATCATTCTCATCATCCTGACTGACAGTACCTTAAAAAACCTTTCGTTGAGGAGCTTCCAGGTCCAAAGGTAGGTTTTGGTGTTCAGTGGTTTAACAACTGTGCAGTTATGAGATTGCAAGTCCAGCAAATAATCATGTAACTACTGAACAGGATGCTAGCCACTGTTCCCTTTACAGGTAACACATTTTCTGTATAGAAAGTTGTGTGTGTGTGTGTGTGCGTGTGTGCGCCTGCGCAAAAGCCATCTGTTTTTCTTCCCTGAAAAAATCCTCCAGAACATTTCAGGATATTTGAATAAAGGAAAAAAAAATGTGTAAAAAGTCTTACTGTTCTGTTTTGTTTTCTAGCAGGATTGGGACCCCCCCTTTTTTTTTTGACTGAGAAACATAGACTCATAGAATCATAGAAATGTAGAGTTGGAAGAGACCACACGGGCCATCCAGTCCAACCCTCTGCCATGCAGGAACACCCTCAAAGCACTCCTGACAGATGGCCATCCAGCCTCTGCTTAAAAACCTCCAGAGAAGGAGACTCCACCACACTCCGAGGCAGTATATTCCACTGCCGGACAGCCCTGACTGTCAGGAAGTTCTTCCTGAGGTTCAGGTGGAATCTCCTTTCCTGCAGCTTGAATCCATTGCTCATTGTCCTGGTCTCTGGAGCAGCAGAAAACAAGCCCTCTCCTTCCTCCACATGGCATCCCTTCAAATATTTAAACATGGCTATCATGTCCCCTCTTAACCTTCTCTTCTGCAGACTAAACATACCCAGCTCTCCAAGTCTATCCTCATAGGGCATGTCTTCCAGGCCTCTCACCATTTTGGTTGCCCTCCTCTGGACCTGCTCCAGCCTGACCATGTCCTTCTTGAATTGGGGTGCCCAGAACTGGACACAGTATTCAAGATGAGGTCTAACCAAAGCAGAGTAGAGCGGTACCAGTACCTCCCTCGATCTGGACACCATACTCCTATTGATGCAGCCGAGAACATATAATAGAGAATCTTCTTTTCATCTCTACTGTAATCCATTACTAATGACTCTGGCACAGTTTTAAAAAGTTCGGGTCAAAGTTGTTGTTGTTGTGTGCCTTCACATTATTTCTGACTTTTGGTGACCCTATCATGGGATTTACTTGGCAAGATTTGTTCAGAGGTGATTTGCCTTTGCCTTCCTCTGAGGCTGAGACAGTATGACCTCCTCAAGATCACCCTGTGGGTTTCAATGGCTGAGTGAGGCTCTAGTCCAACATTCAAACACTATAGCATACTGGCTGTCCATGGGTCAACTAAAGAGAGGTATAAGACAAAAGTGAAGTTAAACAATGTGCTTGGCAGGACTAGTGTTGGAATGTCAGAATTCAGCAAAAGCTTTCCTTGTATACATTAAAACTTCTGGCAAAATAAAGTGTACTTTGGCCTAGAAGTTCATACATTTCATGGTCTTTGTTACAACCAGGAGAAACCAAAGGTAACAAATCCATAATATTTGTTAATATTTGTTAACAAATCCATAATATATGTTTTCTTAAAAATGCATGGACATAAGTTTGTACAACTGGAAAATATGAGCACACAAGGTTTATTCGAGTCAGAAAATTTGAGGGCAGGGGGGAAATGCCAAATTGTAAATAAAGTCCAAAATGGAAAGGGGAAAAAAGTCTCACAATCTGACATGGAGCTTGAACAGAATGACAATACTGATGGGATTCTGAAAATGCAATGATAGTGAAACTGACAATTTTTTACTTCCTTGTGCAGGAAGTATCTCTTGCTTCCTCAGAGTCATGAACTTGAGAAAGCTGAACCTAGATACTTTTATAGGGTCCAAGACCAGCAACAGACTCATATTAGCTCTTTGTAGTTTGTTTGGCTGATGTGGCTCCCTCTTTGGCCAAAGTTAGATGATATCACACATCCTGACCCAATACTAGATGATTCTCATGTCACTAATTTAATACCTACTGTGGTCTTTCTGACAAATTATGTGAAATCAAGAGTCAGGAGAGACTACTAGGCACCCATCAGGTGTTAGTGCATGAATTGCCTGTGAGTACAGATGGCTTGGAGCCTGTGTGCGCTTTCATGATTGTAGACAAATTAAAACATACTTTCTAGATCACTTGATTGAAGCCAAACAGATAATAGAAAATAATAATTTGTCAGAAAGAAAGTGTATGTTTCTTTTTTATCCATAATTCTTATTCAGATGTTTGTGTGTGTGTGTGTGTATGTGTTTTGCTTGAAGCTTAAATTTACTTTTTATAAACTTGCCCTAGAAGCTGATTTATTCTCTCCTCATATTCAGCGATCACTATCAGTCACATAAAACCTGGAAAAAAAAGTCCATATTCAGCAAAATGCCTCCTTTCTCAGCAGGAACAATAAATTGGTTTGGAAAAATCACTTTGAATTTGTATTATGGGCACCCAGTAGACCTATGAGGCAGTCCTTTCATAATTTTGCTAGTAATTTAAAAGTTTTTCATGCTTACTAACTCAGTTTGGATGCTGTAAGCTTGTAAACATTTTGGTTAAGAACATAATCCTTGGATTTCTTTGTAAGTTAGCAAAAGCAAAAGCTAGACAATATTGTTAGCTGGCCAGAATGTAAATGTTGAAGCATATATTTAAAGCCTCTGTGTGTGTGTGTGTGTGTGTGTGTGTTATGTTTGCTGACCTATGCATTCCTAATTATAAAACACAAGTTACGAATAGATAGATGAATGGATAGATGGATTACGAAGATAGATAGATAATATAGATAGATAATATAAAATCTGTTAGTTAATACGCTAGACCCTTATATTAGTAGAACAATTTGCATGATTCTGAGAGCTAGGTTTGGCACAATCTTTTACTGTAAATTATATTTTAAACAGTGTTTTTAACTTTTTAAAAGAATTATATTCATTATTTTTTGAACTTTTGTGAGCTAATGTTTTGGTTTAATCTTTTTTTAAAAAAATTATTGTAAACCCATTTGAATTCCATTTTGAAAGAAAGGTGGGATATAAATTAAATAAATAAATATAATCAGTAACGTAAATAAAATACATAGATATGGAATATTCACAGGACGAATCCACTGTGTTAAGATGAAAGATGCAGAATATTTCTCTGTAATTGTAATCCATTAAGTATGCCAGAGTTTGAAAGTCGAGCGGCTCAATACAGGATTGGCATTCCATAGCGCATAAATATTTATCTGACACTAATCATGTGGGTGAAATGTATGTAGTATAAGAGTTAGCATAGTAGGACCATTTTCTCCTACTTAAGGAGATATGTAAAGAGAAGTTTCTTGTAAATTTTGAATCTGAAACAATATTCTTGTTGAAAAAATCTAAAAATCTTTTACACTACCAAATTGTTTCTGGCAATTGTAAAATATGATAACTATTGTAGTTGTTGTTGTTGTACATGTTATCTACAGTGGGAGTGATACTAGTGCTCTGTTACTGTATTCTCCTTGACAACTGATATTGATGATAAAAAGCACAACAGATTGTTCTTATTATAGACTGAAATTTATTATTTTCTTTCAAAATTGAAAAATGTTGTATTAAACACTGTAATTATGATTTCTATCTCCTACAGCATGACCATTTCACAACTGGATTACTGTCAATTACAATTATTATTAGGTGCTGAAAAATAAAATAATAGATTAATATACCAGAATTGTAATGAGAAGGTATTAAAGCAATTGTTGCCAAATAAAAAGGTTACCATTTGGAGTTAAAACAAAAAAGAATGGTATAATCTTATCTGAAGGTACAAAAATATAGCTTATTACAAAGTAGTCAAAATGGCTGAATTTTCAGCACTGGCATTTGAAATAAACCCAAAAGAAACAGGGATAAAAAAAGATAATCTTGTCAAAAGATAATTTTGTCAAATCCACTTCAAAAGGCAGGATGATGCCTACCAGCCCTTCCTCACAGTCCAAGTGACAGAGTATCACTGACAGAGAACAGGTTGTGATAATGGCAACAAAGCTGCAAATAAACAGACCCTACCTTGTCGGCTAATTTCTCTTGAGGAAGAATTCTAAGGCCAAAATCTTGTTACAGTTTTGAATTACACAATGGTGTAAGGAAGTATCCAGTTATATAGGTATCTAGTTTTCCCTTATTCATCCACATTTCCCCGTTTGCACACAGAAAGACCACTAGGATTTTTGTCTGGATGATGGGATCATAGCATATGAAAGTAACCTCACCTTACCCCCCAAAAGAAAACACACTAAAGGAAAATACCTCTTCCCCTCACCACACACACTATCCATTATCCACACTATGGCCATTTCTGCACTAGACTGTTATAGTGCTATTATTCCACTTTCCACATCCTATAGAATCCTGGGGTTTGCAGTTTAGGGAGGGGCCAGACAGCCCCTCTCTAAACTGCAAACCCCAGGATTTCATAGGATGTGGAAAGTGGAATTATAGCACTATAACAGCCTAGTGCAAAAATGGCTTATGTCTCCGGAGTGGCTTGTTTTCCTTTTATTTATCATGTTCAAATTGGCATTTGTTCAGCCTGAAGTCAGGCTACATGTCACACTTTCTGCATGAAAAACAGCCCAGCTCTGCCTCTTCAGAACTTTAAAGTGGTAAAGAGGGAACCTCACTCACATCTGGAGAACCACTTTGCCTCTGTGAGTGTTTCCTCGAGGTACTCAAAATATTTGAAGTGCGTTTCAAGCATTCAGAAAGAAAGTTTTAAGCAAATGGGGAGAAAAAGAAAGAAAGAAAGAAAAAAATCTTCACCATATCTACTGAAAAGAAATGTATAGTAGCAAAGTTGTAAAATGCAACATACATAAAAGGCAGATATCAGTTTATAAGCAAGTAAAGCTATGACAGTGAGAAGCAGGTTCTCATCATAACTCCTTCTCACAGCCTTACTTGCTGGTGGGAGAGGACCATCTTCCTTGAATCCCTTTCGGCAACTGAATAGATCTCCTTGGCACAATGTGGCTGCTGATGCTTAAGGTGGACCGGGGATAAGGGCTAGAAGACATTACCTAGTTACACATATGTAACAAAGTAGCCAATGAGCTTATAGTCTTGAGTTGAGTAGCCTTCCACTACACCTTAAGATAATGCTTACTATGTTCCTGTTTGCTTGGTTAGTACTTTGGCCTAAAATTTCATAGTTGTAGCTACCTATTCCAAGAGTTAGATTACTGAAGATTGAGGGAAAGGCAGAAAAAGACTGATCCAGGACAATTACAGGAAAAAAAAAAACTTTCCTGGGAAAAATGAAAGGGTTTGAGAAAAATTAAGTAGTAAAGCCTGAGCCTCACTAGAGGAAAGTAAATCAAAATTAAATAATTAGGCAACAGTGTATAGAAGAATCAACTGCAAAACACTTAATCCATTGTGAAGTAAAAATAGTAAAGTTAAAATAAGAGAAGAGGAGAACAAGAGCTTTTCTCCTGGTATACAGCTGCTTTTTTATCCCTGGCTTCTGATTGATCTCCTTTTTCTTCATAACTAAAATTAAGTTTCGTATTTGTAGATGACAAGTGCAGGGGATGGGGGAAACTGCATTACATGTCTTTTCTTTACTGCTCAGAAATAGCAGAGAGCCATTGAACATACCTAGCTTCATAAGTTCTTTGTAGTGTTCCATTATCATGTAGTCTCGCCAAAGCCTTACCACCAAAGTAACTATGTATATATGTTTTCACTCATTCCAGAATCCGAAAGATACAGGCAGAAAAATCTCCACCTTCTTCTAACAGGAACCAAACCAAACCCAAGAATCCTTCCATTCTATTGAATAGGTCCATAGGTGTTGCTCCAGACCTTGGACTAGGAACTGCTTAGCAGAAGGAAGGTTAGTCTTTTTTCTTTCTATGTGACTATCTCATATTGCAAACAGTGGATAGGTACACGACATACAAAAGCACTGGTATTCTTTTCTCATTGAAAAATCCTGAGTTCTGAATGGCACAAACAGGCTGCATTGTGCGTGGTACATGTAACATGTAGCCCATCCCTTAGACAAGCTATCTCTTTTTTCCTGAGACAACTTGAGTTTGACAAACATTGAATACTGAGCATAAAGTATACGTTCCCCCTTTTCAAAAAAATTCTATGTAATCATGTATGCCTTAAAATAATGATTTCAATTCTGTATGTATTTCTTTCATTTAATTGCCTGATGAAGCTTACTATTACCTGTGATCTTTGTACCAGAACACCAGTATCTGACAGCAATTGAGCAATATCAGTCCAACATCACATAATTTCCCCCGCATTTTTGATTCCTGGCCTACATCAGTCAGCAGTTCGAAGGCCTTTTACATAAATGACGTTAATGCTCTTTCATACTGAATTATGCCAGATTGAAGAGGGATCTGTCAGAATACTTTTTCTAACTACCACGGAGAACTTGTACAAGCTGTCCATGAGTGTTTTCAAGTTCATCATTATACACATTTCAAGAGGAGAGGACAACAAAACAATAACAAAACCTTTAGAGGCAGATAGTTCTTTAAAAAAATCTGAAAGATTACAAGACATCTCAAAGAAATGTTACTCTCATATGTGTGCATCACTCAGATATCCATTGCTTAATGAGTCAGTGGAAAGGCCATTTCAACATTATCTGTAGCAGCCTAGGAGCTGCTGAGCCTTGTGGTACCCATTCGGTGAAGCTGGAAATCCAAATCCTTATTGAAAGAACCTGTGTCCTTTCCCATAGTTTTCCTTTGCTCTTTATCTATCATTTCAATTCTCATCCAACAACCTGTTGGTACAATAGAACACATATGTAATTCTGCTGTGTCTTCTTCAGTGAAGCTTAGCAGTTCTTTCATGCTTAACAAGGCACAGCATCATTAAAAAGAAATTGCAATAAAATCCCCAAGCATGGGATGGTTAATATGCAAATATATCATCCACATTTATATCCAGTTAGGATAACAACTGCAAGGAAAAAAAGGAAAAAAAAGAAAGAGAAAAGGAAAGGGAAGAGAAAGCAAGACATGTCCCCAGTTTTTGACTGAGAAACACACAGTAAATATATGAATGATAATGGTCAAAAACTGAGGTGAATTTATTCTGTCTAAATCAATAAGCCCAAGCATTACAGCCAGGGCCTTGTGTGGGATATTCATTTTTTTAAAAAGCTGAAAGTTTTCTGAGCCAATATTTGACAGAAAAGGTGGTATATGTGAGGAGGAAATAAAAATATTCCCTGGCTCTGCCACCAAAACAGATGCTCAGTGGGATTTCAACTTTAAAAAACAAAGCAGGTTTGTTGGATCATTGTTCTTCTGTGCCAAAACTGAGGTTAATCTTGTCTCACACTCCTAAATGATGTTGCTAACTGAAAGGCAAAATACATCATTCCAAGGAACAGTATCTTCCTTTCAGCTAGAAATTAGCTAAGCAAACCAAAATGGAAACATTTCTTCTCAAAGCCCAGAATTTCTCAAATAGTGTTCTGTTTTGAAAGGGTGACCCACAAACCTCTTTTAGGTGTTCTGTGGAAAGGCTGCATACAGCTATATGCACATCTATAATATTTGTAACCCCAGATGTCTTCCTCCTTTATCCTCTGTTATCTGTTTCATGCTTGATTCTGTTTTTGTTTTATCACTGTTGTTTTTGTTGTTGTTGGTGATGATGATCATGATTTTTTTATATATGACATGATTTCAGACCATTTCTTTGCTTCTTTTTTTCCAGATATGTGAATGTTTGTGCATATTCTATGGTACATACACATCATATATGTACTATTGACCAAAGTGTTGAAGCTGTGCTTTCTGTGCATTTGAAATACACAGACTCCCCCCAAATACACCATTTTCAAGTGTGTGTGTGTGTGCGCGCGCGCGCGTGTGTTGTTGTTGCTGCTGAGATGCATTCCCAGCATTTTATCAATGTGTGTCCATCCATTATACTTCAACTTTACCACATACCCTAGATGTGGAACAGTCAGTGCAATCTGTATTTGTTCACCCCCCCAACACTGTTTTGACCAGGGCCTGAAGAAACTGTCCTAGATGGTCAGGTGCTAATGGTAATAAGCATCCTTGCCCATCTTCATCTTGTAGGTAAAATGGGACCTCCCTGGGGAAGGTGGATCTAGCCACAGTGATCTGATGGCATTTGTATTTGATTTAGAGAGGACATAAAGTATACTTGTAAATTTTTCATCTTTAACCAGAAAGAATATCTCAACACATTGAAACACTCTACCTACAAAATGGATAACCTCTGTGAGATTTGTATGTATGCGTTTGTGTTTCAGGTATATTTTGCAAATAAAATAAAAATTAAAATATCATCTTTTGTGCAACCCCCCTACTTTGTTTTGCTCAGAAAATAATGCATGTTGCACAAAATAATGTGTTTACACAGATGTGCACACCACACACACACATATATGCATGCCACTTTATGTAACGTAAAATCTATTCAAACTATGTTAAACCTGGAAAGGAACAAGAAGAGAAACCTAGTATGGGATTGGCTGAGGTAGATGTCACCCTTGACTTCCCCTGGGTGAGCCACCTGTATTCTGAGGGTAATCCAATAGCTGGGCTGCTCACAGTCTGGACAAGATGCAAGACTCAAAGTGAGGTAGTCTCCCTTCTCACCTCCCAGTTGAGCAACCAGGCTACCTTGGAGTGACTCAGGAAAGAAGTTCTGTGTTGGTATGGTCCCATGAAATAAAGAGACGGTTCCAGAGCTCTCTTTTTCACCAAATGGGAGCCAATGTGTTTATTGAAACTCTTATGTCCCCTCACTACCTGCCATAGACAAGGGACAAACATGTGCTTAGTCCGTTTTCCTATCAGGCTGGCCAAAAGAAGTTGTCACTCCCTGTTGCAGATTCCCCATTAACAGCATACTGCCTTCCTCAGATAAACGTATGACATCCTCTCACTAGAGCTCTGGCTACTCAAAAACAATTTGTGGATGTTGGAGAAAATGACCCAACCATTTGTTCAAAGCATTCCTAAATTCCCTGTTTAACCTTCTGCAAGCTTCATTAAGACAATGAAGATCACTCTCACCCCACTAAACTTGGATCTCATCAACTTTATCCTGGGCCATCTATTCTGGATGAACCAATGGTCACGCAGAGCATGAAGAATAAAGTCATTTCCCTTAATAAACCAGGTTATTCCCACTTAAGTGGATGATCAAAGTATGGGAGGGAGGGCCTTTGTGCTCCCTTAACAACAGAGTCAACAAACCATGATAACACGAGTCTCCTTTCCTGAGTCACTCCAATGTGGCCTGGTTGGGCAGCCTCTACTGAGGCTCAAAATGTCAGTTCTAGGCCTGGTGTGCTGCCCAAGAAACCATACAATGGCTACAGATCCAGATCTATTGCCTTCCCAAGATGTAATCTAGAATCTGGAAAAGAACATCAGTAACATAACAAAACCCATCAAAACCTGAGAGTTCTGATATGCAAAGGATCTCCAACATCCAATATATTGGATTGGTTTTTCCCCTAAGCCTATGACAATATCAGTCTAAAGAGGCCCAGTCTGAAAAGGTGTTCTGAATTTAGCCCCTTGAAAACCCAAGTTCTGCAAGACCTTAAAAGTAACAGTCCAGAGATGGTATTTGATAAGGGGTAAAAAATCAGTGATGCAGAATAAAGAAGCTGACCTAGGTCCCCTGACGCAAACATAATTCCGCAAACCACAAACAGGGCATAAGTCTGGATCCTGATGAAGCCCTACCCTACTCTCTTCTGGTCTGCCTTAGAAGTACGGATAATCAATAGAGCCTCTCACCTGAAAAGAGTTAAATTCCTGAATTCCAATGACCTACCTAATAAATTTCCTGTAGGTAACATGACTAGATCACTAACTCACAACGCACCAAAACCTGAAGTATTCCAACCCCTGTGTGGTCAAATACATGTCCATGTTGAAACTGTGCTAGTAACATGTGGCTCACCTAAGGCAGGTTCCACCAATGCAGAGTCACCAGCACTACTCATTTCACTGTCCATTGGGACCAATTCAACCTCTTCAACTTCTACAGCCAAAACAATGTTTTCACTTTGTTTTTTTTCCCCCAAGACATCTAAATGAGTCAAAATCTGTTTAGTAAGACTTGTTTTATGCTCAGCTCTGGTCTTTCACTGACTTGGAACAGCAGGCTGCTTATAAGGAGATTTGGTCTTTACTAGAGCATCTAGTCAGGCTAGAATAGCAGTCAGTCCACCTTCTTTCCTTCCTCATCTGACAACTTAGGCCCTTTTTGCATGGCATTTGCCATGCAAAAGGGCGCCTGGAGCATTGTGCAATCTTGAGGAGCAACCTGCATGATGCACTCACAATTGCACGACACTCCAGGGTAGGACAGGTGCTGCTCTCACACTTTTTCATTTTCGGCTTTCAGCCAAAAATGGTGTGTGATCGTGCATTGCTCCAGGGCCCCGCATGCACTTGCCGTGTGTGCAGAGCCTCCGGAGCCGCTTTCTGCCCCAGCACAGCCTGGGAAATTCCCAGGCTGTGCTGCAGAAGGAAGAGATGGGGCTCTCACGCTGGCTGCTCAGAAGCAGCCAGCTCGTGTGGAGCTGAAGCAGCGGGGATGTGAGAGCCTCTTGCTGGAGGCTGCTTGAGCCATCCCCGCACCCCAGCTCCATGAAAAGGTGCTTTGCAGAAAGGGCCTAAGATAAAATTGGAGATGGATGCTTAGCTGCTTGTCATTTAGCCAGGCCTTTGCCCTTGAGTCCACCGCTACATTTCTTGGGCCCTTTTTGCATGGCATTTGCCATGTGAAAGGGCCCCTTGAGTGTCATGCGAATGTGAGGAGCAGTCCTTACGATGCACTCACAATCGCGTGACGCTCCAGGGTCTGGCAGGCACCCCTCACACACTTTTTCATTTTTGGCTTTGAGCCGAAAATGGTGCATGATCGCGCATCGGTCCGGGCCCCCGCATGCACTTGCCGTGCATGTGGATCTCTGGAGCCATGGTGCTCACGCTTCCTGCCCCAGCACAGCCTGGGAAACTCCCAGGCTGCACTGCAGAAGGAAGAGGCAGGGCTCTCGCACGAGCAGGTGGCAGCTGCAGAGCTGAAGGAACTGGGACATGACAGCCTCTCGCTGGAGGCTGCTTGCATGATCCCCGCACCCCAGGTCCATGAAAAGGTGCATTGCGGAAAGGGCCTTGGAAGCTATGCCAAATGAATGCAACAAATTCTTACCAACTTCCAACTCCTCATGATGCTAAACTAGGCCTATTGTACCTTCACAAAACCTAACAAGGCCCATCAGGCCACCAGAGATTGAAGTAGGACAAACTCAGCTTTCCAAAGACCGGTCAAAGCCTGTTAGACCTACATGAGGCCCAACTGGGCCAACACAACTTTACAGGGCCTATAGAGCCTCCACGGGGCCCAACTAGGCCTGTAGGATCTGCATTAAGCCTACCTGGGCCAAATTAGACTTATAAGGTCTATTAGGGCTTCACAGAGTGTAGCCGGATCCACTGAGCCTTCATGTGCCTAAAAACAGGGACTTAACCAACATTAGAAGTGGCAAAGCATCCAAGTTGACTAAGTCTTCAAAGGGGGTTAACTTGAACTGAGCCCAAACATGGCTTGGGAAGTCAACAAGCCCTATTGGCCTAAACAGGCCTATAAACAGAGCCTAGCAAACAGCCTGAACAGGGTGTATGATGCTTCAACAGCACTCCCCACTCACCCAAAAACAACCTCTGCCAGAAAAGTTCCTGCTCATCCGGATACCTCTCACCATTAACCTCCCTCCACCCAAATACAAGGCAGTAAGCCCACCCATGCCCTTCAACCATGGCATCCCAGACAAATCCAGACTATGTAGTGGCATTGACATATACAGTCACCCACCACCTGATCTGGTATTCTTTACTCTTAAACCAAAGGTAGCAAAAAGATTCTGCTACCCACTATATGCCACCCACTCTATGATACCAGAGATCGATATTGTCACCAAGAGAGGATGCACAGCAAAATGACATCATTGTGACAGATGTGAAATCCCTAGCTTCTCTTCCACTGGCAACCGGCAAAGGTGATTCCTCCCCTGCAGCACCTAGCTCTGGAGATAGTTAGATATGTAGGTAAACAGACAGACAGACAGGCAGAGAAATAGATAGAAAGAGATAGTCACAATGTCATTCTCTGTTAACATCATTCTCTCTCTCTGTCTCTCTGTCTCTCTGTCTCTCTGTCTCTCTGTCTCTCTCTGTCCCCCTTCCCCAGCTCTCTCTTTTTTCTATTAATTCCTATTTTCTATTTCTATTAATTTCTAATGTTATTATATGAAATATTATCCAGGCTTTTTAAAACAAATTTTTTTGATATTTTTATTTGTATAGCGCTTTGAGTGCTTATTGGGTAGGGATGCAATTCTTCTTTATTTTTCTTCTCAAAAGAAGCAACTAGTCATTTTAGCAACTGTCTTTCTGTTGTGACAATTGTCATTGAAAAGTGCACAGTCTTTGAGGACTATTCGCAGGTCAGGACTTTTTACACACAAAATTTGCATATTTTTGCACTGAAAACTGCATTGATGTGCAGAAAACCATATTTCTATGGAGAAAATTCTGTAGCTGGAGAGGTAGGCATTTTCTGCAGCTTACCTTCTTGAAGTGGCATCTGGTGGTGATCTTGGCAGCAGCTCTGCCAGGAAGGGAGTGTGATGGCAGCACTCCCCTCAATATGGAATTGGTTCCCTGTGGAAGGGAGTGTGATGGACATGCTGCTTCCTTCCGCAGGCTGTGCTGGGGCAGGAAGCACCACCATTGTTCTTCCGGGGCTTCCACAGGACAAGTAAGTGTGGGATGGTAGCATAATCAAGGGTCATTGATGAGGAAAGCGTGTCAATGATTTAACCCATGATCACTCTGCCAGGGGACAGGAGAAGGATGGACCACAACGGCATCATGCAGAAATGTCATTGAGGTTCTGTCCTTTTCCTGTCCTCATGGCGGAGTAGGAGGGTGCTGCAGAAAGTGCCATATTCTTTGCACATAAAATTATGTGCAGAAAAATAGAAAGGTTTTTTGGGGCAGAAATATTATGCACGCACTCAAAAAGCAATGTGTTAATTTTGTTCAATTTAAGTCCCAAACTGCGAAGATTCTGCTCGGTCTGGGATTCTCATCATCAGGGTTTCCTGACACTTGAGAAACACACTCATTTTCCAAATATTTCAAATATTTTTACATCCCTGTTACTGGGTGGAAGGTAAAATAAAAATACCTTAAATAAATGTATTAGATAGAATACAAAGTAATAGCCTGTTTCCATGTTCTCATGATACCAAGATGCATCAATAAGACTATGTCAAACTTTATTGGTCTCCTGTCTCTCTCTCTTTCCTTCTGAGGCATCGGTCATTTAAATGAATATAACAAGTATGTTTTGTGTTCTTCTAGTATATAAAACACAGTGATATTTTGAAATGTAACTGAATATGAAAGCTATCATAGTGAAAGGTAAATGACAAGTATGAAAGGTATTTGTTCTGTAATATAAAATATACATTTAAAAATAATCAAAGCTAAAACTTGAAAATGCTCACTAACACAAGGCTATATCCCTCAATGGGACTTAAGCAATAAATTTTGAAATTTGTTTGTTTGAAGTGTATTTTTCTATTGTCAAAACTTGCCTTTTTGGTACATAGCAGGAGCAGGCAAAATATTAATAGTAATGAATGAATTTCCATTTCAAAAGAGAAAGAACTCATTACAGTGTCAGATGCTAAGATTATCTGAGGTTGCAGCTTTGTTTAAGCAGAAGCTGCCTTCCAGACAGATCAGAAGCCTAAAAGCAGATGTCTTCAATTAACCACTTTCTGACTGGGTAGGCATTTTGGAGTGTGCTTGCATGTAAAAAATGCAAGAGTTGTCAAATAAACTCTAGTGAAAATGGAGGTAGGAGATGGTCTCCTATTAGAGCCATAGCTCTCTGGGGAACTTGAGATTTTCTTGGAAATTTTATCAAGAATACTTTAATTTTTTTAAAAAAGCAGTAATCAACAAACTTCCCTGACAAATATCTTATCCACTACTCCTGAACCTCCACCTCAATAGGCAGACATAGGAGAGAGCCATTGGCATTTCAAGGGACATCTTTTGATCACACAGGACAATAGAAAAGCTAAATAATGCTGGCTTTTTCTTTTGGAATGAACTCAAAATGTAGCTTATATTTTTCTCCAGAATCATCTTGAACTCACTAAGCTTCTATTGCAGGAGTTCCGTGCCAGAGAAGACAATATGAAAGATATAGAAATCTCTGTCACATAGACCACAGAGTAGTACAGGTCACTAGTGGATGAAAAGCTAGGGCACACTGTGACACAACTTCTCCTTGAAGCAAGTACAGTGAGCCCTTAACTTTTGCTGGGGTAGGAGGTGGAGGAACCCCCATAAATGTAGGAAAACTACAGATAACTTAAGTCCCCATCAAACCATATTTAACATGCTTTCCATCTCTCTTCTTCCTTTGCTCACTCACAAGCTTGGGTTGTGTCAAGGTCAGAGACCCAGACAGCAAGCCAGCCCAGAGACGGGTGTGGGAGAGCTAGCAGAGTCCTGCTGGGAGGAGTCAAGCAAGCAATTACTCAAAGGAAGTCCATTTACCTAAGCCAGAGCAACAAGCAAAAACCACAGTCAGAGTTCCAAAAGCCAGGGGTTAGGAGCCAAGAGATCAATCCAAGGTATCAGGAGCCAGGTGCTAGAACCAAGGGACAGGCAAGGGGAGGGCTTGTAAGAAGTTTGCCACAAGCAAAGGGAAGCTTCCAAGCAGGCAGTTATATAGCCCAAGACATAGGTGTGTCCAGTCACCGCTTCTTAAACATAGCCAAGGAAGCCTCCCTTTGCACAGCTCTCTTGAGTCTCTACCTTGATTGGGGACTGATTGAAGCAGGCTCCCAAGCATCTTCAGAATCGGATCCCTGTTGCCCTAAAGGAGCAGGCAGAGGAACGTCCAAGCCTGCTTGGTCCATGGCAGCAGGAGGAGCTCTTGAGCTGCAGGGGTCATCTCCAGCCAGAGCCACAGGGACCAACAGCTGCTGCTTGTCATCAGCAGCTCTGAAAGGGGCTTCAGTTATCACAGGCTGGAACACCAGGAAGACACCAGAAGGGAGGGGGAAGACTGGCAAGAGGTTGGTTCTTGGCTAAGGAGATGGCTTCTTCCCAGTCCTACCCTTTCTTTCACTCCCTGTGGGCCTGGGTTGACAATGGAAGGGAGGCAGCCTCAGAAGTCAATGCCTCCTCTGATTGAGCCCAGAATTTGCTGCTGTATGTGACTTTCCCACATGGAGGCCTGCCTTTGCCTGAATAGCCCCTTCCGTCATTATTTCTTAGTGAGGTGGTAGCATTGAATGAAAAGGACCAGATTGTGGCCTTTTCCACACTACACTGTTGTTGTGTTATTATCCCACTTTCAGCATCCTATGGAATCCTGGGATTTGTAGTTCAGGGAGGGACCTTTAGAATTCTCAACCAGAGAGCACTTTGGCCTCAATAAACTACAAACCCCAGAATTTCACAGCATTTGTGCCCCCCCCCAATATGCTATCTGGGCCACAGAAATCACCATCACTCCTCTGGGAACCTTTCTTCCTGCCAATGCACCTGAGTCTGGCTGCCACTGCCTATTCTTCTTCTCCTCCCTCCTAAGTGCAAGTGGCAGCTCCAGGCAGAGGCATCTCCATGAAGGTCATGACAGGGGGCCCAAGTTTCCACCATTGCCTCCTCTTCCTCATCCCTCAGCTGCTTACCAAGGCTGCCACTGCCCCTCCAAGGGGAAATGAGCATGGTACCCAAAGCCAATGCCTCAGCCTTGGACATCCCAGTCAGTGACACTGTCATTACTGCCCAAATGAAACAGAGACACACAGTTCACAACGGCAGCCAGAGGAAGATGAGGAGAAACAGGCCCTGTGTTCTGCCTCCACTTCATCTGCCCTTCCAGCCTCCTGCCTGCCCTACCCTCACCTACTTCTCCCACACACTGCTTCCACTGCTGCCCTATAATATTTTTAATAGGAACTTAGCAGCCTCGCCACACATTTTCAGTCTCTCTTAGTTTCTCAAGGCTTGCAGTCCCTATTAAAAATGGTAAAGGGCAGCAGCAGAGGCAGCAGCAAAAAATCTCCAAATAATCAAATTCACACAAGTTAAATCTGCAGATTTCAAGGACTGATTGTACAACACAAATATGTTTAAATCAGCCAGTTCATTGGAAGCAGAAAGTTACAATAAGGAAGCATCTTTCACTCTGCTTCTTTCAGTCTTCTTGCTTATATTTCTACAGTTGCTATGACTAATCTACATGGCTAAAGATGGCCAACCCCCACAGGTTGTGTGACCTACCAGGCCAAATGCCAAGACCCATCAAGACAAATCTATTACAAAACATTCACTGAACTTCCTATTTTTAATGAAGGAAGGGTATTGTGACCTGGCAGTCCATAATACATTGCTGGTAGACTGGGCTTCCTTTGTGGGTCATATTGTGCAGGTCTGCCAGAGAAGGGATAACTGCTGTAATTATCCTGCCATATTGTTATGCCAGAGTCAGGCCAGTGGAAAGGTGTGTGTGGAAGTTATACTGAAGATAAAAAGGTTGTGAGAGGAGAATGCGTCAAACTCATCATAAAAGCTGGTTGAGATCTTGCACTGAAAGACATCTCACTAGTATGTAGCTATGATAGCTCCTTGTGCAACCCCTCCAAAGGACACCCTTTCAATGTACTGCCCCCTCCCCAAGGCAGACATTTTTGTGTTGGCACACAGCACACAGAAGAGTAGTAATCCAGTTATTTTCTAGTTATTGTCCTGTTATTTTCCTTTAGCTGGTGGCCTTGTGACATTCCTTCACAGGGACCTCTTGGGGAATCCACTGACAGTCGTTGAGGATGATATCATTATTTCTCACCCAGCTATAGAAAAATAGATTGGCACTTTTCTTCTAGTTCCTCCACTCTCTACCAACAACCTGGGTCTTGGGTAACCAGGCATGCTGAAAAGAGAGGGGTTCTGCAGAAGATTTTGAATGTTACACAGCAGGAACAGAATTCCAATTCCACAATGAATACCAAAGTAGATTATGATGGCATGAGGCAGACATAGCCTATTAGAACTCACAAAAAAGGAATCCAGATGCTATATATAAACAATCATATACATCAAATATATTTATTCATTTAGCGTAGTGTAGAGATATTACAGACTTATTGATTCCAGGCACAGAAATGAAAGCAGGGTAAAGGAGGTGCATACCGCCACTGCAAGCCAATTTGTTTACCATATGTGAGTAAATTCTTATACAGTGTGATTTTGGTGTTTTAATAGCATTTTAAATCATTTTAACAAATTAATGGTCTTCTAAACAAGAAACCACTACGAGCACAAATTAACGATTCACATTAATCTCCATATTTTATTTGATTTTGAAAGTTACTACAAGGGATGTTTTCCTCTGTAGCTACATTTATGTTGATTATTAATGAGCACACTAAGTCAAAACAAAGAAAATAAATCATTCCCTAAAATATATCCAGTTATTTAAGTCTGTGTTTCAAAAACCACTATTTTGGCAAGTTTCCCGTTAAAGAATATAGTAGTATTAATAGGAGAAATAACAGCAGAATTAATCTATTCACTCCCCTGTTTGTTAAACTCTATCATACATTACAGAAAACTGATATATACTCTCTGGTATAATATAAATGGTAGTGCTAGGTTTCTGGGGCTATATGATAGATGTATTTATTATGCTTTTACTGAATTTGGTAAAGTTAAACTTTCTTATCTACACTGAATAAATTCCTGAATGAACAGAACACAAACCAATGACAGAGATTTACTTACAGATGGCTTTAAAGAAGAGAAATGAACAAATTTGCATCTAAATGGTCTTCCAAAAGCTAGGAATTATAGGAAGTAAATGGAATGTCCACAGTGAGAAACAGTGATTCAGATGATCTGAATTGACCCAAACTTTGTTGTCAGTGCATGTAGCATCTATCATGCAGATGTGATTTCTGGAACTAGAAAGTGCATGTTTTTGGTCAGGCACTACTAACAGACTCAGCACTTCTCTACTGTTCTCCCTTTTTCCCTCCTACATAAATAAACACACTTGGATTGCATTTGTGGGTAGTCACAAGGCAGAGCGATGAGCCAAATGGAGGGGAAGAAGCTTTGCCATCTGCTTCAACTAAAGCAGTACGCCCCTGTTTTTTTGCCACAATCTTCAACACCTGGGAAGGGGAACAGTAGGTCTTGCTCTCTTCTGTTCCACACTACCGATGTACACCTGGTATCCCTGATGTGATGCTGCCAAGTTTCTGGCAACTCAGCCTGAAGCTTCCCATGATAACATATCAGTGCTTGGAGACACACATCCCAAAATAATTAGCATAAATATTAGAAAGCAGAGGTACAGATTTGGGCTTGATACTGTACTTTGCATGGCGTCATTTAACAAGGAGACATCTGTGTCTGTGTAATAGCCTACATGTGCACTTGAATGGGTGACAACAAGTACAACCCCCCAGTTCTAGGCTCACTGATTTGTCTCCCCAGGAGCCAACGGGACAGCTCTACACTTGGCCAACTGACAGGAAAAAAAATGAGGGAGAAACTGGTCCTGGCAGCCATTTGGCTGCTAAATGGACCTGCAAGCAACACATCTGCTGTAGCTATTTGTGGCAGTCCATGACATCCCCTTGAAAATATTATGGCATACTAAACAATCAAGGATTGAGCTGAAACAGGGCCCAGCTGTCATTCTATTCACCAAGACATGGATATGTGATACACAGGTAATCTAAGGTCAACCATGTAGGGACATTATTATTAATGCAATAAAAATACAGCTGCTCCAATTAAACTTTACTGGGAGCCACTTGTTCGTGAAAACCTAATGGATTTTTCAGACCTCCTTATCATTATGCTTCCTGTGAGATAAACTGTTAAAATTCATTTGGAAAATGGGTGGTATTGATTAGATCCAGTGATTAACTGAACATTGACAAGAACATTCATCATATTAAGATGTTTCTCTGTAACAAGGGCTTGATAAATCTTTATTCTGTGGTGTTAAAGGTGATGCATTACTCCGTATATATTTTCTCTGTGTAAAGATGAAGGTAAAGGTGAACTACCTTCTCTTGAGAGTGTGATTTTCCAAGAGACCATTTATACTATGGCCTTTGGCTTTTCATTAATTAACATACTGATCCTGAAGCAGAAAATTCATCCTTTACATAGTGGCAAATTCTTGCATCTTTCATGTGTGTGTTTATTATTTTCTGTTGTCATTAAGGATTACCTTTAAAGACTCATGTCACAAAAAGAAAGGAAGGGAGGGAGGGAGGGATTCATTCCAGTCTTATGAACCAAACACCAAAGGTGGATTCCTCTTCCCCTGCTTTGCCCCCAAATTCTTTAAATAAGTACTTTTGATTTACCTCTTTTGGTTGTTTCACATATTACAACATAGGAAATCTGGGCTCGCTGCCAAGCGCGAGGAGCCTGCAACTAATCCTGACTGTTGGAGCAGTGTATGCTGAATATATGAAACATATTTTCAAACACATGCTAAAGGCATTCAACATTATACTTTTTTTTCTGGTGCATGATTTTAAAAAAATTGAGTATTCACATAATAAACATAATTGGTGAAATGGTTCCCCCCATAATCATATTTTTTTCAAGTTTCACATGTAGTTTCAAGCCTTGTTTCCCACCAGTTTTAGGTTTCTGTTTGCAAATATTTCTGTGTGAATGATGAAGGGCATGATGATGGTTGAGAGTTGAAAGAAAGATTAGTTTAGGAGGTATGCTGTAGGCCAGCCTTCACCACCCTGACATCCTCCAGGTGGGTATGAAAATGACACCCATTATCCACAGCCCGAATCCTAGGCGGAAGTGAAAGAGTTATGGTCAAACACATCTGGGTGACAGCAGGCAAGCAAACTAGCTTTCTGGGTATTATAGGATGTTGTGGTCCAAAAAGTAACTTTTCAAACTCTGTTCTTGCAGAGTTTTATGCCTCTCATGAAGCTATCTTTTTGATGTATGTAAGTTATCTGATGACTGTGACATCAGTGATTATTTTCACCAATGAATAAATTGTTGTAAATATCACATCAATATCAGAATCATATAAATGTCAGCATATCACATCAACATCAAAATATTCATCTAATTCTTTGCACAAGGATGGGGATGCAAAGGACTATGCAGCTAAGGCCATTTCCCCACTGGGCTAGTAAAACAGTGCAGAGCGACCTCTGACGGAGGTCTTCTGCACTGTGGAGTGGACTGGGGTGGACTACTTTTTGTAGTTCCGCACCTCAGTCCAGTTCAGAGCGACCAGAACTGGTCGTGCAGCGTGCTTTTTAAAAACCTCTTTTTAGAAGTTTTTAAAAAGCACAGAGTGCGCTACTCCGTGTCGCTCCGTCCCTGCGCTCCGGAGCAGATTTGCAGGCGCACACAAGTGCAGGTGCGGGCTTTCGGCTGGCGAGCTTCTCCGGTTGGTGGAGAGCCTCCACTAACCGGAAGCCACCATTTTGGACACCGGAGCAGTGCGGAGCGACGAGCTCGCGCTGCTCCTCATCCTGATCGACTCGCCCAGACGCTCAGGAAATCCGGTGAGTCCTGTTTTCGCACGGCTCCTTCCCCATGTCTGGAAAAGGCCTTAGTCTGAATGTCTGAGGGAATTTAAAAGGCAATTGCTGAAATGTAGTTAGTTGCGTATGTTCACTTTATATGTGTCTATGCCCTATTTTGAATGTGTATTCCATCCCAAGCCACTCCATGTCAGCTGTAAAGCCCCATGGGACTACAACAGGGGAGAGAGGGAACAAAGGAACTGAGCAGAGAGGCCTGCCTCTCATCCACTTGCAATATCCTAGAGAGAAAGAGGCAGAGGAATGATTACTGTGCTCTTCTTCAGTAAACCTTGGGAGATGAGAGGCAGTTCCTACTGCCTAATCACTTCCCTCCATCCCATCTCCACTGTTTAAAGCCCATAGGAGTGGCCCCACAGGGCTTGGCAGCTCCCTGGGAGGGGGAAAGTCATGGAATTCCATGTGCAGAATGGTTTTGCTCTGTGGATGCCATCTAAAATATTGGCCTACATCTCCTACAACAAAGTAACATTGCACAGTACTTTTTGGAAGAAAGAATTTCAAAAGCAGATTTGTGATATAACATGCATAGGAACCTTCTGTCCAAAGACAAATAGTAAAAGCTCACAGAACATGGATGAACCTGCCCCCTAGGACTGCCTAGAACAGTTTTCTGGATTTTGTTTAGGGCTCTTCAGCAGAGTCCATTCACAGTAAAGGAGTGGGTTGAAATTTCTTCCTACAACCTGTCTTTTCCATTCACCACTGGTGAATGAGGGGCAACCATTTTGGTTCCATTTCAGGGAACTGTGATGGGAAGAAGCTATCTGACATGTGTGTAGTGGTGATGGGTGGTAGAATCCAGTTGTATATCTGTCATGCAAATAGCTACACTTACGTGAACCAGTCTTAATAGGGACTTGACATCTCATCACCTTATTATCTTTGATGTTTGGCATCTAGTTAAACTGTGTCTGTTCAGGTAGGTCCTTATCGTTGTGCAGAGTGAAGCAGCTACACCAAATAGCTGAGCCAAAATTTCCCTCTCAGTTCCCTCTCCCCCTCCTCCTTCTCCCCCTCCTCCTCCTCCTCCTCTCACGCAGGTCATGATGTTCTAGAGAGTTCTGCAGTCTCTGGAGAGGCTTTCTGAGAAGGCATAGAGGCTGCCAAAAGGGGAAAGAGAGGAAAGAAAAACCTCTTGTATCATCAATGTCATTCTCATCATGCAGCTTTGGGACCAGATTTGAGATGCTTTGAAGAGATCTGACTGTAAGATCTATATCTGTGATCTATTTCTAGTTCATCTTGATATTTGTAAGAGTTATTAGGTTTTTAGGATGATTGAACTATGTTTCACCAGCTTAAACAAGTTCACCACACTATAATTACAGATGGGGAAAGGTGCTGGGGTTGTACATCTCAACAAAATTATTCATTTTGCATCCCTTTTAGTGAGATAAAATGTACCTTGCCACAGAAATCCAGAAATTTTGGATACTTTGGTACATTTACAAAAAATAAAATAGGCATAAAACAATTAGTGTATTGTGCACAAAAGCTTGCTGTATATTGTAAAATGTGTTTAAATATACTTTGTTGTGTGGCTTCAAGTTGTTTCTGAATTATGATGACCTTAAGGCAAACTTATCATGCACTTTTCTGGGGCTGTAAATGTATGAAGTGCCTAAGGTAGGTTTCCATGGCTGAGTGGGAAATTCAACCCTGGTCTTCAGGTTTGTAGTACAATGCTAAAACCACAACACTATGTTGGCTGTCTTAAATATACTTTAGCCAGGAGTAGAAATATGTACATGAATGTATACTTTTTTTAAAGTGCAAATATCCTTGTGAGAAGTAAAAAAGAAAGCATCACAACCAATAGTATGAATAGGTGGCAAGTAAGATTTAGAGAAATGAAAAGGAATTGAGACTGAAATCCGTGACCCTTACCATGAAAAAGAAGCAACAATTATGCACACAGTGGAAAGATGTAATGTGGTAAGTCCCTAGCACACCTTCTTTTCCTTTGACATATAAAGAAACAGCATTGCATCTAGGGAAATGTGACAGCTTAACTATGCCACAGAGTTACAACACTCCAATCATTAAAGCAAAGAGGAGGAATTATAGGAAGTGACCTTTCTAGGCAGAGGTCTTTGCAGTGCTTTATCCTGGTGCCTGTGTGAGAGCTGAGCTATAAAGTTCACTGCAGCCATGTTTTACCATGATATGAGCAGCAGAGTGTAATCAGTCCTAAAAGTAAATTAACATCACTGTCAAATGTCATTGTAAGCCTATTGTTTTCTGTCTCATCGTCGGGATGAATTTGTGCTATAGGTTCTATTCAGAGCTTTATTAAAGAAGGACATTTTAGTCATTCTGATTTAATCTTTGCCAGGACTTACGCTACATATTTTGGCTTGCCTGAAGAAGCTGTCAGGAAACATAATTTATGAAAAGATCTAGAGGGCAAAGAAAGCAATGAGCCTGCTTGCCACACAGTCTTTTGCCCTTTCGACTTCATACAAGGACTTTTTCCCTTCCTTGAAGAAGGCAAGCAGGCATATTAACTAAGAAGTAACAATTATGTCTTTTTTTTATTTTTATTTTTTTAGGGGGGACATGAAACTTCTTAAAAAATTTCCACCACCCCAAAAGCAGCTAGCACTTCTTTCTTTCTTTCTTTCTTTCTTTCTTTCTTTCTTTCTTTCTTTCTTTCTTTCTTTCTTTCTTTCTTCTGTACTTCATGAAAGTACAGTGAGAGTACAATTGTACTTGCCTTTTTTAAAAAAAAACAACACTTTTTCAAAAGCTTTACTTAACCCAATACTTGGCTTCTTTTGTCTGAATGTGGGTAAAGGAAAATAAAAATAAAAAATAAAATAGAATCTAGAAAAACGGGACTTCCGGAGCTTATTTGTATACATGCCCATCATTTGAGTTCTTGTCGTTTGATTCTTTCATTTAGGAAGACAAAGTTGTCTGGGTTCTATTCAGAGAATAACTACTTCACACACTGCTTTCAACTCTTTTGAGAAAAGGTAACCCTGTATTAAAAAGAGTATGTGAGCTTTGTCAAACACCCATTCCTTATGATTCCCATGTTATAAATGTAAACATCTGAGGCTGTGGCCAGGGATGGATGAGAAAGTACTCCCCATCCCTGCTCCATGTCCCTGAATGTGTAAAATTAAAACGTGGAAGAAACTGAAAGCAACAGTTCTTAAACATCCAACATTTCTTATATGACTCTGCTGAGACATCTATAAATTTTCCTCTCTAACTTTGATAATGATGTCGATTGGGACCCCAGCATGGAGGCAAAGTGTTACATGCCTCTACCTTCCTTGCTGTGGCCCTGATACTGTTGTTAACAACTACCCTCCCCTCACCAGCTGCTTTTTTTCAATAAACCCTCCAAATACTTATTATGACATGGTTGAGCCACAGTGTTTCTATGGCAATAATGAATAAGATCTGAGTCAGGAATTTTCCAGTTACTGTGGCACAGCATTTTATGTTTTCCTTCAGCCTACTAAAGTACAATTCAACATAATTATTTAGACTGCAATAAATGTTTTATAAAGTGGTGTAATGACAAAGGTACTGCAATTTGTGTCTTTGGGCAGGTTGACTGTGGTTTGGAATCCAAGAGGTGAAAAGTTGCCATTGCCTCTTGTTTCCCTTGGGCACATTTAAGTTGAGCTTAAGGAAATGTCTTATTTCTTAGGCTTCATTTGGCCTTCGGCATCACCCTCCAAGATGTGTTATGTCAGAAATGTGTTTACATTCTCCATCAAACACAAAATGAGTTGCATGACTGTACCAGTTCAAGTCATTTGTCATGTTCAATTTCTGTCACTAGAAGGGTTGTCATTTTGTCACAATGGATTTTAAGGGCACTCACAGATTTCGTGTGTGTGTGTGTGTGGCCAAAAACAAACAAAGAAAAATATGGAAACATAGTGACATACAACTGTCACTGTATTTAAGTTTAATGTTATGCATATTTACTCAAGAATAAGCCCCCATGAACACAATGAGAATTACTTCCAAGTAGAAAAACATCATATTGCACATCAAAATGCATATTGATTCTATTTCCAAATTTATTCACTATTCCTTTATTCCTTTAAGCATGCCTGAGTACAGGTAGAGGTATGATCACATGTCTTTCCTCCTTTTAAAGAAGATAATTCATTTTAGATAAATTATGAAACCACTATGTTACCCCAAAACATGGATGACTCAGGGGTCCACACACAATGCCAGTACCTTCACACAACAGTTGGGAATTGATTAGTTTATAAATGAGAGGCCTGCAAGAAGGGGGCAACTTCTTGAGATCTACCACCCATGTTTATGGAGTCCTTGCAAGAAAGAATCAGTCAGAGATTCCAAATATGAAATAAAAGGTGTTTTACTGAAAGAAATTCACACAAGCACACAAAGATCCAAACAGTCACACACTAATGCAAGAGCTAACCAAAGGTAAAGGAAGGAAAGTGTACCTTGAGGACTTTCAGGGATGAGGCGATAATTACCAGTCCAGAGAGCAGTGAGGAAAGCAGTGACATGGCTTAGGTAGGCACCTAAAGACAGTTCTCATTCAGGAATCAAACAGTCAGTGTCACATTCAGAAAGGCAAGAGCCTGCACTGAACCACTCAAAATTGGGGGTTCTTATATCCAAAAAATATCCTGTGAATATGGGTGTGAAGCACTCTCGCAGCCAAATGGACAATGGAAGTTGCAACACAAACAATGAAGTCTGGACAGAGTTAAAGGTCTTAATGTTTAGGTGACAAAAGGAGAATGGCTGTTGTAATAGCCCAATATTGTAGAAAGGTTGAGAAGACAATAGGGAAACATTCAGGTGTGTAGGATCAGGGTTAAAAAAATGATAATTTGGTGGGGATTTCCCCTTGCAGCTCTGAGGTATCAGGCTTGTTAGCTTTAAGCCTATTGTCTTAAAAGTGGCTGCACTATTACCTTGACAATGAGTTGGTTTCTGCCTAGGAGGTGGGTGTGGCTGACCTGGCTTGCTATTTAACATTTACAGTCAGTAATCTGCCTCTTCTAGCTTGACCTTCCAGTTACCTCAGGTATAATTCATATCAATGCTAATTCATCGTGCCAATTAAATAGTATTTGCCAATTGAACCATGTCAATTGTGAGGGTGTGCAGGGCCATTACAATCAAATATACTCTGCATATGTTTCACCCAGATGTGGTGAAGAAGGGCTATGATATTTGTTCTGAATTTTTTAATTTTTTATTTTTTTGTTCTGAATTTTTTTAATTCAGGTAATTGAATTACTTGAAATTTATAGTATATACATTTCCACCTCATTAATAAAATAGTATTGGTTAAGAAAACATCAAGATAAAAATTGCATCCTATGAGGAGAGTGATGTTGTTGGTTACTGCAAACAGAGAGGTGGTACAGGAATACCTGACCACACTGGATGAATTCAAGTCTCCAGGGTCAGATGAATTGCATCCTAGGATATTAAAAGAACTGGCAGAGGTCATTTCAGAACCATTTGCTATAATCTTTGAGAAATCTTGGAGGACAGGAGAAGTTCCAGCAGACTGGAGGAGGGCAAATGTCGTCACCATCTTCAAGAAGGGAAAAAAAGAGGACCCAAATAATTATCACCCAGTCAGCCTGACATCAGTACCCGGAAAGATCCTGGAGCAGATCATTAAGCAGTCAGTTTCTAATCGCTTAGAAAGCAATGCGGTAATCACAAGAAGTCAACATGGATTTCTCAAAAAAAAGGCATGCCAGACTTATCTTATCTCTTTTTATGATAGAGTTACTAGCTGGACAGATGAAGGGAGTGTTGTGGATGTAGCATATCTTGATTTCAGTAAGGCCTTTGACAAAGTTCCCCATGACATTGTTGCAAAGAAGCTAGTAAAACATTGTCTGGACAGGGCTACTTTCCTGTGGATCCATAACTGGTTGACTGACCATTCCCAAAGGGTGCTCACCAATGGCTGCTTTTCATCTTGGAGAGAAGTGACTAGCGGGGTGCCACAGGAATCTGTCCTGGGCCCAGTGCTGTTCAATATCTTCATCAACGACTTGGATGAAGGAATAGAGGGCATGCTCATCAAATTTGCAGATGACACCAAATCGAGAGGGCGTTGCTAATACGCCAGAGGACAGGATCAAAATTCAAAATGACCTGGATAGATTGGAGAGCTGGGCCAAGGCTAACAAAATGAAATTCAACAGAGAGAAATGTAAGGTCCTACACTTAGGTAGAAAAAATGGAATACAAAAATATAGGATGGGGACACGTGGCTGGATAGCAGTATGTGTGAAAGGGATCTAGGAGTCTTAATAGACCACAAGCTGAACATGAGTCAGCAGTGTGATGCGGCAGCCAAGAAAGCCAATGCAATTCTCAGTTGCATCAATAGGAGTATGGTGTCTAGATCGAGGGAGGTACTGGTACCGCTCTACTCTGCTTTGGTTAGACATCATCTTGAATACTGTGTCCAATTCTGGGCACCCCAATTCAAGAAGGACATGGTCAAGCTGGAGCAGGTCCAGAGGAGGGTGACCAAAATGGTGAGGAGCCTGGAAGCCATGCCCTATGAGGATAGACTTAAAGAGCTGGGTATGTTTAGTCGGCAGAAGAGAAGGTTAAGAGGGGACATGACAGCCATGTTTAAATATTTGAAAGGATGCCATGTAGAGGAGGGAGTGGGCTTTTTTTCTGCTGCTCCAGAGACCAGGACAAGGAGCAATACATTCAAGATGCAGGAAAGGAGATTCTACCTGAACCTCAGGAAGAACTTCCTAATGGTCAGGGCTGTCCAGCAGTGGAATATGCTGCCTCGGAGTGTAGTGGAGTCTCCTTCTCTGGAGGTTTTTAAGCAGAGGCTGGATGGCCATCTGTCAGGAGTGCTTTGAGGGTGTTCCTGCATGGCAGGGGGTTGGACTGGATGGCCCGTGTGGTCTCTTCCAACTCTACATTTCTATGATTCTATGATTCTATGATTCTATGATTCTATGATTCTATGAAAGGATGTCTAAAGCCACAGTTTAGGAAGCAGAGCGAAGGTCACTGAAAGTAGAGGGTTATAAAGCCACTCATTTAATCCAGGAAGGGAAAGCCAGAAATGGAAACTGGCCATAAACCAAGGCCAGATGCCAAGGTTTGGATTTATTCTTTCCAGCAACGTCTGCTATCCTTGGCAACCTTATATCAGGTTGGTGCTGACTTGCCACCTATGACACAATTGTATTTCTAATCAGAGTTTACTTAGCTAAAATTTTACTGTACATGAGATCCTTACTGTCCATGTTTTCCTTGCTGCATTCTAGCACTCCTTTGTGGCAAGTTCAATCTATTTTGCCTCTTTAAGTTTCATAATTCTTTGGGACTTTTGGGCATCTTTGTTTCTCAGGCATTTTTCAGACAGCACCCACTCCTGAAAGACTGAATACTTAGATGTCTTCTTTGAGGATCCTGAATTCTTTGGGCACTTAGTCCTTGGTAAGGCCTGAAACCAGTCTACTTTCTGTGGGCTCTGAGAACTCGGAGTTCTGTTTTAATAAGGCATGTCTATGTAGATGGGTTCAAATCTTCTGAGGCAATCGGAGAGAATGATGCTTCTTGATATTTTTTTTTCTTGTCTATGGAAGAAACAGATGGTGTGGCAGCCACAGATGACTTCTACCCACTGGTGTGCTGGATGCAGATCTCACTTCAGATATGTATACTCTGATTATATTAAAACTAAACTGCAACAAGGGACTGTGACTGTGACTGCATTTGAAGATGCACCCTGGTGGTGCAGTGGTTAAATGCCAGTACTTCAGCCACAAGGTTGTGAGTTCAATTTTGCCAGGCTCCAGGTTGACTCAGCCTTCCATCTTCCCACAGATCAGTAAAATGAGTACCCAGCTTGTTGGTGGCAATTAGCTAACACTTTGTAAGCTGCTTAGAGAGCACTTAGCTGATAAGTGGTGTAGAAATACACATGCTATTCCTAGAAATACACATGCTAGATGACTTAGGCCCTTTTTGCACAGCATTTGCCATGCGAAAGGGCCCCTGGAGCATCGCATGACTGTGAGGAGCGGTCTACACGACACACTCACAATCGCGCGACGCTTCAGGGCCTAGCAGGCACCGATCACACACTATTTCATTTTCCGCTTTTAGCCAAAAATGGTGCATGATTGCGCATCGCTCCTGGGCTCCGCTCGCACTTCCTGTGCTTTTTGAGCTCCAGAGCCGCAGGGCTCATGCTTCCTGCCCCAGCGCAGCTCAGGAAAATCCCAGGCTGCACTGTGGAAGGAAGAGGAGGGGCTCTCATGCTACCTGCTTGAGAGCAGGCAGCAGCTGCAGAACTGAAGCAATGGGGACGTGAGAGCCTCTCACAAGGGGCTGCTTGCGCGATCCCTGCACCCCAGCTCTGCGTAAAGGTGAGTTGCAGAAAGGGCCTTAGAAATTTTAGTTGATACAAAATGCGATTGCTATTGTTCTCACTGAGGCCACATGGCCAGAATATTTTTCATGATTCCCCACTGGTTGCAATGGTCACTAGTGTGTTTCCCAGTCCATGGTTTGGTTTAGATATTCCAGTGTTCAAAATCATAAGGAGAGCTTCTGTGGATAGAGGAAATTGCCCCTTTCAGAATGCTATCCTCCACGCATAGGGGACAGCAACAATGACAGTGGAAGTTGCTAGATCTAACCTCTTTCCCCTTCTTGAACTATTAAATAATACCATTATAGAGAACCCGTTCTCTGTCCTGCTACCCTCATAGGTACATTTGGTGGGAATATGGGAGAGGACCTTCTCATTGGCTATTCCCAGGCTCTGGAGCAATCTTCTTAGAGAGGTTAGGGTTGCACCCTCCTTGCTATCTTCTGCAAACAGGTAAAAACACTTTTTTTTAATTCTTGCGGGACTTTTTAAATTGATATTTCAGTAGAAAAAGGCCTTGAATAATGTGCTGGAGTGTTGTTTGATGTTATTGTTTTAATTTACTTTATTTCAGACTTTATGATGGTTTAATTGCATCGTCTTCCTTCCTTCCTTCCTTCCTTCCTTCCTTCCTTCCTTCCTTCCTTCCTTCCTTCCTTCCTTCCTTCCTTCCTTCCCTCCTTTTACTTTTGTATGCTGTGAGTTATTAGCTATGTTTTTTTTAACAGAGAAGCTGTTATTGTACCATAATAGTAACGCTCTTGTCCATATCTCAAACCAGGCTGGAAAAGTTTTACATAATTTGCTTCTTCTGAGAGTTTTTGTAGCTGAGCCATTACCACAAGCACCTTATTTTTTTTTTTTTTGTATATAATTTTATTATAGTTCACCATATAAAACATACATTTCTCACTGTACATTTACTGAATTGTTACAGTTATCTTCCACCCCTCTCTGGATTACATAAACTGTTATATCATTGACCTATTATCATTATGCATCACACTTAATTTGTTACCCTACCAAGATGGTTCCTGCATTTCAACCCAACTTTACATGTTCCATGATATTTCTCTGATTTTCTCCTTCTAACTATCATACTACCATGAATTAAGAATTATTACCTGTCAAAACCCCATCCATATCCAGCACAATTTGCCATTCTTTATTGATTTCATCATCTGATTTTCCTTGTAATCTCTGAGAGACTATATCTGCATTCCAATTTTCAATAAAAGTTGCCCACCATTGCTCTATTGTGGGTATTTGCTCAGTTTTCCATAACCTTGCATATTCAATACGAGCTGTCGTAATCATATAGCACCTTATGAGGTATTTACAGCTGTGCATCCGTTATCATAGATCTCTGTTCCAGGCAGGCTTTTGGAAAAATGGGCACATCCCTTTTAGAATGGCAGGTATTATCTCTCTCATGAAACAAAGGGTTTACCATACACTGAAACAACTCAAATATTTTTCTTCTGGGCAGCCAAGATGGGCAAGAGTCAAAAGGGTACATGGTTGCTCAAGTCAACATCATTTTGTTTACATTGTCAGGCCTCAGAAGTTGAAACTGATCTCATAACCCAGAGGACACATTGAGAACCTCAGTCAGATTTTTAGCAACAATAGCATCAAACTTGTGAAGAATTGTGACTCTGCCTTTTAAGTGCTGTGACAGTTGATTACGATGGCATTCTGTGGATTATTGCTTTACGTTTACTAGGATGGCATTGTCAAGCTTGAAGTTATATGCGTAAGTACCCAAAGGGAACTGCAACCTATCTTAGGATCTTGACATGCTTATCTTCATGATATAATGTGTTTGCAAATTTCACATGTATGCTTAACATTTCTAAATATGCAGCTAACAACAACCGCTGCAATGTGTGAAATGGCTAAAAATAAGAGCTTAAAGTGGTACAACCCACATATTTTTTCCTGCCTACTTTACATTAGCCTGCTTCAGTTAAACCATACTTTCCACTAATACCTCCCTTCCCTCACAGAACCATGCATTTGATTTTTCTAGGCATCATTGCCTGTGTAAATCATACACATTGCTGACTCTAAACTGTGTGCATGCTGATTGAAATCCCTAGTTTACAGAAGAATGGTATACTCCTCACACTACCCGGATTTAGCCTGTGGCTGCATCTGCTGATTAATGCTACCTTTACAATATAAGTGAGGAAATTGTCAACCATGGCTTGTGAATTTTATTGTGAAACCTACCAGTATCATTCATTTTTAGAGTTTTAATCACACCTTTGTCATTGATGGATAGATCATACCAGATTTCAGCTGCAGGTAATCTCCATGATTGCCTAGCTGTGATGTTAAGTTGCTGATAAAACTCTCCAAGAAATGATTTGGCCTTGCTGAAAACTCAGAACATGGTAATAGCATTTGTTCCAAAATGGCTCATGGCATTTGGCAAAATTCACCACTGAGTAGTGGATGGACTTTTATACACATGAAATTAGATTTCTAAATGAACACACATGCACACACATACACACACACACTTTTTTGGTACCTCATACATTATGGTTATTATGTTTTAGGGGGAAAAAAAAGACTTCCAGGCCCCTTCTACACTTTACCTTTTTGCGAAGTTGTCCGGTGGGGATCCCGACAGTGGCTCTGGTGGGTGGGAGAATGCAATGGGAATGCTTCCCTCCTCACCAGCTGGCTCCCTGTGGAAGGATGCACGATGGTCACACCTTTTCCTTCTGCAGTGCAGTCGGGTACTTTCTCAGATTGCGCTGGGGCAGGAGGGGAAAACCCATCAATGATTTAATCCATGACTGAGCTACCTGGGGACAGGAGAAGGATAGGACCATGATGATGTCATGCAGAAGTGTCATTGACATCCCATCCTTCTCCAGTCCCCATTGTAGAAAGGACCCCAGCCTCCTTTGAAAGAGGATGCTCCATTTAGCTTACTGGGGAAAAAGAAGGCAAAACTTGCTTCCACCGTCTTCTGAAGAAGAGTGTTTTTACTCGAAATGCATTGAAATCTGACACTTTCAAAACCTCTTTTTACACTCATTATTGAATTGCCATTGACTGTTTTTTTTAAATTAAAAAAAAATAAGCACAACTTCTTTATTTGACTTATCTTGGTGCATGAGATCAGTGTAAAAAGCTTAACTTTCCTTTGTTATTCACCATATCACCATAGATGACAGTCAATGGCATCATAGGTGCCCCTTCTTTTGACTTGATGGCTTTGATCCTATAGTTCTGAGAAGCTGTGAAATCCAAAAGACAGCCTATAGTAAAAAAGGATATTGCAGAAGTGCCATCAATGCTCTTGTTCAATTACAGGAAGAACTGTTGGGGCACTAACAGTTAATTGTTGCATTAAACTTACCTATTACAAGACCTTAAATTACAATACAGCATTGCAAAATGCCATAAACATCTAGCGACGTCCTTTCAAAGGAAAGCAAGCCTGGAAAGTGCTGAAACTTTTGAACCATCTTGCCTCTTGGAAAAGTGAAGTGAGCTTAACAACAGGAGCAGGGGAAAGGGTGTGAGATCTATCAACTGAGGATATTGCTTCTTGTGTTGTAAAAAGTGAATTCAGGCTAATGAAAGTTCAGAACAGTGATATGACCTAGAAGCCTATGTCAGCAACAAGTGACAGCAAGCACATAAGTGATGCAGATTTGTTAGTTCCTGAAAAAAGTAGAAAGTTAACTGCTAATTCACTGTTACAGTCACTGAGATATTGAGGTCATTAACAGTTAACATAACGGGGAAATTATTAGAATACACTTAACATAACTGTTAAGTGTATTCTAATAAGTTCCCCATCATTGGGGAATTTTATATCAGACTGTGACAATAAATTGACTTTCTGATGTTTTCTTCTCCCTTACTTCCCACCGTTCTTGGTTCCGCCCCCAAAATCAGCCCTCCAGAACCATGATTTGTGGTGCACAGAAGGCAGCAGTGATTCCACTCATGGGAACTGTTCTGTCAGCAGATGTCACCATTAAATTTAGATTTCAGAACATGTTTTTTAAAGGAAAGATATGATATCTTTATTGATAATTTTCAAAAACACTAAAGTTCTACAAATTAATGGAAAAAATAAAGATAGTATAAAGCATAACAACTGAAAATTGAAGAATAAAGAAAAAGAAAAGAAAAAAAAAGATGACTTCCATTCTTCCTTTAAATGGTGCATAACACTCAAATTGTTTCAAGTATCTCAAAGATAATATCCAGAACTTCTCTTCCTCCCCTCCTCTTCATATCTTATAACAACCAAAAAAGAAATATGAACTTTCGTTTATCAAAGGTTAACATATCTAGCACAGTATATCAATATTACAACCTACTACATGTTGTATTTTCATGATAAATGACACTGCATTTTCTAATCTTAATGCTAAAACCTAGTTGCTGACTTAATTACGTGGCATTAATCTTTGCTATTCAAAACTTTAAGTCTTTTTTATGTTGCATATCATTACTAAATCCAAATGTTTCTTTGCCATTTCATATTGTAGAATAGTTTGCACAATTTATTACCAAATCCAGATTTCATTGTTTTGTATCTGGAACCATTTCATAACCTAGTTTCAACCACCACCACCTTTTTTCCCACTTCATCTTAAATTTGACCTTCCTTTTCCTTTACATTTGCCCTGTCTATGAATTTCCCCCCAACTTCTCATAACCCTTTGTTAATATTACCAAGTCCTTCCCACTTGCTGTTTTTAAGTATTTGCCCTGAAACAGAGTATTTTTCTTTTTCATTTTTCCTTAGCCCCTTCGGCCATGTTGGCTAATCCTTTCATTAAATCAACTTGATTTTACTCATTTCATTCATTCATTGAGGCTGGGAGACTGTGACTTGCCCAAGATCACCCAATAGGTTTCCACGGCCAAGCAGGGATCTGAATTCTGGTATCCAGAGTTCTAATCTAATACCCAAGCCACTATACCATGATCCCTCTATTCCATCTAACACCCACCAAAAAAGAAAGTGGATCAGCATTCATGTGAAGGGATTAGAAACCTGAATGAATGTCTAATGATTTTTCTTACCTAGGACAAGGAAAAAGAAATGGTGTGCTAGTGATAGTAGTAGTGGTGGTGATGATGGTAAAGATATCATTGGCACAGGTATCAGGAGCTGCAAGGGCTGCAAGTTGTGTTTGGGCTGGAGGAGTAATCAGTTCCGAAAACCTGCTATTGAGTTAGTGGATCAGACAATGAAGAAATTTATACTTGAATATGTACTTAATGCATACATCAAAAGATTTTAAATCTTAAAGAGAAAATAAAGAAGAGGAGGAGGAGGAGGAAGTAGAAGAATAACAACAACAACAGTTCCAGTTTTTCCATAACAGTAACTTTTTAAAAATGGCTGAGATCCTGCATTAGGTGGTATAGTTATGATGATATAGCTATGGCAATATAGCTTCTGATGCTACTCCCCCAAACTTATTGTTTAAACCATACAACCCCCCAAAAGACGTATTTCTGAGGCATTGGAAAGAGGGTTGATGAGAGCAAGGCAGTGAGCTCATTCGGGTCCTGTTGAAGCTATCTGTCACAATGCAGCTTACTAACTGGAAGAGGAGTAAACAATTCATCACTCAGCACCCTACTCTCCAGTGCCTCAGAAATATCTCTGTTGGGGTAGTCTGCATGGTTTAAATAGTAGGATTGGGCTGCACTTTTGGTCATTGCAATAGTGCAATGACTATAAATGTGAATTTGTATAATTATAATGTCATAAATCAGGCTTGTGACACAATAAATAAACAGGATGTCAGCCAAGGCTTTTTAAGACAGATGATAGAATATGATTATTTGTCACAGTTTTTTGGCCCTTCATTCATAAAACTTCAGGCAAAAGAAGGTCCTAACAACATTTCAAGTTATTTTAGACCCAAGGATTTTTTTAAAAAAACTTTTTATAAAGGAAATTTTCTTTTCTAGCCACTTTAGTTTCTGTGCCCCAAATGCCCTATTATTTTATAATGTGCCTTAATCAATGATTCATTACTATACTGAAATTCTTCTGAAGAGAATTAAAGTAAAATGCAAAAACATTGCTGCATTTTTCATCCCTCTGTATGACATCCACACATAATTAAACTAGGGTTTGTTTGTTTTTTTCCCCTTAGTAGAAAACACTTAATTAATTTAACTTTCTTCTGGGCAGCATTGTTGAATAGTGAGTTTTCATACTCAGAGTGCTAAGCATCTGTTTTCTAATTTATAATGTGTACAAGGTTAAACCTACTCATACTAAAGTACAGAGGAAGAATTTTAAGTTGAAGCTTATTTGATATGAACTATAAACCCTTGTTTTTATGGTCTTATTAATATCTCTAGCCAATTTTTGCAGTTTTTAAGTGTATGTGTGTGTGTGTGTGTGAGAAAGAGAGAGAGAAAGAGAAAGATGGAGGGAGGGAAGGAATATTTCAAAAATCTACACAAAATATCAGCAGAATATGTGCATAGGGTGAAGATGGCTCTTGCAAACCACATTCAAAAGAACTCTCAGGCACAGTAGAGCAGAAAGTGCAGAATCTTTCAGTCTGAGGGTCAAATTAGTTGACCCTCACAGCACAGGATGTTGTGTTTTTCTCATGAATTCCTTTTACCCTAGGAATTTCTTAGAGATTCGTGACTGAACAATCCGAGACACAAGTTTAACCCAAGTTAATTACCTGCCAGTGACCAGTCACATAACTAAGGCCATTTCCATACCGAGCTTGTGAAACGGTGTAGAGTGACCTCTCACTGAGGTCTTCTACACCGTAGAGTGGACTGGCGTGGACTACTTTTCATAGTTCCACACCAGAATCCACTCAGGAGCGGCTGGAACTAGCCGGGCTGCGTGTTTTTTAAAAACCTCTTTTTCGAGATTTTTAGAAAGCATGGAGCGTGCAGCCCTGTGCCGTTCCGTCACCTGGCTCTAAAGTGGATTTGCAGGCACACGCAAGTGCGTGCCTGCAGATCTGCCGGGGGCAGGCTTCCGGCTGGCGAGCTTCTCTGGTTGGTGGAGAGCCTCCACCAACCGGAAGCTACCATCTGGGACGCTGGAGGAGTGTGGAGCAGCGAGCTCGTGCTGCTCTGCATGGCGACAGACTTACCCGGCTGCGGGTAAGCTCCGTTTTAGCGTGTTTTCGCCCGTTCCCCCCCCACATGTGAAAAGGGCCTAAGAATGCTGAAAGCAAGATATGATGGTGAGAAAGATTGTGCCTGTTTCACATGACTTAGGAGCACTGCTGTAAAAATCGTGCTGCATACATCCTGTATTTTGAGTATGGGCTACTTGTTCAAAATTAAACTTCAACCATTTTGTGGACATTTATTCATTTATTTAAATATTTCCATCCCACCCTATACTAAAGATCGCAAGGTGGCTTACAAAATGTTTCAAGCAAGTTACATAAATTAAAAGAAAACAATTAAATAAACTAAAGCATGTTAAAATTGCAGTAATATTTATAAACAGATTTAAAAGATTCTTTAAAAAAAAATAATGTACATAATGTTTGGAATGATTTAATGAGATGCAAAGGCTTTGATGAACAGGTAAGTTTTAACTCGGTGCCTAAATGACATGAGTGTTGGTGCCAGTCAGTCCTCCAGTGGCAAGGCATTCTCAGTTGGAGAGCCACAGCTGAGAAGGCACACAGTATACAGATATCATTGGTGGGACTCAGACACACACACACACACACATATACACCGCAGATCTAAATCCTCAGACAGGCACAAATGGGGAAAGGTGTTCCCTCAAATATCAAGGTCCCAGGCAATTTAGGGTTTTTAATGTTATCACAATTTAAATTTAGACCAGAAATGTTTTGGTAGCAAGTGCAATTCTTTTAAGACAGGCATATATACTATCTATATGGTACTCTAGTGATCTGTATTTTGTACTACCTGGAGCTTCTGAGTCTTCTTCAAGGGCAGTCACACATCGGGTGTATTGCAGTAGCCTAACTGGAAGGTTATCTCTGTCCAGGAAGGGACACAGCTGGTGCACCAGTCTTAGCTGGTAACAAGTACATGCCAAAGAGTCTACTTGGGCCTTCAGTAACAAGGATGAATCTAAGAGAACTTCCATGTTGCCTACCTTCTCATTCAGGGAGAGTGCAACCACCATCTACAGAACCTCCATCTTATTAGGATTCAGTTTCATTTTTTGGCCCTCATTCAGCCCATTACAGCATCCAGGCACTGGTCCAAGCACCTGTACAGCCCAAGCTGACTCTGATGACAAGGAAAAATAGAGCTGAATGTCATCAGAATACTGATGACAACCAATCCAAACCCCAATATGACCTTCTACTGGAGCTTCATGTGGATATTGAATAGCTGAACAGATAAGATGGAACACTGTGGCACCCCACAATAGGTCATCAATTAAAGCAACTTAGGTCATTTCAGTGCAATAACCTGGCCTGAAACCAAACTGAAAGGAGTCCAGATAATCTGTTTCCTCCAAGAACATCTTAAGTTGCCCAGCCACCACATATTCAAGCACCTTGTCCATAAAGGGGATATTTGTAATCAGGTGGTAGTTCTTATATACCTCTGAGTCCAGGGAGGTTCTCTTCATGAAAGAGCACACCACCACCTCCTTCAAGGCAGCAGGCACCTCCTTCTGACATAAAGAGGCATTTACCACCCTTTGGATCCCCCCTCACAATCCACCCCTGCTAGATTTTATCAGCGAGGATGTGCAAAGGTTGAGCTCATGTGTGGTGGGTCAAACTGCTTCAAGCATCTTGCCCACATCATCGGGCTTCAGTAACTGAAACGGATCATATGAACACTGACCAGACAGTGCAGTGGACACCTTTCTGTAACAAGTGTGGTGTCAAGCTCTGAGCAAATGTAAAGGATTTTTTTTCCTCACAGTAACTGAAACAGTTATTGTCAAGAATGACTCTTAAACCAAGTGCAATATTTAAATCACAATGTTTCTAAATTTCACAAACTAGACTTGAGGACAGAGATTAGAGATAACCATATAGAAAGAAGATTTTAGGGCAGAAACAGCACAAGCACTGAGCACATCAAGCAGCTGACAGGATCTCAAAGTTTTGCCATGGCTCACTGTTCATGGGTTTCACTAATGAAAAAATTGCAGTGGTGGTTTTGTTTGTGATGTACCATTTTAATATCCCACAACCTTCCAAAAATATGGGAAATTCAAATGGCAACTTCTGGATTGGTCAGAGCACTGCTACTGCTGCCAACTCTTGACCCTACCAGCCCCAAAATAAGTCCATCATCTCGCTGAACAGGAGGGGTTCACTACAAAACTCATTACTTCAAATCTTAATCTCTAAGGAAAGGAACAAAAGGGAAACACATTGAGAACCTCTCTCCTTACCGCCCTGCAACTCCCTCCCAGGGAGTTCATTACTGTACTGAGCCAGGATGAGGGGAAAATGTTTTTGAGAAGCATAATGTCTGCATATAATGTGTGCATGTATGCAATAAAGTCCTTTCATCTCCTGTTTTTTAAGTTCAAGTGGTAACTCCTCACATGACACAAACATAGCTGGTATGATTTAAACAGATCTATTCTCATGGGTCTGCCACCATCATATCTGTCCAAGCTCCTAGTCTCCTGACTTTCCCACAATATCAGTTCCAAAAAAATGAACTGGATAGTCTTGTGTGAATGCTTTATACTGAAAGCAATGTTTGTGGTTGTGTGCCTTCAAGTCATTTCTGATTTGCAGCAACCGTAAGGTTAACCTATCATGGGATTTTCTTGGCAAAATTTACTTAGAAAGGGTTTTCCATTGCCTTCCTTTAAGGCTGAGTGTGACTTACCAAATATTACTCAGTGGTTTTCCATGGCTGATCAAGCATTCAAAATCTGGTTCCCTGGAGACCTAGTGTAACACTCAAACCACTACACAACACTGCCTCTGAAAGCAGCTTGAAAGTAATACACATTCATAATTCTTCATCAGTAAGTCCAACAATGAAAGGCTTGGGCTTATAAAACTCTTTCCTTAAAACAGCTTCAAGAAACTTGAAAGAGAAACTGGAGAATTCTGGTTGCCGTGTAGCAAATTTAAATTGTACATGAAAAATGAATGTGTATTTAGATTCCTATTGATATGTTAATACTCTTGACAGCATTTCAGTCTCTTAATTGGAGATTATGAAGACTTGCTGCAAATGCATATTTACAACAAGATAGTGTTTTATTCAAGGATCTGGTTAATTTTAGAGTCTGTTTTTCACTTTGAATAATCTTTGCTTTTCCTCTTGCTCTCCCTGCCTCCCTGTTGTGCTCTTCTGAATTTATAGTGTTATTCAAGCAAAATTTTCATTGTTAACAGAGCCTTTTCTTTATGTTGTCTGCCCTTTAACCCTTCCAGAAAATGTCATTGTTAATTCTTTGTGTAGGAGAACATTTTATTGTTTTTGACAAAGGGTATAACAACAGTTTCTCAACTCAAATCTTATTTTTAAAATGTGCTATAGATAGTAAAGGAGACCTGTTTTATACCACGTTGGACTGTAACTCTCTTCAGTCATTTTCATCCAATCCATGTAACTTCTGTACACAAGGATGGAAAACAAGGGAGAGGACACTAGTCCCACTACCTTTTGCCTTCCTTTTTGATATATGGATGGTGACTTTGCATAGTGGGGAACCTCCTCTGTGTTAGAGGCCAGATGTATTCAGTTGTCAACTTTTCAGCCTGCTATTATAATTTTAAATGACATACATTATCCTAGTATAGACTATACAGTGTAAGATAAATAGCATAACATTTAATTTCAAGTTAACTCTTTGAGAGTTTGACTGTATGTTAGGATCATTAAGGAACTGACTACAGTCTGGGAAAAAAGGCAGATGTAATGGAATGTAGATAGATAAGAAATGTCTCCACAATTGTGCACTAGACACTAGATAGTAGACATCAGATGACACTAGAGAGAAACACTAACACTAGGTCTAGTCACTATACTATGTATCACTAAGGGGCAAGATAAGGGTTAAGTCATAAGATAAATAGCTTTGCTGATTGGTCAACAAACAAACTGAGTGAATGTAGGGAGAGGAAAAGAAAAAGAAACCAAGAAATAGATCTTATCAGACTGCCTTATGGTGAATCTCCAGGTCTTTATGCTCTACACTGTTATAGTACTATTATTCCACTTTCAACATCCTGTGGAATTCTGGGGTTTGTAGTTTACTGAGGCCAAAGAGCTCTCTGTCTGAGAATTCTGAAAGCCCATCCCTAAACTGCAAACCCCAGGAATCCATAGGATATTGTGAGTCAAGGAATAGCATTATGAGAGTGTAATGCAGAAATGGTCTGCAACAAAGAAAGTACTGGTTTGCTTAACAGTGATGATTGTCCCTGGTAGCCCTAAAAAATGCTGCCCAAAAGTGTAGATTTATGGTAAAGCTAATAAGAATAGACATACTTAAGTAATTATGATCGCTGTTAAGATATAACAGAGAAAATAACTATTGTGTACCTGCATTATTGCAGAAGCCTTTTAGAGTTGTGTAATTTCTTATACCCATGAGGCAGTGAATGGGTTATAAGCCTATAAATTAAGTTGTATGTTTGAGGCAATTATGAATATCGTACAAAGAATTTTGTATATTGTGTTTGCTGGCATATAAGACTTGCTTTTCCCCCCAAAAAATACTGTTTGAAAACAGTGCGTCTTATACACTGGTATGTCTTGTACCCCAGCAAATAGTATTTGCTGATGTATAAGTGGGGTATGTCTTTTACCCAGGTGCATCTTATATACTGGCAAATATGGTAAGTGAAAGCCTTTATGAAATGTCTCTATAATGCTTTAGCAGACACTATGAAATTATGGAAGAACTTGAGATGATGATAATAATTATAGATAAGAAGCTATGTTAAATGGTCTAGAAGGGTCATGTTCTTATTATGTTCAGCACTAACCAGTTCTGTAAAAGAGGAACAAAGAGATCAAAGTTCAAGCCTTATGAACGTCCCTAACAAGGAAAGCATTTTGATGGCCTTATAATATGATGTAATGATGCCTTACAAGCCATGTACAGTTGATCCTCCACTTTTGCAGGAGTTAGGGGTGCAGGACCCTATGCAGGTGGAAAAAACAGAAAGATCTCTAGCCTCCCCCACCAAACCATATTTAACCCCCATAAATACCTGTACCGGTGGGGTGGCTGGGCCTGGCCACATGTGTGTCCCCTTGCAGACTCACTCACTTTCTTGGATGGGTGTGGGGGAGGGCGATGAGATGGGGGAGTGGGAGAAGGGAGGACAGGTGGTGTGCAGGTCACTGGGGTGGATGCCATAAGAGCAGCTGCTGTAGCCTTTTTATGCTGCCTTCATCCTTCTCATGCTACTGCCACCATCTCACCCCTTTGCACCAGCTCTCTCATTCTCCTCCCTCCTGCCTCATTCCCTCCATCTGCCCCAGATACCTGCATACCACCTGCCATTCTTCCTCATGCTTCCCATGACCCATCCCCTCCCCTCCTCCTGCCAGAGTGAATGAGTGAATTAGCAAGGGAATGCACACATGCACCCTCTGTCCTTGCATTCATCCATACCATACCATCCCCTTCCCTCATCTGCCTGCCTGTGCAAGTGAGTGAGAAAGGGAACACACATGTATGTCATTCCCTCCGTCTCATCCCTTTCCCCCCTGATTACCCACCTGAATGGGTGAGTGAGCAAGGGAATGCACATGTACACCCTCTCTCCTTAGATTCCCCATCCCATCTCCCCCATCCACCCATCTGTTAGAGTGAGTAAGTGAGGGAATGCAGGTGCACACCCTACCTCCTCATGCTTCCTGATCCCATCTCCTCCCCACACCCAAGCAAGGGAGTAAGCAAGGAATCCCACCCATCCAGGTTTCTTACTCCCTAGTCCCATCTTCTTCTCCCCATCAACATGAGTGAGTGAGTGAAGGAATGCACACGTGCATCCTCCCTCTTCATGCTCCCCCATCCCATCCTCTTCCCTGTTCATCTGCCCACCTCTGCAAGTGAGTGTGTGAGCACATTCCAGCCAGCCCATCAGTTTGATTTCCAAGCAGCAAAAGATTTGACTGCTAACTAAGCCTGACTTAACTAACACAGCTTAAAATGGACATCAGTGATACCAGTCCCTATTAAAAATGGCATAGGACAGCAGCAAATAATCCATGAATAATCAAATCCAAAATGGCCAAACTTGCAAACACGGAGGAACAACTGCAATGTTATATAATGAAGCTTAAGATCCCAGACATTGCTTTGTCTGTGTTTCTCCCTAAAGTGAGTGCATATTAATATATATCTATGTTATAACAAATGGCCTCAAAAGAGTACCAAAAGAACCTGTTCATTTGCCATATAAATATTCTGCAATTCCAATACTTACAAATGCTTAAATGAAATATTGGTTTTAACTTGGCCCATCCAGTTTAACCACCACCATGAGTTTGGCATTCTGGTGATCAAAAGACAGACAGAATCCAGAATTATCTGATGAGTGGCATAAACTCTCAGGCTCTTATTCTAAGAGATAAGGGTGCGGGAATGATGTCTGTTTTCTTTGTGTGTGGAAGTTGTCTCTGAGGTATAGAACACTTGATAATGAAGGGTCTGAAATCACAGGAAGAAGACCTCCATGAATATTTAGTAGTGCTAGCTGATTACTTTCATGCCAGTGGAACTATAAATCTATACTATATGGTACTCCAGACTTTAAGGAGATATGCAAGTGCTGAAATCTGTCTTAAAGATAAGGGTATCTAGGCAGTCTTAATGTATCCATGATTTCACTGTATTTTATCCACTTTTCCTTTAGACAAGGCTTTACGGGAAATTTATTTCTCCAGAACAATATGTTCTGTTGCTCCTCAGCTCAAGGATGGAATTTACAACAGCTCAGGGAACAAAGGTAATGGAATGGAATGTCAGGCAGATGAGTGAAGAGACACATAGATGCAAAAACAGTAGAGAAAGCTATGTCATTCTCCAGTTATGTGGTTTCCTAACTTTCATTCAGAAGCTATTTTTAAATAACTTCTGCAACAGAAATAAGAGCAGCCCATACGTCAGTGGAGAATTCCAGGATTTTAGTATAGACCTAATATCTTAAATCCCACTCCCAAGAAACCCCAGAAACATAAGAAAAGAGAAAGTTTACACTCGTTCTAACACAGTTTTTATTTAGCATGAAAATTGATTTACTGTGAAACACTTAAAAAAATACTGTGCTAATGAAAGTTCAGTAGTAAATACTTTCTGATGTTCAGGCTGTGAATGCCATCGTTTAACAGCAAAAGCTGCATGCACACACAAGAGGAAGGTATCCATAGTCTTGGGAAAACATTTCAATGTTTAGTTTATGACACCTAAAATAAGCAGATATCTGTCAGGAATGCCACCAGGCTTATAATGTTTTGCAATACAGAGCTTCGCGAGGCAATTTTGAAGATTCCTCCTCCCTTTTTTAAAAAAACTGCCCATCAATCATATGCCACTTGTCCGCCAGCATTATTCCTAAACCAGCCTTTTGCCAAGCCAACCATGTATTCATTTGATCTGTGAAAAAATTGTCTCTTGGTGCGCAACAACTGTTTCCTAAATTGTTACCAGCTTGTTTACAATTTACTAGCATGAAAGATGGAAATTGTGTTGGGATTTATCACAGCTGAAACTGCATTTATATATAGATACAGATCATACTTGAACCTTAAGTTCAGAGATGAGCTGTTTACTTTGAAGATCCGATTAATATTGTTTTCTCAGAAGACTCAAAATAATAAGAGAAAATTCAAACAATTGCTTCTGACCAATTATCTATGGAGACCTTTGAGATGAAATAAGTGACATTTGTGTGAAGGACTCTTAACATATATAGCACCAATGTCTTTCGGCAATTTTAAGTTGAGAAAAAAGAAAGAAAAAAGAAAGAACTAAGTTCTTAAGACATACTGTGACAAATTTGATTTATGCTTGTGAGTTACAGTCTTGATGGCAGAAGTACACTTTAGAGCAAAACATATCTTGACCGTATAAAAACATTCATCAATAAGCAATAAAAGATATGTTTAAAGAGAGAATGCCTTGCCACATTTTATAAGGTAAGAATCACTCAAAATTCCTAACATGTATTGTGTCCTCCTTTGCCTACATTCCTAAACAGAATATCTGCACATTTCAGGAGTGGTCCTACTGCTTGGACAGATGATGTTTCTACTCACCTAACACTCAACTAGCAGGAGGTATTCCAAAGAAGGAGGCTGGATATCACGATGGATGAAATTTGCTTCATCCTTTTTTGGCCATTTGGCTTTATTCTGCTCTACTAGAGAAACTCTATTCTTTATCCCACCAACCTTAGTAGGTATTAGCTATTGCTGCCCACTGCTCCATGTATTTAATAAAGGAGAAAGAAATGAAAAAAGGGACTGAAAATAAAAGCACAAAACCCTAGATATATGTTCTGGTTCTTGTTCCAGTTGAATATTCACTCAAAAAGGGTCACAATGCTATCTCCGTTTTTTCCCATACATCCCTGATCTTGATATGATTGTATATTCTTTTGCTGTATATGTTTCATCAGATCATTGACCCCCCCACAAACACTTTTTTTCTGGAACAAACATCAGGTCAATGTTGTGGCAAACATAAAATAAAATAAAAATTGGCAATCTGTGACACCCTTTGGATTCAGTGTTGTTGGCTTTGGTTAAATTTCTGTATCTGGTGAGGTGATTAGTAACTAGTGAACAAGGTCTGTGGGTGTTATGGAGTTTATGAACCATGGAAATCATAGCATCAGAATAAAGGGGGGACCTTCACCAAATTCAGTGGAAGAAATCAGATTCAAACCACATGGCTCAGGGCCTCAGGTTAAAATTAGACTTTTACTGAGATGTGCAGGAGGCAGATATAGCCATAATTTGTTCCTAAAGCCATGTGCCAGGCACCTGCAGGGAAAGAACATCTTTGGTGTTGCCTGATTGGACAGAGACCAGCTTGCATCAGCATATCAATCACCCTGACACGAACATGGGAGGTAGAAATCAGTGGCTTTATTAAGCCTAACCACCTGCCTCATCTTTCTCTCCAACTTTCAAGTGAACAGTGGGATGAAAGGAAGTGGCCATCAGACCCATCCTGTGGCATTTTGGGTGGTTATGTTCATTCACAGCTACCAAAGGTTTGGAATGTGGGGCTGAGAGTCTTGGATTCCTTTTGTAGTCCATGTTAAGCCACCATGATGGTGATGATTCAGAAGCAGCACTAGGCTTTTATAGTTGCAACAGCACTGACAGAAGCTTTCCGGTGGTGTGTGCAGGCTATCCTAGGTCTAGCAGCAGCAACTGTTAAGCTGTGCTAGGTCTTTAAAGACTTGGTATGGTTCCGGTAATGTTGTAGATGAGTCAGCAGTGCTGATGACAAAGCAGATTGTGCTAGCAGGTCATAACCACACTAAAATTTTAAGGCTATAGCAGCAGTGCTAGCAATGTTGCTGTTAAGGCTTCAGTGGTGATGTGTGTCCGCTTGTTAGACAACAAGATAAGCTACTGAAACTGTCCCAGAACAACTGCAGATGTTATGACTATGAATTCTGTTCTCATTCGCTTATTGTTCACTGTCTCTCACTGTCTGCCTGTCAGCTTGTTGTGCAGACACAGACTGGAAAAATGGGTTTTACCTAGCTTTGCTTTTTCATGTATTCCAGCTTTGCAATAAACACACAGTTTAGTATATTTTTTGGCCTCTCTCTCTGGTCTTTTTGGATGTATGCTGTTTTGATCTACTTTTGAAGCACTGGTGGACTGTGGGTCATGCTAGCTTCCAGCATGCCCCCTGGAATTCCTCAACAATGTGAATCATATTGAGTCATGGTACTGGCAGCTTATAGGCTGCACTAGGCTCTCAAGGTTCTGGAGATAATGAAAATAGCATTTTGGGTAAGGTGGTGGTGCCAGTAGACTGTGCTACAAAGCAGCACTTTTGTTTTTTTCTGTGCTAGGCCTCTGTGACCCTCAGTGGCAGTGCTAGGCCTCTAGGGCAGGCTTCATCACAGCAGGGAAGACAAGCTTCATAGGCCTCAGAGGTTGGGACTTGGGAAATCCCATTTTAGCAGAAGACCTTCATGAGCCTAGCAGGGTCTTGTGGGAGCTGGCCTCACTAGGCCTTGGTTGGACTTCAGGTATTGCTGAGCTGTGTTAGGCCTTGGTAGATCCAGAAGGACTATGCCAAGACTGATAGGTCTAGTTGGTACATTAGGGGACTTTAGCCCATGTTTGTCCACTTTGTTTTCGTGAGTATCTGGTGGTCATCAGTCTCCTTATTTTCAGGCTAAGGAGACCTCTACAGGCCCAAGGGCTCAGTGTAGGTGTTTGCTTGGCATGACTAGGCTTTGGCCCTTTTTGCAACTTACCTTTTCCCAGTGTTGGGCTGCACGGCTCGTGCAGGAAGACTTTGTAGGAACGCTGTCACATCCCTCCTGCTTTGGCTCCACAGCTGCTTCCTCGTCATGCTAGCGCCCCACCTCTTCCATTCGCAGTGCAGCCTGGGACCTCCCAGGCTGCACTGAGGTGAGGACGTGTGACTGGCCCGGCTCCCGGGGCTCCACACGCCAGGTATGTGTGTGCAGGGCCTGGAGCGATGCTCGACTGCGCAGCATTGTTGGCTTTAAGCCAAAAATGAAAAAATGCGTGCGCGGTCCACATCAGGCCCTTGAGCATTGCGCAAATGTGAGTGCGTCATATGGACCACTCCTCACATTTACGTGATGCTCAAGGGGCCCTTTCGCTTCAGAAATGCCGTGCGGAAAGGCCCTTTGGGTAAGTGGTTTTGAAGCTGGACTACAATTAGCCCTTCTTCACCATCCCCCTCCAAATTAGAGAGGAACCCCCCCCAGCAAAAAAAAAAAAGACCAACTTTCCAGTCCCTACTTAAGCACTTGACACTGGAGGTATCTTCATTGGATGATGAAGGGAAAGGGGCTTTGGCTGCAATCTTGGCTAGAACAGAGTGATTGGAACAAGTTAAGAGGCTACAAAGGAAAATGGTTACCCCCACACACACACACACACAAGGAGGCTCAGGGGGCAGTGAAGGTGAAGGTGACTAATGATAACATGCCTGCTTAAATGAACTAGAATTTAGTAGTCATCCAGAAACCATTGGCTTTTCCAAGTCAGGTATGGTTGATGAAGCATGATTTGAGCCTGACCTGTCCATGTGTGCAATTGTGGATGTCAACATGCCAGGCCCTGAGGCCATAGCTGGTGAGCTCCATCATGTTTGGGGATCCTCCATGGAGGGAAGGTTTCCCCTTGGGGTCCTTGGTCCATGCCTAATTTTCAAAGCCTCGGTTTTAAGCCAAATGTGCTCCTCAGTGTTTGTGGAGAAACTACATGGGTGTGGAAATCTCCTCAAAGGGGTTGGCACCCTTGGGAGACATATGTTGAGATGAGAGCATCCTGTCCATGGCAAGAGGGTTAGTGGAGGGGCTCATTTATGCTGGGGACAATTTGGTATCATCAGTACGAGAAAAAGGTACCAGATAAGGAGAAGGGGAAAATTCAGAAATGAAAGATAGGCAGGAATTGGACCAGCTGGATTTCGGAGTCCCTTGTGTGCAAAGGAACAATTTTGCACACTTGGACCTCAGGATTTTTCAATATCTTGGCATTATCTATAGAGCATAAATAGATTTTACTGGGGCAGATTTGCTCCTCTATGGTGCAGCTTTCCACATGAGGGTTGGAATTATGGGCTACTGATGGGATCAACTGTAAGCAGAGCTATGGATGCAGCATATTACCTCAACTCATCCCATAGCAGGAGAACAAGCACACAGGAGTTATATTGTTCAGAAGAATCCTAGTAGCACCATCAATCAGACTCAAGGAACTCAAGGCCAACAACAGGTTTTTTTTTCTTTTTTCTGGGAGTTCAAGTGCAGAGGATACACAATAGCTGGCCATGTTGGTTTTTGATAGGAATCTTCCATTTGTGGGGGTTCTCATTCCTTTTGGAGCTGCCCTTGGCATGCCCAGGACAAGGGTAATGTCAATGTCAGGCAGCAGCTTAAGCAGAAAACGGAGGCAGGAGCCGAGTTTTATGGCTTTTAGTAATAAAGTGATAAAGTAAACAAGAGGTTACATCACTCAAAACGAAAAGAGGCAGCAAACTCAACAGCTAGGGTTGGCCTGGAACAGAAAGCACAGAATGCAGATTTCCCGGATGGAAGACGGTTGTTGCCCCGTGCCCAGTTCCCCCCAGCATCTGTCTTAAGTACATAGTCTTTAGCCCAGCTGGGGCTGGTCAAACATCCGTTGGCCCAGCTCACAGATGAAGGCCCTCAGACTTCAGACGCTTCTCTTGCAACCTCTTCGATCTGCGCCCCACCTCCTTCTCCAGCCGCCTCTGGAGGAACATGGGGGGAGGGTCTGCAGCAAACTCCGGGCTGAAGTCAGGAACAGCAGCTACTGTCGAGCCCGAAGCACTGGTCTCATCTGCTGCAGATACTGGCTCGGGGACCACTGTGAGGTCGCTGGCAGGCCCCTCCCTTGTCCCTGCAGGAGCCCCCTCTGCCTCCCAGGGATCCACCCCTGGCTGGGATTCCCAGTCTAACTCAGAGTCCCCGTCTGAGTCGGCAGCATGCTCAGCCTGGCTCTAGACAGGTAACAAGGAACTCCAAAACCACATTTCTGGTGTGGCTTTACAATGCAGTGTCTCCACATAATGTTACTCCTTTGGTGGGGGCAGCAAATTAACCTCATTATCACAGTTGCTGTGAACGATGATGTTAAACTGGAGAAGAGTCAGCTTAAACAATGACGTGCAATATTGACCTCCAATATTTTTTAAGAAAAAGCAGCACACAGAAAGGTTTACCTAGAATCTAGATATCTGGACAGTCTGATTTCAGGCTGGATGCAAATGTTTGTATGCCCTGTATACAGAATGTCCATGGTGTGGACCCTGTACATTGACAATGAAGCTAATTGATGTGGTTTTGGTCCCCAGTCACATATACCAAGTTGCCTGAAAGTGGTTTATTTAGGTTAGACTCTGATTTAACACATATATTTTCCATACCTTACAGTAAGAGTAGCTGGCTTCAGTGGTTCCAGTATCCACCCCTCTAAGGGACATAAAACTGACAAAAAAAAAACCAACTCCCCAAGAAGTGGCTAGAAGTCCACTTCTGATTTTGAAAAGCAGACATTTTTAAAATGTGAAAAGGTACAGATGGAAGGGAGATGAAAAACCTTTTTAAAGAATGAATTGCCCTCTTGAAGGCTTCCAGAAGAGTCAGTCTATTCTGCTTTTCTTTTTATGCTGCAAAAAGGGATGATATGGGGAATCTGAACTGGTTGAGAGCAGCAAAGACAGCTTTAGAAGTCAATGAGGCCTCAAGGCCAATTTACCTATCCCTGCTTTAAAGTGAAAGTTCTATACATACATGCCTAACTTAAATAGTGAGAGTTATTTGAAAGTGTCTGCTTAGCTTCTGTGGACAGCAGAAAAAGATTCTATTATGTCTGAAGGAAATCTCCATTTTAGCCAAGGCCTTAAATTCTAAAAGCAGTGATGTTAAGTGTTTAAATGCTTGTATATGATGACCATAGTTTCTGCATCTACTGATTTACTAATAGTCTTATCACCTGTTATGATTTCCTCCTTCATGCAAACACATATTGAATGACTCTGATCAACATCTTATCAAAACACCGTTTTCTTAAAAAAAAAAAATCCACTTAGGTAGACATTTGATTGATTTCCCCATCTTTTTGTCCACCAATCTCCTTCCCAGTCAACCCACACAAGTGATCAGCAAAGCAAATAAATCACTGATGAATAAATCTGTCACAAAATTAGTCAAGCATCTTCCCTTCTGAATTGCCCTTCCACTGCCCTCAAGCAGACACAAAATGTCTTTTCTTTGTTACTTTCTTGTTATATTCTTTTTTATGGACAATGCATCAATACTGATCCAACAAGAAAATGGTGAGTGCTTGGCACATTTAATGACTGCATTAATTGAGCTTGCATTGCATAGAAAGGAAATATTCCGTATGAATCGTTAATAAAACTCCTATGCATAGTTAATTTACAGTAAGTCTCAGTGAATTCAGTGGCAGTTCTTTATTTATGAAGGCTTTTCTATCATTAAACAACTCTCCTCCTCTGAATATATTCTTTAATGTTCATAAATCCCAGTTTTTCCACTGTCTCCATTACAATGAGGCAGAACACTACAGTCACTATATCTGTTACTAATGGGTAACACACTATAACACTGGCACATTGTCCCTTATAGCTCTATAAGGAAATGGAATAAAAATGTATTGTTCTAACTTGAAGCCAGAAAGAGCAGGGAAGATCTCTAGGTAACTTCTGAGTGACCCAGGTCCCTAGAGGTTCATCTGTTCTGGCTCCGGTCTCACTGTGGATCACAACAACAAATATTATTCCCAAATGGTTTTGATAAAGATTTAACTCCTTTTAGAATCATGAATGTGTTCTCCTGATTCATTCTCCCATATCTTATTGTGCATGAAAACAGATTTATCTGTGAATAAATTTATACTGAGTATAAACAAGTTGTTTCTAAATTCAGTTTGAAAGCAATGTAGGCAGACTTGTTTCTGCTTCCTATCTATGACTCAGATGTTTTCTCTACCATGTATGATTTTTTTTCCTAATAAATTTTCCAAAGAAACATTGCCGTATGGGTCCTTTTCTCCTTTCTAATTACATAGTGTCTAAATATTACATTATTCTTCTCAGCATACCGATAATTTCTGGGAAAAAAGTAACCTTCAACTTTGATGTTATTGAAACTTACCACAGAAGTCTTTCTATCCTCAGAGGAATTGCTTACTACAAACCAAAGGAGCCCTAGGGCAAATTCAGAGGCCATTTCCACATGACACTGTTACAGTGCTATTATTCCACTTTCAACATCCCGTGGAATTCTGGGGTTTGTAGTTTACTGAGTCCAAAGAGCTCTCGCTGATAATTCTAAATGCCCCTCCCTAAACTGCAAATCCCAGGATTCCATAGGATGTTGAAAATGGGAATAATAACAGTATAACAGTATAATGCAGAAATGTCCACTGTGTCAATTTAGGGCCACTGCAGAAGGGAAAATTCAACATCATATGTTGTATGGGCAGTTTTAGTTGCACAAAAAGATGTCATCTTCTGCTCTTCTCCTGTACTCCAAAACCTCTGCAAAAACTCTTCCAGAGGGTCCCTTGACCCAGAAGAGCAGCCCTGGCAAGAACATTAAAAACAATAAAAAGGGCTTTTTTATATATGTTTGCAGGAAAAGGAAAAACAAGGAAATGATAGGGTCGTTGTGCAGAGAAGATGGCCAATTACTAACAGTGGGAAGAGAGAAGGTAGAACTACTCAACACCTTCTTTGCCTCAGTTTTCTCCCAAAAGGATAGAAGTACTCAACCTAGGGGGTGGGGAGCAGGTGAGGAAGCAGGGGGCAAATGCAGCTCAGAATAGGTAGAGAAGTAGTACAGGAATATCTGGCTAAACTAGATGAATTCAAGTCTTCAGGTCCAGATGAATTACATCCAAGGATATTAAAAGAACTGGCAGAAGTCATTTCTGAACCACTCGCAATAATCTTTCAGAACTCTTGGAGAACAGGAGAAGTCCCAGCAGACTGGAGGAGGGCAAATGTCATCCCCATGTTCAAGAAGGCAAAAAAAGAGGACCCAAATAATTATCGCCCGGTCAGCCTGAAATCAATACCAGGAAATATCCTAGAGCAGATTATTAAACAGTCAGTTTGTAATTACTTAGAAAGCAATGCCATAATCACTAAAAGTCAACATGGATTTCTTAGAAATAAGTCATGCCAGATTAATCTTATCTCTTTTCACGATAGGGTTACAGGCTTGGTGGATGAAGGGAATGCTGTGGATATGGCATATCTTGATTTCAGTAAGGCCTTTAACAAAGTTCCCCATGACACTCTTGAAAATAAGTTAATAAAGTGCGGGTTGGACAGGACTACTGTTATGTGGATTTGTAATTGGCTGACCAACTGCACCCAATGGGTGCTCGCCAATGGCTGCTTTTCACCCCGGAGAGAAGTGACTAGTGGGGTGCCACAAGGTTCTCTCCTGGGCCCAGTACTATTCAACATCTTCATCAATGACTTGGATGAAGGAGTAGAGGGCATACTGATCAAATTTGCAGATGACACCAAATTGGGAGGGGTTGCTAATATCCCAGAGGACAGGATCAAATTTCAAAATGACCTTGACAGGTTGGAGAGCTGGGCCAAAGCTAACAAAATGGATTTCAACAGAAAGAAATGTAAGGTCCTACACTTAGGCAGAAAAAATGGAATGCGCAAATATAGGATGGAGGATGCATGGTTGGATAGCAGTAAGTGTGAAAGGGATCTAGGAGTCTTGGCAGATCACAAGCTGAACATGAGTCTGCAGTGTGATGCGGCAGCCAGGAAAGCCAACACGATTCTTGGTTGCACCAATAGAAGTATAGATCAAGGGAGGTAATGGTGCCACTCTGTTCTGCTTTATTTAGACCTCATCTGGAATACTGTGTCCAGTCCTGGGCACCTCAATTCAAGAAGGATATCAACAAGCTGGAAAGTGTCCAGAGGATGGCGGTCAAAATGGTGAAGGGTCTGGAAGCCATGCCTATGAGGAGAGGCTTAGGGACCTGGGGATGTTTAGTCTGCAGAAGAGAAAGTTAGGAGGGGACATGATAGCCATGTTTAAATTTTTGAAGGGATTACATGTCAAAGAAGGAGTGGGCTTGTTTTCCGCTGCTCCAGAGACTAGGACAAGGAGCAGTGGATTCAAGCTGCAGGAAAGGAGATTCCACCTGAACCTCAGGAAGAACTTCCTGATCATCAGAGCTGTCTGGCAGTGGAATATGTTGCCTCGGAGTGTGGTGAAATCTCCTTCTTTGAAGGTTTTTAAGCAGAGGCTGGATGGTCATCTGTTGGGATTGCTTTGATGGGTGTTCCTGCATGGCAGGGGGTTGGACTGGATGGCCCTTGTGGTCTCTTCCAACTCTATGATTCTATGAGTCTATGATTCTAACGAATTCAATCAATGTTACCCATTCCACTGGTGGGTAGATACAGTTGGATAAAAGTCAAAGACCAGGATCCAGTAGATTATTTTCACTGGTGGTACCGGTTTAAACCAGCAGATGGGAGGAAGAGATCCCCCCACTGACATATCTGAAAGAATGTCCAGGGTCGAAAAAATCAGACAAGGAGCAGGAAGAGCATTCCACTGGACTGCTTTAGTGTATCATAAATTCCCTGTTGCATATTAACAAAGTTGATTGTTTGAGTTGAAAAAGAAATAGGGTTAAAGAAATTGTCACTTATTTTAATACCATATAATCAAGAAGTTTGCAGGGCAAAAATTTCCCCAGCAAACTGTGGATTTGAATTTAAATCAAAAAGCATTCCGTCTTACTTATAGCTCCCCAACATTCCCACCACATTATTGAGGAACCCCAATCAGCAATTACAGCAAAACTTCATACATGTTTCAATCATGTCTTTATTTTTTATATATTATCTTGTTTTTCTTCTTTCTCTTATCATCAGGTAATGTCTATCATGCAAGCATTAAATCCCCCACTTGAGGTAAACTCATTTAGTAATTTCTTGATGTCCAAGGTGGCAAGTATATAGATTAGATTACATTATGTTTGATTAGATTAGATTATTTAGAGTCAACCTCATCAGTGAGGCTTGTTTCTTAGTAGACATCATAAGGATGTAGGGTAGGGTTTAGTGGGAGTTCTCAATCATTCACCTTTGGAAGATTTGTTTTTATTTGCATCTGCTATTTTATTTTACTGTATTTTATTATTTTATGTTATTGTTTTGCATTTTTTTAAAAAATATGACTGATCTATTGCATCATACCTCAATCGAGTTGAATCCAGACTTAATCATATCTATGCTGGAAACACTGAAATCAGTGGGACTGAAGTGATTGGCCAGAGTTTCCTATCTTGTGTGTAGGAGCTGTCCAAGAATACACATGTATGCATAGAGAACTCTTTCAGATAATTATCAAATGGATGGTTCCTTCAGGAGCACAGCAGCAACATACATTGATGGTATTACTACCAAGGCAACATTCTGTGGCTCCCTCTACATGCTTATTTAATGTGGGTGGAAAGCTTATGTATCTTCCTCAAGAGGAGTCATCTCATAAATCCAAGAGTTATGGGTGACAGCAAACTAATCATGACTGGTCAGAGCCATTTCAGGCAATATATGACAGCAAACCTAGGGGTGCCACTGAGTGACAGGAACTAGCTGTAGATAATCTTGGCTTCCCATTTAACCTACTTGTATAATTCAAAGGTTTCCAAAGAAATGCACTCACAACTTTCATTGTTATTCCTACATTTGAAAATAGCTTAGATACAAAGATTATAAAGTATAATATGTATGACTTAAAAGGGGGAGAGGGAGATAGTTTTGAACATCTCAGTGTCTTTTGATACCAGTGAGCATGGTATCCTTCTAGTCTACCTTGCTGGTACGGGACTCAGAGGCACTGTTTTACAGTGGCTTCATTCTTTCCTGGAAGGAAAAACTCAAAAGGTGATACTGGGGGTACTCGTCTGTTTGATCCCTTGGTGATTGGTCTGTGGGGGTCCCTCAGGGTCAGTTCTGTCCCTTCATGCTATACAAAACTTCTGGCTCAGGATAGCCTAAAAGCACAGTGAAAAATTTCCCCCACAATCCCCAGAGCTGAGTGCAATTATTAAAAAATTATTTATTTATTTATTTATTTATTTATTTATTTATTTATTATGAGGGTGTCTGACCCTCCAAAGTCTAGGGGATTAATGCAGCCCCCGTGCCTCCCATAATTGCTCACCCCTACACTATATCATAGCAATAAAAATACTTTCCTGAGAGTGTGATATTTCATCAGTGGTAAAGAAGTTTTTTAAAAACCTAATCTAGGATATGCCAACTCAGGAATAAGTTCAGTTTCCCCATGTTCAAAGGGACAATTTGGATAACTATACATAGTATCATACCCTTAAGACGAGTTACAAATCTGTCAAACAAGAACAGGGTATGAACCTACTTCTCAAGGACATTCTGCAGAGAGTGGTTCTATTGAATGATCTCCTGATGGAGAAATATACATCCACTGAGGTGGGTTAACGAAATGTTTTCTTACCTATGCTCATTACTCATTTCCCCAGAAATACTTTAAGTGCCTTGCTTCTTTCCTTAAGGCTGGGGATGGGAATTGTGCACATGAAGTAAAACTGCAGCTTCTATATTTCCTACCATTGGCAATGCTGGGTAGGGAAAAAAGAAGTTATAATCCAGCAACATCTGGAGGGACACATGATTTCCACTCTATGCCAGACATATATTGATATTTAGGTATACTTTTGTGAAGGGAGGAGCTGGGAAAGCCTGGTTGATACCAGTCAATCACAGCTCAGCAAATGCTGTGAAAAGGGTCTGTGGGTGAGAAAGGATACAAAACTGGGGCTTGTCTCTGAAAGAAGACAGAAAGGGGAAAGATGACCTAGAGATAGGAAAAAAGTTGTAATAATGATATGATAGTCAGCAAGGGGGAATAACTGAATAGGATTTTGGGAGATGTGATTGATTAAATAGATCAGGTGTTAATTTTTGGTCTAAGTGTGTATTAATAAGGTTCTACTTGCTTATTCGTTTTTACAAGTGTGTCTGGTTGTTCTTGTAAAGTTCTGATAGAGAATCTGGTCACACTTACCACAGTAAATCCACTGGTCTGTTTAGGGGTCCAAGTACCTGATCCAGGGGGGGATCTTGAGGGGAAAGGTGGCAGGCTGAGTGACAGGAGCCCAAGCACCTGGAACTATGGAGCCAGCCTGGCATCACCACTTTGGTTAGATTATACTCAAGGAAGTTAATCTTTCTGAATTCATATATGAATTGACATGGCCCACATGCTCAGATTAGTATGTGGACAAGGTTGTAGCTATCTTATATATATATTGCTTTTTCCTAAATATGCAAGATAGTTTCCAGCAGTTTGAAATGTATTTAACATTTAAATATATATAAAGTAAAAAAATAATAATTTAAAAATACACATGAGGAGAAAAACACTCATTTAAATATATATTAAAATACATAGTTAAATTTATATTTTGGAAGGATTCTTTAAAAGTATTAAAGCTGAAATGTAATAGAACAGGATTATACTGTATATTATAGATACAAATGTATGACAGTGACCTGGTCAGCAACCCATGCTACAAAAAAATCAAGAAATAAATCAATATACAACCTTCATATTTGTGCAATGTACTAACAATATTCTAACAGTTCAATAGCATAAGATAATAACCAAGATGAAATATTTATTTAGACTAAATCAATCATGCTGACCTATGCAGTCAGCACTGGGGATCAAGGAAGGAATAAACTGGTTTGCCAGTCAGAATACTTTTATATATAACTATGTTAATCTGAAAACTACTTTTCTACTATTGTCTATATTTATTTTTCCTTAGCTTCATACAGATTCAAACCCCCATTTGTAATATTCTAGTTGTGAAGTGTCTACTCATAAGACGAAAGGAAATTCTTAAGGCAGCAGTAAAGCAATTGTTCCAAATTCTAAAGAGCAGCCAAGAAAAAAAAGTGTTTTAAAAAATCCATGAGACTTCCAAAGTTCTTGTTAAATAGAAATCCCATCATGTTTCAGATTCATATAACACTTCAGCACACATTAATATAATTGTACTCTCCCAAGGACACCTACATTCTAAGTTCTTCAAGCACTCTTCAGCAAATGATCTCTATGGAATTCTGCAATTATCTTATATTAACCCTTGCTGGCATCTTGTGGGTGGATTGAAAACATAAAAGGATTTCTTTTTTAGAACACATTATATTTTGCCTTTTGAAAACCAGTGAAATACTGTTTTCTTCTATAGGCATTTGTTCATAACATTTTGGGGTGAAACGGCCTGTGGTGAGGTAAGGCCATATGCACTATTTTAGCACGTTGTGTAATTTTATAAAATAATCTATATGTAAAAGACAAAGATATGCAGGTCAGTGAAATACCCAAGCTCTCATTCTGATGTGCTTGCTAATTGCTTCTTTGTTCCTGCAGATGAGCCTATAATCATACATACCAAATACATTAGTTCTTGTCCTAATGGCTTTTACTTTGGAGAATGTGAAAGGTGTTTTCTGACTGGTATGGTAAAGTCTGTGTTGTCTTGATCAACAGAACAGAAGAGAACGAGATCTTTTCATACGTTACCCATTATGGTCCCAGTCCTAAATAGTGCAGTACTGTGTATGTTAATCTGGAAATCAGATATATTATGTTCAAATAGCTTTTTCCCTGGTAAGGGTATATAGGGCTGTTGTTTCAGCACATCCTACTGATGTAAAATCCAGTTTTGTTTTGTTTTGTCTTGTTTTGTTTTTTGTGGTTATAGGTCAGTTCAACCAAGTCCACTGGAATTAGGGTTGCCAGATGAAATAATGGACTGGGTTTCTGTGCCCTGTGTGATTGTGTGGAAGTGGGAATTTCATTAAGTGCTCTCTGTCATTCTAGCAACACCTGCTGAATTTCCCTCTTGTACACATTTCTTCTAGAAACACGAACCCTGTTTCATATTTCACCTGGCAACCCTAACTGGAATTCATTGTCAAACAAATTTTTAGTGGATTTCAAGCTTAATCCTGTACATTCATGTCTTAAACTTGTGAAGATAATTTCAGTATACCAAGGAACTGACCATGTGCATTAAAGGAGTGTAGAGTTCTTTATTAAAGCAGTTAACTGGCTTTAATGGCATTCATTTTGCAACATCCGTTATAAATGAAACTGACTGCAGCCATGATCCAAAACTTGTATATCTAGGCTTCTGAATCAACTAGTAGACATGAGTTTATAGAGCAGGTACGAGGCTATCAGGATCTACTGGTAGATCTCTGAATGACTGCAGTAATAGTACAACCAGATTTTCTGATTTTCAACACTTAAATAAAACAGCATAATATATCTTTCTTCCTGGTTGAATGACACTACTAAAATGAAGAAACCTTGGGACAAGCAAGAGCGTACTTATTTTATAAGAGCACTGTGAGTTACATTCATGCTACTCAGAACAAATTCCTGGACTCCAAAAATCCTCCTATGCTCTTCTGAACATCTGCAGTTTCTGGAATGGCCATAGAATTCGTTCCATTGACATTCCAATTTTAGCAGCAAGATGTAGTTGGTTTGAGCATTGGACTTTGACTCTGTAGACCAGATGTTGAAACAAATTTTGCCAATAAAACCTGGTGGTAGGCTTGCTTTAAAGTTGCTATCAATCAGAAATGACTCAAAAGGCATACAACAACATCAAACTGGCAAGAAAGCAGTGAGTACCTTTCCAGGATTTTTCTACTTAGGGAAGAGATATGTCTATTTTACTCTCCTATTTAGCACAGAGAGACAACTTTTCAACGCAAGGAGAGCCAGTGTGATCTTTGCCTTTCTGCCAAGTTTGGGCACTCTACCACCATTGACCTACTCTGAAAGATGCACAACGTGAGATAACTTTTTCACTCTCTTTAATAGTAAGACTGGCTATTGCTGCCCAGTAGCTGACCATCTCTCTTAAAAGGCACTCCAAAGTCTTCCCAAAGTACAAAATAGGGATGGGTCCCAGAAAATACTATCTGACTTTGGTCACAAGTGACAGATGCAGCACATGATAATTTGGGTTGTTTTCCATTACACCTGGAAACATTTGATAATTTATATGAGAACCAAAGGTCATAAATAAGCAGTACCAAGAGGTTACTCTGGATGTTTGGCTTTATAAATCAGTGTTCTCTATATCATGCTATTTGTTGCACAATGCACAGTGTTATACTGCAAGGCCAAGATTGCTAGCTGGTTCAGTATCACTGTATACATAAATCAAAAATGGTGTGTGCAAAGAGTACATATTAAATACAATATTGATTTGACTTGCCTTCCCTAGGATGAACGAGAGAAAGCAGTTGGGTCACAGCTATGCTGGAATTGTTTTGACCTGACTTGGCACTGCTTGAGGAAACTCATAATGCAAGCAAGAGAAAAAGTGAGAGAGGAAATGAAAATATAGGCTGGAGAATTAATGGTCTGAAAAGTAAAGAGGGGAAAACAAGAGAGGCTGAAGCACAGCCATTTTTACAAGGGTTCATGGGTAGATGTTAATGTTTTCCTAAGATTACTTTAGATTTACTTAAAGAAGAAAAAAAGGAATTACAAAATAAAGACTAGACTAGAATTAGGACAAACAGAGTGAATTCACATATAGGACAGGGATGAAAAGAATATTCCAAAATATTTGAAAAATGGTTGAAAAGTATAATTCTTGGGCATCAGGAAACCTTGAAGAGAGGAATTCTGAACTGAAGAGTACGTTTGTCACTGAGGGTCTTATTTACCCATGGAAAGCATTGTTTTTTTGTGTGCAATATACAGCATTTTGTGCACTGAAAATAGTGTTTCTGTGCAGAAATGTTTTTGTGCAGAAGTCTCTGCTTCTGTGAAAGAAATTTCCTTCATCTTTATAAGGACGTCAAGGTTGTAAAACCAGCATCAGATTGTGCCAGGAAGTCCCGAGGCTATCCTTACCCTCAAAATTGTTTAGGAAGATGGAGTATATCTTATTTGTTACCTAGTCTGAGAATTGGTTTCATCCTGATGATGGGCACACTAACCTAGTTTGTATCTCCCTCTCTTTCCTTGTGTACTCAAGTCATAAATAGTTATTAACATCATGTATTGCAACCTGTTATATGAGGAACACACACAAAGGGTACCTTACAGCATGTCCTCAACTACAATAGTGGGATTGGAAGTGGAAGTGCAAATGTACCATTTTGTCACAGGCCTATTTCCAAAACCAATATATCTGAAATAATAAATATAATAATTAATATAATTAATAATGAAGAAATATGCTTAACCATCCTTCTCTTTCTCCCTAAGCAGAAATTCACTTCTATACATAAGGGTGAGAAGAAGCTCTTCTAAATACTATATCCATGATTAGCAGAATACAATTAGAAGCAGAGCATGGAAAAAAAGTAACTTTATGGTGCCATATACACATCAGGACTGATGTGATATGCATCAGGATAAATGGAGTGCAGATCCATACCAATGAACATTGATCCTGTTGTGCATTAGTCCCATTGGGCATTGATCCTGCTGTGCATCAGGGCAAGAATTGCATCTGGCAGTTTGCTGGCTTTGTTATATAATAATGTAACAGCAGCCCTCTCCTGGATATAGGCATTGTGCAACTGAACAGTTCTAACTCCTGCATAAGTAAGTCCACTGACAAATATGGTTTGAGCACTGGACTATGGATCTGGAGACCAAGATTCAAATACCTGCCTGGTTGTGGAGATCCATTGGCTGAACTTGGGTAGGTCACACTATTTTAGGCTCAGAGGAAATTAAACATGAACTCTCTCTGAATAAATCTTTCCAAGGAAACACCATGATAAGTTCACCTTAGGGTGCCAGAAGTTGGAAGTGACTTGAAGACACACAAGTCTCCACCAGGAATCCAGCTACAACTTTTAATGCCCTTGACAATTATGATAACATGTTCATGATCTAGCTCCTTTCAGCTCAACATGAGTAGAAGTGTTTTGCAGGTCTTCCTTCAGATTATTAAAAAGGCTTCAGAAAAAAACTGTACCCTGAGAATATTCCTGTGTTTTCCAAACCTTTAACCCTTGTGCATGCAAGAAGATTCATTCGGCAGTCCATCCGTATACCTGTATGTCTGGATGAATGATCTTTTGTTGCAGGCTATCATTCAAGTATTGAAAGAGAAATGAAACATTTAAGAGTGCATAATGTACTGAGACAGTGTCATGTAACATAGCTTGTTTACTTGAAAGGGAATCTTTCTGACCTCTGTGGAAGAGTAGAGAAATCAACTCCATTTCAATCCCTCAATTGATATTGACTAACTTAAGTGTTAATATTAGTGAAGCTGAGATAGAGGTATAGATTTGAAGACCTGACATGTTTCCCTATGCAAGTGAGATAATAATAAACTGTATCTTTCACCGAACAACCATAAATATAATTCAGCTGAGGGCACAGGAAAGCATTGATTAAGCCAGCCAGCAGTGAAGCAGGAATAAATCAATTTGAAATTAATTACATCAAACCTTTAAGTGTTTTTTTTTTCCCCAATGGCAAATGGACATGTGAGCTAATGATTATGAAATATTCTAAACAAAGTGGTGAACAATTATTTGAGTACGCATTGAACCTGGGAATCAATTTAGATATGATTGATTCCACTGTTGCAGTTGAATTGATGAGCTGATTCTATAACTCTTAGTCTTTGAGGATCACTAAAGATTAAATACCAGATATATAACAGCTGATGGTGTCTGCTGTTTTCTGCAATAACTCACCTTTAAAATGGCATCAAATTCCCATCAGCCAGAGCACTGTGGTAAGTGTATTGATTTGTAAAGTGAACTTACAGTAGGTAAAAGCTATCTTGCACTCTAGTGACCTGTACTTTGCAAATAGTGTGTTTTGTTTTGTTTTATTTCTGTTTCTGATCTGTGATATAAATGCATGGTCTCCCATTATTTCACAGCACAAAATTGTCTCTGGATTGTTACAACACAACACAGAAATTTCCTGTAGATATACCTAAGTGAAAATATTTAAGGATGAGGCAAAATATTTTGAGGATGAAATTTGCCAGCTGAAAACCATATGTTCTTTTGTTACTCCTGTCATGGAAAAATGTTCTTTAATGTTGGGGCAGGGGAGAGAGACAGAGAGACAGAGAGACAGAGAGAGAGGCTCTATGTGATAGAAGGATAATGGGAGAAAGTAAACAGAGCTTGGAAAAGTTACTTTTTTGAGATTAGAATCACTAACATGTCCCACATGGCCAGTGGCAATACTGGCTAAAGGATTCCGGGAACTGTAGTATTCAAAAAGTAATTCTTCCAAGCACTGAAAAAGAACAGCAACTTCCATGTGGCGAGGAAAAAGTTGGCATGGTTGTGTGGAGGGAATTCTCATTCACTATAGTTGACTATTCAAACACAATGTTAATGTCAGGACAACATTTGGCAACTCTGGTCTTTATGAAGACAAATACTTCAGAGGACAGCAGAAAGGCTGATGTTAACAGCACTATAGACAACTCCTTTCTGGAGCTGTGAATCCTTTCTGGATTCATATCCTGTTGGATCAGAGCACTCTCTTCAATATTCTATCTTTAAGGGATAGTCCTCTTGTATTCTACTATCTTTCAGTTATGTCCCCTCTCCCCGTGGTGCTCAGCAGACAGTGAAGAACATAAAGTGCCTGATTTCAGGGATTCTGGCCTTGGGTGTTGTATCTCTGGGAATCCCAGAGACTTCCAGCTTAATGCTGGACTCCTGGCTTGGATGGCAATGGTAACAAGGAATCACTTTAGGATCATGGCTATATCATTCCAGGATTTTTATATGCAACTTCTCCTACTGAAGACCATTCCTTGTGGGATGTTTTGATGGCCATATGAAGGCATACTTCAGGAACAGAAGATTCTATCCCTCTGGTCAGATAATTTAGTTGCTGTTGTTAACTGCCATCGAGTTAACTTTGACATTATGTTGATACTATGTTTGACATTATGACACAAAGATGACACTATGAAAGATCACCAAGTCACCCTACCATCAACAGCCCTGCTCAGGTCTTGCAGATTCAGGGACATGGCTTCCTTGATTGATTGAGTCTATCCATCTGTAATGTGATTTTCCTCTTTTCCTACTGTGTTCTACTTTACCAAGCATTATTGTCTTTTCTAGTGAGTCATGCCTTTTCAGGAAATGTCCAAACTATGACAATCTCAGTTTAGTCATCTTGGCTTCTAAGGAGGGTTAAAGCTTGATTTGTTCTAGGATCCATTCATGTGTCTTTTAGCAGTCCACAGCATCTGTACAACTCTTCTCCAGCACCATCTTTCAAATGAGCTGATTTTCTTCCTCTCAGCTTTCTTCACTGTCCAGCTTTCACAACTATACATAGACATTGGAAATATGATAGACTAGACAATGCTAACTTTAGTATTCAGTGACAGAGCTTTATACTTCAGGAACTTGTCTAGTTCCTTCATAGCTGCTCATTCAGTCTTCTTCTGATTTCTTGACTGTTATTTCAATTCTGATTAATGACTGAGCCAAGATATGGAAAATCTTGAGCTATTTCAGTGTCTTTGTCATCTACTCTAAATTTAGGTAAATCATCTATTGTCATTATTTTTATTTTCTTAATGTTCAACTGTAAACCAGCCATTTTACTTTCTTCCTTGACTTCAATAATTGTTCCAAGCCTTTGTTATTTTCTAATAGCAGTCTGGTGTCATCTGCATATTTTAAATTGTTGATGTTGCTTCTTTCCTCCTTCTTCCTCCAAGTCTAATCCTGCTTTACATATGATATGTTCAGCATACAAATTAAACAGAGGGTGATAAATGCAGCCTTGTTTGACCCCCTTGCCAAGTGGAAAACATTCTGTTTCTCCAAATTCAATACAGGTTTGCATTAGGGCAATCAAATGTCATGACATACCAATTTCTTTAAGCGATGTCCATAGTTTTTTCATGATCTACACAATCAAGGACATTAAAGCACAGGCTGATTTTCTTTTTCTGAAATTCCTTGGTGTGCTTCATTATCCAATATATGTTTGTAGTATGATCCCTAGGACCTCTCCCTTTCTATAACCCAGCTTGGACATCTGGCACTTCTTACTCCATATACGATGAAAGTCTTTGTTGTAGAATTTTGGGTGTCACTTTGCTTGAATGGGAGATTAATGCAACTGTCCCATGGTTACTGTGATCTGTTGTGTAACCTTTCTTGCGGACTGGAATGTATGTTGAGTGCTTCCAGTCTGTGAGTCATTCTTTTCCTTTCCATATTTGTTGACAGATTTTAGTTAGAACTAGGGTATATTCTGTCTCTGTAGACTGAAGAAGTTCTATTGGTATGCCATATGTTTATGGTGATTTATTTCTCTCAAGTGCTCTGAAACTTTCATTTCACTTTCTAAAACTGGAGGTTCATCTTCATATGGTTCTTCCTTGAATGAATGTGTCATCCTTTCGTCTCTTTCATATAGTTCTTTGGTGTACCATTTCCACTGTACTTTTATTTCTCCTTAGTGATTTAATGTGTACCCCTGCTGGTTGTAGAGCATCCCCATTCTTGGTTTAAATTTCCCTTTGATTTCTCAGATCTTGTAGAAGAGGTCTGTTGTTCTTCCTTTTTTGGTGTCATCATATATCTCATTGTGTTGATATTACAGTGTTTCTCCCTGTCCCTTTGTAGAAGTCATTGAAGAGTTGCATTTAGGGTTCTGACCCTATTTCTGTCACAATTTACTTTTGCTTTTTATCTGTTCATAACTTCCTGAACAGTTTCATCTGTCACCCATTGACCCTTCTCTCTCTCTCTCTCTCTCTCTCTCTCTGGCTGCACATAATGTCTTGTTGCATTTCTCCCTGATCATGTTCCTGGCTTCAGTTCAGAGTTCTGTTGTGGTGGTGGTGGTCATATGTATTTCATGTTGTTTCTGACTTATGTTGACCATAAGGCGAACCTATCATGGAGAGTGTGTGACATGCCCATGGTCATTCAGTGGGTTTTCATGGCCAAGTGGGGAATTGAACCCTGACCCTATGCTCAAATTACTATACCACGCTGGCTGTCAGAGTTCTTCTGGTTCCCAGTTAATTAGGTTTAACGGTACAAATATATTTTTTACATTAGCTTTCAACTCTATGAAAATGTTCTTCAGGTTTTATTTTGGCATGATGTTTGGTTTAGTGTTTGTTTGTAGCTTTACTCAAATTTTTGATATCAGCAGTTTATTATCTGTGCCACAATCCACTCCTGGCCTTGTTTTCGAGAGAGAACAGAGCTTCTCTGTCTTTTGCTTCCAATTAAGCACTCTATTCAATTTCTATTTCAGGTGATGTCCATGCATACAGTCACCGCTTGGCTTGCTTGAACAATGTATTTGCAACACACTGTTGGCCTCACAAAATTCAGTCACTCTCCTGCTTCATTTCTTGATCTTAGGCCAGATTTTCCTACAATCTTTGACTATGTACTGTTTCATATTTTTACATTCTAATTGCATATGATTAACAAGAAGTCCTGTTTTGGTGTGTGATTCAATTTTTCCTGAACTCTAGCATACAATCTTTCAATTTCTTCTTCTTCTGCCTCTGTAGTTGGAGCAGAAGCTTAGATTATAGTTATATTGATGTTTTTGTTTTTTCCCCTGAAGTCTTATTGACACAGTTTGGTCAGGCTTTTTCAGTATTTCTTTTGAATGAACTGTAACTGAATCTTATTCAATTAGATGATCCAATATTCCCTTCCAGTTCCAAAGCTGTAATTAACATTCATTTACATGTGGGCCAAAACAACCTCTCTGTATACATAATTGGGAATCTGTGGTTTTGCCTTACCTTTGCAATACAACTGTAATAACAGGGCAACTAGGCAAGCTTGATTCTGTTCTGGTTCTGTTTCTCTTCCCCACATACTATTGCATTTGTTCCATACCAGTTCATTGGTATTATTCTAGATTCCAATGTGTATTTAAATAAAAGTCATAACATTTTCATACTCATGCACTTCTATAACTTTATCAGAGCTGCTTAATTTGTGTGTTTCTTAGCAGAGGACAATTAGCCTTTTCACCTTTTGGTTAGTAGCTGCATTTCTCTGAGCTATAGCTTGGTGGCAAGCAGATGTAGTTATTTTGACAACTGTTGGGATTTCACAACATTATTCTTACTCTTAGTGCTTAACTTTGTCTGAAGAAAATTCTTCTTTTCCCTTTCCTTCCACTTCACAATGACGGTTTAGACCTCTAGACGTTTCAATGTCTTAAAGAGGCTGTGTGATTCTAAAAGACAGCTTTTCAGTTTTAATTAGAATGCCTTTATTGAGTTTGGACTGCCAAAACTATAGCAGATGCTGGACCTGGGGGTCTGTTAATGACCTGGCTGTGAGATGTTTACAAGATTGTAAGAGATATCATCCACAGTAAAGAACATTCCTGGACAGCAGGGGATGGGTGAACAGAGCAACCAAGAAAGTCTGATGGTCTACACTGCTACCTTTTTCAGGTAGACTGTTTTGTAATGGACTAACCTACAAAAAAAAATTATGATTATAAAACCTGAATTCTAGAAAGCTAATGTATAGACATCAGATTAGATTAGATTTATGTTTGTTTCATTGTCATTCTTTTCATCAAGGAAACTCTTGGAAAGTTCTGTGAGGGACTTTGGGGATCTTTAACAGTGAATGCTGTACACCTCATCAAACAATGCCTGCCAGGATACTTTGGGGGAAGCCAAAATGGATGATGATCCATTTTGATAATCATTTGATAATAATTAGATTTACTTGATAGCTGGTTTAATATGATATATCCTATAATAAATCTTGATATATCCTGTTTTCTTTCAGAGTACTTAGTGAATAATTGAAGGCTGAAGGTGTTGATGCCCTTGCTAGCTCATAATGATAACTATTGCTATGAAGAGGATAATAGGATACGAGAATTCCTGATTGCTAAAAGATCACGACATGAGAAACCCAGAATTCCTTTAGTGGGATATTACTTAGTTCTTTATGTTTTATTTAAATAATTCTCCCCGCCCTCCAAGTTTTTAAATAAGGATTCCTTGTGAATTAAGTCCAAAAGAATTAAGAGTTACCTTTTTAAAGAAAGAGAAAATAAGACTGACTTTTTTTATTTCTCTTCATGATTAACCTGTCTGAGTAGCCATTCACTCAGCTCTAGGCACCAATCTCCCTTTGTTACTAGTGTGCTGCCAATTTGTTTTATCTTCCCTGTGATGTGAACACTTAATTAAGTGGCCTAATTAACTTTTAAATTGCTCAGACTCTCAGCAGAAAGATGGGCCATCATGAGACTTTCCTGTAATGCTCCCTAATTGACCTGGCAGCTGTCCTATGTTGTCAGTTGTGTCACTCCGCGTGTGTCTTGTCATCGTGGGTGGTATTATGAGTTGAAAAATATAACTGAAACTTAAGAGATTGTCTTAGATGAAGATATTGATCCATCCAATTCAGTACAGTCTACTCTGATTGCCAGCAAAGCATCCCCAAATCACCTGCTACCTGCTCTTTTTATGTTAAGTTGCTAGTGCTTGTTGGAGCATTCTACAAACAAAGTGTATGCTCTGTTACCAAGCTATGGTCCTTCACATCTCCACATGTTTCGCCAAGAGCTCCAACAGGTTTAAGAAGTAACACTGGCAATAAACCAGAAAGAAAATCTGACCTAGCTTGTTGTTACTCTTATTGTTATAATTATAGTTTAAGTTTCCTTATTCCTGTTGGTGTCAGCTTCTAGAAAAACAATGATGTGTATCTTTTTTTTAAAAAAAAAATCTTACAGACTTTTGTTTTAAACTTCACACATCAGAAGAATAGATGACTGTTTCATGTGAGTGCAAACTCTGGGCTCCCTGAAAACCACTGGATTCTATCCTCCAGCTTCCAAAGAAGAAAACAAACAGACTTGATTCTGTCAATGGGGACACCTGAATCATTGGTCTCCATTCCCAGGTTCCACTCTTGTGCTCCTGCTCCAAACCCACTTAGTGCCTACACATTTCCCTCTAGTGGTTGGCAAATCTTTTAAGAAAAGAAACAATGAATCCTGGAAACTTGTTCCAGATTCCTTGGAAGCTATTTGGAAGAAGCTAATATTCTCTTTAGTCAATTCTAGGCTCATTCACAGTACACAATGACAACATCATCATTCTACTTTAACCACCATGGTTCAGTCCTATGGGATCCTGAGGTTTGTAGTTTAGGGATGGTTAGAATTCTCAGCCAGAAAGGTCTTGTGCCTCACCGAAGCACAAACTGTAGGATTCGTTAGGGTATAGCCATTGCAATCAAAGTGGAGTATAGCACTACAACTGTGTAGTTTGATTAAGCCTCTAGTCATATCTCCTCAGGATCAAAATTCCCTCACCCACTGATTTTCTGTTTAGCATTCTTCTAAATACATGAAGACTCCAACTTTTTATGATAATGGGACCATTTATGCTGCCCATATTTTCTGAATCTGTACAGCTATGGGGGGGGGGGTGTGAATTGGCATTATAGACATTACCAGAAATTACCGGAGTATAACTTTCAGATTCATTTTTGGGTAATTTTTTGGCTGATTGAGGTGGGCTGTAGGGGATTTTAAAGCAGCATGGATGTTAGGTAGGTTTGGGGGCAAAACTTATGTTTTGTGATTAGTTTGAGCATTTTTTGGTCATCTTTGGGGGAAAAACCCTCTGATTTTTGAACAATTTTGGGTTGGTCAAGGGGCTCTTGAGGCTTCAGGAGCTATAAAATAGAACCCTGTATATCTAGCCTGTAGGCTGGACTTTCCTCACCTCATTCTTCATCTTTGTGTGTGCTTCCTCCCACTGGACTATGCTTTGATATTTCCACACGGAGAAGCAAGGTCTGAAGGGAAATTATATTGACATTCACTTGAACAGGACTAGTAGACATCCAAAGCCCCCTGTTTCAACTAGGAAAATACTTGAGAGAGGTTTTCTGTACTTCCCAGTCCCTCATTCTTTCAGTCCATGTTTTCTGTTGGGTCAAATATTTTCAACAGTGCTTCTTAATGGCTTCATTGTTAAAGTAACTAAAATCTCTTGTCATGGGATATGATGATGATGCACAACCTAACTTTCCTAATTTTCCAGATATACTATGATAACCAGCAAGTATGGGAAATACACAATTGTGTAAAATCTGCCCTGAACACTTTGAGGTACTAAATTTCCTCTTTTGTCTTTTGTCACTGCTATAAAATTGACTGGGATTTGGGAGTGTTGGGAAGATGATTCTTGAATGACAAGAGCATGAGCTTCTGCATGGTTACTAAGAAATAAATTCTGCTCTATATCACGTGGAGACTCTTCAGTACATGCATTCAGTATTACAATCTTGCAGTCTTAAAGGCAACCTCAGCCAAACTCTTTTCTTTACAGAGAAAACCCCAGTGATCAGTTGAATTAATTCTGGAGACATGATATTCTCTCTCCCTCTCTCCCAATCTTTCTCCATCTCTCTCCCCCTCCCCCTCCCTTTTTCTCTCTCATTTCAAGCCATGGCCCAAAATGTGTACATTTAGGTGGAGCTATGTGTTATGCAGATTCCCAAATCTGCAATTGCTGTGTCAGTGGAAATGTGGGCAGAATGCACACTTGTGCAGGACAGAAGTGGACATGCACTGAGAGGAGAGGTGGTGCTACTGAACTCTTAGTGGATGTTATCAGCGGGATCAGCAGTGACCATAAGAATCATTTCTACAGATCAGAAATCACTTCCAGTTGAAGGGGAGGACTCAGCTTCGAGCAGGGGAAAAGAGCATACTCAAACTCCACAATGGCTGCATGTGGCCCATAGGCTATCCAGTTTCCACCCCAGTATAGAAGAATGTGCCTATCCTTCACTTGTTTCTTTCTAACAAATCCATTTTCCCTGGATTCTAGCTATGCCTGGGAAGGAGCTATAGTTAGTGACACAGCATATGTATTTCCGTCTAACATGTTCTAGGTTAAATCTCTTGCATCTCAAGATTGGTAAATCTTTAGCTGAAGACATCTGTATCTAGCTCAAGGAAATCTCTGTCTAGTTCAGTGCTCCCGTCAGCACAATCAACAGTGGAGAATTTGATGTACCGTATTTTTTTTTTTCACTATGAATCTATTGATTTCATTTCCTTAAAATTTCTCATGCTCAGTTATTGGTGTACAGTTTCCTTAACTTGGACGTATTTTGCAAGTGTTACCTTTTACTATGATGCACTTTTCTGTGTAATTTTCCCTACATGTTTTTGCATATATTTTCCCTCAAAATTTGCCTTTCTTTGTGCATTTTTGTGTTGCAAATAATATGAAAATGTGCATTTTGGTGTAGAAGCTTGTTCTGCTTTGTTTATGTGTTCAGCAGGTTTAAATTTATAAATTTTGTATAAAAAATTAAATCAGATGTAATATTTTTCCCCTGCCTTCATAGGTCTGATTCATTATAATACAGCTTCATATGTTATATTCTTCCTTTGCTGACATCAGGTTCACAGCTGAGGAAAATGATTAAAAATGACTGGGGAGACAGATATTCACAAGGTGAGATTATCAGGTGTGAAAAGTCTGAAGGAATCTCCATGTGTCTGACATCTCCTTTTTTCAATGTCTCCATCCCTGTGTTTGTCTTACAAGGAACTGGCAGCCCTTTATGAGTACTATGGACCAATAGTATAATATAACTGTATATATGATGGTTGTTTTACTTCTTTCTCATGCATGGCTGTTCTGGTTGCTATATGGCTGTCTAATACCAGGATGACTGTAGATAAGACTGGACTGGGAGCACTTTCTACTAATTACTATAGCGATCTGAAAGGTTTAACACGAAGAGCTTTCACTTCATGCTTGCTTAGTAATTTTCCATTATGGCTTAATGCTTGCTGTTTAATGATTAGGTAAAATAAATCTAGTGTGCTCATGTGATTTGTTATATATTGTATTCATGCTCTTGCTGGGAACAGTCTCCAAAACAGCTATAAACAGTGAGGTATAGGTTTGCTTTGAATACAGGATTTCTGCCCTGGCATGTTGTTAAATAAGCTGTTGTCTTCAGTTCACTAATTCCTCCATTCTTGGACAAACAGGACAAGTTTCTTGTCAGTGTTCCCAGTCATCAAGCACTGTAATAGTTTCATAAAACTGTTGTTTTTTTAAAAAAGCAAATACAAAAAAACTCAACTTCTTTGATTTGTAAGCGTGGTAACTCAAGTGGCTCTGGACCAGTAGGAAAGGAAAAAATGTGTTTGTTCAGGATTTTAGCATTGAAGCAGAACTTCTAAAAACAAATAAAAACTAAGAAAACAAAACCAGAAACATGTATTGTGATTACATTAAAAATGTAGTTAACCCTGATAGATATTAAAGCATAATCTAGAAACACAGGTACATAAAATAACAAAAAATGGTCAGAATGTGTATGACAGTTATGAGTGCATAACCCAGGGCTACTTATTCTTGAGTGTTACATACTCATGGTCCTTATATAGCCTCTAATTCAGGGACCATGAAAGTCCTCCAATCTCAATTTACTAGAAACAGGCATTGTAGTTGATGGGAGTCTGCTCCCTTGTCACTTGGGAAGCAGATAGCTGATGTTTCTGCTCCCTACTCACGTTAGCACTAGCAGTCTCTGGCATGAGGAGGAATGGTGACAGGGTCCTTGCTTCTGCCTGTTGCAATGGGAGTTGCTCACAGGAGGGAATGGAAATGGCACCAGGTGCTTCCTGAGCTTCCTGAACAGACCCTTATCAATAATAGTGACTGCTCTAAGGATTTTGGAGGTCTTTCCTTTCACATTGGGGCAGCAACCACCACTGTTCAGTGTGGGCTGCCTTCTGAAGCCATCAAGACTATTGGGAAATGGAGGTCAGCCGCATTCAAGGGCTGTATAAGGCTGGGGTTCGAAATGCAAGGTGGTGATGTGTTGTCTTTTTTGAGTCCTAGGTGTGCTCTGGGAGGAAGGAAAAGTCGTCAGAAGTCAGGAGCCAGGGACATGGGAGCAATCAGAGACCATGAAGGCTGGATGAAGATGGGATCTTGAACTGGCAGAGAGAAGAAGCATGCTGCCCGGAACCTATGATTGACATTTGGGACTCTATAGTTACATCTCAGACTATGGACATTGAGTTTTGTTAGTATATCAGGGCTTGTTGGGAAATTCAGCGAAATTGTTCTTTGTATGGTGGTGGCCATGGGTGGTTGTTGGCTGCAGATGTTTAGGGTTGGCAGTAGAAGGGAGTGAGATGCCACTGCCCACCTCTTGTGGCAGCAGCACGGGTCCTGTATATGGGCTATTGGTTACCAGGCTGGAAACAGGAGGTCCATGGTGGCAGGAGTGCAAGGGGATTAGGGTGTGTAGCATACGGAGGTGCACACATCCTCTGTGCTCCTACCAAGATAGGCAGCATTGGGCCTGTCGTCGAGTGACAACGGTCTGGATGGATTGGTTCATTGGCCAACAGGCAGATTCGGTGATGCCTGGCTCCAGACCGATGTGCTTGTCAATCCTGTTACACCTGTAGTCAGTAAAGTTGTGGCCTTTGTTTTCTCAAAACATTGGTCTTTGTTGGTTCTTTTGGAGCAACTAGCTCATCACTGAACATGCAACTATGGTGCTTACACATAAAGAATATATAGGATTCTGGTCAATATTGCTGCAGGGTACTGTACGTTTCTAACAGTACTTGTAAATGAATATTGATTTAAAAAACATTTCCCCATTATAAATACTTCTCTTCTCATGTAGTTTTATTTTACTTAATTTTTAAAGACATTTTTCTCAATTAATCAAATCCCAGTTGTTTCTAGGAACTGCATTCCATTTTTGGTTGTGGCCTCATTCATAATCTCAAGAAATTCCACTGAATATAATGGGATAGATGTTAAAATAAACATTTTTTGGGCTGCAGGAATGTCACTGTAGATAACATATTAACATGAGGAACTGTGCTCTATGTAATAAGTTTCTGAAGCATGCCTGTGGCACTGTGGCCACAGTGCCTGTGGTACTGCATTAATATACTCTTCACATGTTTCAGACCTGACCTGTCTCCCTGTCAAAAGGTCCTATCCCTTTGTGTTTTACAAGTATGAAAGCTGGGCATTTGCTCCTCTTCTGAACAGCTTCATGGTTCTCTCCTAAAAACCATGCAGCTCTTTCCCCATCAAAGTGCCATGTTTTTGAAAGATCACAGACAGTTTGTCCTAAGGAACATGGAGCACTTGTTTGTGCTCATTACATCCCAGAGTGAAAAGTACAAGGACAAGAAGAGTTCAGCATGAGTAGAGTATTTTCTCCATCAGTGTAAGGATGAGGAAATGAGGGAGAGATGTGAGGGAAAATAAACATATTATATAGACATCCCATGTAGATTGACTAGTAGCAGTTTTACACACCAGCAATATTAGTCCTTGCTGGTCCAGAATTCTGAGCCCAGAAACACAGAAACCCTAATATCCTTCGGGTTTTGAAACGCTTCTTGCAGTTGGACTCAGGCAATTGTTTCCATATTCTTCCTACTCAACACCTGCAATTTAAACAGAGTCAGTTAAACCTGTGGGAAATTTACAACAGTCAGATGGCAGCAAGTTTGGTGTGCTCTTAGAAGTGAGACCTATGACCAAATGTACCATAATGCATGATTCTCCCCTCCCTTAACATAAAGCAAGATCAAAATGCTGCTAATGTGATCAAAGAATAACATGAGTAAAAAGAAATGACCCATGGTAATTCCCCAGTTACCTTCAATACATTTATTGCCAAATGTAGGGATGGGGTTAGAAAAAATAGGTGTAGTATGGTCTTGGTTTGGATTCCATGTTTATGCTACATTACCTGTGAATGTAGAAGGATGTGAATAGGGATGTAAGAATCTGCCAGTTAATGCTTAAGGCTCTTGTTTCTCCAGGGCTGAGCTCATACTGACTTATGCCCACACTGGGTTACAAGCAGAATTCAAGGTGACCTCAACAGAATGGAGAGCAGGGCCAAAACTAACAAAAGGAGTTTCCACAGGCATAAATGTATGTTTGCTCATTTTGTTAGTGTTAAGCGCATCAGATAGTCAAATACAAGCTGGGTGACAACTGACTTGACAACAGTGTATGTAAAAAGTAGACCCCATCTTAATGAGAATCTACAGCCTTAATAATCCACAAGCTAACATGATTCCAATGTGATGTAATGGCATACAAAGGTGGAATTCAAGCCTGTATTAATAGAAGTATGGTGTTCTGATCAAAGGATATAATGGTGCCACTTCATTTACCTTTGGTAAGAACTCTTCAGGAGTGCTATGTTCAGTCCAGCAATAAACAGAATGATACCAGCAAACAGAAGAGCAACCAAGATTGAAAAAGTTCTGGAAATCAAAACTTATGAGGAATGGTTGAGGGAACTGGATATGTTTAGCCTAAAGGAGAACACTGAGAGGTGATATGATGTCCCTCTTCAAATATCACATGGAAGATGAAGCAAGCATGCTTTCTGCTTAAGGAAAAAGCTTGAAACAATGAATTCCAATTACAAAAAATATTTTCCACCTAAATGTTAGCAAGAACTCTTTGATAGTAAGAGCTTTTTGACAGTGGAGTGGGCTACCTTAGAAGATACGATAGGGAGGTTAAGCAGAGATTGTGTAGACATGGTGTCAGGGATACTTTGACTGAAGGTTGGAGTAGATCATACCCTAGCAAACTCTATAGTTCTATGATTCTGAGAAGATATGACAATCTCTATATATTTCTATTGACTGCTTTTTCCCAAAATGGACACAGATTTGTGTGTATCTTTCAAATATACACTTTTCTGTTTATTTTCCCATTAACTTAACACATCTGTGCATTTTTTTTCGAATGTTCATGTGTTTCATATGGCAAATTTTATTTGGCCCTCATGTTCAGGCTGTGTGTGTGAACTGGGAAGTCTTATCTTTAATATGAGCCCTATGAATTTGTCTTCCATTTCTAGATATGACTTATTAATTTCTCTAATATATGAAGAGGAACACTGTCCCTTATATTAGATAAGCAATATCCTGGAGAATAATAATGATCTAGGTATGGAGGATAGGTCAGCAGACACCATGGAAAAAGAAATCAGGTAATATAGCAAAACAAGTAAAACATCCTTGCAGAGAGAAACAGCAATAATCTGAAAATTTCAGAATGAAATGGCAGTACTTTCAGTGAACATAAGCATTTATTCAGTAGTAACCTGTATCTAGTAACAAAGAGAAGAATATTTTTGGAAAATCCAATAAGATTTTTTTAAAAAATAAATAAAACACATATCCAGCCAGCCACAAACATCTGAATTGCTGTGAAAGTGCCAAACAGAGTTACAGAGCATAGATTTCAATGGTTATTATCTTCTAATATGTAAGACTGGTTTCTCTTTCAGGAAGTAGAATTATACACAGGTGTGCAATAGATGAGGCAGTAGCTGTGTGCATAATCTGTAAATCATGGGAGATTGCCAATGAATACCAGATGCTGTAGGATATATTTCAGAGGAATGAACTGGCAAAACCACCTCGGAGTATTCCTTGCCTAAGAAAACTGTATAAAACTCGTGGGGTCACCATAACTTGGCAGGCATCTTGAAGCCACATACACACAGGAATGGCTACCAATGAAGGAGTTTTAATAATTACTACTTGCCTTTGACAAGAATTATCTTTTTTGGTGGGGGAGGGGAGGGAGCATTACCTGTCAATGGCACAATTGGCTGAATCAGTATGATAGAAAAGCTGAATAATGCTGCTGAATGAATATTCCAGCAACACAGGAAGCAAATCTAGTTTCCTCCCTAGCTTCTTTGAAAGAAGGAATTGCCTGTAGCTTGGTTAAGAGTAATTACTACCTCTTGATGGTTAAGAGTTTACATGATGATTGGAGCAATGGTAGATTTGTTGAGTATGTTGAAGAGCAAAAGGAAATCTGGGATAATGAACCTAGGATTTCAGAAACAATACAGCTGAAGTTGAAATAAAATGAATACCAGGAAACAACATAAGGTTGGCTGGTGGGTTCATTGTGGGTTTAGATCAGAACTTTAAATGAGTTACACAAGGTGTCAAAGCTGTCTTGGAAATAGGGTTCAGTCTTGGATAACTCCTTGAAAATTCAGAATAAAAACAAAAGTGAATTCACTGTCTCACTAACATGGAGGCCAGCAGCCATTGTTGTGTGAGCAAGAATGTTCAGAATCATAGGGAAAGTCTCCATGGATGCAGAGAGCAATCCCTTTCAAAAAGAAATCCTGTACTCATAGAAGGTGAAGAAAATGACAGAACAGTAGCAAGAGCCTCCCCACCACTCCACATCCACAAAGTGTACATTAGAGCCCTTGAAATGAGAACTCCTTTGTGAGTCTTTACTTTGGGGAGGGTTTTTTTTCCCAATTTTCATTCAATTTTCAATTGAATGAAAATTAAGTATATCACAGAGGTTTCTTTAGGCAAGAGACCTGCACAATTTCAAAATGATCAGGACAAGGTTTTGGAAGCTATGATAAATTAAAAACAATTTAAATGTTTCTTTCTTTGTTCAATCACAACAAAAGTCACAGAACAACAGAACAACAAAAAATTATGATGAGATACAGCATGACCTACAAATTGAACCATATGATATTTTTCCTTCACCATGAGGGAACACCCAATAACTATAAAAGTAAGTAAGCAGTTATAGTTACTCTGCAAGTGAATTAAGTTATTTCTTATTAAATTGTAGTATGGTTATATCTTTATTATTGGGGGGAAATAATTAATGACAAATGGCACTATTTCCTATTTGTAACTAGTGTCTTCTAAATTCTGCTTCATTGGAAGCTAGAAATAGAAATAGAAATAGAAACTTCCCTTATTGAAGAAAAGATTATTTTAGCAAAAGTTGCAATGGAAATTATAGAGGAACTTCATATTTAAGTTGTGGTCATAACCATTACTCTAGCACTGATGTTCCAGTGTAAGGTTTTAGATTTGATCCTTAGTACCTATGAAGGCAGATTTTTCTCACTTGCAAAACTGTTTAGCAAAATGCTAAAGATGACTTACAAAGATGGAGGTACAGCAACCCTTTTAACAGGACTATAATGCTTTTTCTAGGAATGGAGAAGGTTTTCTAAACCCTCAGATTGCTTTTGAGCATTGTCTCTTTAAATAGAAGAAATTAGAATGCCAGAACATTCCTATTCGGAAGATTTAGTCAGAACTTAGAAAAAGTACTTTACTGTTCATAGTCTGGAGGATTGGGGAGTTGCAGTTGAAAAAAGGTAACTTTACCAATCTCTGATTTGATTTAACATGTTCATCCATTGTATGTGAGGTGAACAGATGGAACTGAGTAGCCATATTTCTAAAGTCATGTCTATGCACAAACTCCACTCACAGCACATATGCTAACATTTACATACAACCTTTTATGTGCAATATCCACACAATCTGAAACCTTAATCATATTGGGTTCCAGATGATGAGGAACCTTTTGTGTGCATGACTACACATGAGAAGAAAACTATATCTGGCTATCAAGACTGATGCGAGGGGCCAGTTGGTCTTCAACATGGGTGTGTAATGGGTTATGAGCACTTGACATGACTTCTTTACAAGTTGGATGAATTTATGCTTAAAACTTCTAAAAAAAGGCTGAGTATTAATTAGTGAGCTGAATGAGTTTCTCCTCCCTTCTTTAGCTTTTCTATCTTGCCATATTTCAAGTAATTCCCAAGCTAAGGTGTTGCTAGAAAAATAGATCCATAAATAGATATTTCATGTTCTGCAGAGAATGTAATGTGTGGTTGTTACTAAATAGGTTCAAACTGCAAGAGATTGTTCAATTTTGGGACATGAGAGAAAAATTGATTTGGGAGGCAGCTTTGCTAAAATGGCTTCAGAATTTAAATCTACAAATGAAATACTTCTCTACCACCTGAATGAAATCTCAGAAAGCCACGTTCTGAACATTGCTTAATTCATATTGTGTCAGAGTAGATTATTCCCATGGCAAAAAATATAGTCAAAGGGAGGAAATTCCATATAGAAATGCAATGTTATGAACACATTTTTCTTCCTTCCTATTTCCACCTTTGAAAACAGATAAGAAATACTCTAACTGAAAAATGGTATAACAAAACTAAAATCAATATCCTTCCTGTCCCATTCCTCACCCCATTCTTTTTTCTTCTTCTTTTGTCTTTGACCCAGACTAATGACAGTTCATCTGAAGTCCTCAAAATCTACATCATAGAAATGCAGTCATGATTTTAAAATGTGAATAATAAACATCAAAAGTTGCTGTGTGGTAACCAAAAGAGTTGTCTCTGCTAGGTTTGAATAGAATTTTATGTCAAGTCAAGAATGTGTACATCTCTGTATTACTATTGTTGGTTCATATTAGTTTTCTGAATGTTACAGTCAAGATTTGAACCTTTTGTGTGTGGCAGTCACATACACAGTAGGACAGTAGGATGCAGTCCCAGAGCACTTTTTTTAAAATAACACTTTAAGGCTCAGCAGTAGTATAAAAGGGCAAACAGAATATTGTTTTGTCTTTGTGACAATAAAACTTCCAACATGGCCCAGTTGGCCTCGATAGTTCTGTTTTTCAGGAAATAGTCTCCAGTCCACATCTGTGAGGGAAGTGAAAAGTGGCTGGGCATGAGGTCCTGCTCACCAGTTCAAGATGTATCCTGCCAGAGACTGTTGATGTTGTGCTAGGATGACAACAGGCAGAATTGCCTCAATATAATCACGTGGGAGATGTCGCTCTTCTTCTTGCGAGCCCTAGTACTTATAAAAAATTAAACAATGTTCAAAGAAAGAATGAACTGAAATTCACTGAAGAAACCAATCCTTTAAAAAAGCCTAGTAATGACAATAATGGGGTCAATGGCAGGGGAGAGAGATATGAGAAAGGACAAAAGAAAAATAAGTGGGAAAGAACAGAGATGGGATTTAGATGAGAAAAAGGGTGAGAAAATGAAGGAAGAATGGAGGGAGACGAAAAGGTATTCAGAAGCAGCTGAATCTTTAGGAAGCTTCCCAATTTTTGAGATAGAGGGCAAGGTTTTCTTTCACCACAACAGCATCCCCAAATTCAGTGCTTTACTGGTTGCAGAAGGAGTGAATCAGAATTCAATAAGATATGAGCAAGCGCACTTCAAAAACAATTCAGAATTTTCATCTAAAATTATATCTGTCCTTTGTGTCCCTGTTATAGTGAAAGGAAGTAAGCAGACCAAGGACCAAGAACTGTGGAAATCTCATTTGCTGAATATTTCCTGTAAATACACAGATTCTCATGTTACCCCAAAGTGTGGGTGACACAGAGGTCCACCTGCAGTGCCAATGCCTCCATGAAAATGTGGGGAATATTAGCACAAGAGAAGACCTGCAAGAGGGGGGTAACCTTGTGAGATTTTTTACACCCGTGTATACCAGTACTAATGCAGAAAAAAAACAGCTGGAGTTCAAACGTAAGCTTGTTTGTTTTATTGGGGGAATTAACAATCACACATATACACACAAGATCCAAACAGTCTCACAATCACACAAGGCTACCTGAAGGAAAAGTGAGGAAAAGTTGGATACTGAGAGCTTAGGGCATTGTGGATGATATTTACCATTCCAGCACAGACAAAGGAATGTGATATGGCTTTGACTAGGGGTCCAAGGGTAGTACAAGTTGGGAATCAGAGCGGCAGAGTGATGGTCAGTCAAAAGTACTATGAGTTATCTGGCTCAGAACCAAGGTTTAAATACTCTTTTTCTGCCCTGAGGGGGAAAATGTTAATGGCTCTCTAGCAGAATAGACAGGAGGGTCATGAATGAGCCAATGGCTTTATCATTAGATGACAAAGGAACTGCTAGAAATCATGATAGTTCCTTAGCACTGGGACAGGTGAGGGGACAAAAAGAGCATTTTGATGGACAAAGAGAGAAGGTTGAAGACAATCAGTCATTCAGTGGAAGCAGTTACGAGTGCCATTATTTCTAAAGTCTGAGTCATTGAGGGACATGTGTGGAAGTCCATTGTTTCCAGAGATTTCCAGGCTATGACCTAGCCATGCCCTGAGGTCTAGACTAACCTAGTTTTGCAATTCACATGTGCAGCCAGTTCCTCTTTGTCAGCCAGCTTCCCAATCATAGCAGGATATAATTTATATTTCATGTCAATCAAGTCATATCTGTTAATTAAATGATATCAAGGAATACGGGTGCACAGTTTGGTAACATTTACAAAAGGTAAAATTGTAAGCTCAGTTTATATTACCACCAAGCAGTCCTAGCCTGGTACATCAAACCAGGCCAATTTAAATTTTAGTACTACCACTAGACTTGGTATCCTTTGTGGTGTCTCTTCAAAATGGCACATCCTGGAAATGTGGATTTTACATGGAATTTGTTATGAATGATACCATGTTTTCCTGGGATACCTCTTAGGAAAAGTGCCCGAGTATATATCTCTTATGGGAGACCACTCAGGACTGTATTTATAACCCTCTTGATGAACATCATTCTTCTTGTCCATGGAAGGAAGGTAAGGTTAATGATGCATAGACAAAGAATGAATGATGAAGGCCAAGCCAGCTGTTCAGAGAGCAAGACAAAAGAAACATAAATTATGAGTCTGTACTCATGGGTGTGTAGGAAAAGGATAAAGGGCAACTAGTGAAACTGCTAAGTTAAAATCCATTAAGTGATTAGAAATTTGGAGACAAAAGCTGATGTGAAGTGGGGAAAGATCACTTTTGAGTATTTGAGTTTCTTAAGGCTGTAATTCTGTACCAACATACATGAAGCTAATTTCTATTTAAGCCATTGTTACTTCTGAATAGCCAAGTATGGGATTGCACTGTAAATGTACAGTGAGGTTGTAGTAGTTTTTAGAAAGCATTTTAGTGCATGTGTGCACACACACACACACCACAAACACACTTGTTCATCTATTTATCTGTATATATTTGCCATCACTATAAATTTTCATGCATAAGGCACCACTGCATGTTAGAAATGATGCAGGTAAGAGAAGGGTTGTTCCATTGTTTTTTAAGACTAATGTCTTCTGTGTGAAAGTAAAGCTTGTCTGTATATGAACTTAGGATGCAATGACAATCCACACAACTTCTCATCCTCAACAGAACGTGTCTTGACAAATTAGGAAACCTCACTTTAAAAATTGCCAACTGCTTTGAGATTTTTAATCCTCAAATGGTAGCAAAATACCAATACCTTTTTTTTTTCCCAAAAAAAAAAAAAACACTATTTTTTTGGATAAAAACTGGTTGTATGCAGACACCAGTGCTTTAGAAGAAAACTGATGCTTTTGTGAAAGTTGTATTTTATGTAAAACACAGTGTTTTCTGTACAAAATTTGGTTATTTTTTGGTGCAGAATTATTTTTACATTAATGAAATATTTGTAAAAATATCTCCAAAGGTGAAAAATAATAATGAGTGCAAAGGGTGTCACAATGTCACCTGAATAGGAAACCTTTTTAATTTTTTTTGTTCTCATATATGAAAATGGACTGTTCAAATGCTAATTGTTGTGTACCTTCAAGACATTTGCTGCCCAACCCACGAAATGAAGAGACCACACACAGGGCTTGGGTTAAACTAGGGCAATTTATTAATGTATGCCTAATTAACATAAAGCTGGAAATGAACTTGACCTTGAACTTATGAATTTAAACTTGACCATGAACTTGAACTTATGGCCTGAGAAGGGGGGGTCAACAGCATGGGTAGGCTAAGGCAAGGGTCAGCTCCAGACCTCTTCCCCAGCCCTCCTTGGCTGAGGTACCGGGCCCCAAAGCCAACCCATGAGGCTGGATTAAGAACTTTGGCCGGCCCTTTTCTGGAAGGCGAGCCCACAAACCGCAACCCCCCCCGTCTTATGACAGTAGGGGCAAGTCCCGGGCCCGCCTCAAGGACAGTATTTATCCTACACCAAAGGGTGCCATAGGTACTCACCAAAACCCTTAGACCGCCCCCTACCAGCCGTGGATAAGACAAGTGTGGCTGTGGAGACCTATTTAAACCTATTTAAGACACCACCTTGTAAAGCCAACTGCCCAATCCCTTGGCGCAGTGTAGGGTAGGCGAAAAACCCCCCTAAGGGGGGGGGAATTCCTACCCAGCCCCAAAGCGACCAGCAATGTTACACTGAAACCATAGGGTGGGAGGGTGAGTCGCCCTCAAACAAAGAGGCTGAGGAAGGGGCGGCGCGGCCCTAAAGAGGGATCTGCAGACCCCGCCCCCTTCCCATCCCACTGTGCGACCCTTGTTGCACAGTGCATGCATGGTCTCCTCTTCATGAGAGGGCAGCAAAGGTGTCCCCCCCCCCGCCACTTGTGGTCACGCGGGCAGTGGGAGACGAATTCTCCATTACGGTGACCCTGAGGTGAACCTATCATGGGGTTTTCTTGGCAAGTTTTGTTCAGAGGTAGTTTGCCTTTGCCTTTCCCTGAAGCTGAAAGAGTGTTACTTGCCCAAGGTCACCCAATAGTTTCCATGGCTGAATGTGATTCAAACCCTGGTATCCAGAGTCATAGGCCATTTCCTCACTAGACTGTTACAGTGCTATTATTCTACTTTCAACATCCTATGGAATCCTGAGGTTTGCAGTTTAGGGAGGCCCATCCCTAAACTGCAAACCTCAGGATTCCATAGGACTTTGGAAAATGGAATAATATCCCTATAACAGTCTAGTGCGGAAACAGTCATAGTCCAGCTCTCAAACTGCTATACCACACTGGCTCTCGTATTGCTAATATGTCTCTTTAAACATTCAAACAAACATTCTGGGAAACCTGGATGACTCTGATTCCTTAACATGTGTACATGGGATACTTGCCAGTATCCACAACTTACATCATCCCTATATTTGGGAAACTTTACATAGCGAGGTTTACCATTCACGTCTACATGATTTCTTATATCTTTTAGATCTAGTTTCAAGACTTGTTTTGAAAACAAATTCACAGAAATCACAGTAATGAAGAAGTGGAGTATCTTTGGCCATTCAGATGTTGTTGGACTGAAGCTCCCATTATCCCCTACCATTGTCCAAGGAAGTAGTGGAATCCCATTATGTCCAGAGGCACACAGGTTTCATTGGTAGAGATTGTCTCTGCTAGCAGAAAACAACAATCTTCATTCCCCCTTTTCATTCAATCTCTTTTGATAATATCACCCATTACATCTTTTGAGTGTTGGCTCAAGATGGAACTGGGGTCTAGTCTCTTCAGTTAGGCAGATATCAGAAGGTGGTGCTTGAGACATCCCAAGATTTGGGCTTGGATGTCACCAATATGTGGATAGTCCCATCTGCAGATCATAGACAACCAGTTGCCCTCAAATGATATCAGAGTTTGATTAGATGAGAATGAATAAACTGAAACATAACCCAGACAAGGTTGAACTATGGTACAAGAGTCCTTTATTTATCTATTTATTTATTTATCCAAAGACGACACTAAAAGAAGGGTAGTGAAATCTGTGAAACACATACCATAAGAACTTCTTTAATATACTCTTTCCTGTACCAAATGGGTAATCTGAGAGTTCCAAGGCACATGGGGGGCATTCGTAGTGCAAAACCTCCTACACTGAAGAGCGGGTGGGTGATATACTTTTAGACTATGGCTTCCAAAATCTCCCAACTAGCACATCCAGTATTTAAACCAGCTTAGGTATTCTGAGAAAGATAGTTCTTGAAAAAAAAAAAAAAATCACCATTCTTTGATTACCTTCTTTGACACTTCTAACACATACAAAGTAATTTAATCTAAGAACTGAATCTCTCTTTTGCTTTAATCATCCATATCCAGATAAATAATTTTATAGTAATGTTTTATTTCTTGTGATATTTTAAGTGTACCTTCCTAATATTAGTTTACTTCAAAGGATTCTCCAGCTTTTATGGAACACACTATTTGCTAAGTAGAACATGTCCAATGTCTTTCTTTCTTGTTTCCTCAATAAACAATACTATCTGTAGATCTATCAAACTTTGCTTCTTATTTTTATGCAAATGAAAGCTTTGATCCTTTACAGAAAGAAACACAACAATAAATAGGGAAAATACATTCTCCTTATTTATATTAAAAACCCATCATAATGACAGGGAAGTGATAATATTTAATTACAGGAAGACAAAGAGACTATCTTAAAAGTTATCTATCATGAATAAAAAGCTGGCTAACTTCACATCTTTTCTAACAGAATCATGAAGCGAGGAAAAAAAATAGCAGCATTTTTTAAAATTTTCTTAGGTCCCTATAAAATCAATAACGGTACACCTGCAGACTTTACAACTTTGGATGTGAATTTATACTTTCTAATGAAATAGACAGAAAAGACAAAGAAGGTCCTCAGTTTATGCTTTGCCTAAAACTCCAGTGCTGCCAAATATGAAGACTTTGGCCATTTTCATATGAAGGGGCTCTGCCGCTTCTGGGACAGGATGGCTGTGGTTGGCAGGTTGGCAGGTCCATATGACTTCATCACTGGCCCTCTGCCACCCTGTCCCCAAGCATCACACTCATGCAGTTTTCACCAAATGGAAACAGTCTATTTCGTGCTTGCAATCAGGTAACACTTCCATTTTCCTGGCCATGCAGAAGCTGTGGAAGTGCAATGGCAACACTTCCTTCCATAGCGCACCAGTGGAAAGTGTCTGGCTGTGCTGTGGAAGAAGGAGATCACACCACTGCACTCCCTTCCTCATGGACCAAGCAGGTGTGGAGGGAAGCATTTCTGGAGCACTCCCTTCCGAACTGCAGTGTGATGATGCAGAAGAGTGTCATTGTGAGGATATGGCCTTTGACAACTCATAGTTATGACCAAGAAGGAGGATTTTCTTTTTTCTCAACCTCTGCCATCAGTGCAAGGACCTCCTTCTGTTCTACTGCTGTGGCCACCAACTCTGTGGGCCTCCTAGATGCCCTTAAGACATATGTGTGCAATATTATGCAACTTACATACCCACTGGACACCACTCGTCTTTATTCATTACTGTCCACAGACACAGACACCAAGTCTGAATCAAGTTAACTAATAAACAGTGTTCCCAGAGGACAAAAGCATATAAATGCAAAAACAATACTTTGTTACTAGAAGTCCAACATAACAAAATATTTTATTTAAAACATATAAAACATATTGAGTACTGTCTCACACACTCCACTCCTAGCTAGTCCAGACTCTTAAATGGTACTCATTAATTCCTAAGCCTGACTGACTGACTCTCTGAACCCTAATCCTCACTTCACTCACTCCTTTTTTCTTTCTATCCCTAATTTTAACTACCCTAACTGCCTAACTAAGACCCTTTTTGCACCTTACCTTTTCATGCTGCTGGGTTGGGTTTTTAGCGTGAGAAGGCTTGGGGGGAATGCTGTTGAATTCCTGCTGCTTCGGCTCCATAGCTCCTTCCTGGTCGCACGAGCACCCCACCCCTTCCTTCCACAGTGCAGCCTGGGAGTTAGAGGCTGCGCTGGGGCAGGAAGCATGACCGGCACGGCTCAGGAATCTTCACACAGCAGGTAAGTGCATGAGAGGCCCTGGAGCGATGCGTGACAACGTAGTATTTTTGGCTTGGAGCCGAAAATGAAAAGATGCACGCGCGGTCCGTGTCAGGCCCTTGAGCAGTGCGTAAATGTAAGTACGTCATACAGACCACTCCTCACATTTACGCAATGCTCAAGGGCCCTTTAGCTTCAAAAACGCCATGCAAAAAGGGCCTAACTATATCAACTGTCATTCCACCTGTCATTCACCTACCTTACTCAAATCCCCATCAATCACCTTTCACTTTCAACTTCCTTTCTTCCACTCCTCCCAGCTCCTCCCCTTATTGTATTTTATACCTAAAGTTCATGACAACTCAGCCACCTCTGTGGTGTCCTCCCATTTTCTTGCTTTCTTTTACTTTTTCTTTCTTTCTTTCTTTCTTTTTGTGTGTGAAATAAATTTCCTTCTGAAGTTTGCAAGTCTTCATTTCTAATAATATACAAAAAGCTGGAGAAATTTTGTTTGTTTTTATTTAGGTAGGTAGCCTTGTGTAAACTAATATATGTGAATATAACATCTCATACCTGGTGTGTATGTATGTGCATGAGTTTGTGCAGTCACACACATTTATTCTGTCTTTATGGTGCATTTTATACTATGGCAAATTGTAACTGAAAAATACTCAGGGTAATGTGGGAGGAAGTTGGTTGCATACAAAATTTTAAGTTGTACAAGTTGACTATAATTTAAATGGGCTTATGATATATAAAATATTCAGCTACTAGGGTATGTTTGAATGTCTCTGTGGTTTTGTTTTTGTTTTAAAGATGTATGTGCCCAAAATATTAGAATAGTAATGATTACACTGATACATTTTCACATCCCTACTCAGCACAATGTGAAAATACAAGGAAAAGAGCCTACTTGGTGATGGTGGTGGCAGCCCAACTGTGGAACTTCCTGCCACCAATAACGCCCTTTTGGCACCAGACAAAGAACTGGTTCTACTTGTAAGGACACTGTCCTTTTAAGTTTGTATTGCTTAGGCCCAAGTATGGAGAGTTCAGTCTTCAGTATGACAGATAAAAAGAATATTCAAAAAAATGTTTGAAAAATGATTGCTGAGAAACTCTGACAAGAAGAATCCTGGACTAATAAGAATCTTTGCACTTCAGGAGTTATTCCTAACAAAATGCACAAATTCTTGTATTATGCAGAAAATAGCAATTTCTGCACATAAAATACTATTTTATGTGCAGAAATATTATTTTCTGTGTGGAAAATGCACTTTTTCCCCTCAGAAAATGTTGTAACTGAAGATTTAGTCTATCCAAAATTTATGTGTGGTTATTTTATTCCAGAAAACAGTATTTTCTGCAAAAAAAAGCAATATTTTCAGGCATAGCAATATGATTTTCTGCACAAAAGTGATGTCTCCTATGCAGAAAATACTGTTTTCTGGGCAAAACAACCGCATGTGCCTTTTGCACAGAATAAGTCCTGAGTTAAATTCTATTTAGTCTTTGAAAACTGCAAAAGAAGAAATTTGCTAAAATTAATTGTTATTTTCTTTGAGAAGAAAATTGGTAAAGAATTGCATCCCTGTTCAGTAGGCACAGGTAGCAACAACTACTTAATACACAGAGTATCTTTGAACACTATGGCCTTTTCTGCGTGGTGGTGGTCAAATGCCATACCTCTGGGTTGTAGTTGTTTCAGGGGCTGCAATTTTACACAACATCATCATCATCCAGCAGCTATCCAGTAGCTGGCCTATCTGCAAGTGTTGCTAGAATTCTGTATTGCAACTCTGGAAAGTTTTCTGGAGTTGAAACACAGTATTCTAATGAATCTTGCAGACAGGTCAGCTACTGGATGATGATTATGTCATGCAGAATCACAGCCCCAGAAATGATTACAACCTGCAGGTATCGCATTTTAGCAATACCTTGAGGAAATGACCAATTAATAACTTTTCCCTTGAGTGAGGAAGAGGAGGAGGAGAAGAAGAAGGAAAAAATAGCAGACCCTTTCATGCTGCACAGTTACTGCTCTTTAATTCCACTTTATCTGCTATCACAAAATCACAAAGTATCCTTTGGGCTTTAGTTTGGTGAGGTGTTCTCCTGCTATGAGTTCTGAAGCCCCCCTACACACACACACACATACAAATGCAGATGCCAGGATCCCATAGGATGCAACCATGAAAGTTTGAGTGGAATCATATTGTTGTATAGCTTGAAAGGGCCTGGAGGCAAAACAAGAAGACATTTCATTTATAGATATGCATGTTTTTCCTCCTAAGATCCACTATGTATGTGTTAACTTGGAAGGGTTATTTTTTTAAAAAATATAATAATAATAATAATAATAATAATAATAATAATAATAATAATAAGGATCAATTGAAGCTGAATTTAATTCCATTTTTTTCCTGACTTTTGTAACCTCTGTTAATAGCGGAAGGGAAATATTCACTATCTGCTGACAGAAGTAGTGAGATATTTATTATCTGCTGACAGACCCAGTCTCAGAGAAGTGAAGCATTTAGTATCTATATTTATTTGGCCAGAGGTTCACTGGACAGAAACATAGACATCCAAGTCTAAAGGTTGACCCCCTCCCCCGGCATTGGTCAGACCAAATTTCCCCCAGTCACCTATCCAAGAGGAAAACCTCAGAAGGCATGTATGCATACATCGAATGGGCTGGCCGCAACTTTGACAACTTGAGAGACTAAGTGTCTCCTGGATAAGGTTAGTGAACGCAATCACAGTAACTACAAAGATGAGGTTCATCTGCATAACACGGCTTCTGTCCTTTCCCAGGAAAGGTTCTGCCCCCCTCCCAGCATAGTTTGCACTATAATTGAGTCCTCTTTTGGGGGTCTCTTTGGAGAACTCCCACATTTGACTAGCGTCTATCCTGCTGCTAGTTTAAGGTTCCCCTCAGTTCTTTTTCTTTCTCTGCTGATACATCTTCGTCTGCTTCTTCCCGAACTGCAGTCTTCAAGATTAGGTGCAATATAACCACCTTCTTTCTTTCTGTTTTTCCCACTCTTAAGACTTTCAAACTCAATAGTCTCCGTGTGCTTGTGTGAGTGACTGCTTGGTGTGTGTGTGGGGGGGGAGGGCGGTGAAAGGGGAGATTTTGCCAATCCTGCTAAATAAATAACTGATAATTGGATATATGATCTGGTTTTCGTGTGGTCTGACTCTGTATACACAGAGTTAAAGATCTCGCTGCCCTTCACTTTGCTAAGCAGTTCTCCACTAATTTCCCTAACCTTTGTATTTTTGGAGCAAATCAAGGTGTCCCTCAGGGACCCGCAGAAGTCAGGGCAACACTTTCCAAAGTACAAAGGTCAAAGGAATCCATTTCAACTACAATTTTTTTTTTTAGGAAAATGATTTTTTTTTTTTTTGGTCTTTTTATTCAGTATCACTTAAAATACATTTTTAACACTTTAATTTACCTAATTTTCTTATTTTCCATTACAGATGTTTCCTTGCCAGACAAATGGAACTCTACCAAGACATTGTGGAAAATTGAGTTATCAGTCATTGGTTTCTTGCAATGTACTCCATGTTAGGGATGCCACTTTAAGATGGGCTTTGCAACAGCCAACATATCTCATGCCTAAGAAAAAATTATTTCACTTAAAGTGACCCAGTTGGCTCTTGTTTCTTGAATGATAGTGCTATAAAAAGTTTATTCTAAGCTAATGCCAATCATTTTGAAAGTTTTGCAAAAAATGCATTTTATTTTTAAACACTGCCATGAAATTTCCCACCAAATCACATGACTTTTTGCAATGCACATTTAAGAGACAAGCATTGTACTGGAAATTCTGTCACTGAAGGCTAACAATCTCAGAGCTGAAGTAGATACCTTCAGACAGGGTTCCGTCTGGAATTTCAGTCAGGTCTTCTGACTGTATGCAGACACAAAAATATAGTGGGAAAATAAATATAAATGTAACTTTGCCTGGTATAGAACTCCTATAGTTTTGGTTTTGTTTCTATCAGGATGAATTCATCCTTCCTTCTCCTTCCCCTCACCTCTCCTCTTCTTCTCCTTCCCCTTCTTTGCTCCCTGCTACTCCTTCTTCTTCTCTTCCTCTTTCGTTTTCTTCCATTTCTTCTCCTCCTTCCCTTCTTCTGTTTTTTCCCCTTCTTTCCTTCTTCCCTCCACCTCCCCCTTGCCCTCCTTATTCTTCTTCTTTTTCCCTCCCCTTATATTTTATAGACATAGGTACCATGTTTATGCATGGAAAGAACATTGTAGGAAACCTTTTATTCATGTGTAATTGGATTATTAATGACATCCATCTCATAGTGGGGCCTTTTCTGCCTCTTTCTCACATTAAAACAATGCATAGTAAGGTTCTTTGATAAATATTAGATTATAAGACTAAGTGCTTAGAAGTGAAAAATCAGTAAAGTGAATCTCTTACAATTACATGTCTGAGCACTTTCCAGAGAAATAGAGATGAAATAAAGAGAGTAAACCTCCTGTCTAGGAGTAATGATGTCATTCGGAGGGGACAACTTGGGACAAAAATTAATTGAACAAGGTATATCTGTAGACAAGTCAAAACTAGTTTTTTCACAGATATAAATATATGTGCAAACAGAGATGAAATTGCTTTGGATCACCTAATGGAGCAATAGTTTTGTCTTTAATAAATCAGTTGCATTGTACTACATGAAATTGTGAAGGTGGATTGTCTGGGAAGCAAAAGATTAAATATGAATTACTATCCAAAGGGGTACTGAAGAGGCACCAATGACTGATCCTCTAGTTACCCAAACACATTGCTGAGTATTAGGCTAGGTCAAATTATGGAGAGGCATAGGTTTGTACATCCCAAATGTGGGGTTCACTTAAGGGACTTTAGGGTAATTCTGAGAGTCATCAAACCAAATTGAGGTCCTTCAAGGCTGGCCTCACAATGAGATGGGGAGAAGGGGTACCACACAGAAGTTCAGAATGCAGTGGGACCTATTATCCCTGTCCTTGCCAAAGTTTGCCCTATAGGTGGGCTTGGCAATGGATCCATTGGCAGGTGAGTCAACTGTTTCATGGGATCTGGTCCCCATACCGAGTCCAGCTTGCACAGCAAAGAGTTGTAGCCTTTTTTTTTCTCCCAACAAAATAGTGTTGTTTACTCACTCTTGCCCTCACTCCACCCTTCTTGGTTGCACCTTATTGCCAGTGGTGCAAAACAGCAATTTGGGAAAGCAGAATCATGAGATTTTTGGAGTTTTTTTTTTCCCAGCAATCTCAACAGAGCTCACTATTTCTCTATGGTGGGGAAACTGATAGGGATTGGCTGAGACTTTCACTTCTCACTCTCCTTTCCAATCAAACCTGACAGAGATTGCTGTACCAGCATTGGAACACAGATTTTTGTCTGAGGAAAAAGTGGTGTGTTGCAGTCAGAAGTGCATAGTGGTTGCATGTGACCTAAGACCAAAAGTTTTGTGCTCTTGGCTTGCACTCATGCCATTTTGCCTTCATTATCTCCTGTTACTCAATACACTAAATACAGATCTGGCATTTGCCTCCCCTTCCCCCATATCAGCAGAGTGATTAATAGGAGTGGAAATAATATTTCAAAAATGGTTGAAAAATCTGTTTCTTAAGTTTGGAAAATCCTGACAAGTAGAATCCTGGACTGACATAGTTCAGGACTTATTCTGTGCAAAGTTCACTGTTTTTTGCACATCAAATAGCATTTTATGTCCAGGAAAAAACAAAAACAAAAACATTTTCTCTATATACAATACTGTATTCCCATGAACTCTTTTCTATGAAAAAGATGTGAATTTAATACATAGTACACCAGCACTGCAAATAGTCTTTGAAAAGTATGCAGTGAAAAACAGTGCTAAAAGTATTCAATGCTTCCTTGGAGAATGAAATTAGCGAATAATTACATCCCCAGCTGTTTAGAATTTTAGTTTAGCGCTATACTCCTGCATCATACTAATAGGGATTTGAACTATATATTTTTCATAGTTTCTAGTTTAGTCCTGCATATGAAAGAAAATTCAGTAGACATTTTTCGTCCACTGCATACTGGGTCTGAAAAATATATTGCATTCCAGGACTAAGAACTATTTATACAAGATATGGACATTAATGAAAAAGGAATTATCTGGGGTTAACCCTCTTCCATAACAGGATTTTGGCCTCTGCTTTGGGCCCTTCAGACATAAAATGTTTATATCAATTGAGTTTGTGACTGAGCATGGATCATTCATATGCAAAACCAGCATATGAATACTTCAAGGATATAGGCTAAAGACAACTGAAACAAGTTTCAGGAGATGTCCTCTACTTGTGAGTGTAATACCTATATCTAGGCTTGAGTAATAGTTCTGTTCTCTTTACCCTTCTAGCTCACAGGTCTCTAGTTTTGTTTTGTTTTGGTGACACTGGCACAATAGCATTTTTTTTTTCAAAAGGATATAGCAAGAAGACACATATGGCAAACTATTTCTAGAAACTCATAGGAAACATTATTAGCGCACACAAAAATATAAAATAAAATGGAGATAACATTTATTCATGTTGATGTCCCCTTGCCTCATCCTAGAAAGACATGCACCTAATAGGAATTGCAAAGTTTCTGTTCTTGCCTCAAAAGTGGAGCAAAATGATCAAAGAAAGCAAACAACAATGTCAACAAAAAAATTAGCAAGCTAAACAGAGGTAATCACATGTGTCTTACTCTGTGTTATTAAGCAAGAACAGATAAAATCATCTTCATCATTGTCATTGCCGTCTTTTTATATACATTTTCCTTCACAAAAAAAAGACTCAAAACTTCCTGCAATATAAAAATGCATGAGACATAGCTTTCTCATTGGTGTCCTATATTGTATATACTAATAGCATCACCTGATTACACTGAAATATATAATCTTATGCATGAATGGGCAAGTCTGTGTTCATGTGTATGTGTGCACACACACACACACACATGCATGCATACACTCACACTCACACATACACACACATGCACTCAAGTTTTCTTCCCTCCAAGCACTACCCAGCGCAAAAGCACTTTACTGGTAAAAACATTTCCACATTATTTGTTTTCAAATTGTGCCTGGAATGGCTATTTGATTGACACACCATCCATTTGTCTGTTATTTTAAAATTGTTTTTCTCTATGTACTTTTCTGTGTGCTATGAAATTACAGTTCTCCCTCCACATTCGTGGGTTTGATACTCGCGGATTTGATTATTCACGGATGGTTTGCCTCCCCCATGTCCCCCTCCCATTCCCTAATGCAGGGAGAAGATCTCCTCCCCTGCGCTTCCCCCGCCAGCTATGGCACTGGCAGCTGGTGGCAGAGTGAAATGGGGGGGGGCATCTGCTCTGCCCAGCTCCCCTTCCAGGCAGCTGAGGGCTCCCTCGTGCCAGAGAGGGGTGGCAGAGGGAAGTGGGGACGGCGTTCTCACACTCCCCCCTCTGCTCCCCTGTGCCACTGGAGGGATCCCACCAGGTGGGTGGCAGAGGAAGTAGGGAGGGTGATCTTGACTTCCCCACTCTCCTCCTACATGCCTCTTGCGTGATTGCCCCAGAGGCAGGTGGGAGAAGCATGGAGAGAGTGTGATCTCGCTCTCCTCGCTCTTCTCCGGCCAACCACCGGTGCAATCCTGCCAGGGATGGGTGGGAGAAGGATGAGGGGAGCCTGATCTCACTCTTCCTGCTCTTCTCTGGCCCACCACAGGCACGATCCTGCTGGGGACGGGTGGGAGAAACATGTGGGGAGCGCGATCTCACTCTCCTTGCTCTTCTCCAGCCCGCCACGGGGACATTCTTCTCCTGCTTCGGAGGAGGCCACCAGGGACATGCAGGACCGGTGATTGTCCATTCCCTGCATGCCCTGGGGCCTCTGCTCACTTGCAGCAGCTGGCAGGGGCTTGCAGAGAGGCAATTGCCCATTCTCTGCACACCCTCGGCCTCTGCTAGTGAGATTGGGCTTGCCATCTGCCCACCTGCGGCTCTGGTGCAATCGGCCCTGCAGGGGGAGGAGATGTCGAGGGGGCAGAATAGATGGATGTGGTGGTGGGGAGTTTGTAGTAGGAGGGGAAAAAAAGCATAAACGAACAAATGCAGTCTCTTTAAAGTTATTGTTCAGAAGTTCTCATAATGATCAGCTGGACTGGAAAAGTTCAAACAGAGGATCCAAACAGAACTAGTTTTTCAGTAGAGCCAATGAAGTGGTTTGACTTTCTATTTCTTGTTGTGCTATAACCTGTGGTCAGGTAATAACATGGAGGGAAGAAAGCCAGGCAGAAAGGAAGGAAGGAAGGAGAGAGGGAGGGAGAGAGCTTGACTGAGCTGGTCTTTTAGGAGCAGGGGCAGGAGTAACTGAGCTTCCTATCTCCTCTTTTGCAGTATGGTTTTCATTGATACATATCAGCTCCCGAACAGGTGTCTTACCCAGCCATACCTGCACCCCTTTCACACTATATAGCTATAGCTATATAGTGTGAATTACTATAGGTTGCCAAGGCAACAACCTATGGAAGCTACAAAACCCAGGTGTGTCAGAACAATTCTCCAGATAGACCCTGCAGTTCCAACCCTTGGGCTCCTGTCACTCTCTTTGCCCTTTTACCCTTAAGATCTTTCCCTGGATCTGATATTCTGACCCCAAGGTGACCACTATACTGGACAATTGGTTGTATTGCTTATAACATTGATTATAATGTTAAAATAAGAAATATTTAGTCCTTGTAGGGTTAAAACCTTTTTTTTCTTCTTCTCTTTTATGAGTTGGATAATATTTTGTGTGTGTGTGTGTGTGCGTGCGTGCGTGCGCGTGCCTTCAAGTCTCTTCTGACTTATGGTGACCCTAAAACAAACCTATCATGGGGTTTTCTAGGGGCTGAGAGTATATAAGACACCCAAGGCCAACCAGTGAATTTCCATGGCTGAGGAGGGAATTGAACCCTGGTGTCCAGGATCGCAGTGCAATGCCAAACCTAAAGTAAAATATCACTAGAGGCTAAATCAAATTGGCTCAAGATCTGCCTCTTATTGGTCACCACGACTTGAGAACTCAACAATGTTTTTGACTTTTTGTGGGGAGGGGGTGACAGTAGCTTTCTTCTCTTTACAGTTTATTTGAATATAAGGTGAGATAAATTCTCTAGATAAAAATCTGCACAGCACTCACATTATTTGATTCAGGGGTGGGGGTATCAAAAGTAAGGGGGCTCCACAGATCTGAATCTGTTTTTAAGATTTACAGGGAAGAAGGGGCACTAGTGGATATTACCCCCCCCCCTCTGGTTAATTCCATCTCAAGGTTTGCATGAATCCACTCGGGGTTATTGTTTGAAATTCAGAGGAGATACTGAGGTGCTAAACCTTCAATAGCTTCTTTAAAGGTTGGGTTAAAACCCAAAACAGGTTTGCTATCCTACTGACATGGAAACCACCAGCCACCTATGAGCCAAAGAATCATGTGTACTTAACAGATTTTGTACATGTATAACAGCCGTCACTTTCATCACCCTTGCAGAGCATAATCCTCTTCAAGTATCTTTCCACACTTTTCTTCTGCCCCCTGCCCCAAAAGGCAAGTTTTCAGTGTAGGTGCATAGCTCTATGACCATTCAGTGGCTCAAGGAAGACAGAGAGTAGCCAGGCAATTTCCAGATGCAGTTCTGCAGCTGAAAGGAAAGAACAGAATCACCCTCCTGGATCTCTGGGGAATAAACTGGAAGGGTGATGTCTTCTCTGTCTCTCAACTGCAGCAGTGTAGCCAGGTGTTGTCTGTGTTTTTCCTTCCTATCTACAGCCATGGGGTACAGCCTTTCACTGACAAGCAGCTGGGACGGAAGGGGAGATACAACACAAGAAGGTACCAAATAACATTTTCTGTAACATCACAAATCACCAGTGTGTTGTCAATCCTAGTTATTCCAGCATGTACCACCACCACCAGGATTCAAACCAATAAATATTTGAAATGATATTCACTTTTCATTTGGGGAGGGAATTTTAATCTGCTTATCCCTTAAAAAAAAAAAAAAAACTAGAAAAAAATTCCTTTTAATCATAATGAAGACGACATGAAGACTATAGTTCTTCACCTCTGTTGTCCACTCCCTGAGCAATTGGTATTTAGAGTGATAATCTGAATATTCAGGCTTCATTTAGTCTTCAAAGCTAAGTGCACTGATAGTCCTGTCTTCCATGGCTTTGTCTCACCTGCTATTAAAGCTATTACCTGTCATTAAAGCAGGTCCTTATTTTTATTTTTGGTTCCCATTTCATTGAGTGTCTACAAGTTCTAATATTGTGAGAGTGAGGGAAACAGGAATGGAAAGTGTATTAATCCAGTTTTCCATACCATACGTAATTTTATAATGTGAGTGTGTATGTGTATCTGCCTTCAATTTACCTGTTAACTCAAGGGGACGCCATCAACTTCACAGGATTTTTTTAGACAAAGAATACTCAGCAGTGATTGTGCCAGTTCCTTCTTCTGAAATATAGACTATGGTACCTGGTATTTGTTGGTGGTCTCCCATCCAAATATTAAGCAAGGCTGACTCTGCTGAGCTTCCAAGATCAAACAGAATCTGGTCTTTGGTTATTTAGGCAGCCCACACTTTCTGATTTTTTCACTTACTTATATTACTTACATTTCTATGCATTCAATTTTTAATGTTTTTTTTTTTAATGGCTTCATAATCTAACCTTAAGGTCAAGCAACCTTATGACAAAACTCTCTCTCTTTCTCTCTTTCTCTGTGTTTGCGCCTGTGTAGCAAAACTGTTCACAAGGTGACCTTGTTTCTTTTTATTGTGGATAATACTGACTTGATGCTGTTTGAGGTGAGGTGACATTGTTTCAGGTTATAACAGATTGACAGACAACATCAAATTGGGAAGGACAGTAGAGTGAGTTCTGTGCCGCTCTGACCAAGGTGTTCGTTTGCTTTTATTGGCAGTAAATTCATTCAGTGGCATGTTGAATTAGATGATTAGCATAGAGAAAAGTGTCATAAAAACAAGTGCCTTGAAGTGTGTGTCTACAAAGGGCACAGAATGTGCTGCAGACCTCATTATGCTGAATTAAGAGGACCTCTTGTGCAGTACATTTCTCTGTCAAAATGGGAATGTGCTGTGGTGATTTATACTTTTGATTATTAGGATCTGTTCTGCTTGAGGAGGCCTCTAATTCATCAGGCACAGAATTCTCCAATGGATCATTGTCTCCCTCTTGGATTGTATCAGTGTGTTGCAGGAGAAATTTAAGCTATCACAACATTTTTTAAAAAGGCAAACACACACACATACATACACACAACACACTCTAGACAGTAAATCTATTGTTGCAACCTACTGTCTCAGCAGATTTAAAGGTTGCACTTAATAAGATTTTGCCACATGGAGGTGGTTGGCTTTGTGCTGTCAGTACAGCTAAAAGCTTAGTTTTCCATATACAAATAGAAACATGTTATCTTTGTTTCCTAGAAAAATGGTATTGTTTTTGCAGACCAGAACTCAAAGATTATATTGATTCATTTGGCTGGCTTTGTAAATGGCTACCAAGTCTTGTACCTTAAACAGCAGAAATGAGAGTGGCAGAGATCTTATTCTTATCTAAAATTGCTTTTATACATTGTTATACTATGTGGTGAGCGGTTTGAACAGGAATGGCAAAACCCACACAATCTTCCCCACTGCAAAATGCTCAGTTTCTGGGTATAGTCTGAGCATACATAATGCAGCCACATTATTGATTGTTTATTGATTTATTGATGGTACATGATGCAGCCTGGATGGAAGACTGCATGGGAACCCCGTATACAGCCATTCTAAAATACCCACAGCATTTTCAATGCAGAAAATGCCATTTGTGCAGAAATCTATATTTTCTGTACCTAGATGCAATTTTTCTGTCCAGAAAGCACATTTGCTACACAGAAATGCCTGTGTTCTTGTGCATGGATACCTTAGGTTTTGTGCACAGAAAAAAACTTTTGTGAAGACAAATATTTCCTGAAGTACAAAGAATCCTGCAACTGTCTTGCAGCAACTTGTATTCTTCAAGATATGTGAATCCCCTTTCTTGGTTGGGAAATGTGCATGAATCATTCCATCCCTGGTAGGCACCTTCTAGACACACATAGACACACACTGCTTGCCTAACATGCATGACAACACAGTCAGCCAGCCAAGTTATCAGTTGTGCCAAGGGCAGGAAGGACAACAATAGGAGTGGTGGTTCTAGGGGCCCTCACACAAGAAGAAAGCTGAAGTGACAGTTATTTTCTGAATGATTGATTGGAGCCAAGCAATTTTAGAAGCACAGGCAATTTTCCTGGCCTCCATTCTCACAGAGCCTTCGTTCCAACAGGCATTAAAGATGGCTCCACATCACTTTTTTTTTCTTTTCTTTCTGGCACCAGGTGACAGTCATTGGAGTTGTTGTTGCTAAGGTCCTTATCCTCCCTTCCTCCTCCTTCCATGGTAAGGAGCATGTGAAGGTGCTACCGCCACTACTGTCAATCTCCTATTCTCCACAAGGGGTGATGAGGACTTAGCTGGTTCTACTATCACCCATGTTAGCATTTTGGGAGGTAGGGTGCTTTGCTTCCCATCTCAAATACCAGGAGAACATGGACCACCAAACCAGCCAGGCGAAAAGGGTGACGGTGGTTCTGTGTGTAAGCAGATGGAACTGAGAGTAGGACCATTTCCACACTACTATGTTACAGTGCTATAATTCCACTTTCAACATCCTATGGGATCCTCGGATTTGCAGTTTAGGGAGAGTCATTTAGAATTCTCAACAAAGGAGAGCTCTTTGGCCTTAGTAAACTACAAACCCCAGAATTCCTGGGATGTTGAAAGTGGAATAATAGCACTATAACAGTGTAGTGTAGAAATGGCAGAAAGCATCCATTGGCTGGTATTCCAAAGGCATTGTCCTTCTCAGTCCAAGGGCAGCTACACCAGTGCTTAGAACTGTGCACACTGTAGGAGTGTTCTGATTTTCCCTAAGTTATTTCTTAACTGTGGGTAGTATAGTTATCTTTGTTTTCACCACTGTCAATCATTGTTGTTTATTTACATGCTGTAGATTATTGGTCAAATGATCCCTTAGTTTCTCATGATTTTGTGTCTGGCATTTTTTCTCTTCCTCCTCCTTTTTTTTCTTGCTACAGTTAGACTTATACTTTTCTCATGTTTACTCTGTTCCTTTCCCCCTCCCCTTAGAGTTCTTTTGTAGTTTGACAGAATTTTAGGTGTGATTTATTTTTAAGCAAACAACTCACTGTACTATGTGAGTTTGTTGTACAGTTAATGAATAGAGATTATGTTGAACCAATTAGTACAGTAAATAACAGTCTTCATTTCATTCTCTGTGCAAACATTTAGTTTCTCCTCCCCCCCCCGCCCCTTTTGCGGTTAAGCTTTTAGGATGACAGTTCTTAGAGGCTCATCAACATTCTTTTATCCACTGAAGTCATAAATACCCGAAAGGCACCAGATCCTGACTGATCCTGGAAGCTAAGCAGGGTCAACTGTAGTTAGTACTTGAGTGGAAGACCATCAATGAATACCAGGAGCTCTAGATTATACTACAGAAGAAGGAGCCCACAAAACCACCTCTGAATATTCCTTGCCTATGAAAACCCTATAAAATTCATGGGGTTGCTATAATTCAACAGGCATCTTGAAGGCACATACACACACGGTAAGATACTTAGAGGAACAGTGAGGCTTTTAGTATTACTATATATAGCAATGTATAATTATGTAGGCTAGAATTCAGTATATGACGTACATCTACATAAGTGCACTTATATATGTGGGAAACAGAATGGAGTAGTTTTGCAACATCTGTATTTAGCAGGGGAAGCCAACAGAATGACTGTTGTTCATTGGGCCGTATGCAGATTGGGACCATCGTGCAGCAAGACTGAAGGGCATCAAGACTAATGTACAACAGACACAGATGTATGTTGCATACTCCGAACACCCATTAAGGTACAGGCTAGTTAGTGCCGATGAGTATTAGTAGAGCCCAATGTATACTGAGATACTATTGTCTGTGCCACGGTATGCAACTTCACAATTCACTAGGTAGGTTCCATACGATCTTTGCTATGCAGCTATGTGTAAAGTTATACAACATAGACCATGATATACAAGCACACCCATAGCATTATTTACAATACTAAACATAATATATATATATATAGCACATACTTTACATCAGGCCAGTGAAGACAGAGCACACTCAACAGATTTGAAATATTGAATGACAGCTGCATGGGGACAGGAAAAGTATATTAAGGGAGACCTGATTGAATAGAGGATTCTGATTAACAGTAACCCCACACTGAAATATTTGTTACAAATCCCATTGCAATAATGTGTTACAAAGGTTCAATTATGAATCTGATTATATTCAGCTAAAGAATCACTGCATGCTGGTTTTGGGCAAAGCTGAACCAAAAGTCCCTTCATTGCCAAAGGTGAATTCTTCATTGATTTCGTAAAATAAAGTGTACAGTGGAAGTTGATAATCAAATTTATTTTATCTCATCTTTTTACAACAGAAGAGATTATTCTACCTCTGGACCTCAAATTTCTTTCTGACGATTTCAACTAGTTACTGAACTCCCTCTTAAATTTCCTCTCTAGAAGATTAGCAATTTTTTCTTCTTTAATGATTTCTACAAGGTGTTGATGGTGCTTTTCTCCCCCTATTGTTTCAGGTGGTGGTGGAGGTTTGCAGGAAAAATGTGAAATGTGTCTCCGTTCCCATAAAAATAATTTTAAAGGGTATGTAGTGTGCTATCACTTGGTGAAAATTCCTATGCATCATACAAGAAAGGAAAGAAGAAGGGAGGGAAGAAAGAAAAGAAGACTTTCTCCTGACTAACCCCCAAAGATCAAGATGACAGAACAATACTGCATGGAGAAAGAAGCCTGTTGGCACCCTTATGTCCTTCCCTAGAGGCATTGCATTGTTCCATTCTGCTACTGATGCCCTTCACACACACATCCACTGCCACATAGGAGTACATGAATGGGATTGTGTGAGAATGAAGCAGTCAGGGAGTATGCACAGATGCTTCTTATGTGACTTGTCCTTCCCTGTAGTGACATCATTCACACAAAGCCTTTAGTCACATGAGATTGCAACAGAGAAAAACTCATTTTCAATCTGGACCAGATGTTTTTCTTCTCCTTCTGTCTATTCCTTAAAACACAACACATCAAAAAAATTCTTTGTTCCCATAGGCTTTTCAGAATTTGCAGTACTTAATTCACAGAAAGCTTCCTAAAACAGAATGATGTTCCTGATTCAAATCACATTTTAGTCACGATGTCACTGGATTGCTCATTGGATCAGTATCCACAGGTGATAGTATTATTTAAGGGCATGTAACCAATCGAGTTAATGCCATGTAGGAATCCTCCATTATAAAAGCATAAAAGCAAGCAATGTCTGAGAAAAGATCGAAAGACCATTATTAATCATTTAAATATTTGTTTACAAACTAGGAAATGATGAGACCAGATAATAGGATTGGGTACTAACAAGCCACTTTATTAACTATTTAAATCTTTCACCTTGAATTTTAATGATCTGCATTGGGGAGGAGCATAAAGTGGGTTCCAGCTGAGACAAGAGATTCCAACCTGACCTCATCGTCAGCCACCCCTGGGCAGATTACCTAAGCTCTGAGTGCCAATCACTATTTTGGCTGGACACCCACCCAACCATCAACAAGGGAAACATTTCTAGGGAACCTCTTTCCCATGTCTCATGACATAAAAGGAAAACATGCCCCAGGTTAGCCTCAAGGGTAGAGACTACTCCCACCCCCTAGGCCTGGTAACTCATAGGAGCAAGTCTGGAGATGTCCCCTTCAACAAAATGGTGCACAGTGGAGGTCACCATCACTTCTTCTTCAATTACTCTCCTACATACCTGCCATGGATAAGGCACAAGCATCCACTTAGTGCCTTTCCTCTACCAGCCAATCAACAAGGCCCTCACTCCTTTCTGCAGATCAGACAAAATAAATTGTTCGCTTCATCTGAAAGATGGACCCCATTAGCCCTATACAGGTCAGGCTTTTCTAACAGTATCCCTGGGAATATTCCTACAAAGTGCCCATTCCCAGATACCAGGGAATTCCATATTTCACTATGAAGGCACTTCAGTTCCCACTTACTCCTCCAAACATGCCCAGGTAACATAATGGACCAAAGCACCTTTCTGGGCCATTCAGCCTTAATTACTCCTCAGTAAGCAATTGCTTAAATGATGAGTACCTTGCCCTGAAGCAAATCTAAATCATTCCCTCCACTTGGATGGTCAAAGAACAAGAAGTGAAAGCTGTTCCAGTTCTGACCCAATACCCCAAGCCATTTCATGCAAAACTTCTCACTTGTTCTAAGCAGGGATCCAACATGACTAGAAGATGTTTACCTGGCAGCCTGGTTGTACTTACTATGTACAACCATGTCCACATATCAAAGACAGGCTCCTCTTTTCTGGGCCATATAAACATTTAACAAAAGCAAGATATGTTAATTATCAACCCTATTTCTTAAATTTTCTTGTTCCTCGTCAGGTGGGATCCAAAATGGCTGAAATGTGTTTGTCTGGCAGCTGAAATGTTTATGCTGTGACCATGTATTAACAGAAGGCTCCTCCTCTCTATAAACCTCTATTTTTTCAATAGTTAAAATTACATCAATTTCTTATCAACCAAAGGCTATGAATACAAATTTCATGTACATTACCTTCCATGTACTGACTTCCTATTAGATGTTCCAATATTATAATTTCTTACTAAATATGATGAGGATCCTTCCTTTCTTAAATTATATAATAGTTATTCTTCTATTTTTCTTTGTATATGGGTGATTCATTTACATATTAGACAACAATGTTCAATTCTCTCTACTGTCTCACGTGTTCCATTTATAAACAAATTATTGTTTTATTGTTGTATTGTTGTAGATTTATCTCTTAAACATTATTTCTCTTTTTTAATCAACTTTTTAATTTTAGAAATTTTAAAATCTGATCTGTATTTTTTAACATCCCATCAATCTGTAAAACTTGCTATTGCCAAATTTCCCCATCTGCCTCTTAAATATGTGATTAACATGTCCCAGTCTTTAACATAATTGTCCAGAGATCTCCATCTTATTAAAGTTGTTAGTTTGTTCATGAGTGTCAAACCATATAACTTAACTATCCAGTCATCTTCTTTTTGGGATCCCCCCCCCCAATCTTTTGCATAGTTAAGTCTTGCCACAGCAGTCATGTAAAACAAAATATTTCTGCATTTTCTTTTCAAGCTTTCTTCTGCCATACTCATACTTACATACACACTTACATTTCAAGTTTCATATGGAACTGCAAAGCTAAGATTCTTTCTATCTGTAAATTTATTGATTCCCAACATTTTTTTATCCTTATGGCAAGACCACCTCATATGATATAATATACCTCTCTCATTCTCACATTTCCAACACTTAGTATTAAAAGTTTTCTATGTCTTTGCCAGCCTATCAGGGGATAAATACCATCTCAGATGCTTTTTATATATGTTCTCTTTTATATTCTGATAGACCGTGAATTTTAATATCTAATATTTTTTAGCAAGTTTTTTTTCCCCTCATTTTTCAAGGTCTTGTGGGTGGCCAATATTTTGAGCCCATTGTATCATAGATTCCTTAACAATTTCATTTTCTGTTTCCAATTTCAAATTTTATAAATTTTAAACATGATATTTGATGAAATATTATTTGATGAAATATTATTTCATCAAATTTTGATTCTTTTTTTTAAAAAAAACCATTTATTCTTGTTTCCTTCTAGTTGCCTGTATAATGACCAATGGCATGCTATACCAACATTTCCAAGTTCCTCTTGAGTCTTTATTTTCTTAGATCCTCATCAAATCTTTGAATGTTATCCATTGCCCATGAAGATTAGTTTCTTTTTCATAAAATGATAAATGTAGTGATAGTCATAATGGTGTTTTGTTATAAAACCTTGTTCTGTATTTTGTCCAGATCCTTAGTATCGGTCTTATGAAATGATTGCTAAAATCTTTATGAAGTTTATCTTTATTATATCCAAAGTATGCTTGCCAATCAAACACAAGATCTTCTCCTTCCAACATCAATAATATATCATTATCTGATTTAGCCCAGTCTTTAAGTGAGTCCAGGCAGCCCACATGGTAATATAATTTTAAATCAGGAAGTCCCAAAACTTCTCTTTCTTTAGCATTACAGAGAATTTTAAATTTTACTCTTGATATTTTCTCTTCCCAAATGTAATTGGAAATATTTTTTTGACAAATTTTGAAAATAGCCTCATTACTTATGACAGGGATAGTTTGAAATAAGAACACTAGCTTTAGCAGAACAAACATTTTATTAATGAGATTCTACCTAAAAATGATATTTTCAGTTTTCTCCAATTCTGGAGGTCTCTTTTGATCTCTTTCCAGGACTTTTCATAATTGTTTTTGAACAAGTGAGATTTTTTCTTCGTTAGGTAAATTCTTAGATATTTTACCTTAGTGTTAACAGTAAATCCTGATTGACCATTTAGCTCTTTCTATTCTTCTTTATTCACATTTTTCATTAATATGTTAGTCTTTTATTCATTAATATTCAAACATGAAATTTTCCAAAATTTCATTCTCACATCTTTAAGTTCTTCAATACTTTCCACTGGATCTTTGAGTAAAACAATGGTGTCATCTGAAAAAGCTCTAATTTTGAATTCTTGGCCTCTTATCTTGACATCTTTTATTTTATTTTTCAATTTGATATTTATAATAGTCTCAATCACCATAAAAAATAATAAAGAGGATAATGGAGACCCTTGTCTTGTTCCTCTATATATGTCTATTTTTCCAGTTTTCTCTCCATTTACAATGATTTGAGCCATTTCTTTTCTATATAAAGCTTTTAAACTATTGATAAATTGACTGCCAACATTCATTTGGCAGTCAACATAGAATATTTCTTTCATAAAATTACAGCTTAAGCTGTCAAAAGCTTTTCCTATGTCTAAAAAAGAAGTGGTGTCTTTGGAAATGTTCAATAATATTTAAAATATACCTCCTATTGTCCTTAAGTTGCCTACTGAGTAAGAAGCCCACCTGATCTTCTTGTATTAAATCTTTCAATATTTTTTTCAATCTGTTGGCCAAAACAGACATAAATATTTTGTAATATTTATATTTATTTATATTTATAGTTATATTTGTAATACTTTGTAATTCTGTATTCTGCATTTAGAAGTGAGCTGGTCTGTAGTTCTCAGCTAGTAAAGGATCTCAGTCTTCTTTTGGGATTAAAGCTATATATGTTTCACTCCAGGATCTAAGTATCTTCCCTTCAAAGACCACATTCATTGTTGATTGGAAAGGTAAAATTCAATGGGACCGTTTTGTAATATGTTGCTAATAAGCCATTGGGACTTGTAGATTTTCCTTTTTTGCTGTTTCAAATTGGTTCTACAATTTCTGTCATTGCTATTGGATGATTTAGCTTAGATCTTTGTTCTCCAGTTAATTCATTGATTCTTAAATTGTTGATGTAATCACAAATATCTTCAACTTTCACTTTTTTACCTCTATATAAATCTGAAAAATATTTTCAAAGACTTTTTTGATTTTTCCATAATCAGTATAAATGTTTTCTCCACTTTTAATTTTCATGATCAAAGTTTTCTTTCCTCCTTCCTCCCTCCCTCCCTCCCTCCCTTCCTTCCTTCCTTCCTTCCTTCCTTCCTCTCTTCCCTTCCCTTCCCTTCCCTTCCCTTCCCTTCCCTTCCCTTAATATTGCAGCTAACCATTTTCCTGCTTTGCCCATTCAAAGTGGTTTTGTTTTAAATATAATAATTTCTTGCTATTTTCTCCTGTCAAGTCCATCTCCAGTCGTTTCTTTTTTTAAAAAAAAAAAATTCTTTGTACACCTTTGTTTGAGGGTTTTTCTTTTAATTCCCCTTCTTTAATCTATTTAGGATAACATTTTGTTGCATAAAAAAATCCTCAGACCACCACCTTACCAGCATTCCAGATTATATCCACACTGATCTCTTTATCTTGATTTTCTATGAAATATAATTTCAAAATCTCTCTAGCTTTTGGGATTATCCTTTCATCCTTTTATTTGGATGCCAGCTGAAATATTGTTTTTCCTTCTTTAATAACAATAAGATAGCATTATGATCAGATAGGCCCCTTGGAAGAACTTGCACTTTAGTTACAGATTTGCATAACATCTTAGAAACCAGGAACACATCTAATCTTGATAATGAAGAATGTCCTGTCTCAGGCACAGCTGATAATACAAAGGAAATTGAATAATCCCCAGGTCATTACTTACTTTCATGCAGTAAGAACAGAGTCATAAAGGAAGTCCAATAGTGTTCCAAGGCAAGGGAGTGTCCAAGGTCAGTCTGAGTATTCATCAAAATATCCAACAGGGTAGAAGGTCAGATAAGCTCTGACAACTCCTGGAGAGGAAGGATGTCAATTATATAGTCTGAAGCCTAGCACACTTGTGGCTTGATTAATTGTTGTTGTTTATAAATTCTGAGACAGCAACGCTAGGTCTCTCTTTGCTATCTGTGCTGTGCAAAGCTGGGTACAGGTAAGTGCTCTTCTATGTCTCAAGAAGCAGGACTCTCTATCAGAAGCCCTCTGTTCTGTTTGTAGCACTATAACCTCTTCCTATACAGCAGGTCTTGGCATGCCTCCTGTTTCAGCCTCTGGTATGCCCCCTGTCCCAGTCTATGGCATGCCCTCTATTTCAGCATTTGAGTCAGAGTCCATGTTTTGGAAGCAGGGCATGACAAAGAATGTCTTTCTGAATAGAAAGTAAATTCCTCTGAAAGGCCATGTCAAGGTCAGAGACCTGGGCAGCTCTGACAGGGGCTTCAGTTATCACAGGCCATATGAATAATGTCACACATAATTCAGTTCTAAAGTTTTCATCATTTCTTCAAATGATCTGGGGAGAGTCTTCTGTTGTTTTTTAAACAGTCTTATCAGATTTCTGATCTATAGGAGGATATTTCACACCATTCCAATCTCCTAATAGTATTAGTTTGTTACAGTTGTGTTCTAATATTCTTTATTTCAGATCTTTGTAGAATTTGTCCTTCCCACTGTGGGGTCCATATATTCTTAATAATAATAACTTTTGACTCAGCCATTTAATTTCAACACCTATAAAATGCCCATCCTCATAATTAAAGATTTCCTGTGCTTCAATCTGGTGGTTAGTATCAATAACAACTCCTTTCTTTTTTTTTCCCCTGTCACAGATGCAAATTCTTTGCCTAGCCTCTTATTGTAGATAAGTTTTAATCTCTACTTTTTATTTCCTATTTCTTACAAACAGAAGGTATCATATTTTTTCTTCCCCAGGTAATGAAATATTTTCCTTCATTTGGGGATATATTTATCACTTTTATATTCCAGAAAAGTATCTTTAAATCAATTTTTCCTCATTTCACTTCCTCTATGTTTATTCTAATTCTCTTTCATTAACTTATTCCAAACCTAATTCCTCTTTCTGTTCTTCCTTCTTTTCTTACTGTCTTTCCTCTTCCTTTTTATGTTTTGGCCTTCTTCCATCACTATAACTTCCCCTTCTGATCTGTCACTTAGGCTCTTTTCTTCTTTGCCTGGTCTACGACTTGGGAGCTTCTCTTTTCTTCTTCCTTCTTTGTGTTCTCTGAAGTGTCCATTAAAATGTTGCTTGTATTTTTTCCCAAAAATCTCTTGCTTCCTGAATTGAAATGGAAAGTTAACCCTTTCAATTTACCCGATCTATAGGGTATTCCTTTTCTTCTTAATTAGACAGTCAAAAAGTTATAGTCCCTTCTCCTATGAAGTATTCTACTAGGAATGTCTTTATATAAAAAAACTCTCTTCTCACCCAATTTGAAGGTTTTTTTCTGCTTCATTGGAACGTAATATCTCTTGTTTTTTTCCTCACAAAAATAATTCACCATACCTCTATGGAAGTGAAAGAACAGGTTTCTCACATTTTTAATTCTAACAAAGCTTTTTCGTCCTACTCTCTCTCCTATTCTAATAAAAAAGTTTTCACTTTACCTTCCATTTTTATTTTTTTCCTTCTAAAAGGTTGACTCTTGAGACCATACCTCTTAAATCTTCTCTTAATTTATCCATTGACTACTTAATCTCTTTTAATTCCATTTTAAAATCTTGTTTGATTTCTGTTCTCAATTCTTTCATGTCTTGTTTCATTTCTATCTTCATCCTGCTGATTTCTTCCAGAATCAAGTTTTGGTCTAGGTGTTTTGATGCAATTTCCAGCAAAGGTTTCCTTTGCATTTCTTTAGCCATCTGAGTGGCTGCTTTCCTTGTTTCCATCAAAATATTTGTGGATAATTGATTGGTAAACTTATTATTTTTACCAAAAACTCTCTGATTCTCAATGAATACTTATTTAATATTCTTATATAGCTATTATACCTTATGTTTCAAATATTCTCAAATATAAGATATAAAAGTAATATTGTCTCTACAGAAACCTAACTTAAATTACCACTCTATTTGATTGTAATTTCTTCTCCATTTCAACTCACTTCAACATTAGATATGTAAATTTGTTGCTACAAATAATGAAAGCAATTCCTGTTAGGTCCAATTAATTCTAAAATATATAATATCAATTTCCCACTTGTCCAGAAAATTACATAAAGCAATTAAAAAGACTCAATATTTGACGCAATGATAATATGTAACAAGCAAATTACCAGCCTTAGATTCCTAATAAGTTTATAAATTAATTAAGGTATTAATGAATATGTATGTACTTTATAATAGAATGAAATGGAGGAAGAGAGAATAGCAAATGCTATATATATATATATGTGTGTGTGTGTGTGTGTGTGTATATAGTTAGAGATATAAACTAAGGATATCAGCTCACCAATATTAACCCAGTGACAATAAAAATAAATATATAGTTAGACTTATAAGCAAGCCTTTTCCCCTCCATTTTCTTGCCCTTTGTCCACGTGCGGAGAAAGAAGGTAGGGCACCCAGGCAAATGACAAGTGAATGGAGCAATGGAGGTGTGTGCACAAGCTTTCCTTCTCCATTCACTTTCCTTTTACCCAGGTGGAGAGAAAAAAGGCAGGGCACCTCAGCAAACAGCAAGCAATTGGAGGTGGAAGGCATACATGGGAGCCTTTTCCCCTCTATTCACTTGCCTTTTGCCCAGATGCGGAGAAAGAAGGAAGGACACCTGGGCAGACACCAAGTGAATGGAGAGGAGAGGCTTATGCCTTTTCCCTCCAGTTCTTTGCCTTTTTCCCATGCACAGAGAAACAAGACAGGACTCCTGGGGAAAAGGCAAGCAAACGGAGGGGGAGGCACACATGCGTTGACCTCCATGGGTTGCCTTTTGCCAGGGCACAGAGAAGGAAGGCAGTACACTTGCCTGGGTGAAAGGCAAGTGAATTGAGGAAGAAAGGTTTGTATAGCAATAGCAACAGCAGTTACATTTCTATACTGCTTATCAGCGTGAAGCACTCCCTAAGCAGTTTACAGGGTATAGCTAATTGTCCTCAACAAGCTGGGTACTCATTTTACCAATCAACAGAAGGATGGAAGGCTGAGTCAACCTGGAGCCCTGCAGCATTGAACTCACAATGTTGTGGTTGCAGTACCAGCATTTAACCACTGTGCCATGAGGGCTCTACACATGAAACTTTTCCCCTCTCATTTGCTTGCTTTTTCTGGGTAACAGAGAAAGAAGGTAGGGCTCCTAGTCAAAAGGCCAGGGAATGGGAGGTGGAGAACGGGGAGGAGGCAAGTGGGTACCTCACAAATAATCAAATTCATGAAAGTCAAATGTGTGAATGTAGAGGGAGGATTGTATACTGGAGCACCCATCATTTTGTGAGTAGGAACTCAGTTGGAGGTAATTATCTATTTTTTTAAAATATATATCTATATCTATCTATCTATCTATCCATCTATCTATCTATCTCATACTGTAGCTCATACGATATTTGTTTCATTTATTTTATTTTGGTGTGTTAATTTAATTTGATAATATTAGTTTTTAATAAAAATATAGTTTTTTTTTAAAAAAACCCTTGTAATATTTATAAATATTAGGCAAAATTTTCACAAATTTCTCAACTGTTTTATGCTTTTCACCCAGGTTTCTTGAATGTCATAATCCAAAGTATGTTGGAGTGGCTCAGTCTTGAATGGTCAATTAAGATTTTCCATGGAGAGATGTAAACATCTAGAGAATTATTATTAACAATATAAATATTTCCATTTAACAACAATAAAAAAATACATTTAGTATCAGTGTGTGTGTGTGTGTGTGTGCGTGCGCGTGTGCGCACGCATGTGTAAGGAAATACATTATAGCTTAATGAATCAGAATCCAAAAATATATTTTACTTACAAATCACCCACATAGCTAGCACAAAACTGGATCAATTCCCTTTCTTCTAATCTTGGGACAACAGAAGAAAGTTCATAAGGCAGATATATGGCAATATGTTCACTAACAATGATGTTGACTAGAAGCCTATATTTAAAAGTGATGGATCATATTCCATGGAATACAGGAGTAAAACTGTGACTATGGTTGATAACGGAAATTGTCAAATCCATCAGCTCCTGAGCCAAAACAATATGCTATAAAAGAAAATAATGGAATGGTGAATGGCAAATGAAAATAATCTCTTAAACACATTGAATAAAGTTTACTACCAGTGCTCCATCCCAACAACTTCTTGCACCTATTTGACAGATATTTCTCAAATATGAAAACTTCAAAATCAATCTTCATGGTCTACATTTGGGTCCTAGGAGCAGCATTTTTCAGTCCTCAAACACGTTGATACATAACAATAATCCACTTATATCATGAGAAGTGTAGGTGGTTACTTCAGTTCTTCAATTATTAACTTTATAAAGCCTTCAGGGAGCTTGAAGTGAAATTGCTTCTTTCATTTTCTCATATGGAACTGTGAAGATTTTCCTAACATATCGTACCACATATATTTTTATAGTATTAATATTTTTCCATGACCCATAAAGAAAAGAACCAGGAAAGCACTAATAAAGAAATATTATAAACTTGACTCAAGCTGAGACCATCAGTTTTGCATGGATGGGTTCAGTTGACACCAACACTTTTTTTTGGTATGATTCTGTACTGTATCATTTTGTTGAAAAATTAGTGAAAACGTTATAACTGATTGAGATGACTGAGACAATAATTATTTGTTTAGGCCTAAATTCAATAATTAATCCCAACTAGAGTAGACCCAGGAGAGCCAGCAGGCTGTAGTGGGGTTTGAGCTTTGGAGATCAGGGTTTGCTTCCCTGCTTGGCCATGGAAACCCACTAGGTGACCTTGGGCATATCACACACTCTCAGTCCCACAAATCCCCTGGAGAGGTTCACCTTACAGCTGCCATAACAACTTAAAGGCATACAACAAAAAGAGTAGACCCATGAAATCAGTGGAAACTTGGTAAGGTAAAACATAGAAATAGCATTGATGAGTGTGCTCTAGTTGTGACTAACAACTGGAATCAGACCTAAGTTCACCACTACTCCCACCCTTTTGGTTTACAGCAATGGTTTATGATTGAAAGTAATACAAAAGTCTCTTTTGGAAGAAGATCCTGAAAACACAATGATGTTTAAAAACCAAACAGAAATATAAAACAAATTGCTCCCAATGGAGCTATCGTGATCAAAATGGAGCTATCATGATATTGGAAACCTACTATCGTTTTTTCCTGCTGAGTATCTCATATCTCAAGTATAGGTATGCTCCAACTGACAATGCATTACTTCTTTAACAGAAAAGTTGACGGCAAGAATAAGAATAGTTTCCTATACCACAAACAAAGAACAGCAGTTTAACATGTTTCAGTGATTTTTTTAAAATTTTTTAATCAAAACTAATAATAAGCACACATGAAACAAAACACCCAGGTCAGGTAAGTATCAGAAGTAAAGGAAATACTTGAGAGATTCTTGCAAACAAACAAACAAACAAACAAACAAACAAATACAAGAATGATTTTTTTCTCACCAGCCTCTACTTTTGTTATGATTCATCACCTAACTGTAGATCTACACTTAAAAAAAATACTGGGAGGGATTGCTAAGTCATATGTTTTCCCAGTTTCTCTGTTTGCTTTTCATACATGCTTAAGGTTCTGAAGACCTCCACTTGGCTTGCCTGTTGTAGACAGGCATAAAATAGAAAGCCTGTAGTCTTGGCTAAAAGAGAGGAGTCATCTAGATAGAGTCCTAGTCTTTCCTAGTTTACGCTTTGTTTATAGCATTGTTATGCAGACAGGATGCTGCAATATGACATCAAAAGCCTGTGATTCTCCTGCAGGTTGTCACCATTCTTCCAGTGTTGATGCTGCTAAAAACTTTCAGCTAGAAAGAAGGCAATTAAGAAAATGCAGGTGGGTGGGAGTAAAAAGCTGCCATAACAATGAACTTTGCTAGTAAAGGCTTCATTAACTGAGCTGCAACTGCATTTATATCCTTCCTTTCCTCCAACGAATTCAAAGCACCCTGTGTGGTCCTTCTGTTCGTTGTTATCTTTATAATGAGGTGAGGCAGGTTAGGCTGAGAATGTTAAAGTTTTAGCCTTTACATGCCTATACTCTTTAATTACTAGTCTGCAAGTTGCTTTATAGGACCTATGGCTCAACATATATTTGTGGTGACTTCCTTTTTGCTTGTTTATCAGACTCACTCTATTCCTCCATCGCGACTCTAACCTTTAGCCATTTTCTTATTTTTTTTCTTATATCCTATGTTTGATTATGAAAAAGTGATTTGTAAGTAAAGCTACTTTATATATTTTACAAAGAAGACTGAACTTAGTTCATTCTCTGCTAGACTGCGTATGGGCATGGCTGGAATGTTGTTGTTTATCTTCTGCCTTGCTAATTTGATTAGTCTGTTTGAGAAGTCCAGTACAATCTCTCATCTTGTTCCCTCAGAAACACAGTGAGTAGCCAAAAGTCATCCATCAAAGTTAATGGCACAGCAGAGATTCAAACTCAGGCCTTTCTGTAGTGATTTCTGCACATTACCTGACGCTGTTTCCTCTGGTCACAATTCCAGCAGCCCCTTTGGCAGCAGAAGGGGAACACTCCCTCCACACCCAGCTGGCTCCCTGTGAAAGGGACCATGATGGACATGGCTCTTCCTTTCACAGTGTAGCCAGGCTCTTTCCCTAGCTGCAGTGGGGCAGGAAGCACCTCCCTCATGCTTCCAACACTTCTGTATGGCTTGGAAGGATGAGAGTGTTACTGCTGTTTCTAGCCTGAGCTTGTGGGATATCAGATATAATTTGATACCAATAATTTGGCCTTCTTTACCCATTCCTCTCCACATGCTTGCGAGGCCCCCGGACAAGCACGCACACAGGAGCAGCCGAAAATAGCCGAACCATTCACGTTCCAATCCAGGCAGGCCAGTCATTGCCGAATGCAGATTTAGGAGACCTCAAGGCAAGTACCACATTATGTATGCACACTACTTACAAAAGATCCCCTTCCCCAAGCAGGCAGCTTGATGAGTGGACTACACAACTCTCAAGCTATCCGCATTTGCATACTGGCTACTCTATTGACAACTCTGTCATAATTCAATCATCTAAAGTACTGACCTTTTGGAGGCTTTGTCTCTAGCCCAAAACTCATTGTTATCCCTGAGAATGGACTAGCCTGCAGCCACATTTTCCCCTATAAGAATCCCTGACTTTGAGCGTCTCATTGGATCGCTCTTGGCTTCCATCCCACCTTGCTGTCACTTTGTCCAGCAAGCTTTCCCCTCAGCTCCTCGTGCTGAGAGTCCTCACTTCCACGGACTTCATCTTCAGACTTCCCGGGTTTCAGGACAGGTGTAGTATTTCCCATACCAAACCTCCTCTCAAAATCCCTCTATCCAACTCCTACCTTTTATTTCTATAGTTCTTAGTGTGAGTGTGTTGCATACACGTGTTTGACTGTATCTCAATAAAACATTCATTATTATTTACTTCTGTTTGCTCATTGACTCGGCCTGACCCCATAGACACTGAGTTCAAGATCTTGCTACGTTGCCTGCCTCTCGCATTGCTAACTAGTGCTCTTTGCTAATTCCCTCCCCATTGTTTGAGTACATTAAGGTGTCCCTCCTGGGACCCCCAGAAATCAGGGTAACAAGAGAACGATGTGATTGGGGGTCATTGACAGATAAACTCTGTCGATGATTTACCCCACAATCACACCGGATGGTATGGGAGAAGGGTGGGAATGTGATGATCTTATGTAGAAGCATTGTCGTGGTGCTGCTCTTCTTCCATCCCCATGCCAGGATGCAGTCATCATGCGGAAAGGGCCTAGGCCTAATACACCACACTGCTGTCTATACTGTGCTGGTCTGGAAAGGCATGGTGGCATGGATGAGAAGTATAGCTGTGTTACCCTGTTTACTGGGTGTCCTGTGAGGGACACCAATGTGCGCTCTCAAAATCAAAAGGTGGGGAAATTAGCAAGAGCACAAGTTAGCAATGCGAGAGGCAGGGCAACGCAGCAGAATCTTCTGCCCAATGTCTACGGGGTCAGGCCAAGCCAAGAAGCACACCGGAGTTTAAGAATAATTGTGATCTTTATTAAATACAGACAAACAGTGTATGCAGCACACTCACACAGATAACTATAGAAAAATAAAGGTTGGAGTGGGATAGAGGGAATTTTAAGAGGAGGTTGTTGGTTTGGGTGATACTACACCTGTCCTGAAGCCCGGGGAGATCACTGCAGAAGTTCATAGGTGCGCAATCTCACTATGTGAGACTGAGGGGAAAGCTCGCCAGATAAAGCGACAGCAAGACTGGATGGAAGTTCGGAGCGATCCGAGGAAGCTCTCAAAACCAGGGGTTTTTATAGGGAAAATATGACTGTAGGCTAGTCTGTACTTGGGGAAGAACAATGAGTTTGGGACTGGAGACAAAGCCTCCAAAAGGTCAGAATTTAGCATGATTGACCTAGGTCTGAATTGACAATGGGATAGCCGGTATGCAACTGCAGAGCACTTGATAGTTAAGTATCCAGCTTGTCAAGTCGCCTGCTCGAGGCAGGGAGTTCTTTGTAAGCAGCATGCATACATAATATAGTGTTTGCCTTTGAGGTCTCCTAAAGCTGTGATCTGGCTATTTCTGGCCTGCTTGGGTGGAGAATGGAATGTTTAGCAATCAGTGGCCATGCCTAGTTCTGTGCTTGTCTGGGGGCCTCACAAACACTTGGCGTAGGGTGGTAAAACAAGGCCGAATTATTGATATCAAAATGATATCTAACACCCTCCAAGGTCGGGCTAGCAAACGGTAATAACAGCTGGCTACCAACAGCTGGAGAACTCAAGTGTGAGTCATACAAACCAATATTCTTATTTGCCAAGGTCTGCTTCCCTTGCACTGGGCAGGAGCATTACTGGACAATGCTAATTTAACTTTAAAATCAGTGCCATAAAACTTTGCTCTGAAGCAGAAACAGTAATTATGACAGGAAGAAGTACCAGGAGACGCATTTGAATGACTCCCTGGAAGATTTGCCTCTATAGATAGTACTTTCTTGGGTGTTGACTCGTGTCTATTTGTTCACTGCACTTTGATTCTTCCCTTGCTCAGAAGAACTCAGGGTGGTGTTTAGTGTCTCCCTCCTTTATCCTTGCTTTATGGACCTTGGGGTCAAATAATTTAGGTGAGAGTGAGCTTCAACTCTGTTAGTGTTATGACCTAGATTGCTCAGAATACTACAAAGACCTAAGAGTTTATGTTCAGGTTTGGAGGGTCACAGCTTGCCACAAATAATTTTTCTCTTTTCTTTGCCCCACCCTTTTCTGCCTCTGTAATAAATATATAGTTTTGAAGGCATTATTTCAAAACATATTCAAATGAGTCATTAATGGAAAGGTGTCTGTTTCTTAATTATCGCTTGATGTTTGCTCTGATCTACAGACCTTCTGATATTCCTCAGACCTTCCCCAACATCCATTCTTTATCACCGATATGCTTATGCTCACTTCCTTGTATCTCCTAAGCACCTGATTTTGTTTTGTTCTTGCTGTTGCCTTAAAAAAGTAAAATAAAATAAAAAGTCCTCTAGTACTCACGGTCAAGGAAGTATAACAGGCATAATCTCACTTTGGTAGAAGTAAGAATAGGAATGAATTCATGAATGAAGGTTTAGTTAAGTGGTCTATTAATGTCTACAGTTTTAATATAGCATACAGACACACATACACACTTTGCAAATTGGAAATCATATAACTTCTCACAAAATTAGAATTCCCAGCTCTTATTTTCCTTCCAGCTCTTAATGACCTCTGTAAAAGACACCGATTAAAAACTGATCAGAGCTTAGCTGCATGGAAATGGCTGTTATATGTTCTCATTCTGGCTTAAATCCAATTCCAATGTGCTACAAAGTTGTCATATGGTACAAAGTGCTGCGAGGGAAGATGTGACTTTGTTGGCCTTCAGTGGAAAGAGGTCACATCTTGTTGCCGTCGGGCATTTTAGTGCCTTAATGTTGAAAGGTAGAAGGCAGAGCAAAGAGGGTTTGTTATGAGCCCTCATGTCTCCAGACATGAACCAGCTTCCCACCTCCAGTGAAGTGTGAGGATTGATTGTCACTTTGGGCATTTAGATAGGAATTTTATCCCTTTTACATGGTTTCTTTCCCTACCCTCCACTGCATCTGGGGAACTTTGACAATTGGTTAAGGGTGGAGTCTTAAAATGGTCAGTCACTTGGCAGATAGTGGGGGGAGAAAAGTAAGAGTTGCGGTGAACACCTTGGCACCCAACTGGTGAAGAGAAGGGTTCTGGAAATGCCTCTGTAATGATGGGACCTGGGGGAGGGGAAGGAGACTATCTCAGAGTTAGCCTGGGGGCTTTGCCCTTACTTTCAGTTTTGGGACACAGTGGGGGGGTGTCTTTGGGACTGCCTTCCAGTCAATGGTTGGATGGGGAACAATCCAGCTATTGAGTTGCTCTTGGGGCTCAGGTGTTATGCCCAGAAGAAAGCTGAGGAGGAAGTCAGAGGTGCTGCCTGCCTCAGCTGATCCTGCACTAGAAATCTCCTTGCCTTGCTCCTTTCCAGGTTCAATGCAATTTAAATAGGCCATAGGTAAAATAAAGTGGTCCTTATTCAACCCAGTTTTCTGTGTCTGGTCTTGTTATTCCATGGTTGGTTAGCAAAAGCTAGTAGAATGAAATTCCCCACTTGCACTGTTATGTTGGAATTGCATTAGGAGTGGGCAAGGGGTGTGGCCCTGAGGGCCCTGAACTGCTTTTCTATAGACAGAAAAAAGAGTGCAAAAGATTGTCTGTCTGGAAGAGTATAGAAATGGTAATTCACCTATTAAACTGACCACAGTTCAAAATTTAAAATAATACTTTTTTCCCAAGAACAAGAACTAGACATTTGGAAACTTCCAGGCTAGCAAAGAGACTAAGGACCTTTCCACACTACAGTGTTGTAGTGCTATTATTCCACTTTGAACATCCTGTGGAATTCTGGGGTTTGTAGTTGACTGAGGCCAAAGAGCACTCTGATTGAGAATTCTAAAGGCCCCTTTCTAAACTTGAAACCCCACGATTCCATAGGATGTCGAAAGTAGAATAATAGCACTATAACAGTGTAGTGCAGAAAGGTCTTAATTTTCTGCAGTTTGTACACTCCTTCGTGGATCCTTGAAGCAAACTTCTCCTCTCACAGACATATTACAGTTGTCTATCCCAATTATTACATCTTTGTGTAAGTAGTTGCATAACTGCTTATACAATATTATGTGACTACGTAATAACCACTAGCCTAATGAAAGCCATCAGGTACTACCTTTGCTCTAACTGTGAAAATGTGTCACCACTACTGCAATGGGCCTTGCTCTAGTTAAGCGGCATAACTGGATTCAAGCCCCTCTTTGCAACTACATAAAAGACTATATGACCCACTAACATTTTATAGGCATTGCTACTTTGATTGTGACATTACACAGAAACATAAAAGTCTGCTTGCTCACAATAGCAAACTGGTGACCATGGGAGAAACAGTTTATTCCCATGGATGAGGAACCATTATAATCAGGAAGTTACTCTATATTCCAGTGCAGTCGTTGCCATACTGAACATGGATTTTGGTACAGAAAAGAAAATTTCTACTTGGTATGGAAATCTCCATCAAGTTTCTTCTTAAAGATAGCAACAAGTAATTTCAGCAATTTTCCTCTTGCTATGACTAAAGCCATTTCTGCATGGCTTTGCAGTCCCACTATGGGGACAGGATGGCAGTGATCTGCACGTTGTGCTTTTGCACAATGTCATATTGTCCTGCTGCCATTCCATCCCCATGTGTCATGATCACGGGATATTCACTTAACAGATTAAATCCTTTAAGCGCCTACAATTGTGCGACGCTCCTGTACTTACCTGCCAAGTGGAAGGGCAGAAAGCATGATGGCGGTGCTTCCTTCCTCAGTGCAGCATGAGAAAGAGCCTGGTTGTGTTGTGGAAGTTGTGTCGCTCATGATCCCTTACTTGGGTGTGGAGGGGAGCATTCCTGTTGCAGTCCCTTCCCAGAAATGGTACAGGATTTTCTTCATGCAAAATAGCAGGCCTACCTAGAAATATTAAGTCTGCACAGAAAATGCTGTTTCTGTGCAAATCTGTGCATATGTGAATTTTACACAGAAAAAAAACACAATTACATTTTTTCTCCCAGCAAAAACAACTTTTTCTGTGCAGGAATTCATAGTTCTGCATTAGTTCTGGAAAAAAATAAATAAACCATTTTTTTCCTGTTAAATATATTTACATCAATATTAATAACAAAAACAATGTATCAAAATGTATCTTGATATAAGATTATCATATACAATGGTTTATATACGTAACAAATACAATAAAATTCATGCAGTGAAATGATATAGTTTAAAATGGTGTGTGTTCCAAGTTCCTTCCAACCTTCCCTTTGTTGAATATCAAATACTTATACTTATTTATTGACAATGTACTTCTATACTTTCTCATCCCAGCCCTTCCTGATACACTCCAAGATATCTTATATTCAATTCTCCTATTACATCAATTAAACCATACTGTTATCTTTGTAATTTTAAAGCTTTTGAATGATATTAAAGGCTCAATTTCTAACAGTTCCATAGCTTATTCATGTTTGAGAGACTGCGAACATAGTTCTAGCTGCTGTAGTAATGTAAAGCAGGATTCTCATATATCATGTTTAACAAATAAAGTTTCAGAGACATAGGAAATTTTTGTTGGAAAATTTCTGTTACCACTTTATGACCTCCAATCTTATACTTTTTCATTTTCCAGAGTGTGGTGCACAGTGTTCCTGTCTCTTCCCAACTTTTCCAAGATTTTCCAGTTCTTGTTTTGTACTTCTTATTGAGATTCTCCAGTGTTAGGTACCATCTATGAAACATCTTTAAACGGCTTTCTCTGAGGTTTTGTGCTGAGTTTGCTTCCAACTTAACTCCCTGATGTTTTGCGACCATTTAACCATTGATTCATTTCCTCTTCTTGATCTCACACTAGTAAAATCTTGTAAATGGCTAGAGTTGTCAAAAATAAGTTTCAGTATTTTTTTCATTTTCAAAACCTTCTAATTTTAAATCCATTTTATACCTTTCAGTTAATTGTTTATAGGGTAACCAACTGCATTTTTTTCTTTTCACTCCCAGTTCTTCTTTCATCTTTATTCTAATTTCATCTTGGGGGGTTAAATCTAATATACATTCTTTTTCAGACGTTTCCTTTCAGTTACCAAAGAAAGCCTCTTGCAGTGAGAGCCAAAGTAAAATTTTTCTTTGTGTTGATTTCTTATATTTAATCCATATTTTCAATAAGGCTTTCCAAATAAAGTGATTTGAGTTCTTTGTCTATTTTCTCCTTTCCATACCAAATATAAGTATGCCAGCTGAATCTTAAGTCTACTCCCTCTGATGTTAGCATCCTTTCATTCCAGGTGATCCAATCGGCTAGCCATGTCATCCTGTTGGCCTGATAATAGGTTTTACGGTCTTCACTGTCACATCCTCCTCTAGTTTTCAGGTTAGTAAGTATTTTCCATTTGATTATTGGCTTCTAGCCAAGCCATATAAATTTCATCAAATCTTTGTTTCCACATTTGGAATGGTTTTTCATTGACAATTATAGGTAAATTCTGAAATAGAAAATTAATCTTTGGTAAAAACATTCATTTTGAGCATAGCAAATCTTCCCAATAGTGATAACTGTAGGTTCAATCATTTTTCCAAATCCTTCTTAATTTCTTTCTAGGTTCTATCATAGTTATTGTCAAAAAGTTCAGTGTTCTGTTTAGAAATCCAAATTCTGAGATATTTAATTTTCTTTTCTATTTTGAAACCTGATGTTTTTTTTTTTGGTTTTTTTTTTTTGTTTTGGCTAATTTTTCTTTTTTTCTCACATTCTTTTAAAAATTGCTTTGTTAAAATTGTCTCTGTTGATTTTAATACTGGACATCTCACCAAATTCACTTATTGTTTAAATTATTTTTTCCAGACTTAGCATTGGATTATCTTAAAAAAAGGATCAAGTCATCAGCAATAGCTTTCAACATGTAGTTACGTCCTTTTATTTGCACCCCTTTTATTACTGGGTAGCTTTGGATAGCTCCGTTTAGCATCTCCAAGATCAGAATGATGAGAAAAGGTGAAGCATAACATCTTTCTCTGGTACCTCCCCACCCCCCCAATATTCTCTCCATCCCTGATTTCTGCACAGAAAAAAAAACTATTAGCTGGGGAAAAAAACAACTCTGAATTTTGTACAGGACAAACTGAAAATAGTTTGAAAACTGCAGTTTTTGAAGACTTTGTCACAATAAAAACAAAATTTTATGAACAACTTGTTGCCTTCTTTGAAGAAAAAAAATAGTGAATAATTTCAGACCTTTTTGGAACCCCCAAGATTCAGCAATTAGAACCTAGCCCAAATGGAGAAGAATTCTGCATCCTAAATTTGCTTTGCATACCAGAACTATATGGAAGTCATAATCCTTTCATAAAAATGCATACATATCTATTTAACAAATCTACTCAGAGCTACTCACAGTACTCCTCATATCAGTAGTATAATAGGAAAAAAATGGTGTATTGTTAAACCACAGTGTTTAGAAATCTTTGCTCCTCTGTTGCAAATCATCCAGAGAACTATTGATAAATCTCCATCAACCTACTGACCACTCCTGACCTAATAATGCATGTGCAGTTTCTTCTCATCTCCAGTACAAGTAACAGTTTGCTGAGTAAACAGTTGATTCTCCAAACCCAATTTGTGTCCACCCCACCTCACTAGGGAAATGTCACCTTTTGCCCTACTAACTCACTTAACCTGACTTAGGAGGGAAGCAAGTTTTTTTTGTCACAAACTCCACTTGTGATGTTGTTCCTGGCTCTTAGAACAATAACAGAGTTATTTCTCATTAATCATGAATTTCATTTCTACCGAGAGACAACTGCTCTGACAAAGGTCTTAACTTCAGTGAGCAGCCTTTGCATTTGGGGAGATGAAACTGAACTACAGTTATATTACTGTACTCCTCAGGCTATCTCTCTAATTTTTGCAAGGTGTAACCCACTTGCTCCTCTTGCTTCAGAAGGTTAGAGGTTACAACATCTAAATGGAGTAATGAACACAACTACCAACCAACTAGCCAATTATACATGAAGGTGCCTGCCTTCTGCCAAAGGCTTTGCTCAACTGCAGCAGAGTTTTCTCATAAATATACCCTAAATGTGGTGGTAGACAACAAGACTTTGACAGCTGTGTATTTCAGAAGCAAAGATTTTAAGTAAAATTCAGGGCATGTTTGGAACATTTCTGCTAGGGCAAAATATCTGAGTAATTTTGAGTGAAGCAACAAAATAAAGCTGTTTCAATTGTTTACAACTAAACACTGGAAGTGGGGAAGAGTTCAAGGGGAAAGGGAATGTTTGCCCTCAAGCCCTTTCCTTTTTACTGCGTGTGTTATTTGCACACTATTTCACTGGGGACAAGGTGACAAAGCCTATTTCACAGGGAGAATAATACTCCCTGCTGGCATTTGGTATGAATTAAATATTGGCAAATGGAATAACACATTTCACAGACTGCACAAACTTCACAGAAGTGTCTTATTTCAGCTCAGTGCTAGTCAAATGCTCTTGGTTTCCCACTCACCACTGACACTATTTTATCAGAAAAGTTTCATACTTTCCTGCTCAGGCATAAAATCTGCCAAAGTTTCCTGGCAGCTTAGAAAATGTGGAGTAGACAGTACCTCTTAAAATACAAATACCTTCTCTTGTTCTGATTGATTAATTCTGAGTTGAAACCTGTCAGGGGGGCATTACAGGTATAGATGGGTAACTTACATCAAATCGAAAGGTTTACTCATACATAGTTCTAACATTTGAAGAGAACTGGTAACAGTAATAGTAATACTGATAGTAGTCTCTAACACTCAAGCAAATTGACATCACATTTTTAAGGAAAGGGATTCCTCTCTTTGAACTGCATAGCTATTAACTCATCCTGCTCAATTTCAAATAATAACTTGGAGATGAATAACTAACCCCCTCCCCGCGTCTAGTTTCAAAAGAGACTTTAAATTACATTCCACTTTTCTTCCAACATAGGAGTCAGGTAGGCCAGAAAAGCAACTAGGAGCAACATTTCAGAACCTACAGGAAAATGTCCCACACACATACACAAAAAAAGGAAAAACTGAATAAAAGTAACTTAACAAAATTCATAAGAACAAAATAAAATCTACAAACTGTTAGCATTTCTTAATAAACCATGCAATAAATGCATATGCACGCATTATTTTTATAGCCTTCATATTAATATATCTTTCCAAAGAATGACATGAGTATCAGTTGGATCTGGATTACCACTATATACTAGTTTCTTTTATTAATAAGTTTTTTGTTTGTTTATATATAGAGAGAGAGAGAAAGAGAGAGAAAGAGAGGAGAAGAGAAGATAACTCAGTGCTGGTGAAAGCATAATTTTTTTATTTGTTAGTTTTCCATTTCATTGAAATGCTTCATCTCAAAATTTTAGACTTTTGGACACCGCCAACACATGTGAAAGAAACTACCTACAGCATTACACTTTCTTCAACACTTTGCAGATATTTGCTTATTTATATAACTGAGTTCAGTGGAGTATTCTATGATCGATAAATCATTTTAGAACATGGTTCATATATTCTAGGTGAAATTGTTTTGCATGGAGAGGCTTTCCATAATGAGGATCATAACTCATCTATTAACAACCCTATATCTTTTTGCTAGACAAGTTCTGAATGCATTTTATTACCATAAGTATTGCTAATCAAGACAGTATAGATTTTTGATGTTAATCCAATAAATCCAAAGCTGTTTTAAAATACCAGTGACTAAAAATTAGTTAATGAAATATTCATTATAAGCTTTACTTTGAAATGGGATATAAAATGTACCTGACACCATGAAACAAAGACATTTCCTTGTTGTTTTATCTGAGCCACTGACTTGTGATATTTTCCTATCAATAAATCTTGAAAACAATATAGGTTTTTGGTTTCCCAGGTTTGAATGGAGAAAATATGTCTTCAACAAATAGAAGGTGGCATAAGGATGATAAAAGTGATGCTAGTAATGGGAGCAAACATTTTTTGTCATAATTTTGAAATAAATTGATCAAAAAAGGATATTTTTCTTAATATTGCAAGGTTTTTAGGTTTAATAGTGGTAGCCTTCTGACCCAATGTGGATATTGATCATATATTTCTAGTAAAAACCAAGTATTCACATTGAGATTTAGTATAAATTTCACTAATCACTCAACTGGACAATTTCATAGCATTTCACACAAGGAATTCACAATTTCCTTCCTTGGTTTATTGTTAACTGTTGCTATGTTGACTTCAACTTACGGTGATCCTATGAATGAGATCCCTCCATGTCTTGCACACTCAGAGCCATGGCTTCCTTGATTGAATCTATTGATCCATAAGGCAGTCTTCTTCTTTTCCAACTGCCTTCTACCTTTCCAAGCATTATGGTCTTTTCCAGTGAGCCATGTCTTCTCATGGTATGTCCAAAGTACAACCGTCTCAGTTTACTCATCTTGTCTTCTAGTGACAGTTCAGGCTTGATTTACTCTAGGACCCATTCTTTTGTCTTTTTAGCAGTCCAGGCTATCCATAGAACTCTTCTCCAGCACCACATTTAAAATGAGTTGATTTATTCCTTTCACAACCTGGCATGGACAAGTCTGACTTCAGTATTCAATTATATATTTTTATAATTCAAGGTCCTGTCTACTTCCTTCCCAGCTGTCCTTTCAAGCCCTAGTCTTCTGATTTCTTGACCTGCAGTCTCCATTCTGATTAAGAACTGAACCAAAAAAAACTAGAACTATTTCAATGTCTTTGGCATAAACTTAATTTGAAATCTTATTTCCCTGAAGTGTTATTGATATTGATATATTTCAGTCAGACTTTGCGCTGCTTTTGTTGCATATCTCCTAAGTATTAATGCCATCTCAATTATCCTCAGACATTCCTTTCCTGAGTAAAATAGTATGTAATTATCAGACTCAGAATTTCCCATTCATATCCACTTCAGCTTGATCACCCTAAGTATTGCAAAGTTTATATGTTCCTATGTTTCTTCTTCCCCCCTTCTGCCAATGTCTAGCTTCCCCTCATTCAAGCTTCCATGTTCTTATAATATGATTTGTGCAGCTTCAGAATTTCTTTTTACCTCTGAGCATATAAACAGCTCAACATTTTTTCAGCTTGAGTCAAGTTGTGTTATTAGCCACAACACTACTCATAGTTATCTTCTGCTCTTCTCCGGTAGCTTGTTGAGTCCCTTCTGACCTAGGAGTCTCATTTTCTGACATTCTCTCTCTTTTTTTCATTTTGGATTGTCATTTTGGATTTGGAGTTTACATGGTAACAGTCATTCAAAAGGGACTGCCTCTGCATAGTACTAACAAGTGGTGTCACTACCATTGTCTCTGAGTGATCTTCCACCAGTGTCACCCTTACTTTCACTGCCCAGTAGCTGTTTGGCACAATTAGTCTGGCTCCTCAGCCTATCTCAAATCAGAGAACCTACAAGCAGCACTTCTACCATCAGCAAAGCCCTATAGGAGTAAGCAATTCCACCGCCATGGACAGCTAGTGCCATTGGTGTGTCTTTCTTTGTATTTTGATTATTTTCAAGACTCTGGAATGTTTATGCCTATTTGTAAAGTCCATTATTGTCTTTTTCCATGACAGTGACATATATTATTGACCCTTAAAATTTTAAACTGGAGACGTTAGGTAAGTGGCAAAATGAGGTTAGGATCATAGAATCGTAGACTCATGGAGCTGGAAGAGTTTATAATGACTGTCCCTTCCAATCCTCTGCCATTCAGGAATGCATAATCAAAGCATTCCAGACAGATGGCCATCTGGACTCTGTTTAAAAACCTCTAAAGAGGGAGACTCTACAACACTTTGAAGCCCCATATTCCACTGTTAAACAGCTCTTACCATCAGGAAGTTCTAAACGTTTAAGTGGAATCTCTTCTTCTGTAGTTTGAAGCCATTAGTCCATCTCCTAGTTGCTGGAACAGCAGAAAACAGGCTTGCTCCATCCTTCATATGACATCCCTTCAAATATTTAAACACCGTTATGATGTCACCTCTTAACCTTTCCTTTTCTTTATGCTAAATATGCTAAATATACCCAGCTCCCTACACTGATCCTCACAAGACATGTTTTCATTGTCAGGGGTCCTGGAACCTTAAGTCCAAAGCATCTAAAGAACCAAAATCATAGAACTACTACTCTGGATTTTTCAAACAGTGAATCATTTCAAACAGTGATCATACACATACACACATGCACAGAAGCATAGTTTCTTTTACCTTTTGTGGCATTCCATTTCACTTTTGTTTTGAAAAGAACAAAGGCAAGCTATCACCTGAGCCATGGATTTGGGCTTGTGAATTTCAGGCAACCCCTCCTCAAACTCTCCATCCCTCAATACACTAATTCCATCGCTAGGATTCATGAAATTTGGCAACTTCTTATTCATTGAGAACAGAACTACCAAATTGGGATGTTGTTATTTAGAAATAATTGCATCTGATTGGAACACAGAACTAGTTCCTATAAGGCACAACTAGAAGCCATCATTTCTGAACTTACTATCTATGTTTGTTAATTACATTCATATCCTGCCTTTCCTCATACACAGAAAATATTGCTTTCTATGCAAAACAACTATGTGCAAGTTTTTCACAGAATAACTCGTGAATTGCAAATAGCCTTTGAAAATTGTGTGGTTTTTGAAGACTTTCTCACGGGGGAAGAAATTTGATGAAATTACTCATTGCTTTCTTCAAAAAGAAACTTAGTAAATAATTACATCTCTATGTGGGAGTCACAATCAAAAATATATGAAGGGCCAGAGCGGACCTCTCCATTCTACAACTAATTTGGGAGTCATTATTCATAACACAGAAGTCCATGTTAGCACCTCATCATTCTTCATGTTGTATTTGCACCAATCCTTTAATTCATGCAAATCCTGATATGCCTTCTCTTGTTACTTCTTAACATAGGAGCTACTGTGTTACCCCAAAAAATGGGTGACTCAGGTGTCTCTCTACGATGCCAGTACTTCCATGAAACAGTTCACAGAGTGAACAATGATGTCTGGAATGGGATAATGGTCTTAGCATTAGGCGACAAAGGGCTACTGGCCATCCTGATTGGTACTTGTTGGACAGGTTTGAAGACAAAAGAGAGGTTTGCTTTGTCAAAGGAAAGGGAGTTAAAACAATCAGCACTCTTGTGGAAATCTTCCAGATGCTATTGTCTAAAAGGTTGTGTCATTAAGGCTAAATGCAAATGTATTATCACTGAGGTTACATTGTGTTTTCCTGACTATGACCTGGCTCTACCTGGAGGTCTCTTCTGCCCTTATCTGCAATGCACCTGTTTGGCTAGCCTTTTCCTTTTATCCAGCTTGGCCACTCAACCATAGCAGGGTATATTTTATATTTACGTGAATTAATATATTTTGCCAATTAAATCATATCAAAGTGTGAGGGTGTACAGCCTAATAACAATTGCCAGGCAGCCTTTCTTTCACCACATATATGTCATGCAATACTTGACACATGTGAGAGGAGTCCAAGCCCAAGTTTCTTCCAACCACTGTCACCACTCTTTGAAATGGTGGTAGTGAACAGATGCACTGAAGACCTTGATGGTGTGGATCAGGAAGGTGCTGCAGTGGCTTATACGCAATGTACATAACATTGTAGGAACCTATGAAAACAAGAGTCAAATTATAATTAGGCTAGAACTGGTTGTTTTCAGGCTGGTATTTCAAGCAATTTTGAAATAATCTGCTTGTCATGTTAGTAAACTACTTAAGTATAAAAATACAGGCTCAATCTTGCAGTAAAATTACTTGAGTCATTTAAATGCAATGAAATTCATTTAATTGCCAAAAGGTTTCTAACTTGGTCACTCCAGTCTCCCATTTCTGTCATCACTAAAAATGTACTTAAGGACAAAGGCTAAGTATCAGCAATAACTAAAATTCCATTTCCCCTATAATTGTAATCAAACAGTTCTACTTCACACTAATGGTCTTTGTGATGTGCAAATCTATCCAAAGCTGTCTTTCATCTTCTCAGACTTTTCCATATTCTCATCAGTTAACTAGAAATCTACATGACTTTTATTTCTGGCTGCATGTCTAAAATTTAGGGTTCTTTAAAATCTGACCTTTTAGTGCTAAAACACCAGCTTCCTTTGCTGTTCATCAAAAACAAAGGATCTTCGCATTGGCATTCCCCTGCCTGTGGTTTAAAATGCCAGGACCTTGGTTACAGGCTATCTCTCTTGAAATAAAAGTCAAATAATTTTTTTAAGATGCCATTCAATATCTAATTTAAAGGTTATGGGAAAAGATACTTATAGGTATCTATAGCTGTTCCAGTAACTGTAGCCTTATTCACCACCACATCAACACTGAAGATTCAGTGGCCACAAAATTAATCTGCAGTGTAATACAGCTGCTTCATTATGGTGTCATCTTACACAGTAGGGCCATTTCTGCAAGATGAAGCTCTTCTGCATTGTCTCACTGCAGTCCCAGGTCCAGAAGACAGCGCATCAGCAACGCTCCCCTCTGCACCCGCTCGGTTCATGTGGAAGAGAATGCAATGGCACCATGTCTTCCTTCTGCGGTGCAGTCAAGCTTTTTCCGTTGCTGCACTATGGAAGGAAGCATCACCAATATGCTTCCGCATCTTCCGCATGGCCAGAAGTGACAGGAGCGCTGCGCGATCACAGGTGCGAAATGGATTTTTTCCATTTTGCAAAAACTGTGCAAGCACGACACTCCACAACAGGATGGTAGCGGAATGGTGACGATGTCATGCAAAAGCGCGACTTGCCAACCACTGCCATCCTGTGGCAAAAATGCAACAATGACATCACAAGGAAAGGGCCTAGGATTCTGGACATTTGACATATGAATATTTGTGACAGCCAGGACTGTGTAGTGGTTTGAGCATTGGACTGCAGCACTGGAGATCAGAGTTTGATCCCCTGCTCCTTGGCCATGGAAACTCACTGGGTGACCTTGGATGCATCACATACTTTCAGCTGTAGAAAACCCCATGATAGGTTCACCTTAGGGTCACCAAAAGTTGGAAACCACTTGAATGAACCCAACAGTAGCAGCAAAAAGAAAGTGTAGGTTAGGTTAGAGGTATGAATCTTCTGCACACAAAAGAGGAACTCTTTCCTAGCATGGGGAAAATTCACTCTGAAATGTTATGTGCTTATTTTTGCTCAACTTGTGGGTATTGCTTCAAGAATAAAAATTTTTATTAAATAGGAATGAATGTAGCCTAGAAATACTACAGACAATTTGGTGTAGTGATACCTATTCATCAAGATATCTAGGGTTGTTTACATGAAATAGTAAGGTAGGAGATCCCATAACTTTATAAATATGTTTCATAGCCCAAATCTTTAATATTACTCAGAATGGCATCTAAAGTGGTGGGTTTATATCCATGAAAGGTCATGCTAAAATAAAAATCAGTTAGTCTTAAAGGTGCCATCACATTCCTTTTTTTTTTTTTGTTCATTTCTACCCCTCTTTTCCTCCTTGTTATTTAGCAAAGACTAACACAACTGCTTCTTTGAAAAGATAAGCAAAAATAACTCTGACAGAGCTAAGAAGCAGGTATTTCAGATAACACAATAGCTGTGTTTTTTGTTTTTTTACTTTTGTGGGGCCTGTCAATGAGGACATAAAAACATCACATTTCAAAAATAATGTGATGAGAAAGAATAACATCCTACATTTATTTCCATATCATTTCTTAATGTCATGTAGAGGCATTTTAGATGAATTATGGCCAGTGTTTTCAAGTTTTATGCCATTCTCCTCCCAATCCTCAGAGACATGTGTGTATTTTTAAAAAGGCCTGATGAACAAGTCAGGAAAAGTAGTCAATGATGTAAAGCATTGCTAAATGCAATGTTTATGTTAAAGTTTATGGAAATAATAGGAAAGTACTTTCTAACAAGTTGCACCACACATTAATTTTAAAACCCACCTTTCCAGGATCTGCTTTTTACAGTGAGGTAATTTAGTTTGCATGCTATCTTACACAGTGCAGTGGAAACAAGGTATTCAATAAAATAACTAAAATTCTGCTAGAACTATGATAGCAACAGCCAGCAGGAATGACATTGTAGGTTGTGTATCGATGCCTCAGAAAAGATATTGTTGGATTTTTGTCACTTCCTCTTTAAGAGGCAAGCCCAGCAAGTCTTATGTTAACAGACCAAATGGTAGGAACAGAAAGGAGTGGCCTCCTTTGGGTGAGAAACGAGTAGAAGTAGTTGTGCTTAATGACCAGTTTAAGCCTGGGTCTGTACCAGAGGCCAAGGCATAATTGTTTAGTTAAACCTGTGTACTCCACTTAAAAGTTATAAAGTGTTACTCTGTTTCAATAAATTGTAACAAATGGCTGTTGAGTCCGAAGACATCTGGTGTGTACTGCTGTTTCCCATATTGATAACTGGACATGGATCATAAATTGCCTGATATTGTCTCTATAGACCAAGCTGGCAGTGCTCAGATTTCATTGACTCCCTCCCATAATGATTTCCTATGGCTTCTGTGCTTTAGGCACTACAGAGCAAAGAAGGGATTTGAGATACTCCTTTTGTCTTTTTTCCCATAAATGGAGGATAATGAACATTAGGAAGGAGTTGGAATTCCCAGTTATTCAAACACATATTCTCTAGATTGGATGTATCTGTGTGTGTGCGTGTGTGTGTGTGTGAGAGAGAGAGAGAGAGAGAGAGAGATAGAATGAGAGAGCCTAACTTGATGACTGTAAAGTCAATGGGAAGAGAAGAATAGCAGGGGAGAAAGAAAGACATAGAAAGATGGGCAAAAAAGTATAAAGCAATGTTAACCACTATGTAGTGATAGTTGATCAAAAGTATCCATGTTCTCTTACACAGAGAAAAAAAAAAGATAGATGCTGTCCTATTCCAGTTTCTGGTCTTAAATTGTGCTTCCCCAACCTCCAGAGACTAGCCTTTTGGGGAAACACTTATAATCTTTAAAGGCAACTTCTTTGGGAAAACTTCAAGTACAACACCAACATACTGTGGAGAATGTCTTTATGTGTGACACCATAGGTATTTCCAACCTTTTCTTTTTTTTTTAAGAATGGGAGGAGGAGGAATGAAACATGGAAGGAGTCTTGACTCAGTATAAAAGGCCTGAATTGGAGTAGAGTGTAGTGTAGTGGAGGAGAACCTTATATAGTTAGGAACAGATAGAATACATTGATGGAGGGATCATTTGCATTGCATCTGGAAATTAAGCCAAATTTACAGATAGATTCTTATATGTTTGGCTTACCTGGGATTATACCTGTTAAACACACTGAGAGTTCCCCAGTGGTGATTCACTTGCACTGGACTGGTAAAGATGTCTAACAAAATTACAAAACAAATCTTTTAGATGGTAAGACTTTCAGAGCCTGTATTTCCTTTCACCTCTTTAACAGCACTAAAGGCAAAAAATGATCTGGCTAGTAAAATGCTATTGTAGAGTTTATTTGGGGTGTCTTGTGCTCACCCAAGTTTTGACTTAGGATGGGCAGAAGGAGATTTTTTTTCTCCTTTTATGAATATAGCTGTTACTATGGCTTGTTTTTCTAAAAAAAACTGAAGGTTTTTTGTTTTGTTTTCTCCTTTGGGATATGTAATTCTAACCATTACTGCAGATCAGACCCAATGCCAGCTAGTTGTTCTATTTCAGTGAGATAACAAATCCACTCTAGTTTTTTTTCAAGCTTTTAAATCAGTTATTCAAGTAGCTGAATCTTAGTCCCTCCACAATAGGTTCAGGACCTTGTTTAGTTCCTTTACAGTGATCCAAAACCTGGAATAGTTTCACTGCACTTTGATGTGGGAGCCAACAATCACCCCTGATCAGAACTAAGGATTACTCACCTCTCATTTTTGTCACTGTATTTTATCCTGTTTGGTTATCTATAGTAATTTCCTGTCTCCTTCTGTGACCTGTGTCCAGAGTTAACTATTCTTTGTATAAAATATCTTGGGGATGAGTTATTTTCACCAGGGTGCAGCCCTCAGGGCTATGAGTCAGGAGTCTGTTCTGGTGCCCTCGGGCAGACGCTATCATAAAATCTTACATATTCTCTGGTAGGTTACAGCTTGCTAAAAAAAAAAAAAACTGCTGGTGGTCAGAGGCAAACTAGCTTGTCCCTTTCTGCATCTTACCTTAACCCCTTGCCCTGTGGTTGCGATTCTGGCAACACCTTTGGTGGGAAGGGAGCACAATGGGAACACTCCCCTCCACACTGGACCAGCTCCCTGCGGAAGGGAGTGTGAGAAACACACCTCCTCCTTCCACAGCACAGCTGGGGTCTCTCTCATGCTGTGCTGGGTCAGAAAGCACCTCCATCGCACTTCCAGCCCTTCCACATGGCAAGTAAGTACAGGAGCATTGCACAATCAGAGGTCATTGATGGAGAAACTCTGTCAATGATTTACCTGGTGATTATGTCAGCTGGCTAGGAAAAAAAGGCAGAACCATGTCATGCAGAAGCGTTGTCACAGTCCTGTTCCTCTTGCAACATCATGCCTGGACACCATGTCCATAAGGAAAGGGCCTTAGTTAATCTAAGGGGAGGGGGAGCTCTTTATGGGGAGGTGGAGCTCTTTAAGTGGCACTGTGTGTTCTGTCACTTCAAAAGGAGGCTACCTTCTGCATTTGGGGGCTCAAATACTCCTTTCAGATAAGACAAGTCCATAAATTATTAGCATTAATTCATAGCCTATAGCTTACCTCTTGCTTTTCTGTCCATAGTGCAAGTCCCACCTCTAAGTATCTGTGTCAGGGATGGCTGGATTTGTTGAGAATCCTTCCTGTGCCACCTATTCACCTGCCTCTGTGATTACTTTTAACTTGTTGTTCAAATTCTGAACTAATCATTTTCTGTGTTCTTTTGATTTATGTTTATATTCTTTCACAAACAACGGTTCAGTGCCCCCCTGCATCGTACAGTTTTTTTTTTTTTTTTTTGGTCATAATTCTCCTTGACCTTTACTGAAGTTGGACAGTTTCCATGGTCATTACTGAAAAGACAAATGCTGAGCAGAACTTGTCTTGATATGGTCCTACGGAGGGAACAGTGGAATAGCTTTAGTAGTGTTGGAAACTTGCCAAGACACAGTGAATATGATGGCTTGACTGCTTTCAAGTCAAAGAAAGCTGTGTCAAACATTTCAAGGTTTTGAAAATGGCTTCTTTGAAGAGACTGGCAAGCAATGTGACATGCCATAATGAGAAGTGCATCATTTATCCCCTTCTCCTTTAGAGACACAACTGATTTCTTTGTGACATGTTGCATGCTGCATTATGGTAATGGAAAGTTTGCTCTCAATTGAGGTCATAACAGATCATATATAGATGTCTCCATCTTAAATCTCTGCCAGTATTCTCCATAGAAATAGTCTTCTGTCTCAAAGGTTACTAGAGGTACACAATCATTTCTGATGCAGAATGAGTAATTCCAAGGTCAAAAAGGAGAAAGACCCATTTTATCCTTCTTCATCATGTTGTCTATATTGATTTCTACAACTTAAAGGGACATGAGTAATAATTGAAAGGCTAAACGGAAGTTACAGACTTTTCCATTTTAAAAATGTATCTAAAACAAAAATTGAAACTCAAATTCTTGTGAATTATTGGGTGGTTGAGACCTTTGGAACATAAAAGTTATTTGACAATGCTTGCAAGATAATTCAAGATGTGTGGAGAACAGCTCTCAGACGAGTCAGAGACCCAAGACTATTCTGTTTCCACTAGTTGCTGGTAACTCGTGTCCGGATAAGTCACCTATACTAAGCAGTCCAATGCAACCTCAGTATTGATCCCTGCCTTAATCAGCAAATGGTACCCTGTAGTGATTGTAGAGCTCTAACTCATCTGTTTTCTGTCATCTTCTTCTGTTTACAGGAACAACAAAGCAGAGCTTTGATTGATAACAATTTCCGAATTGTGTCAGTATGTTAGCCAATAAGAGCCCAGTGTGGGCTAGCTTAGACTGGAGAAAGACAATTGAGTGCTAGCAATGCTGGGTGAGGTTGCAACTCCTATGCAAGTCCAGTCAACACAACAAGTTACTATGGTAGCTTGGGGATTTGGGAAGTTGTAGTCCAAAAGACAGCTACTTGCAAGAGCTGACACTCAAGGTGGCTTACAATATCTAAAGCAGACACTGGTTATACATATACAAAAATAAATACAATCATAAAAAATTTATGTTTAAAATGTAAGTAATCCCCAGAGTAAGTTCTGATTACTTTATGTACATGGAAGGTTTTTTTTCCCCCTCCCTGTTCACTTCTGATGAGAATGTGCTAAAATGTGCACATTTCTTCATATCTGGGGTGGAAACACAGTGAGATTTTTTTAAAAAAACCATGAATATGTAGAGAATCATATTTGTACATATTTGTCCATCCAAATATAAGGCTTTGACTATTACTGTTTAACTCTTAAAACTCTGGTTTGCAACCATTTCTGTACTGCCACATGAGTAGTTGATCAGAATTTTCACTTTTCCCCCCCAGGGGATCCCCATCATATCACAGGCAAGTACAAAGTAATCACTTCCATGTTGGCAATTTATTTATTCATTTACTTATATACTACCTTTCTCCTTGCATAGGACCCAAGGTAGCTTATATCAAGTTAAAAACAAAGGTACAGCTAAAAAATATTTGTGCACAGTTAAATACCAGCCAAACAACCTGCTTGAAAACACAGAGTCAAAACAGTTTAAAACACAGTTAAAATAACAGAGATTCCTTTCTAACACATGAGTTACAAGCCTAAATAAAAATGGTCTTTGCCTACTTGCCGAAAGGAAAAAAACAGGAAAGGAGGTAAAGAAATATGCCATTAGAGGGAATTACACAACCTTTGAGCAATTGCTGAAAAGACTCTTTCTAGTATCCTCACCAAACATGACTGTGATGGTGGTGGGACTGAAAGAAAGCTTTCCCACAAAGATCTTAAAACACAGGGAGGCTTATATGAGGAGATTTTTTCAGACTGGAATGGAATAGCTGTGTCTATTGCATTCAGCTAGTGAAAATGAAGACATATATTTTCAAGTTTTTTTTGGGGGGGGAGGGGAGGACCCAAAATTCAATTATATTCTGGAAGAAGAGAACTTGTGCACTAAATAAATAAATATGTAGGGAAAAACAACCAGTGTCTCCCATTCCTTGTAGTTACACAAATCAGTGGTCTTTTCCTTCCTTCCTTCCTTCCTTCCTTTTAACAGTTGGGGAAAACAGTTCAGCAGGGCAGTACTGGATCAAGACATTTTGCTGCCTGAAACAGACAAAATATGACAGTAGCTCCCTGCTAAGACCAACATTTTAAAAGTTATTCACATAGCAACTTACCCTATCCCCTTCCTTCATTGAACCAGGCTACTTCTACCCTATTGCATGGCAAAAACAGCTCCCTCTGGGCAGACTACTGATGAGTGGTAATAGAAAATGTGTACCCATTGGAGGCCTAACTACATGCAGCATTAATCATGTGATTCAATCTGTATTCATTGTTAACTGTCAATGACCATTATCAATAATGTGATTCCTAGTGGTTGGTGGATGGGGAGATACCAACAATATTTCTTATGCCTCTTGTTAAAAATCAAAATAAGTAAACGATGTCCCATGATCAGATTTTTTAGCTTTGTGTGAGAATGAACGGTGTTTTTCTTCATCAACAGCAGAAATCTACAGAAACACTGTGTGAAGATGACTTTTTTTTTTTTTTTGGTAATAAATGCTTCATTTTTGCAGTAAAATCCATTTAAAAAAAATCTTTGCCAAGACCTTGCATTGGAGGTGAAGTATAGTACTGCAGCTAATCTCCATCTCCTGATCCTGCCCCTGAAATCTAGGAACACAGCTTGTGAGAATGGTAATTTGTACTCTGGAATATAGGAATATGGTTTCAGGGCAATATGCAAGAAATAAAGAGGAAGCTTTCCACATCTATCTGAAATCAATTTTTCTCCTTCTCTCCCCTCAGCTTACAATCTGTTCCTTTGTGCTTCTGCACTAATGCAGTTATAACAGGTCAAGAAGCTGAGACAGTTCCCTTGCTGTATTTAAAAGGGAGAGGTTCAGAAAGGTTTTGAGGAGGACAAGTTCTTTCTTGTTTGCCAGGACTCAAATTGGCAGCTCACTCATCCACAGAATCAGAAATCACTTTTGATTTTCAAAGGCCAGCAAAGAACTGAAAATGCTAGAGTATATTAACTTCAATGTACTCAAGGTAACTTCAGTCTGGTGAGTCTAGTCAACATGCCTGTGGCAGCCTGCACCATCTGAGTGGTGTCCTTCCTCTTTCTCACCACTAGCCTTTCACTTTCTCCCTCTTGCCAGGTTTGGAGGCAGGCAGAGATGGCTGCTTAGTTTCATTACTTCTTCCATAGAGGTGGAAAGTAAACAGACAGGGACAGAAAGTGAAGTGGACACTGATCTAGAGGAGACAGTATTAGTTTCTTACTGAGACACAGGCCTTGTCAATTTTCCCAAGAATGTTAACACCTGATACTCATCCTGAAAAATGTCAATGGTGTTATTTATTCACCTCTACAGGATTATGACCATTATGGTAAATATTCAGTTGTCTGGTGTAACTTTGCTAGCATAGGCAGAGGACATGCTGGCAGCTGTAGGAATAAAAAAAAAATGTTCTTGAGCACACTGGCAGTGAAGATAACACAAAGAAAGCCTTCTCCATCACTGTTTTAAAAGAAAGAAGCCAGCTCCCAAGCAACCTACATCCTCAGTGCCTAACTTTTGAGTGGATCTTCAAAAGTAAAGATGCACAGGGAAAGATACCTTTAAAATCACCCATTCTGCACTGACAGTTTGTCAAGACAGACTTCCAAGAATGTCTTTAGTTTTGACAACCCACCCAGAAGCCAAGTACTGAGGAAATAAGCTTATTAGGAATGAGCATTTTTTTCCTCTGTGTGGCAATGGTAATGATTTTTTTCTCTGCTTTCTCCCCAACAGTGCTGCCCCAAATATAAAAGCAAAACAGGAGACAAAGCTCCATGTGCTGATGGATGGTCACTTGCTTTATTTTATTTTTTTTAAGTTGGCTTTAATATTTTAAATAGACTTTCAAAACAAATAAAACAATTGACAATCTATTAGTAAGTAAAGCTTTGTCTCCTGTTTTTCTTTTACCTTTCATATATGCTCATCAGTTCTCTCCTTTGGATAATATTCAATGCCCCAAATATTCCCGAGCTTGCATAATGAAACTTTTTGACACAGAAGTGAACCAAAGAGATTCAAGTCTAAGCATTGCTACGATCCTGTCATTTTAAAGCTTCCCCACTACTGCTCCTGCTATAATCTCATCTATTAATAAGGGCTGGCCCCATCATTATTCACAAAAAAAGAAAATTCTTTAGGTAGCAGGCAGTGTGGGCAGAAACAGCAGTATCCTGGCTATTCTCAGTTTCCTTTCTTGGAGTAGTGACCAAAGTGTGCCATAAAAGCTGTCCTCCAGCCTCTAAATGGAAGCTGCTGCACTCCAGTGTACTGGAAGATCCTATACCATTGTTAGTGTTGAAATAAGATTTATCTCACAGACCAGCAGACTTCTATGTATAGAATTGGAATTAGGGATCATTACCTTCTCTTCTGCCTGAGGAAGCAAAATGTATTGGGATGGCTTTGGAAAAGCATTTTGAATGAACAGAAAATTGTAAAATTGTACTGTGTCATCCTGTAGTTTGTGTGTGTGTGTTCGTGTGTTGCCGTGTTGTCCTCTCCTCTCACATGGAGTACTCTGCTCATGAAAGTCAATGTCATCATGACATTATATCTCATAATTATGTGGATCAGATTCCTTTATGCCATATGCGGTTATCTGATATACTCCCAATTACATAAGAAACAGAATCTATGGCCTTCAGATGACTTCTGAGAACTCTTGCAAAGTTCAGCTATAGCCACAGGCTAAGATTTTTTTTTTTAAGTAACATATGCATAAGCTGTCCCAATAGCTTTCAAACTCTGCAATTTTAAAATTAGATTTATAGAAAGGAATTAACAAAGAGGAAAAAAAATTCAGGGGAAGGCATTTCATGGGCATAATAAACTAGGAAAATATCAAAACATGGGCTAAGTGGTTAGTCTGAATATCTCTGTGGACATGACTTCTGCCCAAGTGTTCAGACAACACATTTGATTATGTTCTTCATGTAATACAGCACTGCAAAGACTTGTTTATAACACACACACACACACAAAAACCTTTTTCCCTTGAAGTCATTATTCAGAAAATCAGTTCCACCCAACCCCTAATGCTGCTGAATAGACAAGACAGAATTAGAGAATGAAATATAGGAAAATCCTAAACTCTTGTTGAAATATTGTTAAAGAGCATGCCTTACTTTGGCAGCGCTATTAAAAATAACTTACTATTAGAGTAATATAACAAAGGAACATGTGTAATGCCTTAAAATAAGTCTGAGTGTTATGGTAACTAGTCATTTTTAAGAAGACAGTAGCACATATAATTTGAAGTAATATCTGTGCTTACACCAAGTTTCATGTATCCTTTGGTCAACTGACTTCAGTGGGAGCCCAATCACCACAAAAGGGCCTGTTTCCTCTTACAGTGATCCATTTGATTTCTTTTCTCTGATCCCAAACTACATGGTCTAGTCAGGCAAGATATGTGATATTTTGCTGCCAGATATATCTGAGGTGAAGGACAAGATTTCTGGCTATGTGGGCACTTTCCTCAACTAGATCAGTTCCATATTCTGAAGAGTTATACACTGAGCTACCAAACATCAAATGCACAGTTATCAGATATAGAGAAACTAATTATAAGCATGTGCATCTAACTCATGTTATTACACACATTTTCTAATTGAGGTATCAGTCTCACATACTAGTTCCAGCTAAGGGTGTAAAACTTTCCCACTCTCATTTCACTGCGTTTCTGCTAACCCAGTCTGCAATTTCTTCCATCCTTCTTATATATGAGTTGTAAGAGATGGTTTATTTGATTTTATTTTCTTCCTACATGAAATTCACACACATTTTAGCATAAACTTTCCTAATGTACAAACTCTTTAGCACACTGTATACAGGTTAAAAATATTTCCTTATGGACTAGTATCTCTGTGCATGCATTCACACTTTTTCAAAATGATATACACAGTGGTGTACATGCATATTTATACATTTTTAAAGGATATAGGTGTACTGTGGTAGTTAGCCCTTTCCTGGGGTCTGCAATTTATTGATATCAATATTAGATATATCTCCACCTGCCTGAGAGGGTCCCCCAGACTAGCATGCAGACAGGCAAGGCCAAACGGCCGCAATCTGGAAAAACCCAGTCTGGCCAGTAAACAATCTGTCACGTAGCCCCAGGAGCCCTCCAGACATGCACACATCAGAATTTACAAAGAGTTCTCTGCCCCAAGAAGCCAGCTTGACAGGATTAGCGATCCTGACAAACAGCCCGTCAAGCGAGAGCAATTTGCATACTGCCGTGGCTTTTGACAAACCCGGCAGAAACCCATCAAACTAAGAACTCTGACATTTTGGGGCTTTGTCCTCTTAATCATGCACATTTCAGAGCTTTGTTTTAGCTCCTCAACCTATTGTTCTTCCTGGGAAAGGATTAGCCCTCCAGGTACATTTTCCCCTATAAAAAGACCCGATTTTTGAATGGTCCCTCAGATCACTCCGGTTTCTTCTCAGCTCCACGCCACTCTGTCTGGCTATCCCCTCAGCCATCCACATGCTGAGCCTCTTCTCTCACTCCGCTGCTGTCTCGGACTTCGGACCAGGTGCAGTATACCCTGAAAATACCTTTTCAAAATCCCCTATCAATTTTCCTCTCTTTTATTTTTCTCTGGGGTCTGTGTGAGTGAGTGCATAAGTGTGAACGTGTGCAAGGACTGATTTTTAAGTAAAAATAATTAAAATAGCAATTTGGTGTGGTTTTTGGCTCGGCCTGAACCCGTAAACATTGGGTTGAAAAGATCTCGCTAGGTTACCCTGCCTCTTGTGGTGCCACAGCTTGTGCTCTAACTAATTCCCATTCCCCATTGATTGTGGCATATGACGGTGCCCCCCTGGGGACCCCCAGAAATCAGGGTAACATAGGGATTGTGGTTTCCACTATAAGACAGGAAACCAAAAGGTAAGTATACTTTGTTGTATACCACATATTGGAAAAAACAATCTTGGTGAGCACAGGTTGCACAAATTAGTTAAATATGTGGCTAATGCATATTTATTTTATATCCTCAGCTGCCCCAGAAATCCTGTTGAAAGTATTACTTTCAACGATAAACTGTCTTTGCCATTGGTAGGGCTTTGTAAAATATCTGTAGGCATTTCAAATTACAAGGAAAATACACCACCTGTTTTGATTTTCTGCAAAAACACTGTGTCGTTTTGGTTTCTCCTGACACTGCTTACACGGCTTGTTTAAAATAATCTTGCCTTCCCTTACACACACACACACACACACACACATCATCATCATCATCATCATGTTGCAAAGATTGTAAATTCTGTTTTCTGGACACTATTAAAGAGCTTATTAAAAAGGAAGGGGAGAAAAAGAAAACTGTTACTGAAAAGTGTACAGGTGTTTTGAAAACTGTGAAAACATATGTACTTTTATATTAAAAGAATTGTCACAGATTGATTTAAGCCTGAGAAACTGTGTTTGTTAGTTTTCAAGAAGCAGTACTGCACATTCCATTTTTTGTTTAGCTACAATGTGGTGGAACTTCTGAAGTGTTGTACCATTCTCACCAAGCTAATTCTTCCTTTCTCTTTCTCTCTGCATTTTTTAAATTTAATTTTTTTAAAAAAGCTGTAAATGTAAAGCTACAGTATAACCTTTTAATCAGCTTATTACTAAATACTTCTTATCAAGGTCAATAACAGTTCAATGAGAAATAAGAAAAACCTGACTCAGGGGTTTGAGGAATAATTAAGTTCAATATCTTAAGGGTATAATGAGGTAAAAAACAAACAAACATAAGGTTTGTCCAGTTGACCTTTCTACCAAGTTTAAGAACCCTATGTTCCCTTCTAATCTTGCTTATTCTCTCTTCTGCTTCTCAGATCCACAACAACATCTCCACAATATTTGTGGCTGGGAATATAAGAGGATTTCACTCCAAAGAGCTCCCGAGCTAAAAATGCACTGTGTCTCCTGAAGGGACATTCTGTTGTCTGCACATGTAATTGATATAATGAATTTTGTAAATGTGTGTGTCTAAGTATACATTCCTTCCAAAAGACATTTGAAAAAGGACAGATTTCCACCTTGTTGGAATGTTATATAGAGTGCTAATTGGGAGTAATACAAATATTGTATCCTAACTGAGGATTAAAATCAGTATTGTACAATGTTGAAACGTATCTCATAGCATCTTGGGGTAGACTTGGTGGGGAAGAAAGGAGAAGGAGGAAGAAGAGAAAGAAAGAAGAAAGAAAGGAAGAAACTGCTGTTTGAAACTGCTGTTTTAACTGCTTCAAAACTGGATTCTAGGACTGGTTTAGACTGTTTTTAGGAGCTTTTGAAGAATATTTTAACGTGCTTTAATTTTTTAAATGTTTATATTGTTTTAACTGGTTTTTATTTGTTCATCACATGAGGAGCCCTTTTGGGCTGTCAGATGATACAGAAATACTTTAGATAAATAGCAAACAAACTATATTGGAAGGAGACATAGAGAGATAAAAAGAGGAATCATGAAGGGAAATCTCCCCACCGCCAAAAAAAAAAAAAAGACATTTGTTTTATAAACATACACATTGACACACAGAAGACGAAACATGGGAGGAAAGGGGGGAGATTATAAAGTCAAAGCTGGAAGAGAAGGTTCTAAACACACATACACACACACACACACACAATTATATAACCTTTTTTTATGTCCAGTTAAGAAAGGGCAACTCAAAGTACACCCTTTGAAATGGAAAACAAAACATAGAAGTGTTGAAAGATGGGTGGCTACCCTACCTCCTGATATGCTGACTTAATTCATATACTATCTAGTATTAGTGACCACCTCAAACAAGGAAAAAAAAAATCAGAGTCCATCAGTCACTTCACAGTGTGCTACTCTTTAAGGAGAAGTTTGGTAGTGGAAAGGTGTACTACCAGGTTAGATATCATGCCACCTGTGGGGTATGTGCTTTCTTGGGGTTGACCCTATGTGCCTCTTGGAATGCCTATCAATTATGCCTAAAGCTGCCAGCACTTCCTTGTCATTTTTTTTTTCAGCCAAAAAGGGTGTTTTGTCCCTAACAATCACGTAACATAAAAAGTCAGAAAGTCTCCAAGTTGTGGTTTTGAAGGTTCTCCATCCTGAAACAAGGGCCTCCCCAGAAAAAGTCCAGAGCCAACTTGGAGTGAAGCAGTATCACTTCTGGATATCCCAAATTGTGATTGTAGTGGAATAGACCTGCAAAGGATGCACATCCTGGACTACTGTAAGACAAAAAAAAAAAAAAAAGGTCTATACATGTTGAACCAATACACACACAATGTATACAGCTATAGATGTATAGCTGTATACATTATGTTTTTGGCAAACACATGTCTTCAAATGGATTAGGAAACCAATGGGTTTCCAGATAGTTGAGAAATCCCGTTAGGAAGAAGAATAGAGCAGTGAGAATTTTGTGCAGTTACCTCCTTAATATGTAACCCTTAACATGTAATATGTTGCACATACCATGTTCTAGCAGTGTTCTGGTATATGAAATAAATTTTACTCTATCAATAATGGAAGAAATTATCAGTAGTGACAACTGGGATATACTTACTGAGGGAACTGCCCCCGAGCATATTCAGTCTGAGGCCACTGGCATGTGTGGGAGCTGTTTCGACATGAAAGGAAACAACTGCAAAGGAAGAAACCAAACTCAGCATCTTGGCTCTAATATAAAATCAGGAGGTATGAAGACGAGACGGTGGGGTCATGAAACAGCCCTTCAAAAAGCTGCAACAGTAGTATTAGTATCATTTACATTCTAAGTTATTTAAAAATTGATATGTGGAACAAGTCTTGCCTTATAAGTTGTTGATTCAGATAACTTTACCTTTGGCTAAGATATGCATGCAAGAAATCATTTCTGCTTTGTGCTAATTCGGACTACTTATGTGAATTGCTTGTACTTTACCCCAATAGTTAAAATTATCTAAATAGCAAAGTACATATGGGAGCAGAGGTTTTTGTTCCATTAGGTATCACTTTCTAACAGGCATCATAGTTTTCCATTTATGAAGCAAATTGTTATTGTTTTGATTTGATTTCTAAATTTTGCTGTCACCTGAACATGCTGCTTCCTGTTTATAGGCTGAAGTTACCATAGAATTAGAAGTTGCTGTGTGTGTGCGTTTTTTTTTTTTTCAAAACAGAACCCCTCAGGCAGCTCTGAAGGTTAACCTGTCCAGGAAAAACTTCATAGATGAATTCTTCTAATTACACCAGCCCTACAACTTATTAACTGATATCTAGGTAGACAGAGAAAAAGAAAAAAAAAGATGTAACAAGATTCTTATAGGATACTAAGTATGGTAGGTGAGTCACAGTCAGCTAATTGTCATCCTTGGATGGGCAGGCTTGCTGAAATGGAAACCCGCAAAGATTTGTGTGAAATTCTCTCAATTATTTGACATTTTGTTGTTCCTTGGTGAAACCAAGGTCACCTCAAAGTATTTTTTAAAAAATTAAGGTTTATAGTTGAAAATAAAAAGACCCCCCTTCCCCACTTCCAAGCTTATTTTCCAGTTGAATTTGCTTGTTTCCATACCATTACGTAGTTTCAGCTTAAAAGATAATCTTACATTATTTCATCTTCCATTGTTACATTGCTGCTTGTTTCATTGCCTTATTACATTATTACCTTACATTGCATGCAATCTTACTTTATTCCTTTTTCTTTTCTTATGCTATGTCTTTATCCAGTTCAAAACTTCTCCCCATTCCCTTTCAAAGTTCTGGATAGGCTTATTTTTCAATGACAATGTTAACTTTTCTGTCTCTACCAAATCCAGAATTTTAATTTCCATTCTTTTATATCAACATGTTCCCTTTCTTTCCAATGTTGCACATATATCAGTCTTGCAGCAGTTATCAAATATAACATTATCTTCTGATGGCATCTTATTTCTCTTTGTTGCCGTAACATATTTAACAGATAAAACTCTGGCTTCATTTCAAAATTTATTCTATAATTTCTTTGAATTTCATCATGTATTTCCTTCCAAAATTTCCTTGCTATCTTGCAGGTCCACCACATATGAAGAAAAGTCCTCACCTTTCCATCACATTTCCAACATCTTACATTTCCATTTTTAATTATTTTTTGCAATCTTTCTGATGTCATATACCATCTGTATAACATTTTATAAAATTTTTCTTTTAAGTTTAAGCTTGGAGTAAATTTTATATCTGTTTTCCATGCCCTCACCCATGTGTCCAGCTCGATTGGATATCCAAAATTTTGTGCCCGTCTAACCATATTATCTTTAACAAGCTCTGATTCCATTTCTCTTTGCAACAATAATTTGTAGAATTTGGAGATTCTCTTCTTCTGGTCCCCCTTCATCAATACATCTAATTCATTTTCTGTTCTTTCAAATCCATACAATTTTTGATCCATTTAAAATCTCTCTGTAAGTTGTCTCCATGGGAACCAATTGAATTCATGTCCTAAAGCTTTTAATTCTTCTTCTGTACACATTCTTGGCTTATCTCCTTCCCATTTCGGGCAACTCTTGATAAGTTAGTGGATTTCCTTGTTTTGTTAGGACAATTTTATATGCTTCTTGGGGTGAAGTCCACATCAGAAGTCTTCTATAAAATTTACGCTTTATTTGTAACCAAACATTCAATAATGTCTTTCGAATACAATGATTATTAAACTCTTTGTTCACTATTACTTTGTCATAGCACAAGTGTCCGTGCCATCCAAACCTATTATATATTCCTTCCAATTCTTTGATTGTTGTGTTTTCTACTTGTATCCAATCTTTGATTAAGTCTAGACAGCATGCTTGGTAATAGGTTTTTAATGATGGCATATCAAATCCTCCTCTCTCTTTTGCATCTTGTAATGTTTTAAATCTTATTCTTGGTTTTTTTCCTTGCCAAATAAATTTCCGTAGCTCTTTCTCCCATTCTTTAAAGATCTTCTCTCTTCCTATTATTGGTAAATTCTGAAAGAGAAATATAAGCTTGGGTAGTAAGGACGTTTAAAAAGCATTTATTCTTCCGAGGAGAGACAAGTTTAAACGCATCCATTTTTCCATTTCACTTTTAGTCTCCTTCCATATCTTCAAATAATTATTATCAAATAATTCTTGATTTTTGTTTGTTATTATAATACCTAAGTATTTTATTTTCTTGGTGATTTGATATCCAGATCTTCTCTCCAGGTCTGCTTGTTCTTTTTTTGTTATATTTAATGTCATCATCATTGTCTTTTCTCTATTTATCTTGTATCCTACCATTTGTCCATATTTTTGTAAAATGTCCGTCAATGCCTGGATTGATTCTTGTGGTTCCTCGAGAAATATAATTACATCATCAGGAAAAGCTTTGTATTTTGTTACCTTATTATTTATTCTCAAACCTCGTATCTGTAGATCTTCATTTATTGCAATCAGTAATGCCTCCAATACTGCTATAAATAATAGTGGTGATAAGGGGCACCCTCACTGTAACCCCTTATTTATAACAAAGCTTGTCGTTGTGTCTCCATTTATAATTAGCTTCACTGATTGATCCTGATAAATCATCCCAATCCATTTACGAAAGGCTTCTCTCAGGCCATATTCTTTTAAAACTAGATGCATGAATTCCCAGGAAATATTATCAAAAGCTTTTTCTGCATCCAATAAAATAAGAGCTATCTTCTTCCTTGGGTTTTTATGATAATATTCAATCACATCCAATTATGTTCTTATATTATTCTTCATATGTCTGCCTGGGAGAAAGCCTGTTTGACCTTCATGGATCTTGTCCTGTAACACATATCTGACTCGTTTTGCCAGTATTGTTGCCAGTATTTTATAATCTATATTCAGCAAAGAGATTGGTCTATAGTTTTTAACTTCTCTTTTATCCTTGTCCTCTTTGGGTATCAGTACAATATTTGCTTCTCCCCAAGTTTGTGGTTTCCCATAATTTTCTGTTTCTTTCAATATTTCTTGATATGGGTGAATAAATCTTTTATAAATCTTTTATAATATAGAGCAGTAAATCCATTTGGTCCTGGTGCCTTATCCGTTTTCAAATCTTTTATAGTCTCTTCTATTTCAGTTAATGTTATTGACTTATTTAACTATTCCTGTTTCTCCAGCAATATTTTGGGGATCTTAATCTTAGTAAAAAATTCTGTCCACTTTTTCTCTTTTCGATACTGAGGGTTTTTTTCATAAAATAATTTTTCAAAATATTCTTTAAACTTCTGTTTTATCCTTTCATGTTGTGTAATCATCTTCTTCCCATTTTTCAATTCAGCTACTATATTCCTCTCCCGCTTCTTCTTGAGTTTATATGCTAACTATTTCCCAATTTTATTAGCTTGTTCAAATTGAGTCAATTTCATCTGTTTCATCTTTTTTTTTTTTTTCCTCTGATGTATTCAGCATTATCTCTTTTTGGACTTTCTTTATCTCCATTTGTAGTTATTTCTTCGATGGGTTTTCTCTGAGTTCTCTTTCTTTCTCTTAAAGTTTAGTCATCAACTCTTGATGTTTCTCTCACCTTTTCTTATTCTGGATTTGCCTTTTTTGTATAAAAAAAGCCTCTCATTACTGCTTTAGATGCATCCCAGACCGCACCTCAAAGTATTTTGTTGCCTTAGATACAGCATATAATGGTGCCTACCCCAGAAGACAAGATCTCTTGTACCCAAATGTTTAACCAAATTATTTTGTCATCTGAGCCAGAAAACTACAAGCACATCCTATCCCTGGCAAAAAAGATATAATAATTTGTGTTCTAAATTATTAATAAGTGTTGATGATAACTAATAATTTGTTGCCTTTTCATATAAGAAAGGTGCTACCTGAGGCTGCCATTACCTCTCCCTACCTGACGGTAGGGCCAACCCTGCATTAAAAAAAATATAGGTCATGAATGATTGAATTAGGTCTCATACCCTGTTAGGTTATATCTACATTTTGAAGAATTTCCTGAACAAATACAGTGTTGGCTAACAAAACTGCCAGTGATGACAACAACATATAAAAATGAGTTTCTGCTTATAAAAGCTGACAAGGTTTTAACACTGTAATCAGAACTCCTGCTGACTATTAACAAGGAAAAGTAGTGAAATACGAAAATCTGATAAATATAATATATTTTGCTCAGTTTCCCCTTTAGCTGTTCATAGTATCATTTTCCTTACTTCTAACTCTTGTTTAACATTTAAAGAAGTACACGGTAAAAAAATCTCAGCATTCATTGGCTTCAGTAAGATTTTTGAACTGTAATATTCAAACAGTGGAAAACATGTGTTGAATACTGTATTTTGAAAAATGGGGGAGAAGTAAGTGATAATAGAAGAAATGTCAAGCAGACAAAGTACAGTCAGGGAAATTACCAAATATTTGTCCCTGCTACTAGTCATTCTCAAAAATGTCTTCCTCTGGAACTGATTTTTTTTAAAAAAAATGAATTATTAGGACTAAATTACACATTTGACATGTAGTTAACTTTTCAAACCTTATTGCAAAACAATCCCTAATCCAAATGCTTCTGATTTTAATTTGAAGCATTGTCAGAAATTATAGCTATTGGTGTACGTTAGTTATATTATGAAGTATCTGGTAGGCCACCACACACTGTTCATAAACTATCATTGGTATGGTAACTCACATGTTAGCTGACTTGTCTAAGAAAATTCAGAACCTGATAAACACTGTGTAAGCTACACATATAGCCCAAAGTAATTTAATTCATCCCATTCCTACAAGCCCCCATTCTGATGGCTGTAAATGTGAAATATCTTATGTTCTATTGTACCATGATTACTATTTAAAAAAAAAATCCACTGTCAATAATGCAGGAAAACAAGCAATCATTAATATGTTTCCTGATATACCCTTTGCCTATCCATTGGAATTTTTTTTTTTTTTTTTTTAGAATGTAAGAAAGATAAATGATGTTCGTCCTCCCACTTCCCTCCAGGGCCCTGAGACAATTGCTAATGATACTGCTCTCTGGATTATTCTAGTTATATAAAGCTTCCTCTCATTGCAATTTATTTTTCTCATTATAATATTCAGCTGAGATAAGACCTCTAAACCCAGAATTCAATTTTCAACACAAATTTGAAACATAGTTCTCATTTAGTCTCAAAATGACAGACTTAAATCCAACCATGTGCTTCTGTTTTAATCAAACAACCCCACCATGAATAGAATAGCAGTGACTGTTCTGTATCCTTGACTGTCACTAGTTCATAGAAGTAGTTCTAGCTTACAAAGGGATGGGAGGAAGTGAAAATGCATGCCTCTTTCAATGAAAACAACATGTTCAAGAGCATATACTTTGTCATTATCTAGGTCAAAAAAAGCTTACCTCACAGAGCTCAGAACAGTTATTTTTGGACTGCATCTCCCAGAATCTCTGAGCCATCTGAGAGATGCAATCCAGAAAGTAGTATTTTCAAACTTCCTTCTAGGAAATCTGCATTTAGCCTGAAGAACTTGTAGGCAAGATAAATTAAATCTGCTAGCCATGTGTAGAAGAGAATCAGAGATTGGATAAATTTGTCAAAAAAGAGGAAATCCACCAAAAAAACAAAACAAACAAACACTAATATACATGGATAGACTATGATCTGAGTGCTTGCTGAATGTGCTAATCCATTGCTAGCTACAGATGAGTGAGTACAAAGCATATATTCTTGCTTCTTGCTTCCCATGGTACTTTATCTTCAAACTAGATTCAAACAGTCATCAGAGGACTGTCCTTTGACTATCCTTCTGTCTTTTGTCAATTAGTACACATAGCCATCCCAGAGATTATCTTTGTCACCTCCCCATTTCTTTACTGACTTGTGTGGGAATCTGTGTCAGACATTGAAGATGTAATTCTTTTGGTATTTTTTTCTGGAAGAAAATAATAGTTTAGGGATTTTCTTCCTGCTGACTTTCAAAACTGCAATTTTTGAAAAAAAAAAAGTCACAATTTGGGGCTTATTCTGTGCAAAATTGTCACATGACATTTTTGCAGAGAAAACAATTTTTTTGGCTGTCGGTGCAGAAAATGTGGCTTGGGGACTGATTTTGTACAAAATGTGGAGATTGTCTTTTTGCACAAAAAACAATACTTTTTCTGTGCAGAAGGTGTTGTTTTCTGTCCACACACAAACTAAAAGTTGTTGTTGATGATGTTCTTCAAGTTGTGTGACTTCAAGTTGTTTTCAACGTACAGTGACTCTAAGGTGAAGCTATCGTATGTCTTTCTTAGCAGGATTTTTTTCAGAGGGAGTTTGCCCTTGCCTTCCTCTGAGGCTGAGAGATTGTGACTTATCCAAGGCCACCCTGTGAGTTTCCATTGCTGCGCAGGGATTTGAACACTGGTCTCCAGAGCTGCAGTAAAATGCTCAAACAACTTCACACACAAACTGCTCTCACAGTAAAAACACCATGTATGAAATTTGTGTGGGGTAAGTCCTGAACTGCATAATAACCTCATCACAATTTTCCTCCTCATGGTTTCCCAATACTTGTGTGTGTGTGTTATATATTCAAAGATTCTTTCCATTCTTACCAGACAGACCAATAAACTTACAGCTTTAGCTTCTTACTATAGAGATCTGTCTCTAGCCTGCTCAAAATTACAACACAGTCCAGGGTTGGCCTACATGGCCATTCTCCTCTTTTTCAGATTCATGCTCATGGCTCAACTCTTCCATGAAGGCTCTGACTTAACCTCTTTGGCTTGATCTGCAACTCTAGCAAAGCAGAAATACAACCATCTGCTTATCACTATTGTTTTTTTTTTTGTCTCTCAACTCGCTTTGTGGTCTTTTCTGGTTGATTGAATTTAGCTATTAAGTTCTATATGTTAAAGACATTTTTTTTATTTATATCCCTCTCTAAAATATAGATGACATAATGACAATAACGTTAAATGAGGACTGGTCAGCTAAATATTTACATGTGCTCAATGGTGATTTTTATCATCTGAGGGTACATGCATAAAGGAACTGGAATTTTGTTTAATCTTTCTGTAGCCAATAATATCTTCTTGCCCTATATTATCCTGAGTTGTGTGCTTATACTACATCAGACCATGAGTAAATCTGTCCCAGTAGTATAACTTGTAGTGGTATTCCAGGTTCTTTGCATGACGGTCTTCCCAAAACATCCAGTTCTGGAGACTGAACTTGAGACACTGACATGGAAAGTGTGAGGAGAAAAAATCCACAGAACTCAATGGGGCCTACTCCAATAGACATGCATAATCTTGCACTCTTAATGTGTTTTGCTTTCAGTGTTTAGATGGGTTCTAGGGTAGACACTTTAAGTGTGTTATAAGCACCACCTGTATGAACTATGGCCATTTCTTCACTAGACTGTTATAGTGCTGTTATTCCACTTTCAATATCCTATGGAATCCTGGGGTTTGCAGTTTATGGAGGGGCTTCAAAGGCTCTTCTCTAAACTGCAAACCCTAGGATTCCATAGGATGGTGAAAGTGGGATAATAACACTATAACAGTCCAGTGCAGAAATGGGTTATATTTGGATAGTTCTCTTCATGGAGTATTGAAACCAGTTTATTCACATCACTTTATATCAGTTTCCTATAGTTTGTTAGTAAATTATTGCTTATGTTTTTCATGTCTGGCAAAATGTGTTGAAGTACTTTCACTCTGTTACATTGGTAAGCAGCTCACATTAATATTATGGAACATGTTATTGCCCATATCTATTCAAAAGTTGCTGAATGGTTGTATCAGAAGTCTGCTTACCTCATAACACTTTTCTGACACTAATGACCTGAATTCAATCCATGCTAAACATTCCTTGGCTTAACTTCTGGTTTTTCATAGAAACAACAAGATTTATCAAGGGGGAGGCGGTAGAGAATATTTCAATTGTTTTTATTCATTCATTCAATTCAATTCATTCATTCATTCATTCATTCATTCGTTCATTCCTAGCCCACCTTTCTCATGACAATAGGATGCAACACAGCTAACAACACTAAAAACAAAATGAATTAATTCATAACAGTATAAATATATTTTTTTAAAAAAGAAATTAAGTAGTTTATAAATGTGAACATTACACGTTAAAACTATTAAATACATTAAAATACATTGAAAAAACTGTATTAACCTTAGCACAGCATTGAAAGCTCCAAATCTGGTTAATTTATAAAAGCCTGACAGTACAAGAATGTTTTCATCACCGGCTGTCAGAAGGAAAGCAAAGATGGGATAGTCCTGGCCTTTCTAAGGAGGGAGTTCCAAACTTTGGGAATAGCCAAAGAGAAGGCCTTCTCCCTTTTTCCCACCAAACATGCCTGAGATGGTGGTAAAACAGATAGAAGGGCCTCTCAGGATGATCTTAGAATTCTGTTGGGTTCATAAAGGGAAATATGGTCCTTCAAATAACCTAGGCCCAAGCCATACAGGGCTTTATAGGTTAAAACCAGCACTTTGAATTGTTTCTGGAAATAGGCTTGCAGCCAGTGGAGCTGTTGCAAGGAGGTTGTGAGCTCACTGTATCCAGCCACAGTTAACAACCTGGCTGCAACTCCTTGGGCCAACTCTGAGCCCTTTTCAAAGAGTTCATTACAGTATTTCAGATAGATCTGACTTCTCCAGGAATAGACATAGTTGATGCAGTAGCTTTAACTGTGCAAAAGCAGTCCATGTCATAGTTGAAACCTGGGACTCCACACTTAGAACTGAATCCTATATTAAGTGCTTTAAAGCAACCTAAATGGCATTCGTTACTACAGCCAAATCAGACATCTCTGGGAACCGGGATAGCATACACACTAGAATTAATCGTACATATGCACTCCTGGCTATGAATGAAATTTGTGGATCCAGACTCATGAGCTGAAAACATGCATCTTGAGAGGGACTGTAACCTCATCCAAAAGGACTGAATCCTTGTTCCTCATTTGCCTTTCAACTGACCAGGAACACCTTTGTCTTGTCTATATTTAACTTCAGTTTGTTCACACAGTTTGTATCTGGCACTATGAACTCTGCTAAGAAGTAAAGCAAGATAGATAAAGTAATGATCATAATGAATAACATATTATAGTTGTTTTAAATTTTATTTCAAAATGGAATTTTAAGATGTTTTTGACATTTACAAAAAGTCCTGCAGTTGACAAAAGGCTAACTTCACATGAATCAGAAAAGAGTGTTAACTTACCAAATCAAACTTCAGCCTAAGCCCTAAAACTTAGACCTAAGCTCAAAATTTTAATCTAACTGAGACTCTCAAAAAACTGTAATGGTTAAAAAAAATCAGTTCAGAAACAGTTCTGAATGGAGCAGATTTTGAGTCCCAAGCTCAGGAAAAATTTACTGCATTTGCTGGTGTATAAGACTCACTTTTTTTCCTGAAAAATATTCTTTGAAAATAGGATGCATCTTGTATGCTGGTGTGTCTTATATGCCAGCAAATAGTTTTTGCCAATGTATAAATGGGGTGTGTCTTATACACAGGTGCATCTTATACATCCGCAAATATGGTAATCCTAAATTTAAGAAAAAAATAATCTCTTGAAACTTCTTTCTGAGCCCCTCCACTGAGTTCTCAAATGTATTCTTTTTCTGACTCAAACATCCAGTGGATGTAGGAGAGCTAGAACAGTATCCTGAAGTTGACAGTCTCCAAATCCTCAGCTCACATCCACCTCCAACCTCCCAATGCCATGCAGGTCAGGCGAGAAATGGGGGCAGCTGAGGATCCAAAAAGGCTATAGCCTTCCTTCCAGATCCTCATCTGCCCTCCCCCATGTTGCAAGTCTGGGTGAGGGGAAAGGCATCCAAGGATCCTGAAAGGTTACAGCCTTTTAGATACTTAGCTGACCTCTGTTACCCTGATTTCTGGGGTCCCGTGAGGGACACCTCAATGTGCTCCAAATAATGGGGAATGGGAATTAGCAAGAGCACAAGCTAAGCAATGCAAGAGGCAGGGCAACCTAGCGAGATCTTGAACCCAATGTTCACGGGGTCAGGCCGAGTCAATAATCAAACAGAAGTAAATAATAATTGTTTTCCTTTATTTTGGAAACACTGTCAATACGTATGTATGCAACCACTCACTCAGACCTAATGAAAGAAAGGTAGGAGTTGGATAGAGGATTTTAAAAGGGATTTTTCAGGGGAAATACTACACCCGATCCTGAAGCCCGGTTTATCAGAAGAAAAGTCCATTGTATCGGAGATTCTCAGCACGTGGGAACTGAGAGGAAGGCTCGTCGAACGGAGCGACAGCAAGGCAGGATGGAAGTCAGAGCGATCCGAAGAGACGCTCAAAATCAGGGGGTCTTATAGGGGAAAATTTGCCTGTAGGCTAGTCCGTTCCCAGGGAAGACAATTGGTTTTGGGCTGGAGACAAAGCCTCCGAAAGGTCAGTACTATAGATGATTGAATTATGACAGTGTTGTCAATAGCGTAGACAGTATGCAAACACGGAGCGCTTGACAGTTGGATATTCGGCTAGTCAAGCTGCCTGCTCGGGGCAGGGGATCTTTTGTAAATGGTATGCATACACAATGTGATCTTAAGAGGGTACTTGCCTGGAGGTCTCCTGAAGCTGCAGTCTGGCAATTACTGGCCTGCCTGGATTTGTTTTGAATATTTCAGCTATATTTGGCCATGCCCGTGTACGTGCTTGTCCGGGGGCCTCACAAGCACATGGAGAGGAATGGGTAGTGAAGGCCAAATTCTTGATATCAAATGATATCTAATATACCACAAGTCCAGACCAGAAACTACAGTAACACCTCTCCACACTCTCCTGATGTTGTGCAGGCATGGAACAAGGGAATCTCCCTCCGAACACACTGCTGAAAACTTTCTCCCTATGAAACCTCTTCAAAAGCTGAATAGTTTTCAGAGACATGTGGTAGCATGGTGAAAATTGATTAAATTATTTGTTCTCATTGTGAGAATGAATAATGTAACACAGCACATCCCTAGTAGAAGCATGTTCAAGCAAATTATGAAGCCACATGAAGCAGTTTTGCTCAGGGCAGAGAAAGAAAAGTCCCAGAAACAAAGCAACAGTGTCAAAAGATATAGGGCAGAAACAAAGAGAGTTGAATTCCCTGGCAGCAGTAGCACTCATTATCTCCTCACCACAACCAAGAGTGTTGGGCAGGCAGCCATGGAAAAAGTGGGGTGGGGACTATGAGGCCATGAGACAGAAGTTTCCACTGAAAAGGCATAGATCATCAAATGCCTTAAGGATCATCAAGAAAATTATCAAGGGGATCTCACCAACTGGAATTGTGGTAAAGCTTTCTCTCATCAGCCCCTACTTCCTATGCTACTGCATTGAATTTCACCAGGTTAACCAGGTAGCAATATTATTATCTTTTGATATGCAGTATGTCATATCTTTGTCATATTTGATCATTCATTAAACTTTAATGAGAGCCATTTGATGTTCTATGCTTACCATCTTGACTAATGAAGAGGAGAAACTGGAGACTGATATTCTGCTCCTTGGTCTGCCTGTTTTGTGCCCAACTATTTTTGTTCTTCTTGGGTGCACTCTTTCAAGGGTAGAAATTGGAGCTGCTCTAGCACAGGATCTTAATAGTAGAGGGACAGTACCAGTACAAAAGAAGCATGAGTTCCAGAAATGATTTTAAAAATTGTTTTTATCTTTTAAAAAACAGCAGACTGTCTTGGTATCTATCATCTGTTTCAGCTACCTGCCTCAGGATTAATTCTTGGTTTTAAGAATGAAACACCATGCAAAATAATACAGCCTTTGCTCAAACTTTGCTCTAGACTAACTTTCTTTGGTAGAAAGTTCCGCAGTTGGACTGCTGCTGTAGAGAAAGTTCTATCATGTGTATTCACTAACCTAGCCTAACCATTATTAAAACAATAAAGAATTGTTCAACAGACCAAAAGTAGATTAAACAATGTGACAGTTTTGTTTGAAACTATGTACATATGCAGAATTGGGTGAAATCCATTGGTTTCAAAGGCTTAAGTAAAGAGTAGTTCTTATCTGCCACCAGATTGCCACCACTATTGGTGACAATCAAGTTTCTAAAAGGATGCTACAGCAGAGAACATCCTCTCCTATGTCCTTCCACAGTTATTTCCCCCATTGGTAGGAGAGAAAGGAGGGGCCCTTAACAGACCCTGGTCCTTGGGTAGGTTTATATAAGGAGTGGCATAATAATGACTGCATATTTTGCCTCATATCTTGATTTTTACAGAACTAGAGACTTTACAGGGGGAAAGAAGGGCTAGGAATCCTGAGCAGTTAACAGTATACATGGTTTGAGATAGTAAGGCTAGAATCCAGATAAAATCCTGTCAACCCTGCAATATGGCAATTGTAGCTTACATACTTTCTTACTGCCTTCCCAACTAATAATTTAACATTTCCTTTTTAACACTCTTTTTCCCTCACAGGCAGCAGGAATTCTAATTCTTTTTCTCAGTTTGGAGGATGTGTCTGTGTGCATGCCTATACACATAGAGAGATAAACACATAGGCTGTTTCCACACGCTACTTTTTTCTGAAGTTGTCTGATGGGGATCTCAGCAGCAGCTCTGCCATGAGGGGAGCATGACAGCTTCACTCTTCCCTGTATCATCTGTCTCCCTACAGAAGGGAGCGCAATGGCCATGCCTCTTCCTTCTGCATTGCAGCTGGGTACTATTCCAGGCTGCTCTGGGGCAGGAAGAACAGCCATGATGCTTCTTCAGTGCCACAGGACAGGTAAGTCTGGGACGGTGGCGTGATCACAGATCATTGACAGGGAAAACCCGTTAATGTTTTAATTGGTGATTGCACCACCTGGGGACATGAGAAGAAGGGGACCATGACGACATCAAGCAGAAGCATCATCACAGTCCTGTCCTTCTCCTGTCCCCATTGCGGGATGGGATGATGCTTCAGAAAGGGCCATAGAAACATACTCTGGGTTACATTTTTATGGAGCAGAGTTACTCAGCAATAGAAACTTCATTTCAGTTGAAGAAAGGGCCAGTCAGTTTGTCCTGAATACCTACACACACACTGCACACACTGGCTGCAAGCATTTGGATGAAGCATCAGGCTTTTATTCCTGAGCAGAACATATTTGTCTTCTAAGTAACTCACTGTGATATTTCACGATGCATAAATAATAATTAAAAAATAACCTCAGAATAATACCCTCAGGATTCCTTTAGACTTTCAGGTGCTCAGATGCCATGTTTATTGGAACTGTGGCATACAAACACAGAAACACGTAATTAATTTGTTATTATAAGAAAAAAAATATTTACACACCATTAAAGCTATTTTTGATGACCAACCATAGAATAACGAGACCAGAAACAGAAAGTCTGGGTAAAATAAGAACCAAATTATTTGTCCTAACATATTTCAATTGCACTGGTCTGCAAATAGAGCAAAGGGTGGAGTGGGGGAGAAACCTGATGCTGGTCCAGCTGAGGCAAGTTGTCATTCCATGACTATTTCCTTAGCCTTCCCTTGGATTATATACCTGAGCTCCAAGGGCAATCCAGAAATTGGGCTGCTCCCCAGCTGGCCATAATGGAAAGGTAACCTAGGGGACTCCCACCCAAGAGTCACAGGACTCTACAAGTCAAGGCCCAAATCCCAGGTTAGCCTCAAACGTAGCCTCCTTTCCCACTCCCGGGCTGTGGAACCCTAAACAGGAAGCTCTATAACACTACTCTGCTTCAAAAGTGTGCTGAAGATGTACACTGAAGTCTTATATTCTCCCCCTACTACTTCCACAATGACATCACCTAAAGCCAGGTAAAAGGGGGGAAAATTATCTCAGATCCAAAGCAACCAGCAATGCTCACACAGGTGGACTGAACAAAGTCAGTCAAAGAGGTATGTGAAGGGGTGAGCATGACAAGTCAGGAAGGATATTGACAAGCTGGAACATCTCCAGAGGAGGACATCCAAAATGCTAGAAGGCCTGGAAACCATGCTCCATGAGAGGCTTAGGAAGCTGGCTATGCTTAGCCTGGAGAAGGGTAGAGGTGGAATGCTTAAATATTTGAAGGAACGTTATATGGAGGATGGAGCAAGCCTTTTCTGCTGCTTCAGAGACTAGGACACGGAGCAATGGCTTCAAGCTTCAAGAAAAGCGATTCCATCTAAACATTAGGAAAAACTTTCTGATGGTAAGAGCAGTTCAACAGTGGAATATGTTATTTCAGAGCGAAGTCTCTCTCTCTCTTTGGAGGTTTTTAAACAGAAGCTGGATGGCCATCTGTTGAGAATGCTTTGCTGGTGTATTCCTGCATGGTGGGGATATTACTCGATGACTCTTATGGTCTTGTCTAGTTTTATGATTCTATGATTCTAAGGATTAAACAAAGATACTGGAATTCTTTACCATATAAGTTGAAAGACTCAAATTGAACAAATTAGTGGTTTAGAGGAATAATTATGCTAATATAGCTCTGCTCTGAAAGATGGTAATAAGTCTAATTTTCCAGGCAATGGGCAATTTGACTTCTAATTATTTCATTTATATTACACTATACTATGAATCATTTAAATCATATCTTACCTTTGATTTCACCCAAAATGATCCTTGGTGTGGGAAACTGTGATATATGCTTAAGAAAAGATTTAGTTCTAAGAAATACTGAAATACTTTATAAGAAGTGGTACTGACTTCGATAGATAGAAGTTTTTGGCTCAGCCTTTCAATGGCATTGGCAACAATTCAACATAAAGGTCAAATTGTCCATAAAGAGCTGCTGATTTTTATCTAAAAAATCTTATTTTGGTTTTTACATGCATGGATATGCTTATAATTACATGTACACCACTTGAATACACTGCCTTTTATTGTTGCAGACTTACTACTGCCAGAGACTACGTTATTAATTTTATTTCCTATATAACTAAAAAGATGACACATGACCATTGCTCCTGGCAAAAAGTCACTGGCATTCTCAAACTGGGTCAATCATAAGACATTTTGAGATAATATCTTTCCTAGGATCAAATCTACTTACTTGTCCAACTAGAGAGTAAACACACTGAAGCAATGAAAGCTTGATCATTTATTGTTGTTGTCATCGTCATCATCATCATCAGTCAATATTAATGTAAGTCCCATGAATTCATTGATACTCTAGCTGCAACAAGCAATTGGTTTTAGCAATTGGTCTACAGTATCTATAGAGTTTCTTCTAGCTAACTCACTAGGTTATTGCACAGACATTTGTTCTCGGGAGGAAGACTCTGTTTGTCTTTAGTGGTACTTTGAAAATGGAATACTAAATATGCTTTTGTGGGGGGGAACCCTCAGCTACATGGGAAGAATCTTTAAGGAGGGTGTCGCTGCCTACATAGAACCCTGGAGAGGACTATTGCTGTTAGTAGGTGAAAATGAGGAAATCATATCATAAGTGACTCAGAGAGAAGCTCAATTTAAGCAGCTCCATACACTGGCAGGCCCATCTTGAACTGAGATTCTCTTATGCCTCATCTGCCATTGTTTGTTGTAGTGAAAGGGGGTCTGAGTAGCAGAAAAACTTGTTGACGTTCTATGGGCCAGTGTCACACAGCTCAAATGAACATGAAATGTACTAATTAGTCCCAAAGAGGTTGATTTCTCCCTCACGTTAGCCTGCAATTCCAGTACACAGATGAGTATCCTGAGGTCTACAGCTGGTCTATAATGTACACTCCTTTTAACATAATCCTTTCTATAAACAAGCAGGAGCAGCCAAATGTAAACATTCTTAGCAGTAGCCTGGCTATACCACTGTATTTTAAGGGAATGCGTATTTCACCTTGCTAGAGAGCTCGGTCTCTTTTCCACATGGGAGGAAATGGCACTGTCCTCTTTTGTGGTGTGTCCTTTCAGCACCTTATTGAAGTTTTTGTTATATCCCTTTGAGTTAATTCAGACTTGTGTTGACCACGAAATTGAACTTTCTTGGCAGAATTTATCTAAAGGTGGTTTGCCATTCCCTTCTTCTATGGCTGGGAAACTTTGATCTGCCAAAGCTTACCCAGTGGGCTTCCATCACTGAGTGGAGATTTGAACCCCAATCCCCTGGAATCCAAGTACAGCACTCAAATCATTATGCCATGGTGGTCCATTCTTCTTGAAATTTGGCATAGTAATATAAGTTTGGGAGATAAGCACGTTCTTTGGTCTTTGTTTTAAGAAGAAGATAAGGTACATGATGGCATAAGGAAATTATTTTGGCCCTTGGGTATGTCTGGAAGGACCTGTTTGAGGGACCTAGCCTACCATTTTCTGTAAGGAGATTGTGACTTTTATCAGCTGAAGGATGGTGAGTCTTATCTTCTGTACCCGTTTCATCAATTAATCATCAATTAAATTTTCTTCACCTGTGGTTTGCCCAGTATCGGTGTTGGACAAATCCCTTGGAGTGACTCCAGTCCCAGATTAGTAGACTTTCCCAAGCTGCTAATTCACCTCCCTTATTTAAATTTATTTATTTATTTATTCATTTTAATGTATGTATTATATTCGTATGCCACCCTTCTCCCAGAGTGGGACCCAAGGCAGCTTCCAATAATAAATTAGAAACATTGAAAACATTTAAAACAATGAAAAACATTAAAAACATATAAAATTATAAAAACCTAAAACAATATTCAATCCTCGAAACATCTTAGTGAAGGTGGTCAGTGTATCTGTCTCCTCAGGAGGAAATGGTCTGAATAATCAGGACTGGGCTAGCAATATCTCTAAGGAGACATTTATTTTTTAAGGCAGAACAAAATTGTAATTGTAATTTGAAATCAACAAAGCATGATCGATCTCACACATACAGAGGACTTAAATAAATACACCTTGACAATCTATCCTTAATGATGCTAGAATAATAAAGATGAACATTTTGAGAGCAGCACTGGGTACTAATGGCCTCTGTATTATAAGAAACTGACAAATAAAGTAATCTAATGCCTTGAGAAAGAAAACCTATTAGCTCTTATATGTATTCAAGAAAAGTATCTCTTTCTTGTCTGCATACTAAGGACTTATAAATCTTCTGTTTGGGTGATTTTCGATAGTCTTGGAAAACTATTACTGCAAGAAAAACACTCCATATTGTTTATATCTCATCACTTCCTGAGTCATAAAACAATTAAAAAATTAAATCATAAACCCACCTATATTTAAAAGACCACTACATCAAACAGCTGTATATAAATTACAATATACAATTACAGAATGGAATATGGGCTTTGGTTCATTTCCTTTAACAGCTGGGTGTTTGTGGCCCCACTATTTCTGACTCTCATTCTATACTTGCCTGTCATCCATTTTCTACATTCTAGCTACTAAACACTTGACAGTCTGTGATACTATGACCTGAGACACCACCTTTCAGAAAAGATTAATAGGCCGGGTCACAATGTATAAGCAAGAGATGTATCATTGTTTTAATTAGGCTTACTATTTTGCTTAATTAACATTAGATATTCTGCAACACCCAGAATGTTGTGCGGAGTCTTCTAATATGTACAATGCCCTCCATCTTGAACTAGAGTGAACTATATGCAGAAAAGAGCTAGATATACTGCAACAACTACCCCTCTCAAATTAACATTCCTCTTTGGATATTAACTAGGTCCTTCTTGACTCAATCCCCTTCACATGATTTTAGATCATCTTAGAGATCCTGTGCCTCACCATGCAGATTTCACAGCCACTAGAGGTGAAGCTGACAAATCTCCGCCACCTTAAGAATAAGTCAGAGCATTCACCAATGTCAGTATTATTTTACCTGTACAGAGTGGGAACTAGAATAGGTATGACAGAATAACTATGACCATTTCTGCACTACACTGACCATTTCCACACTGCACTGTTATAGTGTTATTGTTCCACTTTCAACATCCTATGGAATCCTGGGCTTTGCAGTTTAGGGAGGGGCATTTAGAATTCTCAGCCAGAGTGATCTTTGGCCTCAATAAACTACAAACCCCAGAATTCCACAGGATGTTGAAAGTAGAATAATAGCTCTATGACAACGTAGTGTGGAAAGGCCCACTGTTATAGTGCTAGGATTCCACTTTCAACCTCCTGTGGAATTCTGGGGTTTGTAGTTTACTGAGGCCAAAGAGCTCTCTGGCTGAGAATTCTAAGGGCCTCACCCTAAACTGCAAATCTCAGGATTCTGTAAGAGGTTGAAAGTGGAACAATAGTACTATTAAAGTATAGTGCGGAAATGGCCTATGTCTAAAGATTGGGACCTCCATTGCCAATTGTCCTTTCCCAGCAGGTGGATGAAGTAAAGCAGGCTAAAAACAAACAGAAGCAATAAAGCCAACCATCCTGTTTCAATTTGAAAGATATACCAGGAAAAGAATAATGCCCCAAAGTGATCAGATAATTCTACACTGTAACTCCAAAGCAAGAAGTTGGTGTGCTGACATTGCTGCACAAGAGAGTTGGTGAAGGCCAGAGGGACTTAAAAAGCCTCCTTATGTTGTGACTCCCCCCTCAGGATCTGGGTGGCACTGGCAGCTACACATACTCTTCTGTACAACCTTGATGTGGTTGCAAAATTACTCCCAGACAAAAATTTGTTAAAACTGTAGAAAGTGGGAGCATATGTGTTGCCCTGGTTGGTCACTATTATCAACAGCATGCTTTTTTAGGTGGAACATGAGTCAAATCTTGCAGGCAAGTTTCTTAACAGATCTTCCATTACTAAGGCAGCCCTAAAAATTTTTGCTCAGGTAGATAAAGGATTTCATAGAATATGTGAATTTCTTTTAAAGAAAAGAAAGAATAGGGGACTTTTTATTTTGTCTGCGTTTTGCCTTACTATGTATTTAATTTTTTAGGTACTGAAGATCCATCTCTGAATCACTAAATCTGCCGTAGATACTTGATAACGACAGCCATAGCTGCTTGCATTCATAACAGGATGGAAGAGTGATTGGTAAAATAAGTGAATCCTCCCATGTTATTTCTCCTGCATCATAAAACGCCTACATATTTATCTCCACAACGGAAGCCCTTGTGAATAACCTTTCCCCATCTCCTCTCACCTGCAAATAAATGAGATTATGCAGAATGATGGTGGGTCTCTCCCAGTTCACATAATGCATTTAACCAAAAAAGCCTATACATAATATTGACACATTCTTTGTGCACAATATATATATGTTTTTTAAAAGTTTGGCTGTTCTGTCCTCTCTTTTTGAGAGTGTTGCTTCAACAGATGCTGTTCACATGAAATGTCAAGGCCTTAATTCAGAAAGCAGCGGAAGGTTTCATCTTGTTCCATTTGCTAAAGTTGCTCTCTAAAAGGATGTGTACCCATCATATAAATGACACCTTCTTGAATGAAAGACTGGAGGAATAGTTCCCTGTGTACCTCCTCACAACATTTATAAAAGACTGACCTTTATTTTGCTGAATGTGTCTCTGAATTATGTTCTCTATTTACCAGTCACATCAGATATGAAACCTTTTTTCACCTCTTGTTTGCATACTGTAATAAAAGGACTGAAGCAAATGTATGTGTTCATTGACCACAAAGTTAATTTTAGATGTCATGGGGATACAAATGTTCACAATTTTTGTTCTGGCAGGCAAGAACAAATAGGTTAACCATTTGTTTCTCCACTGTGAGAAACACTGCCCAGTGTTTAAAGGACAATTTGCAGTTTTTCTGTGAAAAATCCACTCATGCATTTTTCAGTCGCAGAGCTTGGAGTGTGTGGAGGGGTGGTGGATGAGAGAGGGGGGCTATAGCATGAGGGACATGACCACTATGTGTGGGGGCATGGCCGGGGTGTGTGGGGGCATGGCTATGGGCTGGGACACCCAAAAAGCATTGCCACCTGGGGTGAACAACTCCCCATCCCGCATCCCTATGCAATTTTTTTGTGACTTTATGTGTAGGAATACTGCTTTCTGCACCATAAAAAAAAAAAAAAAACTGCACAGAAAAATTATGTTTTCTATGAAGAAATTGTTTTTCTTTCTTTTCTGTATAGGAAATAGCACTTATAGGATTTATTTGATTTTTCACACTAGTTCTTGTTCATCCAGGATTCCCCTCCCATTTGTCTGGGATATGAATATTTATGAATATTTCTAAATTTTAAATGGGTATATGCAGGATTTCTTTGTTCATCATCATCATCATCATCATCATCATTATCATCATCAATTATCACTTAAAGGACCTTCTCATCAGATGCCCCTAGACTGTGGAATGACCTGCCAGAAAAGATTCGGTAGCAAAATTTGCTGGCTGAATTTTAAAAAGTACTAAAGACTTATCTCTTCTGGCAGACCTACCCACTCTAGTTTTAATTATGCTTTTAATTCTAATTTTAATCATACTTTTAACTGTATTTTTTGTACTTGTAACTATGATATATTTTAATTACAGTATATTTGTATTAATTGTTCTGTGTGTACTTTAACTATGATTTTTAACTCCATCTATTCTGTACCCCTCCTTGAGCCTTGGAGAGAGGTGAGTAACAAAATCAGAATTGGATGATATCTTCTGTTCCTTCTAAGGGAATCAATGCTGTCAAGTTTCAGGTAAGTGGGTACACAAAGTTTTATACCAGAACAGCATTTTTAGAAAGAGTTGTCCATTCATCCTATTAACATTTTTTATGTGTAATTACAATGAAAATATCACATGGTATTGTTATGGTAATAGGGTTTTGGAATGGACAACCCAAACACAAAATAGAAATAGTGTTGTGTTATTCAACACTAGAACTACAATTCACAAAATAATGCTTTCTCCCTCTACCCTAGTGTTTTGCTTATAAATCAGTTGTAAATCAGATTTTATAGACACACTACCAAGGTTGCTATATCCAAGAACAGCAATGCTACACAGAATGCTCGATGGGAACAATAATACTATGCCATTACATTATTCTTGTTTCTGAAATACTTATAGATATAGATGTAGACATAGATATAATTTTCTCATGGGAAGAGGGTTAGGAAAGAAAGGGAAAGAAAACACTTGGCACCGTGTGTCAAGACTGTAAAAAACTTTAAACTTTTCTTGATCCCGTTCTATGTAAATTAAAACTATCTTTTGAAAAATTTTCACTCCAAATGTCCAAAATACTTGCAAAAAAGACATCTGCATTCTTAGGCCCATCTTTTGTGGGAAAAAAAAGCCAGGTAAGCAACAGGAATTATTATCTATCACAAGTGACTGTCAATTTACAGCAGATTGCCTAAGCTCTTTTTTAAAGCTGATCTACAGAATTAATACTAATATTGAGATACTTATACATTGTCATTTTCCCAAGGAACTGCAAATGCTTGATTTAAAAAGAAAATACTACAACAAATAATTGGTAAAACATAAAATAGTAAAACAAATTAACACAAAATATAGAACCATAAAATACACAATATCTCCCTTTTGATTACCACAATTAAAGCTGATGGTACATCTTTTTCAACTAGTTCTCCCTCAACTTCTGTCTTCCTAATGGTAGACGTTCTTTTTAAAAAAAATGTAATTTCCCTCCATCTTTTCACTAGAAAGGCACTCAAGTACTTGCTGAGAAATATGTGTGCGTGTGCGTGTGAATTCTCCCAAGCTTACTTTTCCTTGTAAAGTTTGCAACCTATGATGTGGTCCAGAAAAGCAGTTTTTAACCTTTGACCCTCCAAATGTTTTGAACTTGCACTTCCAGAAGCACAGCCAGTACAACTGATGAAAAGTGAATTGAAGGACGAAAGACTGAGAGCTACCAATCCAGAAACAGCCACCCAAACAGCTGACTGAGAATATTTCTACACTAAAAAGTTACAGCGGTTTGATTGTCATGGCTTTGTTCAAGTGAATCCTGGGATTCATAACAGAATAGGGACTGACAGCTCTCTGCTAGAGAACTCCAGTGTTGCAATTCGGGGGAGTGGAGCAGATCCTTGTAGTAGATCATTTTAAATGTCTCACCAAATGACAAATCCTAGGATTCTCAGGCTGGACCAATGACAGTTAAAATGGAATCAAACTTTTACAACTTTTTTTTTAAATAATTTTTATCAAGTTTCACAAATAAAAAAAAAATCATCTCAAATTGTACTTTTACATGTAATGTTTTTGTTCTTCCACTCTGATCTAGTTTTCATTTTCTAGATATCTACTCACATATAAAAAATTATGCCTCACAATTCCATGTTCATCTTACCTGCTTGATCTTGCATTTCTCTCATCAACTCCTGTTATGTTACAGTTATTCCCCTTTAATTTCAACCATAATTCAGACATTTTCACTTGGCAGTTCCCAGCAATTACTCATTACAATTTGCCATTCTGCTTTTATCTGATCGTCCGATTTCCCCTTTAATCTTTGTGAAACAATATCCGCATTTCTATTCTCAATAAATGTCCCCCACCATTGTTCGATTGTGGGTATTTGCTGAGACTTCCACAATTTGGCATATTCAGTTCGAGCTGTTGTTATCATGTACAATATTAATCTCCAATGACTCTTAATGTTAGTATTCTCAAGAACATTTGTCATGTTTAACAAATAAAATTCAGGTTTTTTTTACAAATTGAACCTTCAGTATTTCACACATCTTTTTATGTATTTCACTCCAATATTTCTTTGCCCTGGGACATGACCACCACATATGAAATATTGTTCCCACGTCTTTCTGACATTTCCAACACATTCCCGTACCTGTATTGCAAATCTTTTTTAACTTGCCTGGTGTCATGTACCATCTATGAAACATTTTAAAATAGTTCTCTTTGAGATTCTGAGCCATTGTTAATTTTTGTGTCCTTTTCCAGCTCTGTTCCCATTCATCTAATTGAATTGAATGCCCAATATTCTGCTCCCACAAAATCATTGCAGATTTCACAGTCTCCTCCTGTCTCTCCTGTGTTAATATTTCTTGATATATATGGGCTAACAGATGCGGTGGATTGTCAAAGATCCATTTAATCACTCCTGTCCTTTCTTTGGATTATATTCCATAGGTTTTCAAGTCCATCTGGAATCTCTCATTTAGCTGCCTGTATGGAAACCAACTTAATGGCAGTCCTTCCTGTTCCAATTTTTCTCTTGATTTGATCTTATAAGCATTTGTCATTGTTTTCTCTAATATATCCTCATATCTCAGCCATTTCTCTGTTCCCTTCTATCTTCCAAAGAAAGCTTCTTGAGGGGATACCCACATGGGTAGCTGCCTTATGTTTTTACTCTTATATTTATCCCATATCTTCAGAAGCGATTTTCTGATATAGTGATGCAAAAAATCTTTGTCAATTTTTGCTTTATCATAAAACATATAGGCATGCCATCCCATCCTCAGGTCTGCTCCCTCCAGTGCAAGCATTCTTGTAAGTCAATCCAGTCTTTTAGCCATATGAATGCCGCAGCTTTGTAATATAATTGAAAATCTGGTACTCCCATTCCTCCCCGCAGTATTTGATCTGTCATAATATTCCATTTAATTCTTGGTTTTTTCCCTTGCCATATAAATTTGGTCAGGTCTTTTTTCCACTGTATGAAAGGTTTACTGTTTGTTATTATGGGGAGATTCTGAAACAAAAAATTCATCTTTGGAAGAACATTCATTTTGATAGTCACTATTCTCCCCAACATAGACAATTTCATGGAAGTCCACCTTTCCAAGTCTTTAATTATCTCTTTCCATTTTTTCTCATAGTTATTTTGAAACAGTTCATTATTCCTTTTTGCTATCCAGACACCTAGATATTTTGCTTTTTGTACTTTATTAAATCCAGTTGCAAGTGCTAATTCGTTCTCCTCCTTATCTGTCATGTTTTTCATTAACAAAGCTGTTTTTTCTTTATTTATCTTGAATCCTGAAAATTCTCCGTATTCTTGTATTATTCCAATAAGATTTTGTATGCTTCTCTTAGGATCTTCAAGAAACAGAACCAAATCATCTGCAAATGCTTTAAGTTTGTATGGATAATTCTTGATTTGGACTCCTCTAATAGCATTATCTTCTCTTATGTTGTTATTTAATATCTCCATTGTCAATATGAATAACAAAGGGGACAGAGGACATCCCTGTCTTGTTCCTCTGTTCAATTCAATCTGCTTAGTTCTATCTCCGTTAATAACCAATCGAGCTCTTTGTTAGTTATATATTGCTTCAATCCATGAAAGAAATCTATCTCCAGCTTGCATTTGCTTCATTACTGTTTTCAAAAATGGCCAACTGATCATATCAAAAGCCTTCTCTGCATCAACAAATATCATGGCTATTTTCTTCTCATTATGCTTTTCATAATATTCAATTATATTCAATACTGTTCTTATATTGTTTCTTAAATATCTTTTTGGTATAAAACCATTCTGATCTTCATGAATAAGCTCAGCCAAAATCTTTTTAAGTCTCGTTGCAAGGATTGAAGCAAAAATCTTATAGTCTATATTCAAAAGTGAGATTGGTCTATAATTTTTGACATCTGTTAAGTCTCTGCCTTCTTTAGGAATTAGCACCACATTTGTCTCTCTCCAGGTGTCTGGTACTCCTTCTTTTATAATCTCATTTATAGTACTTTGCAATGGAATTGAAATCTCAGAGTCTTGTAATATCTTGCCGTAAAGCCATCTGGACCCAGAGCTTTATCATTCTTAAGGTTCTTAATAGCTTCCATTGCTTCCATCATAGAAACCGATTTATTCAGGATCAATCTGTGATCTTCAGTAAATCTTAATTTATTTGTTCTATCCAAGTAGTCTTCCAGTTCCTGTTGTTTTTTCACTTTCGAAATCTTGCTCATCAGTTTCTCATAATACTTACAAAATGCCTGCTTTATTCCTTCATGTTTAGTAATTCTCTCTTCTCCAGTCTTTATCTCTGATATAATATTCTTAGTCCATCTTCTCCGCAACAGATTGGAGAGAAGCTTTAAGGGTTTATTTGCTTGCTCAAAATAATTATGTCTTGTTCTCCATACTTGTTGTTCTATTTCTTTCAAGTTAAGTTGATTCAGTTCAGCTTGGCAAACTTTCATCTGTAGTCTGATTTTCTCATCAAATGATATTTCCTCATCTGTTTCTCAACTTCTTTCATTTTGTTGAATATTTGCTGCTCAGCATTTCTTCTTTCTTTCCCAATTTCTGCAGACCATCTGATACAGTTGCCTCGCATCACTGCTTTACTTGAATCCCAAATAGTCCTCATTGTCAAATCCGGTGTCATGTTTTCACTGAAATAGTTAATCAACTCCTTCTTCGCTTCATTTATGTCTTTCTCTTTATTAAAGATCTCATCATTTAATCTCCATGTCCTTTCCCTTTCCTTAATCTTCATCTTAAGAAGCAATGGGTTGTGATCTGAACATAAATTCGGAAAAATGTCTATATCTGTAGCCTTCAACAATAATGCTTTAGATACCAGCATCATATCAATTCTGGACATTGATTTATGTCTGTCTGAAAAAAAAGTGTATCCTTCTAATTGTCCATTTTTATACCTCCATACATCAAAGAGGTTCAAATCGTCCATCATGTTAAAAAAGCTCTTAGGTAATTTTCCATTGTTTCAGGGGATCAGTTTCTGCACCGATCTATCTAATTTTGGATTGACAACTCCATTAAAGTCCCCCAGTACAGCAATGTTCAAATTACCAGTGTCACGCATATATTTCTGTATCTCCTCACCCTTGCAGTAGATCATTTTAAATATCTCACCAAATGACAAATCCTAGGATTCTTAGGCTGGACCCATGACAGTTAAAATGGAATCAAACTTTTACAACTTTGAAGTATAGAAAGACTCACTGTTTCAAAGGGCACAGCATTTCCATCCACTTGACCTGAATGTTTAGTTTGTACTATATTCTTCTGTGTACCATTTCTGCTTCTTCTCAGGCAGAAATGTATTCTATTACCCATAATATCCATGTGATTTCTAAACCATGTGATTCCTAATATTGTGTGGCTGAACATCATTTAAATGCTGGTCTTCAAGAGATTGAACAACAGATAGACCATCTCACCTGGAAAGGTCCACTTCTTCTAACCAGCTCTAATGGATTTATTTGTCATTGTTTTAGATCTGGTTGACTGTCAAAGTCAAATAATTATCATCATCCAATAGATCCATAGTAGCCTGAAACATGATTGCCTGTTTGATTGACATTAGCAAGGGATTGTTTTAATGATTATTAATTCAGTGAGTTATGTAATCTCAAAGGCAATTTTAAGAGAGATTAATAAACCTGGTACCATCACCAGATAAGTTGCTGCTTTTTTGCACATGGTTTAGTTACTTGTTGCTATGTCTTTCAGGGTGTCTTCCAGCTTTTCAGGATACAGCTGTTTAAAGAAAACAACAATATTTGTTTTTCCTCCTTTTTTTTAAAGATTCAAATACTAGAAAACATTAATGGTTTTAGTCTTTCAGTCTAACAGAAACCTTGTTGTCAGACTTCTTGATTATGCAGTAGAAATATACAAAGCCATTTCAAAAATATTATATTCTTGTGATGTCACCAGAATCTAGTGGGTATTGATAATTGTGTTAAGTGTCAGTTTCACTTTGGTCAAAACAACCATGCACTATTGCTATTTCCTGAAACAACATGGAAGAACTGTGAATATTGCTGCTATCTGGCCTTTGTTCCTTCAAAATTATCTCAGTAATAGAAAGGAGTCTTTACCTGTTGGAGGATACAGAACATGTTTAGCCATTTAATCCTGGAATAAAGTTTGAGAATAAAACCAGGATAAAGCCATATCCCTTGTGCACCATGATGGCAAAGTCTTTGTGAATTCTCTTGGTTTTTGCCTGCTTCAAATCCTTTCACGTTTTTTATCCACAGTTCATGAAGTAAGCTATGTTTTCAAATGTGCCACATCAAGAAACAAATTTACAAATAAAAGGGCACAGGTTATTCTCTCAGTCCAGAGAAACTTTCATTTTATTTCAGTAAGGATATAATTCTTTAGTTTTCAAAAGCAACAAGTTGTTTTAGCAATTTTTTTTTTCAGTGCAAGAAAGGCTCTATAAGCTGTGCAGTTTTTGAAGACTATTCCAGTTAGAGATTTACTCTGCACAAAAATTACATAGTTTCCCCCACAGGATACAGTATTATTGCATAGAAATAATAATTTTTGTACCATAGAGAAAATGATATTTCCTGTGGGGGAAAAAGGCAATTGTGTGCAAAATTGGTTCCTAGTTACAGTGTGCCCCCCTGGTATGTGGTGGTTCCATTCTAGGAACCCCCTGGAACCCCCTCTGTAAAACAAAAACAAAAGCAAAAAAACAAAAACAAAAACAAAGCTGTGCACTGTGTCTCATTACAGTCAATTGACACAATGTGTATGCAGCTGTGGCAGTGAAAGCGCACAACCATCACATCCATTGACCTCTCATTCATTCATGCAGAAGATACAACATCACAGGGTACACTGTACAACATTTCCTGCACAGAAAACCACATACAATTTTTGTGCAGAATAAGGCAGAACTCTCAAGATTCTTGCTAGTACAAGATTCTTCTCATCAGGGCCTTTCAATGCTTATGAAACACATTTGACCTTTTTTTTTTCTTTTGCATAATTTTAAATTTTAAAGGCTAGATTTTAGCATTTTATGAAACTGCTAAAAATGAAAGATCAAAAGAAGTAGAAAGTGATGACAGATAGATCAGAAAATGGTACCAATTTGACAGAGTTGCATTTAGGAAAATTAGTATTCAATGAGTATATGACCAACTTGTTTCCCTCCTGCCTGCTCTTTTTTTCTGAAAATTAATTCTTTCTGTGTTTGCTTGACATGGTGGAGGAGAGAAAAATTCAGAATACTTCCTCTGTAGATGGTTTCTTCTGTTTCTAATTTTAACTACTTGCCCATTTCTCATAAACTGAGGGGAAAAAATAACAAATTCAGTTTTTTTTAGAGCTCGGCAGCTTGTACAATCCTTCCCATGTCCACTTAGAAGTAAATCTCATATTGAGTTCAATGTGTCTTACTTCCAAACAAATGTGCACAAAATTGCATCTTTAATCTCTCGATAAGCAGTTGTAAAATAAGTCAGAGGAGGCTTATCACACATTTTCAGTTGCTAAAAACTGATTTGTTCATCAGAAAGGACACAGATGTTTTCAAGCACTCTGATGAACATTTATGGTTGAGTAGGTTATTTTTACAGAATAGTAATTGCTGGGGTGTATCTTGCTAATTCAGTTATTTATCAATAGGCTTCTCAATAGACTAAATAGAGTATGATGTCACTTGAAATGTTCAACACCAATTTCTAAGCACAAGTAAATTGCAAACAATGGGTGGATGCATGTGGAAGTAGTGTATCAGAGTACAAAGGTTCTAGGCCCTTCTGTTTGTTGAACAGCTGCACAAGAAGCCCTTGAGTATGAAATATTTAAAAGATCATTCTTTACAACCTTTGTTGAGTACAGTAATTACAGCAATATCAACATTATGAATCAGTTTTTTAAAATGTTAATTGTTGATTGGTTTTTTTTTTTTTTTTTTTTTTTTTTTTTTTACTTTCAGACCATCTAGAATTTTAAATCATCCAATAAAAATCAAGGAGGAATAAGTTCAGGTGACATTATCCTTTTCTATGTTTGATAGTTTTATTGGGGCCAGCCCTGCTATTAGACAAGGTGAAACATTTAAGAATCAGAACTCAAGAGATGGAAGCACAATGTTGGAGGTCAGGGCTGTAAATCATGCAGCTGCCCCTAATCTATCTTGCTAGCTTCAGCTTTGTTGAAAAATGCTTTCCCATAATTGGTTGAGATTCAGTAGCCAGTTCAGTCACCTTTTATATAACAAATAGAAAAGGACTCCATTTTGTTTGTTGCTTCAGACAGCAAAGTATCTTCACTCAGCTGCAGGTTTTATCTCTATGGACCTGCATAAAGCTGTATATGAACTGCAGCAGGACAGTGTTGGTTGTGGAAGGTAGGGACTATAGAAATTCAGGTTTGAAATGGGGTGAGGCAGGACTGTCGACTCAGCCCAATTATATTCAATCTCATTATGGAGCCTCCTCTCTGTTACATAATCAATTGCCCTGGAAGCTTAAACTTGTTTGAAAATAAGTTGAGCGTTGTAGCATATGCTGACAATTTGGTTCTGGTAGCTGAGAAACCTGGAGAGCTGCATCACATGCTAAGAACAACTACATATGCTGCAGACTGGATGGGTCTGTGCTTCAATGCTAAAAAGTGTACCGTGTTCCACATCAACAAAAGCTTTGAATATTGGGTCCTACCAACCATTTTCACCATCTGGGGGAACCTGTGACACGTCTTAAAAGAAGGAGATGCTTATCAAGATGTAGGCACTCCAAAAAGTTTCCATAGCTGCCAGGCCCCAAGGCTGCCCTCCATGCCACTGTGATGGATACTAAGAATATAGACGCATCATTCCTAGCCCTGTGACAAAAATTGGCATACTTAGGACTTTCCTTCTTGAAAGATTGACTTTGCCCTTTGGAGATCATCAGTCCAGAAGACAGCACTCAACAGAGTTGACTGCACAATCACTGCTCTTCTTATGAAAGGTCTCAGCCTCCCTAAATGAGCCACAAATGACATCTTACACATCACTTGGTTGCATGGAGGAATAGGGATCTCTAAGCTGGGGGACTATCATCCATGCATTCCACCTTCTCACCTGCCCTGACAGGACTGTTGCCTTAAAGAAATAGTGCAGAAAAGTATTCCAGAATTCCATCTGACCACAATCTGGCAATTTATCTCTCTGGTTCATTGGAAGGAGAATTTGGACATGATGGTCGGGATTTCTCCTCCCTCTTCAGTTGTACCTGGAACACAATCCATCAGTTTAACAAGCTAACTGGCTGTCAATGGGTATGGGCTCCTGTAGAGGGCCCACAGCTCACTACCACCAAAGGGAACATGCTGGTGGTGCAAATTTGCTCCCATAAATCAAGACACTTACTAGAATGTTCATTGAAAGAACTTCTAAGGGAGAAATATACTACCATTCTTTTGAGCAAACCTAACCAGGGCAAATCTGATCACAGTGGAACTCCAGAAATCACTTTATATCCCATGGAAACTTTATACATTTTTTAACCAATTTTTTTGGCATTTGGCATTCATTGATCTTGCCTAAATGTTATGCCTCTTAACAGTGTCATCAAATCCAGCAACCATGACAAACATTGATGTTGCTGTGGCAATCCAAACAAGACACTTCCACATCTACTCTGTAATTGTCTCCCACATTCAACAGCCTGGAAACATCATTACCACACTATAATGTATTGACTGGATAAGGCCATCCCAGCCTCAAAGAGCACTGTTTCTTTACATTGAACTGTGCTCGAGGCAGACACTCAATTGAGACTGGACATTTTTTTAAATTGATTATTTTTATTACAGATTAAATTATAAAAACAGATTAACATTCAAATCACAGACGTTACTTTCCAAAAATAGTATAATCCCCCACCCCTCCCCCCAATGGCTTAGCAGAGGTTTAATTAATTCTTCTCATATAGAAAAATCTTCATTCAGAATGTGGGATATGGATTTGATTACTTTATTAATTTCACCATATTCGATATCCTCTTTAATCTTTATAAGCAATAATTCCCAACCTGATTTCCAACCCCCTTCCTTCAGTATTCCCATAAACTTTAATCTTCTTTCCCTCAAAATATTGAATAATATATTTTCAACCAGGTATTTATTGACTTTGTTTATATTCCAAATTGTTTTATCTTTCCATCCTAATGCTAATACAGCTTATGCTGTTTTTAATATATTTATAACCACTATTACCTCATTATTTTTCAGGCCCTTGTCCTTTAAATTTAATGTTATATAATTCTCCCTATTCAGTTGTATATCCTTACCTATTATTCTATAAATCTCAATTTTAACCTTGTCCCAAAATTTTTGGACAAAGGGACATTCCCACCACATATATATATACCTTTAGCTCCGCAACCATGCCAACACTTTGAGGATATATTTTCTCTAAAAAATGCTAATTGGGAAGGTGTTCTATATCATCGGCCAATCAATTTCATTTGTTGTTCTTTTATCCTAGTATTCTTATTTTTTTCTTTATTTCTTGTATCCATACTTGAATATCCTCCCTTTCTATTTTTAAATCCTTTTCCCAATTTACCTTTAAACAATCTAGGACTCTAGTCTGACTACCTTACATTCCTCTATATAGTTGTCCAATCATACATTTACCCTCATTTAACTTCTTTTTAATAATCTCCTCGAGCGGGGTTGCTTTAACCTGATTTGAATTATTTCATGTAGCGAATGATTTATTCCAACTGTGTGTAGCCAATAATTCTTACCTATTAAATTAGTAAGTCTATCTATTTCCTATGGCCTTCCTGGTTCATCAAGGAGATCTCCTAACACTCTAATTCCTTCATTATTTAATCTCTTTAATATTGTCCCCAAATCTTCCCTATTGCTTATGTTCAAACTCTCAAGAGGGTACAGTTCTGGATTTTCTATTTTCATTATTTTTTGCCATTTACCCCATATTTGATTGTTTAAACTTGTGGGGCCAATCAAATTACCTTTTACCTTTTGCTCCATGCCACAAGGTCTCATCAATGAACTATATTCCATATTACTAATTAATCTTTCTATCCTTACCCATTTTTTCTTACGTTCATATTCAAATTCTAAAAATCTATTCATCTGGGTGGCTTCAAAATAATTCTCCAAAGACGGGGCACCCCAACCCCCATCTTCTTGGTGTCCACATAATAATACATTAGTAATTCTAGGTTTCTTACCTCCTGATATCTATTGTTTAATTGTTCTGTCCCATCTTCTTATTATTCTACTGGGGATTCTTACTGGTATCGTTTGAAATAAATATAAAAATTTGGGTAGTATCATCATTTTGAACATTCTTACTCTTGTTAGCATATTCCATTTTTTACTTGGCCACTTATTCATGTTTATATTTATCTTTTTCCACAACTGATTGTAATTCCCTTGAATAATATTATTCACATTTTTCAATATATATACTCCTAAATACTTCATTTTTTTTTGTTCCTAACTTTAAATCAGTAATAAGTTTTATTTTCCTGTGTTCTTTCCAGTTAGTATTTAAAAACATTATGTCTGATTTACGCATATTTATTGTTAGGCCAGATAACTTCCTAAACTTCTCAATTATTTCTACAAGCTTATTTATACATCTGAAGGGCTCGTGTGTTGTTATCAATGCATCATCCGCAACTAGATTCAATTTCAGTTTCTCCTTACCAAATTTATAGCCTTTTATTTCTTTTTCATCTCTAATTTCATTTGCCAATGGCTCTATTGCTAACACAAATAATAAGGGGGAGAGGGGGCGTCCTTGTTTCATTCCACTATTAATCTTAATATTCCTTGAATTATTCCCATTTACTATAATTTGGACTTCATTATCTGTATATATTTCCTTTATTATATCATTAATTTGGCTTCCCAACCCAAACTCAGTACATATTTTATACAAATAATTATGGTTCACTGAGTCAAAAGTCTTATATACATCCAATTTGATTAATGTAATTTTATTATGTTGTTTGGAATGATATAATACATTAAAAACATTTCTAATTGGGTCTGCAATCAATCTCCCTTTTATAAATCCGTATTGATCTTCACCTATTAACTTTGGTAAAAAAACTTTTAATCTGTTTGCCAAAATTTTGGTGAAAATTTTATAATCCTGATTACAAAGGGTAATAGGACGATAAGATTCCGGATTTGCTGGATCCTTATTGGGTTTCAAAATTAGACTTATTTCTGCTAATTTCCAAGTTTTTGGTATTTTCTTTGTATGTATTATTTCATTAAATAATTTAAGAAAGAACTGAGTTATTACATGACTAAAATATTTAATGAGACGGGACATAATAGTTACTGATGAAGGCAGAAAAAGATAATCATTGTGAACATCATAATTCCCTTTTGAAAACAGAAAACCAGTCATGAGAGATGCTGGAGAATGCAAACACCAGAAATATTGCCCTCTTGTTGATATACTGAGGAAAAGAGGATATGATGTCTCATTCTCTGATTGTTGGAACCCTGGGTGGCTGGGATCCAGTAAAGGAGCCTGTGCTGAGACTCTGTGGGGTGAGAAAGTGCTACTCTAAACTCATGCACAAACTAATTATATTGAGCACATTTTGGGCCATTGCTAGTATGAGGAGACAGTTAATGTTTCTATGGAGAAGGAATTACAACAGACTTTTTTCTGTAGTTTTCTCTAGATAGTTTTCTCTTCTTTCTATTAGCAATCAATTGTATTCTATGGATAGTATGCAAATGTTTGTGATATGTTGGTGATCACTTGTCTATGATTTAAAGGTTAGATTTTCTGTTTGTTTTGGTCTCCTTTAGTATGATCTTCTTCTCTTTCAAAATATGTTTTAAGATTATCCTAGAAATGAAATCTCCTCTCTCTAATATTATTTCCTCATCACTTTGTTAATTCCCCTTGAAATTGCATTCTTCAGATTTGATAAATACAATTTATTGTTCTTATGTTAATTTGTGTGTGTGTGTGCGTGCGCACGCACGTGTGTGTATGCATGTGTTTTGTGTTTGGATGTATGTATATATTTCTCTCCCTGCTTTTATGTTAGCTTAAGAAGGATAAAAACAAAAAGTCCTCAACCAAATTAAACAGAGAACTTTCACTAAAAAGGTAAACACAATGAAAGATAACTACTTCGGTTTTCCTTAAATCCATGTTCCCCCACACATGGTGTCACTAAGCTAACAGGAGAGGGAGAGGGAGAGGTGGAGAGAGTCAAAACAAATGCAGTCATTGGTACTGACAGCACAAATGTTGATCCAAGTAAGCTTTAAGTTACGGAGTTCATCTCTGCAGCATGTATCATTATTTTTCAACACTGGATCTGCTAATTGTCTTCCTATTCAAATCTTAGCGTAAAATTACATAGTAAACAACAACTGTCAGACAGAGGGAGGACTGTGAATATCATGAAAGGGCAGAAAATTGTTAGTTGTTTAACCTGCTATTATTCCATTTTTACTGCCAGGGATGTGGAGAGATGATTGCAGTATTTTCTGCATCACAGGCCAAAATAGCTTGGCCAGCCTTGGATACTATGCCCCTTGACTGGATTTAGGCTGCTATTTTCTGCTCTGCCATAGATGACAAGTTTTCTTAGGGGGAAAGAAAGGTTTTCCTGAGATTTAAATTCAGGAGTGTAAAAGATTTCAAAAGGGACTATAAGTGGGCAGAATTATCTACTTCATTCTTCCTGAAGCATAATTTTCTTCCTCAAAATGAACACCCAATAAAGAGTACAATCATATATCTTATTCAGAATTGTCATTTCCCCTCCATGCTGCACTCCATGATTGTGAGGATGAAATGGGTTTGTGCTCCCCCTAGGAGTAGGAGATACATTGGGTATTACAATGGTGAGGGAGAGGCTCAGGAGGCTTATAAGATTGCTTCCTACAGTGTTGGCCTGTTTTCCTTTGGTTCTTGGTGACAAGAGGTCCAGGGTGGTAGCAAAGAGAAGGCAGTTGCATAGCCATCAGCCATGGTGGTTTGAGGCCAACAACCTGAGGGAGACTGGGAGAGACTGGGCCTTTTTACAGGAGTACCGATATGAGTAAGCATTAGATAGGCATGCAGGTGATGGCCTGGTAGTGGGGTTCCTGGCCTTGGCCCTTTCCACACCTTACCTTTTTCTGGCTCTGGGGTGGGGGGATCACACGAGCAGCTTCCGGCTAGAGGCTCTCATGTCCCTGCTGCTTCAGCTCTGCATGAGCTGCCTGCTTGAACAAGAACCCCACCTCTTCTGTGTGCAGTGCAGCCTGGGAGTTTCCCAGGCTGCGCTGGGGCAGGAAGCATGACCGGTGTGGCTCCAGAGGCTCCTCACACCAGGTAAGTGTGTGTACAGCCTGGGAGCAATGCGCGATCATGTACCATTTTTGGCTTCCAGTTGAAAACAAAAAGATGCGCGATCGGTGCCTGCCAACCGCTGGAGTGTCACAAAATTGTGAGTGCATTGTGCAGATCGCTCCTCACAATTGCGTGACGCTCCAGGCACCCTTTCGCATGGCAAATGCCGTGTGAAAAGGGCCCTTGTCTTCATATGGGTGAGCCTTCAGGAAACCAAGACAGTGGCACAGCACCTTTTCAATTGCTAATTAGGTCAACCTTGCAGAGGGGAACAGGTGCCTTCCTTGAGCACATAGGGGATGGCTGGGATGAAGACAGCTGGGCTATGGATTAGTTAGACTTGAGTAGTGGCTCAGTTGCTGGTCACTGGGAATTCTCAGCAGTGCTTGACCTGTGGTAGTGGTGGTGGCCTCCAACAGGACTTGGACTTTCAGCCTAGTTAGGCCTGCTACCAGCAGGTTGAGGACTGTGGCAGTCTGCTTTAGACCTGATGGGAGTTTGTGCTTTAGTTTTGCAGTGTAGTCCTGCAGCCTACTATAACCTGGCTTGTTGATGTCTGATGAGTCTATTTGTGACCTAGTTGATTAACGCATAGGGAACAAACAGATTAGCAGTAAGCATCTGGTGGAAAGGGCACTGTTACCCTAAGAGGTGGAGGACCTTGAGGTCCACCTGCAATGCTAGCGTCTCCTTAGAAATTGGGAATTACAGCTCAAAAGAGGCCTGAGAGATTTCTCTCACATGGCAGGATCTTTTCACCTGTGTATACCAGTACAGAGGACTCCAGTTAAAAGTTAAACAGAGTATTTTTATTTAGAATTAACAAGCACACAAGAAACTAGACACTCTTAAGAACCATACAAGGCTATTAGAAAGTGAGGCAAGAAAGGTTGGATAGAGGTGGAAAGGATGATAGTTACCAGTCCTGAAGCAGAAGGTCAAAGTGGAGTGGCTCAGATCATGTCTGAGGGTAGGTTTGGAGGAATGGGAGTCTGGAGTACCTTGTACAGCATAATATGCCCAATGTACTACAATTTGTTGGGGCCAAAGTTGGGGTTTATATACCCTATTTCCTACCTTGAAGGAAGGTGTGTGGACAAAGCAGTAATTGCTTTGCACAGGGTTGACAAAGGAGTCTGGAATAGGCTGATTGTCTTAACTCTTGGTGATAAAACATTGATGGAAGCCATGACTATTTGTTAATGTCTGATTGAGCTGGGGTCTCGGAAAGATTTTCATAAGACAACATCACAGGATGATCTCTGATTGCTGTACTTGGGCAGTTTTGCCTCCCATTGTATTTGAGTGTGCATATAGTCTGCAGTCTTGAAAAAATTGAATTTATAATCTGATGATGTCTGAGGTCATCCAGACCTGGCAACATGCTTCCAGCCAATGCATGTTCAAACATATTTTTTCAGCCATAAATATGTTCAATTATGAAAATAGCACATCCTGCTATTTTCATAATTATATGGTGTATAGTGTGGTAACAGAACTCCTGAGGCATAGGCAGGCCCAGTATAAAAGGGAGCCTATAGGTTCAAGGTCCATTGGGTTTGGTCAGTGGTTACTGAGGGGTTGAGGGGGCTAGTTACCTTCTTTTTCCTGGATGCAAGTTGGTTGGTTGGGTGCTGTTGTTCCTAAAGGGATATATATAGGGCTAAAGTTGGCTGTGTTACTTAGCAGTTATTCTGCATTACTGAAGTGGGGCCAAAAAGGGGGAAGGTTTGGACAGAGGGAAACAGCAGGCTAAATGCACGGCTCCCCGATGCTTTCTCCCCATCCTTTCATCATTGGGTTATGAAGAAGAGTGTACTGATATGTCCAGATATTGCCATACCTGCAGGCATTAGAGAGGACATATAAGTTTTCAGAATGCCATAAGCATGTTCAGAGGCAAAGGACGTAGGAGACTTGAAGGGGATAAGTAGACCCACTTGTCTTTCTGCTGTTGAGCAAGCAGGTCCAGAAGTTTTTGTGCTAGTCATGACTATCCCTGATGAGACCCCAACTGGAAATGAAACGGTGATTGAGAGTTTGGAAAGGTCCAGGCTCAAGCTATCTGTCCAAGAAAAGCAAGGCTAGGCAAGTGAGTCAGGACATATAACAGTACAGAGGCTCGGTGGCCATAAGGGATGAGGACTACCCCAGTGGAAGTGGGACACCCAGCTTAGATCATTTATCCTCCAACAGAACAATGGCCACAAGGTCCTTGCCACTGGGTGATCATCACCTCCTGGTCATGAAAGAGTGCATACGGATGAACAGTATGTAGGTGCAGTTAGTCTACTTTGTCATGAGGTGGAAGGCAAGGACGAAGATAAGGATGTGAAAAAAAAAGGAGGCGAAGGAGAGGAAGAAGAACTTAGACAGCACCTGGGACAATTAGTTACCAGAGCTCTTGATTTATGCTGAGTTTCAGTCATAGTAAATTTCATCTGTCCTACAGCATATAGTCACTATATACAGGAGATATGTGGACTTTATGGACTCGTCTTGATTACATTGCAATTAGGTATTTTGCATGTGTGCTGTAACCAACATTTCTTTTAGATGGAATGAGTAGCAGCTGTAATTGTGACTACAGACAGTGACCCTGACCAGACCAACATATGGTTAATGCTTGGACAGCAGCCAACTAGTTTCAAAGGTTACATCTACAACACTTACTGGTGGAGCAGTCGGTTAAATAGTTCAGTCCCAACTCGTGTGTTGGGAATTCAGCTCCTAGGGTTTTTGCCACTGGCTTCTGTGTTAACACAAGCATAAATGCTCTACCTGTGGAAGATGTCACGGTGTTCTGACCTGTGCTAAAGGAAGGAATGGGGATGAGCCAATGGGAAATGGGGCACTGATCAGGCCCACAGCCACGTTACCAAAGTTGCACACCTAGTTCCAATTCTATCTTAAGAAGAAGGATGTGGGATTACAGGGAGTGAAAGGGGAGCTTGACCTTGGAGGATCTTCCTGGTAAGGAATGACTGGATAGCCAATGTTACCCCACAAAGATACAGGATGGCATTGAGGTCTCAGGTGCTCACCATTGAGGCGGTAGAGGAAGTGGTCTAGGAGAGATGTCTTTCCTGAATTCCACATTTAACAGACCTCACTGCAAGTTAGAGGGTTTAAATAGTTAAATGAAATGGTCTTAGTTTAACCCATTACCTTTGTCTCAACTCCATTTCCAGGCTTGGGCAAAATTAGAAACCTCTGAATTAAGTAGCTGTGCATCAAAGAACTGGGCCTTTTTACTAATTATTGAAAAAAAAGTTGAAAGAAATAAACAAAAGGGAAAAGAAAAAAAAGAAAAAAATCTATTGGATACTTAAACTTTGAGATATAGCAGCTATTGTGTAATTATGATACAATATTAAGTTTACCCTGTGGCTTTGTATTTGCTATCAGAAGATTTACTTTATCAGCTATTGTACTGTCCTATGTATATAGACATTATAACCCTCAAAGCCAGTTTCAAATTATTTTCTCTGCACACATTTACCAAGCACTTACTTTTATGTCAGGTGAGCACAAATAGTAAGGTCTCAGAGTCACCAGTGCAATTGCTATTGCAGTAATTATGCTGAAACAGTGAGAAGGATAGGTATATAGATAAAATAATGTAATTTCTCTAGCTCCATGCATACTTTTTATCAGGTCCACCCAGTTAATGAATTTCAGTGTCTCCATTTGAATTAACTATGTTGAATCCAGTTTACTTATTTAAATTGGAACATAATTTGGTGTAAGACAAAGTGAAGCATTGTCAGAGTGAAGTGATGCTAAGAGAAGAATCAAACTGAGATCTTGATCCAGCCTGTAGAACATGTGGCCTTCCCCTATGCTGGACTGCAACTCCTATCAACTTTAGCCAGAAATAGTTAATTTCTGATGTCTAATTTCTGCTGTTAAAATTTACATAATTTTGAAATAGTGAAATGCTCCCCACAGAAACTATAACTAGTTCCCTTTCCACAATGCACCTTTTCACAGAGCTGGGATGCAAGGATCGCTTGAGCAGCCTCCAGCGAGAGGCTCTCATGTCCCCATTCCTTCAGCTCTGCAGCTCCTGCCCTCTCAGGCAAGAGCCCACCTCTTCCTTCTGCAGTGCAGCCTCGGAGTTTCCCAGGCTGTGCTGGGGCAGGAAGCACGAGCGCCACACGCATGGCAAGTGCGTGCGGGGCCCTGGAGTGATGCACAATCACACACCATTTTTGGCTGAAAGCCAAAAATGACAAAATGTGCAAGCAGTGCCTGCCAGACCCTGGAGTGTCATGCAATTGTGAGTACATCATGTGTGTCCAGATCAGAGACCTGGGCGGTGAGCCAGCCCAGAGAAGAGAGTGGGAGAGCCAGCAATGTCAAGCCAGAAGGAGACAAGCAAGCACTTACTCGAGGAAGTTCATTTACCAGAGCACCAAGCAAAGCCGTAGTCAGAGTTCCAAAGCCAGGTGTCAAGAGTCCAGAGATCAATTCAAGGTATCAGGTAGCGGGTGCTGGGAGCAAGGTACAGGCAAGAGGAGGGCTTGTAAGAAGTTTGCCACAAGCAAAGGGAAGCTTCCAGGCAGAACTTTGATTTTCAGAGCTATATACCTCAGATGTTACTCCCAGTCAGACACTCCTGTCTGGCTGTGTGACTCCATTGTCAAGTGCTTATGAGTCATGGATTTCTCCCAGAGAACCCTGGGTTTGCAGAAAGTCTTACATTCTACTTTTTTGTTGTTGTTTACTCTACCATGAATGTATTTTGTATATTCATAGATCTCTCTTTGCAACAGCCTACAATAGCACTTCTGTTTCCCCACAGGACTCTGGATGGCAGCCAAAAGACCTTTTTTCAAGTATTTTAAAATCACAAATGAAACCTCTACACAGCCATATTAAGTATTAAGTGATAATGCAATAAAACAACTCTGGATGTAGGACAATAAAGTGGAATTACAAAATAAAACTATTCAGCCAGAAACATTCACCGTTTTCCAGATGTTTGGAATTATAAATAGACCTTTCTTGCAAGATCTCTTGTTCCGTGGGCCAAGGTTAAGCAACACTCATCTGCTGAGCTTATGAGGGAACTGCATTATTTCAGAACTGGATACACCCACATCATGGCATGTTTCCAGGTATAAAAATTGAACATCTACTTATGAATTGCAAAGGGCTTCTTTTTTTCAGTGTCTGTGTTCCAAGCCTGAACAATACATTTGTTCTTTGATTTTGTCAGGAAGAATGTAGTTGTTCGTACATGGTGGATGGACTGACACTCTCATTTTATATTTTCAGGGACAATCTTCTTCTATCTCCATGGTACAAAATCTGTAAAACCAAAATGGTGCAGTGGTTTGAGTGCTGGACTATGACCATGGAGACCGGCCGGCCCCTCCCGAAATTGCAAACTCTAGGATTCCATAGGATGTTGAAAGTGGAATCATAGTGCTATAAGAGTCTAGTGCAGAAATGGCCTTGGTTATGGAAACCCACTGGATGACTTTGGGTGTGGCCCATTCTCCCAGCCCAAGAAAACCCTTGATAGGTTCACCTTATGGTTGTCATAAGTCTTAAATAACTTGAAGGCAAATAACTAAAACAACAACAATGGTTTTATGAGGTGCATATAAACATGCTTTCATCTAAAATGTGTGGGGAAAGCTAACTATACCTAAGGGTCCAGGTAACAGAGCGGTAGAAACAGATGCTATGTATGACACCAAGATACTATCAACCATTAATCTGGTATTGTGATGTCAACAGCAGTTTTTATTTCTCCTGCCCCAGTTCAATACCACTGATAATCTTTGCAGACTAAAGGATGTACACAACACTGAAATCATGGCTTCTGGGGCCCTCTCGCACTACACAATTCTGCCACTGTGATCCCAAATTCACTTCCACGGCTGCATCTTGTGGATTTGGTGAGGCATTTACAGGAGCTCTCTAGCTGAGAATTCTAAATACTTCTCCATAAACTGCAAATGCCAAGATTCCATAGAATGTTATCATGACAGTTGATGTGAAATCATAACACTATAACTGTGAAAGAGCGCCAGGTAAAATATTACTATATATTACAGAGAGGAAAATGGATAACTCAACATGGCAGTACCATTTTCAGTATTAGCACCAGTCCCTTGGGGTAAGTAGCTCCAAGTAAGAGTAAAATTTTGTACAATTCATATCAGTTTGAAAGTCAATACATCTTTACAGTACTGCACACATGACTTCTAATCCAGTCCCAGAAAACTCTACATACAAAAGCAAACGCAGGACTGGCTACAGTATCAGAGAATCACACACTTATTAGCATAGTTGGTTCTTCATCCAATGGGCATCCTACATGTAACAGGCAGACTCAGTTATATAAATTAATCCATGTGTTGGTGTATTCTTTCATTTTAATAGGTATTTCAACATACATATTTGTTCTCCCATTGGTGTACACATTTTTAGAATAAATAACAACATTTTTGGAATAAATTGTCATGAATGATTCTCTGGAAAAAAAAATCCAGTTAGTGCCTTCTCAGATTACTTTGCCTTATTCTGCTGCTTTTCCTCTTCCCATATTTTCAATTTCACTACAAATTTAAATAGAATTCAAGCAACTGTTCCTGGTACTCCCCCATGCAGGAGTTGCTTTACCAATCAGCATTTGGAAAAACAGACCTCATAATCTTTCAGCAAGTGCATTAGGGAGTATGCTAAGTTTGTGAACAGAACATTATGAAAGCAAGTCAGTCTTGTAGATAATATAATGGAGCAGAAGTAGGAGGGTTTCTTGCACTGCCATTAAACTGTAGAAGACAGGAGGTTGTTTTTCCCATCTGATGATATTTTACAGGAATGGAGAAGCAGTCGATCAGACTGCATAGACTTCTGAAATTCGTTGTTTTCCCTGTCATTTAGGGCCAAAGGCAAATAGTGTTGATAATGCCAGTGCAACAGAGAGTGGATAGAAGTGTAGTGCACTTGAAAGAACCATAGCTGTCATAATGATATATTCCACTTTAACTGCTGTGATAACATACTGTAGAATCCTGAGGTTTGTAGTTTGATGAGCTTCTAGAGCAGTTCTCTGGCTGAAAATGCTAAATGCCCCTTCCTCAACTGCAAATCTCATGATTCCATAGGTGCTAGTCCCCACTGAGCCATGGTGCTCACTCTCCTTCACAAGACTTTTCTCACAAGACTGTTATGACAATACAGTGGGAACGATATACACCATCTTGAGCTCTCTGAAGAAAAGGAGTACATAAATGTAGTGTATAACTAACAAATGAGCTACCTAGACTAATGGTATTTCTGATACTTCCTGCATTCCCTTCCCCTGACATAATACGACATTTCTATATTATTGATACAGTTGTAACAACCTGACTGTTACTACCCTTTTGGCCCTTTCTGCAGTGTCCTTCCATCCTGGCATGGGGAAGGGAGATGATGATGCTTCTGCATGACTTCATTGTGGTTCCGCTACTCTCCCATCTCCAGGCAGTATGATCACAGATTAAATCACGGATGGGTTTTCCCCTTCCTGCAGAAGGGCAGGAAGCACAATGGTGGTGCTTCCTGCCCCAGCACAGCATGAAAAAGTCCCCAGCTGTGCTGCCAAAGGAAAAGGCACGCCCATCGCAATCCTTTCTGTGAACCATCTTGTTAGATTACACAACTGTTGTCTTCTCTCTGATATGGCCAGTTTGACAGAATGTGGTGCTGTTGATTTTTAGTCAACAGTTTGCAAATTACACAACATGGTTCTTTTTGATCTTGTGAAGCTCCAAACTCTGGCCTCACTCATTAATCTGATCATTCTGGAGTGTGAGCAGTGATCAGTCTGTTGACATCTGCTCAGTATTGCTTTGCACTCAGATCACATGTGCTGACAAACCTTCACTTATTGATTTAAAATATCTATGCCTTATCTTAGTTCTCCAGGCACCTTATCACACAATGTTAAATTCTGTACAAGAAATAATAACCTTAAAACTAAAAGGGCCATCAAAAACAGCAATAAAAAAATATCATAAAAGCAAGACATCACAACACACCCTAAATATACAACTCAATTAAGGAAAAAAAATTAGACTCAATTGAAAGCTTGACTAAATAGCAGCATTTTAAACCACTATCCTGTGGGTCAAAAATGAAAGCACTGAGGAGTTGGATGAATTAGGTAAAATGGATACGTTATGATAAGATAGGTTGTGACAAGTTACCATTCCATTGCTACCTTGGTTCAGGAGTGCTGTCAGTGGCAGAGTGATGACCAAAGCCCGAGATTTTTATGTTCAGAGGAATAGATACAAAAAACTTAATTGAAGTTATTGTTCCGCATTATAAATACTGAACTGGCAACAAATACCTTTCATACAGGATAAGAGTTAGAAGAAATCACGAAGAACATCTATTCCAACCCTCAGCCACATAGCACAGCATCTCCTACACTTAATTTGTCTTTAGATTCTTAAGTATAATCCTTCCCTTTAGGGCTATTTGCAAAGACTTGGAACAACTATTGAAGAAAATCAAGAAAGAATGTGCAAAAACAGGGTTCCATGTGAAGGGTTATTAACTTATGCCCCTTTAGAAAGCAAGAAAATAATAACCACAAATGATTTGCATATTTTTAAAACAGACAATGAAGACACTGAAATAAATATTTTGTATAATTGGGCTTAGTCGTTAATCAAAATGAAGATTGGAGTCAAGAAATCAGAAGTCACAAAGACTTGGAAGGACAGCCATGAAAGAACTAGATACTGTCTTCAAGTGTAAAGATACCTCATTGAATATCAAAGTCAGGATTTTCCATGTCACAGAGTTTCCTACTTCTGTGTATGGTTGAACATTGAAGAAAGCTGAAAGGAGCAGCTTAATTGAAACGTGGTGCTGGAGAGCTCTGTGGATAACATGGACTGCCAAAAAGATAAATGAATGGGTATTAATGCAAATCAAGCCTGACCTTTTCCTAGCAGGCAAGATTACTAAAATGAGATCGTCTTATTTTGGACATATCATGAGAAGACCTGACTAATTAGAAAATATGATAATTTTTGGTAAGTTAGAAAGTAATAGGAAAAGAGGAAGGTTGCATTGCAGATTGATTGACACAATCAAGGAGGCCATGGCCCTGAGTGTGTAAGACCTGAGAAGGGCTACTGGTAACAGGGTAATTTGGATGTCTCCCATTCATAAAGCTGCCATAAATTGAGGTTGACTTGACAGCAATTACTAACAACAAATAAAGCAGATTTTCAAATATTGCATTGGTTTCAAGTCCTGAGTCAAACTGGGTTTATTCTGAAATGGTTCTGACTTGAAACAAACAAATACCAGTGTTTTTAATATCAAATTAATATTCAAACTGGATCTTCTGGTCCCTGGTGCACAGGGATCATTATGAAAGATATATTGGTATATAGTTATCATTTTGAAAAAAGAAAGTGTGTGTGTGAGAGAGAGAGAGAGAATGAGAAAAAGTACACCTCAAGTCCTCGTGGGACATTTTACTTTTTATTGAAAAATAAAAGTCCTCTAAATTAATGTCAAGGATAACTTGCCGGAAATTGTTCTATTTAACCAGTAAACATATTTTATTTTATTCCTGCCAAGGGGCCATTTTAACCTTTCTCCAATTTCTTTCTTCCAGAAACCATCAATAAATAATTGAGTTGGCATAGTATTCAAATAGGTTCAGTAAAACAAAACAAAAGTTGAGAAAATGTGTACCATTCATAGGAAGCAAAGCTCAATCAAGCTGCAACTTTTTTTTCCTCTATAATTCTTACAGTGGAATGTCAGGGGAACACTACTATGCCATGAAAAAGAATGATAATATGCCAAAGGAAATAAATATTTTAAAGGTTGCTTAAAATTCAAAAACCCAATACAGAGGGCATTACTCCTCCATTTCTGGGGATAGCTCATGGCTCTGCAGTTGAGCACATACTTTGTACACAGAAGATAACAAATTCAGTCACTGGAACCTCCAAACTGTATGGTAAAGACTATTCCCTGATACTTTAGAAAGCTGTTGTAAATGAGTGTGCTTTGGGCTGTGACTCCAGTATTTAGATCTAGATGTTTATGGAAATTGTAGTCCAAGGCATCTGCAGAAGAATAGGTTGCCTGCCTTGTATTAAGGACAATAATGAATTATGTTGTTCTATGTTTCGACCTATTATAAGACAGCTCACTAATATATTTATTGAGATTTTAGAATCCTTGACAGATTTTTGAGGAATTCTTGGTTATTAAGAAATTCTTCAGAGTTTTTCACTTACCAGAGGTTCTTCTAACAAAAGGGAAAATGTAAAAGATATTGTCTGACAGAGGATTTGTCCATGTTGCAAAGCTCAAGATGAACCAAGATATAAGTTTTGCGATTTTGTATTCCTATTTTCAAGAACTAGTGATATAACAGCATCCAAAGTCCTTAGGAAAAGTGCACAATCCAAAGACACTGTAGCTTATGCAGTGTACCATTGCCACTTACAGGTGATGACCAAAGAGAGTGAAAGATCTCCATTCCTTTTTCTCCACAGTTCAAAACTTCTAGCCCTATGAGTGAAATATAAAGAGAAAGAGGGGTAGGTCAGATCATGTTCAAGTTGGCCTAAAAATAACCTGAGATTATTTCTTAGGGCTCAACTTAGTTCCAGATAACCCATCATGAGCTATTGGATAGGGGAAGATGCCTTCGACCACTTCCTGTTACTTCCAGTTTTCTCTGGCAACATGCAGCTGCTCAGGCTGTAGGGCATCCATGGGACAACAGTGAAGTTCAAGAGAAGATTCTCATAACACTCTGTCCTACGTGATTCAAACATAAACCATGGAGCATTTTCTATGTGTGTGCACATGTGTGTGTGCTTGCATGTATGTGTACAATTATGTGTGTGTGTATGAATAATGGTAAATCTCAATTTTCCAAATCCTTGTGCATATTAAGAAGAATGAATCCCTCATTTGTCCTGTCGGTTAGGGCCACTTGGGGATCTCACTATAATGGGAAATGGCACAGAATTCAAACTTTTCCCACATAACATTTTAAAGGGTCCAGGAACTCCAAAACAGACCTGAGTTAGGAAATTGGCTAACTTTGGTTTCAGCAGATGTGCTGATATGAAAATTTAGAATGTGGTCTCAGAACATTAAAATAATTTTAGAACCCAGTTCATTTTCAAGCACCCCTTTATCAAGAAGTCAATTATTTCCAGGCACAGGGATTACTGGTAAAACTAATCTGAAGGTACTGAGTAGCTTGCATTTTCTTCTTTCCACTTCTATTTTAGTTTTAGTTTTATACCTTGAGCATAGAGCCATTCTTGGATCTCAGCTTCTTTATTTAGTTTTCTATGAGTCTCAACATTAAACAAACAAACAAACAAAATCTCCATATGGCTCCCACAATAAAACAAATTGAAAGCAACAATAAGATAAATAATAGAATTTCATTTTATCACTCAACATTTTCTGTGGCAAACCTACATGGAAGAATCAGAGGCTCTGACATGGGGAAAAGTCTAGCTTTGAAATCCCTTGTGTGGTCCTTAACACCAAGAAGCACAATCAAGTGTTATAGCTATGTTGTGCAAGAAGCTTTTGGGGGTTCTTACTACTAGCAGCAGTAGATATGAAAGAGTCCTCAGTATGTTATGGATATAAGAACTGATAAAAGTAAGTGATTGAGCTCTCAAAGAAGAAATATGCCCCTCAAAAAAGTGGAGAGAGATGGATTGCTAAAACTTGAGAATCGTAAAGAGTGTTGTTTGCTGCTTTTGTACTGAAGAACATATGAAATAACAAGGAAAGCAGAGAAAGAGTTGACACTTTACAACTCACCAAGGGACACTGCTAAAGAAGCCTGAGAGGGTATTAAGTACATTATGCATAAAATCATTACATTGGAAAAACTAATAAAGAAAAAATGGTTGATAACTAAAGCAAAAGATTTATTGTGTAGAAAGCACAATGCCTAGAGTACTGTAATTCCTAAAGGCACTTCGAACATGAATAATTCTTGAAAGGGAAATACAGTTCATCCTACCACAGTAAGAGTTACAAAAACATATTATGGATCTGTTTTGTGCTGGATTCTGAACATGTACCAGAAGAATTGTTACAGTTAAATCACAGTTTATTGCTTATCCAAAGGTCATTACAATAACAAAATAGATCACACAAAATGCAATACGTTGCTTAACAGAGGGGCTTGGGAATCATATCATATATTTTGTTAAAGCATGATGCACCAGATCAAGCCAGCCTCCTCTATTTTTTATCACCATGATATTCTTAAGAAAGTCATTTTTTTCCCTCATTTGTGTGCAGGTCTGACAGATTTGGACTACCCAGTCGGTTACAAACTTACCATGATTACTCAAGAGCACTTTGATTTCTGTCACATCTTTGATAATCCATATAAAATGTCCTTCTAGAGGAATACAAACACACACAAACATACATGTGTGTCTGTGCTTGTGTGTTTGGATGTTTATGAAAGCCATGCATGGTGTAGTAATAATTTAAGTGCTGGATTAGGGCTCTTGGAGAACAGGATTTGAATTCTTACTTGACCATTGGGTGACACTGAACAACCCGATGATAGGTTCAGCTTAGGGTCAATATAAGTGGGAAATAATTTGAAGGATCATAACAACAACAAAAACAAGATAGAGAAGCATAGATACAGATATATAGCTATATATGTTCATTGATACTTTTAAATAATAGAACAGAAAAATCACCCTTTGGAACAGATCAATTCAGTAAATCCTCTTGTTATTACAATGTGTGTTTGCATTAATAGAGGAGTATAGTTTTGTTGCTATCATTGTTGTGTTGTAATAGATTTGTTGTTAGTGTGTTGTTGTTTTGTTGTATTGTATTGTTATGGTATTATTTAAAAAAAATAAAAAAAGATATAGATATATATGCTCATAGATGTTTTACAGAATACCTAAGAATTGAAAAATCACTCTTTGGAACAGATCAGTTCAGTAATCTTCTTGTTATTACAATGCACAGAGTTAAAAGCTTCTGGAAAATAAATGTAAATTGTATGGAGTTCCTTTTGCTCCTCATCCCACATTCTCCAGAATTACTGGATGTGAGGTACGTAAACTTTCCTGCAAGAAACCTCTAGCGCATTTCTCTGAACTACAGCACTAGAACTAAATAACAGTCCATATTTGATTGGCCAATGTTGGCTCATGTCTGCTTATTGATCATGTCTGCTTTCCACTCCACAATTTTTCTCTGTTGCAGGTGATTCTTCTGTCACTTTCCACAGACATCACGTGAACTCCATGAGAATTTGTCTATGGGAATTTATCAGGTTTTACTACATACAGATACAAAATATGTGGAAAGGTGGCATGTTATGGAATTCTTTCATAACCATGAAGTATGCATAATTGCAAGATTATATCAGTAGAACAGTTTCAGTGCTACCTTTCGTTAGCATTATTGTAGAAAATAATAGTCCTTCAGATCCAGCTGGAGGAACCAAGTAAAACAAAATAAATTAGACTGTGCCTTTGTTAAAAAGCTTAAGGTTTGGAAGAAGAACAGTCTCTAGCCTGTCTCTCAAGATACTGGAACCTGCAGTCTGTTTGACTACTTGGGAATATTTATTCTAGCCAAACATATGCTAAGTAACAAATGCAGCCAAATTGTGACCAGTAAAGTGCCTAGTTGAACACAGAAAGCATCTTTATGATCCAGAATGTGTGGAAACCCATAATCTCTCTATCAAAAGTTAATGGCCAAAGAAGAAGAAGAGAAGGAGGAGAAGAATGGGGCATTGTAAAACACATTTCTCAAAAACCTGAATTCTTTTATCCATTTTGGAGAATTATCAAAAGGCCTAGACTTCAAAAAATTAGGTTTATAGGAGTGAATTCAGCATCAGTCTCCCTCTTATTCCTTCTCCACCACTTCATCTTTCTCAGTCTCGTCAAGCGTATATTGTGATGTTACAGCTTCCAGCCTCTAATTCCATTTAGAGAAAAAGAGAAAAATGAAAAGTGGACAGACTTGTAAAACCAAGTGTGATAAATGTAAAAGGGCTCCCAATCTTCTTTTGTGTTGCAGAATTGACTTAGAGGTGTTTCCTCACAAATAACCATAGAATGGTGACATCATGCATTTTATCTTAGCTTAATCTGAACACATGCAAAATCAGGCTGCAAAAACTTACATGAGCATGCAACATCAGGCCACAAAATTTTCCATTTGTGAACAGTGAGCAAGGGAATAAGAAATAAAATGAAACATGAGAAGATTGTCTCTAAACACTGCAAGATAAAATTTGAATGGAAGTTGGATTCGTTTGATAAGGGCTATGCCTGACACAATTTCTGAAGACCATATTTCTTCTCCATCTCTAGAGATAATAAGGGATAACCACTGTAGCGTAGCAGTTTGAACATTGGACTATGACCCGGAAGCTCAAGGTTTGATTCCCTGCTCAGCCATGAAAGCCACTGAGTGACCTTGGGCAAGTCATACTCTCTGAGCCCCAGAAAACTCCATGATAGGTTTGCCTTCGGGTCTCCATAGGTTGGTAATGACTTGAAGGCTCACAACAACAACAACAACAAAACCTCTGTTAAATCCAACTAATTGCTCACAAAATAGCCCACAGAACCAAGACAATTAATACAAGTGTTATCCACTATGAAAGGAAGGAAGGGTAGGAAAAGAGGGAAGGTGAAGATTGTTCCTGGGGACCCTGATTCAGAGGAACTGACCCTCCCTATCCCCCACAAGCCTTTTGTTACCCTGTGTACTGGGGATCCCGGGAGGGACACCAAAATGTGCTCAATTAAAGGTGGGGAAAATCAGCTCAGAGCACTGCTTAGCGTTACAAGAGGCAGGGTAACGTAGCGAGAGCTTGAACCCTATGTCGGAGGGGTCAGGTCGAGTCAAGGAGCACACAGAAGTTGAAGCAATAAATGATGTTTTATTACAAACACAGGCGAAACAGTGTATGCGACACACTCATACAAGTTAATTAAGGAAAATAAAGGTTTGAGTGGTATGGAGGGATTTTTAGAAGGGTTGCAGGTTTGGGAGATACTTCACCTGTCCTGAAGCCTGGAAAAATGGAGAGCGAGGCTGGGATGCGACGTAGCTCAGCACGTGCAGCTGAGGGGAGGTTCGCCAAGCAAAGTGGCAGCAAGGCGGGATGAAACTCAGAAGCGATCCGAGGAAGGTCTCAGAATCAAGGGTTTTTATAAGGAGAATGTGACTGTAGGCTATGCCGTACTTGGGGGAAAACAATAGATTTAGAGTTGGAGACAAAGCCTCCGAAAGGTCAGAATCTGAATGATTGAGTTATTGCAGAGGTTCTCAATAGAGTAGCCAGTATGCAAACACAGAGTACTTGGGTATTGTATAGTTTACCCATCAAGCTGCCAGCACGGGGCAGAGGCTCTTTTGTAGGTTGCGTGCATACCTAATTAGAGTACTTGCCTGGAGATCTCCTAAAGCGGGGAGTCGGCTGTTTTCTGGTCTGCCTGCATTGTCTAGGAATATTACGGTGATAATCAGCCGAGCCTGTATGTGTGCTTGTCCGGGGGCCTCGCAAGCACGTGGAAGGGAGTAGAGAAGTAAAGCCGAATTATGATATCAAAAGGATATCTTTTAATATCCCCAAAGCTTGGACTAGCCAGGGCAGTAACACTTTTCTCCACCAACTGCCTCATAAAGATGGGATTTTAAAATATAGATAAAACCGATAAGACATAACAGGAAGTCCTGACTGTTGGGATATCCTGGCAAGAAGAATACTAGACAGATAAAAAAAATCTCATAGTTTGGAACCCTCTTGTCTTTTAATATCTTTAAAATTTTGAAGACTTTATTTTAATGACAAAAAATGATTATTTCTTGCCTACAAGAATGAAAATTGTAAAGATTCACTCCCTTACCTACCTTTTGGATGGAAGCTTATGAACTGAAATTTTGCATATTGTATATTGTTTGTAGTGGCTTTTATCATTATATCACATGTAAGACTCATAATAAACAAACATATGTGACTTGTACCACTAAGTTATGGCATGGTAATGTTCAGTAGCCTTTTAGCTTATAATGTATAAGACTGCACCCTCAAAGTTGCTAACTAGTAACCAAGTTCCTGTCAAACCAATGAGGCTTATTTCTTCATAAATATGCTGCTGGAAATCTGATCGCTGAGGCACACTTTCTCTGTGTAAATTGCATTGCGGAGGAAGAATGGTTCTAAGGAAGACATATACCCCCTAGTCTGATATTTGCATCTAGCCAACAACATAACCCTGACTGAAGGCCTTTTCATCCTATACTGTTATAGTGCTACAGCCTGGAGTATGGGAGGAGAGGTGGGAGGGAGGTGGAGCTACGGTATGAGGGGCATGGCCACTGTGCATGGACCGTGTCTGTGGTGCATAGGGGCATGGCCAGGGCACGCAGGGGTGTGGCTGCAGGCTGGGATGCCCCCAAAATATTGCCACCCAGGGTGAACC